>OX388347.1:72064320-73474876 GCA_947579665.1 Sympetrum striolatum | reverse complement strand
TTCGTATGTCTAATTTTCCAAAATTCTTTGACCTATTGACAGGCTCGCGATTAACACCAATTGTTGCGTGGATTTCTACGGAATCCCCACGACTGACCGACGCTTACTCGTTCGACACTCAATCGATCCACTGCTCGATTCATCGACGGCTTTATTGAAAGACATCTCGACTTAGTTCCGTTGTAAACACGCGGTAACGAATACATGTGTCATAGGAGTTGAATGTGATTGTTAATGGATTGGGTTGGGATGCTGTTTAATCAAGCTAAAGGGGTCAACTGAGCTGTCGGACAATCGAGCAATAGGTCCGGTGAGCGTCAGTCATTCTAGTTAAACTCTATTTCTACTCCATACTTGAAACATCCAATCACATTCATAACTTCTCTGTATTACCATTAGGTAGTATGTTAGTAATTTTTAGACGTTTATAAATTAACGCATCACATTTACCAATATCATTTTTTGTCTGTTAACAATATAATGCAACTTAAGAATTCGATGATTATTAGATTATAATAATGAACCAATTTGTTTTATTAGGGCGAAATTGGGACTTTTAAGTCTCATCTTACATCAACCCTTCGTTACGTAAATTTTAAAGAACGGATTGCTAGAAAACAATTCACAGAAGAAAACTACATTGCGGGTTTAAGAACTTAAGGTTTGCAGGTAAATTAGGAAAAAATATACACCGCAGCAAGAAAACACCCGCAAGAAGGGGTGTGTAAAAAAACAGCAAAACCTACTGATATTTAAGTAAATTATTGCGGAAAATCAGGGTAAGAAAGATTTGAAAGGCAAACAATACAATGCAGATACATATTCACTTAAATATGTATATCTACATAAACGGTGAAAAACATTGTAGAAAGCAAGTAAAAAATTTACAAAAAATAACTTAAATTATTAAATTCAATAGTATATTACCTAGGAAAATATATAATGCAAAAAGAAAGAATGTTTACCCTTGGTGACCAAACTTTAAATTATAGACAAAACGTTAAGTAACACAAGTTGAAACAAGTAATGGAAATTTATGGGAGAAACATTGTTCCTTAATTTATGATGAACTTAATACCGAATACCGGTGCTCATTCGGCTCGGCTCAGTTCAAGAAAACGTTTGCTCATCACGGAGCGGTTTTCATAAAACTGAACATTTCTACATTAAAACCTTCCTCGTGTGCGTATAAATTGTAGCTTATAGGCAGAATGCAATACAAACAAAAAAGGAAGGGTGTAATGAAATTAGTTGATGTGGTAGAAATATACCCAGTGACAACTAGAGGGTTTAATATAACCCCATATTTTAGAAGTTCGTAGATTTCCGTGGCGTTCAGGTATATTATTCATGGTTTCGGGTTCTCTTCCACGTTTATTTTCTTGGTTGGACGACGTTTCGACCGCATTCCAGCAGTCGTCTTCAGATCGAATGACCTGAAGACGGCTGCTGGAGACGGAAGTCGAAACGTCGTCCAACTAAGACAATAAACGTGGAAGAGAACCCGAAACCATGAATAATTAACCCCATATTATATTTTTCTTACTAATTTTCTTCTCTTAAATTGTGCTAAAACAAAAGTATGTCGATATACTTGTAAGAAAATGTAACAATCGCTTTTGCCGTTACTGGGAACGGGCTTATTTATTTCCCCTAAATTCCTCAATCCGTTTGTCTATTTGTCAAATCCTCGCTATATCTAAACGATATTCCATCACATAATTAAGAACCTTTATTAAATTTCCTTTCTTTTGGTACCATTTTCGAATTTTAACGACAATTTTTTCGAATTTAATTTTGCCAAATAAACGAGTCGTGCAAGCAATAAAAGTGAAGTTAACGTGAATTTGTTATGGAAATGTATTATGGCAATCTGGTTTCGAATCCGGTCCACCTCAGCATTGGGAATAGTTTTCCTAAATATTTATAACTTCTAGAAACACGATGGAGTTTCTTTACATCTCTAAATCAAACAGTTTCTGTAATAAAGGGGGGTCGGGTGTATTCAGTACAAAAATGTTCAATGCAATGTTTATAAAATCCATGTTCTTTGTCACACCTTCCTGTGCCTAGCCATGAAAATAATTTTCTCATACCTTGCAGGGTGATGGTGCGGATCCAATGTTCGTTGATGGAACAGTACTTGGCATCGCATCTTGGGAACGTAACGCCAACAGTCTCGGTTTCCCAGTGGTGATGACCAAAATATCGGATTATGTCGACTGGATAAACGAAAATATGAATTCTTAGTCTACGACTGAGACGTATTTTTATAGATGAGATGTGAATTATTGTGAATAAATAGTTAACAGTCTCTTATATTTATAAAATGAGGGTGATTTTTCTTAAAAAGAAAATTATCCAACACGACCATGTAAGTAATAAAACCTTGTCGCATGGAATGTGTCTCTCGTTTCTCAATAAAAGATATTTGTTCTTTCGTTGGTTTTTATTGCACTACCATTAATAAGAACGATACGGCACGGAGTTGTTCATTCTATCCACTGGTCAACAGAATTCTCCCCCAAGGAGTTCTTCACTCAATCATGAGATATGGGACCCCGTTTGTCAGAGCTATTCGCTCGATCAGGCACCCGGTTTACCGATCGAGGGGTTTCTTGAGCCTTCGAGAAGGATCCACGGAGTAATTCGCTCAATTAATAGCTTTATCCTATAGACTCTGTAGGCTCCTATAGACCGAGGGATATTCAGTATCAACATCTTCGTCCTGCAAATACGATGTTGTGAATTTAAATACTCCTTGAGCCAGAATACAGAGGTCACTGAGGTCTATCATGAGGAACCGTTTCTAGAGAAAGCAGTTACATAATCGCCCACACTTCGGCATTCTTGATGAGGGAAAAGAGAAGTGGAAAGATGAGGAAATCGTTACCCTTCAAGACGACAAAAATATTTCGCGAGATTATACCGTGAACAGATTTGTTTGGTCTCTTTTTCTGGATGATGTAAGCTGCGCTAATATGAAAATTATTTTGGTAGTTTGGTGTTTCATACACCCTGCTACAAGCTCTGTGGTGGCTAGCGAGGCATTAATTCTAATACTAATGAAGCAAAAGTTCGCAGGGAAAAAGAATGCAAATACTTTAGGGGTTTAGTGTTTCATAAGCCTGCTACAAGCTCTGTGGCGGCTAGCGGGACATTAATGCTAATTCTAATGAAGCAAAAGTCCCCAGGGAAAACATTGTATTCAAATTGATAATGCGGTCTCTAAAATATTTAGAAATCTCTATTACGTGATGAGGACTTTAACACTTCCTTGCCCAAGGTATTTCACACCATCCCTCACCCAACGGGGTATCTCAAGTACCACAATGCGTTTTTCCAAACTAGTATGCTTTATGGATGAAAACTAATAAAAGCATTAGTTGTAT
Organism: Sympetrum striolatum; assembly: GCA_947579665.1. Lineage (NCBI taxonomy): Eukaryota > Metazoa > Arthropoda > Insecta > Odonata > Libellulidae > Sympetrum > Sympetrum striolatum. The sequence continues at coordinate 73,471,484 of OX388347.1, read as the reverse complement.
TAAGTAGTTATAGATATATTTAAGCATTGTTATAAATGTCATAAATAGGTATGGCTTATGATAAAACTTTACTTTTGATTCTGTGCCATAAGGACATGATGTTGATAAAAGTTTCTGAATAATTTTGATAACGGTTTTAATTCTGGAAAATATTCAAGATTTTTAATGGGAGCTGATTGAAGAAGCCGTCACTTGGTGAAACTGTGTTATAGAAATAAAGGTGGAAATAACCATGCAGAAGTTCCACAAATGTTTTTAGCCCTGAACTATTATTAGTTGAAACCGGTCCGGTCGCATTAAACAAAAAATATTTGTGAAACTTCTCCTTAGTTATTTCCACATATATTTTCTTAAAAGAAGCCCTTAGTGAAGCGAAGGGTCATATCATGAAAGAATAGTAAGGCCAACATTATAATATGCAAATACATGGGATCTGAAAATCAAAAGCAATATAAAGAAAACTGAAAAGGGAAGTGTCAAGGTATGCATTAAATCGACACAAAGAAGAGTATAGCATAACGAAAAGTGTTGGAAATTCTTTGGTAGGAATTTTTATGTAAAAGGAGGAAGGTAGATATTTTATTAGTAGTATTAATTTTCAATTAAAAAACGTTGGAAAAGCATGAAAGGGGTTAAGTTACAGATATGAGGTAAGTTCTGTTTTATCTATAATTAAAAGATCCCCGAGAGCCATACTTTCTGGTCCGTAGAGAATATTTACTGAGAATCCAATACAAAAGAAAGAGCAATACTTTAATGGAGGAATACGGCGATAACTAAGAAGAGCGCTCCAATTGACTGAGAGATGTTCCACAGAAAAATTTCTGTCGTGAAACACAAATACCTAAAATATGCCTTGAGCCAAAATACGGAGGTCACTGAGGCCTATCATGAGGAACCAAAATTCTCCCTTTCTCAACCATCTTGATAAAAATCACCAAAACCGGACCTGTCCAATTTATGGCTTCAATAGTTGTAGAGAATTGAGAGGAGTAAGTGAAGATGGGGTACCGTATTTTACGGACTATAAGACGAACCTTAATGTGAAGGAATTTTTATTTAATCATCACAATGAAAATCACATGAAAAAAGAAAAAAATAAAGACATCAAAAGGTTGCAATTGTGAAGGGAGTCCTCCCGGAATACATAGAGATAGGTTTCCCGCGGCAACGAATATATGGCCATTTTTAAGACTTGCGGGAATTTTAAATATAAAACTAAACATTTTTATATCAATTTCGACTTTAGGACGCACCTGAATTTTGTAGGCAATTTTTAATGAAAAGGTGCACCTTATAGTCCGTAAAATATGGTATTCATAAAAATGCTGGGCGAGTGGAAGATATGCTTATCGGAGTTAAATGTGAAAGTTAGAATTTTGAATACGAATCCGAATTCCTTCTTCACGCATCAATGCCCCAATGGAATAGATTACAAAGGCCAACGAAACTTAAAGTAACTGGGAACACATCTGAGTGATACATCAAAATAGTTCCTATTTTCCATGGCAACACCCTGTTGCTTCCACTGAAAGATAAGATATAGAAATATAATTGTACATGAATTATCGTCAACCACATGAACAACATCGTGGGTATGGAATGAGTATTGATGCGTTATCACCAAAATGATAAGATCAGATCTGAGAGACGAATAGTCGCGAAGATGAATTAGATAAGCAGATTGAAACGAAGATAATGTAGAAATCGCACTTAAATACGCTGCTTCCGTTTTCTTTCCAAATCATCTGACTTCACTTACGGTCGGGACATCCTAAGCACCGGAATGTTTGTCAAAACACTATTCGTCATCCTTTCAACTGCTGCCCTTGCATTGTGTAAGTCTAAGATACATTTATCATTAATTAACTTCAATTAATATTGCAAAATGAATTTATTTCTAATGTTGAATATCATCAACTCGAATTTTGGAATCCGTTGTTTACTTTTAGTAATATTATCATACCTACATTAGATTAACATAACTTTTAGAAATACATGTACATTAGATTAACATAACTACTTCAGTATTCAATACTTAAAGTAACGTACAGAAACCCATGATAAAAATAAATAAGAAATGTATTAGTTATATCATGTACTAGCTGAAGCTTCTGTTGATTCTCAACGGGCAAAATGGAAGTTGGATTAATAACAGTACCTGTATTTGTACCAAAGAGAATATAACGTTTCTTTCACCTGTTTTATCTTACATCACTGTGGCAGGTTGCCGAAATAAACAAATATTTTTATCTTATCATAGTTGCCGTAATTTGGGACCGGATTCTATAATTGGCGATCAGAGTGTCAATATTTATATAATTGCTTTCTTACGAAACTTTTATGATGTTTCTCTCTTATTAAATTTTGCTATACCAAAAGAAACCGAAAAAGATGAGAATTATTTTGGTATGCACTTATTATGATTGAAATGACACTTCAGGAATAAAAACGCAAACCATCAGATATATTTTAATTCAATTATTTACAGGGCTTTGACTTCAAACAATGCGCAAGTATGAATGTGTTATAGCTTTTGGTTCCTTCTCGAGTGTAGCCGAACTTATACACCCACATTCGAAATTATAATTTAAAGTAGGCGAAATACCCATGGGATCCAAACATGGAAATGAAAATCAATTATAACCATACTAATTTAAGATAACTGAACTATCAAAAAATACAGATATTTGACTCCAAAGAAAGTAGTAGATAATAAATGAAAAAGTGAGAAATGGAAACAATAGTTTTGTCGCTATATTATTTTGAAATCATGTTGACGGTTATTTCTGGAATGCACATACATGTAGAATGCATAAGGGAATCTCTTATGATGATAGACCATCGTTATAAAAGTGAAATGTTTTCTTAATTCTTCCCATTTTACGTGAAAGTTAACAAATGGTGCAAATGATCATTTAAGGAGCTTCAATATTATCATTTCCTCTAAGAAACTCAGACTAACTAGAAGGCATGAATCGTAGTATCTTCTAGGGCGTTTTTTTTAGAGAAATCTTCTGTGGGATCTGCTACATCTTTTCGATGATCGGTATTTTGTTTGTCAGCAAATCCTACAAAGCGATAAGTGAAAAGATGAATTATTATTATAAATTTTTTGTTTACACAATTCGTTCTTAAAATAAAAAATTGAGAATATTCAAAATTTGAGACGACCTGAAGTTGCAAAACTCACAAATGAAATACAAAATAATTCACGCCCCGCTGATTATACATTATAATTAACTTTTCATCTATGTGTTGATTTCCAGCTCTTTTCTCAACCATTTTAACTGCTCCCATGAGGAATGTAAGCATAGCTCATTTTAGTCGTTCGCAGGTTCCATTTTATCCATCTACCCATGCTATTGTAAAGTTAAACTGAAATGAAACATCGAACTTGATCGTTCGACTCTAAATTATTTCTCTCGAAGGTGGGCCTCTGAAGACACCAGGTGCCATTTCATACTCAAATTCAAATGTGGATCCTTTTATCGTAGGAGGAGAAATAGTTCAAGGAAGGGAGTTTCCAAGTTTGGTAAGTGATCATGTATCTAAAAAAGACTGATATGCTCCATTGAATGAAAAAAACCGAGCTCATTGTTTTAAAAGTAAGGTTTTATTTGAATCATTCATTTTATTGCTCATTTTTCAATGACGATATTTTAAAAAGTCAAGTGCAAAGTTCTCTGTAACATTAAATTTCAATACATACATATAGATGCGCAATACCTATTAAAGCACAGGAATATTTATCTACTAGGTCGCCTTCAATATTCGGTCACGCGATCATTAATGCATGCACCTTTCAACTCCCTTCTTTAATGCAACACCTGCTCCATTTACCGGTGTATTTGGAGTACTCATTTGTACACTCCTGGCCAAAATTAACGCAGCACCGGCCGTAATGATTGCTAGGGAGGTGCTGCGTTGATTTTGGCCAGGAGTGTACAACCCTAGGATGTATTCTTAACAAGAGGATTATGAGTGATAGCTGCTACAGTTCTTGGTACCTTATATTTTGAATCTATTTCGTATTTAATTTTGAATACGATGAAATTTTTATTTTTTGCTCATTAAAAACGTTTTATTTTAATATTATCGTAAATTTCAAAACAATTTTTAGTATGACTTTTGTAATTTACTCTAAATTCATAATATATCATTCATTTTATAGTGAGTTTATAAATTACGTCCATCCACTAACAAGACAAAAGGAATGGATTAAATTATTTCATTATTTGTATCATTCATTGCACAAGGATTCTCATTCAATTTTTTTTTCTAGAACAGCATAAAATCATTAATTTATGATAATTATCATTCTTTTCTTTCTAGGTTTCTGTCAATATCAGGGAATTTAATTTTTGCTCCGGTATCATTCTCAATTCCGAATGGGTACTAAGTACAGCCAGCGGCCAATGGTGAGTATCGTCTTCTTCATAGTAATTCATCTATATATTTCATTTTTTGAGAATCTCTATGTCCTCTAGATTATGGATTAAGATGGAGATGGCCTTAGGCTATATAAATAATTTAAAAGCATAAATGTTCCCATATTGGTATATCTCCAAAAACCTTTTGTATAATGAATAACTAGTTGTGCAATTCAGAAACGCAAAGAATGCAATTGTAACGTTCACACTGTATTTTCTGCATCGAAAAACATCAAATAAGAATTCCGATTCAAATTTTGTTTTATTAGCATTCCTCACATAAGTATTAAGTCTGATTTTTTCATGCGAAGGGAGATAGGCCCAATTGAAATAGGAAATTATAGCAATATAGAGTACAATATGATGTACCCCTGATAGACTAGCAACCCAACTCACTCCCTGCTGTTGCAGCAACTCGCGTTGCATTATGCACTGCTGGTTGACTGTACTTCAGGCGCAATTTGCCATTCGTGGGCCTAATTTTTATTTCTCAATGTATTTTCAATATATACGCCCAAACTCGCTCAACCAAACCATTTTTATCAGATAAAACAATCATACTATAAATTCAATGATATCATTAGATTGAAATGATTAAGGACAAGTAAATATAATGAAATAGTATAACTACCATGTTGAGGTTCTATTGGTGATATGAATCTGCGGGTAGCTCGTTGCATTTAACTTGTTTGTATACGATTGTATAACATCTCCCAATTTTTAGCATCTTCATTCTCATCTTTTCTATTGCTATCAATTACTTAATTATTTCTTTATCAATTCTAATTAAATTTCGATTTTTATAGTCTTGGTGAAAGTATGGTTTTCAAGTCTTTTTCACCTTAAAATCACTGGAGTATACGTATGATATACGTAAAGATACGTAAAAGCATATTTAAATATCCCCGTATTTTGTGTTACCCGTCCGTTAGGCTGAGTCCAGACAACGTTTTGGTTGGAACAAACCAAATCGACAACGGTGGGACTGTACATATGATAAAGGAAAGGATTTTTCATGAAGGATACAACGAGTCGGATTCTTGGATCAACGATATTGCTCTACTTAAGGTAATGCATAGATAAAACGCTGTTATTAATATCTTTTTATTAGAGGTATTTGTAAAGTCCAATTCCTTTAATTTTCTGTGATAAATTGAATTTGGTGTCAAGATACATAGAAGAAAAGACAAATGCTTTGTATCTAAATTTTTCAACCGTAAGTTATATAAAATGAAATATAAGTCATCATTAAATATGTTTAAATTTTGTAATGATAGCGAAATAATTTATAAATTCATTAAGCAGGATATTTACGATTCCTTCAAAATGGAAATCAATTTCAACTGTACCATGACGTTACTAGTTTACTTCAGGAATTTAAATTTTAATGTAATATCCAATTGTGTTATTTGATTTCTTAGAAACAATTGTATACAAAGTATCGTACGGTAAACTTTAAGACATTGATTATATTGTAAGTGGAGGAAATTGAAATTTATATGGCGACATTTTATGGACCTCATTTATTATTAATTAAAATTATAGCTGCTCATTATTAAAGTTTACAAAATATAAGGTAATCAGTAATAAAATTATAAAATATGGACATATTGATTTAAATTGTCTTCAGGAAGACTTACATGTTAGAATTCTAAGATTTATACTTATTTGGAGAAATGTTATCGCAAACATCCTACAAACCTATGATTTCCGAATTTTATATCTACAAATTTTGGTAAGCTAGACTGGGCAGTTTCCATCATGTTAAAAATTTTTCGATACATTTTATGCTCTTATTTATATTGTATGTGTGCCTGTAAATACCTTGTAATATTTATTATCCTCTACTATGTAATCTATCCCTCACTCTTTTATGTTTCTTGATAGGTTTTTCACGCGTTCTCTTAGCGGTTGTTTTCTTGGGGCAAAAATATTATTTTCTGTTGTCATAACATTTTTTTTCTTCTCTAAAAAATCGTTTTTTCCTACCTTTTCTTTCAACTACCAGCTTAATTTTTAAAAAACATTATTATATAGTTTAAAATACATACTTTCAAAAAGTGCATCACCCTCTTCCCTTTTGACTTACGTAAGAGTAAAATATAAGATAGGACTGAATGATTTCAAAAGTTTCCAAAACACTTACTACATTGTATTGTAATTTTATATCCAATTTTATAGGATGATTTTGAAATAGCGTGTACATTAGGGCGCTAAAATACTCAAAAATTATCAATAGTTTCATCGAATATTGTAAGCAGAAATAAAATATAAATTACAATTAATTTCAAGAAGAAACTAATAGTGCATATATGATCCGAATTTAATTCATTTATTAAGTTAACAATGGGTTAATGATAAAAGGTTAAACTAAAAATTTTTCTGATTGCTGTCGAGTTTAACAAAGGTTTAATGTCATAACGGGAGGGTCGTTAAAGAAGTTTAGATACGATTTTAATCTCATGTTTAAAAGTTTCTGTCTGGAAAGTCTTATCCTAAATCATGAAGAGGATGAATTTGTAAGATGACTGTTTGACATTTCAGTTAGCCACACCAATAGAGTTCAATGAAGGTATTTCTCCAGCTGTACTGCCTGAGCAAGGGGAAGACACTCCAGTTGGTTCTTTTGGATTCATTGCTGGCTGGGGAGTACTAGATGTAAGTATTATGATATTTTAATCCATTTATAAAGATGTGTAGTATTTATATTGTCTTTCAGTGATGGATAATACTTTCTCATTTACAAATTAATTACATCAAATTAAACTTAGAAACCCCTATTGTCGAGATAAATATTTTCACAAAAGTTAATATACCTGGAACTCATCAGTGATAACCTTCGTTCATCTTAGAGATGAATATTTTTTAATTTTTTAAATCATATATTCTAACAAATGAAACGAATATGAATTGAACACACTATGCTCAGAAACAAAAAGAGTTAAAAATATATGGAAATATAGTCGATGCGGTAGGGACTGTAAAGAAAAAGTTATTGTTATTTTATAATAAAAAGTGTTATTACTTTTGTGTACCTTATAGTATCTCAGTCAGGAACTCCCGAACGACCTGTATAAGATGGAAATGTCCGTTTATGATCACAAGAAATGTGAGGAAGATTACGTGCCTTACAACAAAACAGTGTACCCAGTACATCTATTTGGCGCCCCAAAAATATGGGGAAACGGCCCAGGCTTCGTAAGTATTTATAGCTAATTATATCACTCCGCGATCACTGACAGAGTATGAAGTTGTGTATTGATAATAATCATAGGAAAAATAAAATATAACAATATCAATTCTATATATTACCACATGACAGTGAAAATGAATCGTAAAATCATAAAGAATTCCTAATTTGGTACATCATTTATCATGCTGTCCCATATTTCATTCAACTGAATTCCAGTAGATCTCAAGTATGGTTCACATATCATCTGAAAAGGCACCTAAGGTGCTCCTTAGTCGTTGAATCGTGTATAGTGCAATTCTTAGCTATGCAATTACCGTCCTTATACGCAGTCGATGTATCTTTCTCTTTTTAAAGGGTGATAGTGCAGATCCTCTGATCGTCGATGGAAAGGCAGTAGGATTAACATCTTGGGGAAGAGGAAACAACGGGGAAGGCCACCCAGCGGTTATGACTAAAATCTCATCTTATATAGACTGGATTAATATCCACATCAACCCTTAGGATAATAATCATTATCTAAAATTCATCATTATAGTTCTACAAATAATACTATTTATACATATTATTTGAGATCAGCCACATAATTCACAAGAAGGAATTTTGCATAATTAAGACCCCAATTTGACAACAATAAGTCAACTATTTAACAAAATTTGAAAGTGCCTCTATAAAAAGAAAATGATATGTAGAAAATGCTTACAAAAACGCAATCAAATTTTTTTATGTATTTTAATAAATATTTCAATAAAAATATGTTTGCAATGAATAACTATGTCTTATAGTGTAAGTTTATAGTAAGTAATAGTAAATAAAGATAACTATTTTGATTTTTAAAACAAAACACATTTTGCGATGTCATCGGTCCCACTGCTTCACTATGTTTTCTTTTGTTAATTTTTGCATTATTTTTACTAATCTTCACATTCATTTTATGGGCGATTTATTACTCTGGCGTCATTAATTCTTTCACTGCGCCCAAACCAAATGATGCACAATACTTTTCAAATGACTATTTCATCATTACTCATCATTCATTTGCTTCTTCATTAAGTAATAGTCTATAATGGTCAGAATCTAAGATCAGTTCATAAATGTAATCATTATTCTTTTTCTTGATATTCTTACAATTTCTCTATGCACAGTTGTCTTGGTTATTGCCTCTTTTATTGTTATCACATTTGTGTTGTCTTTGAGCATTCGATCAGCTGCATGTTCGACTTCGCTAAACTTGATTCTTTTTTAAATCTGCGTTTATGAACATTTTATTTTTGTAGGTATTTGTTATTTGGAACCCTGGGTAATTTAATTTTTTAACTATTTGTAAGCTATAGAGTCCTACCATTAAGTCCTGCAAATCCCCGTCATGTTCAATATTTGGTATGTCCAAATCTATTTTTCTTCTGTTAGTTGATGAGATATCCTTCGTTCGTTCTAATGATATGATTTTTCTCTTAAAATTTACTTTTAAATTGGCCTGTCTTGCATCGGAGGTTAGAGGTGATTGTGTTAGTCTGGGGACGCTGAGATACAGGTTCGAATCGAGTATGGGACATTGTTCTTTGGATTCGTTGATAAATGGTAGACTGTTAGAGTGGTCTCATTAGATAGATATCTGCCCGATGAAGACGAGATTAATATTATCTTTATATACCTATCTACGATGGGGATGCCGATGCCAATCGCAACAATATTTCATGATTTCAAGCATTAACACTCATTACTCATAACCTGTGCCTTTTGATTGTCTTCACGTTTCCTCTAATTAATAAAATTCTGGTTACCTCTATCAGTAATTTATACTCAATTTTATAAGACTCTTACGGGTCCATCCGTAGTTACCTCATCACAGTATTTTCAACAAGAGCCATAGTGTACATGTGATTGATCCTTATTATCCCTTTCATCGACACTCTCCTTAGACTTCCCTTTACTTCACTTTTCGAAGGACTTGCTCAGCAACAGTTTAGCCCCAACTTCAAAAAATCGCTCTTCAAATCCGAAGGTTTTTGCTCGTTTCCCCGCCAGATCGCAGCAGCAACCGACTCGAAAGCTGTGGATCGCAGTATCCCAGGACTCCGCAAGATGGCCGCACCAGTACCGCGGAATGAAACCTCGTGGCGGGAAAGGCTTCCGCCGGCCGGTCGCTAGGTGTCAGAAAGATGCACGCGGTGGGCCGAGGAGAACCGACGAAGGTAACCTTTTAGGAATAAAATGATGACGAGGGGGATGGATGTCCTTGCCGTTCCAAATTCCCTGTTCTGTATCGACCCCCCCGACAAGGCACAAAAGCAACCCGAGGGAGAGAATTTGCCCCTCTGCAGACGGACAAACGGACCATCCGACGTCATTGTTGCGAAACGTAGACGGTTTTCAATCCCCTCACATGCGCCGACCTCCGCCGACGGAATATGATTTGAATGCAATAAAGACTTTTACGCTCCGACAAAATATATCGCTCGAGAGACGAATGGCATTGCTAACTGAAAACGCTATCGAACGGGTCATAACCACACTTTGTCGGTTGATTCCGACTTTAATCTTCGCGTTCAATCGGATCAAGTGCAGCGTGAATGTCGGAATCTAGGGCGAAAATTGTCCAATGAAAATACCGGAGGGAGAATGGTCAATTCATCTGTCTTTGGCACCGTCATAGAAGGGGTGGGAAGGTCTATCGGGATGTGTCTGCAGAATTCCATCTTCCTGAATTATCATAGACTTAGGTAGTGAAGGGAGTAAGAGTGCTAGGCAATGGCAAAAAGGCATGGCAACATAAAGGACCTGAGTTCGAACCCACGTTTACTTTGTTTGAGTTGAAACGAATAAGAATGATGGTTGTGTAGATGGGTTAAAATTGGCCAAATAAGGGCGTGATTATTTTTATTGTAGCCCAGCAAAACTTAGGAAAGTTTCCTTTCAGCAATTCATTAATGATTGAGCAAACAATTCGAAGGTTTGGATGTAATCTACGTTTACGATTCGATCTCGGAAGATCCATCGGTTTCCAAAAGTCGCCGGGGAGGGCCTAGAAGAACGCGGGAAGAAAGATGGCAGATAAAAACGAAAGTTTTGCGTTTAAAAAAGGAGATTTGCGAGGAAAGGAAGGAGGAAGATCGGGTAAGGAGGAAGTGGAGGGAGGCAAGAGTAAAAAGAGGGGAAAAAGAATACGTTCCTCTCCGGCAGATAAGAATTTTTTTCCCTTCTCACGCAAGGTCAAAGCGTACGACATAAGGCTCCCTTCCCTCGGTACCGCTCTTCCCTTCCCCCATACCACCGGAGAAGGAGTGGGTGTCTCGCAGTGTACGCAACGGCTTTCGGTCGCCGACGGGTAGCTGAGCGAGACCCACGCCTAGGGATGCAGCTACCGCTCAGCTCATCCCTCCAACTGCAAAGAGGGCGCTAGAGGACTATGGGAAAGAAGCAAAGAAGATATGAAACAATGGGAGATGGAAAAGGAGGGAGATAATGAGGAAGGAGATAAGAGGATGAAAAAATAATGAGAGATGAAAGAGAGGAGTCTCTCTCGGGGCAGATGGAAAGAAACGTTCGAGATACCTTTGAACATCGATTCGTGTATCATAATACTCTAAACACGTCCTCGAGGGTGGATGGATTTGCAATAACTTCAATAAGGTGAGGCGACGTTTTCGATGGATGCGGATTCCAGCTCTTTGATTGTGGAAAGCTCGAATCGTTTCTTTTTAACTCTCGAATCTTTTCCCTCTCTCTATCGAAATAGATCGATTATATCGAATATAATCAGAATCGAATCAGTGATTACACGACTTTATGGTGTTTATATAACTTGTCTTGCTAATGTAGCAACATGAAAACATTTGTTTCGCTTATTTAATTGTGAGAATATGTAAAAAATATCGAATCGGATTAGACATGATAGAATATCGAATCGAATCGATTGCCTCGTTCACAAATCGAACCGGCTTCCTCTTTGCGCCATGCATCATCACTGAAAGCATCTACAAATATCGCAATTATGGTTGTTTTGCCAATCGAATCCACTGATATTTAAACGATTAATAAATTTAGGGCCCGGACTAGCGAAAGTTGGGCCTTAAAAAATATAAAATAATGAACATCGACCCGTATGAAATAGAAGCAAAGACTCGGAAGAGATTCGATACATCGCAATCGATCTTTCTCATCCCGAATCGATCCGAAGCAATGGTTGGAAATGGAATCGAATCTCGAAAATGCTCAGCATTTTAACATATCAAAAATTACCGTTGACTTGAGCGACGACGTTGCACTATTATCGATATCTACTACAATAGTAGTGCCGATTAAATGCAAAGAAATCTAAACCAGGAACGATTAACCATGAATGTACGCTTTTCGATAGCAGAAATCGATTCGCATTGTGGTTTGCAATAAATAGAAACGTAAGGGACGCCATAGGACGCCGCGTCCCTCCTGTTTGAAAAGTAATGGCGGCGAATTGCAGATAAAACACGGCGCGCGCCTTTCCAACCGAGTCCTGTCCGGTTTCTGAAACACTGTTTCCAGTCCGCATTAAAAAGCAAGCAGAGAATTAAAAGAGGCGAGCTTCAACGTAGGCCTCGACGGACGTAAACGCGTGATCGAGTGATTGAAACGAAACGGTTGGACACAAATGAGGAGATTAAAGCTGCTATACTTGCAGGAATCCCACCGATGGCAGTGGAGGAATGGAAAGGAATGGGATCAAAGCAGAGAGGTGACATTATAGAGGTGGGAAAGGAAGTGGACGATGAGAATGAAGAGCAGATATGAAGAGATAAGTAACAGGAAAAGGAGGAAGGATGTGAGGGGGAGGGAGAAGTAGAAGAGGGGTGGAGAGGGATGGGGGTGGGAAGGTCAAGGAAGAGGAAGGGGTGTGAAACAGAAAGGAATGAGAGTGGGGAAGAAGGAAAAGAGGAATGGAGGGTAAGGAAGATCGCACGGAGTGAATAAAGGAGAGAAAGGAAAGGTGCACAGTATCATTTGATAGACTAGGGAGAACGACAAAGAACTGAAACCACGAGAAAACGATATAGTCAAAGATTATATCACTGAAACGAAAATTAACATTTAGGTAAGCGTATAAGCAGACGGACTTAATGGAGGTTAACTACAGTCATGTAAAGTTAGACAAGTGGGCGATAGAGGGACTGCTAATAGAAAACATGCGATACAGCAGAGAAACCATTATTTTAAGTACGTGCATTTTAATGGCTGACTAACTGCTTCCTCCAATTAACGGGTACGGCACGTAGGCAGACTAGCCCCGGAAACAAACACGGAAGATATGTAGACCATAAACGATAGACGATAAAGATAGCCAGAAAAAAAAATAAATTTCGGACTGCTACAAGGAAAACCGCTTCTGTTACCATTTCTTGACGCCTGGAATTATTTTAATGCGTCTTTGGGTAAAGATAGAGAAATATGTATTTTTAGCTCACTCTAACCTGGGTTTTACTCATGGCAGTGGTAATGTAGAAGTCACTGAAGAGTGATTGATGCTGAATAATAATATCAATGTCTTTATTCGGGCGAGATTGAGACTAAAAACCTCTTCTTCGGTCTAACCCATCTTCATAGATTATATAATAATAAATGAGATAGAAGGAAAAAAGTTGTGTACATAAAAAACCTAAGGAAATTTCAGGAATAGATTTATCCACTGCAAAAAACATTCACAGAGATGGGAGTGTGAAAAATCTGCGCTAACCTAATATCAAAGCAATTTCTGAAAGATGAGAAGGTACATGACAAAATATATAAATATATCATCAATAAGAATATTTTTGTGGCACATCAAAGCGCATAGTCACGATAAAATTTAAAGAAGTATCAAGTTAAAAAATAAAACTAACAATGATCAAAAAGGAAAACTTTACATTAATTTCGCAAGTATACATATATAATAAAAAATGATCGATACAATGCACAAAATGTATAGTCATAATTGCCTCAAACGTAGGCATTGAGGTATTTCTAAATGGGAAAAGAAGCAGAAGAGAATGTTTATGGACAAAGAAGGAGAAATCATTTTATGCGAACAATGGAATTTTTGGTAACTTGATTTTTTGGTGAAGGGTGTGAACCCACTTAATAATAAGAGGGAGAACAAATTTAATTATGTAAACACCGTACACGTAAACGAAAGATTGAGGGCCGAAACAAAAATCGAAAGGAAGTCAAGTGATGGACCCGAAGTGGGCTGCGAATGAGCTCGATAAATTCGTCAAAATGATGACAAAAGAATGGCGGACTTTGAGAAATCTCCGATTGGAAGAATCGCGGTGAGTGAAATAACACGTGGGAATCTAAGTATGATGATTTAGAGACGCTACTAAGGAATAGAGGGAGGATTGAGGGAAAGGGGATGAGCGATGTAAGCAAAGAGAAAGGGTTATGAGAACGTGGGAAGAGAATGTGGGATGACGAGGAAATGGGAGACGGATGGTGGAGTGGGAGGAAGCGGAAGAGTCCTTGGAGCGCCCTTCCATAGGTGCGGAAGAGGTGCATTGTGGGAACGAAAAAAGGGGATGAACTTCCCTCCGAAAAAATAACTATCTCGTTCAATCGTTCGGTGGACGATAAGAGGTAAGCATGCGTCGCCGACGCCTTCTTTTGTACAGTCTTTGCCTCTTTTCCTCTCAAGTTGACGCTTTGATTAGGGGACTCCTCAAGTGGTCTCTTGACTTAATCAATTATCGTAAATATCTCTTCCCAGACGAATGCCGCGACTTATTTTCTCGGAATCGATAGAGGCTTATTATCAACAGAAGCTTTAAACGATTTGATGAATTGAATTATGGATAGCGAGACAAGTCATGCGCTGTGGTATCTTTAGGCTACCAATTCGCTACCGTCGTCTTCATTGGGGGCCATGTTTACAACAGCACTCAGTTGAACCGAATCGGGTTGAATGAGGAATTAAGCTCTCAGAGTAAGATGATCACCATACACGTAGTAGGTAAATGTCTTAGTCAAGCGTTAGATACATTCCATCAAATCAAAAAATGAGGTCACTCCTCGAAGACACGCATAGAAAGCTCTGAATCTAATCGGAATGTATACAATACAGCTATAATAAGAGGAATGACGACTTATTTATTCAACAAACTATGTACATATTTTTATACAAAAAATATGTGCATAAATAGTAATTTTTTCTTCTAAATTCTACATCATTTCAGTATAACTACAGTCAACCATACTGTATCCATTTTAGTTATTGAAATGATCCTTTAAAGGTTGAAAAAACTAAAAGCACTAACTTGATGTGTGCTTAAATCGTAATTTATCCTCCGTAATTCTACATCATTTCAGTATAACTACAGTCAACCATACTGTTTCGATTTTAATTTATAAATATTCCTTTAAAGCTCGAAAAAACTAAAAGCAACAACTTCGGATTCAACGTATCCAAAACTCAAGAAAGAATTCAAACTCAAAATAGATACCACAGGCGGTGCATCTCACTAGCATGCTTATATCCGTAAAATGAACTAAAAATAGCAGAATTACAGGCGAATCTATTTTTCATTCCTGTTAGTAGCTTTTTATTTCCATGAGATCCATACTTATTGTTTCTTAATGAGACGCAGGAGGTGTCCACTACCGAAGGCCTTACGAAAATTCTCGTACTCATTCCAAAAAGGGCAAGAGGTGGCCTCTGGGTTCGGAATCCAAAGGGAAGTGGACGAAAATTCAAGGATAGTTCCTCATTTTTTCACCAAAGACGCGTGCCCAACAAGAGTAAAAACGGCGATGGGTGAGGGCGTCAGGGAGGGCTTCAGACCGGAAGCCGGTATAAAAAAAGGCGGCCGAGATTCTTCCGAGAGAGAATACACACCACAAGGGCTAAGGGGTGTTCATTCAAGAAGATGTGTGTCCTCTTTCCTTGATCTTCCTACGTTTCACTCACCAACAATCGTCTGGGTCCTGCTTGCTAATCTCGGTTTGTTTGCTTCTTTGCTGAATGATGCCACAGAATAAAAACATCCTCCGATCGATATTTCCTCCACTCTCTTTCTCCGTCTCTCCGGTCCCTCTTTTCGTTTTCTCCACTGAAATATCAATAACGGAGCGTAACATTCATATTATTCCCATTTAGCATTAGAAATTCACGTGCCTCTTTTCGTTTTCTGTAAACCTTAATAATAGTTTTCTTTCAGTTCTGCTTCCGATTTAGGCGTTCATAATAATTCTTCCACTTTCTTCATTTCATACAATTCGGAAGCCTTAGAGATTTCTTTCAAAATAGATTCTTCTCTTCTTCGGTAAGTATTCGTAGGTATATTAATAGAAGGGTGAAAGAGCAGAATATCTTGCCTGAAGAGGTCTTCAAATCCTTGCGAAAGGATAGTAAGAAGGTTACAGATTTGGCATTCCAAATATAATGATGAGAATTTGATAACTTGAATTGCAACTTGGCAACAAAATTATACAAACTATGCTCCTCTATAATTATAACTTTAAGTACGGCATATCTTTTAAATTAAATGAAGTAGACTAGATTCCTAAAGGTTATTAAAGTTTAAAGGGAGTTGAAATTATTTTATGTAGCTATACTGAATATATTTTACATATTTAAGAAAATACACATATTTTATAATAAACTTTTAATATTTATACCTATTTGTGTGTAATATTCTTAGGTCAGTTAATGCTTACATTTATCAGATTCGTTTTTGGTTGAGGCTGGAACATGACGCGTCATACGGTGGCAAATATTCAATAAATATATAAAAGCATTTGACCCCATTGTTCATGGACTTCTCTTTTTGTAATCCAACATTCCTTTTATTACAATGAATAATTTTGTATCTTTGAAATGTCTTTTTTCGGATTCAACCCATCTCCTCCTCTCATCAAAGACGACAAAATGCTTCCATTACTTCATCTCCTAGCATACAATCGTTCCCTCAAACTTAATTCATTGAGAAGCCATCTCTCTTGGTTCAGTTTCCTTGCAAGCTTCTCCCAGAATCCTCGTCTATAGCTGCCAGCTTCCTCATTTGCTTCTTCTGCTGGGCGTTAAGCAAAAAAAGGTTATTTACGTTTAAGTTACGATTACTCCCGTTTAATCACTAAACAGATTCTACACGTCAATATGCTATTAATATTCTAATTATATTAAATATAAATTATAAATTCAAGTGCCATTTTATCCCTCAATCTATTCAACCCCCCATAGCAAATATACAATGAAACATAGTAAAACGCATTAGTATAATAATTTTGGGAGAATATTTTGCTTTGAGAACGTTAAATTAATTAATCTCTCGATACAGGATATGCCTGACGTTTTACAAGTATAACATTTTGACATTTTTTTATAATCGATCCATTTTTTTGGCTAACTTCGTCGAATTTATTTGTTATGTTTTTATTTATTCACAATTTTGTGGGTTATATTTACCTGTTTGTGTTACATAAATAAATAAAATAAAATAAATTACTATGTCAGTTTGAAAAACCTTTCCTTTTTAATTTTTTACTAAACTGATTATCTTTGTTTTACGAGGTCATGGGTATGTCTCGTAGGTCATTTATTATACTACGAAGATTTATTCTCTTTTAAAACTTTTCGTGGTGGATTCTTACCATCTTCACCAATAAGATGGTGAAAAAGAGCATTTCATCTCACTCGTGCGCAGTACCGCTACCCGCACTCGTCCGCACGCAATACACTTGGCTACGTCCTCAACAATGTATCTTTCCTAATTAAAGCGTGACTCGAGTCATCAACTCCTTTCCCGCCCGTCCTCCCCGCCGTAAATCAAAATGGTGGAATAATTGCTGACCCGGACTCCACACGCTCTCGAACCAAGGCGTGAATGAACTCTCGGAATCAAAAAGAGAAGAAATGCATGAATTTTTCCCTCTGACCGTAACGGATATCTCTCCTATCGCGGCGGCGTTTATGTGTATGTATGTATTCTTGGATCGCATCTTTGCGGCGTCTGCGTTAGCTCTTCTGGAGAGGGAGTGGGGATTCGGGTCGCCATGGCTGCAGGGGATTATGCATAAACCACGCTCTTCCCCATCTCTTGCATCCTTTATATCTGGATTAATATCCATTCTTATCAACGTAAAGGATATGTATCGATCTCACTGCCCTCGTTCGCTGATAAAGCTACTTAGTTCAGCTAGACGTCTTTGAAACCCTTTGCAAATGACTCCAACATTCTCACGTTAACCCCTCTTGGTATTGTGAGCACCCCCGAGGGGAGAAGTGCAATTACTGCGGTTGACTCAGCGAAACAACGCGTAGAAACAGTTACAGACTCTCTTCGAGTTTACATCTATTACTCGGGCGATATCGTGGCTAAGGATTTAGTCTCTGTCAACCAAAGTTACCACAATGCCAATGATTAAAACTCTTAAGAGGATCGTTAAAATATCCCCGTATTTTCTCTCGAATCTGAATACGTCACTCAACTCATTTAATCGAATTACGTTCTTCTGAAACTATCCAACTTGTTTTTCCTTTCCTAAATTGGCTACTGTAGAAACGCCCTTCCGAAAATGCTTTCTCAGAAGCTTGGAATTTTTACTGTACCAATTGTATTGCGCATTTTATTTCTGTTGAACAACAGCAACAACTGGTGCCCTAAGAAACTAACTTCACCTAATTCACCAGGAACTCTTAACTTCTGTGTAATTATCCGCATTTTTATATTGTCATGCTTTCATGGTATATATTATGCAACCACTTAATGTACCCAATGTTCCCAATAAGCATATCTTTCAAGAAAATTATGAGGTGCAAAACAGGGTCAGTTTTCAAATATTTTGGGCAAACAATTATGATAACTTGGAAATCAAGGCAGTTGCATCCGTTGCCATATTTTTAGTTATGCCATATCTATTTCACATCTGTCTTATATATTGTCTTCGATATTGAGCTGAAAAGTGCTCATTGGGACTTAGTAGAACCAAATATCGATTTTTTGAATCAGGTATTCTTAACATCTCTGTCCAAATCATAGGACTAGTTGGTTTCTGAATCCTCCAATTAAGATCATTTTCAAATGACGAAATAATCAAATCCACATATTTATTCAGACATGCAGAAAGATTTTTTCGAATATGAAAAACCGATATTATATGCTTTCATGAGTCTCACTGCAAAGGACGCTGATTACACACGTAATTTTATAAAAAATGTATTAAAAATGCATTTTTTCCATGGTCCTTGTGTACCTTTCGAAGCGAAATAAAAGAAAATTTTTCTGTCATTGTTTTAGTTTTGCATTCGAATAAAAAAACGTGATATATTGAATTTTGGCAATTATTTAAAATGTTCCCCTGATCTAGTTCAGATTTCTGGTATCAGATTCCAAAAATACCAGGATAGGTTGGGTTATAAGTTCATCGCCCATGATTCAGGCCTTTGGCAATTTCCCGCGCATACGTCCTAGTTCCTGCTTTTCACACCAGAGGAGCTCGAGAGGAGGAATAATTCCCTCGTGGAAAATTTCTATCTTTAAAATCACTTGCCTGAGTCCTCCGTCCGTCATCAGCCCAATAAATATCTTATACCTGAACAACAAGTACCCGTGAGTACTTGTTTGGGAACTCAATACCTCCTTCGGGCGCGTTGGCTCTTTCTTTTGCAATCAGGCACCGCTCCAAACAATTTGATGTTCGGAACGCCTCTCCTTAAGAACGTACTTCGAGAAAGAAAGTCTTGCAATAAGACCAACGTTTCATCAATAGAGGGATGACTTTGCGAATAATGTACCAATTTCTCAATTACAAAGTTGCCGCCGCGCTTACGTCCTGCGGATAGAAACGCATTCGAATCGTTATGATTGAATCCACAGGGATAATGAAATGGTTGTGAAAAGAGATAGGGGTCAGATAAAGACGTAAATTAATTAAAACGGGACGGATTTCTTGTGATTCTTTTGTTGAAGAGTAAATAATGGAATTACGAAATACTAATCGACTCTGTTGATTTCAGCAACCACTACTATTCTTTAATGTTGTCAATACTTTATCAAGCAGTTAAGTTTATAAGCGTAAACAACTGTGACCTCATTAGTAAGAAATTATTATTGTCTTCGCAATTGTGCCACCAATAGTGGACATAAAATAAAAATGAGAGAAATAACTCGACATTCATGTATCGATTTCGGCTTTTTCGATCTGAGAAATATTGTATTTCCATGCTCATGCGCCGGAATGGCATGCCTCGAGCTTCCTTGTATTTTTCTCCAATTAAAATCTATGGCAGTTCTTAGGGTCATACGAAAGCAATCCATTCAAAGAGACATTGCCTTCGCGACACCTTCGGTCATCTTCAGTTAGAGTTTATCGATTGACGCTCGACCCCGACTTTTACCGGGTCGTAACAAAGTTGACCAGCTCGATTTCTCCGAATCCGCGAATTACGTGTCGTAAAGTTTTCGGAAGCTGCACCTCAATTATTCCCGAATTTCGTACTCTCAAAGAAAAATAAATGAAAAACATTCCGTGCTGAAATCTTTAGCGCGCTGCTCTGCGATGGAATAGAAGTGTCTTCACGGAAGAGAGTGTCGCCCTTTTCATGACCGTGATTAGCAAGACAACGTTCTCTAACGGAATCCGAACGACACGCATTTCGTGCTCCACGTCATGTGGAGAGCGTGGCCAAGCTATTATTTCGTCCGTTTGATACCTATGCCATATCTCTGTCACTATGTGCCACAAATATTCTTCCAGTCACACACTAAGTCAGTCGAAAACAAATGTGTAACTTAATCACTTCAGCGCTATGAAGATTTGATTATGTGCACTGAAATTGAATGTTTCAACATTTCAATTCAAATGTCTCCCGAGAGCAGAGGAAAATTAAATTATAATTTTAAGAATATTCTATATAATATTATATTTAATATTATATATAATATTGTATTATCTTTTAATAAATAAATATGTATTCATTGACTTTATATTTACAAATTTATAAATTTATACATTTGTATATATAATTTTCCATTAAAATGTATTTGTTTTGCGATAATCTCTCTAATTCGGGTGGTAACAAATGATTCCTCCAGTCGTCCAAAATAAAATAATTCACATGGAAATATATTGTAATTGATTTAAAGACACTTCAATGTATTAAAAATATTTATGAAAAGTACCAGTAAATGTCTTCTAATAAAATATTCTTTACATACAACTTACCGAAGTAGTAAGTACTACATATTCGCTTTTAAAATGAAACACCATTACCTAAAATCATTTCCGCTATTATCATCAGTATTCCAATGTATCAAAAATTAAATTTACTAAAATGATTTCTCATAAAAACATTTTGTCAGACCAGTTATTCCATTTTTTTCCTTAATTTTTATTGGGATCATTTAATCTTCAGTAACCCTCAACAATTCCCTTCTGCGCCCTTGTCAGAAATTATTGATTGAGAATTCCGCTTGAATTAAAGAAATACTAACCGTCAAACATGACCTCCTTTTGGTAGTTATTCAGTATTGATACGCTCACAACAATCGGAGTGACGTTGCTAAATTATGGGAAGTAGTTTGGAGAGCTGTTTTCCTCTTTGATAGGAAAATCGAAGAGATTGCTAATTTTACGAAAGTGGATGATACGAGCCCTTTTTTGGTTCCTTTTTATACACTAGACTAAACGTATCACATTATGAAAACGCGCTTATTTCTATATATTGCCTTTTCATTCGTAACTCACTTATATTTAGGCAGAAGCCGGCTTCAAAGAGACTGCCACGCCCCCCTCTGAAAAAGATTGGAAAGAAAAAGGCGTGGGGGAGGGGGGGGAAACGCTTAACCACGACTCGGGAAAAGCGGCGCTTCGATGTATCGAAATGAAATAAAATCTAAACTAACCTCAGACGAAGAGATAAAGATGTTTCCTTTTGGAAAAATAATCGGAAAACATACTCCTCTCTTACGGACCTCGAAATGAGAAGCTGAAAGTTATCGATACGAGCAATTTCTCGAGCCCAGAACAGGATCGATAATTTGATTCATGCTCTGCCGGTCACGTGCTCATCATCCCCGTACTATTCCGGTTCCAATTTCGTGGGGCAATAAACGGATTTATGACTGCACACCCACGGAGGACGTATGGATTTGCTTTACAATCGTGACAAGTTCAATTTAAAATCACTTTCCAAATACTTTCGAGGCCAAAAGGAATTCTAGGAAATTATCTTTCGCTGTGGGAGCGCGAACGAATTATCTAATGTAGAAATCGTGACCGTTGCTAAAACATTTTAAAAAATTAAACATATATAACGCCCTGATATTGACGCGGGCATTCTAAGCTGCAAGGGCTTGGCTTCTCGAATTTTCCGAAGATTTCCCAATGTCGCCCATGCGGGGGCATCCGTTTTACCACGCCATCTTTCCTCCCCCTGCGCCACTACACAAGCGTCATCGCAAGTTTCCAAGAGATTTCAGTTGCGAAAACCAGATGTCGGACTTGCGCTCAGACAGAGAGCGCCAACGACCAGTTGGCGTCGGTTCGGAGTAGTCTGGTGAATTTATATTCCTCGACTTTTTAACAGCCTTCCTCCTTTTATTGCGCTTGGTTATTCTTCGGTTTAGCATGAGATGTGGGAGGAAGCATGAATCGTCGAAAATGGCCGGCAACCATCTTTTTTCGACGTCCATGGAGGCCGCGATTTCGGATGCGTCGGAATTCCCCAGCTGCGTTCACATGGTAACAAAAACGCGCGTTATTTTCATATTTCACTAAGATTGCGACGTGACGTAAGCGATGAGACGGTTTCCTGCGAGTATCGCAATCTGTGCTCTCTCTAATTGAGGAATGAGCGATTCAAGAGTCTGCGAAAGAATTTCAATTGGTACACATCTTAAATTGAATTAAGCTGAATCCTAGAAGATTTATCATAAGATTCAAATATCAGAAAACTATTATTTATGTGTTTTTTATTGTGTTAAAGGGATTTGGCATCATATAGATAATGAATTAATTTATTTTCATAGTTGAAATAGTTTTTTTATTTTACCGAAATAGATTCCATTGCTCAATATACGATCTGTTAAGTTCAGATATGATAGCATAAAGATATAGCTCACTGGATATTTATTTTTTGTATGCTTCTTTATCTCCATGAGTGAATTATGAGGAGAATCGATATCGATCTCTATTATGCCGAAGTATGTTTGAAATCGAAATCCCAGAAAGAGATTAGAGGTATACCTTAGAGAAAAATGTTACCGCTTCATCGACCAAGAGCTATAGTAATATTACAAATTTTAAAGAGAAATATACTGCTATGAGTCTGTCTAAGTGGTAATATTTCTTATCATTAGTATTAATATTGTTTAGTATAAATAAAGCATGTACAAGCAGACACACAGATATACCAATTTCCACTGATCATGTTATTTAATAATAGGTGAGAAACCCTTCCTTTCTTATTGCATAATGCAGAGAATATTCTAGTCTTCTAATAACTCCAAGAAAAGTTTCATATAATTTCCCTCAGTGCGTTAATTGTATATTTTATATATTGAGATTAGCTGCCACCAGACTGCTGTCTAACTGCGGCGAAAATAGTAATAAATAAATAAAACCCTTTTGCACTCGACGGCTAAACTTGCAAACTCAATAGGTTTGAGTCGTCTCTAGTGTAGTTCATAGAGTTATCAACTGTCGCTGCAGGAAATGTCGCAATGTCATTCACTGGACTTAGCCCGATGCCCACTGCCGTTTTTCTGACGCGCGTTCCAATGGCGTTGACGCTCTTTCGGTCAGGGATGGTAGAGATTCCATTGGGCAATGCATACGCGTTTGCGCCAACGCTTGGGCTAGGAAAAGGCAAGGGTGCTTGTTTTCTGACGCAGTTCCCGATACCCACCACCATAACGATTGCCATTGTACTTATAGCGAAACAAGATTTCGTGAGATTATAGCGGGATTAGACGACCTATATTGGTCCCTTTTTGCGGATAGTATAAGGTGCGCTAGTCTGAAAATTATAAATAGTTCGACATTCCACTCACCCTGCCATACGTCTTATGGAGGCTTGCGGGGATTTAACCCCTCAATCCTTGATGAGGTTCATTTACAGCCACCGTTTCGTCACCACGAATTCCGCTCTCGGAAATAAAACTAAACTAATTCTATATATATTCCGAATGAAAGTTAAGAACGGAAATTAAAGTTCCATTCAAGATATTGACCCAAAACCAACTATAAAATAAAACATTTCAACATTTATCTCAACTTCACTTGCAACAATTTGTTTGCCACGTGAAAAACTAAAAAGTTTAATTAAGCTTTCGTTTCTTTAAAATAAGTAGCATGTGATTTGTATTCGCGTTGATGATAAAAAGAACAACTGAAGGGAAAAAAACAGAATTTCATATTAGTTTGGTAGAGAGTATTAGCAGTTTTAAAAATTATCACGGGTGAAATGTTGACTTGACACATTCCTGACCTTTAATCTGATTCAATATACATAAGAAAAATACAAGACACGTATATATACAAAAATAAATCATCCTTAATGAGACTATGTGTATATTATAAACATTTACGAAAATAAAGGTTCAATAGGATGAAGAGGTCGGATGTGATAATACGTCGGAGGACGTCGAGAGGTTAATGTAAATGTATAGGCGTTCTGGATAGTGAGAAGTGATTTTCAGCAGATTCACTTTTAACTCTGAACTTTTGATTCCGGCACCATTCCCGATTTCTGCATCCGTAGTGCGCGTTACATCTCCCATGGCTCCTCACTGACGCGTCAGATAAAAGCAAGTGTGCACTGACTTGTTATCAAACGCGGCGTAAGTGCTCTTTCTGTCAGGGGTACTAGAGATTACATTAGACGATACACAAACACACGTTGACGCTTGAGCGTGGAAAAAATCTAGAGCGCTTGTTTGCCGTCGCAGTAATCCGCAGCAACGCGGCTTCAACGCAACTCATCCTGTAAGACGCAAAAGCGTTAGGGACGATGGAAAGTGATCTTAAATCGATAGACATTGACCTTTTTATTGGTGAGGTGAAGAAAAATCCTGAAATTTGGAATATGGCAGCGGAGGACTACCACGACCGGAGTAAGAAAAGGATTGCGTGGAGAAGCATTTGTCGTATATTTTGCGAAGACTTCGAAAAAGAGGACGAAAAAGTTAAAAATAGAATATGTGAGTATTCCTCTATAGTTTTGATATTTCTAGCTTCATCCCTAGATCTTAAAAAATGAGGAGAATGCAGCATGTCTTTACTATCAAGGCAAAGTCGCGTCAGTCTCTTAATGTTTTTTTCCCTATTTAATTGACAGTATACCGAAGGTACTCTTTACATTCCTGCCTTTCAAAGGCAATCTACAGTTGAAAATATTCGTTTTGCAAGAAAGAAATTTCCCACCGTAGGGTCTTACCCACAGTCTGTCATTACGTTTTGGGCAATGGAGAAGGCCTCATCGCCAAATAAATAATAGGGCATACTTGGACTGTCAGTTCCAGGAAGATTTTGAATACTAAGAATATTAAGTTAATTATTTCCGAGTTTTTATTAGAGTCAGTTCTTTTCAATACAGCGCTGTATGAGTCGCATCTAAAAGCAACAACCTCGATATAAACGAACATGTAATTTGCTATAGCAATAGCTAGCAAAACAACAGAAATACTTTTTGTAACTATGAAAAAGGGACCCACTCAATCGTAATTTTCTTATTCTAACATGTTTGCCATCTATGGTTCCTAAGCAATGGGAAACTGGCTAAATTTTTGGAATCAGTGATATTTTACAATTTTCCTCTCTATGTAGATGTATCAGCTGAGGAAAGGATTCTTCTCTTCCCAAATAGCTCTACTATTTCTTAAGATTTTGCTAATATTCCTTAGGGTTGCCATCTTTCCGGAGTTAGTCCGTTTTGAACGCGTCTCTCCTGGCGGGAAATTAGCATCTCCGAGACTTCATAAATATACTGATATAAAATCGATGGAGGTGGCCGTGCTGTTAAATACTCCATGATAAAATAACTTTAGGTGAACGGTACGCCCGTATATTTTAATGCCCTTCTCGCCTTTAATTCAACAAGAATATTGTAGACTGTAGAATAGCACCACAAAATTTCAGCTGAAATTAAATCTTTATCTTAATATAACAAACAATTGCTTGCGATATATATTTATTTGACTGAGAGATATTCTACCGGAACTAAAGCCACCCAAATAATCTTAAAATTAGAATTGAAAATCTCTCCGATTGAACTGCTCGAAGGTGGCAACCCTGCGTCCTACCCTGTATGTCAGGTGGATATTCACCTCATCACAATCACTATCCAAGAATTTAATAGTTAAAGGTGATGAAAGGCAGCTTATTGTAATAATAAATAATAAAAACAACAATAAAATTTTATGTTTATTATTTGCTAGATACACATATAATTTACTAATTTTCTTTATTCAACTCTGTTTCCTTTTCTTTTAAGGCAACAAATTGATCAAGAAGTGGAAGCATATAAAGGATAACTACAATAGGTATTGTAAAAGAAAAAGATCTGGACTGGCTGCTGACTCAGGGAGGCAATACATTTATGCTCGACAGTTGTCCTTTTTACAGCAAGATGGTGCTGAGAACGAAACCCAGTCAGTTTTAGGCAAGGAAAGAGAGAAGAAATTGGAGGAGACTGAGAAAACACCAGAAGTACAATCGAAATACATTTCGTCTCCTCAATATGATCAAAGATCAAGGAAGCGCAAAATTGATAGCGAATCCCCCATGATAGAGTTCATTGGAGCACCTTCTCCAGTTGCAGTGCCGGAATCTAACAGTGACAGCTCTTTCTTTGAAAGTTTGCTTCCATTGATGAGCGATTTCACAACGGATCTGAAACTGGAACTTCGTAGTGAAGTACTGAATCTCATTAAGCGGTTGAGATTATCGTTGCAAAGTAGTACACAACGGAATTAATATCCACAGGAGTCATGAAACATCCGGTATCCCTGTCTGCCATCTCCAAATGAATCTCCTTATTCGACAACTCCCTTTCACACCTATTCTTATCACACTCAATTGCCCCAATCTTCTGCAGCATTATCAGAATTCCGAACACTTCCCCATTCCGCGGAGTTGCCCCAACTTCTGAGCCATAGCCTATAGTGCGTTACAGCTTTTCTAGCCAGTATTTATGATTCACATAGGAAAGGAATCTTATACATTATTCTCCACATTGAAATAATAGCCTCACTCTAGGTCACCTGTACGCGATATTCCTCAATCTGACGATGTAAATGACGAATTATTGCTTACGTTGGAGAATTTCAACTATGGTTAGAGGCTAGCAAACTGACAACAAAAACTGGAACGTAGTATAGAAGCTGATTCTCCTTCCTCCACTTCGTTTGAATGTTCTTATACACAGTACAACCCTAACGTAGACTGCTTGAAAATGTATACATAATGATAATAATAATAATAATAAAAATAATAATAATAATATATTATGCTCCGGGTAGATTCACATAGAGCAACACAAAATATATATTGAGGGTCGAGAAAACAAGCGTATTTTTTAATTCAAAGTTTCTATATTTTTTGTTAAATATGTATGGTAATAAACAGTATAAATTATAAATTTTTTTCAGATATTATTCTTACACAGTCGCCTGTAGATTAATACTTATCCTGTAAACAATTATAACATAGAATCTCCCATTTCTGGGTCTGTTTACCGTATTTTTTTAATTTTCTCATCAAAATTTCCTCAATTTTAATATATTTTTGGAACTCATCATATAAATTTCACGAAATAAATCATTCAACTGCATATGGAATAGAAATTACCTTCATAAAGTTTTCAGTAAAATATTTTACGGAAATTTAGGAAAAGAAAAATAGGTATTTGTAACCCGAATCGTCATCGTGTTTTACTTATTTCCGATGTTATCAAGTCAGCGTACAATGGAAACAATTTTCGTAGCATAATAAAATTCAAAAGTCAAGCAATTGAAAAGAAGAACTTATTTTGATACCGCGGAATAGGACAAAGTTCAAAAATAAATGGCGCACCATACAAACGTAAATGTTCTCTATTGAAAAGCAATACTCAAACTGAACCCCAAACGTGTTTACAGTTGCTCATGTTCTTGTAGACAAAAGAGACCAACCTTCAGGACCAAAAAAAGATAAACGCTATAATGAAGCCAACTTGAAGGTAGGCGTCTGCTGCGAATCTTGGGCTTCTTCCCTCAAAGGAAGGGAAAGATAAGAGAAAGAATAGGACGTAGAAACGTGACCGTGACCCTGCCCTAGGAGTTTAAAGAATAATGAAGATGTACCGTATTTACCAGCTCATACCACGCACTAATGAATAACAGGCTCTATCATTTAAAGAAGGAAATTTTCGTAAGAATATTAACTTTAATCCCGGAGGGAGCCAATGTGCGAAACGACCCAATCTGTCGAGGTACTTTTGACAATTCTACCATTACTATTAAACTTAATATAGATGAATTGGAGACCCGAGCTATTTTGAGAACTTAATGTGAAAATTTATTGAATACATACGTACTAGGGATCGGCAGAAGCGTAGTTTTTACCCGCGTGGCCGTGAAATCCACAAAACGGGTTTTTTAAGGACGGGTTGGAGGATGAGTCGCCTCGGCAAAAGCGAGTAGAACCGATTCATTCAATTTTGACTCACTCGGACCCGTTTCGTCAGCAGCACTTACGCGCGGAATTCGAAAGTGAAGATTCGGGTAGGTATATCTCATATGAAATGATGTTTATAGGGATTATATATTATTACTATTTATTATTTAAATCACTTTCTGAAATCATTAAGTCACTTTATTAGATCCTTTATTGTAATTCAGTTATGAGAAGCATGAATATCATGTTTGGAGATCATGATTTATGAAAATAGAGCCTTGGCGACGGGTAAAACGACTAAGTATAAGTCTTAAGTGCCTTTCCTATTGAGTGCCAAATATTCCGTTAATATGTATTTATGTATAACATCTCTTTTATTATATTGCTAGCTGAATTTCCCGTTGATTCTCAACGGGGAAATTTAAATTGATAAATACTATTGTTACAGTCTTGATCGTAACACATGCCTCATAATTTTGGTATATAGCTATTACCAGACTATAATTATTTCCAAACCAATGGACAAAGTAAATAAAATTATAATAAGTTCTACAAAGTTACGTAATGATTCAATCTCACATCCTTGAAATGAACACTTTCTTCGAAAAAGACAAATATTTTTTAAAGATTATAGAAATATATTCAATGATCACATTAAGATAAGAATCACCAAATAAGCACCTTTTAGGAGAAGTTTTCTTAAAGGGAAAATTGGTTCTCGGAAACGATGATTGAACACAAATAACAAAAATATATTATATATCACACGAAAACCAACGAAGAATATTCATTGCACACAGTAAGTGTATTATGGAGCTGGCTTGTACCCCAATTCTAAAATGTGTAACATCAACATGGAGCTCATCAAACAACACAAATGCAATCACAATGCCAAAACAGAAACAAAGATTGAACACCGACAACAGAAAGATAGTAAATGTATAAGAATTGGAAGCACTTAAAAAACCACAATGAATTACTTTTTTTATTCTGCGTTTAACAAAACATAAACGTGCTTTACCTTTTCGATCAAGGGATACGATGTCGGAGATTTACTACAGCTTTACATATCGCCGGTTAACTATAACACTGAATCTGGGAAATCTTTACGATATTCACTAAATCCATTTTCTTCAATCGCTAAATATTTATCGATGTAAATTGAGAAGTTGTAATACTTAATGAAGAAGATTATATTAAAAACATCCGCAACTTACCTAGTCTTTAAGTTGAATTAATCGAGAGAAAGCAATTTCATCTAACAAACTACTATAAACCCAAATATCCCAAAGATTAGTCAGTAAACAATTACGTTGATATAAATAAAACTTGGTTGCTACAAACGCTTCCATAAAATTTAAAATCTTTCTTAGATACTGGTATTCGTATGTTTGTACTGTTTGTGCGTACTAAGATGTGCGTAATTTGGAATCGCAAATGATATTCCACGACCAAAATAAGAATCCGTATTCTATTGTCTTTCTTTTGTGCTGAATTCGACCTCCTACGACTATTATTTCTAATTCAATCTTGAAAAGGAAATGAACCCTGTAACGAAAAAAATGACCTTTACGTCTATGTCTTATGAAAAGGTTTTGACCCGTCTGGGTTTGAACCGTGGGTTTTAGGGAAATAAAAAGTAGCCTATACTCTTCGCGGGGCCGACTTTTAATGTAGAAAATTTCGTTCTCGAAGTTTTGCGAATCTCGGTTCTCGAGTGTTTAGTGAACATAAACACACACACTCTATTTTATATTTATAGATGAATTATATCGATACTAATTAAGTCAAGAAGCGGATATTGAATGAATGGTTGTGTTTTTTACCAGCGATCGTTTTTAAAACTGGTAATGTTCTATTTCAATCTAATATAAAATGCTGTATTTTCCTCAGTTGTTCTATGTATCTTTAGCTCAAATGCAAATCAACTGTTAATAAGTTTAGAGAAACCGAAAATTAACAAAAAATTGTTTAAGAAGAACGTGACCTCAGAGAAAGTTCGCCGTTAACCCAATTTATATGTCACCTAAAACTTTTTATTCCGTTCGACATTAAAACGGAACTGAGGAAACTTTTTATGCATGGATGAGGTTCTGTTGCTAATTATTTAGCATAATTCAGTTGTTATTAATTTATCATAACATCTCAAGCCCCGATGATGTTCTTTGAATTTCCTCCCGAGATGCAGGGTGAGGTTATTAAATTTTTGGAACCGGATGACTGTATGCGGCTCTAGTGTAGATAAATCATAACTCATCACCCCATCACCGATGGGGTAGAGTAGAGTAATTCACAAACCTCTCAAATGAGATAATACAGAAAAACCCTCAGGGAATCAAAAGATACTGATATCTCATCCTACAGATTTGGAAGCGGTATCGTATTTCAGTCTATGTTTCTTCTTGCTCTTCTTGAGTTCATACGGTTGTTTTCGCACAGAAAATAAAATTTGCATGTTCATGATGAAATTTTACAATCTATTTCACGTAAATATATTGAAAAGTATAACTTTACGACCGAAACGGCGCCTTTCTTGTCGGTTCACCTAGAATATTTTGACCATAAATATTTCAGCTGAATTCTATCGTGTGACTGTGAAATTTATTAAGAACATTGGCAAAAATTGTATTGTCTTAAATAATTAGTGCATAATCCTTGTGCTCGCTTACGTCCTACAACTTTCCTCCAATTCTTTTTGGTTTCCGACGGAGGCTATTCTCAGTCGCTGCTTCGACATCGCGAATTCCGCCCTCGTAAATAAAAATCAATAACTTATTTCTCACTCAAGATATTGACCAAACATTAATTGTAAATTAAAATTCCAACATTTATCTAGATTTCTCTCGCGACAAGTTCTTCGTAACGTGAGAAATAAAAAAATTTTAGGAGACACTTAAATTGGGCTGCACGACGAACTTTTTCCGTGGTCACGTTCTATTTAAACAATTTTTTGTTAAAGTTTGGTTTCTCTTAATTACATATGATGTAGTTTTTATGCATGTTAAAGATACAAAGAGCAACTGAGGAAAAAACCGGAATTTTATGTACGATTTGTAGAGAGTATTAGCAGTTTTAAAAATGATAACGAGTGAAAAATTCGGGATGAACGCACCTAAATTTTGAGTTCATATAATACACAATATACACTGCAAAAAAAGCAGAACACTCTTGTATGCAAAGAAAAATTCTTCTTTGATGAGAATATTTGTAATTTATATTAATATAATAAAAAAATAATGCTCCTTTAAGCTAAAGAAATGAATAACAACTCTGGCGTATCCTACGGATAGCCAGCAGGTGGATGAGCCGACTCAAGACGGGTCAGACTTGGTTCATTTTGCGTCACAATGATTCATTTTCACCCGTCGGAAGAACCGAGTACTCAAAACGACTCGACCACCATTTAGCTTTCCCCATCCCTTGTTCCCACGTCATCACGTACCCGCTCTAGGAGCTCCTCATGACCCAGCGCATGAGGCGCCCAGAATACGGGTCGGTACGGTTAACCGTTGCCGATCTCTAATACGTACATATGGTAGGTAAATGGCTGTCATAAATCCGATTTAATTTAAAATACTTAAGTATAGATGAAATTAGCATCATTACGTTGAATTTGAATATATTAATGATAAATATACTAATAACACATAAGGCGAACGAAAAGAAACAGACTTATACTTTTTCCAGTTTTTTCTACTTTTTTCACAGAATTCTTCCCCTCAAAAAACTGTGCAAAAATTACAAGTCTGTCTCATTTCTTTCGTGTCATGGATTTCCACAATATTTGCCTATATAATTTGCCTTACCCCGTGGATTTTATATAACACAGACATTCAATTTGGGCACTAATATTTTTTAACCAAAAGAGCGTGTTATACGCCTATGAAAACGGTAATTTTCAAAAACGTAGGATGAAAATGTAAAACTAACTATCTTCCCAGCAAGCTCGTAAAATGAGCACTCATTCAAAAATTGTTATAAAACTTGTCAGGATTTTCTCTGAATGTCCGATGCACACTGGCGTTTTTCTGACGCTCGTTCGATAAAGTCAGTGCACTTGTGCGTTTTTCTGACGCATCGAGGAACGCCACGGTTCGTGATTTTCCTCAAGGGCAGGGTTTTGGGAGGAAAAGCAGAATTGAAAAGTGTTCCCATTCGGAAGGCACAAATTTCAAGACGATTGCCTAATATTTGTAGCGGAACGTATAGCCCCAAGAATTTCGGAGGAGTTTTGGGCACGTCTTCGTAGTTTTTAACGTAAGTGTGGTATCAAAAATCTTGCACGAGAAATCTAGAGCTCTCAGATCTCGGGCGACTTTGTTCACTGCCTTAATAAAGGTCCTGATTGTAATCAACTCTCTCGCTTAAAAAAAAAACTTTTCTTATAAATCTTAAATAAACGAACTAAACAAACCCTGAAAGATATTTATGGTAGTAATATGCTAACATCTCTATTTTTAAATTTTTGGACTAAATTAAAACATAAGTCTTGGTTGTATCATCGTAATAATATTCAGGCGAACCAGGGGGTCGATCACAACCCTCGGTCAATGAATTTGGAAAACATACTACTTACCAATGGTGTGACGAGAAGCCCAAACTTGATTGTGAAATAATTAAACAATTAATTCACATCTAACTGGTTCTAAAGATAAAATGGTATATTTGCAATTGACTTGACATAATTAAGGCGCTAAGATTAATTTTAGTTTACTATCGGACGATCAAACGTGCTAACTGTTTAAAATAATAATAATAAAAGTTATTTATTTGGGCGAGATTGAGACTAAAAAGTCTCTTCTTAGACCTAACCCATCGTCATATGCGAAACAGAAAGAAAGAGATAGTTTGCAAAACTACACGAAGAAAAGTAATACGTGGATTGAAAAAACCAAAGCTGAGGGCTGAGGAAAATATTTTCCACTGCAGGAAAACATTCGCAGGTTGGGGAGTGTGAAAAACTCGCGAAACCTACAGATAAAAAAACTATATGCTGTTAAGAAGGATAATAAAAATAATTATGAAAGACGAGCAGAGAATAGATAAAAATTATGCAAAAGAGACAGGGGAAAAATACAAATTCACTACAAGCAATCAAATCAAATAAAATATCTTCACAAATGACACTAATTCTAAATTTCAATAATAGTCGCATAAAATCACCCCCTCCCTGGGCAGGTTGCAATATCCGCACCAGTAATCAGGTTCATATATCGAGGCTATTAATATCAAGCCTTGTAATATTTATTTTATCCATGTATTCCAGCATAGTTAAATTGAATTTCTGTCAACAAAGAATTTACGCATCTTTATAACGTAAGCTATCCCAAATCACTTTTTGAAAGATTCCTGCAAAATTATTTTAAATTTCATATTAACCGATTTAAAGTACAGCGAAATAAATCTGGAAATATTTTATCTGTTTTATGTTTTCCCATAGTGTGATAGCCAAGAGAAATATTAATCAACTACTGGAAGCTATGAATCGCAGGAACTTTCACCACAACATGCATTACCATCTAAGCTGACGCAAGCAATTGTGTTTTCATCCAAGTGCTCATATTTACAATTAGATAAGAGAAATATCTGTATTTGGTCCAAAGGTGAATTATAGTTATAACCACGCATTATGTATATTTATTAATTCATTAAAAGTTACTTAACTTACAACTTCCGTCTGTAAATAAGTTTCTCGTCTTTAAATACAACATTACCGGAATTGATTAAGAAACTCGTATACCGGGTTTAATTTAGATCTCATCGGTTATCTTACATGCAGTCAAGGTCTGTCGTATAAAAAGCGTCGTTTAATATCCAGTAATGCGCAAAGTTTGTGTCCATCGACCTCTTTAAGAACTTTACGAATATTCTTCTCTTCCCTTTTCTCGAGATGCAATCATGTAAGGAAAAGAGAGATGATAATGAAATTGATTATTACAGTATATGAATATTTAAAATATTTCTTTTACTAAGCTCTTCAACTATAGCTGATGAATTTCATATGATAATTCCATTCTGTTTCTATTTTCTCACCGCCACATCAATTGATTCTAGTGAGCTTTAGCAATGAAATTTCGACCCGTTTGAGTTTACACCGACCCCTTAGATCACCCTAGTAGAAATCTATATTTCTGATTCAACGAGTGTAGATTTCAAAAATCAAATCTGGATGATAAACAGCTAGACAGGATGGTCACGTGTTCTTAATCTCTAAACTGTGTCCAGACGCGCGCGCGCCAGCTGATGGACCGAGATAGCTCTTATCCTGCCTCGAATCAATTTGTACCATCCGCCCTTAGTAATATAATCATCCCACGCTTCTGCGTATAGTATTCGCGATTAGCTTAGTAGAGAAAGATTATTCAGAAGACCGCGATAATTTCAAAGGAAGTGTCCTTCACTGCGACGTAAGAGTACTTCACCGACTAAGTCGTGAAGGGATTATATCTCGTAAGAAAATCCGCAACAAGACCGAATCCTGTTACTGAATGGAACAACTAATCAACTCTGGCGTATCCTACGGATAGCCAGCAGGTGGATGAGCCGACTCAAGACGGGTCAGACTTGGTTCATTTTGCGTCACAATGATTCATTTTCACCCGTCGGAAGAACCGAGTACTCAAAACGACTCGACCACCATTTAGCTTTCCCCATCCCTTGTTCCCACGTCATCACGTACCCGCTCTAGGAGCTCCTCATGACCCAGCGCATGAGGCGCCCAGAATACGGGTCGGTACGGTTAACCGTTGCCGATCTCTAATACGTACATATGGTAGGTAAATGGCTGTCATAAATCCGATTTAATTTAAAATACTTAAGTATAGATGAAATTAGCATCATTACGTTGAATTTGAATATATTAATGATAAATATACTAATAACACATAAGGCGAACGAAAAGAAACAGACTTATACTTTTTCCAGTTTTTTCTACTTTTTTCACAGAATTCTTCCCCTCAAAAAACTGTGCAAAAATTACAAGTCTGTCTCATTTCTTTCGTGTCATGGATTTCCACAATATTTGCCTATATAATTTGCCTTACCCCGTGGATTTTATATAACACAGACATTCAATTTGGGCACTAATATTTTTTAACCAAAAGAGCGTGTTATACGCCTATGAAAACGGTAATTTTCAAAAACGTAGGATGAAAATGTAAAACTAACTATCTTCCCAGCAAGCTCGTAAAATGAGCACTCATTCAAAAATTGTTATAAAACTTGTCAGGATTTTCTCTGAATGTCCGATGCACACTGGCGTTTTTCTGACGCTCGTTCGATAAAGTCAGTGCACTTGTGCGTTTTTCTGACGCATCGAGGAACGCCACGGTTCGTGATTTTCCTCAAGGGCAGGGTTTTGGGAGGAAAAGCAGAATTGAAAAGTGTTCCCATTCGGAAGGCACAAATTTCAAGACGATTGCCTAATATTTGTAGCGGAACGTATAGCCCCAAGAATTTCGGAGGAGTTTTGGGCACGTCTTCGTAGTTTTTAACGTAAGTGTGGTATCAAAAATCTTGCACGAGAAATCTAGAGCTCTCAGATCTCGGGCGACTTTGTTCACTGCCTTAATAAAGGTCCTGATTGTAATCAACTCTCTCGCTTAAAAAAAAAACTTTTCTTATAAATCTTAAATAAACGAACTAAACAAACCCTGAAAGATATTTATGGTAGTAATATGCTAACATCTCTATTTTTAAATTTTTGGACTAAATTAAAACATAAGTCTTGGTTGTATCATCGTAATAATATTCAGGCGAACCAGGGGGTCGATCACAACCCTCGGTCAATGAATTTGGAAAACATACTACTTACCAATGGTGTGACGAGAAGCCCAAACTTGATTGTGAAATAATTAAACAATTAATTCACATCTAACTGGTTCTAAAGATAAAATGGTATATTTGCAATTGACTTGACATAATTAAGGCGCTAAGATTAATTTTAGTTTACTATCGGACGATCAAACGTGCTAACTGTTTAAAATAATAATAATAAAAGTTATTTATTTGGGCGAGATTGAGACTAAAAAGTCTCTTCTTAGACCTAACCCATCGTCATATGCGAAACAGAAAGAAAGAGATAGTTTGCAAAACTACACGAAGAAAAGTAATACGTGGATTGAAAAAACCAAAGCTGAGGGCTGAGGAAAATATTTTCCACTGCAGGAAAACATTCGCAGGTTGGGGAGTGTGAAAAACTCGCGAAACCTACAGATAAAAAAACTATATGCTGTTAAGAAGGATAATAAAAATAATTATGAAAGACGAGCAGAGAATAGATAAAAATTATGCAAAAGAGACAGGGGAAAAATACAAATTCACTACAAGCAATCAAATCAAATAAAATATCTTCACAAATGACACTAATTCTAAATTTCAATAATAGTCGCATAAAATCACCCCCTCCCTGGGCAGGTTGCAATATCCGCACCAGTAATCAGGTTCATATATCGAGGCTATTAATATCAAGCCTTGTAATATTTATTTTATCCATGTATTCCAGCATAGTTAAATTGAATTTCTGTCAACAAAGAATTTACGCATCTTTATAACGTAAGCTATCCCAAATCACTTTTTGAAAGATTCCTGCAAAATTATTTTAAATTTCATATTAACCGATTTAAAGTACAGCGAAATAAATCTGGAAATATTTTATCTGTTTTATGTTTTCCCATAGTGTGATAGCCAAGAGAAATATTAATCAACTACTGGAAGCTATGAATCGCAGGAACTTTCACCACAACATGCATTACCATCTAAGCTGACGCAAGCAATTGTGTTTTCATCCAAGTGCTCATATTTACAATTAGATAAGAGAAATATCTGTATTTGGTCCAAAGGTGAATTATAGTTATAACCACGCATTATGTATATTTATTAATTCATTAAAAGTTACTTAACTTACAACTTCCGTCTGTAAATAAGTTTCTCGTCTTTAAATACAACATTACCGGAATTGATTAAGAAACTCGTATACCGGGTTTAATTTAGATCTCATCGGTTATCTTACATGCAGTCAAGGTCTGTCGTATAAAAAGCGTCGTTTAATATCCAGTAATGCGCAAAGTTTGTGTCCATCGACCTCTTTAAGAACTTTACGAATATTCTTCTCTTCCCTTTTCTCGAGATGCAATCATGTAAGGAAAAGAGAGATGATAATGAAATTGATTATTACAGTATATGAATATTTAAAATATTTCTTTTACTAAGCTCTTCAACTATAGCTGATGAATTTCATATGATAATTCCATTCTGTTTCTATTTTCTCACCGCCACATCAATTGATTCTAGTGAGCTTTAGCAATGAAATTTCGACCCGTTTGAGTTTACACCGACCCCTTAGATCACCCTAGTAGAAATCTATATTTCTGATTCAACGAGTGTAGATTTCAAAAATCAAATCTGGATGATAAACAGCTAGACAGGATGGTCACGTGTTCTTAATCTCTAAACTGTGTCCAGACGCGCGCGCGCCAGCTGATGGACCGAGATAGCTCTTATCCTGCCTCGAATCAATTTGTACCATCCGCCCTTAGTAATATAATCATCCCACGCTTCTGCGTATAGTATTCGCGATTAGCTTAGTAGAGAAAGATTATTCAGAAGACCGCGATAATTTCAAAGGAAGTGTCCTTCACTGCGACGTAAGAGTACTTCACCGACTAAGTCGTGAAGGGATTATATCTCGTAAGAAAATCCGCAACAAGACCGAATCCTGTTACTGAATGGAACAACTAATTTTGATGAAAATCCGCGGAGCAGTTTTTCAATGGAAATAACTTTCTAAATTGCCTTCGTGATGAATTTCAGTCCGTTTCCATTTCTTTTTGGCTATATAAATAGGAGAGAGATTTGTTTACGTGTGATAGGAAGTCCAGGATCTCGCTTAACATTGTTCCGTTGCTAAGCGACCGAGAAGTGAAAGAGGTGTGAATATTTCCGAGGAGAGACCTTGATGAGTCAACTTAATCATCCCTTAGCGTCATTCCCGTGGAAAGGATTTCCTCCTCTGAGAAGTGGCTGAGAGGATGAGTGGGTCACAGATCAGCGCGAAAGCGGAAATTATTTACATCTCTAGTCGCTTATGTTTTGGGGCAGGGCATCTTAAGTACTTAAGATAATATCATTATCATTCACTTTTAAAACATACAAAAGGAGTCACCAAATTACAAAAAATATCGGTACATTGCAAATTTTACATAACACGGATTTAAAATTGTTGTTGAAAACGTATCATATGGTAAATAGGATAGTGAAGTATATAATTTGTTCTGCATACGGTATATCAAAGAGCTTTGGATTTCACAAATAGAAATTTGAGTGTGACCTTCCTTATCTTACCTAAAGATGAATTTATCAAACTTGAAAAAAATACTTTTAAAGAAAATATAACAGTAAAATAACACAATACTAATAAAATACAATGATATGTACAAAAATATAATATTCAGTTTTATTAAAATTAAATATTTTTAGTATTTAGTTTTAGTATATTTATTTTAAAATACTAAAACATTAATCAAATCAATCAAAATTATACAATACAAATAGATGTTCGTAATTAATAATTAAATTAAATAATTATTAATTATGAAGACCCAAGCAAGTATTAAATGAAGACGTAATGAATCTCATCAACTCCAGAAATCAGATTGGTGTTGAGGTGCTAATGCAAGGACAAAAGTAAAACATCTGGGACGAGTATAAGGAGAACTCTTCTGCTGGTTCTTATGAAATTCAAATCCCTGAATTTAAATTACTTATCGCCTTTAAATATATATTAGAATTAAAAACATGCCCATTGGAAAACCCGTCGATTAACTGTATTCTATGTTTTTGTTGAGAATTTATTTAGTTGAAAGGAGTTAACGCTAATGCTCACAATGACCCCCAAAATCGCATTTGTTAAATGAAAAGCAAATTTCCCAAAGATTATCAAATCTTCGTAACAATGAACACTAATAAAAAAAGCTCTGTCTCATTCCTCAATTATAACCTAAACCGAGCAGCATCCATTTTGTTCTTATCTCATACAGCAACTTCTCATGTTCACCAGAATATTTGTTTGTCGATTCTTTCAATTTATCTCTCCTCGATCACTTCGTGGACCTAATTACACCTCAATGATTATTTCAATGACTTCAAATAAACTAATTTTTTCTATCCTACCAGCTTCTTTCAAGTTGTCGAATATTTTGCTCATCTAACATCTTTTAGCTTTTTTGTTATTCTCCATGGAATACTCTAGTAGTAGTAGTAGTAGTTAGTATTAGTAGTTCTAGTAGTATATCATCGAGTAATTTGTAGTTCTATCATAGAGTAATTTGTATCAAAATATTTGTAAAAATATATTTTTAAGAATTTTCAATTTCTATATGATTGAATTTAATGGGTCAGTGAGAATCAAATCAAGTAGTAAAATCGAATTAAGTACATAAAAAAATCCGTACTCCTCAACTCTGTAGAAGATAACCTCCTTAGCTCAAGAGAAGGTAGCCTAATGGAATTAGCAAGACATAGTTGCTATCAAATCCCGAGTGAGAGATAAGAGCATAAGGTAAGCAGTGTTTTAAGGCCCAATTGCGCTATCTATGAAGAAATCTTCACTCAATTGATCTCCACCGCTATCTTGGCGCGTCTCCTACGCACAGAGAGAGAAGGGGGAGTAGGCTGGATGTGGGTCAGCGAGAGATATATGCGCGGCCGAGAGAAAACACCGCGCGTTTCACAACGGAGTCGGTAGCGACATTTTTACGGAGACGGAATTTCCAGTCAACTTATCCGGACGATTCGATGGGAAGTCGGACGAAGGTTGGAAGTAATGTGTTTTTCGTCCGGAGACGCAATTTCTCCTCAGCGCATCGCGAGAGAGGCCACGCGGTTCATTAGGTCTAATATTGGAATAGGAAAACAGAATTGCATTTCGCGAGGGGGCCATGAAGAGAAATTAAAGGCATGGATGCTGAGGAAGGATATCGCGAAATACAGGCTATTGGTGATGTTTGGAATACGCTGTCCACAAAAGAAGCTTAGAGGCTTGCTGACCACCATGAAGGAGTTTAGGGTAAAGTAGGAGGTTCTACCGAAGGTGAATGATTTTTATATTTTCTGATTAGAAAAATTGTAAATTGTATTCATAAGCTCTATCTTCGATTATAAGATTTTAATCTTTAAGAAAATTAACTGTGGATTATCTGAAAATATTCATATGATAATGTTAATGGTCCCTGTGGGAGTCGCCATAAGTGTTAGAAATAATTGCCCCAAATATATCTGTTGGTAATTTAAATTGCTTCTGTGAATTGATACTTTTCATTGTCATAGAAAAATTGCGTATGCACAAATAAGATTTGTAAAGGTATGAAGGTGGTTAGAGATGCCAACTGATGTCAAGCAAATCATTGAAATGCTCGAAATAAATAAAGAAATTGAAATTTATCCCAATTTAATTAAACTTGTACGGTATATGCTAAACGAAATCCTATTAAATCTCATTATTATGTATTAAAATGATACAGTTTTTTCCACATCCTAAAGTCTATTTTTATTGAAATAATTATGAAGAAAACTCATCAAATATTCGTATTTTTGTAAAAAATCCTTGTTTATGGAATGCATTTTGTTTATTTTTGCAGCTATTCCCTGGGATGTTTCCACTTACACACGTCTTCCCATTTACAAAGAATTTCATTGTTCAAGTTGACTTTATATCAAACTTTTCGCCGCTCCATTTAAAATATACGTAAAAATGGGGCAGCAGGGAATTAATGGTGTCAGATGGTTGAGCTTTATTTGTTGATATTAGGCTCGGGACAATTATACGATTATATTATCACCGAACAAGAAATAGCTTATTTTTAGCTTCGCTCATAGTTGAATTCCTCAAATCACTGACGATATAATGATTGAATATATTAGTTTGTTAAAACATGGACAAGCTAATTTTTTGGAAAATTTTCATTTACTTGGATTTTTATATAATATATTTTTGTTTTTCCAGAGTAAATAGTTCAAGTAATTAGGTTAGCTTTAAGCAACATACTTTCAAAATCACTACTGTACAAATTGCTAAAAGAAAAATCGGGAAATAAGGCATTAAATATTCTAAATTAAAGTAAATCAAAATAAAAATGCCCCGCACTAGAATTAAATTATAGGTTACTTATTACTTATTGTTCTTTTTGTAACAACTAAACCTGTTATTGTTCTCCTAAAATTTAACCTAGACATGCTCTAGATAAAAAATTGTTTAAAAAATTTTCACTAACCAAAGTAAAATCTGATGTGGCCAGTACATGACTTTCTCCATATATAAGATGTAAATATTTATCTACGACAGTATTTTCGAACTCTAGATTCAATCTAAACTTGGAAGATAAGTGATTAATTTATATCATGTTATCTTTTACTTCACAAACATTATAAATAATGTTTTTCGGGGCATGTTCGATGAAAAACGATGAAATTGGCCATTCGCCCACAGTGCCCAGAGCGCCCACAAAATACATAATCAGCAACTTCCCGTTTTTCAGTATTTCATGAATAACTCCTAAACAATCAGTTATACAAAAATATGTTTCATACAAAAGTTATAGTAAATTACATTTTCTAAAACTTATATAAATAATAGTATATACCTAAATATCAGATTAATGGAGATATTTTGCAAAAACGGAAACGAGCTTCGAAAAGTAAAGCTCGACTTCCGTTTAACCGATTTACTCCAAAAACATATAAACTCTGACAGCACTTACCACAGTGCTATATGTGAATTTTGGTATTGATACGGCTAATAGTTATTACGTTAGAGCACCCACAAGCACACACACATTACATGTATTTCTGTTGAAATTTCGAAGTCGATTTTTTTCATGAAAAAAATACTTTCTTTATACTACGTATATGGAGAAAGTAAAAATCTTTGGGTAATTCATCGCTGATAACTGAGAAATTCGGTTTCTTTAAATTTAAAATACCTCTTCTCAAAGTATTTTATCTTCCCTCTTCTAACAAAAGTGAAATTCTTCGGCAAATGCATAGCGCTACCCGGGGATTTCGTAAAAAATAGGAAAGTAAGACATTTACTCGAACTTATAGATTAAAATAAACGCTACTTGAAAACGGATACAGATAAAACAATTATTGACGGATAGAACTATTTAGAGTATTTCCCATGTGGTGTTCAATACTGCCGACTCATATAGCTCTACTTCAAGAAGTTTAAAATATCTCTATCGATTGACATTACACGGAGAAAACTGCCGAAGATAATACCAAAGAATATATCGAGGGAAGTTGAGAACTATCAGCTGAAAAGCAGAGTCAACATCGAGGTGATATGGCACGGAATGCGTCACACGACGCAATAATAACTCGAGATAAAGGCATAGATATTGAAAAAGAATTATTATCGGCAGGTTACGCTGAAACAATTCCAAAGAAAATTGGACGAAGGCTTTACGGTACGAGTATGTTAAAATATTACGATATATATGCTTTTTTATCTTAATGGGTTTGAAAGCAGTTTAAGCATCTAGAAGTCTGCAGGAAAAAGGTTTGTCAAACTAAATAAACTGGTTTTTAAGGAAGATTAAAGAAGTTCTTTCAAAGATTTAGCAATGAGCACTCCTAATTAATAATGTACAGTGGGGGAAACAATTATCGCAACACCAGTTGGCGTCAGAGCGCGGATTACGTGGAAACTAACTGAAATCACTCTAACTCCGACAATTCGGCAACTCTGTATAGAGGCAGTAAAACCGGGAATATTCAAAGTCCATACGAATGGAAAATAGACTTTTAGTTTCGTTTTTATATGCAGAAATTTAAGACTCACCTTCGCGAGATTTCCAAGTAGTGCCTTTGCCTCATTGTCTTCATATTTTGCCATTTATTATTCAAAGTTAGTCGTGATAAAAAAGGTTGTGTAGAATGTTAATATAATACACTGGGAGATAGTTACTAACAAGATTGTTTGATAGCGGAATATCAGACG
Source organism: Sympetrum striolatum (assembly GCA_947579665.1). NCBI lineage: Eukaryota > Metazoa > Arthropoda > Insecta > Odonata > Libellulidae > Sympetrum > Sympetrum striolatum. The sequence continues at coordinate 73,428,265 of OX388347.1, read as the reverse complement.
TTAAAATGAACATTTTGAGGTATTATTTCGCGAATTAAAGGTCTACATACTAGAATTGTGATGGAATTGAATTCTTGCAAAGAGAATTCAACACTTAAAAATTCGAATTCATAAACCACTAAGATGCGTCCTATTCTTACCTTTCTATTTTCTCTCGAGCAGTGTAGTTTTCCACTGCTTAAGGTATTAAAAATATCCCTTCGATGAATCCAATCTAATCCGTGTGTTGAAGGAGTTCAACTTTTCCAAGAGCTTTTTAGCAATTAACGTTTTGACAGTAATTGTCATCACTATTATTAACTTTTAAATAGTGGAATCGGTAATAAACAATTTTCAGGTCTATCAGGCTATATGTAATAGGGAGTAATATTTGTGTAATAACAAATGGTGTTTCTCATGAGACATCAATGCACTTTAACCATACTGACTGAAAAAATATAATAAATTGCAACGGTACCACATCTCTATTGATGTTACAGTCATTCATCACACCACTAATACGATTTTCCTCTTCAGTGAGTGTATTACTCTACAACAGTTAATTTCAATTTAATTTATCCAGAGCTGTAATATATTTGATTAATGAGCTAGAATGCAATCGAAATTATACCAACAATTGGAATCTTTAATGCAAATAAAATATGATGATTCGAATGTCCGATAATCAATCATTAGATGTTCCGTACTCGCCTCGTAGTGTAAACATAATCACACACTTTGGACGAATTACAGGTGCCCCACAGATTTTACACTGTAGAACGGGCCACACTTACAAAGATACTTGTGGCAGCATAATCTAAACTTGTATTAAGTTTCCAAGAGGCCGGTATTCACTTCTCTACTTTCTCCGTAGCGATGAATAAAATTTTCCGCTTCCAATTTGATCATCTTGATTTCCGTATGTTAAAATACTTCTCAAGGTTACTTAGATCCATATATTAGACACCATACTCAGCTATTGTTCGGTGATTTAACTAAAATTTGTGTGCACTTTACGGACTCTTCCGAAACACTCCCAACCCCTCTCCCTCCATGAAGACCGTAGTTTAAATGTCGTTTGCTACGTTGTTTTGCGGTTTGGATGCGAATAGAATAGAGAATAGAGCGAATATACGCAGACAAAGTTATTCTTTAATTTAGCAGTAGAAATAGTTACTAACGCCCACTTAAATAAGCAGTGGGTGGGCATGAGCTTAGCCCCAAAACATAGAAAAATTGCAATGGTGAAAAAGAAAAATTCACTTAAAAAAAAGATAAAGGTTATTCGAAAAAGAAAACCATGTTTTAATGTGCGAACTGAGAGATCTAAAAATAATAATAGTAAATTGCAAGAGCTTACGTAATAAACAGGTGGAAATCTTTAACATTACGATGAGAACTTGCGCGGAAATCATTCTAGAAAGATTTGGTTACGCGAGGATATTACTCAAAGTGAGATATTTCCCCCAATTATGTGATATACTGAAAATATGACTATGTAAATCTAGCGGTAGAGGTTTTATAGCAGTATGGACTCATTTAATTAGTAAGCGCGATGAATTAGTAGAAAATAGCAGGAGCGAAATCATTTGGTGCTCGATTCAAAGACAAAACGGAAGTAAGATTAATGTTTGTTCTTTGTGTAGTCCTCCCGATGAAAAAATAGGTTGTATTGTTGATTTATCCGAGGCCTTACATAAAAATTTCGAGAAAATAAAGGATCCAATCATCGCCGTAGGAAGAGATTTTTACCTAACCAATATTCATTGGGATAATCTAAAATTCTCCAGCACTAGCAGTGGGAAAAAAATTCACGAAATACATCACACTTTTTCGTTGCATGCTTTAGATAAGGTAAATATGACTAAAACTCGAACGAATCGTGCGAGGCAAGGTATCAATTTAGATTTACTAGCCACTTCCCAACCACAAATAATAACTAGCCTCGCTGTAGTTGACGGTACAGTCAAACCATGATGTCATAATGGCAGGCATGAAAGTAGTAGCGGTTAGATCTCTTAAGCCGGTGAGACAAGTGTATGTAATTCGCAAAGCAATTATTTCTGAGTTTAAGGTTTTATTTGAACGAAGGCTTGGATAATTTTTTACGCTTTTCGGGTGAAAATACAGTAAACGATAGTTTGGTAGAGTTTCTACGGATAATCAAAGTAGATTTAGTTTAATATGTTCCGTCTAAACAGTAGGTGAGACGAGGAAGAAGTTTGAATCGTTGCATAGGAGTCATTCACTCGCGATTGAGAAAACTTAAACCGTGCGGTGAGATCCATGAGCTTGGTGATCAAAACTATAGAGAAGTGCAAAAGCAATTTGAGGAAGGATCACGAAAAGAATACCAGGAATATAGATCTCGAACCCTGTTAAAATCACTAGTTGGCGATTAGAAAGAATTTTGGTCATAAGTGTGAGAGACTCGTGGTGGTCAGTTTTCTATGTCTAGCTTTATCAGCGAAGAGGGAATTGCCTTAAATAAATCGGCAGAAATAGCTAACTTACTTAATCCGTACTTCCAGAAATGTTTCTAATAAGATGATGGTCGAGTTAACGATTTTACTTCGCTCATTGATTCGGAGATGATTTCCATAGAGATGTAAGTTGATGCTAGTGGAAATTCACTGCAACAGATTGATAGGAAATAGTAGTAGTAGTAGTAGTATTGTTAAAAGTGCTTCGACAGCTTAGGTCATTTCGCACATTGGATCCCACCGATAGGAAATTCTATCAGAAATCAATTAATGAGGGTACTGTCCCAATGTAGTGGAAGAAATTAAACGTCACTCCGGGGCCTAAGAATGATCAGATTATTATGGGTAATTTTCGTTAACTTCGAATTTCTGCAAAATAATGGAGCATATTATAGCAAGCTCTATTATTCAGTTTCTTACCATAAAGATAGGAATCATTCGGATCCAACACGGATTCCATAAAGATAAATCTTGTAAGACGCACCTAGAGTTTTTTGTGAATGATGTATATAAAGCGTAAGGATGTTAGATATCATCCAAAAACGTTATTTCCACGCAGCAACAAATTTCGCGACAACCCTTAGTGTTAGTGTGCCACACAAAATATCTAAGTGTCACGTTTAGCTGTAGTTTATCTTTGAAAGAACATATTGGAGATGCGATAGGAAAAGTGAATAGAATGCAAAGATTAACTAGTAGATCGTTGAGGGGATGCTCATCGTGTTTCAAAGAAAAAAACTCATATTCCTCTTATTCAACCTAGCCAAACGAGAGAATACTGTTTCGCGATTACACTGATTATAACTTTTGTATTACAATTCGTGTACGGCATTTGCTTGATTGGTTGTACACGATACGATTTGTACAGAATTGCCATGATAAAACGGTGAGTGTTACTCAGATGTTGCAGTACGCGGGATGGTAATCATTAAGAGATAGAAGACTAATTCAAAGGATAAATTTACTAAGTAAATTCAGAAAAATTAGGTTCTCAAATGATGCAATCGGTATAATGCGACCTTCCTGTTGATGTGGGCCGCTCTGATACTGCGAGGAAGATTAGAGAAATAAATGCTAGAAGGAATCGTATCAAGAATTCATTTTTTCCGCGCATGATACGCAAAAGAAATTGATTAGGAAAATAGAGTTAAGATGCCTGTTTCCCCTGCCACACGCCGAAAGGCGGATTGAATGGGTCTTACATAGACATATTTTTATGGTGTTTCTGTGCTGTCGACATTTTAACTTAATAATCAGAATATATCGTATTTATAAAACAACATATAATTTAAGAGGAAAAATTCATCCGTCTCCGCTACGATTGGTCTTCGGTTTCCATCAAAGAAACTGGGTTGTCCAAATTGCAGTGCTACCTCCAAAATACTTACGTTTCAATATCATCTCCTAAATCACTACTACTAATTTATTTCTTCTCACATTCACTAACAGTTAAAGGAAAGGAGGATGTTAAGAATAAGGTTTAACAAATACTTTTTTCCACAGATTTATTTGCAAAACGACCGGTTTCGGCACAGATCGATACCGGTTATGGATTTCCACACGGTAAAGCCTGCCACAATCGATTTTATTAGTTAAAGGAAAGTTTAATTAACCTTCCTTTGATTTCAAAAAAACTCTCAAAGGCACTCGAAATTAATATTTGCAATAAAAAAAAAACCTTACACCTAGTAAAATAATGACAATAAAAGAGAAAATGGCCCTATCAAAACTGGAAATCCAAATATCATTGAGGATTATTATTCATCATTATTATTCAATTATTAATTTTACAAACTAAAATCTCAAAAAGTTTTTAATTTTGCCACATAATTGTGAACATATCCTAGTTTTCTATGCATTTTAGTTTTTTCAAAGAATTTAACATCTTCTATCATGTAGCGTGCATGAATATACCGGCCCTGAAATGTAGAAATGTTTTCGCTCTTTTTACTGTCTAAAACCCTCTCCTACATAGACAAATCCTGGTTGCGCCCCTGCGACAAAGCAATCATTCATTATCATCTATATATTCATGTCCACATTCGATAGAATCCGTAGATTCTTACACATAGATGATTATGAAAGAATGTCAGCTCCGCCATAGACCTTCATCCCCGTAATATTACTCAATTTTCATGTTTTTAAGAGAAGGAGACTATTTAATATAATTTAGAGCAAGTGGAAAAATATTTATATGTATTCGTATTTCTCTCAGACTCGGTAACAGTGTGCACATATGCACTATGATTAATAATCTAGAATTATATTGGAATCAAGAAAAATATAGGATGATTAGTAATATATCCATTGTCCTTCATTCTCCTCTATATGATTCAGCCTCATAGACATAGAGTTATCCACTTCTTCATTGGAATTCGCTCCAGGTGAGAAGATCTAATGACCGACGGAAGCTCTTCGAAAGCTTTATCGGTTCAGAACCAAAAGACGAAGTAATTGAAATTTTAGTGCAACTAAAGACCTAATCGCGAACTCTGAGAAGCATTGACAAAACGTTACAGGGAGGTAATCACAAAACATTATAACTTTTGGTCGCTTTTTTCCCCTGACAATAAGAGAGGCTGGTAGAGTAGATTACGTGATGATGGTTTATTACAACCCCTACCATACCCATCTGGCAGCTCGCTAGGTATATATATAAATCTAAATGTATATAATTGGTTTGGAACTACCGCAGAAAATTGGAAAGTGTGAACCCGCAAATTGTCCTGGTTGTAGACAAACAATGAATAATAATATGCATAAGAATGTCAATAGTTCTCAATGCTTTTTTTTAAGCGTAAAAATGAAAAAGATTCGCTTGCGCGGTGCGCTGGTTGTCCGTCTATCGACGTGAAGACATAAATGAAGAAATAGTGGCCAATAAGCCTAAGTAAGCCAGAGCTCCTTGCCTTACGACCGGTTTGTTGTTGCGAGTGACGCATAGGCTTTCGAAAATCCGCTGCACTGAAAGCGAAAGGTTCATCGTGCTTCCAGAAATCAGGAGGCCCTGTCAAATACCTCTAATTGTGGAAAATAAGTCAAAGGACATTGTCTTTCAGCGAACGACCTCGAATCCTTCGTAGAAGAGGAATTTCCACCGACACACGAAACATGTTCTTGACCGACAATTGATGATGAATTGGTTCCGAATGTTTCATATCCAATGGTTATTTTTCCATAATGAATTGCATCTCTCTGGTAAATATATATATTCATCACAGGGGCGTATAAATATATGTGGAAATCATATCTTACATTCGTTCATTTCCCGAACAAGAGAAGTTTAAGATAAAAAACTCATTTAACTTAAGCGGAATTCGAGCTCGTGCCCTTCCTATGCCAATAATTTGTGTCAGACAGCTGCAAAATCACCTCTTAATTAGCAACTAGTTATATTTATGACACTTCCAAACAATCTGAGAAGTCCATTTTAGCAGCTTATTAATAATTTTATTATGGCAGCATAATCCTGGATAATTAACTTAATAAAGTCAGACGTTCATAAAATACGTATCAGTACTAAAAACTTGGGTTGTTTATTAGGAAGTCTTTGTTTACTAAAATACGCTAATATAATAATATTATTTGGGAATATTTTTACGAGTGCAATAACATTTCATTTCCTTAGCACCATGGTGAGGAAGGAGCTTTGAATTAGCCAGAGGATAGTTTCTACTGGGCGATTGTAAAATGAGGGTCCTGAGTCTAGCTAAATAGGCACGAAAAGGAAAAATATACCTGGCACCTACAATACTTGCTTTGGAAGTGCTCGACATATGGTTAAAGCTTTTCCACGCGAGGTAATGCATTTCAACGTTTGTTTTGTATTGGCTCCTGCAATACTTTGAAGGGATCAACTTGTGGTTAAAGACTTTCCTCGCGAATTATCAAAGCCTTTCTTTGAATTTCTTTGTGAATTTCTCCGCGCGAAGGCAACACAATTGACTAATGACCAAGGTCAGCGAGCTCCCTGTTACAAAATGTAAGACAAGTCCGATATATGCGCAGAAATTGTTCGGTTTTTATGAAATCATGTTTTTTTAACTTTGGAATTGGTATTTTTTCTTTTAACTCCGGACGGACAATGATTTCATGTATTCTAGGTGACAAATAGTGTATATAAATTTATATTACGAATTTCCTTCGTCTGCATGATTAAGTTGGCGAAAAATTATATTCCGTAGACAAAATACAAATTTTACATTGTGCCATAGTTAGTAACTCAGTAATCGCTCTAACGACTTATCGAATTGTAATTGCTGAATTGAAAACATAAGAATTGTAATCAAAAATCCTCCTCGGAATGTTTATCACAAATTATGAATATCCTATGTTTGAACTGGACGTTTGAAGAATTACATTTACATTAATATCCAGCAGGCAGCCGTAAGACGTATGCTCGAGTGAGAAACCAAACTACCAAAATAACGCCTTATTAGCGCACAAATTATCCTGAAAAATAGACCATTATAGGCCATCTGTTCTCGCTATAATCTCGCAAAACATCATTTTCCTCTAGACTCCAAAATTCTCGTTCTCTAAAGGTGAGAATCGCCACATCGCGTATTCCTACTCCAATACCACTTATTCCTTATTGCTACACATTATGAAAACCGAATAGTATTCTTCACATTATTAAGAATTAAATTTAAATTATTGTCCATGTATCTTATTGCATTTAAGATTGAAATTGGAATAAATATATATTTAACCTATCGTTCTATAAATACGATAACTATCTGTGAAAGAGAAACGCCGAAATAAAGATGACCAACTCGGGGAGAGTTCGCGCGAAGGCTCTAAGAAGAGTTCGGAAGAGAGGAAATTTGTGTATGTTCTAGGCTCCGACTCAAATATTACCGCTTTTCGAGGCTTTCCTCGGTGTTGCCAGTCAGTCACAGAAAACAGAATTCCAAATAGTTTCTGTGAAAGCCACTGAAGCGCTCGCAAAGTGTTGCGATAATTTTTTCCGCCACTGTACCTCTAGGCTGTGTATAAATATAAAGAAAATTCTAAAATGTAATGCTTTTATAAGTAGATTAGTATAAATGTAAAGATAGCACTAACTTAGATCATACCAATGGAGTAATATTCTCTCTTATATATCAATTAAAGATACAATTAATGAAATTCCTTGTCTGTTATCTACAATATGTGAATATGTTAAAAAATTCCTTATAATAATAATCATAATGTCATTAAAACTTTAATGAGGTCGAAGTTCAGAAAGATCGAAAGCTTTCATGGTGATAAACATTTCATATTATACTTTAATGCGTATCATATGAAATTTCACTATATTCTTCCATATGTATTTCTCATCATTATTATAGTATATTTTAAATAGTTCTTTAATGATATTTCTAATCATTTAAAATCATTTCGGACAGTATTTGGATTGAGTTCCCTTTGGAGATCGAATTTTGATTATGTACTCATTTCAAATTATTTGTAGGGTTAAATTCTTAATCACGGATTAAGTAAACGTGGTATGCATCCCAAATTTTAAGCTCCCAAATTAAACTTATATCACTAAATTTAGGAATTATCTAATAATTCCTACTCCAAATGCTTTTTCGAGGTGGCTACCCGAGCAAGAGAGAGTCCGATTCTAAATATTTGCCATAACACAGCACAGCGAATATCAAACACGATCTTTTCAATGGCTGAAATTTCATTGATTTAAATTATATTAATACAATCGCATACTACATATTTTAAATATAAATCAGCCGCACGAAGTTCCATTAGCTTGCAGCTTAAAATCAACAAACAAAAATCCCTGGGAGCATGACTCTCACCACTTTTTGAGTGCTTTGATTATTAGCATTTGGATTAAAAATGGGATTCATTATTAATAATTTTATTCCGTAAACGAGAATTTCTGCTCCGCGTATCCACTACACATATTTATTCCGAGGGTTGCTACCCTGAGATTAGGCAACCTAGAGTAATCTCTATGATGAACGGATTACCTATTCATTGACTTTCAAGGCCATTGTGAACGACTACACATAAAAATATTTCCCATATTTGATTAGGTTCAATAAAAGAAATAGTGTGCAAAAATTACCAAAAATCTAGGAAGATGTTAAGGATATGGCATTTGAAATAATTTACGGCGATCAACCGATGTATATTTTCACTTTTCCATGGTAATGTTTCAGAAACGGGTAACGGGAATTTTCGGTAATAAGACGAATAATAGAGAATACAATTAGATAACGAATATTTAAGAAATAAATCAAAATATTAAATTATATATAAAATCATACGAAATGGGTATGAATTATATCTTTGAACGAGGCAGCGTTTGCCTTAAACCCAAAGTTAAACAAGAAGTGAATAATAGCGACATGGATGGGATTCGAACCCCGAAAAAAAATTGAACCTGATTAAAAAAACTGAAACTAAAATACACTATTTAATGCGTTCAAACTTTCGCATTCTTAATGAACGTATGTTGTTATATTTAAAAATCAGTGATAAGGATTACTTGTAACTACCTCATTGCATGTTCCTAATAACTGACTAAAATAAATGTTTTGGGTCCTAACGATGATGAGTTTTATTCTAAAATGTAATTCGATGTAATCTTATTGTAAATCCACACGTGATAAAAACTCTTTAGAGGGATTTCTCTCGTTTTGTGAGCGAAAAAACCGGTTCGGATCGGAAGTTACGGCAGCGAAACCGGAAACGAACCAAAATTCGGGAATTTCAATGAACCGGAACTACGATAATTGAAGTTCGACGCCTTGCTCGAGCCAACGGAATCGCGATTTCCTGCCCTTTTGGGCCGAGCGTATTGCACATCATCCGAAATTGACGCAGAACTGTTATCTCGAAGGGAAAAACACTTTTATTTATAAACGAGGAGAGATAATGGTATCACATTCGAAGGAATGAGGAACACAAGCAAGCCCCACCGTGCGCAAGCACTCGTGCGGTTCAGGAGAGGGTTTCCGTTTAACTAATGGGGGATGTATGGGGTGAGGGAGTGTGCGAGAGATAGGGAATAAATAAAAAAGGAAGGTTGCAAAGCGATTTCTCCCCCAGCCATCGAGCGAAGGAAGTTCGGAAAAGCACACCCCCGCCACGAACCCTTGGAGACCCTCTCCACGCTCAGCCATGACCCTAAAACAGGGATGGAGAACTGCCTTTTTCCGAAGGCCGCGTATGCACATGGCGCAGGCCGGGTTTGCTTCGCAAGCTGCAAAACAGTAGACGTTCCAACAAGTTTAGCGCCGGGTTATTTCCTCGAAGAAGAACCTGTGCTGATTCCAATGCATCGATGGAAGCTCAGCTCGATGCTGAATGCGAATTAATCAGTACGTCACGAACAACTTTCTTCGCAATGCATACTAACAAACAATCAGTTGTTTCTCGTGAGCAATTACCCTTAGATTCCATTCTATTACGAAGAAACAATTGAATGATTGAGAAACCGTGAATAATAAAGGAAAACGTGGCTATAATAATCAAGGAATTGTGTAAATTCGAGGAAATTCGCTTCGTTGAACTAATCTTTTATGTGAAAAATTAATTTCAATGTGACAAACGGCTATTATGAATGCGTTATTGCTACCAAGTTGAATACTTTGAAAGACCAGTCAATTTTCAAGAGAGTGAGAAATCTTTACATTTGGGGATATCGGTACATTTTGAACTCAAGGTTTTTCTCTAGATTCACATGCGTATTACACTGCTTAAGGAGATAATTAGTATGTAGGTGGATTTGAATGAAGATCAACAAAGGTTGCATTGAGCACTACAAAGAGACTTATGTTCCCAATCCCTTCCCCAAAGCTTTCGGTGCGATTGTTGGGGCTTGGGCAGGACCAGGAAATATTGAGGGGCGCGAATGGTTGGGGAAAAAGGAAAAGTCCACCGAATAACAGCATGAGAATCACGCCTCAAGCATTATCTTCCTCCCTTTCGAAAAAATGCCCATGGAATGGCGTCCGGAAAGGAGTCAATGTTAAAAAAGACGCCAGGACTTCAACACACGGTTGAGTCGGTGTTCACGAGGTCCTATGGGAAGTATGGGAATGAGCTAACAAGTGAAGGAGCGGTTGGTTAGAGGAAAGAGGAGGAGAAGCCGGCTTTTTTCCCGCCCCCGCTCTGGCGCGCTTTTTAGGGGAAAGACGCCATTTGGGTTTCCTTGGACGCCAGTGCCGCCGGAGCGACCCGTGGCGCTTCGGCGAACTAATAGCTCCCTCCCCCTTTTCTGACAAGTTTTTTTAATACGGCACGAAGCTTTGGGCTATCGACCGGCTTCCCCAGTAGTTGTTGTTCTGGAAATGTACAAAGAGGAGGAAGGAAGCTGAGTTCTCTTGGACGCCTCAAAAAGCCAACACCCTGGGAAGCACTTGGGCGTTGCGGAGATGGCCTCGCGGTACACATCGGTTGAAGGGATCGGTGACGCAGACAAAAGGGAGCCTTTTGCTGCACCCGCAGGGAATTTCAACCGGCTCCTCTCTCGCCTTCCCTCTCTCTTGAGCGGTGGCGGTCTCTGGCGGCAACCGGGGGAAGTGCGTGCAGAGAAGAATGCAACCTAACCGGCTGATCTTCCAACGGTTTGGTATTTTCAAAAAAACGATCTGGATTCATTTTGCTCCCGAAGACGCTTTATTAACATATTTATTTATTTATATCTGATGGCGTACGTTTGGAAGAATTCGTTCTCGTAATCGTGAGAAAGTTTGTATAGACCACGCTGGTATTATTTTAACGATATTTTGCCTGTACTTTATTCGAGCGTTTTCCATATGGTTTTATCTATAGTTATGGTTGTTCTACTGTTACAAGAGCATCACGTTGGGTTTTTTCCATGCTACTGCATGGCGAAGCTGTATCGACGCCGGCACGAGGTCGATAGTTTTGCCGTTACAGTTATCGATTCGGAAGCCTTGAGAATCGATGCGGTCGCATCTGCCAAGCGCGAAGGTCGAGGAGGGTCGGGACGAAGGGAAAATTCATAATGGAGGAAAATCAGAGGAGAAAACAGTGAATACGTCGACGCTTCTAGAAGAAAGTGTTTGCCTTTGACATATCCGTCTCGGTCTACTTGCTTCGCTACAATAAAAAGAACTATGGAAATGAAGTCGCGGCAAACGTACGTAATTGACACCGGTATTATTATGTAAGCATTGCAATTTTTTCTCTTTTCTTCCTCTGCCTCCAGGGTGTAAAAATGAAACTATACGTGCGACACGTCATATGAATGCTATCCAATCTTTAATCTTAGATAAAAAATATTTACTGGGTTGGACCCAAACAATTATTATTACATCGCTATTATTAGTAAGTGATCAACCAGTATTATTGAAACTTTTATTTTATTTGCCATATCAGAAGGGCCTACATCTTATACTCTTGTACATCTCAAATAACATTTGATTTAAAATGAATACCCCACTCAGTTGTTTGAACGCCATTCACGTTTAATTAGAATCCATGCAGCATCCAATCCATTTACAAAAACATATGAGCTAAAATTATGTAAACTACAAAATATCAAGTAATAATCTAATTGATTTGATGGTAATAACATCTTGAATGGGTTTCCACTAACCATTAGAAACATTCTCAAAGAAGTTACCACATTTTATGAAATATTTGCATCTTACCAAGGTGTGATTGATTGAAAATATATTCCATGGATTTTTATTGAATTGAAAACGATGCTTATAAGAAATAAATGAACGTATACTCTTAGCCGCATATTAATCACAACTATTGAAATTTCTTGTGTATTAACACATCACCAGTACAAATCTATCAATTACATTCGTTGGTTCAGACCTAAATAACTCATTTTTTCATGAATGCTCATTCAAAGATATCATACAATTTCATTCATAAATTATGATTTCAAAGATAAGAATATATTAAGATTATGCGATGTGGTATGATGAACCTCTGTATTGAAGTAAACCTTCAATAACGGAATGCTAAAGGCGTTTATATTTGAAACACGATGGTATTTTTGAAAAATTTGATGAAATGTTCATATTCTTTAGTCATGAGATGAATTTGGACAACCTTTCTGAGCAGAACGATTTTTACATAATAAAAAATAAGAGAATTATGTAACCGTTCTGTAGTTCAGTTATTGAAAGAAATTCCATTATTATGAATCTAAGCTGTTTGATTCAAGAAAAACGTTTCACCTGATTATATTAATAGTGGCTAAGATAGGGAAGAGAAGTGGTAAGCCTGAGGAAAAGATGGATGTTTGAGAAATATGTATAAAAGTGAACAGGCAGTTTGACGAACATACGTTCAAGCATAAGAGAATGTCAAAACCTTAGGAGAGGTAAGAATAAGTTAGAAAGATGAGAAATACTATCCAAATGCTTCTTTTGTAATCTTTTCGGGGTATAAGTTAAGCATGCAATTGTAATTGAAGAGGATAAATTGGAAGTGTTAGCATCAATGATCGATTGCCTACAAAGAAGCAAAAGTTAGCTCTTCTGAGAAATCGAATTTGCTTTCACAATTGGACTCCATGCACTCTTGGTTATTTACATACATACTCTGTATGTATGTATACGTATGTATTTACTCTGTAAGCCATCGGTAGCGTTCGGTGGAGTGGGTTGGGAATGTATCCGTGAATTTGGGTCACCCGTGAGTACGATGGAATTCAATCCCTCACCAGATGTCTATGAGAATTTATGCCAAAAGTCATCCGTCCTCATAATTATGTGGGATGAACGATGAGGAAAATGAAAACAAAAACCCCTCATGAGGGATTGCAAGTTTCCAATTGAAAATAAGGATTGGATACGCCCTTGAACGGTATTCCAAGGTCACCTGCCCGGAAATAATAACTGAATATTTTTGCATCCACAAAAGGTTTCCTTTTGTTAATTAAACTACTCGCCTAGAATGTAGTTTATTTATACCCTTAATCTGAATGAGAAACTATAAAATTCTCAGAAAGATCTTAGGCTTGGGGTTTCGAAGGCGGGATGATTTTCATGTGGAGAATTCGTATTAGCGATACGCATGGGAGGTGCCGAGGTCGTAAATCCTGAAAGGTTCTTCGGTTTTTCGCGCCCTAACGAAAACCCTCCGAAGATACTGACGTCCTTCTATTTCCGTACCATATTTACAAGCCATAGCGGTTGCTTGCTGATGGAAAATGAACCGAATTCTTTTCATTCCCGCCCTTCTCGTTCCTTTTCCCGCCGACGTGTGGCGCCTCTGGCAACGTTAAGTTCCCCCGCCACGCTACCCTTTTCGATTGTCTCATCTGCCAGGTGGAAAATTACATTTCATCGGCGAGGAAAGCGGCTGTCTTGTAATGGAATGAATAGGGTTTTTGATAAAGTGATGTTTGATTTCATGTTTATCACGATCGGATGAAGTGCGGAAACCATAAATGTGTAAAAATATATTAAATATATACTAAGAGTATATTTAAATCAAACTATTAAAAAGCCTAGAGCAATACCAATTTCCAAAAATGCCTTTATTTATTTAGTAAAACCCGTATTCAATCGAAGTGTTGACGTCAGGTCAAGCTAATCCTTGCATCAATTGAAGCTTAAATATTAAAGCCGAAGAGGGAGAGAGATAGCTTTAGCTAACGATAAAATTTGTTGACGAACAATTAGAATTTGAAATTAATCTCTATTAAAATATATCTTGTAGAACTGAGAATTATATCTCCCCTTATCTTCATGAAGATCACTGCATTGATTGAAAATATGAAATATTTAAAGCTACTTGAAATGTTTGTATTGTTTTCGAGTATTCACGATTTCAATGATCAGAAAATTAAATGATAATTAATTGGATTTAGCCTGCTGTGTGGACATCCCTTAGTTATCTTTACTTAATCGCCTGTTATTTATTAATATATATACCACGAGGGTTTTGGTTTTAAAGTTCAACACCCTGGAAAGTGACCAAGCAATAGAAAGGCAATTATTTATCAAATTAATCATTTACAAATTGCAAATAGACTTATCATTATAATTTAGACGAATCTCAGAAAAAAATTGTAACGAGTAATTGTTATTCATTTATTTAAAATAAATGGATATTTGCATCTATGAATATTAGGTTTATTTGAATTATAATCGCATATTCTTCTTTTGAATGATTGATATCTTTGCAGCCTATACTTTAATGAAATCCTGCCTGAACTCTAATGAATTATTTTGATTCATCATTGCTTTCCACCCTCAATCCCCAACAATTTCAATTCACTTCTTCTCATTCATAAACAATTTTTCCGGCCGCAATTGTTTGTGAATTTAAGTTTCAACGACGCTCATAATGTCTCCCTTATTTGTCCCTCTGTCTACTCCGTTCTTTTTTATTCATATTACTCCCTTTATTCTATGCCCATGCAGAAAATACGACTCACTTTGGTAAATCGTTCGTTTGTATTTATGAAATTCGATTATATACTATTATAGATTAACTATACTATAGTGTAGTTACTCTATGATAGTATCCATCAAGGTCAGTTCTTCTACCGTATACAGTCTACTACTTTATGCTTCCCATAAATTCTTAATTTATCTTAACTTATGGAAAACCTAATTTTTACTTTTCAAAATCAGAAAACAAATCATCAGCGCTGGTTGCTCGGCTATAACCTCTATTTCAAAATAAAAATCACGGTACAAAAACATAAAATCGATGGTAGAGGCGTGACTTGGTGGAAAGACATACTTAGTGTTTTCCACTGTAGAACGGTGGAATTTATCGAATCCACAGTGAAAAATACGAAGTATCTCTTTTTGATACTAAAACATGTTTTAGGGTAATTCTCATTCATTCCGAAAATGATAGGTGAGAATGAGTTTAAGCAGAATATGTAAGGTTAAAAAATATGTAGGACAAGTAGGACCTGAGGATGAATATTAACTGAAATTTTTAGCAAATAAAAGATATCTGAGCGTTAGTGTTTTTTAACGTACCAGTCAATTGCCTTACATTCACGATAATACTTGTTTGGATGGTGAAAAAAGCTTAACTTTTTAATGCGATGTATTGACATGAAAATAAATTCTGAAATAATAGGAAAACAATGTTATTTTTAACATGCAGCAATAATTTTCACTGTTCACTGGGATTTTTATTTCTTTTTTTATTAATAAGTCTTAAAAAGCTACTAAAATGTTTCGGAAACTCAGTTATTACATACTTCATACGAAAACTTAAACTTCGTCAGAAGAGAATTATCAAATTTCAAGGGATGAAAAAAATCGGACAAGTGTTTTTAATGTCAATTTTCGTTGACAACGCAAACATTCGTGACTAATATTACTTTGATATATACCGTGAATTACTTTCAGTATGTGTATTTATACATTCATCCTTCAAGCTCTCTTTAGAGTGTGGAATTGGAAATATAAACGCAAACATAAAAACACTAAATTCTATCAACCTCTTCAATGATCCGCGGAAATAACGATCGAAAGGACAGGTGATTATCTCCTTGTGGCCGTTTTTAGTTTTCTTTCGTTATTCGCGAACGTTGTTTGTCGGAATAAAAAAATCAGCTATCTTGTCGACGAGTTCTGTACTGATAAAGGGTACAGTGGTAGTCGTTATATATCAAGTATTCAGCACACCAAGTCGAATTTCCTCGATTTCCAATCCATTAAGAGTCGCATGAATTAACTTCTTTGATAATAACGAATAGCACTACTTTTCACAAGGAAGCTATTTCCGATTTTATTGAAGGATCCCTTGAATCCATTTGTGAAAACTAGTGTTATTTAGAAAACTGAATGATGGCCTGTTTCGGCAAAAGACTGCCATCAGATGGAAATTTAGAAATATATTATTACGTCAAAATATATTGTGGAACATTCAAAGTCTTTCCTCATTCAGTTTTCATGGCGTCACACGAAGTTCAGCCTTCTCATATTACCTTTAGTTTTATTTTATTTTCCATTTAGCCATTGAATCGTACCACAGAGTAACTCGCTAATCCGTTGAGTTAAATGCTACACTTAAATTAGTACCCCGCGAGCAGCAGTAAGGCGAATGGCAGGGGATAAAAGATAAATTACTTGATTTTATTTCCCTCATATAAACACAAAAATATTCACATTCATATAAACTGCTCTATTATTCATAAATAAAGTAAATTAAATCTTTAAATTTCCTTGGTAACTATATTAACTAATGACATTGAAAGGATACCACTGAAGTTAATAAAAGTACTGTTACCGAAGTGATTCATCCTCCATTGACACCTTTCTTCAAAACCTCTTAAAGGATGGAAATAAAAAATATCGAGAAAAAACGCTGAAATTTGCGGAAGGACGAAGAGGCAAAGAGTTTCTCAACAAGTTGCACTCTTTGGGGGTCAGCGTCACGAGGACCGATCATTCCGATTTTCACCCCCTCCCCCCTTCTGAAGATGCCGTTACATAGCCAGCCCCTTCCGACCCTCTGCACTTTCATCCAGGGTGCACATCCTGAGGCCCCAACCTAGGTCATACAATAAATCCGTGGTTAAGGGTTAGAGTCAGGAAGTAAAACTCGTGGGGTGGCCTTTCCCCCCCACTTATCCAGCTATTTAAAGCCTCCTGTGCACACTAGCGTCTTGAGGTCGAGCCCTCCGCTGAGGCTCCCTATTATCTTCTGTCCTTCTCTTGCCAATGTGCTATCTCGCCTTATCCCGCCGTTTGTGCGGGCGATGAACGGATTGTCGCTCCGCACCATTCGCAGGAAAAGGTGTCCACCTTTCTTTTCCTTTGGAAATGCCCACTCTTCCTTTCTCGGAATCGGAGAAAGGCGCCTTTTGACTACCAAGCATTCCGCGAATTCACTTGACGCCACGGAGTTCGATAACTCATTAAGAAGTGGAAGCCGGACAAAATGGGTGGGCATAACGGTGGTGCTTTATATAAATGGCGATATAAAGACTACACGTGCTAGAAACCATAAGATTAATCCGAGATTAGTTTATTTCTAAAAAAATAAGTAATTCCATTTTCTGAACTACCACCAATGCTTTAATAATACGATCGTATACATTTTATTCATCATTATCCATCAAATTATAATAAGCACACCCGAATTAGATTAATCGCGAACCAATGTCATATATATGGACTTATAATGAATAAGTCCGGAAAAGGCATGGTTCATAATGTAATCATTTAGCAGGATGATTACTTTAATCTTTCAGCCAGGAACACATCTGGTCTGATGAATTACTCATAAATACTTGTCTACATTGACATTTTCTCATTCTATGTCATTTTGTTTGCGTACGTGAAATTGATTACTTATTTTAAATTGTGTTGGTATACGAGTGATTTGCACGGCTTAGTTTAGTTTATTGCTTTCAAACAGAGATCAAATTTTACAAAAATAGGCTTAAGAAAGCATTAGGTTGCCCCAAACGGTACCTGTGTGGAGGCAACCATCATACAAAGAGAGTACATTCATGCGTTACAAAAAAAAGAGAGTTATCTGACAAAACATAATTTGCAATTTGACATTTTAAAATACAAAAAAATGAAGTGAACGTAAAAGAAACATGTATAATAAAATTTAAGAAAAAAAATCTAGTGGAAAGACTTGGAATTTTCTCATTTAACAACAACCAAAACTTATCAAGTCCAAAAATTGTTTTGGGCACTTGGCACTTTTAATATCATTTGGTGACAAATTAAAATTTTTGGCCCTAAATAAACAAAACATTTCTTGAAAAATGTAAATTTTGGCTTAATTAAAAAAAAAACATTTCTCAAATTAAATTTGAAATCAGTAATAGAAAGCATGTTGCCACTCATGATATAAAATAATTTTAATTTTAATAATTTTATTGCAAAGACAGCAACGAGTTGTTTCTCTGGGTCATCTTGTTGTTTGTGTAACGTACTGAGCTAACTCAAAATGTATTAATAGTTTCCATGATTATGCCATCCTTTTACCTAGTACTAATTTGTAAGGTTTCTAAAATCCTAATGGAACTTTCTTTTAGAAGAATTGAGCTAATTTTCCCTTAGAAGTATCACCACTATTATCTATAAAAAGGTCAATGAATTAAGAAGATTTTTATTTGGGTGTAACAAAGACTGAAAGATGTCCTCTCTTAGATAATCCATTAATGTTGGTCGCTGTAAAACATTTATAAAGCAACTACTTTCAACTATATCGTAAGATAATTATAACAAATATGCTGAAATGAGTACATATTTCATAATATTATTATTTTTTTGAACATTTTCAATATTTTTAATAGGGAGTAGATGCAATATAATATACCCCTTTAGACTCATGGATCTTTTCCGTTTTTGGAGTTCTAGCTACAAAATTCATTATGATATACAGATTAAATAAGAGCTTTAGATGAACATGAGGGAATTAAGGAGAACTTATATTTGGACCTTTTTGATGTATTAATATTCAATATTGCTTCATCCCGTAAGTGAATTTTGATCCAGGAAATTCGAGATAAAAGTACATTTATTTATCGAGCAATTTATCTATGTAAGATAGTAAAAACGGGAAAATTAACTATTCGTTACATGCCATTCATCCATGGATGTGTACACATGTTTATAAATTACTTCTAGTATTAATATGGTTATTATAAAGGATCCTGTCTTATTAGGAGTGTATGAACATTTACATAAAATAGCTCTAGTATAATTATGACATAAGAGAAATTTCAAGAAAGAAGCATGTATTCCAAGTATAATTTTCTTTACTGCGATAATGTAATATTTTCTCGTTGAACGAGTAATCCCACTTGGAGTCAAGAGCCAATACTTATCTCTAACTTACGCTTTTGGAAACTGCTGATATAAGAAAATAATATCTCGGTTCGGTTGCGGAATAAATTCCCTTTATTTCTTGACAGGAAATTGGAAGCAATACCAGTAAATAAAGCTACTTAGTTATAATTTTATATAAGCTTTTAATGAACCTATATTAACTCATTGGTGATCAGCATGGTATTTTCCAGTATTTTCAATATTAAAACTCGTCCATCTCATTACGTAAACTTTACTGTAATTAAGCTTCATACAGACCTGTCACATCGTAAATTTTCGCTAATTAAGTACACTGAATTCATTAATCAGATGACAAATCCGCATCTTTTCTGTTGTCACTGGCGACTCATCTGAATACAATAGGGAGTTGTGAATGAATTAGTGTGATACTTTGTGCTGTTGGCAGTTTCCTCTTCACGAATGGTAATGTCTCTGAGTGCTATTTATATCTGACCAACCACTTTTCATTCAAATTGGCCGCAGCACTATTCAGAGGCTTCCATTTTCATTTTACCTCTGAGGTCATTCCAATTTGTGGGCTAGAGAGTTCGATCTTAGAACAAATACGGCGATTTGAATTTCAGTTCAAATTAAAAGAAGTAAACGTGCTGATGTTACCGAGGCTTATGAGTTTGGAATGCACATTTGCATCAAATAAGAAAATAGAGCCATTGCACAGAAAATGATACTACATAAAATCCTGCGATTCCAATGCCTGCTTTCATCATTTCAGAAGTACAGTTTATATTCTCTTATTCGGTAAAAATCAAAAGGGCGAACGCTAATTTCGCCTCATAACGTGATAATTTTTGTATGTACATCTCTAAAAAATATCTTCTTTCAAAACTATCATATTTCATTCTCATTTACGTTTACATACATTTTTCAACAAGCTGTTTCTATATATAGTATGTTCATTTGGTCTAATATCTCACTCGCATCTAACTGCATGTAGGTGCTATTATTCAAATATTTAGATTTAAAATTACAGCTGAAGAATAAATATAAAAGTATCACCAAAATTTACCAAATTATTTCATAGTTACGTTTTGCTCATTAATTTTCAAAGCAACTCGTGAAACGGATAATTATTTTCGCCTCAAGTAACAATTTCAGATAGCAAAAGTAAATCTCAAACTGAGATATTCCAGGAACAGAATGATAAGTAGCAGATAAACATAATTGGGAAGATTTACCCAAAATTTCATCACTGCTCACAGAATGAATCTGATATCATTCTTTATCTGATTTAATACGCTAATCATATCATGCATTGCAACAGTAAGAGGATAATAATACTGTTTTTTTGCCACAATTGATTAGAACTATAAAATAACGTTTAATACTAAAACGCATTGTCATTGTGAATGCGGGTACCAATTATAATCAAGAAATAGTGGATATTTTTTATAAAAGCCAAAATGGCGGTGTGTGAAGCAAGACGCTGACCACTTGTCACCCGCTGTAATTACCGTATGCCTTAGTCAGATACCTCAGTGTGATGCCGCGCAATAGATTTCACTTCACTAAAGTGCACTTTTTGGTTTCCTGAAGAATAAGGATAATCTTTAGCAAATCATGGTAATTCTTCCAAAATTTTGATGTGTGCAACAAGTGATGTTTCGTATTACCTTGAGACGAAATATATTTTGGAAATCATTTAATTTTCCACTTGAATATATATTTCTCAAATTATAGAAGTCGAACTTTAATGTCTGCTGCAATATAATGGTTATGTTAGAAGCGTGAGGAAAGTGTACATCCCGTTGAGAATCGAATGGAATTTCACAGCCATTTCCTCCCCTTCTGGATTCTTCCAACCTCCTGGAAAGTATAATTTAAATGAGCTGCACGTCCGGGTGTCAAATTCAAATTTGATTATCATATGATTATCAGAGCCCTTCGCGTATGCACTTCCTCCATGGATGTGACGGAATCCTACAAATTTGAACCGTGGGATAAGTTTACGCCGCGCAACAATGTGGAAGATCCTTATCTCCGGATTGTTTCCATCTGCATTCGGCCCCTCATAGGTCACGAAACTTCCCAAATTCGAGTAGTTTTTACGAGAACAAGCGTCATTAGACATTTGGACTTTTTTTACACAGTCGATTCTTATCTCACGCTAGAAACACGCCTTCCACTCCCTCCCTCCCACTCCCCCCCTTAATGGCATATTTATCGAGGTTGATGTTTACTCTGTCGCTCGTTTGCTAATTAATGGAAAACCTCGTCTGAATTTCATTAGCAGGGAAAATCCAGCGTCGAGTACTCTGTCTCCCGATTTGACGATTAATTTATTTTACACTGCGACATGCAAACATAATTGACGACATCTACTGGTAAGCGTATATTTAATAATATTTGAGTTTTTTGTATTGTTCATAAATTTCCCAATATAATCCTAAATGAAGCACAAAATTTACTGACTGACCTATATAACAAGCTGCGGAATACCAAAGAAATAGACTTCCTGGATGGATGTGTAAAAATCAAAATTCGTGTATATACCTGCAATACTCCGAAAACTTAATTTATTTATTTTTATTTATTTATTCATTAACAGCCATTTCGACCAATTACAATGAATCATACAACAACAAATAGAAATAAACATATTTATAAATATCAACAAAGGAGCATTGAAATGCAACCAAACATTTGTATAAAATGAAAAAAATGTTAGTGAATTAAATGAGGAAAATAAAATAAAATAATAATAAATAATAATTATAAGTTAAAATAGGAGATATAAGGAAAAAACAATAAAGAGGGGGAAAAAATAATAAAATAAAATGAGTGAAAAAGGTGAAAAGGACGAAACTCGAGAAAACGATGTAAGCTAATATAAAGCGAAAAACACGCGATTAAACACTAATTTAAGGAATAACAGCATAAGTTATGCCGATACCCTTGTAAAATCATGTAAAAATACTCCCATCAAAGGCTTTTTTCGATACTAAAACGTGGATTTTCTTGCTATTAAGATTCACTATTATTGTCATATATTAGAGCATTCAGTGAGTTAAGGTTTTGAGATAAATCACGATTAATTATGAATTAATGCAGAGGAACAAAAATTATTAATAACCCAGGACCAAGTATGTCCACTACTCCGTTTTCTGTAATTAAGATGACTACAATTATGCCTCAGTTAATGAGGGAATATATTATCGAAGAGTTTTTCGCATTTGGACGGCGACTCGTGATTCGGCTGACAAAGTTTTCCGCAAAAGGACGACCATTAACTCATGCTCCAATACATTGAAGTTGCAAAATTTTTGGAATTTCCGCCAATCCCGATCGCAAGTTAAATTATTTTATAAGTATTTGATGAATTTAGACTCTAAATGGAGTCGAAGTTTGGTTGAAGTTTCCCCTTCCGAATAGATTCAAACGAAATTACGTCATCTATTTCATTCTCGATCCGGTGATTTGTGTGAATCTACGGACGTAACGTTTCAGCTAAAAGTAGAAACAAAGAGGTTGGTGAGACTCGGTTTAAATGACGATCAAAAACTGTTTCTAAACTCTAAACTATGATGAAAGGTAATGAGAGTTCAAAATTGAAGTACAAGGAGGTACCACGAAGAAGAACCGCGGAATATTTAATCGAAGGGAAAACATTCTTAATTGAATTTTTTTCATCAGTTCGAATGACAAAGTATCGTTGATTACCTCAGTCATGGTACTCTTATACGCTCGAATGTTCTCAAAGCGTATAGATACGATTCATCACTCTAATGAATGAAAAAATGTATATTGAGGGATTTTCCACGCAATAATCTTCTTTTTTATCTATCGATTTCCAGTAAGGTTCTCTTAATGTATCAAGTCCGTTGACCTTATTCATCTCATGACCTTTCAAAGCTCTTCCGAAACCTTTATTCTCATAAAAAATTATCTATCGACGTCTTTCGGACATTCGTGCAAAATAGAAATGTTTTGGTAGACGTGGCAGATATAAGGAAATAAAACAGTTTGAAAGGTTGACCATAAAATTATTGGAAAAACAATTTGATTCTATAGTAATACTCTGTCTAATTATTTAAATAGTAGACGAGATCCGAAAGATATGCGAGGAATCTGAGGAATAAAATAGAACGCGGGAAATTTACCTGGAATTATCTAAAGCAAAATTGAATATCACAGTATGGAATGTAATTGAATATCAGTAACTAAACTTACGCTCTGCCTCTTCCGATGTATATTAGCGTGAAGGCTGCACATATAATCACAAAAAATTTATATAAATATTACATGGAAATTATTTTTACCTATGCCAAAGAAAATTATAGTGAAATTGATACACTTCTACGAACAAAAATAAAGCAACACCATCGGTTTCGGCTTGTTTGGCCATCATATTTCTGTGTGTGAAAGTTAGTTTGCTTTTATTTATTTTATATGGCAGTAAATAATTCTAATATATAAATGGATAACCACATAGTTTTTGAGTTAAACCATAGAGTAAGGATATAGAGGGCTAACCTTATGGGAGAAAGTGTCCCAACCTTTTTTTCTTTCGCCTAACCGCCACAAGATGTCTTAGGCGGCGTTTTTCGTCCTAAGGATCAAGAACAAGCTTGTCGTTTACCCTCGTTCACGCTGGTTGCCTCCCCTCCGCTCGCTCCCCTCTTTTGGAGGGGAAAGGGAAGGAAGGTTTCGCGGAATTAAATATAACTTGATAGTTATTATATTAGTTTGCTGAAGTTATTTTAAAGTAAGCATTCGAGATTCTGTTATCTTTGCGGGAACAACGGTACAACTCTGATTTCAATGACGTCGTTATCTCCGAAGTTAGCGATAGTTTACAAAATTGCGTATAACTATAGCAAATTTGGTGAAAAATAAATTATTTTCACTTAAATATACTTCCAATATTATTATCTTCTTTGCATCCAAAATTCAATTTGTAATAACGAAAAGTAACTTAGTGACAATCGGAGAAAGTTGAGCAACAGAAATTTACGCGCCAAGATTGAGTGCTTTTCTCAAACAAATTGCAGTAAAAAACCAGTAACGGCGATTAGAAATTTGAAATTTACGTTATTTAACGTAGAAATAAATATTCTATGAAATTAAAATCACATGGTGAAAATCCATCTACTCTACTTGAAGTTGTTGCGTCTCAAACTAGAGAGACTGGACATTTTTGCAGACTACATCTGGTTACATAGCGGGTGTATAGGCGAAATATAGCTAGTTCTAGCGATGAAGAGCTCGTAATTCTTGGTAGTTCTATTAACAAGTGTTTTCTATTGAAACAAATAAGTGAAAGCGAGTGTCTTGTACATCCTGTCTTAAAATTAAAGTTTTCGCGTTTTGAGAGATATACTGGTAACTTTTTTCTTGATGTCATCAATTCCGGAAAAAGATTAGTGAATCAATAGTTCATAACAAATATTAATTTTTTACCTCAGTCCTTAAGTAACTGCTAAAAAATCCTTGCCACGAATGTTAATTTTATAAAGATAGCAGTTTGACGAATGATTACGATATATATTTTTTTTACAATCAAGGTGAATGTCATGGAAGTTATCATTGGAAAAAACAAGCCTTAAAATTATGTACAATACAAAAACATATATAGGACGGAAGTAAACTACTTATCTTGAACTTCAGCCAAACATTTGACAGTGGTAGGGGGAGGAGGGAGATGCGGATGCAACACAGAACATAGTGGCTCTCAATTTTCTCCCTTCATCCCTGCAGTTGATGTTGTGCCGATATTTACGCGGAAGTTTGATCTTTCTCCGAAATCCACGAACAGATATTATTATTTCTGTTTATTTTTAATTATATTAACTTATTCCTCATTAATTTGAAGAATTACTATCTGTTGCTTTGATGATTATTAATTATTAATTAATTATTATTAAACTACTGAACGATAAATCTAAAATAAAATTAATGTGGACTTCACATTCGTCAAGGTTGACAGGATAAGTGATGAGATTCATTGGATTCTTTTACCAGAGAAAATATTGGCTGCATCGAAAAGGAAGCTGAAGAATTTAAGTCATAGTTTATCAAATTTATTTCAAGTCATCAAGTAACAGTTCCGATAAATATGAGCGTAACTTACGCGCACAATAACTTTCAGCTGACTGATTTGCTTCCAAAATACTATATTATTAATAATTCCCAAGGAAAAACGGACTTGAAAAAAGTCTGACAGGGCCGGGAATTTTCCTGGGTGCACGCCCTTATGTGCAAAGTCACCTTAACCCTTTCCTTATATTATTAATAATATCATCGCAAATTGATATTTACTAATATCTTGTATTGCTCCAATACTTTTTCAAATTTCTACGGAAATTTTATTATCGAATAATTTTTGTAAATACACATCAAATTCACAGTCAATCATAAAATAAATATCAGTATATTTTCTATCTTCCCGAGTAATGAAGAGTCTACTGTACAGTCTTTTAATCATCCAGAATGCTTAATAACGAACAAGTAACTTTGCAAATGTCGCTAAACTAATCTTGAGGTGTGCCCTCCGATAACAGCCCTAAAATAAGACAATCCTAACGTATGCATCTAATTATGGTTATTTCAAACTAAACCGTATAGCCATTAACATACGTTTTTTCCGATGGCGGCTTCGAGCTATTAGCGATCTGTGAAAAGAATTTTCGGATGTTCATCTGTACCTTATGAAATCCTAACTAAACTCTCCTTCGAACTGTTGTGAATTTCTCAAAAGCACTACTCACAAGCCAAGCTTTGCATTCACGCCCTTTAAACACTCGCATGCAAAATATCTGAGCGTTTTATCAATCTGTTTGTCTCTCAAACGTAATCTTAATCTCTGTTTTCAGGGTGTAAGTTTCGAATTATTTCTCGAATGTTCCATTGTATTTTTTCGAGGAGTAAACAAATCAGCACTTTCGAAATTTTCTCATGGTAATCTTATCTTTTGGTGTGAGTCATCCAACTAAAGGATAAGCTTAAGAAGTGCACGCGTTGAACATTGTGTGCGGAACCCTCGTATCATAGCGTCCCATTGATATCGATGTCGGCTCTGCTACCGAAAACATCACTATAGCTGTCATCGGAGCCATATTTACGGGTATGCGAAGCTATCGCTGAATTTATCAAGCGAACACTAGCAATGTATCTATAAGACTTGCGTGATTATTGGAGTTTTGTACTCTTCAGCAGAAAAATACGGCGCCCCCTTCTGAGAGGGACCTGAGGTGGTGGCCTTGCCACCTCACCCATTGGCACCTGCAATCAACCACCAATTTGGCTCACGCCCGCGTTGTATGTCGTCAAATCATATATACTAATCGTCAAATAACGGGATTTTTTTATTTTTTTTAATAAAGAATTTCGAATCGATTATAATGTATTTAAACTCTGGGTTAGACGTTGTTTTTTTATAAATCAAAATATACTTCAATTATTAGGAATTGAAGGAAATCCAGGAAAATACTGTTGTACCCTATGATGAAAATTATCTATAAGAGTTAACATTTTGGTTTACATGTATGTTCAAGATGGGTTTTATCAAAGTATTCACAAAAATAAATTATGATACGTAATGAATACACATTACTTGCCATTACTGAAGCCCAACGTATCTCAAACGGCCCCATGTTCATAGGAGAGATTGATGCCCGTAATAGAAATATACGCGTTGAAAGAGAAAGTTAGCCAAATTTAATGCCCCCTGTAATGAGGGGACTCATCGGTACGAAGAAGATGCGCGAGGGCTGTCCAACGCCCATAGCCTGCGGCCCCGAGCATCCAGCTCACGGCCCCTTCCTTATGCGTCGTTGCATCCAGCAAGCGGATGCAACGGATGCAACGGACGCACAGCGACATCTGCGCGCTGGGTCCGGAACTACGCAAAAAAGTTGGGACACTTGGATACATGGAGGCGAGCCCTCTATATCCTTACTCTATGGTTAAACTTACCCAACATAGATAATACATACGTAGGTATTCCTTCAATGATCTATCCCAACTTCCATTTTCTTGATGAATCTTATTAGCTATCAAGCTGCATGAAATCGATAGTGTTATTTTCTACATAACGACCTTTATTATCTTCAATAAGATATCCTGAAAGATTTACTCGAACCCCCAATCATAATTATTGAACTGACGAATATTCTCTCTCATCATCTCTCCATTTTCTATACTATGATCTTTTGCGTATAAGTCTGTAGCAGATTTTAATTGAAACATATTTATTTTATTTATTCCAAAGAATTGTTAAAGACCTTAATGCTTTCATAATGGATATCATAAGACAAATAAATACAAGAAATTTAAAAAAACCTATAAACTACAAAATCAGGAGGAAGAAAATTAGAAAGAGTTAAAGTAAGTACTCAAAAATAGTTTACATATAAAGAAGGCAGCGAAAGAAAAATTTAATAATTATAATTTAATAATTATAATTTAATAATTATGTTGGTTATAGCAAAAAGTAGAGTAGTAGGATAAGGTTTTTAATCTTGAGCGGAATGCCGCACAAAAGTTATTTAGTTAGTTGGACGCTTTATTGGCGAGGTTAGGCCCAGGTGGGCCTCTCTTTCACCTAACCTCGTATATCGATTAAATTTATAGTTAACTAATTAAAAACATATAAAGAGAAAGAGTAGGGTGTGGGAAAAAATCTTTGCAACTGAAGGTTGACAAAGAAAAGAACCCACGTTGCGGGAAAACACCCACAAAGAAGGGGGGTGAAAAAAACCGCGAAAACACAGTAATAAAAATAAATACAATAATATACAAACATAGATGTATAAACAGTGACAACGATTAGATAATGAACAATAAAAGGAGGATAATGAAATTCAATCATTGGATCTGCATTTACAATTGAGGATATATTTGATTATTAATTTACTTCCGAATAAATATGGCGATTCAAATACTCGTGTACCGAAATAAGCACATCCCTCCCTCAATTTTACCCACATTCCCTACCATCTCCCCTGGAGTGCGAGCACAACGGGAGAATTCTATTTTAATTAAACATAAACCAAGTCCCTCGCAGAGGTCGTAACGGGAACACAACGTTTCCATATAGACTCGTTATCAGTCTCATTCCAGCAGTCTTTAATAGCGTGCAAAGAGAGCATTAAGAAAACGACCGTTGGCTGAAAGAGGACCTTCATATTCTGCGATGTTTCCCACATCCCCCGGAGACGTCTGAAGCGCGGTTGGGGTAGCACAAAGACCTTGGACTTGCCATCAGGGTGTCCTAGAAGGGGAAAGCGGTACGGTATTCCTGGGGAGGGGTGCGTTAAAGTATAGGGGAGGCATCCTGGGAAGGGGATGGTTGGCACACAGAAAGAATGCAGGAAGGAAGGGGAGGGAGCATCGGGGTTGCGTCCGAAACAGGAGGGCATTGATGGAGGGGAATATGAGATTGGTGCAACTGCCACCCATCGCGGGTGGTGGGGTTTTTAAATGAATCAGCGAGACGCACAACCTCCATGCCCCTCCAAGGTCCCCCAGATCCGTAGGCCTTTTTTGGACCCATCCGGGCGACCACGAGGTGCCGCAGTTTCCCGCTTGGCGGCGCCTGTGTGTCGTTCGCGCGGTAATTCTCCAATTACAGGACGATGGGAGTAAATCGGAGGAGGAGAGATCGATTGGGCTTGTTTATTCGGGGCTTTTGTTCGCTAAGGAGGGAGATCCCGTCGTCATCGACTGGAATGCGTGATAAAAATCGGTATTGGTAATTATCGGTAGCGAGTGATTACTTGTGGGACGTTAAATCAACCAGATGTTTCTTTCGAGGCAGGCTACTCTAATTAGATATAACATATCTTTCCTGATAGTTACCTAGCAGCTATATATTTTTATTCAGAGTATAGTTGAAAGCTAATTTAGGAAATGTTCTCTCTTCCATCCATTACGCATTCCTTACGCCATGCCGCTCAACAAAACCTGGCAACATTTCTCCTTATCGCGTCCTTTATCTTTTAAAAACATCCAAATTTCACCTACCATAATTACGCAATATCTTTTTTTTTCATCTCGTTCTCCTCCAAGAAACACTACAATATACAATATAATATTTTATCAATATTAATTTTTTCCATGTTGTAAACGGTTAATATTTTGATTGTTGCTTTCGATTCATTTTAGAGCTCTTTAGATTGCTGATAAAAACGCTGCTATTCATATTTCCTAAATTATTAATATTATAATTATTATCCTCATAAATCTCCACAGTATATGACGCTCATTGAATTGTGAATAGGAATGTCGCGAATGAATGCTTCATTAACTTACAATATGTTAGTAATAATGCCACAGGTTTGACATTTGATTACATGCATCACGTATCTCTACCGCTTGCAGATACAGGAAAGAACGTAACTCTAGCATATAAATTACTTTTCTTTCTCTGTCTCCTAGCCAAGTTAAGTGAAAATAAAATACGAAAGGTCTCTTTTAGTTAAATTGATTAAATTTGTTATTGATTAAATTTGTTAACCGGTGCACTATTCACACGGCGGTATTTCTGAAATAATGTGATGGATCACTCAAGTGCGGCCTGTCAATTTCACGTGCGTTCTAATATTGTATTTGCGACTGTCTAAAGGAAAGGATTTTACACTTCTAGTATGACTCATCGGCAGAAACTTCAGGGGTGAATATTTCACAACAATTCAAGAAGTTACACTTGCTGTATCAAATTTATTTCTATATTTATATCTATATTTGATATTATATATCAAATTATTATTTGCATTTGATTTTCCTCAGTGGATTTTTTTTCCCTAAGAATCTCTTAGGTTTTTTACATCCACAATTCTTCTAATTTTTTCTACTTCTAATTTCATAACTAATGACGATGGGTTAGATGGAAGAAGAGACTTTTAAGTCTCAATCTCGCCCAAATAAAGACGATTTATTATTATTATTATTATTTTGCCTTATCAATATTTTATGTTGTTGAGAATAGCAAGGTGGTATTAAGATCAAGCTAAGGCATTTGACTATGGATTTCCGATGTAAACTTTCCGCTTGTGATGGAGCGTTCCTAGAAAATATGAATGCGGGCATTGGCATGAAATAAGAGGCATCAAAACGTTCAGAGGTCGTCCAAAGTTTCCGAGAATCGACACTAAATAGTGAAAAATGTAGCATTTCCAATGAATCTGGCGCATTAATGATTCCAATCCTGTCATAGGGAAATTGATTTCATTTTTGGTTGAGATAGGAAAACTCCCACCACCAGGTGCCAATGGCAAAAATTCAATGCGGTAGATTGATCATCCGTTACGACACTAAAGGAGAGAAGTGAACTTTTCCAAGAAATGTCTGAAAACATCTATTACGTGGTGAGTGACGTACTGAAGGTAGTTAAAATAAACTGAAAAGGAATAACTCGAGAGGAGAAAACATGAGAAATAATTCTTTTATTTTATGCATTCATGGCTGTTCACATATCTTGAGACAAATATCTGACCCATTTATTTGTTGACGAATATTATACGAATTTTACTACGCTGAGAGCTATTTCATTACAATTTATTTCCATAAAATCCCTAAAAATAAAAATATCAGTTAATTAGAGTCAGATAGTGCAACGATCTCGAAAAAATCTCTCGGGCTGAACTTTAAGTAATTCTCATTCAGGAAAATTTGCTTTTTCATGTACTATAAATAATTCAAAAAATCAGTAATATTTTATCAAAGATACATTTTGATTGCCACAATGGTCAAAATTGTCCAGAACAGGCCTTTCTTACTCATTATTCTCTGTGTAACCGTAACCGTTTCACTTGTGTTAATGGGGAATACTAAACATTTCGTTATGCTGTCGCTTTAAATAAATTTTGATTTGGTATCATTTTTATCTAATCCTCGCCATATTTTGTTCCATTTTCAAATATAAAGGTCGAGTCGGATTTTGTGCATTCGGCGTTTCTGATAAAAGAAAATAGCTCTTGATTTATAAGAATAATTGATATTTTTATTTAATAAATGCGAAGTGAAGTTAAAATAATGATTTGGCTTCAAATGCAGCTCTTTTTTGCAAAATTATTAGCAAAGGCAACGAATGCGGATTAATCTGAGTATTAGATGATTTTCCTGCTAAGACTTACGAGTGTAAAAGATAAATTCAGCAGTAAAATAGAAAGCATTTTTTCGAAACTTGCAGGTATTGTATATAATATTTCGTATATTAAAAGAATTTTGGCAGGCTAGGGGTATAAGGAATGTAAGGAAACTGGGTTGTTTGGAAGCAGAAGGGCGTAGAATACAATCGAGGGAAGTAACTTAATAGGGAAAGCGTTAGAAGTAGAATACGAAAGACATTTTGTGCACACAGATCTAGGAGAGGTACCCCTTCGCTAAATTAATTAAATGGATTTTATGCAGCACTTTCATGGTAAAATAACTGTATTAATCAAACGTTTTTCAGCACGAAAGAGTTCATGAAAAGGTGAAACTATTTAGGATTGAAAGTCAAGCGGAAGGCATTTATTTAATCTAAAGGAAAAATTACATCACTGGGAATGTTCGCCTCCGGAAATAAATGTGGGGGACTTAAAAGAGCGTGCGTCATGGACACAAAGCGACCTAAGCAAAGGCTTCCGAGCGTCAATCACACCGCAGAAGAATAAATGAAAGCAAAAAGAGTCCCTCCTCATGACTCAACGGATAATTATCCCATTTGGCCCGCGTCAATCATTCTAATCCTTTATGACGCCCGAGAAAAGAGCAAGAATATCCCGCCGAACAAACTAAGGTCAAATGACGGAGAGATCTTTTATTGTTTGAAATTATATTTATCGATCCGGCGCATCACGCGAAGCTCTTTGGGGGCCCTTGGAACAAGCGACAACTCACAGTTATCGAAGGAAATAGCGAGAATTAAAAGGTTAACAGGAAAGGTGCGTTTTGCCGCGCGCGATTTGCAACCCGCCATGCTTTTAGCAGGATGATGCGATGGCGGTATTGCGTGTCGAATGGGGCACTTTTCCTAGCAGTCGCATTAGAAAGGGCGGGACAAGTTACCGTGAATTAGCTCCGTGGCTGCCGTAAGGGTTCTAAGCAACTTTGTTATTGAAATCCATTTCGTCTTCGAAAAGGTTACTTTGACTAAAGCGAATGCTCGAAGGATGATTTGTGAAGCATGTGCTAACAGGTTCCGTGCCCTGTATGTCTTTGAGACGAAAGGAGCCGCATTTATTGTGGAAGTGCGACTACGAACTGGATTGAGGAAGTTCGCTTTTACTTCATTTTATCATCGTGGTTTGGAGCTAATGCTCAAAGAAACTGATAAGTCCTATGATGATGTAAATAAAATAATGTAAAGTTTTTATTTCTATGAAGAATAAAAAGTGCACATAATGGTCGAAAATTATTCGGTAAACCTAGGATACTTAAAGAGTTCAGTTTTACCCCACGGAATAAATCAGTTTTAGTAAAAATACGTACAAATTAATTATTAATTCATGCTAAAGAAAGAACTATTTTAATCTTTCCTATGCGAAATGTTATATGAAAAGAATCTCGGAAACTTAAATTGTGTATGTCAAAAGCAAAATAATAATGAATATGAATTTAAAGTAATAATAATGTAATCTATTTGTAGAAATACATTTGACAACAATTTTTAGCTACGTTTCACATAAATTCACTAAACACAGTTGAATAAGATTTATTTGCGCAAGCATATTTCTTCTAATGATCGTACAATCCATGAGCTACTTTTTCTTAATTCCTAACATATAGTGACCTTATTTATGTTTCCCATTTGTGTGTGTTCATCATGCTATGTATGTAAATATTGGGTGAGAAATAGCAGTTGGTCCTAGGCAAACAAATTTATTTGCGTGTCGCATTTTAACTGAAAAATATAAAGATACCATAACACAAATATTCATGGACTTTATTTGAATTGCTTTTATGAATGATTTAGTGTCGCATTCCATCGGTCTATTTACATTTCTCTGCTTCATATGTCTCACTGTCATTCTGATCCAGAGAAATGAGTCAATGAAAATAGACGTGATTTCATCACTAATTTCTATCGAAACAATGCATGAGTAATATTCACTAGGTGATGCTGTCAAAATAAAATTATTATATTCAAAGAGATACAAGAGGCACCCAAAAGAATTAAGAAACAATCAGAAGAGGAAAAGGAAGATGAAAGGAATAAAAATGAAAAGCGAAAAGTCCGATGACAAACTTATCATAGGTGTAACTATAATTAACAGCAAAGAGCTTCATAATTATGTCAGAATTATTATCAGTGAAAGATAAGGGCTTTTGAAGCCGTTGCTACAATAATTGATGTTCGTTTTAAGCGGTGTAGTAGATGACATTCAAAGCTTATACATTGAGGTAGTATTTATGGCAACATTCATTCAACGTAGTGAAAAATTAACGATTTTGCTAAATAACGAGACCGACATATATATAATTCTTTGCTGTCTGACGTCAATGAAATATACGGTCCGAATTATTTTGGGAGAGATTCAGTTACAACGTTTTCAATGACGAATGAATCTAGCGAATACTAGAGGCAAACCTGCAAATCTGTGTTTGTCATTTTAATAGCTCTTGAACGGATTTGGAAATGTACGATTGCCTGAGATAAAACGTATTAATCATATCCCCAGGTGTGGTGAATTGGCGCTCTGGACTGGGATTCATGCAGTCGACCCTGTATAAATACTTTTAACAAATGTCCGTGTTTAAAAGACTCCACGAGATATTTAGCTCTTATATAAAAATAATGTAGATTCAGCTTATTCCAAAATTATTACTCAAATCACTATCACTTTGAAATTCAAACCAATCAAATATCAACGGTAAGGAAATAATCTCACTCTAAGAATCAGAGATTACCATTGATTTCAATCGATTATTTTAGGAATAATTATTTTAAAACCAATTCTACAATAATTTGGACGAGAAAATATCATAATACATATAATTTTAATTGTAATTGTATAATTACGCTGGCAAACAAGAACAAAACGCATCTGAACTTTGGAAATCTTCAGCCCAAAGTATTTTCTTGAAAATATATGTGATTTGTAGAATCATTGAATGGACATTAGTCTGCATGATTTTTATATAGATAGAAACCTATGGACAATTTCCATTTCTCCATCACGCTTTAGGATGAAAATTTTGGATTTCTGCTCGATTCTGTTTGATGCATTAAAATGAAACTAAATATACCATTTTAATGGTCACACTTTCATAGTAAACATTTTTATAAAATACAGAAATACGTTTGTTCTTGGGTCCGCCGTTCAATTAAACATCGTCTACTCTCAACTTAAAATGAAAATAAAATCGACCAAAAGAGTTCCTTCTCTTGCATGTTGCCAGTCAGTGCAATGCGTCGGACTATACTTCCATCAAGATCCTAAAATATTTGACTGAATCTCCTTAGAGCTATCCTCTTGCAACATACACTGTTCAAATTATATACACTTATAAATATAAACACTTACATTTGTTTAAGAAACCCACAAGCCACCGCATGACAAATACAAAACACCAGATTTTTCTCAACCTACAAGTATTTGTAACAATTTAGTCTCAACGATCTCAATCAATCATTTTTAGTTTGATATACATGAATGCCAATTTCTTTTCTCCTTATTCAACATTTTTCAGAAGTCATTAATGTCAATTTGTCAAAAAGAGATCCCCAAGACCAATAGCCTATTTTGGGTATAAATTCCGTTGTTCTAACATTCTACGTTTCCTTCGAAGGATCTTTGGCAAAATAATTCTTCATTGGTCCTTTTTCCTTTTAAATACCACCAGCCTCACTTTTCCCGTTATCTTCCTTGAGCACTTCTGAACATGTGTTCGCTGTCAGGAAATAAATATCCTTTGAGAAAGTGATCGTTGTCCCATTTGCTGGTAGTCAGGACAATTCGTTCACTAATTGACCACTGTTTTCTCTTAGATATTCTTCCTTTGTGTTCACTCATGGTTTCTTGGAAATTGCACCCATTAACTGATTCATCAACTACTAAAGAGTAACAGAAGTATAAATGCGTATGGGGCATTTATCTGTTCTCATAACTCAGCAATGTACAACCTACACAATGGGTGATGATAATCCCTTCTATTGCCATAAGGCGTAGCGCAACGCTAAGTATTATTTCTTTTCTTATGAAGGCTTATTCTTAGAATGAAGTATTCGTAGAATGCGAGAAGCATTTGAAAAAAGTGGGAAAAGGTCCGAGCCATTATGTCCCACAGTTTAGAGTACAAGGACCTTTCAAAAAACCACTCTCTCTTTCCCATCTTTTCCCTCCCCTTTCACACGCAGACCCCTCTATTCTCCAGCACAAGGAAATTTCCCGTGTTCCAGGTCAGGGTGCACTCTGATCCTCGCCTAACCCCTCCCCTCGGGTCGGCGGAGGGAATGGGGATTTTAAGAGAGAAAGGCGGGCGCTAAAGGAACACCAGTCTTCTTCAAAGGAGGCCTTTCTTCTCTGTCGTACGCATTCCGTTTCGGCCTTCCGTACGGTTCCCGCCAAAAACGGGCCAACAGTCTATTTCGGGGACGTCGAGATGTCGCTAGCGAAGGCTTTTTTTTTTCGCAACAGTCATAAGATGGCGCAGATTTAACCTAGTCGAAAAGAGGCAAGATCAGGGACACATACGGGTATCCTTGGCGCCCAGCTGATACATTGTAGAATTAGGTTTCCATCCCGCAATCCGTGGACGACGTATGGCAAGGGTTATATTTGTATCAACGTCCTAACCTAATTTAACATTCCAGCTTCTTTATTGTTTTCAGAATGGATGCTCAGGAGTTTAGATGAGCGATTCGAATAAGAAAGTGATTCAGTGAAATCGATTCCAATAGTAATCCATAAATCGATTCACTCCAAAAATCGTATTGCTGAATTTGTTTTGATTCGAATCGAATTTTAAAGGAACGGGACGAATTGAAATAACAACGGAATCGTACCAACATCGAAAGGAATCGGAATGATATCGGAATCTCTCCTTGAATGCTACAATGTTACCATCAAGTAACCGATTTTTTTTTATTTGAACCGTATTCGAATTTGAATCGGATTAAATGAATCGATTCGAAAAAGTAGAAATTTAGATTATAAACATCGATTTTTTGTGTATCGAATCGGAATCTTCTATCTCTACTTGGGAGTAACTGGTTGATTTTCAATAAATTCCTTGGTACTTTTCGTCGATGCCTCTCAGATTCCTCTCGTTCTGGAAATACAATGTCATCTGATTCATCAATTACCTTTTATACTGCTCGTAAGGAAGAAAAACTAGAAGTGGCCGTTTGAGTAATTAATTCCTGGATATTCTCTGTCGATGCTTCTCGAAGATTGCGGAAGCAGAATTACGATGCCATCTCGAAAAAGTTCTTAACCGATGACTTTTTCGAAAAGCTCGCGTCGAAAATCTCATCTCCTCATCTTGAAAAATTTCCGTTCGGTGGAATAATCAACCTTAATCCGAGCAAGAGATACAGATTCGTGACTTTGTTAAGACAAATTTCAGAACACATTGACTTAAAACTAATTCTAAAAAAGGAGCGTTCTTAGTTACAGAATCGGAGTTCATTCTCTTAATAAACCTATGAGTTTACTGTACAATTACTTTAGCAAAATATGAAATAGGAATATAGCCTCTGAAGCATTATCTTTCTTATGCTTTATGACTGCGGCCTTTCCATCATTTTCTATACAAACTGAAATAGAGTTTATAGCCATGGATAAATATTAGATCCATTATTCTCTTTATTTTATAGTTATATTTTCGATTAAAACTTTGCATTTTTATTATACCAACGAAATTGTCAAACTGAATTACACATACGTGAAGGCACGGTCTATGATTTACAGCACCCCGCGTTCACATTGGTTCTTGACGCTCCTCAGTAAAAAGGTATATTCACTGACGCAAAATTGATTGATCACTTACTAACAACTGTGAAATTCTGCTTTAGGGACGAAGAAGTAAAAAACCGAGGGTGTGGAAATCGAGATTTTGTGAATTACACTTAGGAAAACGATATATATGACTTTAACTTCAATTATCCGTTCACTAAAATTGTTAAAATTATATTTTTAAATAAGGGTGACATTTTTAGATTCCATTGCCCTGATTCTACGTCTCAGAACTTCTCGCTCTTGGTTTGCTACCTAAGTACGCGTGAATAGCGTGAATTTTGGGG
This sequence comes from Sympetrum striolatum, assembly GCA_947579665.1. Classification (NCBI taxonomy): domain Eukaryota; kingdom Metazoa; phylum Arthropoda; class Insecta; order Odonata; family Libellulidae; genus Sympetrum; species Sympetrum striolatum. The sequence goes on along the minus strand of OX388347.1, from coordinate 73,390,847 downwards.
CCTTCTGTTTACGACGGGAGCGGCGCCCCACAAACTCTGGCGCCAATATTCCAGTGCCAAGACGGGCAAATGGTAACATCGTTCTTTATAAACTCGTATTTTACACTTGAAACTTTGAAGTAATTGAAACCATTTGGATAACTGGAGGATTCTCGATGAGTAATCTCTATAAAATGAATACCCGCTTCTATTAATACAAATGATACATCATAGGACATCTCTATTGGATGAAATTGGGACTGCTAATTCCCATCTTCTATTTAATCTTTGTGAGCATGTAATATTAAGAATACATAAAATGGATGTAGATTTAAAACAACAATATAAACTATCATATACTCTGATTTTAATTAGTAATGAAAAAAGGAAAGTAGAATTGATTTTGTCAACGAAAAAACCTGTTATTTTTAACACAGAATTACTATTTTCCTGAAGAAAAACACCCCTAGGTGTTATATGCCAATCGTGGTTGACTTGTGGATCAATCCTTAATATAGTCAGTTAAATTGAGAGCAATATATTTATGACAAACTGAAAAGAAAATTGAAAAATGTAACTCAAGTATGGAGGTATAGGATACCGAGAAAATAGGGCAAAGCATTGGAACTTTGATGTCTATAATTTCACTTCTCTATTTCAAAAATTTGATGGGAAAATCACATTTTATTGTGAATACCAATCTTTAATTGCAAATTTGAGTTAAATCAATAAATTTGTACGGCTTTAAAACTTACATAGAGTCGCTATCGCCGGTATTGTTGGTCGAATCCGAAGGATTTTGTTTGGAAAATAAAATTTGTATGAAAAGCGTCATTGGAAGTTTCTTTTTGGAAACTTCTTTGCTTTCCAGGATCTCTTTAAATTAAATAAACAGTGTTTATTCTGTTTTATCCCCAATAAATTCACTTCTTTTTCATTAGAAATGCGCTCAGTCTCAAAAAGCTCATGTGGTCATATATGTGCAACAGACTTGATATGATATTGAACTACTATATATTCCTAGAGTAAAATGATTGAATATAACTATATTCAAATATTAAATTCGAATACCTTCTAAGCTTTTAGTGATCGAAGCTGGTTTCTGATATGTTTCAGAGAGAATGAACACGAAATGGTCGAGCGCTGTGGCCTCGTATACTATGATAGCTCCTAAAAGAGTGGTCATAATTGGTTGAGCTGATTAAATAGGATTACGGAGCAAAAATAAAATAACTCAGAAAGCTTCACTAATTCTATAGGATCACCTTTTTACGTACACAATAAACAAACATAAATGCATACATAATAACATACATACAAACAGGGGAGATGAGATTGAAAATCACAATGAGCTAAAAGATTGCATAGTCATTGGTGAGCTTCATAATGGGTATCCCGTTAGTGAATATCATCAGACTATTCCGACCCAGTTCATTAAATATCGGCTCTTTGTTAGGAGAGTTAAAAACACACTCCGTATATTCTACCTTCCTTTCCTATATTTAAAAAGTTGAATATTTTACCCCTAAGGCATTTGTTTATTTATAAGGTTTAACGAAATGTCTACAATCGTAGTGGAGAACATGTAAAACCCATAGTTTATACCCTCAGAGCAAAATTTAATATTATTTTACCTAAACCAAATAATGAAATTTTTCGTAGATCATTTCTATATCATGGCCCTAAATTGTTTGTTTCTTTTCCTGAAAGTGTTTCTGGTGTAGATAAAGAAGTAACTTTCTTAAACTCCTTAAAGTATGGTTATTCCAGAACAGGAAGTGAAGCATTTGTTTAAAAATATTGAGTAAATTTCTTTTGTTTTGATCAAGAAATTATACTTGTGTTATTTTATTTGTATTGAGCATGGTATGATTGCCTTTATTGTTCTGGCATTTTCAATATTTTTCCCAGATTTATTTTTCTTTTTGACTGTTTTTGTATTTACTTTGATTTTTGAAATGTTACTCGTTAATAGCGGCACAGCGACTGATTTCCTGGTTGTTTTCTGTGTTTTTTTTTGGACCGGAAGAGTCGGTCAACCCCAAACAGGATGATATCCTAGGGGAATCCATATCCCTTGATTTTAATTTTTGTAATTTTTACTGATATATATGTATTTATATGAGGAACAAATAAATAAATACACGTGCCCACTTTGTAAGTGATAGGTGATGTTATAGCTCGAAACCAACCGTAACAGGGTGTAAAATATTCTTCAATGAAGTCAAAGTAATGATAGGTCAATCTTTCTTGTGATTGAGTTACTCAAAACGAAGGTCTATTCCGTACTATTTATGTTAATCTACTGATATAGATAGCCGTAGAATATTGCTCGCCTCGCGCAGTCTGTTAGAACGTACAACTTCTTGAACTAATAAGGATAAAGATCAGCTTAAGATTTCATGTTTCGTTTCCAGTTTATAATTAGTAATCTTCTTGAGAAGGATCAAAAGTGTCTAGCAAATGTTGCAATTTGAGCATTCACGGTTCAATGATTTCCAACTTCCTCAATTACGCCTTTTTAAATTCCATGCATGGTAGCGTGCTATTAATAGATTCTGCCCTATGGAGGATCAGGATGAATCGGGGAATTTTCGGCGCTTCCATCAATCCCCGTCGTTGGGTTGGAGCTAATGACCTATGATCCTGGATCGAGGAAGATTTCAAATGAAAGACATGCGCTCGTCTTTGAACGTTCCAGAATCAGCCACATTTCATCCATCTACAAGGACTAAGTGATTATTTTGATGTTTTCGAAACTAGGACCTTCGCAGAATTTAAATGTTTATTCATTTACATTCTTTGGTTTATCGATGCATATCTGTCATTCAGAAAAATTAATTTACGTACGGAAGGATCATGAAAGCCTCAACAACCTTGCATGAAAGTAATGCCCTATTTATTTCAGAAACACGTTTTAATTATTATCTCAAACTATAATTATAAATGAACGATTTGACAAAAGACAACTTTGGGTTGAATAAAATGAGAAGATTACTCACGTTCTTACGCTCTTAAACTTTCTAAGATATTACTGCAGCAATTTTTTTTTTGATATATCATAATGAGAAATTTTGCGAGGGCTTTAAAATTCATTGTTATCTTTGTATTCGTCTTCATAGTGAATAGCAAAATTTATTTGATAGCAATAACCATACTAGGGAGGAGATAAGATTATATATTTTAATGGATTAAAATGTAGTTGTATATTTTTATCAATATATTTTCGATTGCTCGAATCTCTACGTAAAACATTACAATCGAATTATTTGTATAATTCTCAGCTCAGATTACGAGTATTTCACTTATGGAATCATTGACTTGGGTTGGAGAACTTTGCTGCAAATTTGATAGTATCCTGTGTATACAATTTAGCATACGGATATGTGGTATTTTAAATGTTTACATTCATCAAATAGACTATATTACGGCGATAGCATGAAATTTACAAGAAATATGATGTTTGGTTAATAATAATAAACTGCACATATAATTTAGGTACGTGTTGTACAGAAAGTGCACTTATATTGAAGAAAAGATTAAATATGGGTGTATCTAGGATTGAGATTTGCAAAATTAATTATGAGTTTTAAAGGTATAGTTTATAAGTTTAATATTTATTCGCACTGGCTCTATTTTTATCCTTCTAATACGAACTTCAATATATTTCTTTAAATATTTCTTGAGATAGCGATCAATATTAGTAAAAAATGTTCTCTGCCAGGCGGGATCAATGTATCCCGCAGTTCTCCCGCAAGAAATTTAATCCCCGCCGTAGAAATATGAATTCCTCTCCATCCGAGCGAACCGGGTTTTCAATCAAACCGACGCCCGTCGGATTTTTGGGTCCGAGGACAATTCTATCAACGTAGGACACGAGCCTTTCAACTTCACTAAAAACCGCTGGAGCCGAGGATATTGCAGTGTATGTGGAATAGAGACCGCAATTTTACATCTTTAATGTATGAAACGAAAGAGGCGAGAAGAGGGGAGAGAGATATGAATATTCCGGAGGTCAACGACTCCCGCGTTGGCATTCTCTTCGCCCCGCCAATGATAATGTTACAGCGAGTACGTGCTCCGAAAATTATGTCTGCAGAGAGGTTCCGCCGAATTGTTCTTTTTTTAACGTGAATGTTGGCCAAACGGGAGGTCTGGAAAGAGAGAGAGCCTGTGCCCAATTCGCGAGTGTATCAATTCTCGTTGTAGAGAGAAATTTGTTACGACTTTGTTGAGAACCGCCTAACTTTATTCTCGTGTCGTTAATACCATTCATGTACACTTGGTGCAAAACTACATTCGAACCTCTAATTTGAAAGGTGTGTTTCTAAAGTATCGATTCCAATGAAACGCCATTTTCATAAGAAATATCATTCACATTCTATCTATTTCCATTGCGTATTATCTGCATTTTTCTAACCATTTTATTTAAATATGTTATACCCAAGGAATTCTTACCTCATTTTTACATTGTTATTCATACTTTCTTGGAGTATCTTTCCATTTATTTTTATCTTAAGTCTCAAGTGTTTATATCATTTTTTGTATTGTTTCTTTTTTATAGATTTCTTTTTTATTTTATCAATTTTGTTAATCATCGATTTTTCTTATTTTTTCTCATTTTACTAGTAATTATAATTCTATTTCATGTAAGCTGTATTTTTATTTTTTTAAATAAACGATTTAACACCAACTGTCTATGATTGATTATTGATCATCTTGTCAGACCACTCTTTGTATGTTGTACATACATTCAAAGTGGCCTTCTCAACTTTAAACTGGTAAGTAAACCCTACTCAGGCTCAGGTCAACTATGCGGAGTTCGCGTGCATGATTTAATGCTTATATACGAAAACCAACTTATAAATGCCTATAACACCCTATATTGGAAAAGAAAATAAAAGTGTTTTTGACGTATTTTTGAAACCGATTATAAAAACCTTTTTGGATGAAACAGCAAACATACTCTAATTCCATCTCATGATGGTGGCAACTTAAACATACGAGTGGTTTTATCATTAACGTTACATTAATTGCAGAAATGTCGTCTTTTCAGGTTCAGAAAAAAATACAAATAATTTATGAATCAAAATTTTACTGACATAACACTATTTCTCTTCAGTTGAAAGTTTTACGATTACTGTGTACAATTTTTTGCGTTTCAGAATAAATTCAGAAATTTAAAACTCCAATATATATTTTACATTCATGGATTTAATTAACTCTTTTATGGCAATTTGCTGTATTAAATCTGGTATACATTACCATCATTGTTTAGAAAATGAACAATTCTTAGGTTCACTCAAAGAAATTCAAAAACAAATGTAAATGAGTTAATTTTCTATACAAACCGAACGAGAACGAATGCAAACTCAAAGCATGCGATGACGTATTTTGCGTGTAACTAACGTTATTCGTCGTTGGATGATGCAAGTCCTCAACTTCAGTTAGGTATATTAAATCAGCGTGCAAGCTCACCCTTGGGTAACAAAATATTTCGTACCTCTCTTATGTAAAGAAGAACCTACATTTGGACTCTGGCAGAGGACCAGAGGAGAGCACTTTCACTTGTTTGCTCGAGTTCTTTATGGGACGGTGGAGAAGAGCACACACGTGATGTACTTTGTTTTTGTGTTTAAATATACGGGGGAATGAAGATTGAATGAACAATGACTGAGAATATAATTTATACGTGTATTTAAAGTTGGCATTATTGTATTTTCGGGAGAGAGTGATTATAAGTTTCAATCTGAAATGGATTGGTAAAGGCAAACATCCCAGGTCCTGTGAAGATTGCAATTGATTTTTTGCGAGAAAGGGAAGTTCGCTAGTTGGGTGAAAATGAAAGTACACAGAACACAAAGACACACCTGGGATCATCCTCAGTTTCCTCTCTAATGGAATTTCGTTTGCTTCGCTAAATCTCTCTCGCATTCATGAATTGCGGCATCAGAGATTTATGAATGATGTTTCCTAAAGTTCTAAATCATTTGAAAGTGAAATTGGTATCTTGACGATTTTCCTTATTACTGAATCAATCATTTATGTTTGCAAGTAATCATAAATCATTAAATTATGAAGGTATTTTTGGTATTAATTCCATATCAGCGCTGCTTAAAGAAGAATGGGAAAAACGATTTTCCCATTTGATAATCATAAATTGATAAAAAAAAAATCAGTAACAGCAACCTTAAATGAGAATACTTAAAATTTGTTGAAAATAAATATTATGAATTAAATTAAAATTCTTAATAAATGAATGATTTCTGAGAATTATCATTTAGGATGCATTCACTAATTCTTCAGTCTATGATTTTCAAATAGGAAAATCATTTTTCTCCATTCTTTTTGAGCAAGTGGGTATTTTTGAGCAAAATCTACCGAAAAACCCAATCAAATTGGTTATCATAACCATCAATGATTTCTGTCCCATTCCTGAGGATAAAACATTGGTCATTTCATCTGAATGGAAAAATATTCTAATAATGTCAAACTAAATGCTCAGTTGGAATAATTATTTGAGGAAAGAATGGAAATTCATTTTCTATTTTAATCGCAGACAACCGAGTTAAGTCTTGCAAGCGCGAATTAACTACAATTGAAAGAATTCCAATTTTTTAAGCCTTATCCCGAACTGCATAGAGTTAATGAATCCCCTTGAGTTTGCTTATACAGAGAGGATATTACCAATACTATTTCTACTATATAATGTTTCTTCAAATAATAATATTTACGGGAAACTACAATTTCTTTCATTTTATGTATAAGCCATTTACTACTAACGTATTTATGTATGTACATGTAATGTGCACGTGCACTAGCAGTACTAATGATATAAATAGTACTTAAGATATTTAAAAAAATGTATACAATAAAGATATACATTATCTTTCTCGCAAAGATAAAGAAAGTAAAATTGGGACACGTCTGCTAAGGAATTAGAGGTTAGAGATAACTTTCATTCTATATTTTTAAATAGAATGAGAGTTATCATTTCATTGTTTTACAAGACAAATTGAAATATACGGATCATTCTTGTTTGGGACGAATCGTTCACGGAAACACCAGCCCATTTTCAGCCTGAAAATGCATCAATTACCTCTGATAGAGTTTAGAGATCATTAAAAAGGCAATTGTTTACACAACTCCAATCATTCTGTCGTATCACCCTAATCGTATTTTAAGGTTTATTTTGGGGACGCGACGGCGTTTCCCTGCGCAGAGAGAGAATAGTCAAAACAGAGTTTATCTTGGTTTGGCACGGAAACCACGGGTCCACGCGTGCTGACGCTTCATTTACCAAATGGGACAGAGAGGGGCAAGAAAAATAAATGAAAAGAACACCGACTATAAATATCGCGCGGAAATGCCCGCGCGAAATTTCTGCGTCAATGTTTAAAAGAATACAATCGCTAACGAAAGCCCGTGAAAATGATTCGAAGCCCGAGGTGACGTAAACGGAATTGGTGGATGAGAAACTCGTAAGGGAAACTTACACGTTATTTTTTCCAGCGTCACACCGCTGCGCAGCGAATTCGAAACTGCGTCAGACGGAAATGGACGCCTTTCCGTCTTAATTGCACTTTCCCTTGATCGCCATGTTTCCCGTCACGGCTTTTATCCTTTCTGCACGAAAACGTTCATTTAATTTGCTCCTATTATTCATATGATGAGAGAGCGCGCAAATATATGAATGTCTAGATCTGCTTGAAATAAGAAGTAATTTTGTTCTAAAAATACATTTTTGCCTAGATTTTTTTTATACTTCGTCTGAACTACCAAATTTCCTGCTCAGTCAACGCCTGTATGATTTATTGAAGCGATTCTGGGTTCAATCCACAAAAAGGCACCAAGTGATGGGAATGGTAAGGCTATGAAAAAATTTTTCAAGATATACACAGGCAATTCCGATTCGAAAAAAGGTACTTGTCGTATTTCGATTCTGAAGAGTCTACACTTACAGGATACATGTATTAATGCACTCACGCACATAACATTGAAACTATAACTTGAATTCATAAGGATTTGATTCTAATTTTCCAGAAGTTTATCTCCAGCGAAAGATTTTGTCTGATAAATTTTTATAATTACTTATAATTTTTGTTTCGTCTATCATTTCTAAAATTTATATATTCCATCTAAATTGAATGAATATGAATTTATTTAAACGATTTAAATTTGTATATAAAAATATATTTTATATGTAAATTATAGCAAACGTATAATTCGTTATGTAATTATATAAAATATATTATATGCACGATATTTATTGAATATCAAATATTATGTTAATTATTTATATTTTATGTTATTTTAAATTCAACTATTCGGTTCAATGTTGCATACATACCATTTCATTCGTTTTGTTGACAATGATATTCGGTGGAAACGGGCGGAGTTCACATTTAATGCCAAATATTTCCTCCAAACTATTTTGTAATATCAGTAGTTTTGTGGAATATATCCATGATGAAATCTTTCCTTACATGCAATTTAGAATTCAATACCTGCCACATATTCCTCTGTTGTCCGTGCCTGCAACTCTTTCTGTACTGTGTCACTCACACTGTCAATTTTCTAGGTCACTCCCTGTATCACTCCAACCTCTCACAGAAATTCACTTTAATCAGACCCACCTTTCAAGGGGGATGCGTCACTTTTTTCATACCGTTGCAACAAAGTACTTTAGTCCACCATTCTATATGATAAATAATAATAATAAATCCTCTTTATTTGGACGAGATTGAGACTAAAAAGTCTCTTCTTCCGTCTAACCCATCGTCATTAATTATAATATTAGAAGTAGAAACAATTAGAAGAGTTGTGGATGTAAAAAATCCTAAGAGACTCGTAGGAAAAAAATCCACTGCAGGAAAACACCCACAAGGAAGGGGGATGTGAAAAACCTGCGCAAACCTACGAATATTAATAGCTAAAAGATAAGAAAAAAGCATTAAAAAAAAGAAATACACTACCAATTAGTACTTACATACGATACATAAATAAGAATCAGTTCACATTAAAAAAGATAGCAATATACAAAATAACATAAAACAAAGAAAAAGAAAAATAAGAAAAAAGTACACAGATTTTCATCCGTTAAGTACAATATGAGGAAAAAAATAATATTTACAAATAAATATGATAATAAAAGTTCATTTGATTAATTTAATAATAACAAACAATATTTCAAGAAGTATTTTACATCCCGATGAATATAGCTATTACATCTAAAGTGGTTTCATGTTATACTCCTAGTAAATAGGTTAGAAATAGTTAGTAATATTAATATAGTGTGTACTGCCGTTGAACAGTACGTTTAAGCTACAGCAATAAATCTGGGATGTGTGGTTAACGAAAATATTACGCAAAAATACGAGAATTCGTATCACTTACTTGTTTTGAGTTTTTCTAATTTTAAGTTGTTTCATCTGACAGCACTTATGAAATTATTCGTAAAATGGATTAATTTCACTGCCATAGTGATTTATGCAAAAGATTTTCTTTTTAGTCCGATATCACACGTAAAGATTCCATACTAAAGACATGGTTTAGGAGTGAAAGAATTATAAAATTCAGCTTTGATTTGACTGGGATTCCCTGTTTGTCCTACCTACTCTCTTTCGACCGAAATCTCATTTGTATGACCTCGTTTGACCGAAGTTCCTATGGGCTTACGTGTTACTTGCTTTGATTCTTTACTTGCCCGACTTTGCGAAGACGCCAGCGCAGTGTTTTAACGATATCTCAACGAGACCCTCGTTGTATCTCATGGTAACAATGTAGATATTTCGAAAAATAGCATTCAATCGAAAATTTTTGCTACTCATTCATTTTAAAAATCGCTCGGAAAATAATTTGATGAATAACATTGAATAATTACTTCTCAAGAAGTCGTGCGTGACATGTCTTTTCAAAATATTCATGAAGCAATTTAAACCTTTAAATTTAAAAAATATTTTGAACCATATACAAATTTTGTTTGAGGCTATTTACTCGAGTGTAAGTCTACCCGAATATAAGCCGAGGCACCTAATTTATCAAAAAAACTTGAAAAACTAATTGACTCGAGTATTAGCATAGGGCGAGAACTGAAATAAAGTTAGATAACAATAAAATCACAGTAATTACAGACGACACTCAATTGCGAAAATGCTGAAAAAGAATGAACAAGTGAGTTATTTAGCCTATATAACCGAATGTATATGAGGATGTTCACCTGAAGATGGCCGATCTGTGCCGAAACCGGTCGTTTTGCAAATAAATCTGTGGAAAAAAGTATTTGTTAAACCTTATTCTTAACATCCTCTGTTATGGATTTCCACACGGTAAAGCCTGCCACAATCGATTTTATTAACCGAATATATATTATATTATAGCCTTATACAAGCCGATTTCCGACTACGGCAGATTTTTTCCACCGAAGAATAGGTAAGTGGGACCCTCATTCAAGTATACGCCGAAGGGGGCTTTTTCAGTACAAGAAATGTGCTGAAGAGAATTTCAGGGAAAAAACCAATGCAGGAAAACACCCACAAGGAAGGGGTGTGAAAAACCTTCGCTAACCTACCGATAGCTACAGCTACAGATAGATAACTAAGAAATGAGAAAAAAAGAACATGACAAAATATAGAAATACACTACCAGTAGGTACTTGTATACAATACGTAAATAAGAATCAGTTCACATCTAAATAAAAGGTAGCAATATACAAAATAACATAAAACAAACAAAAAAGAAAGGAAAAACCACATGAATTTCCATCCATTAGTTACAATATGAGATATAAAAACCTAAAAGAGGTAGAGACAGTGTAATGAAGATAAATTTAAAAAAATCAAAAACACATAGAGGTACATTCTCCACTAACCATGAAAGAAATAATTATTGAGATGACTGCTTACTTTCTGCTTTATCCTTTTTCCTACTTTTTTCACCCTGATTATTTCCTTTTTTATTGATAATATCTCTTGCTAACGTCTCTCTCACTCCCCATTTACATTCTCTTCATTTACAACCGTCCTTTCGTCTCCTCTGTCCATCTCTCCCAACTCTTTCAAGTCGCCCAAAATAGATCCTTCTCTCAAGTGACAAAAATGCTCTTCCGGGTTCGTAAGTACTTGTTGCGGAAATTATTCAGAGAAGTAAGTAAGATGGAACACGAAAGGTAATCTGTCTCTTGAGACATGCAAACGTACATAATGCGCATCTGTTTTCGAAAAGCAAAGAGTCATTTGTAATTAGATCTGTCTCCAATCTCTTGATTCTAAAATTTACTTATTGCATTTTGTCTGGAGTTTGTTTCGGATGGAACATTACCAAACAGATAAATTCTAATGGAAAGTAGATTAAACATTTTTCTGTTGGTCTATGCAAAGGCTTCTTCTGACGGCTGATTTTATTTCACTGTCTTAACTTATAATCTGAAAACCAAAAGGAAAAGAAAAACTTTTCCTTAATGTTGATAATCTGAAGAAAAACCTTTTTTAAAGTCATGAGCTAGGAAGATGGGTAAATGTTAATGTGTCGCAGAGAACAGGCCTCGCTATCTATACAATATATAAAGTACATCGTCACATTTCATAAAATTGTAAGAACACATTCATTTTTAATGAAACTATAACTGCAATACGTTCAGCTTATATCAATCAATCTTTTTCTCAGATGGCTTAGTGATTAACATTGTTTATATCTTTTTATTCAGGTAAATCAAAGCCTTTGGGAGAATTGGACAAATTCTCAGGCCCTTGAATTCATTTGCCTTCATTATGAAAGCTCTGATCAGATTCTACGTAAGTTTAACTCATGCTATAGAAATGGTATGTATTAGTGAATTTATGCACATCAACTATCGTCAAGTCCTTGAGGGGATGTCAAATCTTCATAATGTAGAATATGGTTGGTATGGAATAGTTTGAATGTATTTTAGTATGAATGATACTCAATAAAATATTCCCTAAGATTCCATGTATTATTTCACCCTTTATATTCTAAAATAGCCTTGACATTTCCCTCAATAGCATCTCTAAAGATAGAGGTACTAAACGAAGATGACAAGAAAATTAAACTGGTTTTATAAACATTTCTTATTTCTGTGATGGAAGCCAAAACAAAAATAAATACATCGGGAATGGGTCAACGACAGCTGGACGCATTGTGAATGAGAAAAGTGTGGGCGGATATCCATATTTCTCTGGAAATAAATAAATTTTATTTTAGTCTTTGAGAAGAAGCCTCTGAAGGAGTTTTAAGAAGGGAATCAAATTTATTGTAACGTTATGAGTGGTGACTTCGATAAGAAGGTGATTTCGTTGAATTTCAATGGCATTCAAAAGAACATTCTTATCTACTCCTGATTTAATTTCCTAACTCCTGAATATACTTGCACTACAGCACGAATCGACATATCAAAAAATAATTAATTTAGAAATTATTAAATAAGTATATTTAGACTTGAGTAGCGAAGAAGGTGATTACATAACATGGTTGAATTCCTCCATCGACTTTTCCATTCCAACCATATTGGGCAAATCACCGGGGACTTTCTTATGAAACTTGACATTAACACCTTACGCAACTCCTTCACAAAATCCATTTTGGGCCAAGGAATTATATACAAACATAATCTATCTCTGTTCTTGTGTTTCGAAACTGCTCCCAAACGCAATCGATAAGTTTATTTCGAGAGAAAGATGAACGCGGAGTTTGTCTTTCCACGCTAAGTAAATTGCGTAGTTCGGAAAGAACAAAGAGAATGTAAATCCTATTCGATACGCATTACGCACGTTATAGCAAAATCGTGAAATGAAATCGTAAAATCGAATTCTCCAGAGTATGACGTATTCCGGTTGAAGCGGTTCTAATTTTACGAGCGTAGGCTATATTGTATTTTATGGAGAAATAAAAGCTAAACTTCTCCATCGAGTAGGACTATTTGGAAGCCCTTAAGTATACGGAATTAGCTCTCCGTTAGAATTTAAGGCGAACTCTCCAATGAGTGGAGGTGTGGTGATCTTACGGGGAACCGCCATTCGCATCCATGGCAACGGAGCATGACCGAAAGAATTCAGGCGGAATCACAACAACGGGTATATGAGTGCCCTTTTATTAACGTATTCAGCTCCAAATAGAACTGGATTTAACACTTTGATCTCTATTTTCCTTCGAGGATGATCAGTAAAGTCTTTGCTCTCCTTAAAATTCATTGCGTGTGCTCAGCCCTCTTGAATTAATCTGAAAACTAATTGTGGCAGATTATGCAAATAACTGCTATAGCATTGGTACAGCAGTTTAGTTTTGGTGATTTCCAAGTGATTGGAATAACCAGGGATGGGTTGGGTTGGGGGGAGGGATTTCTAGATTTCTAGATTTTTGCTAGAAATCCCTCCCCACAACCCAACCCATCCCCGGGGCAACGTTGCCGTGCGTCAACGGGTCATTTCTAGCAAAATCACGAAAAATCTTAATTTTCATCGTAGAACGTCGATCAAAAGACGCTTGTATATCTCTTTGGACTAGTGAGACGACGAAGATAATAAATTGTTGCTCATTTGAATTTTTATAACTTTTAAAATCGTATTCCAGTTTTTTTATGGTCCCCCTGCTGTGGCGGCCGGGCGCTCATGAGCTGCGAAGGCGAGCTAAGGGTCCGGATTAGGACGGAGACCCTCCAAATTTCTACCTTAAAAAAAGTAATGGTGTAACCCCCAGATATCTACTATTAACCAAAGATCCTTCGTAATGCGAGGTCGAAACACAAAAATCTCCTCTTCCATTTAGCCTGTCGACAATGATAATGATGAAAGCATAAATAATGCATATGTACTCTATATACTTGTGTGTAAGCCAAGTTTTCAGTACATTTTATGCTGAAAAAGCCCCCCCTCGGCTAATACTATAGTGTGGGTCCCACTTGCCTCCTTATTTCTGGTGAAGAACAGGTAAGAGGGTATCTATTTTATTTTGAAATTTATCCGTAGCTACTGCATTTCACACTCTACATTTATGCTAAAGTCAATACGTTTTCTCAGTTCTTGTAACAGAATTAGGCGCCTCGGCTCATAATCGAGTATTTATGTTAAAAAGAAATGGAGAGAGAAACTTACGAGTGAATGTAATAAAAACCTAAGGTAGGTAATATATTAGTAGAGGTGTTTGAAAATGTTTTCATTTTTTTCTGAAATTTGTCGATTTGAAAACCAAATTGTGGTGTTTTGTGTTTTTATTATATTTCCTAAATTTGGTGTTACTAATTTTCACACAGTCTCATTTAAGCAAAGGAATAATATTAGGCACCCTTTAGCATAAACATTAAAGGCATTGGAAATATTATTAACTATAAATTATACCAAATATTAAATTAAAAAGTTAGTGTAAATTCATTTAAAACTGAACTGTTTACACCTAAGGAAAATACTTTTACACCTGCAGATCAACAAAACATGATATTTTCATGAAAAACATATTGACACGATGGATGTTAGGGGAAAAACATTTTTTCATGGAATTAGGCGACAATTTGTGATCATCCATAATGGAAAGAAAATTTTGTGAATTTATTGCATAAGATCCAAGCTGAATTCACGTAAGCAAATATGTCATGAGTGAATAAAAAATATGGCAATAAATACGTAAATAATACAATTGTATATTGTAAATGTATTTAAATCATACAAAAATTACATTACCCTTTCTTACAGACGATGAATTAAGCAAAAATCACCAAAATCCGTGCTGTTTATTAAAACTGCGAAATAGCGTTATTCCGCTAAATTGGCCAAAATTCGCGTTAATTGTAGGTTTTATCGCTTGTTGTGAAAAACAAACACCTCTATATATTAAGAAAAAAGAACCACTGCAGGAAGAGTATTGCCGCAGTCTTACACCTAGTTTATCTTTAGCATTCTTCTAGTATGTATCTTAAGGCTATTGTCAGAAATTATGAATCGGAAAATTAGAGTAAAGAATATCACAAGAAGACCCACCAACTTTTCCCTTAATGCCCTACAGAGGTTTAGCAGCGTTGTGCGGGTCGCATAACTTTTGGGCGCAATCCTCTAAATTTCGGCGTTGAGACTTCCAATCATGTATCAGAAATCAATTTCACAGAAAATACCATTACAGATACAATACAGATACAGATTACCTTACAGATATTGTTCCAGTAAATGAATCACTGTGTAGGTATTGAAAGATTATTAAGCATTATATCTCAAAATTTAAAACTGTTAGTGAACTTGATTGGACCAATATCCGGGAAAAGGAAAGATTTATTAGAGAAGTAACCATGATAATGCAGAAAAAGTTAAATCTACCTAAAAGTGTGTAATGAGGTGTGTGCATCATTGAAAGTTAATTTTTATTTATTCCTCATGTTGGCTCAAGCTCTCCGACTACATGTTGGTATGTAAAGGTGTTCTTGTGGGTTGAAAAAGATTTTATAAAGACGACTGAATACGACAACAAATTTCGATGTAACAATAGAATAATTACAAACAATTAAATTCCAAAATGGAAAATTGTGAGAAACAACACGGCAGCTATTAATTAATTTTCAGAAATAATTCTAGGACATAACAAATTTTTTTTATGAAGAAACATTACCTCAAAGTTCCTTCTCAGAGATACTGAACTTTGATCTATAGAAATTATTAAAATCTTTTACTTATAAAATTCGATTAATCAATAAGTTTAGTAAATAATCATATTCATTAACATTCAAACAATGATAATTCAATTTTGGCGATGGATAGCCAAACATTCTGAAACAACCATCATCCTTAACCTTTTTACTTGCAACGGTTTACTTGAACGGTTAATAGGAAAATTAAATTGGGAAGCGCTGCTCTATAATGTTTCCTAAGAATGTGGATAGACCTGAATTCGAGACTACTAATTCAACAATGATGGTCTGGTTTTCAGTTTCTTTTGTACTCGAAGTATTTCAGATAGATCTCTCTTCAATCCTTGGTACAACTCTAGGAAGTGCTTTTATCCTAATTCTTGGTCTCATTTTTCCACTAAATACTTTAATTATACTCCTCGTCCACATCTTGAAACTTTACAGTTACATCCTTTTCGGTAACTCTCAGGTCTTGATAGGAAGAAAAGGAAAGTTATTTCGATCTTGACCAATTTCAACAGCTCTCTTTGGTTGGAAAACCTTCGAATCGTACCAATTTAAAGTCCCCTCGGAGGATTATGAATGAGCTTTCAGGGAAGTCTTCGCGCCATCAGCAAATGCAATCACGGATTTGCTTCGCTGGTAGCAAAGGCACTTTTAATGATCAAAATAGGACGAAAATTACAGGAGAGAGGTATTTTTTAGTAAAAAGAAAGGTAGGTGACATTTTTGTGATTATAAAAAGGACAGCGAGACACATTTAACTTGCTCAAGATGTGCCAAAAACATATGCCAAAATCATTCAAAACTTTTGTGCCATAATTTTTTGTTAATATTTTAGAATAAAATATGAAACGTTATCTACATTTGAATGTAATAACTCACAGGGATGATTAATTATGTCTAAAAATCTAACTCAATCAAAATAAATATTTCCTAATTAGCTACTGTGAAACTGAAGATAAAATAATATAATATTTCATTTTTATTGGTCTAAATATCCTGAGGTGCCCTAATAACTTCCAATAAAACAAAACAATAATCGTGATGAAGTTTTAATGTTATTAAATTGAAAGAGCTAATATAATATCATTGAACACCATCAAAATTTAACATACAACTTCAGTGAATAAATAATGTTGGTAAGGATCCATTGGTCCCAGATAGGACACCACGCGACCTTTTTTTCCCTATTTTCCCAGGGTTTTAAAAGAATCGAATGAAAGTGCCATTCTACTTTCCCACAACTTCCAGGAAAAAAAACAAGTGCTTGTCGACTCTATAGGATGACTGCGAATTTAAGCAATCAAAACGAGCGTTTGCTTTCGGACCTGGGTATTGATTTATCGATAAAAGGAACGTACGTATCCAAACGGAAGCCACCAATCACTCCTTTCTCTGAAAAGGTCAAAGAAACCAAACAAACTCCCGCTTTTCTCCACTTGTAATCCATAAAGAAACGACGTTCTTTCGAAAAAAGGGAAAAGAATGAATTCCGAAGTGAGTGAAGAGATCCACCGCGTGTTGACTAAGGGCCATTATGCTTCGCTACAGCGTAATTGCCTCCTTGGGATTCGAACCGAAACTCTAGATCGGAGTGCTATCTGATAAGTGAGCCACTCTAAATGTTTGGATTGATGTTCAGGATGATTTTTAGGAAGTACTTCAACCAGAGTGACCGCAATTTTCATCGAGGGTATGTTTAAGAGATTCTCTATGCTCAATCGAGAAGTGGGCCATCGTGTGGCTTTGTGGCCACTGCAAATGGCTACTTCACTTTATTCAATGATTAAATATTATTTTTTTCAAAACCAACGTACGCCAATGTTCTTTCAAAGAAAACAAATTTGCTTGATTATATATTGCTGCAATTAAACAGTTGGAATTTAAAATATAAAATGCCCCTCAGTCACATAACTGAAATAATCTGAATTTAAACAATCTCTGGCATTTTTGGTAAATTCAAATAAAAGAGAGTTTAAGAATTATTAGACATCTATTCAGAAAATGAGCGCCTGTTTACTTTATAATCAACTTCAATACGTTTAATAATGTAAGTTTCCTTTGAATCTTAAATTCAGAAATATCACTAAAACTATATTCTCAACGATAGAAACAGTGTATTCTGTAAAATTTTCAGGCATTAATTAAATGCTTGATATCAAATTAAATTTCAACTGCGCTACTTCGTTTACTATACATAGTGACGTTACTTATTTTTTTAAAGGAAAACATGCCAGAAATTGAAGATAATGGAAATGGACATAAAAAAATCATCCAAGCCGTAACAGTAGTACCAACAACAAAACTGTAACAGCATACATTTCTATTGGCCCCAAGTTTAATAACATGTGATAAAGTTTTTGATTGTGATTTTCATTAGTTGATCGCAAGTTATGCTTTCAAAAATGTATATTTAAAGTTGAAAAGACAGCGATTCGCATATATAATATCATGATTCTAAGTTAAAGAAAAACATGGAATCGTTTTCAGTTTCATTTCACCTTACTATTATTTTTTTCTTTTTCTTCGGTTCCTTCCTCAGTCGTATATTATGTAAACAGAAAGAGAACAATCATGCAAATTTCGTTGCAATCTGATATCATTATTGGATCTCGGTGCTTACGAGCCTTTGACCGCCGTTAAGAAATTTAGTAAACCGTAACGTTTCAGCCTATACACTTCCATAAGGTTTGGATGCAATGTGTAAGAGCATCTTTGAATGCAATTGCACCCTAAGTGTTCTCTGTGGGAAGCTAATGAAATAACTTACATTCTTCAGATTATCTTTCGCATGTACGAAAAATTGGTTTCAATATTAAAATTATAATTCCTTAACAATTTCCAGAACATAGCTCATAAAACGTTATGAATCTAAAACACATGTCAGCCCAAGAAAAATCGTTCTTTCACTGTGTGAGTAAACCCCATTTAATAGGAAGAAATTAAATTCTTGCTGTGGATAATGATATCCAAAGATAAACATATTTTTATTTCATTATTAAATTTTCCCACGGCGCGAAAGCATTACAATAAAGAGAAAAAAATACCAAATTAAATTAAAATAAATTTCCGTCCACCAGCAAGATATGCAAAAATGTTGAACATAAACATAATGAAAATTGAAGAATTATGGCAGCAACTAATTTTTTACTCACAAACACACGTCAAATACAAAATAAACTTCCCAACTCAGGTGGTTCCAATAACACTTATAAATATATTTGTGAAAAGTATGTTTTGTGTAGAGTAGTGAGAACGTTAAAAATTGTGGAAAATTTGCTGTGAAAGCTTTCGTCTGAAAACGTCCGATTCTTTAGAAAGTATAAATATTGCAGAAAGATGATTCGTGAAACTATATCATACAGTGAAAGAATAGGGTCACAAAATTATTGTGATAAAAATTTCAGTGATGGATAATGAATCAAAATTCAAACCCATGAAAATTACGCAACATTATTTTGTTGATCAAAAATACTCGTTTGCATACTTGGTGCAAACGAGTGACTTAATTATGAGCGGATAATGTACTTGGCATATAGATCAAAATATTCGATTAGAAAGTTCTTTCATAACCTAGAAGAAATATCCTGTAGCCGTCAATCGATAAATTCTAGGGGACGTTGATGATGCAAATGTCCGCACTTGATAATGGATTCGAAGCATTCGTCATCTCAGACATGCCGAGCCGCCCTTGAAATATGCAGAACGACCTTGATATTTAACCCCCCAAAGGATGTCCCCGATGGAATAGAAGGAGCGAACGAAATGTCATAAAGGGAATGTGCAAGGCGTGACATGAAGAGAGATAAAGGATGCCCTTAAACTAAAAATATTTCACTCAACCCAACCGCTCAATATTGTCCTTCCCTTACGAAAAATGGTTGTTAGATTAATGACATCATTTTTACTTTACGTCATTGGATTAGACATTTTGAGACTATAGACCGTTATGAGGCTTCAAAGACATAAGACAATGACATTTAAATTACCTTTGTACATTAAAGTCCAAAGATATCTCAACATCTATTGAGAATTATAGCCAACGTTGATATTAAAACTTTCTTAGTGAGTAAAAACAAATTAGAATGAGTATATACGCAATATAATTTAAGTATTATTAAGAATAAGTGGTAAAAAGTCATATATTTCCCATATTTCGTGCTATGTTGAAGTTTAACAACTCGAAGTAGTGAAGCGATTTTTGATTTGGGTGATTTGAAAATGATGAAAATTCCATTATCGAGTTAGAAGCTAGTTTGTCAAAAAATATTGAAGAAATTTAAAATATTATTGATGAAAGTGAAAATGAAATGTTGTCATTTATTAAGGGTTTGTACTATGCTTGACTATTTTGGTATCTAACAATCTAAACTTATTACCGCAGATTATAAAAAAACATGTTCACTGAAGTGTTATCTAATGTCTTACGAGAATATCATGGCGCGTCTGATCGCCCGGAAAATCTGCTAGAGAAAATCTTTCACCCGAATTTAACCTCGGAATAAACTTCTACATATGCATTATAATAAATGAATCATTTTCCTCAAATTTAATTACCAATAGAGGGATATGTTTGTCATTTAGAGCGCTTTGGCATGAGATACATCTTTGTTAAAGCGAGATTGAGACAAAAAAATATGAATGCTAATGCCGTCAACAATCTATTTATTTATGTTATTTAGAGATTGGCTGTTGACACATTGATTAACACATTCGTTACTCCTCTACTATTCATCGCATAAATACGTATGTCCATACTCTCCAAAAGTACTTATGTAATGGACTATCCCTCTGAATGTCAACTTTTTAACTGAAATTCTTGTAACAATTTTAGCGGCCAGGCGAAGAAAAATTCTACAGGCTTCGTAGTTCTCAAGAGAAGTATGAAAAGTGTCTCAGCCAAGATATTTGAAGCTCACTCCGTGCATTTTCTGCGCAGTTGAACAATACTATAAATGCGCGTCATCTTTAAAAAAGGAACGTCTTTCAGGATTAGATATGTAAATAACGAATTACATGCAAAACCATTTTGATCAACCAATATTCCATAGATGCATTAGATTCTACTGAGGAGGAGTATCTTAGGCGCGAATTCATGATGTACCAATAAATTAATAACTCCCATTTATACAAAAGTAATTACACTACAGCAAAGCTTCCAAAACTTTTTTCCACGGGGTTCCTAATTATTTGCTCAGACTTCGAGGCAACTTAGAGTAGTGCTTCCCAATCGGCGTGCCGCGGTTTTATGTTGTGCCTAGAATCTTCTCTTTGCACGCCTTGAATCATCCACGAACAGCTTTTTATTTTTATTTTATACTATATATTCTCTTCGTTTTAAGAGGATTGTATCGTTTAACGATTATTAATTAGAAATAAAAATATTAAAAATGTTCATCCTATGCAAAGATCTCACTATGTTTGATTTTTTCTAACGCCAACAAACATGAGGTTTATGATGCCTCGAAGTTTAAAATTTATGCGTAAGTATCCCCCGCAGAAGGTTGGAAAGAACTGGTCTGAAGAATTCGTTTCATTTGGAGTGAAATTGGCATTGACGAAAATAAAAGTTCAGAACGAATGTTTTTGTTACGAAGTGACTTCAAACGAGAATACTTCTCGCAAAAAAATACAAATATAATGGATAGTTTCGATCCACGGAAATATACTGTAAACTAAGACATAGAAACCTACCTTTATCGATGTGACATATGGGAAATCTTTAAACCAAATGGTGTTGTTGACAATTGAGTCGCTTGGAGACAGTGCTGAGAGTGGCAGAGAACCTGAGGAAGTGCAATGCTCGAAATAACACATCGACAAATCGACCTGTGATCTCTGTTTGATTGCCTTACATTGAGCGACTTTCACGTCTCATAAGATGAAGGAATGGAGTGGTTGGGGAGAGAGGGACGTTCAAAGTGAAGGGCCGATTCGGTTTATATCCGGAGAGCAATAATAAATATGATTTCTCCTATAAGATGAACTTATGGTTACGTGAAAAATATTTTTAAATGCAAAAGTAATTCAGTATTTCTACTAAATTAAAGCACTAGTTTCAGCAGAATGTAAAGGGAATATTGATCCACTTAAAGCCCTATACCATCGAGTTTAATCGATGTTTAGATTCAAGGAATGTAAGTCAGATCAATAGGGAAATACCAATAGAGAAAATTTCAATGCTTTCATATTTGTACATTTACTGATGAAATAAAAAATGCCATGCAAATCAGAACTTCCTATTCACATAGATGCAGTATGACCATGAATTTTTCTTAAGGAAATACTTTGAGCTCCTAGAAATGTTCAAGAGAAAAATGAGCAATTAAATCCGGCATCTTAAATTTAACACTTGAAACCTCATATACCAACAGGCAGCATAGATAGAAAAAAATATTTAGTATTTCTAAATGAATTGTAAAAAGATTCCGATGTTCCAAACTTTTATTTTTATATTAAATCTACGGAGGCAGCCGTGATGTCGTGAAAATTCGTAATGTACAAAAACATGCACCATCTTTATATTTATTTCGAAAATTATTTTCACTAGCAAACTACAAGCTTTAGATTTCAATTTCAGATTTATAATTGAGGTCAGTAGAGGCCCATCTTTGTTTAGTTGATTATTTAGTTTAACTTCTGTTCAAATACACGCTTCAGTATGCTGATTACTTTTCCTATGAAGTACTGTCACACAGGGCCGGTATAAGGTTACTTGAGATATGAGACACTATGGCACTGGCTTGGGGCGCCAAAACTTAGTAGGCACCGTAACCCACGTACTCAGGATGTTTATGTCTGAACTCCCCCATGCACTCTTTCCTAAGGCAGAATTTCCTACTTCTTCCTGCACTCTATGGCGACATCTCTTCCAATCTAACATCCCAGACCAGATAGATTCCTCTCGTTACTCTCTGGAGCTTCAACTGAGGTGTCATTCATAAGCGCTCTTCTTGAAGCTACCATTAGAATTTCCGCTGGATGCATCTGCCGAGGAGTTGATTTTCATCGTAAAGAGTAGTTCGGTTATGGGCTAAACGAAAACACTTCACGAAAAACATTTCAGCGATGAAGCACGTGAGAAAGCCAGTATCTGCTTTTCCCATGATCTTCTCCCATGGTGCTATACCTAAGAACAGGAAGAGAGGTCAGCAATAAGTTCGTCATCAATGTTTTGATTTTCAGGTTGGTCATCTTCCAAACAAACTAAGATGGAAAAATCTGTTAGTGGTTGAGTGGTCCTTAGTCCAGAGATGACAGAAACTTCCGGTTTGGTGTTTATCTTCACTAAGTCCAGTTGCGTTGTGAATCTCTTTCATTCACATTGTATTGAACAGTAATTTTTTCTCTGGTGTACTGCCATTACAGAAATGTAATTTTCATCCCAAAAGTTTAAGATTCCCCCTTCGGTTCAGCATAAAATGTTTGGCGATAAGCGTCACTTTCCTATTTCAGTCGTTTTCAAACTTCCAGGGAAATGGAAGTGAAAGATTTAGAGTAAAACCCTCAAGCAAGATAGATAAAATACGGCAAAACGGGAAGGAGCAACTAAAGGAAAAGAATAATTTAAAAATTCAAGGAATGAGTAAAAATAAACATTGGCATTAGAGAGGAGCAAAGCCGAATGTGTCTGTTATGTTACAAAAGCGGGAAATAGAAAATGAAAAGGAAAAAACCCACGACAAATGGCTCAGTCAGCATGTCAACGTGGGTCGATTTGCCTGGTTTTCCTCTACAAATGACAGAACATGCGGTCATTTGGGGAAAATGACCATTTAGAAGAGGATTTTCCCGTGAAATTATGCAAGTCTAAGTATTTGAGTTCAAAAAGATAGTAACACAATTGGGAAATTGGTAAATTCAGTATTCTTATCCTGTGATATAGCAATAGAATACGCAAATGACTGGATGTGTATTTTAGAAGTTCTCTCATTAGTTATTTCGGGTGATTTTGTGATTTCCTTCAGAATGTGTCAATCTCAAGGTATGTTTGCTCCATATAAAAACAGTTCAGCAAAATCAATTGTATTCTAGAGATGGCAACATTATTTTTGTATCAATGCTAATTATGAGCATATTTTTAAGGGACGAGTATCAGCTTTACCATTTTTAGTTTCAGGGTGTATTTCGTTTTGAAGACACTTTACCATATTTTCATCTTTTTTCCGTGATAAGGCATAGCACAGTGACATATTCAGGGGGATGGGAAAAGGGTTTATGCTCCTCTTTCAACACCTAAGACTTTACGCCCTCCTTTTTTAACTTTTAAGCAAAACGCTATCCTAATAATGTTCTTATAAATAGATACTAATTCGGGAGGCTGCCTTAACCATCTAGGCTACCCGGCCGGAACATTTTAACAAGCCGTTTCGGGGACTTTGTGCACAATGGCAAGGTAAGATCCCGGGTTCGATTCCTGGCCCTGTCAGACTTTTTTCAAGTCCGTTTTTCCTTAGGTAATAATTCTTATATGTAGACAATTTCCTGAATTTCGTGAACAAAAATATTACCTAAACAGGATTATTAGTGCACATTAGTTCCTTTGTATTCAAGGTATAAATTAAAAGGCCACTTATACGATGGCTTCTGAATACACTTAGGGAGAACATCAAAGCTGTATTTTTTCTACAATCTACTCATGGCTTCCTTCATTATGAAGGGACAATATTATGAGATAGAATCATTCGATTTATTCCCTTGTAACCTCAGAACGTATATACTTGAACATCTTATCCGCGAGAGGTTAGGCGAAAGTGTGAAGGACCTCTGTGGAGAGGGGGATAGGAATTTCTAGGGGAGAGGAAGGGGTACAGGCATATGAGGGAAGGGGAAACTGCTGCTGGGGAAAGAAATAAAGCGGAGAGATAAATAGGGTAGGTCGTGGGTTACGTCGAATTTTTTCACGGCTTAGAGAAATTAACTCTTCTTATTCAATACTATATGTATGCTGCAGACGCTGCATACACAAGATGAAGATGGTGCATTTGTGATGATTTGAGTAAATATTCTGAGTGTCGTTTAATTGAGCGGTTAGAAACGAATATATTCTGAATATAAGCTACTTATTAATTTGAGCGCTATTCAAAAAGGCTGCGAAAATGCAACTATTTTGCGTTTGGGATAAACCTTAAAGAGCTCTTACTTGATGTTTCATTAATGTGAAAAAACTTTTTTTACAGGCATTAAACCAAACCAATAATCAAATCCTTGCAACTAAGATCTACTACTTCGAAAAGATAATCTCTCTCTTTTTGAAAAAAAGAAACAATGTTTGCCATTTCGTTTCTTCTTTAAGTCAGTTGTCATGAACTAATATTACAGATAACAATCCATAGGTGAAATAAAAAATTGATAATATACATAATCATATGATACAACTCTAAAGCAAATGTATTTCCTCAATGGTGGAGTTCTATTTTCAGCTTCTTTCGATGATTTCATACACATATTCATCTGCTGACTATATGCTGCAGCTCAGAAGCTGGAAATAACCCTCTTGCTAAGTGGTATGTGAGTATGAAATAACTTGGTATAACGTATCAATTTTGTATTTTATCACAAAAACACACGATTTTTAACTTCGCATGGTAAGAACATCAGATGACATTAAAATAGATAATACTACTAAATACAATATGACCAGGCTGATTTTCTTCCCTTTTTGCCAACATATATATTTGCAGGAAAGAATGTTAGAGATGAATGGGTAATGATTTCCAAAAAGGAAAATTCAATTTATTGTTCAGGGAGATTAGGCAGGAGTGAGGTTGTGCGATGAATTTTATAATTAAAAATACAATAATAATAATGTTTATCACTCCTCTTTTATATCACATTTATAATAATAACAGTATTAGGAATATATGCGAAGGAAAAAGTTAGTAAAATATTAGCAATTTATGGTCAACGATGAAATTGCCCATTGAAAGAAAACATTGAAATAAAGTATAACGCCTTATTCATAAAGATGTGTACTAATGAAATATACACAGATTTAAAAGATCAAAATTTGCGATACAATGGAGAAAGAAAAAAATGTTTGGAACATACATGTAGTGTCATTGAAATAGCGATTTTCGTTCACGTTACATAGAGCAGATGAACTGTATCCTATGTCATTGTTACAGTGAAAGTGCTATTGAGAAAAAGATAGATTAATAAAGATACTAAAATAAATTTAAATTGCTTGTATGAGTGTTTTTTAGGTAATTTAGTGTTTATAATATTTCAATATATATTTGTCGACTATCTCCCATAAATTTTACTCTGTGCGAATAGATGGTGGGTCTCAACTGAGACAGCTGCCTATAGGTTCTTCAACTAGCTCTACTATACCTCGAAAAATTGAACACAATGAACAAAAGGGGAATTTCGGATTCCGAAATCTTTAAAATAGAGCCTGGACCCGACGAATTGGAGCGGTCCACAGGAAATAAAACATTGGGATCCCTTCCAGCTTAGATAAGGAGCCCGTGGGAAGCTCTTATAAATGCCGGGGGAGGAACAACGTGGTGCAGATACTTGAGACGTAATCCCGCTCTTTGGATAGCTAACAGGAGGGAAAGCAGTGCGTACCTCCTTTGCATTATCCATTGGCCTCGTGCCCTTTCGGTTTAGACGCGGGTTGAGGGGAAGAGATGGTGCGAGAGGGGGATGGAGGAGGGGAGGTTCAAGAAGATAGTTCGGTCCTCACCTAATTTAAGAAGTCACGGCATCGGAGGGAGCGAGAGAAAGTGCTCGCAGACTCCGACAAGGAGGGAAGATCTTCCGTGTTTCGCTGCCGAATATTTCCCCCGTATTTTCGTCCGTTTCGTCGGCCTGTCCACGTGTGAGGGATAGCTGGAGAGAGGGGGTGTGTAATCGGCGGTTTTTTTCACTCCGCCTAGGCGAAAAAGAGGGCGGAGGAGTGGGAGGAGGAGAAGTCGGCGGAGACGGCGGCGTTGGCGGCGCGTGTGTTTGCTGTGGTGGTAGTCGATCGTGAAAGCGGGAAGGCGGAGAAGTGCCTTGCCATTCCTCTCCTGGACGCCTCGCGACTCTCTCCTGATTTCCTCCCGCCGACCGCGGAGGACAGCGACGGCCGCAGATCCTCTGGATGCTACCACCGCCCGAGTCTGCACGCGCCCTCCGAATTTGAAGGCATCCCTCCGGAAGGAAACCGGACATACCAGAGAGGGAATACTTAGCGTATTGCGTGCTCTGGAGGAGTACTAGAAGCCGTCCGAGTGGGAGGAGCGGCGAATTCGGGTGTCACCGTCCCGTCCGGGGGGTCCTCCGGTACCAAGAGACGGCACCGGGGAAAGGGTGTTTCATCGCTTGTCGAGTATAATAGGACGGAGAGAGACGGGGAGGTTCGGGAAGGGGAGAGGAAAGAGGGAGGAGGGAGGTGGAGGAAGAGGAGAAGAAGAGGGTTCGGAAGGCGGAGGTGGGGGAGGAAGGAAGGTCTTCGCGGAATTGGACGTCCATCGCCCACGTAGCTGACCCTTCGGAAGCCTTCGGAGGACGGGGACCCTCAGCGTTTTTACCTCTTCTTTAACGTGAGTTTTTGTTTATTTATGCTCAAAATCAGGGGCAGATTGACCAGCCAGGTATCCTGGTGGATGGACTGTCGGTGGACCGATGTCACGGGGTGGATACTGCTTTTACCCCAATTGTATCATTTTGAATTAGACGTGCCGGTTCTTGGGATAGAGTCGTTAATTAAGGAAGTAGATTCAACATTCAATTTTATGATAATGTTATAATATTTATTTATGCTTACCAAATGCAACTGAAAAATAGTGTTGATGCTCTAATAATCATCCATATGATAACCTAAAGCAAATATTCATCCAACACTGCAAAACTAAATACCAACTCAAGTTAATTATCTCACGTTTAAGCACGTGTAAATGCATATCTCACCACTGAGGGTCGATGACCGAAGGTATAATTATTGCTCCCAACCCGCCCCTGTTAAATATTCACTGATACGCTGTCCTGGAAGGATAAGTCTAGCTCACGTGGAAAATTTAGGGGTAATGTTTACGAGCGCCTGTCCTGATTTCGTTGATAAAGAAGCAAGTGCGGCGATTGGGGAGGTCAAATGGAAGTGGCAACAAATGGAATATGCAGAATACCCTTGACCCCTTTTCAATGTCGAGACAATTTTTCGGGAAGGTTAGGAAGTTTATGGACCGCACACACCGACCTTGAGACTCCAGCTGTGACAATGGATTTGTGGACAGTGGAAAATTTAGTTCATCAGCCCACTTTCGGCTCATGGCGTATTTTTATGTGACGAGTGGTAAAAATCGACTTCCAAAGTGACTTTCATAGAGCATTTATAGTTTTTTTTCCCTTCCCAAGAGGAATGCCGAGATTGAAGGACGACTTGACAATAAAAGACCAATCACGGAAAGTATGTGATGGAAAATATGGATTTCTTACTTCATTCGACCTCGCAAAAGGAAAATCTTTCAATGGGCTGGAGGACTAACTCCTTTAAACGATGATTAAAAGGAATATTTTCCCTATTAATGTTTACACTGAATATGGTAGTATACTATTTATTGTAATTTGTTGAATCTATCTCCATACTTCAAAATCCAAGATAGTCAAAAAAAATTACCTCCATTGGGTTTAAGCCCTCACAGTGTATCTACCATTAAAAATCTGAACGTCAGCAAGGCAACGTGGACGTGAAAGTAATTGTAAGTGAAGATATGCGGCTATTACCGAAAATGAGGGCAGAAAATGTACTTATTTTAATTTTATCGGGAAATTATAGAAAATATTTACTGCGCCTCGTGACGGAATAAAATAAAATACTATCATAACAATACTTTGTATCATCACAGGTATTAATTTTAAGACATTATCGGCTCTTAGATGGTGTATACACTCTAAATAAGCAAAGCATATCTGTCAATTTCCAACCTCCAAATTATAATATACGAACAAAATTAACTTCCTTGAAATGATCTCATTAGTTACAAATTTGAAAACAAATGGTATGAACAGAGGTAGGGAACTATTAATTCATCGCATGCCTTAATCTGCAGCATAATAAATCATTGCCTATTATCGAATCATCTGAATTCACTTCGAAGACATATTTCGTACTTTTCCGTAGCTTACCTCAAAATTGTACGAATTTAAATTAATAAGTAGGACATTTTCAAAAGAATCGGAGAAAAAATTCAATCCGAAAAATCAAACAATTTATAACCTGCAGAGGAGTATATGTTTCGTTTTTTTACTCAACTTCATAATGCTATCGAAAACAAATACTCTTGTCGTTAATTTGTATTTAGTGCCACCAACCACGATATACCAAACTGTGATTGCTTCCTCAAACTCTCCACCAGAGAGGAGGAAATTTCGAAAACCGGTTTCGCTTTAGTTTCCTCATTTCGCTCTTGGAATGCCGTTCCTTTGCGAATAAAATGATGAGGTCGGGAGGAACGAGGAAAATCAGCTGTTTCTACAGTGTGATTCGATATTAATTTGCTGACGCAGGGCGTTCAAGCAGCGAAGCATGACATAGGTCTTAAATGTTTGAGCGTAGGTTTCTGTGAGTTAATTAGCGGTGAAAGTTGCCTATGTAAACTCCTAACCGTAAACGGTAATGACCTGATTTTGTTCAAAAACATAATAGCGATAAAACTGTCTGTAGGTGATCGAAACATATTATGGTCGATGGTTATGAGAACAAGTGCTATAAGAGACGTCGATGTTATCAAATAGATGCTTCAACAAATGGAAAAAGTATTCGTCATTGTTGATTTATTTGTATGTCGATTTCTTATATTTTGGAATAGATAGAGACAACAGTTCAACATATCAACGTATTTTTCTAACATTTTATAAGTAAGATAGTCATACAAGATTAACTAATACATGCATCTATATATCTATATGGACTGAGCCAACAATGATTCACCAACTAAATAATTTGAAGATGCTGTAAGAAAAGATTTTATTATATGATTTTTTTTATTTATACGTGGATGGAAATAAAAAGGAAATTTTAATCTCAAAAGTGTGCAAAATAGGATTTCTCCGTAGATTGCTGCTTGTTCCAAAAAATCAATAAATTAAAAATGTAACGGTATATGGGAAAAACAATTCATTTGGTGATTATTATCAAGAAGGAGTCCTCCCAAAAGATACAGCCGAGATTCCTCTGTCCCCAGTTCAAAATTAACATGTACATCCCAAGCTGACCTCATATTCAATCCTTCTTATCCCTCTTAAGTAATGAGACCAAATGTGTAGATGTGTAGAGAGCTTAGTTCTCGAGGTGCCCGTTACAACCTAAGACAACAAATCTCTCATTGACCTGCCTTATGCAGACCGACGTGAATTCCGTATGACGTCACAGAAGGCGTTCCTACACTTTGCAGCGCATTGTGCGTGTAAGGCCTTAGCATATTTAAATAATTTGTCACTTTTAATTAGATCGATTTAATCGAATAGATACTCCCAGAATGCACATAGAATGTATATTTAAGACCATAAATATATTCAAATATGAGCTGTACACGAAATTTTTAAGGAAAAAAATCGGTTATTTGGTAATTAAGTATCTCATCAGCAAAATCCGGTATTGATAGAATTTTCTGCTGTGATCAATACTAAGTCGCATTTCTTGACATTTATTGTAAAGACGTAAAAAAACTGCAATACTCGTGAGAGTTCATTAAAACAAGTCAGAGTGGTGTAGGTGAGACCTTTCAGATGTAAATATTACATTAATAACAAACCTCCTTAACTACCCCTTGAAAATTGTAACGGTGTGTTATGTATGTAGGTTGACGTAACATTATCACGATAAAGGTGGTGATAAAGGATCGAGATATATACATATATATACTAGTAAATGGGTGCTTGCATAATGCAAGGAAAGAAAATTATCAAGGGATACTACCATGAATTATGGGTCTATATGTTACATTTATGTTTCTTTTTAATTATACCACTGTCTATCGTATACCTAATTTTCAAATGTGAGATCGAGTTTCATCAAATAATATAGTAATTATTTCGAAAGCCTTTCACGTTTAATTGAGACGAGAGTTTTGCAATTGAGACCTTAAAGAATACGCATACGTAAAATTAAATTAAGGAAATTCGCCAAACAAAGTTAAGTAAGAATAAAAATCTTCGTAAGATAAAAATGCGAGAAATCGATTCGTTACCTGTAGTACTCGTTTCAGTGCAAGGCATACTTAAATTGAATCCTATGTTCATTATATGGCGTCTACCGCGGCACAATGAGCTCCGTTTCTAATTAAATAAACAAATAGAAATTAGGCAACGTAGCAGAAAATTTTTGAAGAATATAGAAAAAGAAGTTTATTTTAAAGCCCGTATGAAGATGTTGGGAAAATAATTAGCATACAATGATAAACGCAGAAATTGTTTTTACTTACAAAAATTATCCAGCAAACACGTAAAACAACATAATCCGAAGGTCGTTCAAAGTTTTAGGACGTCCCCCTTTGGATTTCGAAGGCCTTCGACGCTTATTTGATACGGGAGATTTGGAGTTGATTCCTAATGAAAATGCATTCGTAAAATTAATTAAGGAAATACGCCAATCAAAGCAAAGTTAGAATAAAAATCTTCGTAAGATAAAAATGCGGAAAATAAATAGACGATTACCTGTGTAGTATTCGGTTCAGTGCAAGACAGAATGCAATTGAATCCTATGTTAATTAAATGGCGTCTACCACGACAATGAGCTCCGTTTCTAATTATATAAACAAACAAATATGCAACAGGAAACGTATCTATGTAAATAATTTTGAATCTCCTAAAAATTTCAGCCTTCTAGCTCGATTAGAAATGCCCATGAATTTGTATGAATGAGTCGAACTTGCAGCTTTATATATAGTAATATAAGAACTGGGAGAGGAGAGAGGTAGTGTCTCAGCAAAAATTAAGAGAAGAAAGAAGTTTTTTACTCTGAGTCTAACGTGAATCATAATATTTAATGAAATACGCTATCTTTTAAGCATTCTCCTTAAATTTTTTAACAAGGTAAAGGATATTTAACATCAATAGAAGCGAATGGGATGGAATAGAAAATATCTAACTCAGTGCAAGTTTCGATAAATATTCTTACTCTAATCTTCAATTCCATAAGGATGAGGCACGCGGCGATGAAACATGGTGGTACGGAAAATTCAATGCGATTACTTGGGACCAGCTTTTTTGATATTCATCTCTTAGACATTAGACCTATGAATTTTCGAAATAAATGGCACTTCAACAGATAATACTCTTTTTATATTACAAGACGAACTTAATTGAGCAAATCAATCCTAATACTTTAGTTCTCGATTCATTATCCGAGCTAAAGTTATGATTATTCAAAATTGACTTTTGACTGCTTGAATATACAAGTAAAATTAATCATCCGTATCCTCAAAGATAGGCAACTCATTCGATAGTCCACGTTCATGATCGAATAACTTTTATTTCTTTATGGTATTGCCTTATTAATAAGGCACACTGAAGTAAGGGCACGTCCAAAGAAATTTTTGACATTTATCTCATGAATATATTAGCATATCTTTTACTAATAATTTACCCTGCCTCATATAATAATAAAATAATAGTAGAAAAATAATCTGTTATTCGTCATATTATTAGACTTATTGCAATATAGAACGTTGTCTGTAGTAATCTGAAACACTTCACTGATTAAAACTTAATTAGCATTAAGCCAGCGTTTCATCCGATCGAGCATTAGATTTTATTTTTTATTTTAGGTGTTCATCACACTATCCAAATTCTTTTTATGTGCACCCCTGTTTGTCTAACTTTACTTTCCACATTTCACTTACGAATACTAGAGTCTACTATGCTAGAGATAAAAGGTAATATTTTATGTTGATCCCCTCACGATTAGAAACATAATCCCTGATATATACAATCAAGTCCTCCAATCTCAGCAATACACCATATCGATTAACATCTGTGCAGGACAAAACCACCAAAAATTTATATTTCTTGAAAGCATCCAAAATTTTCCTGTAACATTAGAATCTACGCCATTGATAGTGAGTTATTTATTTATTTTATATGTAAAGCAAAAACTTAGAACAATGGTCTGATGGCAACGGTTCAACATACCTCTTTGTGTCACAACAAATACAATGAAGCAACACAGGATACTAATACAGTCGTCAATAACGCAAATAAATATTGTCTTCAAAATTTCGGCACAATCTTCGTCACAACTTCACGTCATAGGAGAGCATATGTCACTAAACGTTCAGTAAACCAAACAAACCCAACAAAACATTTCCTATTCATACAGCGAGAATATTTTGATGCGATTACGGTAAACATACAAAATTACGTGACAATATATAAATAAATAATACGAAGTTCGATTGTCTCATTTACGTAATGGCGTTCCACTACGAGGAACCATATCGATTACGTAACTATGTTCGAAACTAGCAATATATCAAAGTTTGCCCAATTTCATTTGCGTCTTTGAGTCCTACCGAGACAAAAATAGTTTTTAAATATAAAAAATGAATAGAAAAGTTAAATAGACCAGGAAAAGAGAAAATGTTACTCGAAATTGAAACTGAAGTAGAGATTTAAATTCTTACTAAGCCGCTAGGTTGCTGGAAGTGTACTAACGCTGTGACCAATTCAAGAAGCGCTGGGAAAACTCTGAAAAAACCGCCAATAAGAGAAGAACCTGATACGTCTTTCAATAAGCATGTATTCTAAATACAAGTTGACTAGGATATAATATGTACTGGAATATAGCAATGCTATACTATGACACAATACGTGCATCATCTTAAGAGTTAAAGAACACTGCCTTTTTCGTCTGCCATCTCTTATTCCCCCCCCTCAATATGGTAGCTTATCTATGAAAATGATATTGGGATCTCCTCAGAATTGTGTTTTTTCCTGAGTTCTTGTTCACGAAATAAGCTCTCTAACAACTAACCTTAGTCTTGTATATATTTTTAAACACTCGTAATTTAAATGTGCAAGCAAGTTCATCGATTGTCATTGTAGATGTTGACATGATTGTAATGATCTTATTAAGAATGCAATAATATGGAGAAATTTGCCATTATATCATCAAAAAACTGAAATATAATATACGCGGAATGACATAAAAATCTATAATTTAATAGCTCGGCGCATCAACTCTCTATTTTAATTTCAACATGTCCATTTTTCTCTTCTTCCCGTGATTAGATCCAATAACTTATTAATACATCCCGACCCAAATATTCAACCATCCAGAAAATAGACCCGGAAACAAAGGCTCCCTGCTCTGACCGAGTTGCATCTTTCGTCGCCGAATAAATCTTATCATACCGTCCCTAGAATCATCTTCGTTTTGTCCAGCTCCATGAATAGTAATCAAAACACCCACTACGGCCAGCTAATTATTGTTCCCCCGCCAATAACACTGGCGTGCTGCCTGATCTTTAACCTGCGCATTTGTTGGTGGTGCCCCGTTCGCACCGACATTTCACTGGCATGCGATCTAATAATACCCAAGCTTCCTCTCGGCATATGTAAGTTCCCAACTGAGACATCAGTCACCCCCAATACATCACAAAGAGAAATATCGACTATCGCGGAAGACTCGGTACCAAACATCGAGAGCGTGCGAAAAGCCCGGTCCGTTGCGTAAATATTTCTAAAAAGGCACCTGTCAAAATATATGCACCGGACTCTCGTTGGCAGCGATACAAAGGCGTTCACAATGCAGCTTCCATCAGCGTCACGGGTATTCTCACACCGTAATAGTCTCCTTGTGGGCCCAACACATGTGCCTATGAAAAAGGAGGCCGGGATACAACCTCTAGCACGAAACTAAGTCGTGAATCATCAAGGATTTACCGCTCATGACCGTTGCGTTATGATCAACACGAGTTTACAAACAGTCCTGTCATCAAATATTTACCTGACAACGCTGCAGTTGATCCATAGAACAACTCGTTACGTCATACTTATCGAAAAAGTGTAACACTACATTAATTCAATCAATATTCAATTTTTAATAATTTGCATTCTGAATTTCTAAACCAAATAAATAACGAGAATTTTCCCTTCGAACCCTAGAGCTCCGATAATGTTCATTCGCTGCCGCCATTTCGTTACCCCGAATTCCGCTCTCGGAAATGAAAATGAAAAACTTAAATTTCATTCAAGATGTCGGTTCGAAATCAGCAGTAAATGAAAATTTAATTATTCATCTCAATTTCACTCGCGACAGGTTCTTTGTCACGTGAGGAATAAAAACAGTTCTAGGCGACTTATAAACTGGGCTGTACGAACAAATTTCTCTGAGGTAACATTGCACATAAATAATGTTTTACTAATTTTTGGTTTCTCTAAACTAAATTATGTGCTATGCAAGTGGTTTTTATTCATGTTAATGATACAAAGAACAACTGAAGGAAAATTCTGAATATTACATTGGATTGGCAGAGAGTATTAGCGGTTTTAAAAGTAATTACAGGTAAAAACTTCGGGATAAATGTTCTTTACCCTTTAAGTTCAAATAATATACATAACTAAAATACAAAATACGCATATATGCTAAGAAAAATACTTCCTTAATGAGAATATATGACTAATATAAAACGTCATTCGAAAATAAAGCCTTTATAAAATGAAGTAGTGAAGATCAACGCTTGACGTAACAGTACGACTGTCAGCATTGAAGGATTTAATCAAATATTTACTTGAGCTAGCTTCAATTGATTTTTGTAACATCTCGTTACGTTCGGGTATATTATTTAAGATCTTTCAATCGGCAAATTAATTAATTTTCGTACTGCAATGCCAAATATTGCTTCAGGGATTCAGCACTGCCTCGAGAGTCCCATGAGACTTATTTACTGAGGAGCGCACGTTCAAATTCGACAAACACGTCACTGCTACTCAAGATAATAAAAGATTGGTCAGGAAGACGATGAACATGCACACTTTCTTACTCAACTGGAGAAGTTTTCCAAGAGTGATCCTCAAGTTTTGGAGTTCCGTATTATTTTCAGGAGAACATTTGCATAATGTAAAATAGAAATGACATGAACTTCATTCTTTTATAAAGTTAATCGTCTATAAACCTCCTGCATAACATTAGAAAAGATATGTTGACCTTTGTTGGGCGCTTTTCGTTAAAAATTCGAATTCAGTCGAAAACTACCAAACGTACCGTATAGCGGCCACTATGTTTGAGCGAGCTCTGGAATACCCTAGAGGGGAGGTTGAGAAGAACTGTTACGTAAAAGGTATTTTTATTCTCGCTGCTTTCAATGAGAAAGGCCACCGTCTTTAATTAACCGTAGTATTTTTAAGAATAGTTATTTGGATAAATCCTTGGATTTAAGAGAATTTGGAATATGTAGGAAAAAATGTCGATAATTACGTTAATTATACGTATAGGAACATACAACACGTAACGTAAACATACTTGACACGAGCGTAAATTTGTAAATTTAATTCTCTTATATTCAGGGAATAGTCTTAGCAATAACCTTATTCTCTTGAAAGTTTTAAATTATAAATGTAGAAATATGGGAATCAAATGCGTAGGCATATAAGGTTTTGTTTCTTTCCTACTTTAAGAGGATGAATTACTCCATACCTCCTTTGAATGAACCCAAGATTAGAGCTTAAAGCTCCAAATATACGCTGACGTAATACTCCGTAAATATAATTCCCTGCAGATTTTCCATTCCCAAATTCTTATAAGAATTACATCACTACATACATTTTCTAAGATCTCTATTTACAAATAGTATGTGGAACACGAGCAATGCCCGGCAAATGGGATTTTTCGGATTAGTGATCAGAATATTATGGAAAAACCTCTCATGACTGATACTTTTGATCCCTTTACTTTACTGCTATCAAATCCACTCTTTACGATGCATAAAAATTCCATCACCTTTACTGGAGCCTTTTCGTATCTAAAATAGAAAGGGGATTGGGGAAATAAATCTTTACGCAGAGCTATATCCACTCCAATCGTCTATAAAATACACCTTTGTCGACCAACGGGTTGATGATATGACGAAAACATGTTTTTCCTCTCGAAAGAATCGATTATATTTAAAACGTTTCTAAAGTTGAGGGGCGGAATCATTGCTTTCTTTATTGTGTCTGTTTTAGGTTGAAGAAAATTCTCTCAATTTTATTGATATAATCTTATGGAATACCGTTACCTACTATATTTTTGTAATATACAATTGAATGTGACCTTGCTCGTATGTACTCTTAGGTCAAAGAACCTTATTCAGATACCTCTAATGACCCCTTAAATTAGACAACCCTTCTTTTGTATTACATAAATGTATCGTCGTAAATAAACATGAGATTAGATTTAAGAGCATAGTAATATCGTGAATATTTTTACTAGGTAATTATAATAAATATAGGGGATGCTTCACCTAAATTATTTGCACATACGTCTTTGAAACATCCAAATTTTTATAGAAACCATAGTTGATGTGACGGCCATCAGCAGGACGGGTGTTGGATAAAACTTACTTAATGATCTTATAGCCTTTATCATTCTTAGAGATATTTTATTAAGGCCCGAAAATAATTTAAAAACATAATAAATAAAGCTTAATAAGATATTTTTCTTAGTATTTACATACACTCTATACTATCTAAGCATAAATATAAACAGTGTATCATATTAATTGATTATATTTTTATACTGAACCACACGAATTTCACGCTCACTTTAAAATTTATAAGTAAGATAATTTTTTTCTTGCCAAAGATTTCATTTAGGGATTATTTTAAACTTCCACGATTCAAATTTTAAGCCATTAAAAGATTATTTGTTCTATACACTTCACAATCTACTCTCAATTTTAGCTTCATCAGCAAAGAAAGCATATCCTTAATCAATTGATCAGTTTTGTGCAGTTAAAGTTTCATTAAATAAAAATATGGTCTGAATAATAATTTTCCGGGTCTCTCCGGAGAATTTTGGTGTATGGAGACAGATAAATTAATTATATTGCCTTTTTTTAATTTTTGCCAGCAATTTCAAAATTAAGTATGATTAATTATTAATACCATGACATCCATCTCCGTATCATTGATTGATTGATTGAAATAATTTAGAAACAGAATCATTTTTAGACTTAAGGAAAAATGAATCACATTCATCGTCAACCGTTAGGAAATACTATATTGCTGTTATGTTTTGTGGTTGAAAGAACTCCGAATTGAATTTCTTCTCCCTATTGATGCACGATATCTAATCGAGCAGAATCGACCAATTGTTACGTCACAGCACTCCGTCACACATCTTCTCATTCCTAAGAAGGTGGGTCACGAAGGAATCCCCTTCATGTAACATCTGGTCGATCTTCGATTTCCTCTAAAAGGCGTAAATTCAACAGTTCAGAGCTGACCCTATTTTTCACGGATCTCATTCAATAATTTTCCGCTGTCAACTAAATTTGACGCCCTCTCGGTATTATAAATATCTCATGTGTATATTACTTTAAAGCGCAGTCATTACATTGTAAGCTACACAAAGGCAAAATATTTTTGACAAAAATGAGATATTTTAAAACACGAGTAATCTAAAATGTAAATAATTAAATTTTGATGATAAAAATATCAACTTTTTTCTCTTACGCTTATTCATCTCCTTCTCATATGTTAATCACAACTAATCCGGATTTTTAAAAGAAAAACCTCTTAGACACCTCTTAGACTTCCTCCTTAAAGACACTATAAATAATATTCAGGTATATTTATTACTAAGGGTTTCATGAATGAACCGAGTTTATTTGATAGATAAAATTTTTATATTATCTACGAGTCATCCTCAACTAACATGGAGCAAAATTTAAAAGATATTGGACCCTTTAAGGGCAATATTGGCTACAGTTTTATCATGTGTTAGGTATATTAAGACACATAAGAAATATACTGTTGCTTATGATGTAATAACCGAAGGAATCACTATCAGATTTATGAAAGGTATTAAGTAGAAAATTCTAAATGATGCTTATTAAAACGATTAAACAGAGAAAAACGTATGTGATAATAGAGTAACTGAGATATTAAAGGTTCGACAAAGATTTAGGCAGACTAAATCCATAATCAGAGAGAAAATATTCCAGTTAAGAGCTATTAAATAGCTTAAATGATCATAAACTGATGAGAGTAGTTGATGATAGGATAAAAATGAAGGAAATATATGGAAAGATAGAAAGGTAGGACGCAAACAATTAATAATAAATTTTCTAAAAGTGTGGAAGATTCTGGAGATTCTTTCTTTTTATAACTTAAAAATAGATAAAAGGATCATGGCATAATTTTCCACTGTTATTTCTGCTCTACTTTCTACCTCGAGTACATTTAGATAAATCCATCGAATAGCAATGACAATGACTCACAATTTTCCGTCAACCAGCTCCTCCTCGTTGATAAACAGAAAAATTCAGAAACTCAGTACTAACATCGCAATGATCAAATCTCTTCAGTATTAAATTCCTCTTAGACTCATATCGTTAAAAAAACTAAGACATTTGGCGCTTTTCGTTATGATTAATTGACTTCATCAGTTAAAATTCCCACTTCTTTTACATTGACATTTTGGCCTCTAAATGCTCCAGATAGAATTACAAAGATGGTTTCGATTAGCTTCGCAGCTCCATCATCATTACGCCACATAGCATTAAATATTAAGCTCTCTTTTATCTGAAAATCGATGAACGAGTGAAAGAACCATAAGAATTCATCCTACCTTTCGAAGTTGACAGCGCATTGGGAATTGATGAGGGAATCTATGTGTCCACTCTTCCTTCAGCCTGTAAATAATAAACAACTCGATTTAAAAAAATTTCAGTTTTTCTCAATTTCGCAAAGAGATAATATTTAGAATCAGATACCAAACAATTAGATTTTGTAAGCAATCAATATTTGTGTGAAATGAAATTAAAGACATATTTCTGTACTTTATTAATGAGATATTGTGCTTGATTCACATTGGTGTGAACTTTCATAGTTCGTAAAACGGAAATACAGAGTAAGATGTTCAGGTCAATACGTTGATAAATTAAAATTTTATGATTACAGTAAACTTTATTAAACCAATGTAAGAAAAAGCAACTTAATTTTTTTATTAATTTTACGGAAAATCGCAGGAATTAAAATGAGGTAACAGATAGCCAATTATTCAGCATGGATAGTGTATTATTTATTGCTGGTAATCTCGATAAGGTTATGTCTTTCCTTTTCATAAATGCAGCATCATCCGCTCATTAAATACCTTATTTTATTCACTATCACGTTTTGTCTTGCGTGCATCTACGGAATTTCCTTAAGGATAAATCAAGATATTGATTTACTATATGAGGAAATATAACGATACGAGTAAAATTACCGCATTTAAAATATTACCTCAGCTATCTAATATTATTATAAAACTTTGTGAAATCAAAGATAAAACGGAAACAACCTAGGCTCTGAAGTAAATAAAACCAATTTTAGTAAGCTTGACTATGTGGAATTCCATAGAAATAAATTGAAGAAATAAAAGTTTCACTTGAACTATTTTCCACCGTATATTTACACACGACTGGTTAGTGGTGACCTGATGATGTAAGTTATCTTACGAAACCGGTCGTGTGTGAAATGCACAGCGGAAGTACAAGTGTATGTTTTATTTCTTTAATTTATTTCTGAAGTAAATTATTATCGGTTTGGAAAAAATAATTAAAAATACTTTTTAGTACTTCAAAAGCGATGCTACAACTTTACTACTCAAATAATTGGCAATCACGGTATAATTCATTCATACAGTGCAAATATCGTAGTTGATTCACTATCTTAAATATTGAAATATCTACGAAAAAGTCGAAGCATTCGCAAGTTGTCGAAATACTTGCAACGATAAATGTCGATAATATTTATTTAACTTCGTGGCTATCATCAAATCAAAATTTAATCATTGTAATTATTAAATGACAAACCTAAATTAAATATCTACAAGTAGCGTAATAAAATAATAACAAGATTTATACATTGTCAATTTCTA
Source organism: Sympetrum striolatum (assembly GCA_947579665.1). Taxonomy (NCBI): domain Eukaryota; kingdom Metazoa; phylum Arthropoda; class Insecta; order Odonata; family Libellulidae; genus Sympetrum; species Sympetrum striolatum. Next base: position 73,350,189 of record OX388347.1, on the reverse strand, counting down.
TGGAGCAATCCTTCAATTCTAGGATATAATTAAAGGAGGATAAGTCCTCAAAGGACCACGAAAACAAATCGACTGCAAAATTTTCCCTACAACTTTTAGTAAATAATTATTTTAAAAAAGCTAATAATTAAGTTTGTGACACAATTCAAGACTATCAAGTATTTTTAACTCCAACTAATAATAAAAAAGCATCTAAAATAAATATACCCAGGAAGTTTCTCAAAAAGAATGTCATATTTCAAGAAAAATACGCTCATAATTCATATTAGAGTGCGATCTATAATATAAAACAGAGTGTGGGTGTGTATGTATGTATGTATGTATGTTCGATAAAAACTCGAGAACCGAGAGTCGCAAGACTTTGAAATTTTCTACATTATTAAAAATTGACCCCGCGCAGAGTATAGGCTACTTTTTATTTCCCTAACGTCCACGGTTCGAACCCAGACGAGTCAAAACGTTTCCATAAGAAATACACGTAGAGGTCATTTTTTCGTAGAAGGGTTCATTTATTTTGCAAATTTAAATTAGAAATAATGGTTCTAGAAAGACGAATCAAGCACCAAGTGATAAGGAATAGAATAAGAATTCTTAATTTGGTTGTAGAATATCGTTTTTGAATCGAATTTGCGCACATTTTGATAAAGTTCGTGAATATTTTATCGACATTTTTAGGTCGTAAACAACCCACCTCCCTGACGATCAAGGCGATTGTTGAATCCCCAGCTGCATACATCAAATTCATGTTAAAAATAAGTGATAGATTATATGAAGAGGGAGAAATTTAAGGAGATATTAGTAACTGCAGCTATGAACGATATACTGTGAAGAATCGAGCGTACAAACATACGAATACCAGTATTTAAGAAAGGTTTTAAATTTTATGGGAGCGTCCGTAGCAACCAAGTTTTATTTATATCATCGTAATTGTTTACTGACTACTTCGTGGGATAAATGGGTTTATAGTAGTTTGTTAGATGAAATTGCTTTTTCTCGATCAATACAACTGACTGCGTATAAAAAACCTGGTAAGTTTTGTATGTTTTTAATATAATCTTCTGCATTAAGTATTATCGATTTACTTCGATAAATATTAGCGATTGACGGAAATGGACTTGGTGAATATCGTAAAGGGTTCCCAGTTTCTGTTATTGACAGGAGTTAAACGCCGATTTGTAAAGCTTTAGCAAATCTCCAATATCGTATCTCTCCATTGAAAAGGTAAAGCAAGTTTACGTTTTGTTATACGCAGAATAAAAAAAACTTTTTCATTGTGGTTTTTTAAGTGCTTCCAATTCTTATACATTTACTATCATTCTGTTATCGGTGTTCAATCTCGGTTGTTTCAGAGTGATATAAAATACATTTTGGTTGTGTTTGATCATTGTTTCCAATATCCACATTTTCCCTTTCTGAAAATGTCTCCTTAAACGTGATGCTGCTTATCCTAATGCTATCTTCGAATATACTTTTTATAATCCTTAAACAAATGTTGTGTTCATCGAAGAATTGTTCATTCTAATATTTAGGTTACTTTGCAGATCGTATTATAACTTTATTTTTTTGTTTATTGGTTTGGAAATGATGATAGCCTGGCATTTGCTATCTAACTAAAATTATGAGGAATGTGTTACGATCAAGCCTGTAACAAAAGTGTTCATTAATTTTAATTTTTCCCCGTTGAGAATCAACGGACACTTCAGCTAGTCAATAATATAATAAACGTGATATATAGAAATAAAGTTCGGGAGATATATAATTTTGGAACGATTAACTTTTATCCTATAGTATTTTTACAATATAGTAATTTAACATTTTATTTACTAGAAAAATATGGCAATATTTAATAATCCAATTGATCGTAATGTGACGTGTTCAGCAATCCTTGACTCATGGATATACTGCGACGTAAATTTTGCACGGTCATGCACTTGTGCCCACTTTGTTGGTCATCGGAATACCCTTTGTTGTGGTCGTCATCTCCATGACAACGATCATAGATTCCATTTGACAGGGTTAATTCACTAATATAACCACCTCGAGTGAGCGCCCCTGATCGATGCTGACATGTTCTTGCTTGTTTACCGGCCGCCGTCAAAAAGAAAATTGTTTTCTGCCCCACCATGAATATGTAACCGTCTGAGGGCACTCTTTCGAATTTCCAAGGTCATTAGTTATCGCTCGTGTCATCGGCAAATGACATTAAATTGATCTTCCGCCATAAAAGAGTAACTCTAGCATTTACTTTGGAAATGGAATAATGAAGTCTAGGGTAATGGAAATTTTCATCATGCGTCATAATTTGGGACAAAATTGCCTTTATGAAGATCACGTATCTAAGGGAGCATTATTCCATTTCGACATTTCTTGTTGACAAAAGCAGATATGAATACGTGGTGTGAAAATTCTCGCAACTGATCCTTATTTCAGAGATTATCCTTCGATTTATCGATTTAAAAAATCACCTATATTCACACCCGTATTTTCGAGCATTGATATAACAAGCAAGGTGAAACCTTCCAGTTTAAATTACTTTGCACTTTTGAACCGTTATCAAAAATTGAAAAATTCTCTGCAAAATATCAGATTTTATCTCCTGATTTTGTTTAGAGCCTAATTCCGGAGCAAAATATGATTAGGAGAGAAGGGAGACTAAAGATAATTAGTAATAATGGAGGCAATGCATGCCAATTCGTAGCAATTACTACGACTACGTTGTCAATACATTTTCGCTCTCCTTTGGAAAATTATGAAGATTGAACCCTTAGAAGTCAGGTCGCATTTTAAAATTCCCCTCAAACATCCAATTATAGGACAATTACAGTGGTAGACGTAAACAATAACAAAGGAGAAACACACGCAACCATTCCCTAACCAGAAAATCTGAATAGCCGGGACTCGAACCTGGGAGCATGGTTTCGTATATGCATGCATCGCACTGCATGCATGTAACTCTCTGATGAAAAAAAGTTACCCACCGTTAACTTCGAGTATGATCCTTGCGTTCCTCTTGATTCAATAACTCACAAAATGTAGTCATTTAACATACTTAGCAACTTAATTTAAGAAGGAAATACGCTAATGCCGTTGTGTGGAAAGAACATGTTTACTCTATATTTTAATTAGCTTTACGGTACCCAAATGCTAGTTCGTTTGAATAATTAGTTTTTCGGATACCTTGGTGACATATGTAGCATGTGAAATTCTGGCTACATGCATAATGTATGTCATAGGGTTATCAGTAAATAACTAACTATTCAAATTAATATATACTCTCATCGCATTTCTTGTAATTATACAGTATGACTGTACTCAGATATATACAATCCAAATTTTATGAATATCACCTTCTTTATTTCCCACTTGTTTTGAATTCATTTAAGTAACGTACCTTCAATGTTCAAAATAACTCCTAAAAATTCACAGTTAGCGAAAATCCTATGTGAAAATTGTGTCCTCTTTTGGAAAGGTATTACTCTTCTGGAGTAACGATGTCATATTTTAATCATGGGATTATTCCCAGGAATCACAAATTTTCCACCCGAAAATTATGGAAAGGGAATCCTTGCGAGGATTTCTTGGAGTTCTGCCAGCGGTCAAGATTATTGCTTCAGGAAAGGTGGAGCTTAAAGTTTTCATAATGTTAAATTTATCGTAGCCATTTCTTTGAGGTGAGACTGGAGCCGACTTGAAAGCTTGCAGCAACAAATGAAATTTGTAGATAAAATCGCTATTGTCTAGTCGTGGCAACATTTGCTCCACCATAAGCAAATGTTATTAATATCACATTCTAATACAAGTTTTTTCAACTTTAATTAAATTTCCCTATATATATATATTTTGCTACCAGTAATTTTACATCTTCGTTAATATCATTATACCATAATCATACAATTTGATTCATCATCATAAAAAAGTTTTTTCCACTTTCGTGTATGTTTTAAGGATGAATAAACCTTTTCAACCAAATCATGATTTTAAGTACTTCTTACATAATCGTGCAATTATTGGACGACCAGCACTCCGGATATCGGGTGTCAAATATTTGAAAGATGTTTTTATGTGCATCCAAGCCTTACGCTCTTTCAAGTGTCTTAAGTCTTTGTATTAAGTATGTATAAAAGAGACATCTCTAATCGAATGTATGCGTTGATGTATTACCTATTATTCATTTTGCTTAATTGTCTGTATCTCTTATCTTTAATTGTACCAAATATACATCTCCTGATGTATATTTGGTTAAGTAATTTCTGTGTTCTGTTTAAAATACTTTATAAATCTGATGTCACATAAATCGTTTGTTGTTGAACACGCACATCATGAAATAACTTTTATTTTTTGTTCTTAGGGGTAATTGTGCCCAGAAAATTGTAATAAAATTATTATTATTATTATCTCAAAATGCCGATCCTACTTTCCTACTGCTGACCAAAATAAACTATTATATTGTCGAGCTCACACTTTCCACTCAAATTCTACAGTAGCAGTATTCAAACGATAAAATTTGGATTCGTCAAGTAAACACACTCATGAAAGTAAATTGAAAAATTTATTATTATTTGGACCATGGACTATAGGTAAGGACATGAAATAAACAAATATATCTTCGTATAAAGAGGATACTCTTGCGTTGCCTCTTATAATAAACACTTCACCCGAGGCTTCCTCTATGTTACGGCATTAATTCGTCTTTTTTTACTCAATTATTTTGTACTGAGGTGTTTGATGGTATTTTAAAACTGTTACTCCAGTATTTTCAAGCTTAATTTTAACAAAAAATTTAATTCTAGAAAAATGACTACCTTTCAAGCTCTACCGTACATGGTTTTCGAAATGCCGACGCAGAAGTACCACCTTTAAGAAAATGCCTGTCAACTTGTCTCTGAGCCTTGCATTATACAGTGGTTTTTCCCATCTTGAAGTATATTTCTTACACTCAGTTGAACCAGTCTTTATCCTTTCTCTACACTTGATCAACGAGATTTTTTCCACTCCAGATTAAATATACATTAGCTATTTTTAATTTCCTGTATGTATGGAACGACTCTCCAACGTTACGGAAACCTATATCTCTGAGGTCGACAATGATTTCCCATGAGATGAAAATGCTCGTGACATTTCCTTCCAAATTTCATACTAGACTCGAACACTTGATCAAAAGCACCAAGAAACTCGAATATATGAAATCTGGAGTAGTCAGGCACCTGACGGAAGCACAGCACACACAGTGTTATCCAAAGTGCTTCACGAGTTTCCCCTCCTCTCAATATACTCTAAACATTTAGATACTAGAGCGTGCTATAATTGCTGCCTCGAGCGTGTACTTCGTCGCTAACTATGTGGGAGTTACCCTGTAATCTATCTAGAAACACTATCCAAGATACTACTCATGATTACAGCTAAGTAAAATTTTCATTTGATTCGTTTTAACGTGATGAGATATCCAATAAAACCAAACCGGTTGTTTCGTTTTTGTTATGTTTGTTAAGAAAGAAACTGTTTGTTAATTATTTTACTTTATTTATTAAGTTAAATCTGCAAATAAATATACACCAGGAGGCAGAGTTTGGTGTCATAGAATGATGTTCATAAATACAAGTAATGGATAGACATATTACAACAGAGAAAGGGAAGTAGTTAAATGATATACATCATCAAAAAGTAAAACATCATCAATAGTAAAATAAAAAAATCATCGAAAAAACATCACTTATTCAATCCTTACACCTTCAAATCCTTCAAATGGATAATTTGGTCACTACAATTTGGTCAATGTCATTTCATGCGAAATTTATTTATTTGTTAACACTCGTTAGTGTGAATCGTATAAAGATTGTCTTCTTTCTTGTGGCAAAATGTTTACCGAGGAGGAGAAATTCAGAATAGGGTACTTAAGTAAATGAGAAGAATAATTGGAAGTTAAACGTTAAAAAAAAAAATAAAATAAAATAAAGCAGCAACCGCTACAGAAAGTGGGGATAGCGAGTGTTTCTTGAGAAGACACACATACTCCCCTTGATGAGAGGCTTGCGTAACAATGGGAGATTTTTATTGGTCAACAGGGAACTCGAGGGCCGCAAGTTTGCTTAGGTATCCAATAGTTAAACTGCTTTCGAGTTTCATCCGATCGAAGTAGCGGCATCCATGCAGAGGAAGCAATATTGACTCCCACCGTTCAGAGCGGTCATTTTATTGCGAATGGGAATTACAGCCTCCCATAGATTAGGAAGGACGTCGTAAAGAATGGAAGTTCCGCGTATATTCCTGTTTGTCAAGCTCTGCAAAATCCACTGCATTTTCAATGCTGCATATCCACTGAACGAGATTTTTACGATTCCCAACGGAAGTCTACGAGCTTTTCATTTAAGCCTCTGGGAAGTCCCATGGTTGAACGTTCAAAAGCTTGAAGCTGGAACTTGGAACTGATAGAGCAAAATCGCAAACGACAGCACGATAGTTAATCTTTTTCCACTTATTCAACATTTTCGCAACAAGGAAAGGAACAACTTTAGCTCGCGAACAATAGAATGATGCCATATACCCGATTAGAGATGGAAAATTGGAAGAGTGTAAGCCTAACTATCATTTCCTTCCTTTTTCTGGTTTCTCTTTTATCTTTTTGTGGCAGTAACTTTCTCGAAATATCTGTACAATAAGCTGCAATGTATGAAATTGATTCAATCCTCGTCACTCTATAAGTACTGATAGGAAGTGAAGATGTTTATAAATATAGGGTTTAAAATATATTCGGACATTTTCACTTCCACAATCATTACAAAAATTCGTTGGTGTTTTCAACATTTATTTGTCAACTGTATAATAAGATGTGCATAAAGAATTGCATCGATTCAAAACAAGAAGATTTGTGATAATCCAGTTTGATTCGCAATTAAAATATTTGTGTTACATCTTCCATGTAAGAAAGGTGTCTTAAGTCGGAATTCTATATATTTCAAACATATGTTTGCTTTAAACGGATATAATTTGTTTCTACCTCTCTAAGACGCCTTATGTAAAACTCAAATGCACACTATAGTGCAACATAGGAAAACGTGGCTTCTTACTATTCATTTCTCTTTGATCATACTCAGTCGGACTTAAATACAGTCGATTTATGGGAGCAATGCTTCCTGGAGAGTAATAGAGCTATGTTCAGTTATAATAGCTCTTTTTTATTTTTCAACAGGTTATTTATTACACGAACTGTTCGGCAAGAGTGCGTACATCTTCAGGTAATGCAAGCACTTTAGCGAAACAAGTCGCACATGAAAGAACCTTTTGAAAAATACGAAGCTATTATTAACAAATCTGAAACTTATTTATTTATTCTTGAAATTCGCAAAGTAAACGACGGCTGATCGTAAAGTTGAATTGCTTACCTAAAGCCATTTCAATATTGCATTGCAATCTTTACGAACACGAAAATTGTCAGAAAATTCGTTGACTGTGGATAAAAATATAAGTTGGTATTAATGAAAATAAAAACAGAAGTACGACAATGAAAATTAAGAATGCAGTAGGACCATGGATGTATAAAAGGGGTTTATGCACTTAAGACTAATCACAACCACAAAATGTTACTATTATTGCCGTACCTGACGTAAGACCAGAACTTTATAATTACAGTAATAGAAAAATGTAATTTTCTCGTAAACAATGACACAATGAGACAGTTTTAGACTGGGTTACAACAAAAATAATAATAATAATAAAAGGATTTTATTAGGGCGAGATTGAGACTAGGAAGTCTCTTCTTACATCTAACCCTTCAAGTTTAGACCTTCAAGGTTACAAGTGAGTTTGGATAGTTAAACAGGCCATCTGTATCCATATTTATTAATTTGTCTTGCTCCAAATAGTATACAAACTTGTGTTCTCTAAATTGCTCCAAACCCCTTCTTTAGTTATATCATTAATATTATTATTAATAATATTATTGTTTTATTTGTAGCAATTGGACTAGGAGTCTAACCAGACTATAATTCCAATGTTGCCAGCTTTATTGATTAAAATACGACATTTCAGTAATACAATCATATTATAAACAATAATAAAGTACTATATAGAATACTAATAGCAGTATTACAAAATAATTTTTCATTAAAAAATAGATAGGTATCTCCCAACTAAAATAATTAGAGTAAAATAATTAAGATGGCTGATTAAGATATTTGTTTGAAAAATAATATATTTGCATAAAAAGTCATTAAATGTTAACCATATATCAACTATGTTTCCTCAATAAACATATTTATCATAAGATTTCCTTTCGAGGTATGTCCTGGCTACTTATCTGAACAGAGCATCATCTGAAGTAAATCACTCAAGTTACGATCGCACTGGTGGATAAAAAGTTGCAAATTTTTAAAGGGCCGCATATTAAAATGGTGAGCTTGAATTCCCGTACTTGTCTTTCAATGATTTTGAGTAGATTCGTTCCATTTCCTACATGCATCCACGACCTATCGAAGTGAAATTTGAGGAAAAAAGGATCGAATCGAAGATCAGAGGTTCATTGCCAACTAAGCCTCCGAGTGGACGCTGTCACGGGCACACATTCCACCGCGGGCCCCTTCTATTAGACGCTTTCCCCTCAAACGATATGAATCAAAGCATCGGATATTGAGGGGTCAAGTGATCTCAAAATTGGATTTCTACTCCGCCAAGGTCACGTCCTCGCGTCCCCTAAAATCTTCTGACGCGTCCTGTGCTCGATTTCCGAAAGGGCTTGAGCGAAACGGAGGGAAAACATCCGATCCATGTGCTCTGACGGCCAAATGCGAAGGAATTCAAGCTCGCTCTTGTTGTGTAAAGGCCATTGGAGATAGTCCACCGCCAGAAGGAGATCCCGAGATGCTGAAACGTAAGGCATCCGCACGTGCGTCAAAACATTCGGCGGTGACCCAAGGGCGGTGCTACTTCGGCTGTTTTATTCACTGATTTTATGACTTCATTATCAGCGGTGAGGAGGGGAACAAATTGCATCAGAGAAACGCATGTACACCATTAGGTGAAATTGCCAGCTCGCCCATTTGTGAATTATTGCTTAATTCTCCCATATCCTTTATTTTCTTTCATTCTTCTCTCTTATATTTATAAAAATAATAAATGTATTTCACTCAAAAAATAGACAACAAATGTTAAATAACAGACATTAAATAACAGAAAATAAATAACAGATATAAAATAACAGAACATAAATAACAGAAAATAAATAATAGACATTAAATAACGGAATATAAATACAAAAGTAAATGCAGTAAGTTGAGTGAAATATATCCCTGAAGAGAAACTTGTTTTGGGATTGCTTTCACATGTTGATCGACAGCAAATATGTATATTCGATCATTAGACAAAAAATATATAGTTCGTTAACCCATCACAAAAAGTTTACATAATATATATGGGTGCTGTGTAAATAAGTCAATATTGCAAAAACTCATTAAAGTTTACATATAAAAAGGTTGTTGTGATAATAACTATGGGGTAGAATGACATAAATACATACAAATAATTAAACAGAAAAATATTAATTTTCTTCTGATCTTTTCTGATACATTTCCATTAATTTGATTAATTCCAGTGAAATCGATTCATTGTTCAGTCCAGCTACATTACCAATGGAATTAAAATGGATATCTCGATTCTCAGTTCCGTAAATGACGACGATTTATTTATCTGGATTAACGATTGTAGTAATTGTGTATAACGTTATTACTCAAGTTTTGATTCTTTGTACCATTATAAGGTTTAAAACGTAACAATATTTGCAAATGGAAGATAAAGTAGAAGCAGGGTAATTTATTTCTAGTAACTGTTTCGCTTATAGTGACTATGTAATGCTTTACTTACTGATGGCAGTTCTTTATTTTTAAGTTTAATGTAATTACTATTCCAAAATTGACCGATACTTTTGCATTACCGAGGATTCATACGCCGGCATTCTACCACCTGGTAGCTGGACTACCCGCAGAGCAGAATTGATTTATAGTAATAATTTTATAATGAATCGAGATCGACATTGTTCTCATATGAAAGAATTCAATAGTTGAATAATCTCGAAGATAATATTTTAGACCTTACCTTCATCCGACTTAATCAACGTAATTGAGGATGATGGCAATTTAAATAGTCGAGTGAAGTTCGAGAAGTGATAAGCAAGCCTCTCTGAAGAAAGCCATATTGAGCCAGTTCATACATCCAGAAACAGTTATTTTTTGCTTTCCAATGTGTTGTTTCATACCATACCAATTGTTTCCATTTTTATGATACCGATTATTTAAAACAAGTGTAACTTAATAGATGTTTACTAAATAGATGTGACCGTGGCCTGCCGCTAATTATAATGAACTATTATTTTAATTCTTTTTATCTAGGATAACAAGTTTATATTCGAAAATTTTGCTTAGTCTAATCTTTATTAAATATGCTAGAGATAATACACAATATCTGAGAAAAATATAACCTCATAGTAGTCAGAGCGAATGAACCGGTCTGTATCACTTCGATGTCAGCAAAAGGAGCAATCGGAACTGAACCGAGATTCGTTTCTTTTATCAAACCGGAGCGAAAACTGAATAGCAAAACCAGAAAAAATAACATTACGTTTCGAAGCAAAGAATTGGGGCTAAATGCCCCAGTTTCTCCACCACAGGTCGTTCCTCTGCTAATAGTGAGCTATCGCGGATTCAAGAGAAATAATCGTATTAAAATGCCTATAATCTTTTTAATAAAGTAAAGGGCATCTTATATTACGAATCTGTGCCAATATTACTGAGAAGGAATATAAATTCCAGAAGTTTAAACGCAAGACGATACATAAGCATAAACGGCAACCCATTCATTATTTTGCAAAGAGCAATATCGAAGAGAAATTTATGAAACCTAAAGATGTAGGTGTTCGAATTTCTCAAATAATAATGGGAAAAAACTCGGTTGGACTACATTTAAAAATTATTATTTGCGAAAGAGCCAATTCTGGAACAGTGATCAAAACAAAGAGATAGAATTGAACTACAGTTGTAAAATGCACAGTCTATGGATCAGAATATATCCTGCAAAAGCTGTAAAACCTGCATGTAAATGTTTCCAAAGTTTTGTTTACATATTTTAATATCAGTAAATTAGATATGAATTTTTTCTGTTATTATAATCCGAAATCTATCAGTTGATACATATAGTTATAGCGATATATTTAGATTTTTCCTGATGTAAGTGTTCTTGTTGATGATACAAAATATATCCACTTGAAGGATTACTTTAGAGTTCTGGAAATTTCAAGTGGCTACTTATACGAAATATAGGCCGTCTAATTTAATAGTTGATCCGCACGAATGACAATAATATGCTATTATGGCTAATGGGGAGGAAAAACTCTGATTTGTACTTGAATATACAATTTTATGAAGAAAGACGATGTCGAAGTTTTATTGCATACATAATAGGTTCTAAGAATCCAAAATCAGGATTTCTTTCGATAAAATAATAAAAAAAGGAGAGATAATTGCAAGTCATAAGGTCGAAGAGTGTATTCATTATTGTCATATCCCTCCATTGTCAGCAATATCACTTCGACGCACACAGAACCGTGTGTATCTTCGAGCTGACAATAGATTAGGTCTTTTACGTCACTAATGAAAGGGGTGGGGGAAGATTGGCAATGCCAAATTCATTGAAACATACTCTGTAGCCTTGTCAATTGATGACTGAAGCAAATCCTGAATGCGATCCAACATTAAAGCTTTCATCTCATTAGACAGCTGAATAGCTATACACATTCTAAATGCACAGATATAGAGAATTAGAGAAATGTGGCCTAGCGTCAAAGAAGATTTTTTCTACTTTACCTATATACTTATAGGAGTAAAAGTATATATATAGAATATAAAAATAGAGTGTTCTCGATAAAGATACATCATTCATCCTTTCGTATCAGATTCAGTATTTTTGCATTTCATGGACATTACGTACAACATATCACAAGCCTTACAAAATTAATGTTTACTAAGTAAATGAATAATTTGAAAGTAGAATATACTATTTATCCAGGATATTTACTTGGACAGCTTTCAGTTTCTCAAGAACTCTTGTCTTCAATGAACTTCTCGTGTATCTTTTTATTGTATTTGCTACTTCAGCATAGCAAAGAGTTTAAATTAAATAAATATAACTATCTAAGCTAACTAAAAAGAAATGAAGCTAACTTTCAGAGGTTTTGAAAAGTTTCTACAGTTTGTCAATACAATACAATTTAACGACTCCATAATAGTAATTTCAACCAACTACCGTTCCAGCACGTCGCGTTTTCACACTGAAAAATCATGAAAAATCGTTTGCATTCCTCTTAAGAAGTTCTGCTTTTATGAGGGATATTTGAAATTAGATAACGTTATTATTTATCACGATAGTAAATTATTAGCTAAATGAGAGACACATTTTAACTTTTGATTATTCAACTTTATTTTTCTTAATTTTTATGATGCATTATATATTATGTATTGTTTACGTTTATTTATGTCCTGTCATTCGTTTCGTTTGTACCTACTGCATCAATTGCGCGCAAGATCCGTTCTAATTGATGCCAAAGACTTCGGGTTAGGAACAAACTTTTTATTAACAGAGATGAAATATTCACTCCTAAGCCGTGGGATGATAGTAGCTGGAAACATCCAAATTCACTCGTTGCTGAACGTATTCTTTTTATTCAAAATCCATTCTTGATTACATATTTCATCTCCATCATCCAAGGAATTCAATCTTGCGCAAGCAAATCTATCATTGCCACCAGAATGGACCTTCATCACTATCGATTGTTGGCTTTGGAATCGATCTTCTCTCCAATCGATCATTGGCTCTATGATCGATATTTGGCACCGATATCCATATCTCGCGCCCGAACGTTCCCTCTCAGGCGCTTCTTTCGGACCATCTTCCAGAGGGTTCCTCCGCTCTCTTTAAATATATCCGAAAATTTAATCACTTTCCTCGCCCTTAGCTACGCTTCCCGCCGTTCTATTTCGCCATTGCATGATCCGGGCTCTCTTATGAAGGCGTCGTATTGGACCCCGATACCCTCTCTTCCCCGTCGTGAGTCGCTAGCCAAGTCTAGATTTATTCCGGGTCCCTTCGCCCCTTCTCACACCCCAACTCTCCTAGCCTTTTACGAATTTCCCCCTTCACTATCTCCAGCACCCTCTTTCCCCTCCCTGCGATAACATAGCATCCCCCTTCTGGTTCGACCCCCCTCTGATGCGTGCTCCCCCCTAGGAACCCTCCCCTCTCCCCTATCTCCAGCTCCCAAATGGTCTAGGTACGCGTCCAGCAGAGGCGTAGTCCGGAGGGCGTTCTTCGGAGGGGCATTTTCGTTACCGATAGTTTCCTCTGGTTCCGCTGCGGTGCATCAGGTGCGAAACTTGCGGCGGGACGGCCGTGTTGTGGATTTTTTCGCCCCCCGAAGGGATGAAACTTTTGCGTCACACGAGGGCGTCCGGAGGAATGAGCAAATACACGTCGGTTTCGCTCGATTGAGGCAAAGACTTCTTCTCACTCGTAGAGAATAGATGAGGGATGGGGAATCGCTCTGTCGCAGGAAGGTCACATGTGCGATTCAGTTGCATGAGAAATCAGTGGGTAGGATTTGAAGTCATCAGCCCGCTCTTGAGTGTAATATTTGCACAAAAGATGCGAGGATACTACTATATAAACTTGAATATTCAAAACGAAATCACCATAATGTGATTTATAATGCAAATAGCTAGAATTTTTCTGATATAAAATGTTGCCGTTAGCATAAAACATGTTGAAAATATAACACAAAACTAAATGCATGTCAAACACGATATGACACTATTTTGCATAGTAAATCATTTTTTGGTGATTTTATATTGTTACTCTGAGGTTCCCTAATAAATTTACATCTTACATACTCATATTTCCAACTTTTAGATAGTTTAGTTGATCAAGTTGTGCGAATTAAAACTAATTCCATTCTTAAACATAATTAATTAAAATATTTACTTTTATTCGGGAATCGTATTTAAGGCTCGGTTTTAATCATGTTTACTCTGACGGTGGGATTATTATAATGCTTCAGATAATCATCGGGGTTGTAATTTTTAACTTCTCGTTATACACAGTTCAAAAAATAACCCCAGCGGTTTATCTATTTTTATGCAACTACTACGACTAACAATCTTATTTCATTATTTCGATTAATTTTTGTAAAGTGAATAAAGTGCAATGTACACCTGAGTAGAACATGTGCCATTTAATTTGCACTGAGAGTAACAAATGATATTAGGAAACTAATTCTTGCTAATACGTTCGTAGGTACGTGTCAGGATATAGTGAAAAGGCCGTGGGACCCCCACTCCCGGTAAAGATTACTTATTGGAGAGACCTTCGAGAAGCGTCGAGATTCAATTTCAAATCGGAAGTAATGATCGGATATGTTCGGATTTAAGGAGATCGATATGCCAATTTCGATTCGAGGGAATATCCTGCTTTATAATTGCACGGGTGAGGTAGACATGGAGTAAAAGCTCTTGGAAAGTGGTATTAAACCGCTAATTTCAACATATGGATATTTAGAGGGAAGGGAGCTTTAGGCTATGTATGGTTTTACGTTTAGTATTTTTAAAGTAGTTGCAGAAATTATTGCGCTTGGCCAATTTCTCACGAATTAGAGGAATAGATCAGTTGTTTATCATAATTAGGCAGCAGTTAACATGGTAAAAGAGAAAAATAAAAATTTATAAAGCACAGAGGAACACAAATGGTTAGAATACGTAAATAAACATATGTGTTTGAATAAATACTTATTTATTCGAAAGAGACGGACTAAAAAATGTCCTTTTCCATCTATATATCTCCATTTTTTATAACTGGCATAAATACAGATTTATTTGAAAGGAGTGTTTGATGAAATATAAGAAGAAACAGAGGTTTAAAAAAAATAAAAAATTATAAGGCGAAACGAGATAGATTACGAGAGATGAAGAGTGTAAGTCGAAAGTGAATGTTATGAGTAAACAGATGGTGGTAGAAACATAAAGATTGTGTTTTGGTTGGTACATAGGCGAATTATTTTATAAGTGGCATGCTTTAGCAAGAGTTATTGCTGGTAAGTTCAGATATAACGACATTTCGAGAAGTGCTTCGTGAAGAGGTGGAGTACCGTAACAAGATATCTTCTTATAGATAAGATTAGGAATTGATTTCAACCCAGACAGTAGACGAGAAAAATGATATGAACTGATTAGAAGGTAAATAGTGAGCTACTGAAAAGAGCAGAGATGGAACGTTTTTGAATAAATAATTATAAAAGGGATGGAGTGGTCGAGTATGTCCCCTGTTGAGAGAGAATGGACAGTTGATGAAATTAACCGAAGAATGCTGGAAAAACGACAAATAAGAAGTATATATAAAGGTTAGGATGGTAAAAATTAAGCTGTGAGTTATCAGAGCCTACAATCAATGCCCAACCGAGCTTACAATACATTGAAGACAAATCCTCATAAAATGGAGGTAAAATACTGATGATAATAAAATCTCAACTAAGTTTCCGTGCTCTGCTTGATTCTACTTTTACGACCACTTTCTCAGCGCTTCCTCTTAACCCTGAATTTCTGTCGCATTTTCAGAGTTTGAAATGCTTGGATGAAATGAATTTTGACCACAATTCCCATAAATTACTCCATGAAAATTATGCATAACCTTATTCCATTAAGCCAGAAAACGTTCTGTTGTTATTGAACTTAACAGCATAAAATTTAATGATTTTACCTGGAATAAAAATAAAATTTCCTGCCCATACTTCGCGTAAATCCTACCATGTTAGGCTTGAATAGATGTAGTATTAATTTCTAGTGAAAAACTAGAATCATTACCTTTTAGTTAAAAATCTTCACGGCTATTTCAGGGAAAAGTGTATGTATCGTGATTCGGTGCAGACAGAATTAAATGTCCAAGTTCCGCAAAAAATATTTCGGTATCAACCTATCATAGTTATCATCAGCCAAGAGAACGAAAATCGTTAGATATAAATACGACCAGCAAACAAAGGGTTAGAGAGATCCACCTCCTTACGGTCAAACATTCTTCCCCAACTCCCTTAACCCTCACCCCCTTTCTACTCCCTAACCCTTTGTTCCCTGCTATATATACCTGACACTTTTCGTCCTCTTGGCGTGATGGAAACTATGATTAGTTGAAACCGGTCGCGATTAAAATGCTTCCAGCGTAACTTGGGGATGGTTATTCCTGTCTTCGCCTTCATGGAGTTCTACTCAGTTACGGCTACATACATTGAGTTAATTTTGGATTGTATTTGATGCAACTTTAAAATGCAGCAAATGAAATATAGATTCTTCTAAAATATAATCAATAATTAGGAAACAAATTAAGGTAATATATTACCAATTACAATAATTCAAGAGACGGAAACTGTAAAATGTGCAAATCAATTAGAATATTTACCTTCCATTTCGACCTCTAAATTGGGAAATAATAAAGAAGAATTCCAAGAAATATATTTGGGTCAAGTTATTTTGATAATTTATGAAGCGTTATCACAATCCACTATGACGTTTTACCCTCTCTCCTTTACATCCATAGGGAATTAATAGGCCATGAGGATTAGCTTTCATTTATGCAATTGGGTGCATTCTCTTTTATTAGAAAAACCGAACTGCGCCCCTTTAAACTCCTTGGAATATATTCCACCAGGGTGCACTATTTACATTATCCAGGGCAATGGGAGTATTGTTCGTGATCATCCTTTAAACTCCCGCCAGTGGAGTCTGCAAACACTTCAACAAACCGATTCCAATTAGGAAGAAACGTGTGAGCCCCTCGGGAGGACCTCTGAAATGAGATGAGGTCATAAAGCGAGGACTGTTTGTTCATATTTATTCCTTTGAGAGGTGAGGAAGTGAAGTGGATCGAGTCGTAGCGAAGAAAATCGTATCTCAAAAAAGGCAGAGGAGCATAAAGAAGATGCGAGAGGAAAAGATGCAGGCAACAGAGGCCAGTGGACCGAACCGAGAAGGTCAGAGAAAGAGGTGTGGCAAAACACTTTCGAAGACCGTTTTCAAATGCACACATATTTGAAGGAAGCGTTTCTTTTGGTTTGTGGGAAGAATGGATCTGTACGTTGAATCAACCGGTTTAAATTAACCGGGTGAATTAACCAGATCAGTTAACCGTTTAATGTTTTGTGCATGCATACGATCTGAGATTTTCATTACGTCATACGCCGCTAGCAACTTGCTGAGTACATATGATAAAACATTAATTGCTGAATTATTTCGGTATTTAGCCCCACCGAGTAACAAACTCTTCATTTCAGGAATGGCTACAATATCTATTAATATTCACGTTGACATGTATTTGAACTCAGAGGGGCTTGCATGTCTTCAATATAAGAATAAGGGTTTTGTTTGGAAAAAAATAAGCCTCGATTCCCCCTGACAAAGCCCCGAAAAAGGCGCTGCCTAAAAAGGGCTAATATGATCCAAATATATGTACATGTAAAAGAATCAATAAAAAACTTTTAAAACTAAAAAAAAAACTTGCAAAAAATGCTTTTCCAAGATTGTTCTTCGAAACATTCCGTGTCATTGATAAGAAAATTATGTGTTCAATTTGCACGTTCGAAGGCGCTTTTGAAAGATCCAGGGTTAAACGAAAGAAAAAAATGACTCACTGTCAGTCAGTTAAACATTTTACACTTGTCTATCTTTGGGATTCCTCTTAGTTTATTTATATTTACGCACTATGTGAAGTATTAAATCTAGCTCACTATATTCTTAATATGTAAACTAACTTAAATAAAATAAAATGAGGAAGAATGGCAGAAATCCATCGTGGAAATTAAATTTAGTAAAGTACTTTCTCCACAAAATATCCGTCCAAATATGACCTGAGGCATTGAAAATCGAAAATTAAAGCTACAGCAAGATTGCAATACAGAGTAAGATTACATTTTGTTGCAATTGAAGTTAGAGAATTAGATAAATTCAGGCAGGACGAAATTGCTCCTTCGGGTTAGATAAACTAGGTGTCATAAACAATGGAATGGAAAATTCTATTGTATTAGGCCGGACTTCCTGAGGATGGCGTTAGCCGAAACCGGTCGTTTCTTTAATAAATAATATTGTGGAAATTACGAAGTGCTTTACTGATTTCTTATAATGGAATGGAATTTTTGATAATCCGATTTCGAAAGTACAAAACACGATAGAAAAAAATCGATTACGCAGGTGATCATTCGTTCTTAGCTTTGAAAAGAACAAATTAAAAAAATTACGCATGACAAATATCCTCTCCCGCCATTTAAAAGACATTTCTCATTTTTTTAATGTTTACTTAACACATTATCAAAGTTTTGCGTTTGAAATAACGGGTATAACAGGTTTGTTCTTGTATATCAACTAGTGCAAGTTAAGCATTAAAATATAAATATGTTGATAAATAAGAGTGTATACGTAAATCAAAATGACATGCAGTAAACATTGGTTATTCTTTCTAAAATATGTTATATTTGTATGGTAGGTTATTAGTCCACTATTAGTCATTAGTCATTATCCACCAAATCTTGCGTAAGGATTTCGAAAGTCCGATTAATAGTTACGTATGGTTAAAAATTATCAAAACTGAGAGTTTTTCTTTATTAATCATTGCGGTATAAATAAATGAAACTAACTGTAGTGAAAATAACATCTGCGATAGAACCTTCTTGTGATAGGTTTATATTTTTATCTGCGTCCGGTTCCGCTTTCGAAATATTGATTCTCTGCTATCAGAAGTCACCGGTTATTTCGCTGGATAAATAATCAGACAGGAGGCTATTTCCAGCGATCACGTTTTGAATTATTTCTGCCAACTGTTGACGCCAGCGGCAATAACTAAATCAGCCAAGTCCATGCAATGTATCAATACAAAATGAGAGGTTAATATCATGGTTGAGAATTAGTGACACGTACATTTATTCAAAAGGTGAATGAAGACCGTATCATAACCAAATCTAACCTAACCAGTATCCTTTGTTGGTAAACCTATAGCTAAAAATAAATGAACGTAAATGAGACAATTTCTATTGCTCCATCTTGTCCGCTATTCAGGCCTCGTCAGGGGATAGACCCCTTAGGTAACCCCCCGCAGACCGTACTTGTGATCCTATCCCATAAACGTCAACATAACTCCCAGTACATGGATCGTTACTATTGTACGCTCAAGTTGCTATCATATAAGAGGTATTCAGGAAATCATCATGTGACACGCAATTTAAATAGGTCCACTCCCCCCTGCTTTATAATAAGATTTGGGTAATAATATTAGTATTGAGTCTCATTCAATCATCCTGGTAATAGTTATAATGATTAATTATGTCTTGGAGAGATATAACAATCGACAAGATACGCTCTGGAGAATTGCCGAAAATATCAGTGATGGATAGCATAGGTAAACTACATTTTATGAAAATGTCTTCAATATAGATAAAGGGCAAAATTAAGGAATTATTAAATGCAATCATGCATTAGAAATATATTTACCAGTGAACTTAATTTGTCTTGATTGAACTGTTTAAAAGATTCCCATTACATCACGGTAAATTTCAAAAAGCAAGCCTTGGTTTGTTTGTAAATATTCATTCATGTAAAAGATCGCTAAGGATTTGAAAACTGAATTTATAAACAATATTCATTATGTTTTTTTAAGTATTGATTCCTATTTCAAACCATGCAGTGTTTCCATGTTAAATTTAATTTTAGGATAAATAATTTGATAATTCGTTTTCCTTTAAAATTATAATGCATTATAATTATCTCCTACTTATTAAACTTTTGCAGTACTATTTCACCTTTACAGTTCAGTTTCAATTTCATGAATACATACGCTGGTAGGCAATATCATACCATTACAGTAGCGAGAGTATTGATAAAAAAAACCTCTCCGTTTGGATTGTATGTTGATAAACTGCTACAATTCAATATGCTTCATTGCAATGATATACGCAAAAGCAATTTATTGAAAAAATTGATTCAAAATTTCACTCATATACAACTCGAAGTCATCCGATTAATATCGTGTTATGAATGAAGGCTTAAAATGAAATAAATTGACTACCTTGCACGTGAATGGTATGAATTGAAGTTCATACTTTATCAGTGAACAGGTATCCCATAACATGTCTACCTCACACGCCTCAAAATAGGAAAAAGAGACAATATCTGATGTTCCTTATCGTTGTTTTCCGAATGGAGCAAAACCGCGTCCTCGACCGGTGCTTCCACACAATATCAGCGTCTGATCGTGGAAACCAGTCCATCGGCGGTTTCCTACCCTAACGACGCGGTGCACCCACGAGAGCACCACCATCTGCCCGACTAATAGACACTGTGGGAGTGGGGATGAATGGCGTGGGGCGTAATGCATAGAAAAGCCTCCGAGGGCGACTGCTGCAGACAGGATGCCGCACCACCTGGACAGCGGCAAAAAGAGGAGTCCATCCGCGTTCGGGCCACCAGGTGGCAGTGGCGTCGCAGGAGGCGGCCGAAAGTGTTGAGTTTTTGAAAGGGTGTTGACGGAGGGTCATGAAAAATTCAGGGTGTCTCTCCGATGGATTCGGGAAACTTTTGGAAAGAAATGGATTAAAATGTCACGGAGAGACCAAATATTTAGCAGCCAGAGTAAGCCGCGTCTATTGGAAACGGACATTGTTTTTGTGGGAGAGAAATGGAGAGATGCCAAGAACATACATTTTCGCTCGATGAGATTAAGAGGCGATGACCAAACGAAGGTGGAGCTAGGTTAATTAACAAAAGTCGACGATATGAAAAGGTGTTTTAATGAATGAGTCGATGATGTTACCCTTATAGATCTGCATTAGGATTACAATCTGTGGAAAATGAATACTCTAACTTGCCTGCTGAACATGCAAGCAGTATAGGACTGTTATGATTTTGGAAAAAATTATTTACTTAGCTTATTAATAAAACTGTACTTTATACACTATATGAGTACGAATGGGGGAAATTTATAATTATTAATGAACATGAAATTAAAGCTAAAATGAACATGAAAGGAAGTGATATTCTTCTGTTGTTAATGGGCTTTTCTACATGTTTGAATAAAATCCCCTCTCGGTGAATTACATACTATTAATTGTTTTTCAGTGATAACTCATCGTTAGTCTTGAAGGCCTAAAAGTAGTACTTGAGCGATCACTTACGTTCATTTTAACGTCTGATTTCTACCCTACCTAAAAATAATATTCCTTTTAAATGATTTGATGGAAATTTTCCTTGGTGGTTATGAATAAAAAGTATTCATGATAGAGATTTTACTAATTAAATAATCCGAAAAATCTGTTTCTTAGTTTAAAGAAAACCTTATTAATAAAAAAGGATGGGCCAAATATTGAGAACAAAGACACATTCTCCAAAATATAAATATGTGAATGCAAGGCATACGAAGCTTGGTATGAAGGGAAATGAATTTGTGAAAAGTATCCTTTAATAAGGATACAATTCAACGGTCGAAGTCGATGAGTCCAT
Organism: Sympetrum striolatum; assembly: GCA_947579665.1. Classification (NCBI taxonomy): domain Eukaryota; kingdom Metazoa; phylum Arthropoda; class Insecta; order Odonata; family Libellulidae; genus Sympetrum; species Sympetrum striolatum. The sequence continues at coordinate 73,328,632 of OX388347.1, read as the reverse complement.
TCGCCAGAAGTTGGTTTTCCAGGGGTTATTCTCCTCGTATTCGAACGAGCAACCAAAAATCGGAAATTCTGATATGTAAATAAATTCACTTATTCTTTATGAAGAAAAATTCTTTTTATTAAATCAGAATCTCATTGAATGAACCAAGTTAACCCAGAGACGAGTATGCCTGCTCTGTCTCCTCCCATCAAAGCCTTTTCTATCAGCACTGTGACAAAAGATCACAGTGACGAATGTAACAGAGTTGAAGAGATCATAAATAAAGGGAAAGTTTAAACTTACGTAAAGAGAACAATATATCTTGCGAACTTCTATTGAACTGAATTCGCCTAGTATATTCCATGGTCGAGGTCACGCTCGAAGGATTTTCTTTCGTGAAATTCAATAATAATTAGTCCTTTGTTAAAAGCGAGAGTGAATTGAGTTTTAAATGTTTATATTTACTCTTTAAGCGTAGATTTTGTAATCGGTGGAATGTTTTTACTGCGAAGACGGAATGGTATCAAATTCACTCTAATTCTTCCCATTATTTTTGGATTTGGAACGAATAACCTGAATTTCGTTTGAATTATTGTCTTTATCGAAAAAAATTATCTCAAAAACTGCATTTAATTATGTATTCACATTAATTAAATGCTCAAAAAGAACGAAATGATTAAACGGCGGTCAAGAGCATTTACTGCATTCCTGAATTCAACCTTGACTTCTCAGAATCAAATCAGCAAATTGTCGATTCCCGGGAAAATTCCGATAAGTTTTACTTTGAATTCGGATTTTCAATTTAGAAACGTAAGCAATGAGTGTGCAAGTAAGCAATAACTCCAACGTAACCAAATATTGACAACAGTTTGGAAATATAAATCCTGGCGAAAATGACGCAACAATTCTAACAGAATATTTCAATGCTGACATGGAGAGAGACTGTGGAAACTACGCATCAATTTTCAATACTAACTCGATCAAAATCCCTCCGATCTTGGTTCACCTCCAAATAATTGATTTAAAATATCGAAAACTCTGGGTAAAAGCCCATTTTCGATTTCACTGTCTCAAATTCCATACGTAAAAGTAATAATTTGAGAATCACATTATATGATTTCTATTTAAATGATATATGGTGGACTTTCTTTCCATAATTCAGTCATATAAATACTTAATGTGTAAACTATCAGAAAATAAAGGAGATAACGTTGAGTAGGGATTTCTGATTGCACTTTAACCTACCGAAAGGTAAAACAGTATTCCTTTCGATAAGTAGGAATTGTTTTAAGAACGCTCATGTGAGTATAATTTAAAAAGTACGGACGAATGACATCTAGAATCTCTCACCTGCGCTTATACCTTGGAGTTTTCTACAAATATCTGCAATAACCGTTAGTACTTACTCGCAATTGAAATTCAGCATTAAAATAAAAATCGATCGCAGAAATTTTGCTCCCTGCAGATAATTCAAAATTTCAACTTCCCAAAGTATCATTCATGAGAAAGACTACGAACATAAGGATGCCTGAATAAAAAAATGAGGAAATCATTAAAATATCTCAAGGCAATGTCCATGGTGTGTTCCGATCTCAATAAATATCATTTCGAAAGATTTATACAAGGGAGTTAAATGGATTGCAAGAAAACCTTAGCTACGGTGCTTGGAAAAGAACTTATCGACAAGGAAATGCTTAACTTGCTGTTTTTGAGAAATAAATTCTTCTAAACTTTTGTAAGAATTATCAAATGGTCAAACCATTACTTTTCATTATGGAGGCTTTGACTTGATGTTATCTTCGAATCAAGATATAATCGATTGCATGAATAAACACAATCAGGTATGTGATCTAATAAATATATTCATTTTCCGTAAAATGATCAATAAAAAGATAATTTAATAGATAAAGAATTATGCAGATTCCTTAAGTTGTTACTGATCTTTGCTGGAGTGATATTCCTCCATCGAAAGGTTTCGTAGTTGGTCTAACTAGGAAACGAACTGCCTCATTATCTTTATGTTTGGTTTTCTTCTGTAAAAAAAGGTGTTAAACTGGAGAGGATGTAGTGCATATTTCCCAAAAGTACCATTTTCAAACCTAATGGTCACTTCTTATGGTTGGTATTGATTTCTCTACGGACTCCAAAAAGTAAAAAAAAGATTCCCTTTAAGGAAACACTGCGCGCCAGAGATAAAGCCTTATCTTTCTATCCCATTGTCAATTTGGGGAAGGAGATAATGGAAGGTCGGCCAGTCAGCTCCTTTCTCTGCCGTACTTTACAATTCTCTCCTAAACGAGGACGAGACCAAACAAGTAACCCATTTCCTCGACGTTAGGAGCATAATTGTGAGTGGATGGTTTTCGATCTGTAAGATTCTTTCGGAGAAATCACCTTGTCATTTTAGAATTTTAAAAGCTGTAATATTAACTGAACTTCCTTTTATTTCTAAGTGAGCTTGCCTAATTGTCAGTGTGCTCATATGATTTATTTATTATTTATTTCATCCATGTTACTACCTTAAAATAAGTTATAATAAATATAGTATTCTCATATATGCAAATCTACTCGTATGTCTACCAAACGCAATAACTACTATTTTATAAACACAATCAGAAATTAAAGACAAAACGGAAGTGAAAAATTTTTACGCAACTGGTACTCAAACTTAGGTCTTCCAGTTTCCGGTCATGCTTTATCTAACCTATCGAACTACCATACTTTCCCAGTCGTACTCAGTTTTCGAAATGCTTCGTAAGTAAAGCTTAGAAACTGGGTTGGAGTCCCAGTAAGGTAGATATCTTTCGCGTACGTATCAAGTTAATTCTGAACTGGAAGAAATACTCCCATCTCTATCCCAGTTAAAAAGAAAAACGTTGGAATCAGTTCAGAATTATAAACGGAGAAATTGAGTAAAGAAAGAGTTTTCTTTGATCCGTACAAACATTCGTTACTCTACTTTACTTTACTTCTACTCTATCAAAATTGAAACATTCACAAAGATTAAAAACCTAAAAATATAAGGAAATAATTCGAATATACGCTGTCATTCGAAAAATTCTTCACTTTTTAATTCATAAAATCTTGCTCTAATTATATTTAAATACAAAGTTGAATTTCCAACTAACTATTCTAAATTGCATACCAATCGAATGCCTCAGTGTTTCCCTAACTCTAGCATTACCACTGGAGAGCGAAACCCAAACAATTCTCCAACATAATACAAACATTACTTCAACCCGTTCTCAATTCTCCGGAGATATGCTGATTATTGTTTGGACGTGCTTTCCTCTAAAACGGAATGACTTTTATGACCTCACCAACCAGCACGCCCCTCAGCTTGCACGTGTGACTAAGTATGAAGCATTTGGCACGTGCACGTTGCGACGCTCACTTTTGGTCGGTCTATCATTCGTTCCACAATTTACACAGTCATACAAATTTCTCTGTATTTCGATTTTAGGAACTGAGAATCACGTCACATAAGTGCCTAACTTATGGAGAAATTTAAAGCTCAAGGTTGGTTTTAATTTTAATACTCTAGCTGGTATTGCCAAGTATCTTAAACTAACTTATAAGGTCATGAAAAAACTCGTTATTACGTAATACGCTTACAACATCGAACATTTTGTATTTACGAGTGGAAGGCAAATTGTTTTACTCGTAAATATGATACTATAAATAAAAGAACGGAAATTCTAAAAAATAATTTTAAATTCTTTAGCAGAAGTTGTAAAGTAGTTGAGTGAAATATCGCAGTATGTTAAGTCACCATTTTAAAGGGCAACTATAGATAATTCAAAGTTTATGGAAGCTTTGATCAATAAAAGCCTTTCTAACTAATATATATTTCGTAAAAAAAACAAATATAAAGATGATATGCTCATCAGCATTTGATACAACATTAGTTTCTTTAAGGCTCTCAATGATGGGAGCCTAGAATCTAACTAGAGAATGGAGATGGGAGTTATGCCGATGAAATTCAAATAATCGATATGTATAAATATGAATGAGATTTAAATTGATTCAATGTGTGTTTAAATCCCTCTAAAATCTATCTTTATACAAATTCTAGCTCTTAATTATTACTTTAAGCTGTAATTTATGCCTATACGTTCGTTTAATGATGTCTCTATTAAATTATCTCATTTTTACGAATTAATTTTTTTAAATGTTGGCTTCTTGTACCTTTTTACTAAAGCCTCAAATATGTGGGAGATCTCAATTCAATCCTTTGCATATCAAACATGTTTTCCTCTTAGGAATGCATATGAAATTATTTATGCTTTGCTGTCCAACAAAATCAGCCCTTTTGAGTACAATTATAGCATTGTGAGACGTTTGATTTAATTTGATGATACCAGCGCATAGAAAGAGCTAAAGTAACCCACATTGCGTGTTTTGTCTCTCTTTGTTTAAATGTTTCAGAGAAAGATTTTCCGACGAATCATCGAAAGATCAACACGCATATCTTCAAAATAACTGAGGAGGAATCGACCGTTCAACCGTGAATAAATGCTTCAAGAAACGCGTCTTTTCTTTTCTGTTTAGCAACTTAATTTGTTTCCCTTCTTCTGTTATGATCTAAAGAGATCTGGAAAACCTTTCGGAGAACTTTACGACCAAAAAGTGGCCAAAGTCGATAAAACTTAACGACCGTACCTTTGAAAGGAAAGAGCCTTTGTTCTTAAGGGAGTCAAAAGATGAGTCGGGGCTCTTAATTCCGAAAATAATTGAAAGGAAAACAAATTAACTTGTGCTTTCGATCTTGCAGCAGTTGAAATATTCAGAATACGATAAATCGTTACTCCTCTTTTCGATTACCTATGAAATCGAATTTAATGAAAGGAAATATTGGCTACTGTAGAATGTGTTTCGTAATGTGTCCCTCAAGGGAATCTCCTCAGCAGTTGTGGAGAAACCTCGCTCTCCCAAAGGAATTTTGCGGTGAGTATCAGTTCATCTTCCTCTGTGACATTCCGAGCTTTCAACCGTTCCCAGTTGTGGGAAGTGTCATGGAGGCAATATACCCTACGCTTGGAAATCATTCTTGTTGTAACCTTAGTCAAACGATAGAAATACCTATTCACTCTAACGACAACTCAAGTTCAAAAAGCTAGATATTTGACCATCAGTACTTTCATTCGATAACCAAGGGCATTGAATTACATAAGAAAATTAAAAATTAAATTATACGACATTTATACGCACGCGAAAGCATTAATACGCAAAAATCGATATATAACAGAAAGCTATACAGATTTTACTCAAGTAATGAGGAAATAGAGAGGAGATATGTAAATAAATGATGTTTTTGTGAAGCAAATGAAAAACTGTTAATTTTAATGACAGAAAATATCTCCGCTGCAGGAATACGCCCATAGAGAGAAGGAGGTTTGAAAAACCTGCGGAATGTATAGAAAAGGTTGAAAGAAAGATTGAGATGAATCACAACATAATCACACATATTTCAATTATTTTTACCCGGCTGGAAACCATAGAAGTATTCCTCAGTCAAATACACCGGGAAAGTATTAGATCTTTTTACATAACATAAAAGATCATTCACATTTGAAAAGGTATTTACAGGTAAAACTAATCGTAGAACAAAGTATTCTTTGTCTTAGCAAGTTGAGCATAGATATAAATGACATCAAAAAGACAAAACGACCGGGTTTATTTATAAGTTTATTTGAAATAAACCATCAAGCAAGTTGACGAGAACTCAAAAAACCTTGTGAAAATAAAGAAAGGGGTAGCATTTTCCGGTAAAGCAAAATATATGTAGGATAAATTTTATAAAATAATATGCAGGTAATATACAATATATATGAGTTGAGTAATTTACCGATATGATAGAAAATTCTTACAATTACCAGGATAGCAAATTTTTGCAATAGCAATTGAAATGCAAGCAAGGATTCAGTTATAAATAAATACACACGAACGCTCGATATCTTTACGTATTAATTTATTTTAGTTTATTGCTTTCATAAAGAAATCACATTTTACGAAAAAGCTTAAGAAAGCATCAAATTGCCTCAAAGGTACCTGTGTGGAGGGAACCATCGTACAAGAAAGAGTTCATTCATAATTTGCAAGGAAAAAGAGAACTGAGAACACAAAATTTGCAATTTGACATATTAAATTACAAAAAACGAAGTGAACATAAAAAAATAACATGTGTAATAAAATTCAAGAAAAAGAAACCAGTGGAACTTAAAAAAGAAATGGAATTTCCTCATTTAACCAAAGTCAAAACTTAGTAAGTCTAAAATATTTGTTTGTGCACTTGGCACTCTTTGTATCATTAGGTAACAAATAAAAAATTTTGGTCCTAAATAAACAAAAAATCTCTTGAAGAAAGTAAAATATTTGGCTTCATTCATAAACATTTCGTTTTCTCAAATTAAATTTAGAATCAGTTATAGACGGCATGTTGCCACTCATGATGTAAAATTATTTTAACACCTTAAATAAAAACAAATGTCTCAAGGGCAGTATAAACAAGGATACATGTAATAATTATACAAATTCTTCGCGCGAAGATTATAACCTTCCCTCTTTTTCCCTCGCGAAATTGAATTTGAATGTGTAATATTTAACTCGTTCACTGAAGTCGTTATCGATGACGTAAGAGATAAAAGAATTGCGTGGAAGTAAGAAACGACGATAAACGCTTCTCGGATTTAACGTGTTATGGACATCTAATACGTGCCGGAAAGGAAAAATGCTGGCCAAAGGTAGCACAAATGAGACAATGGAAGATAAACAAAAGTAAAATAAAAAAGAATAAAGATAAACTCAGTAAATGCCAGGTAAAGCCTATTGTTTGATGACGGATAAAATTTGGATCTAACTTTTAAAACTTAAACAGACACAATTATATATTTCAAGATAGACTGTTTGGGTTTGCATTCTTATTTTTGTCCATTATCCTGTTACTTTGTATTGCATTATTTTTTTAAAATCTGCTGAACTATAAATGAACTGAAGCTGTTTCTATTATTTCTTATATCTATGAGACTTTTCCATGAGCTTCTCTTCAATTTTAACTCCGAAGTATTGTTTTTATAATTTAAATGGCAATGTTTGTATCCATATCTCAAGAGACAAAACGCCAAAATCACCCGTTTTGTTGTAAAACAGAATGTTTGAAATCGCTCTCTACAGGGATAATTATTTTAAGCATTTTAAGATGTAGCTCATTATCTTGGTGATCGCTGGTCAATTTCTTAGACCATTCACACCAATATTGTCACAACTTCTCCATTTCGTTTTTTTATTGGAACAAGAAATGATTTTCATATTCTTCATTGCATGCAACATTCATTAGAGGAAGTATCAAATCAGGAAAAAAATCATTATAAATACCCTTATTGTTGCTTAAAATGTTATGCATAAAAGGGCATACCCGCGGTTTATTTTCACATACTCTCGACCTTTTCTCCGATTACGTACATTCCTTGTGGCGAGGATATTATTTGCGGATACTACCTATTGCCTACAACTAGATTTCATTCTATTATAATATTTTAATATTCACAATATTATTTGTTAATCACCATTATAGTATGTAATTATTGATCAAGTTCATTATATTGTATTTCCTTAGAGAAGATATTCGTTGAAAAGAAAGAAGATCTGCGAGGTATAAAGCACGGGTATAAGTTATCAAAAAGTAAAAGATATGTTTCTTCTTGGTTAGATTAGGATATGTTCTGGTTATTTATGACAAATTGATACATTTCCTCATAAACAAACTACGAAAGCAGAGCCATGCGAAGACACGGCACTCATTCTTGAGAGTTTTTTTCCATAAGCGTGGTTGAAATTACGCAGAATTGGGGAAGCCGTTCGCGAAGAATAAAAGCATGCAGGTCTCTCCTCATCGAGCAAAATTATCCCAAGGGATTTTTTTTAACTTCGAGGAGAAAACAGTTGCCTCCTCTTCTGCGACCGACGCACGGCAATTGATTTAGATGAGCGTTTGGGCCCCTTTGACCGGCATCGGGAACACGCGAAAATTCCATTTGGAACAAAGCGTATGTGATGGCTTCGATCACTTGCCGTATTCCTCCCGAGTTACGGCAAGGACGATTTCGTATTCCTCCCCACCGCAAATAGAAAAGGAGCCGGGGTTAATTCGGTTCGCGTACTCCGTCTAATGATAAGAATGCCCTCACCACTTACTTTACTGCCGAAAATAAAGTTTACATGAGAGCCGAATCTCATAAGCAAAGAGGGTTGTTATTCCAAGGGTTGTCGGGCCCATTCGTCCGATGGGCTGCATCGGAAATTTCATCAGATACGTCGACCAAAGAGGACCCTTCCTCCCTTTAGTTAGGCTACCATTCTATCACACGAGTATTTCGTGTTTTCGCATACATTTTTCACCGATTTCTTACGCCAGAAAATACCTGAACATAATCAAACAATCGATTTGATCATATCAAGTGAAATTAAGAGGAATGACACACTTAAAGTAACGAATTTCACTAATAAATGCATGCCAATGTTTGGCATTGTGGACAGTAAATACGGCTGCAACATTCACACAGATTTTCTTACAGTAATTTATTAAGTTAAGTATTTATGAATCATCATCTTTATAAAAGTAATTTATTATATTAAGCATATGTGAATCATCATATTTATCATCTTTCTGCCTCGCGTGACTGAATTAAAACGGGGACTGTTTTGAAATTCGAGCTTTAGGCGTATTTTTATCGTCGGAAGTCCATCCCGCCGTCAACCTTTAACCCTCCGTGGAAGGCAGTTGTTCGGTACCGAGAATCAAACCCTAAACCACTTCCTGTGTACTGCCGTGCTCTTTAGTCTGGGACTTAACCGTGAGACTTTCCATTCCAAGCTCATTAATATCACACCATACGGTCCGAGACAATAGTATTTCGTATACGTGGTGCTAATAGTCTACGGTTCGAATTGATCATACATAAAAGTATCACATACATGTATCAAGAGATATTAAATCTACGACACTTCTGCGAATTTTATGTTCGTGCCATCGACACATTTCTCGAACATGACAGCAGAAAACATAACGGCAAATTTATATGAATACTCATATTTGTTAATTATAGATAAAAACGCATTTATAAAGAGTAGTGGTGGTGGCGAATGTTGGTAGAAATTAAATAAATGATATTAACCACAAAAATTCATGTAAGCAAACAATCTGACTGAAAATGGTTGAGGAGGACGGAATAGATCACACAAAGGAAAGATCGTCAGTTTAGTAACTTTATCCCAAGTTATTAAGGTTTAAAATGGGCTGAAAAGTCTACTGGTAAGAGGAAATCCATGCAAACATAGATATACATACAATGATTGTAGTGTTTTTTTGGTTAAGTAGATGATTCGTTCTGGAACCACATTCTTTATTTGAAAGGCTACTTCGTATAAGCTACCAAATTCTAAAATAAACATAACAGATATCAGGAAAACTAAATTTTCTTCTGACACGAAGCAAAACCAGTATTCGATTTTGGTCATTTTAGTATTTTTTGTACTTGTACATGCGCGAGAATACTTTGAAACATTTGTTATTCAAGTGAGAAAAACATTTAAATAATTTTCTAAGTACAGAATCATTTTAATTGTTTTTCCGTATCCATAGATGAGTAATTTTCCAGTAACACACAACATTTTTTAGTTAAATAATCATTTAAAAGCTTCATCGTTTGAATTTTTTCATTGGAATCTCAATACTTCAATCCTACCAAATTAATGTCATCAGATTCTCATGGTCTCATGGCTTCATCAATGGTCGCTCATTCGCGAGTCAAGCATATGAACAACGGAGCCTCCTCAGGATTTTTTCCGTCCATCCGACACCTATATAACACAATGAGCGCATTTTAATATGCACGCAGATAAACCCACGCTTAAAAACCTTTAGCTCAGCTTATTTAAACCCTTTTCAGATAGCGAAAGATCACGAGCGGTCATCGTAACTCATACCCTGTTTGGCTTTCCGGTACTGCACTTCCATCTGAGCACTGCGGCATTTTCTAATTCACTCTCTTATTATCTTCGATTGGGATAAAATCGAAGCAAATCTTCGCTCTTGGTGAGTCATTTTATTTTTGCCGATAATTTTTATAAGCTATCTTACAAAGTGTTGATTAATGTATTCATAAACCTGGAACTTCTGATTTGTTCCAAATATCAGTGCTACATAATGATTTATTGTAAATAAGAAATCGCGTGCTACTCTTGCACTCTGTACAGCAATTATAATTATTCAAGTACCTTCAAGGAAATGGTTTAAAAAAAGGTCGGAAAACAACTTCTCTAAGATGAACTGTAATCTAACAACTAGTTTGTTTATTGAGCAGCTGAACAATTCACTGATTTTCAATTCATATTCTGCGTTAATTTTCTTTGTTATTTTATTATAGAAAAATAACATGAATTATACTGAAGGTTAATAACTGTTAAATATGTTTACATTTAAAAAACCAAATCTACAAGTAGAATATTTTGGCCTAAACTTGAGTCTAACACGTAGAAAAAGGTAATGAAAGTAAAACAATGGATAAAGTATTGTAAACAAATCTGTTGAAAGAGTCCCAAGAAAGAATAGACTTGAAAAAATTCCAACGTGACCGTGAATCGAACTCGGGTCTCCCGATTGCTGTTTAGGTACTCAGTCCGATTAGCTGGGTGCACGCCATGTCGGGCAAAATAACCTTTACCTATTTCCCTCTTGAAAGAGATTTCTGGAGGTTTTGAATTAATTTATGCCTATTCTAATCGTCTTAGTTTCATTATCATCAATTTATGGTTTCCATACTTAGAAAAATGTAACATTTTTCTATAAATTTTGGCACAGGATATCGAAAAATATATATTTCATACACCTTTGTCCCTTTTCTTTACTAGTCTATGACAAAAGAACACAAATGATGTGTGAGTTATGCTGAATACAGGCGTTCATTAAGACCACTTCTTATCGAATGCTATGTAATGCACCGATAGCATTCTGGTTCAGAGTGGAAAACAATGGAAATGTGCCTCTCTTCCAGCTACACTTACGTGAACGTTTTCCAATCATTCACTGAATGCGCTAGAAACGAAGTCTTTCTTCGAAGAACGAAACGGCATTCTTTGTTAAAAGCAATTCGTCTTTATAAACGTATATACTATAGTTTTGGCGACTAACCATGAGCCTGGGATCTTTCTTCTTCGATTACATGAACGCTTTGGGTTGCTAACGGACACAAAAATTTACTACGTCTTCCATAGAGATTTTAGAAAATTCGAGTAATTTTACACGAGTTATAATTTTATTTCCTTTAACCAGTGCAGCGTAGGCAAAGGTCAGTTATTTAGTCTATAGTTATTCCGAACTGATATTTTAGTGTCAGCTGTTATATTTCCCACTCTCTTTCTAAAGTTTGGACTAGCGTTGTTCATCAATCAACTGTTTTATTGTTGTGTATAGGAAATAAAAACTTGGGGACAGCAGCCGATTCATCGTATGTATTAACCAATTCTTAACGAAACTTAAGAACGTTTTGTTTCCATTTTTGTGCATTTCGCGATTTTCTTATTAGTAAGTCCGGAGAAGAATTAGGTCGGAGAATTAGGGATTACGGAGTCTGGGGAGAATTAGGGCACTACCTATTAAATCCGTGATAATGATGATTCGGATAAAAGTCTTTCCGGCTAACGATCTAAGCGCTGGAACGAGAGCACTGCGCTGCAGTCTCTCCTATCGTTTTATTTCATTTCTGTCCCTCCTTTCTAATCCCTTTTCTTGGTAATTTTCCTCTCCTTCATCTCCGACACTTCTTGTATCCTTGGGGAGGAAAGGATGACAGAAACTTGGGAGGAAAGATATAAATGGAAGAAAGTTGGTGGGGATGTGGTGAAGTCAGTAAATTACGCAGAGAGCAAAGCTGATATCTGTGACTCTGAAATGAGCTTGCATCTGCTAATGAAAGCGGTTTATGAGAAAGAGATGTAGAGATGACACAAACGTCAGTCAAATTAAAATTATGAGATTCATGAGGCAAGGAAAGCTCGGATGGCTATGTGGGCAGCGAGTTCGGATTTGACGATAGCGGTCCCGGATTCGATTCCTGGTGAGAGCTCTTATTTTTCCGATAACTGTTGGCGCCAGGAAGGGCATCCAACAGTATAAGCCGCACTTCGTCGTCATCACCAGGCGTCAAAAATCGAACTCCAAACCCATGAATTTTGGGAATAAGGCTAAGATATTTTAATGAAGCAGAGAAAATTGATTTGACAATCTAGGTAGATAGAGAAATACTGGAATAGTTCGAACAATTGCCGTTCCTGACTAGTTTCAGATCTAGTGAGATTTGCGTGAACGAGATTTGAAAAAGTTGATGTTGATCATAGTAGTTGATGCATACACGTGAATTACTTTATTAGGCTAAATTAGGGGCGTAAGGTACTATTTGTCATCTAACGCATTATCGAAAATATACACAAAAAAGCATATAATACATTAAGGTAATTAACAAAACGCTGGAATAAAGTAGCCAAAAATGTGGTAATTAAGTTAAGTAAGAAATTTCTTTAGATTAAAACGAGACTGAGATATAATTTTGTAAATAAAAATACGGTCAGCGGCCATGAAAAACGTGCGAAGAATATAAAAATATTAACAATCGACTCTAATTAAAACTGAGATTTACAAGACTCTTCAAACATCTAACCCAGTGATATTAAATATTTCAAGAAAACACTTTAAGGAATAAGATAAAAGAAAAAGGTATTATTTTATTGGTTCACAAAAAACCTAAGTCAGCTTTTATGGAAAGAGAAAAAAAGCTGCAGAAAATCATCAACGGTATGGGAGGCTTGCAAAATCTTCTGACAGTTGTAACTTTAATTGTAAAAATAATGAAGATAGGAAGAATTAGAAAATATGAAAATACCAGGAACGATCCTGAAATTAAATCTTTAATGAAAATTAATTAAATTAGCTGAGAAAAGTGGTAGAATCAAATAATGATGAAACAGCATTATAAAAACAAAATATTGAATAGTAACTGTCATGAGAAACCTGAAAAAACTCTATATTCATAATCATATAAGATCATATCAGAGGTAACGTCAATTTCTAAATAAAATACGAATTATATGTTGAAAAATTAAATCATGAATTACAGTAAAAAATGTTGAAAAATGGAATGACAAAGAAGAAAGAAAAGATAGTTCATATGTTTTTCAGAAAGCTTTCCTGAAGAGGATGGAATTTACAAAGGAGAGTTAAAGTAAGAATATTGAGGAAATATGACAGAATCCTTAATCTTGAGAGTCTTGGGTACCACACAACGATCCTTTTAATAGAACATGTTAGAGGGTATTAAAGTATTGGTGACCCTTAAGATGTAGGTGTGGCGTAGGATGGAAAGACTGAGCTGTATTGTTTTGGAAATAAACGAAGTGATGCTGGGGATGACGGGAGAAGAATGGACTTTAATTGATAAAATAAAACAAAGGCAGAGGAATTGCATAGGTCTAATATTGAATGGAATTGATTTGTAAAGAAGATGATTGAAGGTGAGATACTAGGAAAAGGTCTGATGTTAGTACAAAGACAAAGCTGTTGGAAGGCATGAAGAAGTGGTTTATTTCTCAGTAAATAAAAATCAGGGTGTCATGTAGCGTAATTTAAGTCGCATGATCCTACCGAGATGTAGGGAGACCTCCCCTCTCGTCTTAAATTTTTACTCTCTTTTCCCATTCCATCTTTAGCCCTTTCTCCCTCTCCTTGTCTTCAACTCGCCATGTTCATCTCTTTTACTTCACTACGCCCGCTCTTCCTGACTTAACAATCCCCTGTGAGCAAGTTATCCGGGAGGACATGGAGGTCGGAAAATCGATGCCTCCGCCTAGAGACAGAGGTCGTTCCTAGTTGCCGGGGAGACAAAGAGCAGCGGTAAAGAGATATTCTGAAATATCAGAGAAGCGGAGCGTTTTCACGTATCCGCATTTCATAAAAGCTCTCGCGGAGTATCTAAAAGCTGTACGTAATAGTGCGAAACATCAAAGTCGGAATTCGTCTTGTTGTTCCGTGACATAGAGACCCATTAAGTATCGTAAATCGTTCTTATTTCTGTAAAAAGTTTGAATAATGATCTCCAATTATTCTAATTTTTTTAGCAATATGATGGTTTACCGAATGTAGTGTGGTATGTAGAATTCCTCTGATGCATGCCGAAAGGGGGCGTCCATTAATTACGTGAGGCGTTTAGGGGGGCGGGGGGGTTAAGCCGAATCTCACTCACTATCACGTGGGGGAGAGGGGGGGTTCTCGCAAAGATTACGTAATTTTTTATCCGCAAGAAACAGTGTAGAATTATAACTGGGTTAAATTGAGTCCCCATGGACTCAATTTTCAATTCAAACTTCAATAGAAGTTTTCATTATATAAGTATTTTATTGTTCGATTTTTTCATTGTGATTTTAGACTACGATCTCAGTAGTCTTAAATACTAGTCTCAACTAGTCCTAAATAAAAATAATTACATAAATTACGTTTTTTAATAAATCCAATACAATGAAGCACTGAAAACACGGATTTTGAACAATCTCACGTGAGATTAGAAGAGGGAGGAGGGGGTCGAGCCAAATCTCACGATATCTCACTAGGGGGGAGTCAAAAAATCGCAAAAATCACCTCACGTAATTAATGGATGCCCCCAAAGGCGACTTCCAGGGTACAGGTGTGTGGCTGTGTGGCATTTTTTATTTTTTGAAGAGTCTCCTTACTCTGGTATGATTAATACTTAAATTTTTCCCTTCTAACCCACGGTATTTCATCATATAGGTTTAAATTGAAGAGAACATGAGAGAAATTAATGGAAAATTGTACATAAGAACCAAAGATACCCTTGAGAACCTTATTAAATTAAATTAGATAAATTCTATATGTATCATAAAGTACAAATACTTATGTCAAGGGATATAATCTTGGTATCTGTCTTCGGCTATTTCATCTCAGTTAAACTTTGACCAAATTCCCTAGAAAGATAGTGAAGTATTAACTGCTCGAGCTCAATCGATACCTCATCTAGTTCAAATGCTTTCATATTTTTTCTATTCTAGAATATCCTGTTTTTTCCTTCATAGAAAAATGTCCTCATATTACCCCAAAAGATATCAAAATATATAATTTTTTCTGATTTCTGGAAGGATTTATCAGAAGATTCTAATAATCTTAAAATTCGACTCATAATCTTAAACTTCTTTGCTCAAATAATTTGTTTCGGCATCTTATTATATTACTCCATATTATTCAAAGAGACCGCATGTATGAATGAAATAATCTCTCAGTAATATATATGTAACAACGAGAGGAATTGAATTTTTAGTTACCCGGACACAATACATTAGTATGCGGTCAGTATGTTCCTATAGCCATGCGTTTAATCATGGTGGTTAAATCCACCACTCGTATAACCCGCCCCCGAATATTCGGAAGCTTGATATATTCCCAGTTTGATGACTCGATAAAAGGGAAACCTTTCAAAATGATAACCGAAATGGACTAGGACCTCTAAAATGAAAACTCGAGGGAAGAATGGTGCCCTTTCTTTCCCATTCTCTGTCACTTTCCCACCGGTGTGGCATTAATTTGTGATGAGTAGACGCGAGGCAATCCTGAATAAAGTAAGCCCTTCCGTCCAGTCTGCTCGTAGACGCAAAGCGAATTGAGAAGGTTACATGTGGAAGTGACGTCATCGGGCCTCCTATCCACGTGCACGGATTGAAAGGGAGGAATCGGTAAAGATCTGTTTCGATAAAGAGTAATCTTTAAGTGGCCTTCAAAACCGTTGTTTCTCCATTGGGTCTTTACCCTTTAATTTTTTTCAGAGTGCAATGAGAATGAGTAACGTCACAGCTTGCGAGGATAAACATAGTTTTATCGATAAAAGTAAAGCTGACAGCATCTTCGAGGAGTAATTAGATGCTTGTAGTACGTCTTTTGTTAAGCGCTGGATGCTAACGCATTAAAGTATTCCTGTTCGCTCGCAACTGAAATTGAAGGTTTAACAATTTTTCAATTACATACCAATGTAAAACTTAACGAGGAGTGAAATGTATTATCAAGTGATATTATTCCAGTTCATTTCCATTTAATATACGCTAATGATTTTTTATTTTCTTTATTTTCCTTTTTCTGTGTTACCATTATGTGGTTGTATAGTATACAGTGCATGCAGATGATTTCATACCTTGAGGTTTGCTTAATTTCGTAATATTTATGATTGGTGCGGATCATGATAAATAGGATAGGTGGTCGATTTAGAACGATTTTCTTATTATTTACTCATCTTTCACTCATATTAAGATAATTTCATTGTCTTAGTTTCTAAACACAAATGTTAAAATGCAAATTATTATATATAAAATGTATTATATGTAAGTTAGGCTAAGTATTTAGTAAAAATTCGGTGTCAGTTTCTGGTTTACGCTCCCCGCCATATTCAAGGAATATTTTTGACAAATGACATCTACGGCGAGGGAAAATAACAACCCCCTGAATTCACCAACACATATATAGGATACGGCTGGGAAATTTATACTAATAATTTTATGTGATTAAGAAAATATTACATTTAATTACTGTACATTTTTTACAATTATTTTAGCAAGTTTCTGTACCTTGGATTTTAATATTCTGACTTTTGATGGTGATCATTTCTGTTATCACATAAAGAACACTACTACACAATTAATTAATGCAAATCTGTGTGATTATTTGTATTATTGACAAAAATATCTAAACAGAAAAGATTCAGGTTAAAATGGGACGAAAATTTATAATTAATTACCTCTTGGTATTCAGTATCCTATCCTTTTCATTAATAAAACTGAATTTCACCTCATTGTCATTATATGTTTTCGATTGGAACTTAATAACATGTTCAGCCAATCATTCCCTTACTGTCCGCTCTGTCCTCCTCCTTTAAGATCGTGAAAACTCTGCGTGTCTCTTCTAAGTGCATCTATGGTGTATGATGACGACCTAAACAACCGTTTCCCATACAGTGTTCCGCTGAACACTGGGGAATTCCATACAGCGTAAACTAAGGCTGAGCTACAAACTCGATTCAGTCTTCAGAGAGAAAAGCTATAATCCGAATTAATTTCTCAAGGAAATTATGTGGTTCTATTAAGCAGCAGTATTTTACTATCATCTTCTTTTATTCTTGCTCTAATTTACTACTTAAAAGAAAATGAGTGCTTGGGGTTCCAAAAATCTTTTAGTATCAAGGAAAATTAAAGCGGGAAACGCTGTGATGCAGTCGTTTTCCCCCCTCATATAATTACTTTCGGTTAACTTCTACTTCCAACATGCTTCATAACTTCCTAATTTATAATCTTCTCTGCTCATTAAATCTTTTCCCTTCATTGTATTCAGCATTTCCGTATCCATAACCTTTTTAGTAATCATACATCCCTGTTTCTGAATTAGAACTGTTGGTGTAAAGTGAAATTGTGGCTTCATATTTTCATATCAAATGTCATTTATGGTCAAGAAATCTAATTTAAGATTTAATAACAGCATGTTCTCCACCATAGAACCATATTCTTTTCAGAATCGGAAATTGATTCCATAAGAACGGCATTCCGCTTGCTCATCTGAAGGAATATCAAACTATAAATTTATTTAGTTTCATAAATACCATTCAACTCACATGAATATTTTTAAAGTTGGTTTGCAGACAGCATTCTTATTGATTGATATTATTATCATAATAATTATTATTCCTACATTTCTGCTTCTATGTAAAATAAAACGTTATTTTGCATTCTAAGGTAGGTAGGTTTTTACGCTGGATTCACTCAAAAATAATTACATCAGAAACTACTTAATTATTGTAACACTTTGATTTTTTATATTAACATTCTACACAAATAAATACTAAACGCGTAAGAAATTCATATTATTTTGATAACTTTCACACTTTAGGGCAGAAATGGCGCCATACAAATATCCCATTATAAAACTAAAACGCCCTTCAATCCGTCAGTGTTTCCCAAAAGTTTCCCAGTGTCGTAAGTAACCCATTGGTAACCCACGTCATTCAATAGAAAATTACAGCGTAAATTACGTATGCTCCTATATACAGATTGTATAACTTAGTATTTCGTAAGGCTTGTGTTAAGATCTACGTGTGTGGAGGAGGGAAAAGCTCTTCCTTGTCGATTAGAATAAAAGACCCTTTCAGTCAGGCGCGTGCGTCCTTTTACATAAGTGACTGCAGGTGCACCCTCCGCCTATACACCTTCCCGAATGTAAAGCAATAGATGACTGGCGATTTCCGCCGCAGGTGCACGGGAGAAACAGAGCGAACGCCGCTGAATTTCACGGACTCCAAACGCTCTCACCTTTCCGTCCCGTTGCGCTAGAACCATTAACAGTTAGAACGCTCTTGAACCCACAGGGATGGGGAGCGCGTTTCCTTCCTTACGTCGATGCATAGGTCTTTACAATTATACATTTCAACTATTAATTTCAGTGGAAAAAATCTAAAGTAAGAACAATACCATGAAGCAAATCAGGAACCTAAGAAAGATTTTACGTGATGACTAAAAATGACAATTAAATTGTATAGTAATGCTATTTTACGTCCCAGGAATTTCCAATCGTGAATGTGTTTATTAAAGTTATTTTTGTGAAACCATTCAATTGTATGCTGTTTCTATTTATGCTATTATTATCTTTCACATTGTAATATGTTTCAGGTTGTAGATTGCATAATTTAAATTAATAAACAAACATCGCCGCTAAACCTATCATTTTACTACGAATAATATGTATAATAATATTAAAAAATAATAAACACGACAAATTAATATTATGAACAGCTCTTTAGAATTCGTATTTAACATAATAATATTAAACTTTGATTGAATCAGAGAATTCTCACTCCATCGTAATAGAGAAAAATATAAGGCTGACAATATTTGATATCATGTTCAATATCCGGAAATTAATAACTGTTTCCATACCACGGTTGCTAAGAGCGTAATGAGTTTGGAAACAAGGAATTGACTGGAGATATGAGAAAGTTTATCTCTAAACGGAAACGATATTTCCTGACATTGATACTCCAATCTTTGTCTATGGATTCAGTGAACATTCACCACCGCAATTTCCATTCGCCCATTCATCTAACTTTTACGCTAACTTCTTGCGAACTTTTTTTGACTTACGGAGATGTTTACCAGAAACTTTTCGAAGAAAGTTGATAGCTGTTTTCATCTCACTTTCTCTTTTCAGAGCCGAAGTTATTCCTTTTATGAGTGCGACGATATCGAAAGACAGAATTGTGGGAGAAAGGTAGAAGGTAAAAAAACACAGTGGATTGGAAACATAAAAAACATACGAACATTATCATTTAACGAGCGTCTTGAGTTTTCAGTCCATTCTTGTATGCACCTGGACAAATTTATTATTTGAAGATCTGGATTTACTCTAAATATTCTTTATTCACATCCTGAAAGAATTATCATTTGCGTCAAATCATTTATGTCCAATTACAATACAGCCATTTTTAAGATCATAATTAGAACACGAAGGAGCCCACCGATGTCCAACAGTTAGGCAAAAATAACGCATTAGTAGTGATTTCCGATGCACAGATATAAAAGGAAGTAAGTAAGGTAACTCTAAAAGATAAATTTTCTAGAAATTTAATAATCGTATTATCACTATAAAATTATTAACAGCAGGAAAATGAGGAAATGAAAGTGGATTAAATATTTTATATCCAACGACAGGTTCATTGATTATATTCTGCTATTTAAGAAATCGAGAGAAATTCAACAAAATAAAATAAAGCAGTAAAAAATTCAAGTATTCAAAATTGCCCTTATTAGGCAATCTAAATATTAGCAAATTTCATATTAGTGTTTAGATCAGCCAACATGTTTATACCTATTTCTAATCTCTTCCCAGCACCCCCGTTTCGCAGCAGATTCTTGCTTTGAATCCGGAGTTACCCCACGATCTCAACGCCTTGGCTCCTTGCGATACAATAATCTCACCGCTCTCTCAACCGCTGGCGCTTCGCCATTCTACCGCTGAGGGCGCGTAACGGATTTTCAGAGATCTCAAAGCTCTTGGAAATACGATACATTCACATTAACTGGATGATAAAGCCCTTCAGTCTACCACTACTTGCTTCAAAGGAAATATTCCTTCCAAAGGGGATACAAAGATATAGATTTTACGGGCATACCATTACTGTGGTGGTAAACAAATTTTACTGCGAATTATTTTTTTATATTTCCAGCGTGATACGTCACAACCATGAAATTTAATTAATCATTCCTTCATAGAGTATTATTGTAACAGAATTGAGATATCTTTTCAGTGCATGTTCTACAGTTGAAAGGTGAACGAAAAGAGTTGAGAGAAAACGTGAGCGAAATGATAATATCCTAAGAAGTACAGTCCTGGCCAAAATTAACGCAGCACCGGTCGTAAGGATCGCTAGGGAGGTGCTGCGTTAATTTTGGCCAGGAGTGTACATAATAAAAAGCAAAGGGTTCCATTACGGGTAAAAGAATGATATTTTCATGTCTTTACGTTATGGAGTCCTACCACAAAGTCGTGTCTGAAGCAATTGAGAGTATAATCTGACTTATTTTTTATAAAAGCAACTTCAATATGTATTGCTGACTCCATTTGAGTATAAGAGGTCACGAAATGTCCCAAGCTCACTATGGAATCCACTCAGTATTAGATATTTAAATGATTTTTTTAGATAAGTCACGCACTTGCGATGATAGATACACTTTTTGATTCTAAGTGAGAAGATCCTGATAAATACCAATAAAATGCGATGAAAACCGACAACTACTAAAAATTATAACAAAGATTATTTTCCTCAACTTCAAAGCTATAAATGATGGAATTACTCGCAATATTGCACTACATTGCATCTCTCCGAAAGGATATAATATTCAATTTTTATGGGGGAAAAAGCTTCGATTTTGGTTTTCCTTTTCCGGTACACCGTATCACACGAAAAAATTGAGCAGTAATAGCAAAGTTAGTCATTTAAAAGGCATTTCTTGCTTCACATTCGCTGTAAATCAAATATTTAAAGAGCAAATTAAAATTTCACGAGAATGAAAAATACATTCTATCAGAAGCACCACCGAGGAGCTTTCACCGCTTCCGAGCATTCATAACTCCTGACTTTTTAAAAACAATTTTCATTGCAACTCTACCAATTTTAAAAATTGATAGAATTATAGAAGTGATAATTCCTGGGAGTTAGATTTGAACCACTCGTCTTCATCGATTCCGAATATATATTATGCAAGAGGCCCAAATAAACGATCACGACAGATGCTCAGATCTTCCCGCAAGCCAAGAATTCCTTCTTAAACGGAATTCTAAAAATAGGGACATTCCCTTTCTGTAAAACAAGGCGCTAGCAGATGACCCCAGCAGGTGACCTCCGAGTAAACTGCTTGAAGCAGTGCAGGAGAAGAGCAAAAGGCAATTTCGAGCAGATGTTCCCGCACAGTAAATTTCAACACTGTAATCGCGGTAATCGTCGATTAATTCGAATTCCCGTTCCTATAAAGCAACAGGAAATATAACAAACGAAACTCGGAGTGCTCGGAGGGGAAGGTGTAATTTTCTTCAATTTGCATATAAATTTGAAAGGGGATTGGAGACATTCGAGCGTGAGGTGCTAAATGAAGTTTTATCGATTCTCCTGATAACATCGCCGAAAGCAGAGACATGCATAAATGAGAAAGAGGTAAAGCAAATGATAATTTACATGTGTAAGGGTCGGATATACCACGGATGGTCAACAGGTCCTTCGTTATCGTCCCATCTATTACTGAGGGACATCTAGCTATCACGATAGGTAATTGAGATGCCTCAAGGCTAACCAGTACCTTTAATAATACCAATTATTTAACTTTCTAGTATTTTATGTGCTACATCCTTCAACATTATATTATCTATATTTCACAAAACGTATCCCAGAGCTACTTTTAATTAATGAATTAAAAATGTCATACTAATATGCAGCATTTTGTATACTCGTCTATTTATCTGAAAGAATAAAATTTTCGTCTCTCTATTTTAGTGTAGCGAAAATGAAATATAAACATCACTTAATGCCAAGAATCCCCAAAGTTCGATTTGCCGTCCTACCGACCGATTCCAGAATTTAGAATAATTATCTTTTGGAATTTTATGAACATGTATAGTGTTAAGGGTGTAGAACTTGACGTAAAAGTTTTGTCCCTAGGTATGACTGCATTCTTCTACTGAAAAGTTAGCTCTTCATAATAATTATCTATAAACATTTCGTAACGATCACTGATTATAGGCAATCGGAACTTTTAAAAATGGATTATTATGCGATTAATAATTACAAATAATTGTTTTAAATTATAAATTGAACTTTGCTTGGTTTGTAATTAAAAATCAGATACAGCCGTTGATAAGCCCTCTTCTCAAAGAATGCACTTTATAACATTGATCAGTTAATCTTGTAGTTTTCTTCGGTATTCGAGAAATAGAAATTCTTGGAATATGTAATGAATTGCGATGACATTAACTTACTAATATTTTAATATAGAGAATCATTATCTTTAATTCATTATACAAAGCACGTGTATAGCAAAGTTGATCAATGATTTTTCCACTCAAATATGAAAAATTAAAGAAATCACATCCTACATGTACGGCATAGGGCTGTAAAAGATTAGCTGTGATATACTAGTAAATCTAAAGACCACAGGTGACCACCAGGGCGGCTGGTCAACGATCAACCACCATTCAAATCCCGACAGTATATCGTCACCTCAAGATTTTCTAGAGCCAGTCGTAGATCTGACTGGAACGGCGGCTTTCTGGGATAACACGGCATCAGAGGGTGTATTTACGTCTCTTTGCGAAGGGGTTTGTTTGGAAGGAGCCGCAAGGCATTATGGGCGGGGAATGCGAATCGGATGGAGAACCGAGGCAACGACCGAAGGAGAATGGGTCAAAGTGGGATCATCCTCCGGCTTTCGCTTTGACTTCTCGCGGTTCGTAATGGTTACTTTACGGGAGGTCACTGGAGGGACAGAAAGGTTGGCACAAAGTAAAGGTGGATGGCACTAGAAAAGAGAGTAACCGCGAATGCTCGTGACTCTGCAATACAGAGCACGGAAGCAAATGAGACTGCGGAGTGGGTGAACCGGATAAACTCATGCAACGGGATACTGAAGGAATCATGCAATTGCAGTCAGAACTCTCGCTGTAACCATTGATAAAAAGTGAAACCGTCCTGACCTAAATTAGTCTCCTGCGCAAGTACCGTGGTCTCCGCAGTACCTACGGTTTCCTTCACAAAGAAATAAAATGTTTTGGCATGCCTTCCATGATTGAAAAAAACTGAGCTTTTATCGCTATACTCGTATAGCTGGTTTCCAAACGTTCTAGAGGGTTACATAATTCTTGTTTTACCTCTCCACACTTTCCTTGTCTTATGAAATTTTTCGGAGGTGTCTAAACTACATTTCGGATAGCACTTGGAATTTTAGTACAAATATTGTGCAGTATTACAATGTACTTAAATAAAATTTCAGCATTTTTATAAAAAAATTTAAAAAATATTTTGCGACAAGTTTAATTCGACACAATACTTATTTCGTTGAGAAAAAGATTACGAGATCAAGCGCTGATACCGAATCAGGGAGCCGACATATTCATACGGCATTTCATAGTGGGATAACCCTCTAACTGCCACACCGGTAGTAAATGGATAAGCCACATTCCCCCACTATAAAATTCCAGTCTTATTGACTTCTCTATATCGCCTCTAGATCTGTTACTTATCTATTCATGCAGCTCACCAGTTTCATTACGATGCTTTGTCAACAGCATGGCCTCAAACGAGAATCGAATCCGAGACCGCTTCAACTAAAGCCCGCGGTAAAGGCTTGAACAAATTAACTAACCCATTGAGAGCGAAAGATCCTATCTATTCTAATTGGCCACTCCGCTGGTTTGTCCCCTATAACAATTTGCTTATCGGATCACATCCTCGATATTCCCCGATTCCTAGTGCGCCAACGCATCAGAAAGTTATCGTATGAAATCCCAATGGCTAAGGAATGTAACACTTAGTGAGAGGGGCGGACAAGTGGAGTTTATTTGGGTGAAGCGGTAGGAAGCACGACAGAAGAAGCGGGGGAGAACGTTGGGGAAGGAATTAGGAGAGACCAGAAGGTTCTCTCGTATGTGAGGGAGGGCAGGTGCGAACTAAGTGGGCCACAATTCGGATGGGGCCTTTAAAGTAGATGACGAGAAATGGCACGTAAATTCCCAAGTTAAGTTTCAAAACGCTAACTGGATGACTTTTTGCGGCGAGAGGCCGGGATGAATAATAACTCGCAAATTATTAGCTAATTTACTCTGAACATCGGTGTGTCTTTCGATGTCGTGAAGGTTTCGTTTTCTCTTAGATTACTATGATTTTAGGACATCTTCGCTAATATTCTCTTGATGCGAAGCGAGAATGAGTTGAATGAATGAATCAGCGATACTGAAAAACAAAGGCGAGTGAAAAACTGATGAAAATAGCTGGATATGTAAATGGTGTAGTGGTCATGGTGCAGAAATGGAATTTTGCGGTCAAACGCAACTTTTTTTTAATAAAATTTAAGAAATGTGAAAATCCAAGTATTTCTACCCAAAATATGCTTATCCATAACCTACGTATTTATAATGGCTATCGATATCAATACATTTTTACATCAACAATAAATATGCATGATGTTAAAATGATCATTTATATAAACTATGAATTTATTTTTCTGGCATAACTGCATTTAAAATAAAAAGCACACCTAAAGCATGTGGAAGGAAAAGTGTAGTCAGAAGCTCAAAAAATAAAGTTAAGGGTGATCTTTAATTCCAACCGAAAGCATGACTGACCCAACTGAAAACATTTCACTATTGAAACATCAATTGTAATTGATGTTTTAATAGTGATGTGTTTGATTAGTGAGTGTGAGAATTGATCAAATATAATATGACAAGGTGATGTAATTAATTTAGAATTTGAAAACATAACTGTCCTAATAAATTCATCGAGATATTTAAAAAAGGAATGATTTAATGAAGAAAAAGTCCTCGCCGTAAATGACATTGGTTCTTTAGTATATACTCAAGGTTTCCTTCCTCAAGGATGAAGAGAATTTCAATCGATGAATTGATCTTTAAGGGACTTGAGATCCAATGCAGAAGTCTGCTTTGAGAGATAATATTATTTAACTGAATTCTGATCCTACTCTTTATATTTGAATAGCGATCCATTTGACAGAGAGACGACTTTGTAGTAATTACTAATTACTACTTACGTGCCCTTGATGAGAAATTAAATGCCAGTTTCCAGAGGAATCAAACAGTGAGAGCTGCAAATTCCCTCTGGAGGGAGACCTTCCTTGAAAACTCCTCGACCGCAAACGTCGTTTCACTAGTAATCTATAAGCACTGGTGAAGAGTACGATATTCCCCGAGGTGAACACAACCAAAGCAAGACTAGCACTGAATAGAGGTTCTTTAACAGAAGCGGACGTAAAGCGATCCTCCGAGTGGTTGTTTTGAACATTCCTTCCTCGAATTTAAGAGAAGGAAGACGAAGGAGGTCCGCAAGTGTACTCTTTACCTTCTGTGATGACTCAGGATAGTTTTTCCACACATTTTACGGCCTCGCAGCACGGCTCAGAAGGCCGTTTGAACCTTAACCTGCGCCATGCGATTTGGCCTTATCTCAGAGGGTATAGAAGCACTGCAGCTCAATGTTGACCCGATCGGCCCTTTAGAAACCTGCCTACGCCGACCCTCTTGGGACTCGATTTATTCCTGCTATGTTTACTCACTCATCTAAGGTGTATAAGCTACATCTTTGTTGACCACCTGTTGTATTATTTTTTGCACTCATTTAAAAATGCGATGACAAACATTTTTAATTGAAAATTATTAAATATTGTTGATAGATAGATTGATTCCACCATTTAAAAGTTTATTCCAGAGAAAGTTGATCCAAAAAGAATGATAAGAATAATAAAAAGTGATGGATTTAACTAGGTAAAGTTTCATAATATATTTTAATTTAATGCAACCGGACCGGTTTCAACTATTAATCATTGTCATAATGATGATAACTATTTTAACTAATGATTATTATACTATATATATTAATATATATTATAATACATGATAGCTATGACCTGATGATCACTATTAATAGTTGAAACCGGTCCGATCAAATAAAAACATTTTGTGATACTTTTGTTGATTAGTTATTTCCACCATAATGGAGTTTCACCAAGTAAGGGCTTCTACAATGAATTTTATTTTAATAATAAAGAAAAAGAAACTGCCTTGATTAGGCTCACAAATCCACCAATTAATAATAACAGTATCACAAAAGAAAAAATCTACGCTCGAGTTCCCATGAGCCTAATCTGGCTCCTCATAAATGGACAAATGGTTCAACATTTAATTGAACAAAAATGAAGAGGTAGGGGCCATGCTTATTATTTAACAGCAAACTCTATAATCACGGAATCAACGGATATTGTTCTTGTTCTAGACTATGGTTATAAATTCTCAACTATAACGTACACCTTACAGAAAGGAAGTAATGCCAAGTATTCTGTTAGTATCAGTGGTACTTAAATTCCAAAAATCCGTGTCGGTGAAACAGCGTCATCGACCTGGTGGCGTAGTGGTGTGGGCGAATCTTCCCATTCCAACCGGAGCAATCGCCAGAATTGAAGAACGACGAGATCCACCGAAATTTGCATCCGCAGCTGTCGTGCAGCGAAACAAGCGCGCATCGCTCGCGGTAATGGTAGAAGTGAATCACCGGTTTAATTTGAAAGCCGACATAATTGCTTCGGCAGTTAGGTCGACTTTTACGGTCGGTGGAAGCATGAGATATTTGCCAAGTTAAAGTTAACTTAAAGGACAAGCACCAAAATCAAGAGTGACCTTCATTCCTAAGTTATTTCGGATGGACCTGTTCGTCAATGTGATTGAAGCCAATTACTTATATCGTTGGGAAAATGAATCCCGTTTGTCATTTATACGGGCCTTATCTGTGTAGGGTAATCTAGTTTAGGCATACTGAATTATATTTTGTTATCTATTATGATGTTTCTTCAATCTTGATGTCTACCATAATATAATAACTGTCGTTTATAATAAGGGTTTTTGAATGCGAATCTTTCGTCAGTATTTGAAAAGTGTTGATTTTTCTCTACTTTTGGGAATTGAAATTTTTCAGACAACAGAGAAAATGAATGAGTATATATTTCAGTGAGCCATCTTATTTAATGACTCGTTTTTTGCGAAAATATAAATTTAAAATAATATTTAATGCGCTACTTTTGACCGAATGTTTTCAAACAGAATATTTTCCTGCAATTTTGGAATGAAGTTGCTTATCACTCAAATTAAAGAGTTGGTTTTCAGTAATTACTTCTACGAAATATGTGAACATAAATGAAATATATGGAATGAAATATAAATGTATTACTCTTTTATGCCGACAAAATTACACCTTCAATTCATCCACCGAAGTTTACAGGACTGTTTTAAGCCTTCTTAATTAGCATTCCCTCCCCCAAGAGGTGGTTGTTTAAAATATAACAGCATTCCAAGAAAATAGCACACTGCATTAAGACGTATAAAGGAATATCTTGTTAGAATATCATAATGAGAATTGAGTTTCAGGAATATTTCATAAATTGCCAAAATTAGGGTACCAAAAAGGACTTGAGATTAATTAAATTCTACTCATAAAATTACTCAAAAATTGATTTTATTATGTAAAGCTGTAAATTCATAACGATCGAGTGATCGTTGGAATCAGGTTTTAAAGTTTAGTCAACCAAAAGGAGCTGTAGTATTTTACACATTACATTTTGTTAACAGAAATGTAAAATTACAAGTAAATCGAACACAGAAATCCGTCAACTTAAATGTAGATAGGAACCAAGTCTTGGGACACTTTTGATTTCAAATTTTATTTGACCAGCTTTTCTCAAAATTATTTTTAAGCCAACAGTCACGATATGTTCAACCAAATACGCAATCGCCTTTATCGTCAGAATTTAGCGTGACTTTGTCCGGCCCACCTTCATTCATTCAGGAAGATTAATTTCCGGGGAAGCTATCATGCAATGGAATGATAAAATGATAAGCGAATCTCTATTTTCTTTTAAAGCCAGAGAAAAGTTGTTGAAAGTGGCGAACGTAATACACTTTCCATCCTCCCTACTGATGTTGTATGATCGAGTCCATTTCACCTTAAAAGACAATTACAAATTTCATGCATTATATCGCCATCTTTCTATGGCTTTCAGAACTTCGCGGCTAGGCTCAGCTTTCTATTTAATGGACGGTAAAAATACCTCGGTCCACATGCATGTGACACTAATGAAAACAGACTACGAAAGATATGCCACACGCTCCAATTTTGTGTGCTACTCGTGGAAAAGACAGTGCAATGATTGATGCCTCACCCATACTTGCCTGTATACACATTTTTTTTTTATTTTTTAAGTATTTTCTGTACATATTTTAATTTGATCAACAGCTATTAAATTTTTCTTAACGTTTCACCTTTCTCCGTATGTAAATCACAATGTTTGACGTCTGATCATGATATATTGGTCGGTGTTTCTAAAGATAGGGAATAAAATAGTGCGTTTAAATGTCAAAGATGGCTTCCTAACTGTACAAAATCGTTATGAGAATAAGCCAACCCGAACATAAGCTGAGTCACCTAATCACAAAAAACTGGGAAAAATAATTGACTCGAGTATATGTCTAGGGAAGGAAATGCAGCAGCTACTGCTATATTTCACACTAAAACTAGATACTAATAAAATCACAGCGTTTGTATCACTCTGTTAAATGTTTTTTTAATAAAAACAGTAAGTAATGAATTGTTAATTGAGCAAGTGAGGAATTTACAAGCGGAGTACCGGCTATGGCAGTCTTTTTCGATTGGAGAATAGATAAGTTACCTTCACTCGAGTATAAGCCGTAGGGGGCTTTTTCGGCATAAAACTGTACTGAAAAATTAGGCTTGTACATGATTTATATTTTAATACTTATTGCATTTAATGCGGTTTTAATCACTCTTATATCTGTAGGTTTCACAGGTTTTTCACACTTCCCTTTTTGTGAGTGTTTTCCTGCAGTGGAATTATTTTCCTGCAGTGGAATTATTTTCCTGAGCCCTCAGCTTAGGTTTTTTTCAATCCACATATTACTTTTCCTCGAGCACTTTTGCTAACTATCTCTTTCTTTCTGTCCCTCATTTGACGATGTCTATATCTATGTAAGAACCCTGCAAGCCACCTTTCGGCGTGTGGCAGGGGGTGCAATCACCTTGACTCTATTTTCCTAAACGGTTGCTATCGCGTATACTTCGCGGAAAAAATTAATTTTTGAAACGATTTGTTCTAGCATCTATTTCCCTAATCTTTCTGGCAGTATCAGAACGGCCCATATAACAGGGGGGCTTGCATTATATTGGTTACATCATCTGAAAACGTAATTTCTCTGCACTTATTTAATAGATTTATCCTTTTCCTATCTTCTAATGATTCCCATCCCGCGTCCTGTAATTAGTTAGGTTTAGATGTAAGAAGAGACTCCCCAGTCTCAATCTGCAATCTCCAGCCCAAATGAAGACCTATAATTATTATTATTATTATTATACTTAGCTTATGTTCATATTAGCTTTGTCCAAAATATATAATCCATCATCCTAATGAGAAAGGAATTAGTGACTAGGTAAATGTCTAATAATAGAATCACTGAACCGAGTTCTAAATTATACGATCTTTAGCGTAGGTTACGAGATGAAAAATAATTAACCTTCAAGAGAAAAAATTAGATTGAATTTCACAGCGCTACTTTAAAAGCTTATTTCGATAAAGACGTTAGACTTCTGAAGAGAGTATATTAATTAGTATTAAACTCCATTCATCGTCTAATTATAGCTTGATTATTTTATTATGCTTAGATAAATAAATTTTTGTGGAATAATTTTAAAGTTTATTTTATCTTATGTGTTAAGATGAAGTTCCACCAAGGCCGAAGTGATTGAAATTAAAATATTTTTCTCTATCTGTAACAGAAGAAAAATAAAATATATCACATTCCTCAAGCTATACTAACAGAAATAGTTTGATATCGTATTTCTAAAATTGAAATCGATATAGAATTACACGACCAATCAGAGTACTGAAACTAACCAGTTGAGTTCCTTGGCGTAACGCTGTCGGATTCCAGTTCCGAAAATGCATTAGCGATAATTTTCTAGAATGATTCGATAAATCTTAAACTCCACAATTTATTTCTCTACTTACTTGCTAGCATTAAAGGGATATAAAGTTTCCAATGACGTCATCCTACAATTACCGGTAGCATTTAACGGCCCACTTTCATGACATTCTAATTACATTCATTAGCCGACTAGAACGGAATGCATAAGACTCTCATACGTGGCCATCTCGCGAACCATCGGAGGTCGTAAAGTATCGAAAATTTGGGCACTTGAGCACGGATCGTGACGGGAAGGGCACTGGGTCTTTGTCACGCCTCGCGCTAACATAAAAATTCAAGACCAAACAATCTCTCCTCGCATGCAACCGCGAATGGAATAGCCCGTGTGTGATGGCGGCACGTGACCCTCGAAGCCAGCCAATGACGGCTCGCTGTAGTCTGAAAGAAAAAGTTTTTTATTCCTTTTTTTCGCTCATCCTCATTCATGGGTGGTGATACCACTCCACTCCTCTGTTACCTGCTTCCACAACGCCCGGAATGAATCGAACCCGGATCCTCTGGATGACTTATCGCCTCTCGAAGAATGGAGCTTATTTGTCGAGGGATTTGTGTCGTTATAAAGTGGAGGTGCCGTCGTTGTATAGTGGAGGGGAGGTGCCGAGGATGGAGACAGCCGTTGCCAATAAGAATGGGGGCGTTTATGCCGTTTTCTGCTCGGGAGGGATTTGATTGAAACTGGGTCTTCGTTAATTGCTTCCACGGGAGTTGTATAACACTGCTGGTGTGTGCATTTTTGCTCCGAGTATCGGCTGACCATGAATATATTCAACTGCGAATTTCAATTTCGCTTGGAGTGAAATCGGCGGAGTAACCCTGAAGTTAAGCTTCGAATTATTCGAAACATACGCAATCAATTCAGTCTTTTACGTGCAAACTTGAGCATAGAGGATCTATATCAAAAGGGCAAACATTCCAATAGTCATCGTTTGCGCAATTTTGCAATATTACAGTATGTTAATTCTAATTACTAAGTCATGCTACAATGTAAATCAATTATTTTGCTTAAATTTTATTCGTTACTTGCTCTGTAATATAGCGCTCTATTTCTAGAATACGATCATTGAATATTCCCTTAAAATTAGTGTCCATAAATGAATATTTAATCAATAATCATATATTTTATTTAGTCAACAAACAAGGTATTAATTTGTTCCTTCCACTTTGTGAAGGCAGATTCACAATTAATGTTTATTTGTATAAATTTAATTTTGAACGATATTCTCATATAATTTTCTGTTTTCTCGTATTTTCTAACACTAGGTTTCATTAATATCTCTGTTGCTGCGTAATGTTACACCATTTCCATCATCTCTCTTTGGTCCTCTTGTTATAACGACTTAGATATCTCCGTTTGTTAGCTCCATCATAGTATTATAGCCAAAAATTAGACGGCGATATAAAGAAAAATGAAAATAATATTCCACTCCTTTCACAAAAGACAAATTTCAAATAATGCATTCACGAAGATGTGGGCAAAGAAAAAATATGAATGTTATCCTGACGGTTCTTAACAACTTCAGTAGCATAGTATACTAGCACATTATAAAATGTCTAAACTTGCAGTTGAGCTATGCAGAAAGATGTTCAAGATTCTGTTGTAAGTCTCGATTATTTACAACTTAATCATCATAATATGAATGACTTATATCATGGATAATGCTGATAATTGATAAGTCCGTAATTAATTTTAGTCTCATAGATTATAGGCATTTTGTTTATCCTTTAATTAGATAATTTATGAATGCCTGTATTTCTTAGCAAACTTCATCAAGCTCTTAAGAGAGTAAGATGCCAATTACCTCATTGAGTCATCTATTTGCTTACTTAGGCGATAATCATGATCATTTCCGTGTTTGCGTTAGGAAATGTTGCTGGGAATGCTCGGAAAAATATACTATGACGAAGTAAAGAAGTCATTATAACGATTGATTCACTCAATCTCACGTTAAGGTATGTACGCAGCATGATGGAATATTTCTTGTCACTCAAATATGTATGTAATACACATTCTTAAATGTTTGCTCATACGTTACTAATAATTCAATTTCTTCATCAGCAAAAATTATTATTACTTCAAGAGGCATAATTAATCATTTATTTTGGGCTTTCAATCTGTAAAATAAGCGAAACGAGAATAAAACTTTGTAGACTCGAATAAAAAATATCTCTTACTCTAATTTCTGGAAAAAATCCATAAGTACTATAACTTTAATAATTTACCTAAATTTCTAATATATTCTTATACGCTATTCAACATATAAGCTCGGCTTTGGTAATCACCTTGGCCGATGACGGGATGGTTTTTCTATAACAAAGTTTAACCAAAATATTCGTCCAAATTCTCACAATTGCAAATCTATATCAAGACGGAAATAATGATTTTTATTCAACTTGTCTCGATTTCATACGATCTTTATCTCTAATTTAATTTAGCAAAATAAATTAGGCCTGTAAACAATAAAAATAAATTGTTGTTTATAAGCGATCTACGTCGTATGTTAAAAATAATAATAATAATAATAAACTTTCATTATTTGAGCGAGACCGAGATTAAAAGTCTCTTCTTCTATTTAAACCATTAAATACACAATTGGTTCAGTTCGTGTCGCAAATCTTCCCATCAGTTTATTTTTAGCTTGGTGATCCGTCTAATAATCTAGTGCTAAAGCTTCGGAACGATGACGTACAGAATCTTAAGAGACTTAACGCTGAAATGCAGCAGAGAAATCTTAGGTGAGCGAGCGATAGCGAGATAATAGCAGTCATAAATGCAGCGGAGCAATCACGAGCACCTCTCTTTCTACAATGGACTCGCTCAATGTGTAAACACATGAGTTTATTGGAAGATAGTGTGAGTGTGTGAGTGACCTCGCTTTCCTAGGTTAAACAATCGCCATTCACCGCAGTTGATAATGTTAACTGACCTGAATTGAAAACATAAAAAACCAACTAATTAGCAATGGAATGGGGATTAATGAAACGGAAACCTTTTTGAATACTAAACAAAGTCAATTTATTCAAAAGGGGGTACGATTCAAAAATTGGTGGCAGAATGATTACCAAATCGTTGACAAAATAAATTAGTCAGATATTTAGTAAATGCACAAGTTATGCATATATGGAATATTTAAATCCTCGTAATGTAACCGATTTACTATTTATTCGTGGATACCGTTTTACGGATGGTAATCCGTATTTACTGTTATATTCTCAGTATACGATATGTGTAATGATTCTTAGGTTCATTCTTTATTGGTATGAACTTCGAGCATATTCATGCGTATACGATTTAGGTTGGAAATCCTTCGTAAATTCAATGTTGACAATGACTAATTATAATTTATGGCAGAGGGATATTAGAGCTTATTGTATTTTGCCTCTTTATTTCCTTATAAATTATTTCCCGAATTCTTTTCCGTCTACTCTTTTACGACATCACGCAAAAAGAAGGAAGGTTGAGGGTAGAAATGTAATCCCATGTGCACATAATTGAAATACTTCTAAACCGCAAACCATATTCAGAATACTGTTGCTGTAAACCACATAAAATGTGGCTACTCTCAGGAAGAGATCACATACGCAATCATCCGTCAAACCACCGTGACAACCAAATCACTAAATGAAATTAAAAGCACTTTTTCCATTTTCATCCAACGTCAATTTGTCATTCCACTCGCATAAATAACCTAGTTATCCAATCAAATTACCGGTTTCATTATTAATTTTTTGAATTTTGAGTCGGAAAATGATTTTCAAATATGCCGTAAACTTAATCAACGTTCTGTCAAAGATAATGTCCCGATCACGACAGAATATCAATGGAATTGTAGAAATGAAAGTTTAATTTATGGCAGCATGTAGTACCAACATCAATTCCGTTTAGTATCTTCCACATATCTTACCTGTCCAGATTACCAATTTGATCCCATTCCCAACAGATGCATAACCAACTCTCTCGAGTGAGCAATTATCACTTTTACGAACGCAGCTGTAAAACATTGCCAAGAGCTCTTCTCTTCTTTAAAATCAGTGAGCGGCATTCTAAGAAGTACATGCTAGCGGAGGAGGAGCCATCGAGGTCGTTTAGCTTGGATTCCGTAAGGTAGGCTATCATTCAGGATTGCATCCACTCTTCCCTAATGTTATAATTCTCCAATAGGAGTGATTCCCTCTGATTCTTCCGAAAGAGAGCGAGGTGGAACTGGGAATGTATCCAAGTAAATAGGTATATCCAAACTGTAGCGTTGACAACATTAAATCATGAAGTTGACTATCAGTTATCCTTGTAATTTCATCGCTTCAATTATACTTATGAGACACGATTTTGGGTAGCAAAATTAAGTCATGATATTCTACATGTGGTGAAGTTTTCCTAATTCTTAAATTCAGTATCCATTTAATAACGGTATCCGATAGTTGTGTTCAGAGTCATTGCCCGTATTAAATAGTGTTAGTTAACCCTGTAGGAAAGCTCAAGATTAAGGAAAGAGATTAACTTAACTTAAATTATAAAGGTTTTATTAAAAGAATTAATAAAATATTCTCACTTGAATATTGCGCAAAGTAAATTTATTTAGTGAGTCTTTCTGTGTCGACATGCCAAAAAAGCATAAAATCACTGACTAGCTTCATACTGATAAATGCATTTCGATGTCATTATATTTGTTCAAAATTTTAAAACACTGTTGAGTAGAGTAGTTCTCGTAAAGAAGAACGCATGAATTGGAATAGATTGTGAAATTATCGTTAGCTAATTATGACTAATGCAAGCGAGCGTTTTAGAGACATAATTTAGCTAACTCCGTAAGGCCCAATAGATTGCATGTTTCTGAAAGTTTAACATTATATTCTATGTTTGTCATTGTTAACTAAAGTGGAAAAAGATAATATTTGTTGGAAAATATTCTTGAAAGTAAGACCACTATTGTATAAGGACGATAAAAGTAACGATTTTCGGAGAATATTTATAATTTTAAGATCACTAAAATGAGTATCGCATGAATTCTGCATACTATTAGTTGTAATTGATGCTATCCGCAGTAGATTAATACTTAGACGCCCCGGCGTTTATCACAATAATGATGTAAATCAAAAATTTTAAAAATCGATTAACTTTAAAGTAAAAAGAATAAAAGCAAATTTCTGGAGTGAATTTCGCAAATAAAATCGAATGTCAACAAAGGAAAAAGTTTCGTTCACCAGGGAATTCTTCGGTAGCTCATCGGGACCGTAAAAAGCAGAATGGAATCTTTAAAGAAAAAGAGCGAGATCTCCCATTGGGTTTTATGAGAGCTTGAAAATGAAAGTTAAAGGTTGGAAAGGGAAGAAGGAAAGGTCGGTATGATTTAATGGCGGCTATCTTTCGCCGTCCATTCACTATTCATCCACCATTTACGACAAGACTCTTTCTTCCGTTAAGATAAAACCACGTTGGATACAGCCATAGTTACAGGCAGAAATGTTTTAGCGAAGAAATCTCAATTATGTGAACTTAATTCCCTTAAATTATACGCTCAAATAAATGTATTGTGTTTAAATATGGACATTTCTGAATAAATGAAGAAGTTAGTGTTGGGATCGTCACTCATATCATACGATCGGACGGAGAATTTTTACAAATAAAAAGACTATCTAATAAAAGTACCACGATTAATTGCCTCGGCAATACTGAGGCATTTATAGCAACTGATGGCCCCCCTTAAGTCGATTCTGATTTTCGTTCCAAAAGATTAAGTCAAGCCCCACTGATTAGAAATCAAGTAATAATTTTTGTCCTATAACAAATGTGTACAGTGATACTGAAAAGGACGTAAAGTAAAATATAACTAAATGATTCGTAGTTTAATAATACGCATTGAGTGATTTTTTTTAAATTGCAAGTAAAAAACTCTCTATATCGTACATTCAATTAAGCAAAGGAAACATCTGTTTCAACTTGATAACCTCTAACTAGTGACGTAGAATAGTATAATTTTCATGTTCTTTCATAATTGAAAATTTATACTTTTAACCTGGTCTTGCGGATTTTTCAGTTATAAATATTTTTATAGATATACATGCGATCCTTGTTGTGCGAGAGCAAATTAGAAAGATCGAATGAATATTGCGAAATGCGTTAAAATTGTATTTGTTGCATTTTTGGGTTCACTACTCTCAGTCTTTCTAAACTCCTCATGGTATGGTAGAAATATTTTTAACTTGGGAAACACCAGTGCTAATAATATGAAACTGAGATAAAGCTGTTCTAAGAAGTTTCATTTCCTTATAAAAATTTTCTTCTTTCTTCTAAGGGAAAATAACGACAAACCTCCGGCCTTTATC
Organism: Sympetrum striolatum; assembly: GCA_947579665.1. Classification (NCBI taxonomy): domain Eukaryota; kingdom Metazoa; phylum Arthropoda; class Insecta; order Odonata; family Libellulidae; genus Sympetrum; species Sympetrum striolatum. Next base: position 73,291,920 of record OX388347.1, on the reverse strand, counting down.
CTATGTTTTGGGTCACGGTTTATTACCTTAAAATTCTTACCCAGCAAAATTTTCTTTATTTACACAGCCTATTTGAAAATAAATAAGTTATACGTATTTAATACATAAAAATAAATTTAAAGATTATTCCACCTTTCATCTAAACAACCACCGCTCCTCAACAAAAACTGTGTACTCATTCTAATCTTTAATGTGCTTTACGTAATTATTTCATAATGCAATGAAAAGCAGAAAGTTACTTCTTTAAATGTTGATAAACGTGTTTTTCTATGCTGAACCGAGGCTAATGATGTTTGCAAGGAAACTTAGGTATAATATTTCGAAAAATCAGGCACATGATGACATTTCTTATTTAACGACTTGAGGATAAGTTTAATGTTCATAATCCATTATGTAAGCTACCTTCTAGTATTCCGGCGACATAGGTTCGTAACAGCAGTGAATCATGGAAGATCCCAGACGCTGAGGATATACCGTATATTCTCGTACCCAGAGTCTTGTCATCTCGCCAAAGTTACTTCCACAGCTATGGAGCAAGGTACTCATTCAAAATCCCAGTGAAAATGTAGATGAACCATCATGCGCTGAATAAACGTTTAGCTATTGAAATTTCCCTCGTGGTTAGTAATTATGCTATTGGTTTGAAATGGAGGCATGAAAAGGTGTATTTCTGTCACCTGATACTCAATCAGAAGGGGAATTTAAAAATAAGCATAACACATATATGCATGATTAGCAGTGAAGGCGCGAATCGTTCCAAGACGGGATTTGCCAAAACGCAGTTTCTCGACGGCAACTAGATATGATCATACGTGCATTATTCGATGAATTTGGCAGAAGCGAAAGCAAGAGATGTCTTCTCTTTGATTTCGACTTCCTTTCATCGCCATGGCAACAGCACGTGATCTGCTTATTAATTATTCGAGTGCGTCTTTGTTGAGAAAACTGCGCTTTCCAGATGTGCTAATCCTAAAGTGATGTACGACTGCATCCTCTTTCAAAGCAATTCGAAACTTTTCTTCGGAATAATTTTGTTGTCACTGTCCATCTGTTGAACGCGCGGCTCCTAGAAGATGGCAAAATTGAAATCCCACGGACTTTGGAAAAAGGAAACTAGTTAAAGTATTGCACAACGACCGTGAAATAAATTTTGTTTCCGAGGGTTTTCCTTTGATTTCTGTAATAATTTAATAATTACAAATTGATGGAAGAGAAGAAGTTTGGAGTTATAAATTATGTAATTTAGAATGTGAGCAAACATTGGTAAGGAGTAATGTATGTGGCTGCAAAACTTCTGCGTAAGTTTGATAAATAACAACTCACCTATAACTTAGACATGTTGGAAAATCAGCCCGAGGGAGGTTACTCAAAGTAATGGCTCATTCAAAAAATTGAAGCGGTAAATCTACATTTATAATCGAAATTCAACCATGTTCAAGTACCTAGTTGTACAAGTTTTACATCAGCTCTGATAACATTTACAAATTATAGTTTAGACAACTCAATTTTATTATTAGGTATAGAAAACTAATACTTGAAAAATAGAAACCTATGTTTGACTCGATAAAATGTCTGAATGACTGAATTTTGCATCCAAGGAAAATTCAAAAATGGTAACATTATTAATAAATAAAGTACACTCCTGGCCAAAATTAACGCAGCACCTCCCTAGCGATCCTTACGGCCGGTGCTGCGTTAATTTTGGCCAGGACTGTACATAAAATATTTTTCAACATTGAGGAAATTCCAATAGTTCTATTTTCGAATCAATGTCAAAATAAGTTATAAATTACTAATATAACACACATATTTTCTTTATTTATAATAAATATATATTACTCACATATTCGGATGTAGAGACATATTTCAAAAGTTTCTCCTGTATAAATTATGGCTGTCCTGTAAAACGCAAAAACTGCAAAAGGGTTTCACAAAAATGGCCGGCCTGAATTTTTAGAAAAATAGGTCACGATATAATTTATGACGAAGATACCGTGGAATCCAGGAGCTCGAATATCTATGTCAAACATCAATCAAATCTTTTTCCTATACGGAGATATTTTGCACAGTTTATTACATCACTACTTCCCGAGTACTTATGGAATAAGAGGAGCACTATCCTAGGTCGGTGTTGTGTGGACAATGCAAATTTGTGACACTTGTTGGATGAAACGTATATTTAGACATTTTCTAGTGGCCATTTTGAAGTGTAAAAAGGATCGTGGTTTGAGTACTCCGACGACAAAGTTTCCGTGTCTCATCCATGACAGGGGCTCGTTAAAAAGTCCTCGAAGATTCCATCAGATAAGGAGTCAACAAGCGGAGGATCATTTGAGTTCTCCGACCTCATCGCCGTCATCTTTAAGATTCGATCAATACCAAAGGAAATTGCTTTTTTCTTCTTCATCATACCCGGTGCCGTTATTGTGGTGTCGTTTATTTCCGGAATGTCTGGAGTTATTTTCCGAATACCGCCGAGGCAAAGTAATCGATTATTAGTGAGGCGATGAGTATCGCAGTAACTCCGCTTCGCATTTGATCCTAAAACATATATAAGAATGGCATTTTGAAGGAAACTGACAGATTATTTTCCATAAGCACTTCTCCTCGATAGTGGTTGGATTGGAAATCAAAAGATTCTTGCAATGAGAGATATTGATGGACGTATTATTTTGGAGATATTCATTTTGGAGCGTAAACGCAATGAAAGGATTGTGTAGTATTGAAAATAGTGTATAGAATGCCAGAAAAGGGTTTCCCTCTGTGTAAGATTAACTTTTATTTATAATGACAATTTTCCGAAAAATATTCAAATATCCGTTCCTTCAATGAACGATAGACGGTTGTAAAAAAATAGGAAATAAGTTGAACGATGGATGTCCACCATCACTTACTGAAAATTTGTCAGGTGGGTACGTACTGTGTTTCAGGTATATTACCATCACCTGAAACACAATATGTATAGTAAAAAAACAGTATAGTATACCTTTACCAGAAAGATAGTATAGCATGTACTAGATATACCTGAAAGATAGATATGAAATAAAATAGTAGAGTATACGTAAAGCTAAACGTGAACAAAATATGTTTAATATAGTTCAGTATGTTACAAAGTTTTATTTTAACAAACCACCTAACTAGAAGATTCTTCGTCTTCATAGATCTGGTAGAGAGGCGTTAGACAGAATGCAACCTTCCGTAGGTTGTTGATCGCTTCAGCAGTTTCACCAAACGTTTCCAAATAAATTTCAATCTCACTCTCTTATCCTTGATGATAAATAAATAGAAGTATAAACTGTAGAACGCATAATGGAGTCATTTTAAAAATATTCTTGATGTGACTAAAAACTTTTATTTGTGTACTGAATAGCTTATTATTCTGATTGCGTTTATATTTATTTTATTTATTATTAAATTAGTTACGCGTATATACGTTGGCGCATTTTAATCATTATCATAATAATTATAATTTTAATTCACTTCGTCTTGGTAACTACTCAGAGCGTTTTTATAGCATGATAATGTTAACCACTGATAGCATTCTGGCTCAGTGAGGAAAGATATGGTAAATTACCTCACCATTCATCTTACCGAGTAAACCTCTCAAAGATAATGGTCGCTAATGATTGGAGGAATTATGTACAAACCGGTCTTCGAGCTGAACATTTTCAAAACATTCTCACCATAAATACATGTAATGTTGATAGTTTGTATCACCTATATCGTGTTACTGTAATTAACTTGATTTCATTGCTCTTCTTAAGTAACCCTTACTACGAGTATATTTCACTTCTACAATACTCTTCTCAGAGAAATTATACAAACGGATTCTCCAAATGGGAGAAATTATTATTTATATTTTTATATCATCTCGACCGCCTATGTGATCTTGCTTAATCAGGAATATGGTTTTACAGATTAATAGCACTAGAAAATAATCTTCGTGAGCTTCACATTAACTGATTTCAAAATGTAAAACATCTCCTGTGAAAACAACCTACATATATTTATATACCTATAGCTTCATAGCTTTCCAACTAATATTCTTGCATCTTAAAGTGTTCACAATAACTCAAAGCAGAAAACTTGCTTAGTTCATTCTCAATAGTCCTTCTCAATTCAATTAGTCTCAATTCTCTAATAGTACAAGAGTCCGCCATTTTGTTACATAACATATACAGATACTCATTTGCAATCATTAAATTTAGTATTTGTGAAAGATAAAGTAAGGTGGCGTTGTGTTTCATCCGACAACATACCTTTAATGGGTTCAGCATCGTTTTGAAGTTGAAGAATTTCGCGAAAAATCGAAGACCGGCATTTTACACAAAATTTGGTCAAATTTGACCCCCTGTAGAATTGTAATGCGCAGGAATCAACGAAAACTATTTCGTAGTTATATGCAGAATTTATTCAAGAATAACAATGCGAAGTTTCAAAGTCCGCACTAAAAAAAAAACACTTTCGTATTTTTGGCCAGCTTTTTTCGATTCTAGCCCACTGTGCGGCGTTCCTGCTAAACGAGTACATTCTAGGGCTCAACAGGACGTACCCTAGTAATCCACTCAAGGAGAGGCCCTTTGCGGTGGGTTGATTATCCAGAAGGAGCCAATACGTCAGAGTTCCCATTAGTTTTTGGAATGCATCTTCGGGCAGAACAGAGTGGTTCCATCGACCGCGAAACTCAAGATTAATTTTCCGAGCGAAAGCGTCGCAATACACTTCAATTTCAGAGCGAATCCATTTTGCCTTCCTCCGAGTTCCTCATCACGATCGCTATGAACAATCACGAAGCACAATTTCGGATTCCCAAACTAATAAGTCTCTGCGAAAACAGGACAATTTTAGAGTTAACAGGCGGTGGACCTAAATAAAGATGAAAATACCCAATTAGGGAGCCATATTTTTCATCTTGTCCCATTTACGGCAATCCGAGAAAAACTTATCCAAACAATCGCTTTCGGGGTTTTATTACCGAAGTTTAATTTATGTTACGTATGTTCCAATTTCTGTTTCGAAAATAGCGAGATATTAAACTGTCGTACGTGCAGTAATTAAGGTAAACATGTCTCCTTTTATCTTGGTTACTTAAAGCAGACGTAGGATCATTTCTACTAAAGCGAATCGAACACACTTATTTAAATGTTTTGTCAATCGTAAGGAAATGCTTCGTTATTATCATTGTTGATTTAATTTAAATAAATTTTTATTGCTTCCAAAGAAAATACGTTTACAAGCCTCTACTTACGAAGGAAAATTATGCCATTCTCTTTTTTCCATGCTCAACCCCTTTCCTCCCCATTGCCACTTCTTTTATTGAGTTTTTCATTCTGTTTTTCATTTCTTTCGGTTGCCAGAGGAAGAGGTTGATCATTTGAATTCTATCGTGTTTTTCAAATACTTTTTCAACGAAGATAGTCAAATTTTGTTTTTTATTTATCAAATAGGAATAAGTTTTGCCAAATACTGCCAGAATTCATTAATCAATACCAACTTACAGTAAAAACCGTACGCATTATGAGAGAAACTTGAAAGCTGTTCTTTTTCAAGACTGCCGAACTATTTTCAAGGAATACATTGATGCCGAATACCTTTTGTATCCATCCTTATACTTCCGATTCCGAATTCAATGTATAGTCTCATTATCATCATCCCCGTAGATGAAAGAGTAAAGGTTTTCTGAAAAAACAAATTCAAAGAAAAAGTTGAAATTGATTAATTCGTAAACAGCAGAGAGAAGAGAAAATCTATTCATGCTTATGTAGAAAAATCATGAACCATTCAAAGTGGGAAACGTTGGCTTTAATTCACTGTTTGTTGTGTAGTAGTAGTTCTTGTGTGTATAAGATACGAGCGAAGTTTAGTTGGCCTGCTCCTGGTGATTTAGGAGAGGAGAGAATTCGAAGAAATATGCCTATTGGAGAGCAAGATGAATGAGCCAGAATAAGTAGGTGAAACTACTTTCCATCAGGGTCCACATTTATGTACCATTAGGCCACTTATAAAGCCATTCAACCATATAAGAAATCCTAAGGCCGCACTTGAGTGACATATTCTATTCAAATATTGGTGGCTCGACATTGGAATTGGTTATGAAGAAAAACGACTCTAATTACCAATTAAACTGAAGTGGAATATTTCTTATTTTATTCCACAAGCGTCACTGGGCAAAAAATAAGTTTATATTCTCGAGTTTCAATCAAGAAGAAATAAAAAACTGCATTTAACACAAAAATAACCCGCATGTGGGGTGGAGACCGCAGCTTTTCAAATTATGGTCTAAAAGATGTAGATAGCGATCAATTGACTCATTCATTGTCATTTTAGCTACGGAAACATCGATTGCATTAATGAAAAATAAATTATTACAAATTTGAAATGTGTAAAATTTTTACATTTCGCCTCCATCATTATGAAGGATTTAAAATATCTTAAAGTTATATTTGACTATTGAATTACAGCGTAAAAGAAATTCTTTCGCATGAAGAGTGTCAAAAAGAATCCACTCCCCAAAGCACGACAGTGGAAGAATTTTTTCGCGTGTTTCAAATCTTCGCATAAGCGAAACGATAGAAGAAATTGCGATTCCCATTCCCTCTTCCTCTCCAATGAGCATGAGGAAGATGAAAGATGAAGTTATTCGGTGCGATACTCATTCCGGGTGACGTAAAAAGCAGTGAGATTGAAGAGGAGGGATTTGGGTGATGCCAAGAAGGGAAAAACTTGATTTTGAGCAAAAAGAATATTTCTTGGATGTAAAACGTTTGCCTGGAAGTTGATTTTTGGCATGTTCTCATCGGTTGATAAATTAAAGGTGTTGATAATGTAAACATAATATATATACACTACATTCTTATCATTTACATTGACAATATGGAATACTTTTCCCTAAAATCCTTACCCTTACCCCAGTTCGCCTTTTCTTTAAAGAATTTCATTGGAATGATCAAATCTCAAAACCTAGGTTCATCAAAGAAAATTCAGAAACGAAATGTATCAGAATAGGGAAAGCAAAGAGCAATACTCATTGCTGAGAGTCATTATGCTGCTTTGATACTGAATTCCTCCACCAATGGCTACCGAAAACATTGGAAAGCAACTGAGGCTTACTTGATGATATGTGGAGTGACTTAATCTACCTTTACTTTCCTCTTGGAGCCAGAATGATGTCTGAGGGATAATTCAATGTAATGCAATACTATAACAATATGGATACAAACTATCATTGTATTAATTGAGTAGCCACGATAAATGTCTTTGTTCAGCGTATTTCATACCTCGTTATATTTCCATTTTGTCGAGGTCACAAACAAGATAGAAAAAAGAACATATTTCTTAACAAAAAACAAACAGAAAAATTGCATTTATCACGATTTATTTACGAATCAGAGAGATAGCTAACATTTTTATTTCAAAATGATGATTACTTGTATCGTTGCCAAGCTAATAAGCTGCAAAGTAGGAAAATTGAGGAAAACTAGCAGAAGTAAAGTGGGTGAAATTTATCACTTCCTTCATTGCAACATCTCTAGTTAGGCCTCACCTTGAGATGCACGTAGTGTATGGGACCCCGCCGAGAAATGTCATATTCGGGATTTACAAAAAATACAGCGAAAGGCGATACGATTTGTAAAGAATTTTTACGATAAAACAGCGAGTGTCACTCAGATATTACAGGACGCGGTATGGGAATCATTAGAAGATAGAAGAAAAATTCAAAGGATAAATTTATTAAATAATTTCAGAGAAATTACGTTCTTAGATGATGTAACCGATATAATGCGACCCCCCTGTTGTATGGGCCGTTCTAATACTGCCAGAAAGATTAGGGAAATAGATGCTAGAACGAATCGTTTCAAACATTCATTTTTTCCGCGAAGTATACGCGAAAGCAACCGTTTAGGAAAATAGAGTCGAGGTGCTTGCACCCCCTGCCACACGCCGAAAGGCGGCCTGCACGGATCTTACATAGACATAGACATCTTTAAGATCCTGACAAATTTCTGAGGCTGGCTCCAGAGATGGGATGATAAAGTAGAAACGAGCTATTAATAGCGCTATCTCAGCTGACTAAATAGTAATTAATTGACTTGATAAAGGGACAAGAATACGAATTGGAAACGATTGGAATTTTCTATAGTAATAATAATAATGAACATCTTTACATAACAGTATTATTTGTATGGTATACTATATGTAATGCACAAGCGACTTGTGCGAGAAGTGGTAAATAATGCTTCCACAAATCATTCATCACTTTTAAATTGAAGCTATATGTTCTTTTTTGGATAATGGCTGATCCCCTTAGTGTAGGATATATTGTCATTGCGTTTATAGGAACAATTAAAGCCAATTATTGAGATCACTATAGAATGCTTACGAGCAATCAAACCAAAACTGAATATCTCGAATAGCAAATACCACACTCGCTTTTAACTCCTTGGTAAAAGGGCATTCCTTCTCAGAAATAAAATTAAATAAAAACTGACCTACCTGATATTAATTGGGTAACTGACCTACATTACAATAACCGAAGCTAAATCGGACCGTCCTTTTGAAATTTTTCTTATGAATCATCAATTTTATTTTATATTTTATTTGGAAATAGACAACTGAATTAAATTCCACAAAGGTGGCCGCGATGAGGTCAAAATGGATTTTCCAATGGACAATCCAAAAAGATGATGAGATGGTTACTTTCCGCTCTTGTTGTATAGGAGACTACTTGTTTAGGTGATGTATAGCGACGTCCTAGTGGAATTTAATCATCCTTCGATGCCTAGCCATAATCGTGTCTCCCCTGAGAGTTTGTAGCAGCTATGAATCGCAAAAATTTACTTATACCAATACGTGCAGCAGGGAATATTTTTGGATCAGCAAAATAATCCATTTGTTACAACTTCCTTATTCAGAAAAAAACGGGAAATACAAACTGTAATAGGTGTACTTCCTGCATATAATCATTCGTTTTTGAATTGTGTTGTTATAAATCACCCCAAATCGCAGTGTTTCGGACTAAGTCGGCGATGGAAGGCTTCTTCTCTCTAGAATGAGGGCGGCTTCGATACTCGCATATTTTATCGATTCGTCCAACTCGAAGCGGAATCGGACGAAATTATCTCCTAATTTGAAATCCGCTCGCCCTGTAAAATCCACGAACTGCGAGCGTTAGCAGAATCTGATTTGGTGATTACACCTCCTTCGATTGGGATGCAGATGATCCCGGTGTTACACCCCCTGTCCGGGTAAAACGAAAAGCAAAACAGCGGACACGGCGCCCCCTAGGGAAACAAGAGCCACGTCAAACGTCCTATCGATCAAGTCATGTGCATCGGAGGCGGGAGTCAAACGGGCAGCTTTTGAATGGAGAGACAAGCGAATATGAGAGGATGATTTAGTAAAGGGACGCGACCAGGAGAGGACATCGGGAAATTAAAGGGCAATATCCGGAAGGTCCCTCCATCGGAGCAGGTTGCGGTGGGTCGCGGTGGAGGTATTTCCCCTAAGGACGCAGGCGCCGAGAAGGGGTGCGGGAGAGGATATTTGGGGGGAGTGAGGGCTTTTTAACTCCCCCCCCCTCCACCCTTTTCAAGCCCCGCCGAAGGGTGGGGATTCAATCGGGGAGACAGACGAGGAGTTGGGGGTGAGGGAATCATGGAGAAGAAAAATTCCGACGGAGTTGGGACAATGGGATGAGTGGGGGGTTGGAGCGGTGGTTTACCGGGTTTGGACTAAGGAACGGTCGAATGTTGGGCCGTGGAAGGGTTGGACAAAGGAACGATGAGGATTTTTGACGAAAGAACCGCGGTGTAGCCGGGACCGGGTTGGTTTATGTCGAGCTGGGTGGGTCTCACCTGGGCTCGCAATGGGCACCTCCGGGCCGAAAGCGTGGAGTGAGACGGAGGAGGAGGTGGTGGAGGAGTGCCCGCGGTGGAGGCGAAAGAGGGGTAGGACAGAGCAAAGGCGGGCGAGCTGCAGATCAATATTGCCGCGGCAGTGAGGGAGAGGTTATAGAGCCGGCAGAGAAGAGAGACGTAGCGAGGGTATCATCGTTTTAGGGAAACTTCCCTCGTCTATCCCCGTGTCTCGGTCTCTGACATGTAAAGGGGAACTTGCTAATTCGCTAGTACTTCTCCACCGAAAGAAAAGCGGCGATTTTTTCGTCCCCCACCCCTCTGGTGCGAGAGAACCAGAAAGTTCGTTACCTTACAACCGGAAGGTCTCATTTCTGAAGGGGGTCGAAGAGAGGGATAGCTTTATTTATATAATCCGCGGGTCTACCAGGGGGTTGCACCATCGTAGGCGTATACTCCGACTCCGGAAGGTATATTAGGTACTGCTGGTGGGTGTCCCGTTTTTTCCGGAGGCCTCAGACGTCTCAAAGGGGGCAGCAGGGGGGAGGGGGCGAAGTCGCGGAGGGACGAGAGATTTTTAGTTTCGCCCCCGCTGAAAACCCATCGCCGTCAAGACGTTTCTCTTTTCGGACAAGGCCGTGGTTGCCGTAACCGCCTTCATGGCGAAATCCCTCCACCTTCCAGGGCACATCTTCTCGAGGATGGGCGAAGGTAGTCCGGCAGACGGAGGCGGTGGCGGTGGCGGCGGGAGTGACAACTCGCTGCAAGCAAGGATGAGGAGGGCGAGGAGATGGATGGCCGAAAATGCACTGTTCATCGTCACCCTCTCCGGGGTCTTCTTGGGAGTGATCTTCGGTGAGTGATGGCTTTTGAATCTTTGGAGCACGTATACCCTTCCTGCACGATTCGCATGTATGTTCCCTGTAGCATTGACCTCAGGGAGTGGTTATCATCATGGCTTGTAATGGCAGCTTTCAGCAGCTCACGTATTGTTTTTTGTTGCATTAATTGAATACTCCCCGTGTTAAATTACGGGTGGATTTAGTGTGCAAAATCTCTTAGTCAGACAGAGGTTTTGTATCGCAGGTATTTTATTTTTTTTCTTTCTGCCTGCTTGCATATCTTTCTTCTAATAACTATAACAAGAAGGGGAAAAATGTCCACATGAATATTTTAATGTTACCAAAATTTCTTTAAGCATCATGTTAATCCATCCCAATGATATACACCAAGAGTTTTTACAACTATATTCCAAGATTGTTCTTTTCATCCTAATCTCTTTGAAGAAACAAGGACTTAAATCTATCCCTTAAAAATATATATGTAAAAGGTTTGTAAATATGTCAGATTTGGTTTCTTTGCTCGAAAAATTTTAATAACTCCAATCATACAAAATTTGTTTCTTTTATAAGAAAATTAAATAATTTGCATTCCTTATAAATTCAAAAATAAATTCCCTTCTCTGCTATAAAGACTAAATATTGAATGGCTTCTAAAAAATATTTTCACACATGTTCAAAACTCCATTATTCCAATTTTTAGCTATTACCTAAAGCAAAAAAGAAAGCTCTTATGCATAAGCTCAAATCATGGACAAAAGGGTTAAAATTACACAGCCATAAGATACAATAACCACTTTATCTGCCCTTTTTTCATGTGGATTTTTCTTTCCAAATTAGCTACATTTATGGTAGAGAAAAATATGTATTGTTTTTCTTTTGACAGGATTTTATATTCATCATAAAATGTCAAAATTTCGTTCAGAGTTGAATAGCATGATTAAAAATCAAATAAGGAGCGATGAAATTTATTTAATTTTTAATCGATAAGGCTAAGGACTGATAGAGCTTATTATGTTATTAGATTTTTTCCAGCCTGGGGATTTATGTTTACGATCGGAAGATTACAAAATAAATTCATAAATACTATGGACTACATTTACCTACTAAATTAATGATTAACATTGTGGATCAACTCTGCAGTAGGAAAATTTAATTTCCCGAAGGAATGAAAATTTGGATGACGCAGAAAATACCAATTGCATAACCAATCCTGTCATGAATATCTATCTGTATTCGGGATGTACAGTTATGTAATCTCAATTAACGGAAAAGCGTGCATTAAAATTCTATATAATTATGCGCATTGCTATTTCACCTACAGAGGAAACCCCACGCACCGATTAACACTATTCCATTCCACCCAAACCAATGAGCAAATTCCGATACATACTTTAGCATATTCAACATTGCAAATCACCGAGTACCCCCACCACTTGTCATTTTACGCTATTCGATTTGCTGACGAAAAAAAAATTCATCCCATCTCAAACAAGCCGGAAAATTATTCATTATACGTCGGGAAAAATCGCGTCGGAAATTCCCATCCGGTGGGGGTGCAATTCCTCTCCAACGGCACTTGAGGTCCTCGTCACCACGGCGACCAGAAACATTCACAAAGAGGATCCAAATAAATCTAGATTGCATCCCTAACAAGTCAGCGAAGCGCCTCGTTTGCAGCTCTCTTTAATAGAGACACTCTCAGCTAATGAGGTCGTCAGTCAACAGCCAACTTCTATATTGCTCAGTTTTCCCCCGCTTCCGCCTCTCCAACTGAGAATAGGATGAAAAACCTTTGAGAAATAATTTTCCGCCCATTCAGGGAGGAAACCGAGCTGAATGTTCTCCCTTCCGAAGTCCACTCCATTTATTCAATCTGAGGGTATTTTTGCTCTTTGGCTCCTCCCCTTCTGATTCCTGCCCCCTGGCTTATTTCGTCTCCAACCATGACATGCATGCCTTACTGATATTTCCTTTCATTAAAATGGTCCTTGGAATCGCTCCCTGGCATCTTACTCCATTTTCTTCGAAGCCTCCTTGCTTTCCCCAGTCGTCTCACGTGCCTTGATCATCCCAGCGATTCCATTCAGACGTACCCCCATATTTAGGCATCGACATCCTTGAGATGGTATAACCACTCTTAATTCCTACTTTTTCTCAGCAATTGGAAATCGCTTGATAGCGTCGTACGGATGTGAGGAATCCTATACTGCTACCACCGTCTATAAGCGATTTTGGTACAGTGGTACCTCGGTTAACGACGGCCTTAGTTAACGACGGACTTGGTTAACGACATGTTGCTTAAACCAAAAAATATCTTGGATAACGACGTAGGCTTTGGCTTACGACGCCTCGTCGATTGGTCTTTCCGGAGTTTCACGTTTTTCAGCACGTCTATTTATAATCACTATATTATAAACTAATATTTGGTGTACGTTACGATGTTACATCATAAAAACATACTGAATAGCAGCTAGCGGAGAATATTAAAAATAGTTCAATGCTAAATTGTAGCTAATTCACATAGGCACATGTTGTCTCACCGGAGTTAAATCGGTAAATATTATAAGTTTTGCTTCCAATGACTGGGGTGCGTCCTCGACGCCAGAAAATACGGTAATCCATTACGATTATTATACCTGTGGAAAATCGCGCCGTGGATAACGACCGTTTTGGTTAACGACGATTATCCTGGAACGGATTAGCGTCGTTAACCAAGGTACCACTGTATTTCGCCTGGTGAGATCCCTTAATGTTGTTAAGTGAGGTATTGTCTCAAATATGAAGTTTAAAAGTTATTCCTGGCATTATTTAGACTTGGAGCAGAACAACTGAGAATGAAAAATGTAAATTGCAAAGAAGGTAATCCATGCTTCCAAGACGTACATTTTCAGAATAACTGCGCAGTTAGAGCTTTAAAGGATTAGTCTCTCTCAACATTTACTGCACCTCATGTCTTACCGACTCGTACCTAGGGTTTTCCGCCTTGCTCGGTTAAAACCTTATTCATGGGTTTCTTTGCTTTTTCTTTGCGTTACTTATTTCACTTATCGATTGGGCATCTCCATCCAGACATTTAAAATTGTAATTCGTGGAGATATCGTCGGAATCTCATTGATTTTCCATCCTCTTAGTCGGATTTCAGAAATATTTCCCTGGTCCCGGAGAAAGCTCCCCAAACCTATGGAATTTCGCATGCGATTAAGGTAAAGATTGTGTATCGTACTCACGAAGGGTTAGACCTAGGTTTATTTCCAGCATTCATTCTGATCGATCATATCTAAGGTCAGATTTAACATCCCCTTATTCCATTGTTATTGCAAATGAATTTTCAAGAAGACCAATTTTCCGGTAGAAAGGTGTTAACATCCTCTAGCACAAAAGAACTCATCTCAACACATTACATAATTCTACTTAAATCCCAAATAGTCTCAAATTTATTCATATATGGTTATACCCATAAGAATACTTAGATAAGAAAGTGTCGTATATATATTAATTAATTATACATCACAATGTGATAAATATAGGATTTTAATATTACCTCCAATTCTGAAATATGACCATTGTTCCCAATTTAGATTTCCAATGATGTTTAGCATAGTATTTTGAATAATTTTATTATGCTCAAAATGGTGCCATAAATCATTTTCTTTGTCTGTGAACCAATTATCATATGCGCAAAATTCTCCATTTCCATTACAGTTCTGAAATATCGCTCTTCAGTTTTCCAGAAATTCCATAGTTGTTGGTAAATTTGTAAGGATTTCCCAATAATACATGTATATCATGATAACACAGTATACTGCGTATGAAGTATAAACAGGGTGTGGCTATAAGTTAAATCTTCATAAATGATAAAATTAGTGCCTAAAATAAAAGTTAGACAATGAGCTCGTTTTTTAATCACAAAAATTCTAAATCAAACAGTAAAATTAAATGCATTTTAAAACAGAAAATTAAATATAAAATATACATTGATTGGAAAAGAACCAAGCGGGAGAAAGACCCACTAAAAATAAGACTACAAAAGTATATGGATACTTGCAGAGGCAAAGGATATTTCTTACAGAAAATAGTACGTCATGACCGGTTCATTTAGATCTCTTGTTTAACCCATTCCAATCTTTCTCTGAAACAATTGCATAAAGTATACTAGTATACTTAGTATACTAAGAATATTTTCTCAACTACGCCTCTATTCGTTTCTTCACCTTCAATGTATTTATCTGTAATCTAGTTATGTATCTCTAACTGAATTCTAGTTTCTCGGCACATCTCTGTAAACCCCACCAACGCTTTCAAATGACATTTTAGACTTCATGCAGCAGAACCTTCTGCAAAGCCTTTACGTTTAATCCCATTCGTTCTTCCCTTGGCGCTATCTCCGCCTTACTCTCTTCTCATAAACTCAATTAACAGCCGAGCAAAAGCCTTACATAAAACAATAACTCAACCCGTTCTTCTTCTGAGGTGCACGGGTGCAGAGCTAACCATTCTTCCATCAGCGTCTTCTCATTCACTATGAATCACCGACCAAAGTCGGTTTCCCTCTCGATACTAAAGGTACTCCAAGGTGTAAAAGGTTTCAATGGATTCTGAACTACAATGAAAAAGGGTTTGAAATTTAGTGAATGTAAAACGCAGCTAGGGAAGCACGACAGTTACTTTTCATCTATTCCGAACAGTTAAACCTCTAAGGATCAGAATAAAAACACATTATTACGAATCCTATTACATTGAAAATAATTCAACTTACTTGGCAAGCTCTACCCTTATAATCTGGCTACATCAGCCTGAATATTTTTGATCAGTTGCATCAATAGGAATGTATATAGTATTTCAGCAAGCAGCTTATATAAAATTCAGATAGGAAGCTATAAGAAGACGAGAGTACTTGTAGATAAATAAGTCGCAGTTCCAATGACATAACAAGAACTCCGAACTCATTTGTGACTCAAAATAGACCTTACCTAAGAATTCTAGCTAAATTTACTTGGGAAAGTGTGTATGTTATGATGATAAATACGTCGTATGCTGTTATTCATTTCTTTCTATTACATAAAACTTGAGATATTTCAGGATTGCAAATATTGATACTAGAATTTCTGTTTGAACATAAGATTTCATTCATTCTGAAAACAAAGGAAACAAGTAAGAGCGAAAAGAGTGTATTTGCGATCATTTCACCCACCAGAAAGAAAATTTCATATTTCGAATAAGTGAACGGAAGAAGTTCAAACAAACAAATTCAGATCAGAGAGGAGTATTCGACTGAAAATTCGAGTAAAATAATTTCTTCCGACACATATCGGTGTAAATATAGCTAATAAACATATTTGTTAGATGTATTGATTTTTTAACAGACGTAAATCCCCTAGAACACTATTGAGACTGGTTACTGAGCTACCAAAAATGTCAACATATACGTTCAGAATAGAATACAATAACATCAAACGAAAGATGAACAACTATTCTTAAAGATTGAAAAGCGAAAAGGCTCAGAATATATTTGTGACAAACATTTTTCCTAAAAAGAGAGTGACATTAAACCCGGTAACAAAGGCGCAGTTATGCGCAGTAAAGAGCAGCATATAGAGATTTTTGCGAGAGGGCGTGGGCGGATGACTGCGAATAACTCTTCCTCCTACGCCACCCTTTTGTTTTATGCATAAGCTACCTCTCTCTCTCTCTCTGTCCCATAGACTTTTCAGTGGAAACTCTTGAATTTTTCTTAATGATCCTCCCGAGTTCAAAATGTTTGCATCTTTGTTCATCCAGCCTGCCAATGCCCATTCTTCTCCATCATTTTCTCGATTTACCATTGTTTCCCTTCGTTTCTATTTTCCTGCAATCTTTAGAGCCCGAGTACTCTTTCGTGCCCACTGCTCTCCGATGGCACTTCAATAGTCAGCGTTTCAAACTCCCGAAGGGAAATTGCCTGGGAATTCAGCACCAAGTTTTCTACGCAAATTTCCAAGTGATCTAGTGACTCTATTCCCCGGATACTGAGGAAAATATATATGTCGATCAAACTGTGGTCAAGCTGTAATAGTATGTCTCTCTCACGATAGTATGCGATTACTTTTATAAAATTATAATATGGATCCATAGAAGTACCAAGTACATCTATAAATATACAGGTATAATTTGTTGTGGCAGTATTCTATATTTTTCTAATTTGATGTAATTATCATACATTTTTATACTTAGCATTTTACTTTTTCCATTACTCACTAATATTTACTGCTATTTTAATTATTTTATTTATAAAAGTGATTTTTACAGAATCTATATCATGCGGGTTGGTAAAATAATTGGATAGTATCAATTGAATGGCAAATTTGACCAATTATATTTTCCAATATTTTCTTCAAATATGTTACCTGAGAAACTAAGAAATTTTTTAATTAATTTTAATATTTGTAGTGAAATTCAATCGAAATTCACTTTTAAACCGTGTATTTCATCATATGCCATCCTTTTTTATTTTATCCATTTAATAACCCATTTACACAATATTGCATAAAAATCTTCAATAATCGGTCTGCAGCTACAGCTTATTGGATGTGACTAATGTAATGGAAAATTACAGTTTTAATTAAGCTTCTATAAGAGTGAAAAATCAAGCCGTTAATTCTAAAAAAAAAACATAACGATAGGCTTGTAAAGAATGCAACAGCATCCTCTGAAAATTTAGAAACAATTTGAAGTTTATGACGAAAATTGATTTTCTTTCCTCTCAATTTGATTATAATAAACTTTGTTCACGAAAATTTAAAATAATTAAATTTTTATCCGCCATATCCTTACTCAATATTGATTGGATTGTTCGTGGAGGTCATTATAGCTACGTAATTGTGCTGGAAAAAAATTTGAGGTCAGGTGCACTTTATATTTAATCTTGCCATTGTATCCTGACAAATACTGCATTATTATCATCGAGCGCTATTCATCTGTCTCGCCATTGTATTTCCTCCATGAAATATTCGTGCGTAACCTTAACTGCTGATAAGCATCGCAGGCTAAGCAAATAACTCAGAACTGCACTTCATAACTTAAACGTTTCTCCACACATGCGAACAACGAGACAAATATACCGAAGCATATTTATCTTCTTACGGCAGCGGGGATACGTTTAGAACGTATCAAATAACAAACACGGAAAAAGCTAACGGGGAATATAAACATTACCCAGCATTTGAGTGATATTTAAGGTTTAATCAAAGCATCTATTACGTACCATATGGGGTCACAACAAGAATCGAGCACAAGAGCGCTTACCACCACACCATACAGTTAAATATGCTACATAATAACTTAGTTTTATCAGATTGCTTACCATTGCTAGTTCTGTTAGTTTATTTTGCTGTTTCCAATTGGGATAACCATAGCAACGTCTTTGTTTTTACAGTAATCGTCCAAATTTCCTACTCTTGAGTAAATATTTCGCTTGGGAGACATCTAGTTAACTTTTCCTACATTCCTTTCCATTCCCAAAAGCTCGCAAATTTTTGAGGAAGTATTTCACCATTATTAAAGTAGCTCTTTTTCGATCTTTCTCTCTCTTTGTTATCATTATTTACTCGTCCAATGTCATCCAAGTCCCTCTGCTTGCATCGATTTCTGCCACATTTCCGAACCAACAAAAAATATACAATCCAGATGTTTTACCCATCTTGTCTCAGATTCCTTACGCATTACGCCGTCATTACTGCCTCTAATTCTCTTTTTTCGCTGACCTCTCCCCATTCCAATTACATTCGGTTTACGCATTTGCTTCTAAGGACTCACCCATCTTTCTCAATTATGCAACACGAGCTATAGATTGTATGATTGATATGTATCTCCATAATATTAAGCGATCCCTTGTGCACGTTTTTAATCAGCCTGCTCGATAATCTCGAGAGATGCTCGGAACTCATCTCGTTAAAATGTTGAGGATCTTGCGCAATGGCTGCATCGCATTTCGTGGGTCTATTACAGTAGCTAGATTAGGAGAGTCTAGTGCATTTCCAAGCCTATATCCAATTTCAGGCACATAATGCATTAACTGCTGAGTAATACGGTGCCCGTAATGACCCTCTTAGAGCAGTAGGATCAATCCTTCAAGACGCCATCTTATACGAATGAGATGATCACTGGGGAATCGATACGAGAAGGTGAGCCAAATATCCGTCTGCGAGTATGCAAATGATTCTACGTGAACCTAACTCCATGCGAACCATGTACGGCTGTCGTACGACTTTACAAAAGAGTCTCAGATTCTTGACTATGTCAGTCCTTAAGATTGATTTTAAATGGAGGACCAAGTTGAAAGAAATCAAGTTCACCTTGCCAGCTCCACGTATACATTTTGGCATTCATTCCAAAATTTCCGAGGGACGCAAGCTATGAGAATATACGATTAGGTAACAAGCTCTAATCCAACTCGGAAATAAGTACTATCTACATTATTCTGATGTAGATTACCATGACTATGTTTACTTTCAATTAAGACAGAAATATCATAAAACGAGGAATTCCTTCACTCTTGTATTCTCTCTATTAAGATGGTGCTCACTAAACCTTAATATCTATAGTGATACCACCTCATTTTTCTTAATTTTTAAATCGCGAATCCCTCATAAAAAGCAATATCTTATCAATACTAATTAAAATAGTAATGTAAAACGACTTCGACGCAGCTAGTGATTCGTCAAAATCGTGTTTGTTTGCCAACTATTACGACCGCTATTTGGCATTTAATATCGCCGAGGAATTGCCAACTAATAAATTTAAAAATAAATCGCAATTATTTATTGCGCGTAAATGACCACACAAAGGATAATGAGAAGATTAACTCGCTGGGAATAGCAGTTGTTTAAGCTGCTGTTGAGCTAAGATAAATGAGAAAGTATGTATACGAATAGTATATATTAGTATTATTCTATATAGTAGTACACGTACGAAATTCGAAAAACCCCATTAAATCTTACATTAAAATAATTTCATGGATGCAAATATCTACTGATAAATAGACATATATCTGATATATAATCCGACAGACAGGGTTCGCACGCCGCATCATTATTATTTACATTGTTTCAACAAAAGCGGCTTCTAAATGAAATTGATTGATTATATTTCAAAATTACATAAATAAAATCTCATTCATTAAAATTCATTGTTTGCTCGAACGAAACACGATGATAACAGAGTAAAACTGTAGTTCCGATAACTGCTGTTTACAGCCCCTTCCACTCCCTGTAAGGCGGCTTGTTTATTACTTTCATTATTACCATGGGTTTTTAAGTGGTCGTAAACAAAAAGTTATTTGCTGTCACCGTCCAATATGTTGGCATATATCAACAAATTTGTGGACAGAATTCAATGAATTCTTACTTAACACTTACAGCATATAATTTCTAACAGGATATTTATCACACATAAGCGTGGAATTTTCGTATGAAATTTAATGAAAAACCTGGAGGACATGAGCTTTTTTTATGAAATTTACCGCTTTAACCTGCAACACTTGTAAAAATTCACGAAAATATAAAAAGGTTGTAATCATATCATAATCACAAAATTCAATCTGCAACGATTTTTGCACAACGCATTGTAATGCGGCATTTTACTAATATACTTAAACTGGTGGATACTGATTTAATTTAAATTACTATTACCAAACTAAACCTATCTTACTGATTTATGAGGCACCGACATTTTTAAGGCACTTTTAGCAGTTTCAATTCCTCTAAATCCGAGCTACTTCATCGGAACTCTCGTCCATTTGCTTCATTATGTATCCTAAATATTTCATTCTTGATAGGTCCTGTGAATGTTTCCTGGCTATCGCGTCAGAAAATTCTTCGGGAGGAATAAGGAATCTAAACCGTCAGTCTCAATATGATCAATCGCCTGAATGGATTTATTTACCAATTTTAGATAGAACACTACCTTTTTTCGCCTCCTTCGGCCCATCACCTTTCTGATTTATTTACTTTCTGATCCCTCAAAACGCTTTGGCAAAGGCTTCCGCATATGAAGCTCAAACCACCGGCTATTTCGAGGCGCAGAGGATTTGATCCCCAAAACTTCCTCCAGATTTACACCTGTTAACGTTCCCCGAGGTCCGAGTGATTTATTCCGCAGATTTCCTCTTCGGTCCGCCTTCGGAGACAGCCTAATAGAACGTAATCTCATATGTAAGAGGGCGAATAGAGAAGGGATGCCAAGAAGAAAGTGAGAGGGAGAGATTTAAAGGAAAACACATGATACGAAACTTAGAAAGGGGAAAAATGGTTCGCAAAGGGGATCGGGAGAGAGATAAATGTAAGATCTGTAGCTCAGGAGAGAATTTTCGTAGAGAAAGTAAGGTTAGAAACTGGATTGGATTACATTTAAGATATAAAATGATATTAATATTCCGCACGTATATTTACCGTAAATTCTTCTCTGTTTATATCTAATCTTATGAAAATAATCCGATATTCATAAATCTTTATAAAAAAAATAAAAACAGCAAATAATGTATCAATCAGATAGGATATGAGGTACAGAGGAATAGAATAGCGTAGAGGAGAACAGGTAGCGAAGTCTTACTCTCTAAAAGGGGTAATTTTGGTTTTCGGAAAGTTTAGGTGAATCTAACAGCCAAATTTCAACGAAATTGATGGCCCATGAACCTGGTCCTCCTGTCTGATTAGTAGGTTAAATGTAGAAAATATCTTCCGTACATAAAGGAAGAACCTTTTCACACAATTTGAAAGGTACAATCATGTTGAAAACATGCCTGTAAAGAAAATGCGTGGGAAGACTGGCCAAAGATGACCCTGATTGATATATAACGAGCAAATATTGCGGGAAGTTAATGATAATTAAGAACAAGGAAGTAAATAGCTGAGAATAAAATAAAAGGAAGATCGGTAGCAAAACTATATCAAAATAATTAATTGTGATAATGACGGGAAGTAGTGAAGAAGAGTAATAAAAAAGGAAGGAGTCAATAAAGTAGAGGTAGAGGAGACGATTACCAATGTAAGGAAGCCAAACAGTATAACGAACCGATAACTAGCAGAAAAAGAAGCTAATAAGTATAGAGTGCGTAATTAGTGTATAAATACAGAGTAAATTGATAGTATATAAAAAACATCAAGAACACACGAAAATGCGTTCTCGATGTCAGTAATCTATTATGTCCTCATGAAAATTTTAGTTAAGAGTGGGCTCGATTAAATCAATTTTATATGAGTAAGCTTCGAAGACGGAAATGAAAGAAAGACATACAAAGCTGAGGAAGAAACTTATGAAATATGAAAGCGAAGGAAATGAAAACAAAACGAATAGGAAAAGAAGAAGCGAGAGGAAGTCAGACGCTCTCGAAAGAGGGTAAGGAGGAAAGGAAATTAAAAATAAACTACTTTTAAAGATTCAAAGGTTGAAGTAGAGAGGAGGCTATCTACACAAATAAAGATTAATGGAGAGCATTTAAGACGGAAAAGCAAATCGGGATTTATAAGGTACTAAAAGACAGGAATGATGGCTCGAAACATGAGAAAAAGTCTCAAAGAACCTTTGTTGAGAAGGATAAAGTTCAAATGGTTCGTGAAATTTTCGCAAGCAGGATTTACTTAGAGGTGGAATGCCACGCTTTGTTACTTGATTTCCATTTTCTTTAGAAAAAGAAAATAAAGGAAGGAGACTAATTTCTAAGGCATTTTTCTCAGATCTTTTGTTTGTGAATAATTAATACCTCGAGTAACTCCTACACAGAAATGAGATTTTCGAGGTGCGGAGAAACTTTTATTTTAGCTATAAAACAACTATAGAGTAAATTTCTCTTTCGAGGTAGTGCATTTGAGTCGATTGATCAAATAAAACCTGGTTATTAAGTTTTATTTATTCAACTAAGAAGAATTTTTGATGATTTTCTCTCCCCGTCTAAATTTCAACGTTGGGTAGATATTCTTATCTGCTTTTGCTCACTCCTTACTTTATTCTGAATTTACCATATAAATCTTCAAATACGTTATACATTTTATTCTTTGTGCGTCACTTCATGCTAGAATTTCAGCAGGAGGCGGACGTATTACTTGTTACAGCAATGGTTGGCTATTGACGGTGGTCTGATTACATATTAAAAGGAATTTATGTTAGAAGACTGTTTTTTGTTCGCTGATATTTACTGGTTTTTTATAATAAAATTAACTCCTTTAAACATAACAAATATAAATATATATACAAGATTTAAAATAATAAAGGATATACAAAAAGGGGTTGCATACCTTTACCACAATATTAAAAAATTAACTATATTCTGGTATATTATTATTGCATTAAATCTGCAAGTAGGTGTAAACCGGGTTAGAGGTATCATCATACAATGTTATATACATGCACGTCCTTACAACATACGCTGAAAACAACTACGGTACACTACTAAATTGCTAATGGAGTACTATAAAGTATATTTAGACATTTAAATTTAGAGATGTTTCGGCTGGTTCAGGAAGGTTCTATGAGAGGTAGACTTTGAATTTCTTTGGAGGAGTATCTCCATCAACGAATTCAAGCCTGTATTTTACAATCGATGCAGTCCATTGTAAACCTAGTAGTCTATGAGTTGAGAACCTGCGGTCCCCAGCCCTTACATCTGCTTCTCAAGTACTCTTTGAGGCCCTCAATTCTTCCTAGAGAAATGTTTATTATTTCTATGTCAATCCCATTCGCGACATCAGTTGAAACAAAATAAAAGTCCATTTAGGCATTTAGTCGTTGCCATGGGTATAGTTTTGACTATGGACTATTTATGTAAACATACGCTGCGACGCTCAAGTTCGGATGGGCACAAAGGGGTCTTGGGACCTTCCGAAAAGGAAATAACCCCATCCTTTGCTAGAGTCTAGCCTCTTAACCAAACTCCTGTCATTCAAATCCACTCCTTACTAAAACTTCAAACGTACTGCTGCTTGAATACTTGCTAGAGTTACCTCTCGCAGACACTCCCTGCCCGACTGGATTGCCTCAAACGTTGCATCCATCGCTTAAGGATTCTAAAAGTTTAAAGGACGCGGGATAAGGAGATGCTTCGGTTTAGAGGGCGAAGACTCTTTGGAAGCTAAATGGACCGGTGTGCCGGAAGCGAAGGCATCGACCGGAGAGGGGGAGAAAATTGTGGGGCGTGCCAAAGGAAAGGCAGTGGATCGAATGTGTAAATTTAAAGATCTCGTAGCATCAAACACTTGCGTATTCAAATGAATTTCACACACGATATCGATTATTCTGCCCACTCCCATGCTATCAGACGCCCATCTACTTTAATGAGGCTATTTATGCCGTAATCTCAGCTGATTTTAGTAGTAGATAGGTAATGTATGCTTCAGAACATTAAAAATTCGCAGATCTCTTAATGACATACCACCATGGGGGAGAGTTTGCTCGATTGGAATCACCATCGCCAACGTAAAATGGCCTTTCCATATGCTATAACCATATTGCTATTATTCGGATTTGGTTTGTGTTTTATTATTACCAAGTAAACAACCATATTCATATAAATAAACATATTCAGTTATTTGCATAATTAAAGGTAAAAATATGAGTTGAAAAATATGCTAGACTTATTAATAAGAAAATGAATTATTTCAGATTACTATCACGGTGAATTATTCAAGATTATTATCACGGTATGTCTCCAATAAATTAGCATGATTCATAAGACCTTTTTCCTTCTTATTCTGTAGTCTACAATTATGAATATCTCTGCGTATGATTCAGAATTATTTGGAGAAGAATTCTTTGCAAATTTACAAGCATTCCAGTAAGCCATTCTCTAAAATCTTTGGTTCTTGATTCGTGGATAAATGTTTGGGTTATGTAAACTGATTTAGGGAAACGTTTTAAGCATTTCGCGTTCAATACAAAAAAATCATTAAATATAAACCAAAGGAAAACGATAGGAGTAAATTAAGTAGTGACTCTAAAGGTTTGAATTAAGTAGTGTATAGTAAATTACAGTAATTGAGTTCTCAAAAAGATTATCAATGTATTTTCTATGATAGCAATTGTTATTTGCATAATAAAAGTCAGTGGAGCTTAGATAAAACGCTTAGAGCAAATCCTGAATGAAGAAATCAAATACCTACAGTATACAGACAAGTATACGAAAGCGAATGCACTGCGATGTAAAATTTATGTAGAAGTTAATAAAAAGAGCAAGAGTTATAATAATAATAATAAAAACTCTTTATTTGGCGAGGTTAGGCCCATTAGGGCCTCTCTTACACCTAACCATTAAGGATTACTAATATTACTTACAGAAAAGGAGGAAAAACAATACAAATACATATATATATATATATAAAGAAAATACAAAGAAGAGGTAAACAAATAAAAGAATTGTGGTGTGGGGAAAAACTCCTTGGCTGAAGACTTTCGGAGAAAAACCCACTGTGCGGGAAAACGCTCACACAAGAAGGGGAGCGAAAAAAAACCGCGAAAACACAGATGGAAATAAATACAAGCAGGTATATCACTATTTGCATAATTGATGACCAATATTTTTGGGTAATTTCTTGATGGTTGACCACGGATGTCATTTACCTGAGTTATAAGGATTCATTCAAGTTACACTTGTATTTCCAGAAGGTAGGACATTTTGAAAACACTTCTTGAAAGTGCAAGGAAATAATTTCCCATTTTTAGAGTAACTTATTCATATATTAAATATACCGCTATGAATCACTAAATGGATGACAGCTACAAGAAACATTCACGTCAGCATCATCTCTTTCGTGAAAACATTCATGAGGGCAGACTGGAGCGCAGAAAGGATGCGGGCACCAACAAAAACACACAAATTTCATCGAAAGAGCGGCAAGACAGTGACTCCGCACCCAAGCGCAGCAGTGCTCCCTGGACCAAATACATCACTCAACGGAACGGAGAGTGTATGAGAGAGATTTGGAAGGGAGACCAGATAGAACGGGGCATAAAAACCCAGCATCACCCCTCGCCTATCTCCCACTCTATTTTGAATCTTCGCTTTAAAGGATGAAGGGTCGTCAGAGTGTTTAGGGCAGTGGATACAGAAGTCTATATTCTCCCCTAAACTCCGCACCCATTCTCACCCGGGGATTATTCGCGACGCGTTCCTCACATTTCCCTCGATTTCGCGAAACATTCTTTCTCGCCAAAAAAAGAGGTCGCTCGCTGTGACGTAAGAGTACGCCCACCGCCTTTTTGACCGAGTTACGCTGGAACGCGAAACTGCTGTACCCGAGGGCGTATTTTCGAAGTTTCTGGATAAATTTACTCTTTTCCGATGATATCCCGACGTGCGATGCTTTCGCACGCCCACCCAAACGCCGAGCAAAATTATTAATTGGCTGGCCGCAGAGGGAGGTGCTGGTCTCTGTGGGGGCTGTACCTCATTCATAAGTTTTTATTTTAAATATCGGCCAAAAATGTCATGCTGCATACTCCTGACATTCAAATCCAATGGCAGTCATCCTATGCGAGATTTAATATGGGCAAAGGCATCTGAGAAAATAACCTTCTTGCTGATATATGCTTCTACTTGTGACAAATAGACACATACGGCCTACAGGACGCATTTTACTCACCCCAGATAGAACATTAGCTTAATTTAATAATAGTTTAAAATATTAGAAGATTGAAATTTTTACATATCATCCGTTAATAAATTAATTATAGTTAAAATGGAGAATGGAATATGTAATTCAAGATTGCGGTACTTATCCGATTGATTAAAAATACAATGTTGCAAAATTATTTCTGCCTACATAGCAATATGCAGTGTGAATATTCCTTCTTGATCTAATGATGTCGATTGTTAGAAACATGAGTCAGTAGCAATGGATTGGGCGTTATTCGGCTCTATCCATACTCTCATATCTCATGTTATCATTTCAGTTGATCCAGTATCTGCAAAAGTTTTGTATCTAATTGTTAGCACTTGGTTTGGTCAGCACCAGCTTGGTTTCAATACGAATATTATAATAATTTTTGACGCATAGTGAAGACAGACCACTATCCTTAAGCTCGCACAGTGATACGTAGTAACAACCACGTTCATCATGGTAACTTAGGGGGACATTTTTTTTTATTAATTCATCAATAACTTTCGTATTCGATTTGATTTCAGAGGTGTATCCAGAATGTTTGCTTGGGTTGGCTCATAATTAAGTTAGTTACTGATAAAATGTTAAACATACGTTGGTTAAGTGAGCTTAATATGAATCATTATCATCATAAAATATGAAAATGCGTGTTAGAAATATTTATATGATAATTTCATTCGCGCAGAATGAATTTTGATCGACATGTTTATGTTTATATTTCTCGTGATGGTAAATTATGTTTGCTAAAATATCAACAGATTTAATTAATATTCTATATAATATCAGTGACTTTTCTAATAAAGAAGCGAATTATTAACGTTTTCAGGTCTTTATTGAGGTGAGATTGAAATAGAAAAGTCTTACCGTCTATCTAACCTAGGGTCAATGATGTAAATAAAACATAAAAAAATTATAAGTTAATAGAGAGGATGTAAAATCCTATGGTTTAACCTTAGTGCATGCAGTTATATTTCATTATCTACCAGAGCAACGCGAGATAATCAGATTAGAGTTAAAAGATATTTTTGTGAAATACTAAGTTGGATTATGGATGGATATACTATTAAACTAAACTTGGAATTGCCTGAAGGGAAGGGAAATTTTTATTTAGTAAAAACTCAGTGCCGGATGCATTGCTCGTCCCATTTATACAAGGGGAGATAATTATATACCCCACTATGGAAATTTCTGCACCGATCAAGGACTAGTACGGGTCTGCGAATGAATTAGCGAGTTGGTTAGAAACTTCCGTTTTCACACCTTTCGCCGCAAACCATTTAGTTGACTACGCCGCATTTTCATGCAAATGTAAACAAGGGTCACTCCAATGGAATCCGTATGCATGCTCCGCTGAATAGGTCCTCGATTCAGAATGGACTTCGTTTGAAAAGAAAGGGGTCAGTCAAGGCTGGAAAGGCTGCTTGAAGATGTGATTAGCTCTGCCCCAAGGGAAAATTAGAGTACGAAACCGACTTGGATGAATGAAAGGCTGAAGTTGGTGAAGGAATCCGCGCAAAATTCTGTTCAACTTCACGAGAAGAACGTGGAAATAATTCAAGGCTTCATCAGCTGAAAATTGATAGGCGGCAAAACCATACAAGTTGATTAGGCCATGGATTCCATACGAAAACGTATATGTGAAGACGTGATGAACCTCATACATCTTAGAAATGAATATTTTGACTTGCTAGATGAAGATAACCATAATTCAGTCTTAGCGACTTTCAAGGAATCACAGCAAGATTATACATTGAGACATTGTATGTATAAGAAGAAATGGCATGTCTGAATGGAGAAGAAAGAAGAACTGGTCCATGGAAAGTTAAAATGTAACCATATGGCTAAATTTCAGCTAGCGAAGAGAGGCTAAGCAAAGGAGGGAAGTGTTGGGAGGGATACGGGTTTTTGCCAAAAAAATAAAATTGAGGCTAAAGTAGAAACTTTCGTAACATCATCGATGGAACAGTGTAAGTCATGTTTATGTATGTATTACTTCATTTAAAATCCCGGTTTACACCATAAACTTTCAGTGTGATTCTTTAGAACCATTTAAATATGTACTAAAAGGAGTCTGATAAAGCTTTTTATAGGCACAAACGTTATAACACGCATCATCATTATACCTCAGAGCAGTATTAAGTAGGTCGTCCTTCTAGAACGCAGATGGACTTGTAACAATAATTTTAGAAATCCCACTCATTACTTAAGGCCTTGTGGCGCAACGGATAACGCGTCTGACTACGGATCAGAAGATTCCAGGTTCGAATCCTGGCAAGGTCGAGTTTTTTTATTTTCCGACTGAAATAGTTTCCAGCAGCACTTATTTCGGGGAAAGTGATAAGGATGTTTTCACGAAAGGTGAAACTGCTGAGAATTTAAGTAGATACTGAGTGCTCTGGCCATTGAGATCGTTCCTTATGTCGGTCGTCCGGATGGCGGACGGCCTGGTTTCATCCTGTCAAACTTTTGCTTGTTTTTCCCTGTGAATTATTGTCACTATTAAAAACACTGCAGGTAGGCTGTAAGCCTGGTGGCAGTTTTTTAAATATACATACATTTGTACCAGTTATATCATAATTAATGTAATATTCTTAATTTGTAACAGTTTATTCGACAATTTTGCTATTCTTACAATTAGATTCCTTAGTCTAAAAAATATATTGAATGACGTAATGGCATACCTCGTTACATCCTGTTAAACATTCTTATGCTGATAATAAAAAGAATAATAGAACTAATATTTTAGTTTATACAAAACCAGGAAATAAATACACTCACGGCCATGGTTTCGATGCATAGAATCATATGGCCTGATGATGAAGCTATGCACCGAAACCATGGTCGGGTGTGTATGTATTTTGCGGTTTTGTATAAATTAAAATATTAGATCTATTATTCTTTTTATTATTGAAATGATCTTCCACCGAGTGAAGACCGAAACTGTTAACGCTATTCTCATGCTGGTTTCACTTAATTCGTGGCAGACTATTCGACAGTTCTAGATACTATTCGTAGATTTCTTTACCTACGAAATATGAAATGATGCGATGATAATTTAGAAAAAGCCGCCGCCGCGACTAAGCGCGAATTAAGAATCGCCGACGGTGGTAATGGAGAATATGGCCCGATTCCAGAATCCTTTTTAGAATTTTTACTTTTGACAGCATGTGAGTGCAAATGGAGGCGTTGAGGAAAGCCATTTGTCATCGTGGAAATGACACGTCTGGAATTTTTTCAATAGCAGAATCGTCATTAAAGGTACTAACCTACGCTGCAGACCAATGTTCAGCCCTAAAATTTAATATCAGCCATTCCAGCCTCGATGGAATATGACCGTGATGTCCACCGTCTGAAGTTTTATTGAGGAAGCAATTAACGGCCCGTGAACGCCCTCGACGAACGGTATGAATGTTGAGTGAGTACATAAAAAACTTCTCCCAACAAATGCTCATCTTCGCCTATTGTTTTTCACCTATTTACACTCATTGAAAATCATAAGATTAGTTTTCCTGTTCTCTCTTGGCTTATTGGGAAAATCACTATCTTCGGCTAGAATTAGTACAAAGTTAATAATTTAGTAATCGTTGCACTAGATTCAGTGACTGAAATATCCATGCGGGATTTTATTCAGTACTGTTAACTCTCATGTTTACCTGGTGACAATTTTTTGGGCAAGGTGTTGCCCAACCTTCGGGATATTTTGGAGAGAAAGAATGTTCTTTGGATAGCGTCAAATAAACAGGGGATTTGTTAGTAAACAAAGAAATAATTCCGGATGAGTTGTTTCAATCTCTTGCCCTTTAGAGAATTCTTTAACAAGACGTCAGAGATTACTGAATTGCCATCAAAGAAGTTGGCTATATTTTATATTTACCAATCATTATAAGATGTTACTTATGTTTTTGAAGAACAGCATAATATGGTGTTAATTAATTTGCATTTTAATTCCTCGCGTCTAAAATCCTCAGTCGAGAAAATTCAAATCTTCGAATAAAATTTCCATACTATCCGTGATTTGTATGCAGTGAAATGTGAGCGTAAGATCCTTAGATTATCCTTAGGTCCCCTTATCCTTAGATTATCCTTATCCTTCTCAGATTCTGAAATGCTCGCTTAAAATGCAATAATATGCACATTTCTGTAAATTTAGGAGAAATATAGGGAGCAGGAGAGAAAACATAATTTTACGACGAAGGAAGCGATGGAATGAGAACATCAACGGAACAGCGTTTACTACATCGAACGTTTTTACTTATAACCAAATTTTGAAAATGATCGCACTTTTACATAAATATTTCATAAATTTGTAACGGTAATTTTTTAGAAAACCTTGAAAGGGTAGTCGTCTAAGTCGTGATCAGGACGTTGGGATGATTTCTTAAGGAAAGGGACATTATTTAAGTATTTTGGGAGCGATGAAGTTAGTGAAGTTCGGGAAGTATGGCCAGCTGAAAAACTCTGAATATGAATTGTATAATATCCTTAGAGTTTGATAAGCTTCGAAAGAAATGCAGAACAGCCTTTGCCGTCACACGACTATCTTACCTTACTTAAAATTGAAGTTGCTCGATTTTTCTTTTTGTTTGATCCAATAAACTTTACCTGGGTTTCTTGTAGATTTCTACAGATTCTGTGAGATTCTTCGTATTGATGCAACCAAGCAGACTGTCCAGTAATTCAGATGATTCCTTTGACTTAGAGAAAAAGATGAAGGGTTTCTCATGCTAAGGTCTCGTAGAGTACGTCATAGTCTCTTCGTATTAAAATAATCTTAAGATTGTGAAAAGGATTGGCCATACGTGGTCAACTTTTATGAATCATTTTTCTAAAAAGAATACTTACACTCTGATAGCGGTGATGTGGAGTTTACATGCACCAAACCGGGTTACACATTGGTGTCCAACGATATGTGTCTAGCGACACATGTCGTGTCGTATGAAATTGAATGCGACATATCCCTTGTGTGTCTTATGTCTTACGTCTTTTGCCATTTACCTGATGTGCTGTGGTCACATGAGTGCAAGATGTCCATTCCATTTCCATAATTTCCATGATTTTGTTAGGTAGAGCTTGTTTGAGTAAGATCAAGTAGCATAATTATGGTGTTTATCAATGATAAATATACATTATACGGTAGCTGAATTATTTTTTAAATTAACCTCCCGGAATCTCCCGAAATTTCCTGCTCTTGGAAATAAACTCCCAAAATTCAGACACGGCATGTGTCCTACGACATATGTCGTAGGACACCAGTGTGTAACGACCAGGCGTTGAATCTAGGACAGTTCAAAAATAGAAAAAAGTTGTTGCCAAAAATTTGCAAACTTCGTGTAAAATGTTCATCGTAAAAAAGCGAACATGCATTCACATGTATATTACGTAACCATAGTGCTTTCGTAAATTACGAAAATAGATGCGATACTTCATTATTACACTACGTATTACGTAAGTTTTCTAAAAGTCATTCCTAGTTTAGAATTTGCGAGTGTCTGTAGAGGAATGTTCTTCGCTCTTGTAAGATAATGATTGATTATGATCCAAAAATGTGAACCTTTACTCATTTAAAATTTTGTTTTCTTAACTTATTATTTTCATTGAACTATTTGCATTTATTTTCTTTTGAGTTCGTGGATTTCTTTACTAATTCTAAATGACGCCAGTGTAAATATCCACTAAGCATACCTATCATCTTATTAAAATTAAAATAGGAAGACGTAGTTTTGTCGAAATTATCATCGAACTGAAAGATATTATTTTTCCATAATATATTTATGTTGTATATTTAATCCTAAATAAACTGTGGAAGGAGCACAAAATCTTAACGTTCGCTTCTTGGATATTTTATCTTATTTTCGGTGGAAATATGTTTAAGGAGTAATGTAATGACCTATTTACATTCGTTTCGAGTTTGTAGTCAGAACCTAAAAAGCAACGCAAACATTTTCTCGAAACCCCTGAAAAAGGAAGGTATCATCCAGTCTAGAAAAATATAGGAGGCATCATTCTGATAGCCAATCATCGGATGGCAAACATCTCTACATTGGAAGATTCGAGGGAGGAACATCGAGTGGAAGAACCGAAAGAACTGAGAAAGGAAATCGTCGTGGGATTGACGTGAGAGAATGGAAGTCTGGCAAGTGCTGAGCGAAAAAGAGGGAGAATGGAGTGGCTCTCCAAGGATTTTCACTTTTCGTCAGGGAAATGAAAGAATGTCTTTCCGCGGAGCTGAAGCACGTGCGGCTGTTGCAGCGGTGCATGACGGGACACTTCCCGGGACACAAAATACACTGGTCCATGCTCAGCGGACGCGAGCCGTGACGTGTAAAATGGAGAACGGAGGAAAATGACTCGGGGTTAAATAACACGTCACTCGGTTGACCCGATAAGTTTCCAGTTGGCCGTAATCCGAGGATCGTTTAGAAAATGGGTGTTAATTCTCGTTGGCGGAGCATAATGATTCACTAAATGCAAGTAACATACGGCCCTAGATAAGAAGATATGGAGGGTAATTTTTAACATAATGGACCTGAATCACAGTCCACAGCAGCAATTGACCTATTTATAGTTCCTATATATGATTCCTTTGATTCCTTTTTCCATTTTCTACTTCACAGATGATTTACAATATCTATAATTCTGATCACTTAGTCAACTATAAAATATAGCTAACGGAGACATCCGTTATGAAATTTTTGCTATTTTTCACATTAACTTATGGCCAAATACTAGGAATAAAATGGCATGAATGAAAATAAGAAAAAAGAAAAATTTTGATGATATTTTAATCATAAACTCTCAATGAAGGTATATTGTTTAAAGTATTATTGTTTTATTTATAAACCTTATTATAGTAATAATAAAAATATACCAAAGGAAAATTTTGTTATGCCCAGCTCATCATATTTTTTAATACTACATATTTATATTCATATTTGAATCTAATTTAAAAATTAAGAAGGTATATAACAACAACGAACAGTTAGATTCAAGCAACATACTGCCAGGGAACAACTACGTTACAGATTAATGTTAATTCAAATCGTTATTATTAAATTATTCAAGTATTCATATTATTTCACGAAATCTACGAACTTATATTCATATTATTTCGTTCGTTATTACTCGTTATTCGAATCATTACTCTTGCATAATCGTTTTTGGTCACCATTACTCAACAATTTCTCTTTAGATCCACAAATGAATTGGAAATTCAATAGTAGAGCCTTCAATTGCCCAACGAATACCTTTGATTTAACTTTTCCTCTCTAAAACCCCTAGATCTAGATAAAACAAAAAAATCCTAGCTAGGCAAGAATTGAACCATCTCGTTAAGTTCACTCCTATTAAAATAGCTACGGATAAGTGTTTGCCCTCCTCTCAAATCGCATCAAGAAAAGAAAGAAAATACTGTTCCCAGAGCTAGGAGAAAATTTCGTTTCTCCCCTTTCCGAAAACCGAGGTAAGAAGATTTCGCTTGTTTTAGGGAGAAAGAGGGAGAGCCAAGGACGAAATGTAGCAAAATTGATTGATATTGATGGTCGCCTTCATCCGGAACGGATATCGAAGAGGATGATTCTGATGCGGAGGAAGGAAATGACAAACGACGGAAAAAGTGAACGGAGACGAGTCTGGAAGTGTCAATAAACGCTGTCCATTCTGAGCTGTGTGAGGCTTGAGTAAACAAAATGAAATTATGACATCAATCTATAGTTAGGACCTTCTTCTGCTCCATCCGACGATTTAATCGGCATTTAACGTCTAAATTGAAGTTCCATCTCAATCCAATGAGTGCACGCAAACATTTGTATCAACCCTTAACTTGACAAACAGAATGATCAGAAATGCCAGAAATTAAACTGTAACATGGAAATCAAGAGTGAATCCTGACTTATGAAAAAATCCCTTAATCAGATTATCGATTAGTCCTTAAATCTTTCTCCCGAGGAAGAATGATTTATTATAATTAAATATATTTTTATCGATTATGAACTCGATTTATTTATTTATAATCGATATGAGAAGGTGTGACTTCGTGGAAAGCCATTTGCAGAATGAAAACTTTTCGTACTTTTCCACAGAAAATTTATTTTGCGACCGGTTTCATCGATCGATTTATTTACTACGATACGATGATGATTATCCAGGAGTACAATAAGGAAATAATTCATTCACGAGGTTAGCAGTAAAAAATGTAAAGATATTATTTACAAATGCATTTTCTCTAAATTTATCAATCAATCTCTCAAAGATTCCCAATCTGCGTCTGAGAGCATTTTCGTTGCGCCTTTTTTTCTATTGCAGCTATATTGCAGTAAAACCTCGCTTTGCAGTTTGTAGCAATTGTTTACTATCTTAGCAAATTTTACTCTTGCATACAGATATCGATCTAGAAATGTCCCTACATCTTTTCATGCTTTCTATATCTCTTCTTTCACTCTTCAGTTCTCCGTTTTTATCTTTTTCTCCCTTTTAATACGCTCGTTTTTTGTCCTTCCTCTCGCTTTAGAACCACACAAATTCTTATCCAAAGCAACTTTGATTCATATCGACTATAACGCAATACGAATACAAATGAGAAATGACAATTCCACTCATTATCGATACTGCTGAATAATGAAGGCTTAGACCTCTGCAATATTCGGACGAGTAACTTTTCATCTGTAAAAAAGGCATTCGGAGACCTAAGGAGGGAATGCTTAAGGAGGATATAGTGGGAGAGAGACCGTGCGAGGAGGAAAAATCAATCCCTGGCGAAGAAACGGAGCGCTTAAAGCGAAATGTTTTTCGCTGGTCCTTTCGGCTTTGAACGTTTCGAGTGTAGTTCTGAAAAATAAATAATTCCCGCAAGTCCGCTTCGCAAAAAAAATATCGAGAAGAAAATGCCATAAGCCGCTGTTTTTCCAAGGACCGAAGTTCTTGCGTCAGTCCCATCTCCTTAGCTTCTCCTTTTTCTCCTTCTTTTCTCTCTGAGTAAGAAAATCGCGAAAACATTAAGACCGCAATCTCTGAAAGTGCCGCATTACACTTCATGAGCACAGAGGGGAAGGGTTTATTTTAAAAGTGGAACCTTGGTAAATGTCGGTTTTTGCTCCAGAGATTTTATGATCTAAACTATATTGGAGGTACATCATTAAGTCATGGATTTATAACTTCCATTCCATTCTACGTACAGTCCTGGCCAAAATTAACGCAGCACCGGCCGTAAGGATCGCTAGGGAGGTGCTGCCTTAATTTTGGCCAGGAGTGTACATCTATGTTACAATTCATCTACCCATGTTTCTTGAAAACCACCTCTTGGCGTGCATACGTCATAGGTATATTTCTCTAATCTGTTAATGGCACATGATTACTAATGCGTCCACCAAGAACGTGTTATCTGGGAATACATCTAGTAAGTTTGACTGAAAATTTAACATTTTTTCTATCGATTTCCATTCACTTGCAAGGAGTATATTGAAAACGTATATCGATTTGTGGAAATGATTTTTCACTATTACTGAGATACGAATTATACTGGACGCTGAAATAATCCTTACTACGAAAGTTACGATTTATTGAGTTTATGCTGCTCCTAAGTGATTTTTCCACTTATAGCAGGGGTGGATAACCCTTGGCACGCTTGCCAGACGTGGCACACCGACAACATGTTTCTGGCACGCGACAGAAGCCCTTGCCAAATTTATATTCAGTTTCAGAAAGTAACATTCGTTTCTTCTCGTAAAAACCTGTCATATTTTTTTACT
Organism: Sympetrum striolatum; assembly: GCA_947579665.1. NCBI lineage: Eukaryota > Metazoa > Arthropoda > Insecta > Odonata > Libellulidae > Sympetrum > Sympetrum striolatum. Next base: position 73,255,858 of record OX388347.1, on the reverse strand, counting down.
CAGTTAGTTTAACATGAGCACTTACAAATCTATTACAAATCGATGATCACGATGTAAAGTAATATTTTCTCAAACAATCTTGGATAAAATATTTTGTGACAGATATTTGGTCGATTTTGGCACGCACTATCGAAAAGGTTGCCCTGACTTATAATATTCTGGCTCGGTGAAGGTTAAGGTTGCAAACAACCACACTCCCCATCTTGCTTGGTATGCCTCATTCCCTCTACAAGCCTTTTTTTAACAAATGGTGTAGGGAAATAATATGGTGGTTTCCCAGTGAATATGATGAAAAATCTCTTTCGGGTGTCCAACTGGGTAGTGAAGTGGAACAGGTTCGACGTTTCGGCTGCTATATCATCAGACGTCTTCAGAGAAGAAGTTAATCAGCCATTTTCAGGGGTGAAATGAATCAGTGAAAGCAGCCATCCTCGTCCCTGAAGCTGGTTGCTGAAATAGCAGTCCGAAACGTCGGACCTGTTCTACTTCCCTACCCGGTTGGAAACTCGAGAGGAATTTCTTCAAATGGTGGAGGGTCGGAGAACCCAACCAGCCTTCTGTATGATGACCATACAATCTGAAGGAACAATAGAATAGATTGGATTTCTCATATACCAGGTCATGTAGGTGATTAAAACGTTGACGTTAGTGATCTATCCAGTGACGTAGATCACGAGGATCTTTTTATTTTTATGGATTTTGCTATGGGTTCAGTCCCAGAAAATTCAGCGAGTAATGTTCAGCTCTCCCGGATGTCATTGCACCGCCCGGAGGTGTCCTAAATTCTGCACATTTTTTTCGCTCCCAATACTTTTAATTTTATCCTTTGTGAATATCGATTCTACTACGATTCGAATTTCCATCGAGCTCGTTTCCTCTGATCTACTTTCAAAGTTTGTGTCCCCCATGCAAAGGACACAGAGGGCGCATCTGTTCGAACCGCTGAATATTTCACCGCAGAACTGTGGGTTATTTTTCGGTGCATCAAAGGGCGATTGCCTGTTTTCGGATGCATTATCTCGCTCTGCGGATGGCCCAGATTCTAAATCCGAGAGCTTCCGAAGATAAAGCGGTGGACCGCGATTTAATCCCAGGAGTTAATCCCGTTGCGAAAATGTTTCAAAGTATCTTTGGACGAATAACATGAAAATCTCTTACGGCATTTCCTTTAGGGATAAACTTTAGGCGACCTCAAAAATTTCAAATATTTCTCCTTACTCCTTGCTTACATCTTTCCATCCATAATCTTTCCTTTTTGGAACGTAATCTAAATTTCTTCCATTCAGAATTTCATTTACCCCATTCAACAAGCTTTATCTCGGTCTTCCTCTCAATTATACACTTTCGATACACTGTACATCCATGGTCACCATATTGGCCATCTCAGGGGCTGTCCATGGCCATGTGCCATCTTCATTTTCGTGTACACTCATTCCCTAGACAATCTTATTTTATTTTCTTCCTTCTTTGGACCTTCGGGTAGTTATGACGTTTATTTTAAAAAGCCATTTTCATTATCATCATGCAATATCTTCACAATTATATTCACAACATCGTATACCACTTTAAAGTGGTACTACTATCTGGATAAATTCGGTCAATATTTGAATAAAAGTGAAAAAATACATAGTTACAATTTTCTCTAGGAAAGTAAAATAGAAATTTCATATAATTCTTAAGCCTTAGGGGCTGTCCCAGGTCCCACACAGTGACCAGATCAAGAAAACCGTATGGAAATTTTTTTTATGAAATAGCCAATACATATTTCATCACATATGAGCTTATAAATAGCCAAGTTATATCCTCTCTTGGGCTAGGGATGCTGACAAAGTACTGAAGTGGGACAGCCCCTCACGGCTAAATAAGTATTTCAATGATGTAATTCTACGGTTACACAAAAATTCAGTGAAAAAAGTTTTGAGCGGCGATGTAAAGAGAGTGATATAATAGCATCTAAAGGCTCCCATATCCGAGTTTCGAGATCATTTCAAACAAATTAGTATAGTGAACATGTTAGTCGAAAATTTCTGATAACATTGTAAAAACAAGTCTTCGATTTTTGAAAGAGTCATGATTTCTTTATATATACGCAATGTTCAATTCTCCAACCATTACAGGAACGTATAATGATGCCCACGCTTATTTGTTGATGAAGAAGGAAAGATGGAGGATCATAAAATTAGGAAACAATTTTTACCATTCATGTATGAACGCATCGATGATTTTCTTTCGAAAAATCACCTTTCACTTATATCAACGTCTATAGATCTCTTTGGTCGTTTTTTATCCGATGGGGTAAAATAAGAATCAGTTTGATCAACCAGAAGATGACACAACATGTCAAATTCTCGGCACTGATGTTTATGGTAATAAATGTGTTCTCGGATGTGATGAAATCTTTCGTTTCGGAATATATGCATAATACTTGAAAATAATTTTGTATGTTAAATTTTCTCGGATAAAAAATTCTGGATATTGATCTATTGTATTTTCTCTTGTTTTAGGATTTGGATTACGTCCTCTTGCTTTGCCACCAGACACCGTCATGTTAATATCGTATCCAGGAGAGCTGTTCATGAGGATCCTGAAGCTTATGATTCTTCCACTGATCATCGCAAGCCTCATCGCAGGTAATAACTCACAAGTTAAAACTCACGTTCCGTTTCTAGCAATACTAATTCAGTAAATATTGATGTAAACATTGACAAGGTAGCAATGGTAATTTTTTATTGTTCACACTCATGTACTCTGATCCTTTTTGAGACAAGAGTAAGCAATAGAAAACCTAAAATAGTGTGAAATAGCACCTTAAAAGGATATAAGTAATATAACTTTGATCATATCTAGAAAAGAGAAACATTCATAAAAATATCAGATTCATTTAAAAGTAAAAGATTACTAATACATTTTTGAAGGCAAAAACCCAAGAGTTTAAAAAGGTAAAAGGGCAAAAATAGAGGGAATTTTTATAGCTACAAAATGAGTATTATCATAGCTGTTTTAATATATTTTTGTAAAAGACCCTATTCGGAAACGAACCGAACCTTGAATGATGCATTTCTATGGCATTGCCTTGTGGAATCAGATTACACATCTTATTTTGCCAAACTGCATTTTTAGAGGTTGCACAAAGATGAGATAAGCAACACAACTGGTTCCGGAAAACTGCCAAATAATCAGCTCTAGTATCGAGCAAGTCATTCTTCCAAAATTCTCCATGCGGCTTCGAATTTGATTCAGCAGTTGTTAATTCATCTTGAACCGCATCTAAAGATGGCATTTTCGGCCGTTAACGGTTGCATTAAATATATCTATCATTTTCCCGGTATCGTTACTTATTTGGGCACTTAATATTGAAAATTTATTTAAGGGATTCAAATTCAAACGATATTGAATACTCTCGGGCTTAACGAAGAACCTCCTCAAAATAAGTCAGAATTATCAATAGAGTATAAATGAAAGTCAAATCACCTAAAATACCTCATTTAATATATCTTTACAGCCCCAGGTTGTTTTAGTATTGTTCCATTTTGGAAGTCATGAATATGAACCGTACGGAAGCGTGCTTTTTATTAGCATCTGTTGCGATCGATTTAAAACCTTCTCCTACTTTAATTTGAAACAGTTCTTCATTTGAATCAGTAATTTTATCACCAATTGGTTATAAAAGAAATAGAGACATTGAAAGAATCGGTGAAGAAACTTTTATGCATGCAACAACTAAGATGTCCCGTAATGGCCGAGATTGACTAATTATATTTAACCCCACGTAACAGATAATCTGTATTTTACTATCAATGTCTGCATTTCATAGGAGTTCGTTAAGATTATACCAGAAAATTTTGATGCATATCCGGGTTTAATTTAATTTTACAACCTCTTTAACTGGAACGATTAAAGTTCGAGGAAGTTTGTCACGAAATTGGAGTGAATACATCAGTGTACCGCAAAAGAAGGATGAAGAAGTACTAGAGCACCATATGTCAGTTCTTGCAGCAGCTACGCAAGACTATTCCTCTTACGATCCATTCTTCTACATCAATTAAGCGTACCATGCGTTGAAATTTCTGAATTTGGTTGATTATTCCTTTTTTGAATTTGGTCAATGTCATCCTTAAAATCATTTTTAATGGAAAATTAGAGACCGATGCCAGCAATCTAACCTCTCAACCTCGAGCAAAAAACATTCTGCCTTTACTCGATCAAGTTTAGTGAAGGTTTGGTTGAGTTTGACCTTTTCCCCCTCAACGGAACTGCCCACGGAATTGAGCGCATTGTCTGCAATGTTGACATGTTGTTTAAGTCGAGTGGAATATTTATGGAAGGCAGAATGTTAGGGTGGGATTTTCCTTTCGCTATGAAATTCAGAATGGGCCATGGCATCGATCCAGCTTTTCTCTTACGAAGCTCCCCATTGAGATGGCTTCGTGGGAGCTATAACGAGAAGGCATCGGAAGTAAAAATATAATTAAATGGAGATGTTATAAAACCCTCCGGATTCCGTCTCGTAATAGAAGCGTCACGGGGAGTATTCTTAGCTCTCCCGAGCTTTTTTACAAAGGACGAATGTGATGGCATTCAATTTGGTTTAAAGCCCTGATTAAAATGATTGCCGGAGAGATATCGCTTTGGCTGAGTTTCCACTACGGTAAATAAGATTTGGGAGTGAGAGGAATATTAAAATCTGAGGAAACGTTCAATCAAATAAGTTAAAGTTGCAGTTTTGCGTTCGGAGTTTCGTCCATCAATCTAAGTTTGTATAAGAGAACACGTATTCAGAAGCTATTCAAATAAGTAAACCGTAAATTGCGTTAGTGTAGAAGGAAACAGTAAGCGAATATTTAATTATTTCTTTAAAGAATAAGATATGCAAAACCTAATGATATACTGAAATGAAAAACAACGACATGGGAAAGGGACTTGGGTAGCTTTGCGTGCACCAAAGAAAAATCTCAAAGAAATACGGACTTGAAAAAAGTCTCCGGGGCCGGGAATCGAACCCTTGCTGTTGCTTATGACAGGATAAACACGAACTAATTTAATCGAATATTTTTATTTTGATACTTGCATTATATGGAAATAACACTGTTTTATATCTCAAACGCAGATTTTAATAATCATGTCTTCACAATAATTAAAATCTATCTACTAATGATTCTTCTCAGTTGACATGCACCTTTCATTGCAGTTGAGAAACAAAAATTTCGGAAGGTAGTATATTGAAATAAATAGCTACCCAAGCGGTATATTGTAATTTAAACCCAGGCGTTTTACGATTTTAAATTGGATAGCCACGTCGTAAAAACAGCATTTGGCAGACATAGCTGGGTTTAATTTTGAATCAACAGTTGGAAACTGGCTGCATTATTATTAAGGAAGTAAAATAATTTGGCAGTTTCTTTTGCGTAATGATGGGTACTTATTATCATTTCAAGAGTTAAATGTCCCAAAAATCACTTGCTTTATGTTCTAAATAGTTTTATGGTTAAATTCATTATTTCCTTGCCATCTAATGCTACCTCTTCAACAGAGACTTAACAGTGTAAGATTTGAAAAATAAATACTTCCATTTCAGTAGACGTCTCGAAAGGATGTACCGAATTTTTATACTACATTACATTCTTTATGGGATGGGTTTTTTATAGCATAAGATTTTTCTATATAGTCCATTTTTGAAATGATTTCAATGAGGCCTCCTGCTTGAGTTCTTGTAACAGCTATATTGAGAAAAAATGGCTCAATCTCACCACCTGAAAATGAGATGCTTCTCAATTAACATATACTCTAATCAAAATGTAAATTTCAAACTCTGTGGAACATAAGCCAATTTATAAAACTCTTTTTCTTGGCGATGGGCAATTATTTACCGTTGTATTCATCCGCATCTACATTAATACCCTAAATTATAACGATATTCGTATTCTTGTAGATCACTTCAATAAACATTTGACAATTAATCATTTGAAATAACAAAAATGCGAACTGAGAAAATCCTTTTCTGTTAGCATTAGCTTGAGCTATTCGTCATAAATTAGCCTGACTGTTTGCTCTGAAAAATCACAAAGAAGATGGCCACACCCACATGACATAGATTCTGATCCGATGCACCGCGTCGCATTGGTGGGCCGCAGAAAAGCACTTCCCATGTCTAATGATAATATGCACACCTAATCTTCAACAATCTTATTATTTTCTTGCATTTTCATTCTTGAAAATTTATCACTTACACTTTTTGTTTAGTCATTTGTCAATTCTAATTCGGCGTGGAGGTAGCTAGGATAGCGTGACACAAACAGCGAAGGTAAGGTTAGTGCAGAGGTTGGAGACCTCTTTACATGGGAAAATTATTATTTGGAACATAAATCCAAGGTAAAAGTGCGCTTTGCTTACATATAAAGACTGATTCATCTAAATTACGCAGGGAAAGGGTTATATCAAATCAACTTCAGGATATTTTACATTTTCCCCCCAAAACACCGGTATCTAGTAGCAGGGATTGTGTTAGAACCATATCTTCTTCTAATTAGATTCTGTTAGATTCTCTAACACTCCACGGAAACAACGACCAGAAGTAACAATCTTTTTTAGTCATTGTCACGCATTCCTGATTTCTTACTGAGTGTGCCCTCGTCGTTTGCTCATTTCATAGCTGCTGCATCTGATAATGAGGCAAAACATAAGTGACACCAGGGCCGCAGATTCCCCATCTCCGAGCGTATTTCTAGGTGGAGAATTGCGTCGAGTGGCTCTGCCCTACGGATCCGCTACTCCTATAAAACGTTACCCAAAAGTACACCTAATATACATGGAAGCCAGAAAAGTTCCTTTTTTTAATTAATTTATTTATCTAGAGATTCACGCACGGCACCATTTAATAGAAAAAATAAACAACAAACAAATTATATAAAAATTCATAATAAATATACGATTGAACGAAATAAAAATAGAATAAAATAACAAAAAATAAAACAGATGAATATACGCAAAACACTTACTAAGAAGGAAATTATTTACAAGATTCTATACACAGAAATTATTTTAAGAATGTGTCAAGCAACAGTCTGAAAGGGTCTATGGAGGGAGGTGGGGAATTTAGAAGGTTTGGAAAAAATAGGGAATGTTGCGCTGGGGATAATCTAAATCTAGGAACATAGAGAAGAGGAATCAGTCTAGTTGCCCTAGGTGGAATATGATATCTAAATAGGAAAATTTATTCAGGACAATCTATATGGGAGTTTATTATTTTATATCCTATACGAAAATATAGGATATACCTTACACATATACCCGGTTCTTTTTCTGCTTTCCTATCCCTATTCCATTGAAATGTCGACTGCGAAAGAATAAATCCGTTTGAACTTGGGGTATCTCGCAGGTTCGGCCAGTCTGAACGCTCGAATGAACGGGAAAATCGCGCTGAGGACGATGGTCTACTTCCTCGCGACATCCCTCTTCAACTCCATTCTGGGGATCATCCTGGTCCTCATCATCCACCCGGGAGACCCTGGGACCAGAGAGGCACTGGGACACGGAACAGAAGACAGAGAGGTCAACATCCTCGACGGTTTCCTCGACTTGGGAAGGTGAGCTGGGAGTTACAGAAGCCGTCCCAAGAGCTTAGACAATCAACAAGGATTTCGATAGGTTTTTGGGAAGAGGAGGGAGAAGACGGCGGAGATGAGGTCATCGGTTATTATATCGAAATTCCCTTATGATAACAGTATTTTAACCCTCCCCTTTTAAAATACCAATATTCGTAAAGAGAGTACCGATAAACGAATAATTCTTATCAATGAAGAAGTAGATTTGACGAGGAAATACGTCAGGAGTTAAATGCTAGCAGGGAATCGTTTTTGTAAAGGAGCATCATCGTTGCTTTACAGAAGAGTTGGAGAGGCTGTGAGCACTCGGCTTATAGGAGACTTTTCTAATATATTTAACTACCAGTTTATAGCTACGAAATATTAAATATTAAATGGAGATAAACTGTAAAATATATATGGTGTGCGGCAAGAATGCGAGGGAGAAAGATTCATGAAACATTAGCAACAGAAATTAATCAGTTAAAAAATTCTTTAGCAAATTTTAAGTCGGTCATTAAGTTGCTAAATGCACGACTATCCTCTCAACTGAGAATAATTTCATCTCATGTCAGGAAAACGTAATTCAGTTCTAAAAGCAGTAAAGGGTAACTCGCGTACTACCTGCATAATTATTCTAGATAATCATCAAATATGCAACATAAAAATCGGTTAAGACTGTCGTTATAAATTCAATGAAATATCTTTAACTTATAGAGAAAAGGAGAGAAATTTCATGAGGAATCGTTAGAAAAAGGTTCTTGAGCATTACTTTGGGACGATTCATTTATAACAAATTTGTTACTTTTGAGTACTTTATAAGAATCTTTAGAATGGTAAGCGAACATTAATCGGTTCTATAAAGGAGAAACTTTATAAGAATCTTTTGAATCGTGAGCGACCCTTAATCGTTTCTAAAAAGGAGAATGCGACTAAACTAATTGGTACGGATTCGTATTTACTTGTCACAATTTTAAAAGTTATGATTTTATGGTTTATGATACAAATTATGAACGAATTAAAATTCCCACATTGCATTCTCATTCCTTTGACTTTATCTTTGTAATCATTGAAATAACATCACTAAATATTGGTCATTTAGGTATCTCTTAGGTCCGGGATACTCAACCTTGTGACCGAAGCGACCTTGCAGAGTGCCCGCCAAGCTTCATTATAAAGATTGTTTTTGCTACAATAGTATTTCTTGGGATTGCACTAGCGGGGATAGAGTGGAGGTTCGGCGGGGAAGGGGTCAGAAACTTGGTTGGACTGGGGTTAATCGCAACTTCATGCGGAGAAGAGACACGAACGTGTGAGAAATAAAACCTTTTTGCGTGAAATGTATACTTTTTTCTGGCTCGAAATTTTTTTGAATTTATTTTCCAAGGAGCGGGTTTATTAAACGGCCTACGGTTAACTAGTAGAGCTAAATATTGTCAATGGATGGAATATCACCCTGGACAGAAATGTTATGTGGTGCCCACTTTGCTTTCTGAAACACCCTTGGGTGCCCGGGAACCAAAAAAGGTTGAGTACCCCGGCCTTAGGTGATTCAATTGAAAGGTTGAGTTAAAATCAGCAATATCGAACCAATATTGAAACTGTCCGAGGGTTTATCTCTGGTATATAAGGAGAGTTTGCTAGCATATTTAGCTGTGATACCCGGGATATTAAAATCTATTTACTCAGTAGCCTCTGCAATTTCCTGCCGAGTTCAGTAGGAATGAAATGTTTGAAGTATCATATAGGCAGTGAGCAAGAGGATCAGTTACAGTTCTCGGGAAATTTTGACCTAAGTTTCCAACCGTTATTTTAAAATATTTCTATTTTCTTTGAACTTCAATATCCTAGTATATACCCTGAAATAAAGTTTCATATGTAGATGAAAGCCGCTTAACTCAATATCTCAATTTTCCCATGCTGAAGAAGCTCTTTCGCCTTACTTGGCTTTTAGGGAGATGGATTCATAAATTAGCTAAATAAATACATCGTGAGTAGACAAAACGTCTAAAATACGTTAGGAATTTATGCAAGCCTAAGTGATTAGGTATAACGTAGGTTTAGAGTAATTGCAGAAAAGGTAAGTGAAAGATGTTCAACATGTTTTCATGCTCTTACATGTCAATTTATATAAAAATGGATTTTTTGTCAATATGAGCTATTCCTTGTACAATTCATGCTGCAAAGTTATGAGCACTTCAGCCACTTTGCCAAAATATTGTTGCTATTTTTCGCCTGGTTTTCTAGATGAGCCAATTTTGAAAGAACTATTGAATGGTGTTGATTTTTTGCCTGATTGCTCATTCTCTTCTTGAAATGAGCAATTTTCTATTATTCTGCATTAATTATCAAATATTCTCCTGAATTCTATGCAAGTATTTCGTAAAGTTCATAAAAATTCCTCTTGATTTTTTTTGTCATCTCTGTAATTTAACCCACATTGATGCAAAACAACGAAAGAAAATAAAATCATTTTCCTTAATTTTGCTGTTTATGAGGACATTGAATAGTAACACAACTTACAGACTATATATCCCATCGACACTCGTATCAAAACATATCACTTAGTTAAGTACTTCATCAACTGCAAAATTCACTACGTAATTCGGTATAAACAAAACTGATCAGTTATAAAAGAATCGTTTCGAAATTTAAAGATAAATTTTAAAAGAAACCATGAAGTGTCTCAATATAAGAACTTCATATGTCAGCAAACTATTGCAGTGGATGATTTTGGAATTAATCATTAATGTTTCGTGTTCATTTTGTTTGCTACAGCGAAAGAATTATACGAAAGCAGTGATGTGCTTATATTCTGAAAATTTGAATTTCAAGTTGGAAAATTTTCATACCAAATGAAGGAATATTAGCGTTTTCTCAAAGTTCCTGGCCAGTAGGCTGTGCTAGACATTATTTTCTTTTTACACGTAAATATTTTCCATCATAAACGTAAGCACGAAATAGACCGAATCCACACTTTATTCTATTTTCTAAATTGAACTTATCAATACCTCAGCTTGGAAGATATGCAAATGAAACGCATTTTTGCATTGATAATCTTTGCATATCTGTTCCAAGATCAGAGTTTGAACACCCATCAATACACTCAATTTACATTTCTTTAAGCGCAAATAAAGAAAATGATTGAATGCACAAAACTTAAATCAGGGATTCAGACAGAATGCCATCTCCAATACCCTAAGAACAGTAATACATCCCTTAAACATTGAAAGAGGAAGCTTGCATATCGCTCAATAAGTTGGAAAACCATTCAACATACATTTGGTTTTAAATTGATTGAAAGGAGAAAGTTGTGTCCATTTATCCGTTTCCTTTTATTTTCACTCTACTCCAAACGAAGTGGAAATAATTGGAATATTGACAAATAAAATACTTGCTTCATATATTACTTTCACAGGAATATCTTCCCAGACAACTTGTTCCAGGCAGCATTCCAGCAGGTGAGAAAAATTGGATAAATCATTACACGTGTGCCTTTTTTTCAAAGTCTGTTTGTTGCAAACGTTTGAAAAATTCAATTTTGAAATGGGAATTCAGTGTATAAATTGCAAAACAATTCTCACTGTTGTAAAGGATAAAATTCCTTTTGATTTGAAAAATATTTGAAAATAAGTCAGCCTTTGATGTTCCAGCATCTTCATTGGATTTAAACTGCCTATTCTCTTCAGGACACATCACAAAATATGATCTTATCTGAGAGTCATGTCAATACTAAGCCTACAAATGAGTTTTGAAAGACTTCACTTGATTCTCAGCCGGGAAAGAACAATTCAACAAGCAAAGAAAGATTATGTCTTTAACGTCACTTTCACTCGAAAATCTTTTACGTTCAAAAAGAGATATGCTTTCAGAGATAATTTTCTAACAAAGGCTATCATTTAAGTTATCTGAAGGCATGAAATGTTCTGTAAAAGTTATACGAATCAATTATTTTCGAATGCAGGCCCATACGGTCTACGTACCCAAGAAAGTGATCATAAGTAATGTCACATCGGAAGACGAGGCTGAACTTAGTAAGAGTAAAAATGCTCACCACATAGAAACTGTCTTACAACCAGACATCGAATTGGTACGCTCGATACAATACAGGTAAGTCGAAAGAAAGAGAATGCAAAAAGAATCCTTAAAAAAAGAAACTGTGAAAGAATTTGTTCAGAAGTACGTTCATAACTAAAAAACTAACTTCAATCAAAGACTAACCAATTTATCCAAGAAATTATTTTCTATTGAAGACTAACCAATTAATGATCTCTTATCTGTTTGCTCGAGGTTCAGTGATTAAAACCTAGAATACATACAAACATGAATCAATCAACACCGTGCGTAAGTCTGCGAAAGAGCAATTAATGCAAAACAAAATTTTAGAAAACATAAGTATTGTAAGCAAATCGCGGGGAAAATGTTTGCATAAAGATTACGACAAAATTGTCTCGGAAAAAATACCTTTAATAATGACTATGTCTCGTAAGAAAGAGTGAGTCAATGTAATAATTAAATAAGGGCAATTATGTGCGATCTTTTGTCTAACGTTTTCGGTTTTAAAAATCACTACTATGAAGCGATGAAATAATTTTTCTAAATGAAACACTGTTTGATGTTTCTATTCATTTTACAAGGGTCGGACTTAAACTAATTACGACACTGCTAAATAAGTGCTCTAATTGTCATAGAAAACAACATTTGAATTCGATGCAATTTTCTCATGCTTATCACCCTTTGTCTCTCTTATGTAATGCTTTCTATACTAGCTGCGTATTTGTATCTGCTATCTCCAAAATAGACAACTCGACGACATGAGTAATGCACAATCTTGGATTGCAGTGTTTCCCTCGAGAGAACTATCTGTTTACTCTTCATTTTGGCATAATGCCCCTATTTTACACGGGCTTTTATTGAGTTAATAAGACGGATTTTATAGTACCTCTTATGCAGAAGATCTAACTTAACGACAAGGGTGACACACCGCGCATTCACATTGACTCACAAACAATTCGACATTGACTTGACGACAGTTTACGTTTATCAGAATTACAAATCTTCTTCGAAATATTTTCTCGTCTGACATTTTAATATCCGCTATTGAAACATCGAGTTTAGAAGATTCTCTTTCGTAAACTGATAGTTTTGTCGCCATTACCTTTTAATTCAATTCTTTTCCGCTAATTCAACAGAAATAACTTTATAAAATAATTGCAGAGGATAAAGCATAATCAATTCCTTCGATAAATGCATGAAATTAGCACACGTGACTAGCAGGAAAAGATTCTTTCGTGATTAAGCATAACTAAATTACGACCGTTTCTTCTACCATGAAGGCTGTCTTCAAGAGTAATCCTCTAAAACCTTTTCGAACGAATTGACAAATTCGCGGCTGACATGAAAGTATAGGCTTCGCGGCATATAGCATGTACCCGTTTTTGTAGCAAAAGTACTCTCGAGATTAGGAAAAAGTCATCCACTAAGTCCTTAAATAATCAATCAATTACAGACCGACTGTTTGCAAGGAATATTAGTAAAGATCAAATAAGTTCAACTAAAATGAAATTTGTGTAGCACAATCGTATTAACAATGAACTAACGTGTATCTTAAGGTGTTTAAATGAACATTGTAGTGTCATAATAAACTAATCTCCGTGTTTTATGTTTTTGAGAGTTTCCTCGTAATGATTGAAAGTGCATATTAATCACGATTGTGTCGGTTCTGAAAGTATGTACGCTGATTTCCCAGTAAAACAGAAAATATTTAAATTTATGCAAAAATGTGTGTTTTAGTTTTTTTGACAATCATCAAGTTTATCTCAAAGTTTTTTCGCAGCGATCAAAGTTTTGTCGTTTTCGGAGGACGTCAAGTTCTCCGACATTTGCAATTTAAATTATATTGAAGGGCATCCTGCAGCGATTATGTTGTAATGAAATATACCTTTATTCAAACAGAGAGGGAACTAATACCCTGGGCATAATTTTCTTCTGTCTCGTGTTTGGGACAATTCTCGGAACGATGGGGAAGAAGGCTCGCGTCGTCATTGAATTCTTCACTACCATAGATGAAGTCATTATGCGGATGGTCACCGGAGTCATGTGGTAAGTCAAGTACAACAATACAGTACACTATATAATTCCAGAAATAAATCCCTTAAAAATTTACTTTTTTGCTCACTCCTTTTTTTATGGCATTGACGTGAATCATTTTTCGGGATTTCAAATCTGAAAATTCATAACTGAAATAATTATGGTAATGATTAATTCAAAACAAGACTTCGAACTACAACAAAACACACGACTCTAACTCTGACATTAAATATACAAATTTCGATTTGTGCAAGATTTAAATTATACTTTATATATATTTATAGCTGAAAATATAATTAGGTATTCGAATAATTTCCTGGTTGATATTGCATCTATATATTTATCACTTATCTTTCGATAATTTTTTTAGATTTTAAGAGATTTTAACGTTACCGCATTTACGGTACTCTACATTAATCTTAATATCATGAAACGGTCATCGAAATCACTTCATAATTGATTGAATTTTTGAAACACTAATTTAAGAGTTTAGCAACAAGGAATAACATGTGAGATATTAGGGTGATAGTTACGGCAAATAAACTTGAAGTCAATTTTTATATAAAGTTCATCAATAAACTTTTCCTAGATTTATAACATTGAAATTTGTATTCTGGGAAAAATATTTAAAATTTATAAAATATAAAATCTTAATGAAAAATATGTTTTATTAATTTAGTGCGTAAACAGAATGGAAAATATTTTCACACACACTGAATAGTCTAACCTTTCAAATTTGTCCAACAGTAACTGAATTTCCTAGAATAAAATAGAAAATATCTCGTTTTGGAGCGGAATCAATACTGGGGTTTATATTACCATATAGGGAATGCAAATAATCCAGTAAGATTAAATAGATAAATTTTGAAGGCATACATAAATTATACATTATTATATCACAGCGATACATTAATTTATAATAAATTTATAAACTATATATAATATGGTTTAAAATAATATTGTGTATGAATATTGTATTAATTTCATAAACTAATAATAAGAATATGACGCGGAATTATTCACGATATAAAATATGAATTTATTATACGTATAATGTCTAATTAATAGTAATTAAATACAGTTAATAGGGTGATTTTAATTCCGTCGCATTACATAATTGAAAATGAAATTCCACAAAGGAATAAAAATCTCCATTAGCGGACTTTCTTTAACCCATACTAAATGTTTGATATATCAAATGAATCCCGAAACTTTTAAACAGCCAATATACTCACCCGATCAAACTCACTTATTTCCTTTCATTTCGCAGGCTCACCCCCATCGGAATAAGCAGCGTGATTTGCGGAAAGATCATCTCCGTAGACAACCTTGGACTAGTGATGAGCCAGCTAGGTTGGTTCATCTTCACGATCGTCCTGGGAGTGTTCCTCTACCAGCTCTTCTTCATGCAGTTGATTTATTTCGCCTTCATTCGAAGGAATCCTTTCAAGTTCTACTGTGGTCTCGCTCCTGCGACAATCACCGCGTTCGCCACCGCGTCAACGTGAGTCCTATGGATAACACCGTGTCCCTTTATGTTCATTCCCTCTTTGTCCACCCAAATCGCCCTCTTTTCCAGTAGCTCGCCCTTGTCCCGCTTCTCCAAGAGACTAGCCTGCTCAGAAAAACCTCTCCCCGAGGTATCGTCGCCGTCGACTTGGGTCTTCAACTCATCAGCTCTTGCATACTTCGAGTCGATATGCACATAATTAAACGATTCTAACTCGGGATAATTAGTAATCCATTAATGGATCCGTAGGTTTAGGCCTTTTGTGATCTTCATTACATTAATTTGGCCTATTCTAATGAAGAATTTAACATCGGTATTTCATCGTTATTATATGGGAGGAGGGCCGAAGCAATAATTGAATATTTTAAGGATATGTCTGTCTGTCTCTATATTTATAAGCTCTAAAGCTGTTTGGTTCCTCAACCACTTCACCATAAGCTACCAAAAATTTTGAGATGAGAGATGTGGTTTACTAGACAAGATGAGGAAGTTAACGGTTTTTCATTCATTCCTCAGTAGCTTTAATATAGTCAAAATAATGATGTAATATAGTCAAGATAAGTACGCTAAGAGAAATAATAACAAAAAGTGAATAAACTAACCATTTGAATCAGCTCTATACTATAAGGCGACCAAAGATATTGTATTAATTAACATTAGGGAGCAGGAAAATCTCAAGGGCCTACGAAAACCTAAGGATTGATAAAGACATAAATAGCATCAAATGGCTTGAACCCTCAAATGTTTAAGTAAACGTTTGACTGTTGAACATTTCTAGGAATTCATAAGTGGAGACTTAAAAAGCTGAGCACATTCGAAAAAAAGATGCCTTGGTTTAAATTATGGAATAACACATTCTGGAGCCAATGGTATACAAATAATTCTCACCGATCCCTATTAAGTTGCCAATTGATTAACAAAACATACATTTTTAAAATAAATGGGAAATAATGGTTCAAATACATGGCTGAACTCGAGGAAATTATAGGCTTAATTTAATATAAGGTCTTTATTAAAGTGAGATTGAGACTGAAGAATCTCTTCTTCCATCTAGCCTTTCATCAGTAATATTAAGACATAATTAATGTGTAGTTGAACAGATAGAGAGAAAAACTATGGTAAAATTTATACATTTTTGTACCCCTCAAATGTCCCCCTTGCATTTCTATTGGTGCCACAAATGGCGATGGAACTTGCGCTACGCTTGATAATACACGATCTAAATTTGGCATGGCTATAGAAACAAACATTCTGGCCCATGAATTCTGGCTTCACATTCGCATGAACGATAACTTCTAAGAAAACACGTATAACTACTTTGACTCTCTTATAATATCGAGTCCATACCACATTTTTTCGTCCAATTCTAATAAAATACAGCATTCTTTCAAAATATTCCATTTTATTTCAGCAATTCGTGTCAAAGAGCACTTTTATTTTTCTGCATCTGTTTACTGACCCTTCTCGTGATAGAAACCGCCTCATCGTAACTAAACGAGAGTCGACCGTACCTTTCACAATTCAGAGAGGATTCCATATTTAGAGTGGGATTTGTTGGAGTGGTGCAATGGGCTCCTCGAGTCGTAAACGCGATTCGCATCGCCACACAAACTCAACTCGACTACTGCTCGTCGTATTCCACTGTCCGTGGGAAATAGAATGGGCCATTTCGACCTTAACAAACACGGAAGACCACTTCTATTTCCCTAACATATTACAGGCGAATATAACAACGGAATACATTTGGCGATAGAAAAGTAAAACGATGATTTGAGGGTTAGACCAGGAGAAAGACGCATTAAAATTCGGGTTGATGATCTGAGAAAACCCGTGGAGTGGAAAATCCCGCAGGACATAACTACAAGGACGGCATGAAAGAAAACTTACCTGATTTCCAATTGATTTTTTCCTTTACGGTTTCTCTACGAAACGCGAAAATATTTAGTGTGTTACATTTGAGGGAAAGGGACACAGTTGGCCTATTTTTATTTCAGAGAGTAAAAAATATAAGCACACAACTAAATAACTGTTTGGAGTACTGTAGCAATCTTTGAATCAAGTTTATTGCGAGTTACTGAAAACATTTAGATGCATGCATTTTCAACACATTTGGATCTAAATAAATAAAAAGCAGAATAAGAAATAATCTCCGAAGTTGGAGGAGCTGAGTAATTACCATTATAACCTCACAGTTATATACATCGATTGATATTACTGATATCGATAGCCACACATGTCATGCATAGCTGTTCCTAATGCCAGATTCCAGGATTCCTAATGCCGATCAATATCCTAGCACTAAATAAATCGATACCCTAGAACATAAATATATAATTAATATGAATGTTAACTATATCTATGTAAGACTAAAATGACACCTATCTTTGTGGTGCATAAAAACAGATTTAATACAGGAGACCTTAAGGTTGGTATGGAAGAATTCTAACTTATATTCAAAGTTCCTTTTATGTCAATATTCTCAAACGTTATTTTTTATGAATATATCATAGGTATATGTTGTTCACGAAGGAATAAATGAGCGTTTTCAGCTTTCCTGATCCTAATTTCTATCAATTTAACAACAAAATTCAACTTCTAATGAAGAACTCTGAAAGGTTAACGACAAAAGACTTTCCTGTCTGGTTAACTGCCATTATTTGTGACTCCTGAAAAGTCTATTTGGAAGCTTGTGTATTGGCCCCTCCGTGAACCAGCTCGATCGGAAATTAAAAATAACCTGCCGAATACCCCCTTTCATGTTCAGTCAATTATAGCTAATGCGTTTTCCACTCAGTGCACCAGCACTCACATGAAACCGTACAATGCCAGAGGAGGAAAGATTTCTTCCCTTCCCAGACATTCCTTAAGTTAGATGGTTTCCAAAATTAGGCAATACGTCTTCAATGTCAAGACCAATCTTCATCCATAGAATTCTGGCTCACGAATTCCCTAAGAAAGGTGATGTTGTGAGAAAAAAACTGCTGAAGGTTATTTATATGACGAGGAATCTAAATTAACTACAGCTTGTGAAATGGATCTACCACATCAAATCTACTGCATTGATATAATGGCAGTTTTAATTTTTCGAGTTTGAGAATTAAGGCTTTGAGATTATTGTTTCTTTAGTTAGTTAATTTGATCCTTTTTTGGCAAGATTTGCTCCGTTGGACCTCTTTTCCACATAAAATCGTATGTCGATAGAATTTGTAATTCGTACACATATCAATTAAAGGAAAGAGTACAGTGTTAGAAAAAAATCTTTGCAACTGAAGGTTGACAAAAAAAACCCACGTTGCAGGAAAACACCCACAGAGAAGGGGGTGAATAAAACCGCGAAAACACAGTAAAAATAAGAGTATGGTGGACAATATAACAAATATATAATTACAAACCTTGTAACTGAATAAATTTACAGAATCACAATAAATAAATATTATTAATCCTAAGGAGAAAAAATGTAAAAATAATCATAATGAATTTCAAGATGAAATATCTCATTTACTATTTAATAATTATCGTGGTAATGAAGGTCAGCAGCGTCCGTCGAGTACTCTGTTGTTATCAGATTATTTTTTCAAATTTATCTTAGCAGGAAGAGAGTGAGATGAGCCTGAAACCCGAACTGAAAACACCGTTTAGGAGAGCATACTTCGAAACTGTCTTCGTAACTGAAACAGAAAAAGTCGTCCCTTCCTTGGCAAGTTCTAGATTCAGCCCAGCTGTATTTTAAGGTCGTCTTTGATGACTTGTAGCAATTGGGTGTCAGAGTCTTCTCATTGAAACATTTTGCCTTCGAAAGGGAACCATTCAAGACTGTCTTCCATCCTTTTCTCCCACATTTCTCACCTACTTATGATAAAAATTCTTTTTTCGTTCCTCCGCTCGAAAGCCTAATGTAGAAAACGAAGACCTACTAATGCCTTTGTCAACCTTTGCTACATTTTTCCGTATGTTTGCTTAATCAAGAGGATATTTTTGGAGCACTTTATGTCATGAATGTATGTTGTGATTGTCAAGAGTTTTTCATTTGCAATTAGATGGTTAAACTACGAAATAAGATTCCTCTCGTTCTATGAGGTACATATGTAATGAATGCCATCATCACTGAAGTAAAAGCTTCAGAAAGTATTTAAGTGACGTTGTAACAATTCAATCATTTTGGTTAATCTTATGCAATTGTATTATCTTTTAAGGAATGCTTTGTTATTGAATCATCAAGATATCTCCGGAGGTGTGTGGAATTACATGAAGATTGAAATCACATGTT
The DNA here is from genome assembly GCA_947579665.1 of Sympetrum striolatum. Classification (NCBI taxonomy): domain Eukaryota; kingdom Metazoa; phylum Arthropoda; class Insecta; order Odonata; family Libellulidae; genus Sympetrum; species Sympetrum striolatum. The sequence continues at coordinate 73,236,411 of OX388347.1, read as the reverse complement.
TATTTAAAAGAATGACAACATAATTCATCTAAACACTTTTCTATTTATGGATTATTCATTTACTTTCAGTGCTTTGTCTTAATTTCATCTGCTTCATCCAATTTTAAAGGAATTCCTATTTGTTCATTTCACTTTATAATACGCATCTGTTAATAATTTCAGCCTTTAAACTCACTGAGACTTACCAATCGCCTCAAACTATGCTAACTTATTAATCACCAAATTAATGAACACATATGATGGCCCCCTCATCATTACTTGCATCAACAAGACTAAGATAATAGGAGAAAGATTCCCTCTCAGTCCTAAAGAAGACGGTCCTTGATTCATCATTAATCTGCTCAATCTCCCTCCAAACAGGCAGTCCTTACAATATTCAGAAGAATATGAAATGTGTATGTTTGAAAATACTTGTATATTTTACAATTACATAATGGAAAGAAGTCACTGAAGATACTTTAGTTAGTGTATTGGCTGTACTTTTTTGCCATTTGTATTTTTGAGTGTTTTGTTATGGAAATAATAAGTTTTTCCCTTACCTTTACAGAGTGAGAACGATTTGTTATTTTTAGAGAAAAAACTTGCAGGAGGTAGAAAAAACAGTCAAAATGTTACTAGGAATGCTGTGACCCTTGACGAGCAAGATGACAGTAAAAAACCCTTTGTTGGTTTTTAAAAGGGTTCCGGGATTGAGCGTGGTCTGAGCGGTAAGTAAGAGTTCAAGTGTAAATCTGATTTTCAGGCATTGGTGCGGGCTTGTGTACTCCTGGTATGTGGTCACAGATCCATTCACACGCACTCCCTCCCTCCACTCCCCCCTTATGAAAGAATGGCTCCATGGAGAGAATATCGTACGGTAAGAACGGGATGAAAACGATCGCGTACAATGAGTCAATTTTCCAGTCAAGATGCACAGCGTTCCATGTTAGAAGGTTCAATTGGCGAGGGCTGATTGAAACCTCTGTCAACAGCACACGAATCTGGGCACGTTTACGCACGACTGAAAGAGAACCCCGACAGAAACCACATATACATTAAAGGAATGGACGTTTTCGAGAGAGGGATCCATAAAGTTGAAGTTTGATCATAATTGTCATCCCTCACGAGTTGTTTTCCCTTTCAGATGACTCGTGAATTTTCTGGAAACGTGAGGTTGCATACTAATGAAGGCAGGGGCTTATTAGTGTAAAATGCGAAAAATCTTACGCGACGAGAAGCAAAACCTGAATAAAACACTCGAATTTCTCATCAGGTACTTATTTTTCTATAACGGAGGACTTTCATATTTTGGTAAAGATCAAGGGAAATGCGTCTAATTAATTGTAGCCATCGTCGCCTTATCCGAATAAGATTTTAATGACATCAGAACACCGGATTGAAATTTCGATGTCAACTTAAGTAAGAATTGTAATATTTACATTCATACTTTTAGAGGACAATATTTTATACCCCGAATCGCTGTCGGATTCATCTATCTTGGCTTCTGCTATTTTAGCTTCCGTTACATTTCCTTAATATTTCATTTAACAGCAATAAACAAAGAACATTCTTGCATGGAACGCAGTGGAAAATGGCATGAAATAAATCAGTAGTTTACGATAAGCTACCGCATAAATTGTTTTAGAAGAAATTCTTCGGGTTAAACAGAAATGCCTCTCCTTGAATGTAACTTCATTTCCTGCTTTTGCATTTACTGTGGTAGCTTTTATACTCGGTCGGCATAATAGAAAGGGTATCCCAACCAAATATTCAATTATGTTCATTAATGTTATCTCTTTATTATTACGCTATCCCGGCGCTTTTTTATTTACGTTATATTTTCACTTCTTTCGCGAAGAAATTTAAGTTCAGTCGACCTTTATCGAGACACTTAAATTACCAGATCCCAGGGTTTATTTTACTCCTGCACACAATGCCTTGCAATTAAAAGGTATTTACTGATATTAATCCTTGTTGCAGGTACTCATCGGAAGGTTATTCCATTTATATCCTAATTCAAATCAATACGCGGTTTCTACAGTTTTCATATTTCATGATTCGTTTTGTGGTTTTGAATTTGGTACCGATAAAACTTCCTTTTATTTCGTTGATTGCCAATCGATGGTTTGAGTATATCAATCTGCGCCCGAATTCAAGTTAAAGATTCCATTTCAAATCTCTATCGAGCCATTCAATGTTCTCATTAGAGTCAAATTCAAATTCAGTTTTGTCCTCAGATCGCAGTCGAATCTCGTTCAGCTTGTTTGTAAAGGACTCTTCCAAGTGAATTTTCTGCTTCTTCTGTACAAAGCAATTAATAAAAACATATATCCGCATAAGCATTAAATGAGCTAGTCTAATGATGAACAGGAGATTCCTGTGGTGTATTCAGATGGCGAGACGACCGAGCTTGTTATTACACGAGTTCATCATAACCATCATGCAACGCGCTTCTTCTAAGCGTTGTTACCCAGTGCTGATCTGTCATTTAAACATTGATGTCGTCGTCTTTTGGGCCATAACTCTGAAAAGTCAAGCCGTCTTTACATGGATCAGCGATGTGGTACAGGGAGGAAGATAATGGTCTTCGCTATAGTCTTCGATTCGAAATTCTCTCAGAAAGAAATATCCATTTCGACAGCTTATCTTCCGTCTCTGCGCAAATGTCTCTGTCAAAAATACAGCAAAATCGTTCGATGTTTTACCCAATTAACTCATCTATTTACTGTATGTATAGTTTATGTCTAGTTCTCCCCTCCTATTCCCTTCCGGAAAACGAAACAAGATGCTTCGATAGGTAGGATTTAGGACTGTTGTGAAATATGTGAGCAAAAGTAATCCTCTCCGATACACCTCGATTTAGATTTAAGGCAGTTTGTTATTTTGTAGAGTTTGCCGTGGACGCCCTCGTAAAACATTTTGTTTTTCTTTGACTGTGAAATCTGCAGAGCCGCAGCTCTGCCGGTGACCTTCCGGTGCATGGACGAGAATGTGAAGGTGGACCCGAGGATATCGAGGTTCATCCTCCCAATTGGGGCCACCGTCAACATGGATGGAACCGCCTTGTTCGTGTCCGTTGCCTCGATATTCATCGCCCAGATCAATGACATTCCTCTAGGCTTCGGGGAGATCGCCACTGTATGGTGAGTTGCAACGTATTCCTGATTCATAAAGACTTCTTAAGTAACTGATAAAGACAGCAACTTGCTAACTGTTACTGTTGCTACGAATCATAAGTATATTTTGGTTCACTTGAAACAGTAATTGCTGATGTAACAAATTAAGAAGGAAATGACTTAAATATAATTGCCTACGCAATAGTATGAGGGTTGAATGGAAATTAATACCTCCACCGTGGGTTTGAATGGGAATATTTTAATAAATGAAACGCAAAAATAATGCTAAGAAAGAGTTCTTTAATAACCAATATTCAGTTTTATATATAATATTGTATGAACTTTGCCAACGATGAATAAGTTTTCTGAAGCCGTCACGGAAGAAGTCGACACACTGTTTCCGCAACCAGTCCATCAAAGTTGTCCCAACCTCTTCATCAGTAGCAAAGTGATGTTCCCACAGATCTTCTTTCATTATTAGGAATAGATGGAAGTCAAGCGGCGCCAAATCTGGACTGTAAGGAGTCTCTGACCACATCACCACCAGACCTCACTCTTCATGTGCCAACATAGCAGAACCTCAGAGACTGAAGCTCATCACCTTATGGCACCCTCCATACAGTACAGATTTGGCTCCGTCTGGTCTCCATCTGTTCCTACGGATTATTTTTGCGTTTGATTTATTAAAATATTTACATTCAAACAAATGTTACGAAATTGGAGGCATTACTTTTCATTAGACCTCCGTTTAATCTCTTCTTCCCTTATTGTAACCTTGTCCATTTATAAGCCCCTTATCAGATACAGAATTACTGGATGGAGTCGAGCATCTCATGAAGTATCTCATCGAAAAGGATCAATTAAGAGGCTAGAAAATGATGATACCTTTATAGATGAAATTCTTTGCGTAGTCAAGCAATGATTTACATAAATTGCTGTGAATTATACCTCCAGAGCTAATAAATACCAAACTATTTTATAATAGATAGTTATTTAATCCAAGACACTATCAAAAAATGTTTCACCCATACGTAACTACAGATTTATAAAGCGTATTATTATTTGTTTGCTAGCATTCTGTCTACATATTTTAGCCTGGTATATTTTCTGGTGATCATCATTGGATAAAATGAAAGGAAATCATTGCAGTCGAGCTTTCAGAAGAAAATCAATCTAGATGGAAACGATAAAATTTTCGTAGATAAAAAAATAGAAAAGAAATATTGTCAAGCCGTTTCGAGACATGTTGCAATACATAACATGATTTCCTTTGTTATATTTTCAAGCCGTTTTCACACACATTTTTGAAATGAAATGCTAAGTGTCTTTTTTTCTGAAATTTATCATATTTTTCTAAATGTAGCGTCTTATATTAAAAAAAAATTAGTACATAATCGTTTTGGCGCCGCCATGACAATCGCCAGAGATAGTTAACAACCGTCGGCAATGCCCCTGGTTACAAGTGAGAAATCAAAGTACTAACAGATGTAGAGAGGCTCAGAAGTGCCGGAATGTAAAAAAGAAAAGATTCATGAGAAGGATTAATGATTCAGTAGAAGTGTAACGCGAGGAGAAAATATCAGGAACACATCCGCAGAAAAGGGAGATGTGAAAAACCTATGATATCTCTTAAGCGCGTATATGCACTAGAATGCGATAGTGCATCTTTCCTACATGTACATTCCGTAGCGGTAGGGAATTAATTTTCAGGGGAAAGCTTATTAAATCTCAATTTACGTGATATATAATATTTTGTAACTAGACACCTGTGATGACGTCGACTCCAAACTGTCGATGAGGAGAAAATATAACTAATTAATGTTGGAGGATAGGACAATGCAGGGTATGTGAATCTATTTACCAATAAAAGGTTTAAAAGTAAGTTGTAGAGCCGAGGAATACGACAAAGAGGGGTGTTATGTAACACAAAAAGTCAGAGAATAAAAAAACTAAAGTTCTAATGCATTTTTATCTTATGTGTATTAAGAGTAAGTTCCACAAAGTGAAGGCCTAAGTGATTGAATCAAAGTTTTAATGTTTAAAAATGGTTATACAAGAAATTCCACCCAATTCAGCATTAAACGAGCAACAAATCAATCAGTCAATTCGTATTTAACAATATTACTAATCTCTCAATAAGACATTTTAATCACCATTTCAAATCTGAAGGTTCCAATTCCGTGAGAGAGATTTCATATTGAGTTATGGTGAAACGCACGTCACATTTTTAGAAGTACGAGTTATGTCATTCTAATAAAAGACTTGAGAATTGTCAAACACTTCATTCTCTAAAATATAAGATACTGACCACTGAAGTACCCCTTTAAAAAAATAGATAGAAAATCATAAAATTAATTACATTCTACGAAAATTTTTGGTAACAAAAAAGATTTCTTAGAATCAAAATAATGAAAGAGAACACGTAGAAAAAGTAGCCTTCGGATAGTACTAGGAAAAATACGTAGAGAGTGATTCAAAATATATAGAGTTGCCATCATTTTGTAATCACACCGAAACATGGAAACCAAGTGACAGAGACTCAAAATTCATCAACTATGATAAAGATTACTTTTAATAAATTCACAAATTCTCTCCCAGCCTCACATCTACAGCGGCCAGCATCGCCTCCGCCAGCGTACCAAGTGCGGCTCTTGTGCTGATGCTGATCGTGCTAACAGCAATTGATGCTCCAGTAAGAGATGTTTCTCTCCTCTTCGCCATCGATTGGTTTGTGTGAGTATCAAATGAGTGACATACATTCCTCGTCCCTTGATAAGATTTTTCAGTTCAGGAAAAGACATCAACGTAAGGAGATCATCCAAGAGGAAGAATTGGTATGTAATGATGACGCCCTACTTAAGTCGTCGTCTTCGTTATTTATTATGAGCAACAACTCAAATAATAATTATATTTTACCAATCTTTATATTCTGTCAAGAGATAAATTTTAACATATCATATGTATAAAAAAATGCATTGATCGAAAAAAAATCTTTGGATCGACAATATTCTAAACATTCAATTATAGACTAGTTAAAGTTAACTTGAATAACACCTTCTTATTCTTAATTAAAATGAAATACTTAGTACTATCCGCAGAAAAAAAAATTCTGTGGATAGTAATAAGTATTTCATTTTAATAATGTCTTTCCGCCAAGTGACGCCTTCAACCATCGATTTCACCTTCTTATTCCATAATTCAATATCTGCTGCATGAAATGAAGATTTCTTAGGAACACTTAATTGAAAATACTTCTACAGGAGTAACTGAATTGATATCTTATTTTTTAATATGTCACTAAAAGTACGCATTATACATTCAAAGTATTATGTATAATAGATTGATACACACTCAGATGATACGAGCATTAATATGTAAAAAATAATAGAGTAAGCCAAACTGAATGATTTAGTGAGATTACTATCTTCTTCAATAGAGAAGTTTGAGAGCTCTCAAGATTTTATCGTACAGTTTAAGATATCGTATGCTAATAAACTCGAAAGGGAAGAAAATAAATGAAACAAATGCGATGAACTAAAATCATGAAAGAAAATAATGATTGTATTTGTTATCACCAGAGAGTTCAATAGTAAACGGTAAATGCTGCAAATTGACAATAAAGTCTTTATTAAGGCGAGATTGGGACTTGGGAAAAATTCACATATCATATAATAAAGCCATTTGAAGTGCAAGGTACTGACTAGTTCACTTTTTCGCGAATTCTATTAAGTAATTAAGTTTTTTCTCCAAGTATTAAGTAATGATCATTAAGTAAATAATAATTATTAAGTAATTATCTGCAAGTTTTCGTTCTTAAAATCTCACAACAGCATCAAAAAATGCCACAATATTCATGATAATCTGTTGTGAATAAAAATACTATTGAAACCAACCGCTTTAAAATATGAAAAGACATGAAAAATGCAAAACCCTATCATTTCGCTCTTGCAATTATTTTTGGAAAATAAACGTTATGATTAAAGCTACAGTAATCACATGAAACACTACGATATTGTTGCGACGCAATACTGCAAATTTGAGAATAATCAGCAAATGAAAGATTATATCTCATGTAATAAATATCGTATACTATTAGTAAAACAGTAAAATTTATTCGGAATGTGGAATATTTGAGCACGTATGTACACACAAAAACTCTCGTAATTAAAATAAACGCGTGGTGTAGATTATTGATAGCAGCCCAAACATTTCGTACAGTGAACTACAGTAAATCATGTTTTTTTTAAATTAAGTGAGAATGTCGTTAAAAAATAACATGGATGCTTCCACCTGTTAGTTACACACAAAATATACTTCATCGGTATACGTATTCTTTGATATTACATTTACTACGAGCATTAAATAACGTCAAAGATGCAGCATAATTAGCACGAGACGGAAAGTCTTCACGTCGAGCTACAGCGAGCAGTCTTAGGTCAGCGAAACTAAGTCACCGTGACCAACTTACGTAACGCGCCAAAGCGGAGGAATTTCGCACTCCAACAATTATCTTTAATACAATCCACTCGATCCATTAAACATAAGAGACGAGGCGCATAACGCTCTTCGTTTTTTTTCCTCAGCGACCGAATAAGGACCACAAACAATATGTTGGGGGATTGCTACGCAGCGGCCGTGGTCGAGCAGCTGTCGCGTCGTGAGCTCGCGGTGTCGAGTTCGTCTGCTTCCCCGGGAGGCTCGCCTGCATCCACCACACACTTCGGAGCACCGTTGCATGCCGACGACGCCGAGCGCGGACAGGTCAAACCGGTGAGAGGGAACCACCACCAATAATGCCTTCCTGGGTGGGAACACTCCCTCCGACCCCACCTCTTCCTTTTTCTCTATTCTCTTCCTCTCTCTCTCTCTACCCCTCTCCGGTGCACGGCTGCATCTCTTGCTTACTGCCTCATTCCCAGCTTCACCCCCTTCTGTTCTAAATCGCAAGGCTTTCATCCGGTCTTCAATGCATTCTGCACTTCCATTACTCCTTCATTTCTCTTTCATCTTAGCCCTCCTCAATTCTGATATCTCTTCTGTTATTATCTAAAACATAACCCTTATATTGACGAAAATGGAGGAAAAAACCATTATATTTCTTCTTTAGAAGAATATATAATACAATATTTACTAGCAATATAACCCAAATACAAATGAGCATAGTAAAACAAGGTTTATTTTTCAAACAAAAGGACAAAATTTTTCATGTGGACTTAAACGCCTGTTTTTTCGATACCAGTACACCGTTTATTTTCCGGTTATGCGACGGGTCGCGTATTGGACACTTCTGATTTAAAATATAATCTAGCATCCATTTTACAATTCACTGTGGTATCGAAAATATAAAAGCTCACATGCATCGTAACCTAATACCATAGAAATTTCTGCTCGCCAGAACTTCCGAAAATAAAATTCAATAAAGAAGCAGATAACTTTTTGGATATTAATGGTCTATAATAAAAAAGCAAAATTCTAATCTTCATACAACACTTCTTTTCTGAGTGTCTTTGCTTATCAAAAATATTTTCCACTAATTTATTCGAAGAGATTGTTCGCGAGAACTTTCACTCCGCACATAGATACATCCATGGTCTGTGAGCAGTCCGGAACCCCCTTTGATTTCTGAATAACTCTACTATGTTCATGTGCTTAGAAGTTTAATGTCTAATCCGATATCCTTCCTTGTTGGATATCCGCATCGGAATTAATAATTTAACCGCCCAAGCAAATTTAGATGTATAATTTCTTCAACTATACTCAAGAGAATGTTTAGGATAAAAAAACTTCAACCCCCTCCCTTGTGTCAGCTACCACACTGCTATGAATTTATGTGCCTTCAAAGTAAATCCCGGGGATACATAGTTTAGAGTGGAATTTTTATCTACGTGTTTAAGAAAGAAATGATTAATTTATAGTCTCAACGCGATCTACTAAAAATGCATGAAGAGAACAGAAGAACGACTAAAGTAAGACCCAATTACGTCCGTTACCAAGCATTTTGCCGTCTTTCATTGTCTTCCTTTCTCAAGAGGGGAGTGGTTAGTACGTATTTCTGCCTCTTCAAAGTAGCTCAGTCCCGGGATGAGGAAGGGAGATTTTAGCCCACATGCACTTGGTTGCCCAAAGAAACTTGATGATTGACTTATACCTCAAACAAATATAAACAGATGATATTACGTATCTCCTTCCTCTCCCTAGAGACAAGGTTGGTGATACTACAACTTCTCATCCTCATCGTCGCTTCACATATTCCACCATTTATTTTCTCTCTCTTCCCCTTCCTATCTTCAGCTGTTTCTATTCCCTATCCTTGCCCTTTATCTACTAATCCTCTTCCCAAAGAATTCAGTCTCTAACTAAGTAAAGCTCAACGAATCTGTCTTCGTTACTATCACCTCTTTTCCATTTCCGTTCCCTCATTTTTACCTTCTTTTTTAATCAAGCTCCCTTCTCCTATCCTGATATTGCTTACTACCAACATCCATATGTATGAACTTGCTTTTATGATACATCTACTCTTCTTGATTCCAACTTTCTACTCCTATCATTGTCTCTCTTCTTGTTTCGATTATTCATTCTCTGCTTTTCCCCGCCGACTTCTTGCGGAGAAGTACCGCCTCAATTAGTTTATCCGGTTTGATTCGTTTTTTTAGCAGAGTTTCCGGATGTGGTAAGGATTGCAATATGCTACAGGAAAGGGAAAATGTGCTTGAGAACTCTCCGCCTTAATTTGTCTCATGCTTTATTGGAGGTTGGACCCGCCCTCTGACCAGAGCGAAATAAAACCTTCCTAAAGTTGAAGAGTAACCGTCATGCGCTGATGCATGAGTAATTGAGTACTTTAAAAAACGGACGCTCGTCCGACGTACCTGACCGTAATTATTCATTCGCGAGTGCAAATGCTTTTGTATGCTCAGTGATGAATACCAGCACAAAATTTTGTATGAATAAAGCAATAATTTTTGTTGCAGTAAAAGAAAACTTGAATCAAATGCAACTAAATCATATGCGACCTAAAGTGTTTATTAAGATGGACTTAACGTTTTGAGTATCACTTATTTGATAGTGTTTTCTTTAATTAATAGCACTGTTTGCTTTTAACGGACTAAATAGAATTCGAGACAAAAGATCAAATTTGTGAAAGCGATAAATGTTGTGAATGATTAATCATTAAATATGATTTGATCTATATCTTGCGCTCTGATAAGTTGAATAATTGAAAACAGCTTACTTTTTAACATTAGTTTCGACTATTGCCTCCAGATAGAGGTGTATGTGCTTCAGCTGTGGTAATTGCTTTCCAGAACCTTAATCTACCCATAATCAATGCTACTTGTCCCTTTCTTACGGCTCAAAATCATTAAGGTCTAACTTTATGCTATACGTTTTGTGTGCTTGAAAATATTTGCAGGAAAAATGTGACGAAAAACTTCGCACTTAATATGTGCCATTAAAACTAACTCTAATGACCAAATATAATAGAGAAGACCTTCCTAGTATTTAAAAATATTTTCGCCCATATAAGTTCCCAAATATTGCCTGGGTCTTAGCTATGAGTGAACATTTTTCTTACAATAAGAATAAAGCACTAATATGCTGTTATTGCATCTAATTATGTGATCTCGAAGGATTTGCTAATATTGATTGTTTTGAAAATTTTGGTTATATCATCAATATAATGGTCGATATTTGAAATATGTTCTCGTATAAGAGTTGGGGATATTTATCCCTAATCTGAATGCAATAGTTTTTACAAATACAGTATTTTAATTTTGTCTTTCGCCGTAAAATTAATCTAGCGTCATTGAGTCAATTCTCAGTGTGAAGTATTCGAAAAACTTTGTATATGACTTGCAAACTCTTTTAGAATTTGAAACGGCTCGCTGACAATAGAAATTAGAAGAAGGTAGACATTTTGAATTCCTTTGCATGTTGTCAAGCATTGTTTCTGCATTTTGCATGTGTTATTGAGCTGAAAATTAACTACCCTATAAACTCGTGTATAAGCCGAGTTTTTCAGCGTATTTTTCTTATACTGATAAAGCCTCCCTCAGCTTATATTCAAGTGAGGGTCCCATACCTGTTCTCTGGTGGAAAAAGCCTGCAGAAGCCGGAATTCAGCTTGTAAATTCCTCATTTGCTCAATCAACAATTCTTTCAACATTCAACCTTTCGTTGCCTCAATATTAATTCTTTGTAAATTTTCTCCTACTAACCTACTGATGCCTCAATTACTGTTACTTTATTGTTATCTATTTTTTTTATTTTGAAATTAACCAGTAGCCGCTGCATATCCCAACCTTGGCTTATACTCGAGTCAATTAGTTTTTCCAGTTTTTGTAATAAAATCAGGTGTCTCGGCTTACATTCGGGTCGGCTTGTACTCGAGTAGATAAGTTTATCAAACTTGTTTGCGGAGTGTAGTGGTATTGAATAATCGTTTGAAGAAATCTTTCTGAGAAAATCTTTTCCTTTTTCCTCCTCCATGCCTTGGGGCCGAGCAGGAAGCCAACGGTCATGTCATACCCATGCGATTTCAAGAGATGACGGAGCGGGAGCCGGAAGTCGTCGTGTTGGAGATTGCCGTGACCAACGGAAGGGTGAAGCACTGAGGAGCAGAAGGAGAAAGAGCGTGGAAAGAGAAGCGACGCTCTCTCGAAGAAGACCTCCCAAGCGCGAGGAAGAAAGGCCGAAGCGACATCTAGCAGTTGGGCGCCAAATTAACGTAGAAAAAAATCCAGATAACGAAAAACACACCGCGACGCGCGCTTCGGGGAAAAACTGTATTCTATATTTATATACATTTACGTGTAAGAAACCTTCTCTGATCTGAAAGAGAGATAAGGCGTTGGAGAACATCTGACCTTCTCCCCATTCTTGCCATGTTGTTAAAATGTCACGAGTCACGCCGACAAGTTATTTTTTTCAGCTGCCCGCACATGAATGGCGAATTGAACGCGGGACGTAGTTGTTTAAATGCATTGCTCGTCGACCACCTGTGATACACTTCACCAGCATTACTCGAGTGCAAATCAAAGTAATCTTTTCTAAAAGACTTTTCGGCCCCCTCGAATCGAGCCCAACGTTTTGTTTCTCCCCAAGACAGGAAAAACACGAGTAACCTCTCTTTCTTGACATCCACCCTTGACCTAGAATGCGAAAATTGGATGCAACGGAATTCAAAATTCCGAAGCAGAAACATTGCAACAAAAATGTCAAAAGGATTCGGCCTCCGATAAAATCACTATTTTAGTCCGTATCATTCCAATAGTTTACTAGGCAGATCAAGTATCAAGTAACGAGTATTTTTCACCCTTTTCAATTTGTTTTAGAAGTTGACCTCATCTCCCAACTTTTGAACGTTTCAACCCTTGCGAAATATCTTTTTAAAATATTCGAGTCACCGTGCCCTGATGAGACATTTGGAACTCTCCTTACTGGCTCTGCAGCGAGGTTAAAAGACTAGACTTTCCTCTATCCATTGCTTATCTTTCAAAAACAGTGAAACTGTTGCCTGAAAAAAATGAGTTACTAAATTGCGAAACTAGTTCGCACATCGCCAAGCTGTAATTCAGCATAGTTTTATTTTTGTAACGAATTGGGTATTCCGCAGAAATAGTTGACTAACTTCCGTTTGCTGTTTGATTAATCCTTTTTGTGATGGTACAGTATTATTGATCCGATGGACAATCGCTTCAATGCTGCATTTTTTATTCAAAAGTAATGAAGTACAATTGAAGGCGCGAGTCCACGGATGATAGGCATAGTATTCTAAGGAATCTCTTTTCTTCAGGTACTACCGTTGCCATTTTGAGTTTTCTTTCATAGGTTGTCGAGCCTAACGAACTGTACACGTGTCGAAAGTAAAAGAAACGATATCGCGCGCGCAACTTTAGAAGAAAGAAATTGGGTATATACAGTTGTGTCTTATCACTAATACAAGCATATTTGTTGTATGCATTAAGTGTGAAACTAGCTGTGCTAGAGAGTGGTGTTATTTAAAAATTACCATGATTTGTGAATGTAAAGCGTTTGTGCCTTAGAGATATTTAGCTGGAGATTATCCGGAGGAAAAATCGAAGTGTGAACCAAAGGGCGAACTTGACTTACCGGTTATTCGTCGATGCAAATTATCGATTTCAAAGAAGGCTGTAATTGTTTATACCTAACATTAGAGTGGTGTTCTTAGCTTAAAAAGAAACTGTTAATGTCTAGAGAGTATTCAATGCAATTACGTAACTTCTCTCGTAGTTCAGTGGCGGGGAATTGTGGTCCGCAGACGTACTGTACATGGAAATTCACCAGCAGCTCAACTTTGGGAATTTCCAAGCTCCTGTCGCAAACATTTCAACTCTTAAACTCACTTTAAAACAATAAATGTAATAACTGTCGTGAAGAAGGAATGGCAAGCCTGATTTGGTCTGTAGGGTCACGCAATTCTTCATCCAGCCTTCCGAATCCCAATAACCACCCGATCCATCCCTTACCCACCACTAATGTAGACGGTGAACTCTTTACAGTATCTTGAGACACAAAGGGTATACAATCCGTTCCAAAGAGTATTTTATTTCATTTTGCTGTCTAGAAAACTGTAGTAGTCTTTTAAGGCCTTTTTTGATGTAAATTTTTCTAACCATGGATGCTTTAGACGAATCCTTGTAGTCGAACGATTGATTTCGACCGAAAGGTAAGATAATTCGTCCATTTGGTGAATTAGTGAGAAACCCTAGTAGCTTATTATTTGAAATTGTATACACTGTAACACTGATTAAAAATTCGCTGCCCTTGATGTAAATTTTATGATCGCAGCTCAGCAATTTTCTCTAAAATCGGTAATAAAACCTCTCGGGCAGGAATAAAAAGCTGAAACACAATTGAATTTTGTACGTAGATTATAAAATTGAAATTATTCCTGTTTTTCACTAACCATTCGTCACATTATCCTGTTTAAATCAAGCTTTCACTTCACAAATTGGATTTTCCTATCTTTTCAACTTTGTTTTGGTAATATCCTTAAAAGTTATAAAATGCTAAAGTTTGATGTAGAGACAGAATTTGTATAAATTCAAGAAAAATGGTTTCAAGGCACCTTCTGGTATTTGAAAACAATCTTAAGTTCGAATTGAATAAAATTGCAAACATGCTATTGGATTAGCATAACGGTGTGCAGTTCCACAAGAACAAAGAAAACGGTATGTTTTAGTAATCATTTAGCCATGTTTATAATGATATAGAGGTAATATATATCATCTGGTGTAATATTGTGTAATGCATGTTCCTTTAAAACTTCATATGAAAAGTAGAAATCTTTCAATGAATAAAAAAACTTTTAGGATTAGTTATTGACGTACAAACCATCTTCTCTGTGAGTACATGGATTTTTTTAAACGTATATACGCATATCATTCTCTAACAATGATTTTATGAAAAGTTATCATAGGACGACTGAAATGATGGTGTATTAATATAGCATGTTAGGAAGTTTGAAGCTAACGGTTATATTTATGATGATGAATACAATGCAAACATATACGGAGGCGTGCAAGCCTCCTTTTGTGATGATGCTGTGAAACAAGAGACTGACTGATAAAATAGATGAAAAGTAACGGGTGGATTAGGTTTGGAGACGAACAGAGATATGTCCCGTTTCGGGTATTTTAAGGTACTTTGCAAGTTACTGTGATTTGACATTCTTCTGTCAATGTTTATGCAATATGAAAATATTAAACCTTATAGACTTAGAAATCTAAAAGAATTTCATTGCTTTGTCTTAGTTCGGGATAAAGATTTTCTCAAAAATAATGCTTGCCCTTGCTTACGTTTAGCATTTCTTTTCCCTTTCTTATGTCCATAAGCACAATCAGTGTCTGTGTGTTGATATTTTAACTTTTATCCAATGGGCTTCGGGGAGGAAGATTTGGTATCGCTGAAGATGAAGGATATATGAAGAAGGTAAGTTTTAAATCTTTTGGTGCGAAAGATACGCACAAAAGTGAATTCTATGAGTGAATGGAAAAACGTGGATGATTATGAGTTTCTCCTAAGCCAGCGTAAAATCAATCGGCCTTATATTTCTATCATCTGCCCTTTTCCAATATCTACCGTAAAGTTATTCTCAAAGACAAATCATTTTTATTCTAACTTTCAGTAATGTTTATTCTTTTTTACTTCAATATGACATATGATTTAATGGTTGTTTGATTAAGCTATCGATTCCAAATGAGTACGAAAAATAGAGTTTGAGATAAGGAAGTAATGAATTTAACGAAATGAACTTAACGTTGAATTTATGTCTAGAAAAGCTAAAGGATTTGGTGAATAAAGAGAGGAATTGTATAAAAATTTTCATTTCATTATTTCGGGGCAATAAAAAATTATATTGCCTGAACTGTCTATAGATGACTATTCCAACTAATTATTTGTAAACTACTCTCAGAAATTGTTTGAAAATCGGTTCCCGTAGTTTTCAAGCATGAGCATAAGTTTTAGTACCCACGCTTGATTATTTTATGATGGCATATTATTTTGTTATTCATCGAGCATGAGAATAATTTAAACATTATCCATCATCTAAATGCCACATATTTTATAATTTATTTAACAAACATTGAAACTTCTGGCTGAAAAGCGTTCGTTAATAACTTCACATTTTGATAACCTCGTAATATATTTTGCAACTTTACTGATGAAACATTAGTTCATTTCATGACCGTAATAAAAATAATTGATTCGCCTGAATAAAATTCATATGGTTTTACCTCTATTAATATATACTATGTGTACGTAATTCATGTCATGCTTCATGTAGCAGAGTCACCGGATTTGCCGAGCAACTCTCTTTACGACGTCAATTGATTCTCCCGCACATTCCAGAATGGAGACTCGTTATCCGTAGATACACGAATTATATTTTATCGAGGAAATTCGAATTTAGAATCGCTCATAATATCTTCCATCTTTCTTTCAGCAAGATTCAGTGAAATGTATCAATATTCGGAACACATATTTTCTGAAGTGAGGGAATAATACTCTTTCTTTGGAAGATCGATAGAGAACGAAGTCACGGACGTCCAGAGGGCATCTCGTTACGGCTAATTCAAATCCGCTGGAACTTCACGGAATCCCTATGAAATCCAAGTCTTGAAAGTCACGGAAATATTTTTAACCAACTTCAAGATATGATTTTGCTTCTATTCCTGACATATATTTGGATAGCTATCTTAAGAAGTGCAACCTCAATATTTCTCCCTCTCCACTCGTTGTAATACTAATGCTTCGTGCCAACCTACTTCACAATCTGTTTAAGATGTCATCAACGTACATTTAGATACATTGTAAAAGAGAGTGTTAAATACGAGATTATTAGCTCACAATAATGAATAATTAATAAACTATAGAAATGATTTCATGATACAAGTTTTAGCAGTAATTCAATTAGCCAATCTTATGGCGCAATGTAGTATCAATACATTATGCTTTAAGGTAAATCTGATCCCATGGCATTCCTCAATTTGGGTTTAAAGAGTAAAAAATAGACAATTTAGCAACGTTGAGAAAACTCTGCGTTTTCCCTTCTAATTCACCAAATCTTTTTAAAAAGCATGTTGGATTCGTGTAACTTAGCATGCTTTATTGGTATCATTTATTTTGTTTTGGAAATTGACGTCACGTTGGGCGTGCCTTATGGGTGCATGTTTCTCGTTCCATGAAAGCAACAGACCCAATCTCCCTTTTACATGTAAAGTTAGCATATCTTTACCATATCTGCCTTTGGGGTGAAATCCAATCCATTAGAGCCACCCCTTTTCGATCCCTTCTCCCTTGGAATCGGGATTTAACTGCGAACGATTAAAATTAAGATTGATATGCCTTATCGAGATGGATTAAATATATATAAGTTATGTAATAAGCATATATAAGTTATATAACATATATAGGTAAACGGTATTATAGTAACAAATCCTAAATAAATAGAAATATCCTGCAAATTATTTTTTTTAATTAATATTATTTCGTATAATAACCAATAATAATTGGTGGATAATATAACAGTAATAATCACTTATTGATTCTAATCCACAACCATTCGCCTGCAAATGAAGTCACAAAATGTTTCTTATCTGGAACACTATATAATGCGTAGAATTAAAAATATTTACAATTGGGGGCTTTAACATTTTCCTTTCCTCATTTTACTCAATTACAAATCAATTGGTAAAAAAAGATTTCAAACGGAGCTCAATCTACTTATTTAGTCAGCATATTTACGTAAGGGACCTTCAGAAAATGTTTATTTTCAATATAATGGTTTAATATTTTCATTACTCTATTTTGAATACTTTGTACCTATTCTATGGTATAGAAGGAAGTATAGCATTTTCAGGAACCCTTATAACTACAGGAAAGCAGCAAGAAGAATGCCATTTTATGTAAGAAGTCGTATTGATATATATTAAACGTATAAATTATTTTTTAATAACTCTACAACATTGTGAGGAATCCATAAGATACCTTATAAGAGGCTGATTCTGATATTGAACAGTTTTTAACCATGAAGATTGATAGACCACAATCTGAGATTCGAAGAATTTAGTTCAATAAAGAAGGCAATTATAGTTTTAGTAAAAAAAGTTAGTAATAACATTAATAATAACAGCTGGCTACTCAAAGAGACAAGTCACCATAAAATATTTCTTCTCCTAACCCAAAATATTTTAGCTATCACATATCGAAGTATTTTATCTTTAGTATTTTAGAACCCGATCGATTCATAAAACCTGCATGGTCTTCGAATTGGAAAGAGATATCCCTACAAGCGAATCCATCTGGTTGGAACTTGCCATGTGAGCTATGAAATATAATTTTAATTATTTTTATTGTAACTTGTGTCATTAAAGGCCATGTAGTTTAATTGTAACCGGTGTCTTTTAAGACGACTAATGAAGTTGAAAAAATATGGCCAAAAAGCTTTTGTTATATAACATTTTCCCGTTATTTTCGCTGGATTAAACTGGATATAGCTACGAATCTTAAAGTCAATGTTAGATTAGTCACTTTGAGTAACTAATTGTTTCGAAATTACTGATTACTTATTGCGGAAATATTTTCCTTATTGGTTACTTGGTTAACTGTAATCGGATTATGCTCCTGTAGACGAGAATATAGGAGGTACATTCTCATTATAATGCAGCTGAATGTTTTAATTTATGTTATCACGTATGAAAGAGTACTGAAGATACTACTACTCCTACTCATGAGGCATTATTTTTAAAACAGAGGCATTGTTCGAGAAATCATGATGAGGCGATGAAACAAGCTCATTAAGAATAAATATTCAGCAACTACAGACAGTTTTTTGTTTGGTACGTCGCAGAAACTGAGTGTGGAACTCCGAAACGGAAAGTAGGGTAAGACTCTACTTAAGCCAGAGCTTAAATAAAGAAATATTCCAGAACATCGTGAGATAGCAAATTCCCCCTTTTTGTAGTCTTATAACTCGTGTGATGCAATTTCAACAAGAAATTCTAATAAATCGCTTATAAGAAATGGAATAAGAAAGATATTGTACCGTCATAATTCCTAGTTCTCGCAAAAGAGAGGAAAATCGAAGAAATCGACAGCGGTTTGCGTATAATAGAATCTCCATTGCTGTGCAATCTAAAGAAATTACAAAATTAAATAATCACTTAGAAAGGGTGCTATTCCGACAAAAAGTTTCGTAATGTTATTCTAATAAAAATTATACATCGTTTTCTTTAATATTCCCTTTTTCGATTACCATTTTGCCCATTTACTTAGTTATGGTCTAATTTAAGTAACACAATCCCTCACGTTTTGATGTAATTCAAATCCCCTATCGAGATCCTTGGATTACTCTTCGCCTGCTTTCGGTCACTGAAAAGATGAAAATTTTGTTCCTTAAATCGTCTGCTCATTGCTCCAACTGTAGCAGACATACAAGTAACTTGAACAACTGAAAAAACTCGAAGCATTAGAATAATTGTGAAATACTGTCGTCGGTAATATCAAAGAAACTAAAGAGTGATATTTCCAAATAATTTTACCATGAATTATCATAAGTTACCGTGAGTAATAGCAATATTTTTTCATAGTGTGCTAAACATCAATAATTCAAAGTTTATCGGAGTAATTCAGACAATAATACCATTCCTTTATTGGTTGTAGGTTTGCTACCAGGATCCGTTTCTATGTCATATCTTATCAATGAACTGATTTCAAAAGTATTATTTTCGTCCGAAGAGCTCCAATTCAAGGAAATTAATTTTTAAATACATACATACAACTGCCTGCAGCAGTTAATTCAATTTTCTTAGTTTAAGTGAAATTTTATAAGTACCATTCTCGGGTTAAATATCTCCATTTTATCTCATTTATATTCGTCATTTTTAATCGCGTAAATCTATCGGATTTAAGGCAAAGAACAAACATGATAATTACGTGATATATTACACTATTGCATATTGTGTTAACTACATTTATTTAGTATTTTAAACGAATTGAAATATTTGTCATATAAAACCTGATTGGTAAAAATGGTTCAAACTCGTAAAACTGCGTTACTAAAATTATGAAATCAAGATTTGGAATATTATAGTATTCCAAGAGAAGGACCGATGCAGTGCGCATATTTTCGTCCTTCATGACGAAGACTATACTCGTACCATGCCACGCCATCTAGTATAGAAATTTGAAAACGTTCTATAAGATATTTATAATAATTTTCTCAAAAACAACAGAAAACCTATATTATATTAAAATTTAGCCTTTCTGTATCGGTTATTTTAACCAAAACAATAACCATTAGAGCTCAGTATGGCAACCATTAAATTTTATGCACGAATATTTTTACCTGAAGAAAAACGTGCTTAAATATTACACTTATTCATTGATCTAAGATATGAGAATGTGATATAATTAAAAAAATCTCTTAATTAATATTTAAGAAGATATACTACGTATGAGATTTATATTCGGACGAAAGGTATAATTCATCAGGTACATTAAATGAGCTTTACTTAAGTAATGAGATTAACTCAAATCCTGCAAGCGACTAAGTTGAAGATCATCAACGGCTTAATTAAGAAAGTGTGAAGTCGAAATATACTATATTAAAATCAGTAGGACGGAGAGTAAATTGTTTGATCAAAAACCAATTGATAGGGGAACTTTTCAAATGAAGATTTGAAATGTGTAACTTTTGATTATCAACAGCATAACATTTATAAAACTGTGACAAGTTTCAAAATGTTTCAAGTAAAACATTACAGCTATACAATCGCACGAGAAAAATGTTTAGCATAATGTGCAAGTCGAAAATTGATACTTGTATGGTTACAATGAATATTATATATTTAGAAATAAACCAAGAGTAGCAAATAGTATTACTTATCCTTGCGTAGTTTTCATCCGGCAAATGTAAATTGGTTTAAGAACGTATTTCCTATAAACAATATTAATGATCACTATGCCAAGATGGAGACTTGTTCAAATCAATTCTGAAACTTCATGCTTGAATTAGGAACTCCATCCTCATGCAATAAAATTAAAATAATTAGTAGTGAGATATATCAATAGTGTCACTGATTAAGGAAAAGACAAAGTTCGCTCTTATTGTGAAAAATATTTTCATATAATCAGCAAAATTTATAAGTAATACAGGAAAAAAATACTGTCAGAAGTGGGATTCGAACCCACGCCCGGAGAACCGGACTGCGACCTGAACGCAGCGCCTTAGACCGCTCGGCCATCCTGACTACGCTACTTCGGTCATTCTTTAAACGTTTAAAATGTACAACATAAATAATGGAAGAACTTGAGTTATATTAGTATAACTTTTCTTCTTTTACATTGATTTATTAAATAAAACCCCGATGGAAGGCTTATCAGTCTCTTAGAATACATATTTCCGTCATTTTGCTATCGTCATGCCATGCGTACGAAGAGAAACTCACAAACTCTACTCTCCAGGCAGGGCACGATTTTTTCTTGTGGCTTGGCTAAGCTGGTTAGTTTTTAGGTTAACTTTAGATGCATCAAAGTGCCATGAGGCAGATTCTAAAATTAAAATTTTGACATTTTATCTACTATGTACTGTCTTAATCAATAATTCGAAGTAAATGCAATATTTTAATTTAAATACCAATCACAGTAACCAATACCGGCTAACGTAAAATCGAATTCAGAAGCTGAGTTAACTGTGAAAGTTTGAAAGAATTTTATATTGCTCCAGAATGAATTTACAGTGAAAATGGATCAAAATAGTGGTCAATCAACCCTAATAACCATAGAAAGGTATAAGAAATAAACATTAAGGACGAAGGAGACAATTCAAAGGCCGGCAAATGAAAGGCAGTGTCGCCCTCCCTTGGCGGATTTTCTTACTAAAACAAACATATTGACCTAATCTCCGGGATAGATTTATACGATTATTAAAATAATGTTTGCAGACTTCACCGTTCAAATAATTTTTTAGAAGTAAAAAAGCCAGTCTGAAAGTTTAACAGGAACAAAACCGTAAACTTATGACATTAAATTCTCCGCCAAGAGTTGCGAGATGGTAACAAAGGTCAGCATGTTTTTCCATACATACCGGGAACGAGCGCATTTATCATTTCTGAGCAAACGCTCACAGAAAACTCCACGAACTTATTCAACGACAGTCACAGCTAAGTTTGGTCAAAATTTCTCCCTCTGACGTAGAGCAACTTAGAGATAAGTTTTACTGTAAATATTTGATTAGATCAAGAGAAGTTACGTCGTCATGACCAATAAAATTTAAGGTTACACCAATATAACTGTTTAAAATAAATTAAAAAAGTCAATGAAGTAATTAGGATAAACGAGCGTCATAAAATGCAGCTCAATTACAAAATATCAAATAAACTTTCTTTACTTCGCATTCTTATGGATAAAAAAGGACACATTTTTAGGTCTGGAAAAGCGAACGCTAACCACCACTGCCGCATGCGTTCGCCCGCTGCATGGAAACTAATGCCTTCTTTCGTCACGCCTTGAAGGGCACACCACCATTCCAGGCGTGGGAGGATAGCGCTTTATTAATGAGCAGGAAATAAGATTTATAAATCGGCAAACAATTGTGAAGGTAACGAGAGTTGATCTTCTCGGAAAAGGAACAAGATCATGCCTCGTCAGTGCAATGATGCGTCTTTCCCTAAGTTCCTACCAAGCAGCTGCCAAAATTCGGCCTGTGACGCGGCGGTGTTGCCGCCACACCACACCTGGCTCTCGACGCCCCTTCTTACCGTTCTTCATCCTCTCCCGCCGTTCCTCCTGGTCGCCAAAAATCCCTTTCAGCTTGCTTCTACGTTCAACTCACGTGGGCAAATTCTCCGGAATGTGTATTTATTCGAAGGGATTTACTTCCCTTTCTTTCTCTTATTGAGTAACAGGATCATAAGACAATTCCTCCGCCTAAAAAGCAGCGCATTTACGCAATTAAACGATATGCAGATTAAAAAGTCGCGCGTCCGCGATATTTCTTTTGGGATGCCAGTGCTATTTGGTGAGTGCTACTCGCCGCCGCCAAGTGACGAAGATATAAGGAAAAGTCTAGAAAGGATGTGACGCATCTTCAGAAAGAAAATGTCTCGATTATTTGAGATCACTCTCATAGTTCGACCTTGACATGTAAGCGCGGTTAAAATCTTAAGTACTGCTCCAAAGTAGCCGCTTAACTATGTGCTAACTTGTCATGACCTCGCACCTTACTTTCAGAAGCTTAATTCGAATACCTCCGTAGATTTGCAGGGCCGAGGCGAAATAATTGAAGTGTATTCTCGACTTACGTGG
The DNA here is from genome assembly GCA_947579665.1 of Sympetrum striolatum. Classification (NCBI taxonomy): domain Eukaryota; kingdom Metazoa; phylum Arthropoda; class Insecta; order Odonata; family Libellulidae; genus Sympetrum; species Sympetrum striolatum. The sequence continues at coordinate 73,213,486 of OX388347.1, read as the reverse complement.
AGGAATCTTCTCGTTCCAACAACCATCGCATAGGTCAAGCGTAAATATGTCATGCTTCCCGATAATCAATACACTCCGCATAAGAAAACAAGTTGAAATGGAACATGAAATGCTAATTTTCATGGTATCTCTCAGAAGCGCCAGAACGATTAATATTTTCCGCTAAATTACAGTATTCACGTGCGATCGAAATAGAGCTTACCTTCAACCGGCTAACCTACCTTACAGTATTTGATCAATAATGAGCAAACACGTGCGCGCGGGACCAATAAACATGGACATCTTTGAAACGTAACCCTTTTACCGAAATCGGCTACACGATTTAACGGAAAAGTAAAGTAGACCTACTTATCGCGTGCACTAACCGAGCATCCAACAAGCAATTCAATGGAAGCCTTAAATGACCGGAGTTATTGCATTATAGACTCAAAATTGCCTAACGCATACCCTCTTACTGGTCTTATCACACAATGGCATACTATAATAAATACCAAGCGTTCTACTTCTACTCATCGATTCGTAATCAATGAAAACGCAACGTTAAAAAGGAACAGAAAAGACGAAATAATCCGTCAACCCCAAGCATTTAAACCACCATGCCAATTAAAAGACTGCTGAATTTTATTGTAACAACTTTTCATGAATTGTAGAAACCAGGACAATTAACTAGTCTAGCAATTTTAGCGACTTCGCTGTTACAGTTAACAAAATCCACCATCGCTCATCCACTTGATTAGTTCAAGTCAGTTGCTCAACACACACTAACTACCATTAAACACTACCTCAAATTGGAATGAGTTGAATTAAAACATTGGGAGGACTACAAAATTTTTTCTCAGATTTCTTTAGAAATTCAGACAATACATGTAAAACACACACTTTTTTGGTGGGTCACTTCCACTCACTTTTTTTCCCATTTGCTATTAAATCCATCAAGAAAGTTTATTCAATAAATTCAGAATTCAAAACATTTCACAGTCTGTTACATTTGTCATTGTATTAACGCAAAAAATGATTCCCACGTACCTTCCAAAGGTAATTTAAGTGATAATGACCAGGGCCATGTTGAGACATGGTTTATTGCCTGCCTACTAAAACGGGACAATATACCTTACTTCACACATTTGGTGCTGGGCTAAATTTTGTTCTGGACTCAAAAAATTACATTCACTGAGAGGATTTTTTCCATTTTGTATAACTTTGTACAATATCATGAATAAAAAGAACACTCACTATGCTATACAATCCAAATTAAACTATTCGATGGTAAAAAAATGACAAGGATAAATTGATGCACAGAAAGAGAAAATAACTCCAAGAGTTACAAATAGAGCAATTACACTTTGCATATTGCAATAGGGCGTTTTATTCACCATTATAATGCCACCATCCAGTCAGCACAATGGCAAGTCGCAATGAAAAATGTGATAACATTAATCCATTGTCCCGCTGCAATAGCTCATGTTTGAACCAACATCTGCAGGTCCGTTGAAGTGTACCAACATGATGAAATGTTCAAAATCCAACAGAGAAATTAAACGTAAATTGAAGAGTTACAAATGAGTCCTTGGTAATGTTTCTTAAACCAGTTTCCTTATAAATTCATTCTTTTACAAACCGTCTCCCCCTCGACAGCATTTCTGTCATTGAAAACTTGGGGATATGGAGTGGGACCTGAATTTTCATCTCCCTTCAATAAAGGACAATAGTTCTCCTGACAAGTTCTAGTTTCATAAAACCAGAGTATTACCAGAAACCCAATTTCACCAAGAAAATGAATACACACCCACAACAAAGGAGAGGCTCTTTTCATAAAAAAAATATTCTTCGGCCAATCCCCGCCATCACAACAATCCCAGGTCCTCACGCCTTCCAATGAGATGTTTTACCGAATGTCATCAGGGATGTTGAGGCGAAGCAGCTCCTCCACTTACTCAATTCAACGTTGCATCTTCACGATGAGGTGTCGGAGAAGTCCAAGGCAGGCAGACGTCTTCAAATTGATAGCTGGCTCTTCTGCAGTGCAACCGTCAAGTAGAATGGACTCGCATGGATTGGAACTTGTGAGAAAAAAAATCGCTGGCATGTGTGAGGGGAGGGAGGGATAGGGAATAGACACACAATACACACACACACTACGCAAGGGAGTTAAAACAGGTACGAAGTTCTCGCATACTAATAATTAAAAAAAATATTTAAGTCTTGCAGGGGGAAAAATATCCACTCCGTAACCCCAAGCTCGAGGGATGGCAGGAATCCATGTTATACCACCGTCATGGTAATGTCTGTTCTCATTTCATTACTAAAATGTTTTATGCATCCTCCTCCTCATCACCGTCCTCCCCCTCCCCTTCACCTTCTCCCTCATCGTCTTCCTCCTCTGCAAATACAAGAGAAAACAATCCATTAGTTCTCGGCAATAACGGCATCAAAATTTTGCGATCGCGGGAGAAAAACGGTTGTGCACTACTCGTGCATGAAAATGCCTCCTTACCGTCCCCTTCTCCTTCCGCCTCCTCATCAAACTCCTCCTCCCCTTGGATGTCTTCCTCCTCCTCTTCTTCCTCGTCCCCTTCTACATCCTCCTCGTCCTCTACATCGTCCTCCTCCCCGTTCTCCTCCTTCTTCGCCTTCTTGGGGTCCTCGCTCTTCTCCTGAAAACCCATTAAAATCATAATTAACATTAAATTTACTCAATACCCCGCGCGAGCGAGCTCTGTACAAGAAGCGAGCGCAATAATGTCGCGATAACGGCTGCGCTCGATAAACAACGCGTGAAATAGTAACAACAATGAAATTCATCCGCTACAGACACCAAACATCAATTTTGACGAACTTGTCAGTTACATTTAATAATTATTTTAAATTAATTAATTAGTATAATAGTTCAAACTGTTAATCTTGTAATTTAAATGGTTAATCTCACAAGGTGACCACTTACTGTTGCGTACAATAAAATGCACGCGGTAAACAACAATGAATTGCATTTAAATTTAGTTAATAACAGTTCAGAGTTAACATAACCAAGTAGATCGTATAATACGAAACTTCACAAAGCTAACTACATTAAGTTAAATTTGGGAAGCGAGGATTTATAACTAGGTCAACTTTACTAATAATAATCACAGAGGCAGTGAAACTATCAAGTGAATAGCTGAATTTGAATCTGAAGTAAATAAAATTCAAATTTCCTTCTACAGAACAATATTTGGCAGTTTCAGAAAATGACATGCAAGTTTTTTAGACAAAAAACCACGAAAAAATTACTTAATTCGAAACATGTAAACAAGCGTCAACAAAATAACATCACTTAATACCTAAGCTATCACTAGCAACCAACTTCTCGCGGCTGAATACCAGTTTTCTTGGTAAAAATTGATTAATTACGATGGAAACGCATCGCCGGCCGCTCTTTTAAGGTAGCGTGACAGCCTAACGACCTCCGGCTTCAATACAGCCTTGTCGACCGGCTTCAGAGACGTGCGAATTCATTCATCTCCCGTCCATTGACTCTTTCATCTTACGAAAACGAAATATTTTAATGCCCTTTGCCACGCTTAGAAAGCGTCCCTCGGGCTTCAATAAGACTAGCGGCATCATTTAAAGCGTCGCAAACAAACGACGCCATGATAGCGGGAGATGAAAAATTTCACCGAACGCACTTTCGGAATTGCAACCACGCGTGTTGCTTGTAGTTTTTATTTCTATTTCAGTACAAACAGTCATCAATTTCAATTTTTCCCCTCTAACGGGGTGTGTCAGCATTAAGCGTTACACCGCGTGTCCCATGCTGGAGCAGAGAACAAAGCTGGAGAACCAGAAGGGGAAAGCGTTAAGGGGAGCGCGGTTGAGCGAATTACGTGGACTCGACGCGAGGCTAGAAAAGCTGGGCCCCCGGGTCCTCGAACCCTCAATGCCCCTCCGCCCCACACCTCCCCCTCACTCCCCTCTACAAGAGCGCGTGCCTCTGCCGGTATCCCCTCCTTCGAACTCTCCCGCCAACCCAAGTCAGCCTCTGATTCGTCGGCCTTATCCCTGACGCTTCACTCGCAACCCCTTGGCGGTACCCTCACCTTCCCACCTAATGCAACCCTTTCCCACCTATCAATGCACATCACCGGTCTCAGAAATAATTAACTTCATGAATACCTATCCTAAAATAATACAGAATCAAGCGACGCCCCATATCAGGAGTAAATTAGTTCAAAACTTTTCTGCAATCATTGCTGATTAGATACAAGAAAGCGTTAAGTTAATACGACGTACTATTTCAGACGCTACACATGAGAGGGCGCCAGTGATGGGCGGCAATGATAACCTCATGTCCTAAGTGGAGGCGTACCCCATCTATTGACAAAGATCTCAACTTTAAAGGCACTTTCAAAGTTTTAAAATGACTCGTTAAAAAGAGCGTCATCTTCTACCAAAATAATTTAAATTACAAATCGACGGAAAATTCCAATAAAAATGACCATCCCAATTTTTCATATCAGAGCGCGTTTACTAAAAAAACTCGCAACCGCGCCGAGTATGATGCATATTAAAATTAAACAAAATTGCTAGTTGCGATAACAGGATAATGAGGAAATGACCAGAACGCAAAAATAACTTCCATAAGGTTCAACTCCGGCAAATACTACCAAAGATGGTTAAGGAATTCCAATTAATAACTACTAAGATTTTCCGATTATCAGTAAATTTTTTGCGAAAAACTGAAGGCCATTGAATTATATTGTCCGCACTAGCTAGAATAAGTAATTACCAGAGCTGAGATCATAACATTTGCTTGCAACAATTACCGGCGAAATGAAACTTATATAAATAAAGCCGATGAATATATCAAAATCAAACAATAATGAAGAAATCACAATGGCATAACATAAGTAGTGAAATTATCTTTTCGAAATTAATAACCTCACCCACGCCATATTTAGAGCAATAAAACGAAAAACGCAAAACAATTAAGTGTTTAATAATATTATTGAAAGTTACTTTACAAACATCAACAGAATTTTATTAAGTCCTCTTTAATCTCCACTTCTATAATAAAAAAATTGATTACGGAGAAGTCTTTTGATGCCGGGGCTCAATACTACAACATAAGTTGTACGCTAACTTGCGTGAAAGGCGGACATGCAGCCATTAGCCTCTTGAAAGGCGCCAAACTAAACTCAAACATGGCTATTGATTCAATCGTAGCCTCCTTCGCGAGGCCTCCTAAAATCAAAAGACCGCCACGTTCAAAATCCGAGTACGACTAGCCTCCACCGGGGTAAGCGTTATCTCTTCGCGCGCTAAGTGACTACCGGCTTCAAGAACTGCTAACTTCCTAAAAATACACTTAGGATGATACGCTGTATATCTAAACGAATACCTATCGACATAAAGCGAAAAACTAAAATTAATCCTCAAACAGCGTTCGCGTGACTCTCTAGTAAGCATAACGAGGCTACCCGGCTTTTTCTCACATGGCACATATATCATGATTAATCACAACGGAAACGATTTAAAATAATTTATCACATATTCCTGACTTAAAAAAACCTCAGCAATACTTCGCAGCAAAAAAGATGATAAAATACACTTCACAAACTTCACACATCGAAGCAACCATCATTAGAGATTCCTAAGCTTTCGTTGGCGTCCGACATATAAAGTGAACAAATAATTCAGGAAAATATTTTTGCATACCTCTGCTGGCCTCTTCGTTCCTTTCACCTCTGCTTTCGCATCACCTCCAGCTTTGTCGTTCTTTTCTGTCACTTTGTCAACCGCGACTTCGGCGTTGTTCTCCGTTGTACTCATGATTGCTGAGATATTACGTTGCCGACTTCTCGAAGCACACTAACCTGCCTTTGTTCAAAAATGAAGATGGCGCGGGCTAGGGCTCGATAAGCCAGTGATTGGTTGATGTAACTTGAGCGTTTTGAAAGCAAATTTGAAATAATAATACATTTTGTTCCGTTATAAGAGCATTAAATAATATTTTTATAATTTACGTATCAATAAATTTTCTATTATTTAATTCTTTTACATGAAAGTATTCCGTTTGTGAGGGGTCCGAGAGTACTGAGTGTTCTGAGTGCATATTGGGATCGAGGCTTTGAGTGACTGCTTCCGGTAGAGAGCCATCTTTTTCCCTTTAACAGGAAAGATGGTGAGTTGCGAGACTTTATGAAAACATCACTTTGAAATCCATCGTCATCCAATAAGCTAACTCAAATCAGCCTGCGAAATTGATCACATTTATTCTTAATTTCTTCCTAAACTTGGAAAGGACTTCTTAATATTTAATTTTTAGCATGGTACTGGCTCAAATTATGGAAGTGTCGTGTGAACCACGTTTCCAATATTTTTTCCGAAATCCATATTTTATCGCGCTTTCAATCCTTCTAAATGCTGAATTAGATACTAATTTTGAACATTACAAAATTTTACTTTCGTCTAATCCATTTTGTAGTTGATACGAAGATTTTCTTGGTCATTGACAATTTCTCTTCGTCCATCTAGGTGAACGTTCCAAAGCAACGGCGCACGTTTTGCAAAAAGTGCAAGAAGCATAAGCTGCATAAAGTCACGCAATATAAGAAGTCTAAAGAAAGGAAGGCATCTCAGGGCAGGCGAAGATACGACAGAAAACAACAGGGATATGGAGGCCAAACTAAGCCAATTTTTAGGAAAAAGGTAAGTCTTCCATCTCTTCATTGTAAAGTGTATCTTCCCAAACTTGAAACTTCAGAATTTCTTTATTTGACCGCACTATGTTACTATTTTAGGCTAAAACTACGAAGAAAATTGTGCTTAGGATGGAATGTGCAGAGTGCAAGTATAGGAAACAAATCCCTTTGAAGAGATGTAAACATTTCGAGCTGGGTGGTGATAAGAAAAGAAAGGTAATTTAGTTACTATCATTTTGCTGTTATTATTGATGGCCTTCCATTTATGAGCAAGTACTAATGAGTACACTTTATTTTCCAGGGACAAATGATCCAGTTTTAATGTACATGGTTTCTTGTAATATTAAATTTGGAAATTCAAGTTACATAGTTTCTTTCAATTTTTGTCAACGTGGCTTATGACAGCTAATGATCTTCATGTCCTCGCGTTTGACTTATTTGTCTCCAGTTTGTTTTGAAAAACCTTTGAATGTTGGAAGTGATCGTCTAATTCGTAAGTCGAGGTAATAAGTTTGTAGTCATAGTGTATAAGTTTGTTACGCATGTTTGAAACGGTCAGACTATCTCAAATTATGTCGCAATGTGTTGCTTTCACACGCTAGCCTTCATGTTAATAATTTCGTAGAACCCTATCATGTAAGCATATTATCATGTAAGCATATTATCATGCAGCATGGAACCTTCCATGATTGTAACCGATGTCTTAGTGATGCATCTCTTTGTAAGGAAGTAACTATTATTCAGTAAGTGACTTAGCCATTATCAGCATTCATTACTTGTATGATGTGCTTGAAGAAAATGCGTTAGTTAAGTGAAATTATTAATTGATATAAGGAACTAATATGCCACGATACATGTTTACTTTTTATTCTGCTGAGGCCCCGTGAATGATATCTATAGTATAATCTGATCCCAAACTGTGTTGCTAGGGCCTATATCTCTTGATGATAATGTTTCAATTTAATTGTGTTTAAGTCAAAATTTACTTAACCGCCTAGGATTGTTTGTTGTTACACGCTATAGGCTAAATTTGACCAGTATTTCTTGGCATACAGGTATTTGCATTCAAATGGATGTGTAGTACACATTACTGTGTAGCGAACTTCATCTACTTGTTCCAAGTTATTCTGAAAGTTTCCTCAATTTTTAAAATGTTACTAAATGGGTAGGAAAAGGCCTTACTTACCATCTATTTGCCATTGCGAAATCAACATTAGTTCAAAGTATCTTATAAGAATGACTCGCATGTTGAATTGGGTATTGCCCTGGACTTGTGTGGATAAGTTGCTGTTTTGCTGAAATGGTTCATTGTGGAGCTCAAAGTAAGATAACCCTGTAATTTATAAGAAAAATATTGTGCCTAGTGAATTTTTACAGTAGGAGAAAGTTAAGATTTACTTTCATAAATGGTTAACTACATTCTGTAGCTTGGAAGAGGCTCACTTGTAGGGTTGATTTGGAGTGCAAAAACTTAAGTTACTGCTCTAGGAAGGTTTTTCTTGGTACAAGTGTTGGTGTGGCCAAACATGGTATGTACATGAGCTGTCGACTTGACTAATTGTTTAGTTTTTCATTTTGCCACTAGAAGACTTGAGATAACACTTCAGTATTGCATTTGCTTGCCACTATAATTAGTTTCTAATTCTTAATTACATCCAAACAATTCAGAATGAGTTCAACATGCTTATCCGAGGTATATCTTATACCATCAATGCATTTTGTTTAAATGTGATTAGTTATAGTTATCTCTTATATATTGACAAGTTTGTTGCGATTGAATACACATTTGGGATTGATTCATAAGAGAATTGACACAATTTCCTTGTATGCGGGGCCACCTTTCGTGGAAAAGGAAAACATCATGTGTTACTTCAGTTATCTCATATATCTATATTTTTAACTTATGATCCTGGGACCTGTGTGACTAGTCAGACCAGATAATTTACTACGTGATTGTGAAAAGAATGAATCAGCTTTTGAGGAAAAGAAGATTTACAATAAGGGACAATAACTAATTTCACCAAGTGCATTTATTACAAGCGAGTATCCAAAGATATAAGACTAGATGAGCCTTTAAGTCGCTACTTCATTTAGAAACAATTGCCTATTATGTTTTGGAAGCAGAGCACAACAAGATAGGGAATGTGTTATTTACAAATTTTTAACTAACATTTATAAGAATCATTGTCAGTCATGAAATTAGGTTGTTTAGAGGAATTAAAAACTTGTTGATAGTATGTTCATTAGAATATAAGGATGTATTTGCTAGCAATTGTCTCTCTCTTTCTCTGAATGTTACAGAGAATTAACTGATAAAAGACTGGACTGATAGGTTTTGCTAAAAAATGTCACATGTTAATTGCCATTCAAAGCATATGCCATGTTAAAATAAAGCTAGTTGCATGTCATAGCTAATATAAACCCTTTTTTGTTGTGACAGTCATTTTGCTTTGTATCATATTATGTAATTTTTTTAGAGAAGAATCACATTCATTCTAAGAATTGGCTTCTCAAGCAAAGTAATGGTCTGACAATGATTCTTCAAGTAGAAAGTTGAAGTGAAAATTATGTAGCAGTTCTAATACTTAATCCTTTTTATGGGAATTTACAGTTACAACTGCGTATCATGTAGTGGAGAATTTAATTATGATTATTAGAATGCATTTATTAAGTTTTTTGATAAGGGGACTTATCGATGCCAATAGAAATTTGCCTGTAAGATGGACACGTGAGTATTCAACCCTACACTAATCACTCGAGTTTTACTACGCAATATTTGTTCAGAATAGATTTCTAAACCATGTTTGAAACATATTATAACACCTGAGAACATTTATTTTACAGTCAAACAGTATATTAATATTTCCTGATGCAAACTTTAACTAATGTAAGATATTTACCAATAATACTCTTTGTTAACATTTGATTGAAGATAAATAAAACTGAGTTATTGTTAATTTATGGTGATCTAACTTAATTGAGGCATTTAACAAGTTACATAATAATTGTTCTATGGTATAACTGAAAACAGATTCCTGGCACTTCACCTTGGCTCTGTTCAAGTAAGATGCACTTTTTGCTGGAAACAAAACTTCTGCTGCACATTCACATGTTCCTAGAGCCACTGAAAATCATAGGGCAATACAAGCAAGAAAAAGGAAACCAACATAAAATCAGTCTCATGCTTGCAACTACTGGTGGGTTAACGGTTCATTGAGAAAGCATTGAATTTAAGAGAAAATAGATTGATTACTACAAAAAAGAGCTTCATTGAGGACACTTCTCTCAGTGTTTTGATCCATCTTCCTGCCATCAAGAGCTTCTACCTTTAAAATCAATGAAAAAATCTGTTGTAAGCTTTTACCTACATAGAGTTGGTTCAGCCTTTATCCCTCCAGGAAATTCCTGCAAAATTAATATAGTTCTATTAGATTTGGTCTGAAGTTGGGTAAAGAAGAAAACATCACTAAAATGTTTAGTATTATTATTTAACCCTTAGCTGTTTTTGTCTTATTTAATGCACTTCATGAGTGCTGGTACCATATTATGGTACTCTACATGGTTTAGAAAGAGATGCATGTATGTATACTCTGTTTACATTCTATACCAATACTTAATATGATGTAGCTTAACTTGTTGGAACGCCATAATGAAATTAGTTGGTAGTTATCACTAGAAATTTTACTTCAGTCTGTTACAACTCTTGCATGTCTACTTCTAGTAACATGGCACTGAAAATTTTCTAAATTTATTTATTTTGGATGCGAACGCTGATGAAGAGGTTACTTTCTAACACACAAGATAAAAACAAACTCTCTATTCCACAAAATTTCATGTAGTGAAATTCAAATTAAGAAAGCTTGTATTTAGCTGGCGTGTGCCAAGATGAGTTTTTGCCAAGAGAAGACAGATGTGATTGAACATTTCATTTATGAACTCCCTGGAGACTTCTTAATGCTACCATGATCAACAGATGAAAGAAAATGGGTAAGGAAATAACTTTTATAGGCACATGTGATGCACAGAAAATCGACCTTGGCTGTTAATTATTACATTTGTGTAACTAGCTTGTTGGTCGGGTTCCTCTCATTGAAAAATAATTCAACAGTTTCATATTGATCCCATGCACAGTGGAAGCTTTTGTGAAATATGCTAAAATGAAAAGGCAAGTTTACTTTAATGTATGCATCCCTCCTGCTTAGGAATATTAATGAAGAAATTCTTATGTGAAATCTTCTATGGCATATACTGGACAAACGATAGATTTGATTAATCGATTCAGTGTCTCAACAGTGATTTTCAGTCATTCTTTGTAATAGTATTCTTGAAATTACAACAAGAAGTTCTTTCTGTTCCATTTAGTTCCCACCTGGCACTGAGTTCTGACGTGATTTGAAAGGTAGATGTTAGTCAGCAGATGATACTCTCATAACTGAATCGAAATGGATGCTACTATTATCTATACAGTCCATCCTAATCAAGAATGGTTATGAAAGGACTTCCAAGTACTTCAATTTTTATTTTTCAACACTGACATAGTCGGGTGGTAGAAAAATATGGCAGTAAGATTTCAGGATTTCCCAATGGATAGATTGTTGGAGTAGTTCTCAGGATGAAAAATTGCTTTCTTCACCGAGTGAAGAAACTAGTTTTTCATCCCGAGAGCTACTTCAAATATGGCAGTTGTTAATATTGCATTAAAGACAACCATTGTTGCTTGCATATGGTTTAGTAGCCATATATTTGATCTCAGCTCAAACTTATTTAAATAGCAAATCAATTCTCTGATTTTATATAATGTGAAATTATTTATTAGAAGCTGGGTTATTCATTTAAAAATCACTATGCTGGAGAAATAATGACAACCCATGGAATGGAATATGGCTGTGGAAAGATTTTACATGAATTGCTCAACAGTGATTTCTCTGATGTATGTGTCAGATAGAAGAATGTCATTAGTATACTTATCTTAATTTTTTACGTATATTGACACACATATCTTAGTCATTTTCTAAGGATATTCTTGTGGGTCATATCTCCAGTTTGAAGTATAATGAGAGATATTTATCTGGGTTAATCTCTATTTCCATAACCAACATTTGAGCTTTCATTAACCTTGTAGAAGTCTTAGAATAGTTCTAGAATACTAAATAGTTTGGACAAACAACCTCACTCATCCATTCATTCTTAGTGGATGTTAAGCAATGAAATAAAGGTTTCTTTCTTAGTAAGTATATTCAGATGTAGAGTGCAATCCCAACTAAGTACAAGGGTTATTGCAGTAGTCTGAAGAATGATAAATTATTTCAGCCTTAATACAGGTGACAATCTCAGATTTTTCTGGAGTTGGTTTTTTAAAGTAAACTTATGGAAAATGCAGCATCTCTAATCCTTATTACACATACAGGCTATGAATTCTTGGACTATCATCGGTGGCTCAAATTCTAGCCTTTATTCTGTATTCTTCCAGCCAATATGTCTTCTCTGGCTTAAACCTTGTGTCCCAGATCTACGGGTCATTTTCAGAATTCGTCTTATCGATTCAACCTCCTGTAGGTCAAGATATATACGAGTAAAATGTAGCTTGCATACTGCAAGCAGATCGACAGCACTTATTTCATATGGGCAACATATTGGGACGGTCCTAAAAAGAAAAAAAGATTAAAAATATTCTTAAAATTCGCTGCAATTTAATCGTCTGGCATCGAACCCGGGTATTTCTGGTGATACGTCCAATGCAGTACAACAGCAAATCACCACCTCTAACTATGTGTGAAAATTCAAGCAGAAATGTTTGCTTCAACTGCCCTAAAGGACGTCCTACTTTTCCCATATATTCCTTATGAGAGAAATTTTAATGTGCTCTGGCATCGAACCCTGGTACAGCATGGTAATATCTAATTTTTTTCTTAAACCAAGTCTTAATATACATCTTCTAGCAAAGAAAGATTTTCCTATTATTTCAATTAATACATCAAAATAAATAATGAAAACTAACTCAATGCATTTTAAATGGGGGATATATTTACCATCTGGCTTCGAACCCGGGTCATTCTGGTAATACTTTCTATGCAGCACTAAAGAAGATCACATCCTTTAACCATGTGAGAAAATTCAAGCAGAAATATTAGGTGCAACTGCCTCAAATGACGTCCTACTTTTCCCTTATATTCCTTATGAGAGAAACTTTTATGTGCTCTGGCATCGAACCCAGGAACAGTAAGGTCTTATCTACATTTTTTTCATAAAACTATGCTTAATATACATCTTCCATATAAGCGAGAAATTCCTATCATTTCGATAAGTGCATGAAAAAAATTAATGAAAATCTACCTCAATGTATTTCAAATGGCCGATTTTTGCATCGAACCCAGGATATTTTCCGTAAAAGTCATTTATGTTTTCGATAGATCATGACCATATATATAGGCTTCCTGAGTTTCGATTTATTACCTCTCCGGAAAGTATTTTATTTTAATTCCTGAAAATCAAAGCAATGCATTTAAACGGGAAAAATCGGGACTTTGGGGCCCTCTGGAATCGAACCCATGACACTGAGGTTCAAAATCGCAATTTTTCTGGAGGTTATACGTTATGGCCAATACGTCGTAAAAATTTCAAGTAAATCACGCTTGTGGTTTAGGCTGTGAATTAGTATCCTATCTATCTATATAGGTATATACATGAATGAATCCGGAGAAGCATCTATATATAATAGATATATTATTACATTACTAGTAATATAATATTGGGACTCATATTTTCTTCCATGAATTTCTTATGTTTGTGCACTTAAAACAAAATTCAGATGTCTTCCTCTCAAATGTATGATAAAAAAATTAATTTTTAGTTTAGTTCATCTGTTCTTAAAAACTCTTCCACAAAGATCTTTAATATTAGTAGTTCAGAATTGGTCAAGGGCATATTACTCCAGTTTAGAGATTGGAGTTGGGTTTGGCTTGCCAAATGCTAATGGAAGCATTTAAAGAGGGTGGTCTCAATGTAGGTATGAGGCAGTGGATGAGATAAAATCATATCTTAGGCTCAGTCATCTACTAATCTGATAGTTGCAAATCAGAGGTAGGTTATTGAGTGATGCAGCTTAGAGGTGTAATTAGGATGCCAAATGGTAGTCCTGTTATGGAAGCTATGAAGAATATTTTGAAACCAGTAGTGAAAATTATACTAACCTATGGAGGAAAAGGATGAACCTCAAATGAGCTTAAGGTAATCACAATGAAAATAAATGGGATAAGAAGGGGAGAAGGATACCCAAAATGGAAATGTATAAAAAGATTAGGAGAAACTAGTTCCAGAAATTATCACAAAGAAAGCAAAACTCTCTTAGTAGAGTCGACAAAAAGAATTTTTTAATAAGAACAAGCTAGGTTTTGTTAAAGCGTAACATCTTCAGGTGAAATACATAGAAAACTGAAGGAGTTACACTGAGTAACATCTCAATCTAGCATGTTTAGTTACAGAAATGATTCAGAAAAGGCAATTTCAATACATGACCATATTTTAATAATGCTCAAAGATCATCTTGGACTGGTTGACCTCTAGAATAATAATGGAAGGTTGGCCAAGAAAAGTAGGGAGCTGAAATATGAATGCTGATTAAGGAGAGCTGTTGAAAGGAGGATGTCTGCAAAGAGCAAACTGTTCAGAATAAAAAAAATATATCAGCTTAAGAAGGGAAAAGCCTAAGAATTAATTTTAAAGTAGGGTGACAGCAGTAAGCATTTTCAAGTGTTTTCTTTATTATACTTCGTATGTGCTTAACTAAGACTTTGAGATAAAATGAGCACATAACTTACTTACTTTGAGGTGTGAAAATTTCATGCCTGATTGTGTGGATTAAATATGTAATATGTATGCTAATAATTTCTATTTCATTCTTACCCACTGAATCTTTTTATTTGGGTTCAAAGGGTGTTAGTAAAGGATATCAGTTAAAGCTTTGCTCACTTTCACATATGCCGAATCCATTAACAACCTAGCTCTCTTGGTGACTTGCTACTGAATTAAGTCAGTTTGTATTATGGTATCTTGTATTATCCTTGCAATAATTAAATAGAGGTATTCTCAAAAATCATGTCATTAATTTGGATGTGGAATTCATACACTTCTGCATTCATTGAGCAGTCCTTTTCCTTTGGTTTTAATGACCATACTTAGATCCTCACATTGCTCTTTAGCCGTCTACATATACATTAATACCCTGCAAGCCACCATTTGGCATGCGGCTGGGGATGTAAACACCAGTTGATCTAAACTGCTTCTTTACTCGGTTATTGTAGCATATCATTCACGAAAGAATGAATTTAATCACACTATTTAGGATTATTTCTTATAGTGTTTTTTATGGCTTTTTAGGTAAACTGTAGTTGTTAAATAAACCCTAAACTGTAGTTTTTTCTTCACAGCCTTAATTTTTTTTTAAATAAATTCAAATTTTGAACATTAGATTAATTGAATTCAGTAGCTTTGAGGGTCACAACAAAATTTTACAAAGCAGAACAGGAATTTTTTCATATAAATGGTAAACTTTTATTATTCATGACATGATTAAGTTCACAATAGATAATGAATAAAAACAGTGTAATTTTCCACACTTTTATATATATATTATTAAAGTGTGGAAAATTACACTGTTTTTATTCATTATCTAAAATGGCTTTCCACAAAGTAACGCCTGATCATCTAGATTTCATAAGTTCATGATATTTTTGTACCCCGATGATCAAATAAAAAATAATGATTTGATAAATAAATCATTCTTATAATAAAATTATTTTCCTGAAAATCATTGGGTTAGGAGGATACTGTCCAAAATGTTATTGAAGGATTTTCTTCTTTTCATACCTACGTAATGTATTTGATAGTGCTATGCATACTTTCTATACCTTAAGCTGAATCAAAATTTTCTACAGCCATCGTGATGATTACTTTGTCCAAAAATCTGATGTGGCCAGCACATGACTCTCTCCATGTATAAGATGTAAATATTTATCTACGGCAGTAATTTCGATCTCTATATTCCATCTAAACTTGGAAGATGATTGATTAATTTATATATTATTATCTTTGACGTCACAAACATTATAAATAATGTTTTTTGGACATGATCGATGAAAAACGATGAATTTGGCCTTTCGCCCATAGAGCCCAGAGCACCCACAAAGTACATAATCAGCAACTTCCGGTTTATCAGTATTTCATGAATAACTCCTAAAAAATCAGTGGTACAAAAATATGATTCAAACAAAAGTTATAGTAAATTACTTTTTCTAAAATGTTTGTAAATAACAGTATATACCTAAATATCATATTTATGGAGATATTTTGAAAACCGGAAATGAGCTTTGATGAATGAAGCTCAACTTCCGGTTAACCAATTTACTCCAAAAACTAATCAACTCTAACGACACCAACCAAAGTACTATATATGAAATTTAGCGTTGATTATACGATTTGTTTTCATGTTAGAGCGCCCACAAAGTACATAACAGCTACTTCCGGTATATCGGTTTATCACAAATAACTCTTAATCAACCGGTGATACAAATATATGTTAAATACAAAATTTATAGTAAATTACATTTTCTAAAACTTTTATAAATAATACAATGTACGTCTATATCATATTTATGGAGATATTTTGAAAACCGGAAATGAGCTTTGATGCATGAAGCTCGACTTCCGGTAAACCGATTTACTGCAAAAACTAATCAACTCTGACAGCACACACCACAGTACTATATATGAAGTTTGGTATTTATACCACCAATAGTTTTCACGTTAGAGCGCCTACAAGCACAGACACACATACATACACACACACACACATACACACAGACATCATTCCGAAAATGGTTAAAACGTGTTCTAGGGACCCCAAAACATGTATTTCCGTTGAAATCTCGAAGTTGAATTTTTTCATGAAAACAATACTTTCTCTATACTTCGTATATGGAGAAAGTAAAACATTTAACCTTAGAGGATGAGACAATGTTGAGCCTAAGGTAAGTATGCTGTGGAATGAAGAGAATCCGCCCTAAGGTTTTATGTATATCAGAAGCACAACACAAGAGAGAAATGAAGTTTTGGTTACAGTCTACAAATAGGGTGCAGAGTAAAGAACTCATTGTGTATCAAAATCTGAGATACAATGAAGAAAGTTTTGACTAAACAAAGAACAAAAGAAGCAGTGTAAGCAAAGCATTTTATTTGGTTGCAATGTAAATAATAATAATGATCCTCTTTATTTGGGTGAGATTTAGTTAAATAGAATGTTTCCTTAAGGTTTATGTCGGAGATTTAGTAGCAATGACATATACTTTAGTGGCAATGTACCCATTTACCAATCAACTCCGGGACCACTTTCACCAGAGGCAAACACACTGTCCTCATGATTATCCAGGAGCCAAAAAAATTTTCTGATTGACCAACAGTTATATTTTAAAAGCAAACTTCTATATCTGATGGGAGATGAAAAATCATGACTTTTAAATTGCTGCAAAGATGCTTGATTGAAGTTAATTGGTATGTTTTTCTTTAAATAAACCTAAACTATGAGGGAAATAATGTGCTTAAGTAATTGTAGGAATAAGCTTCCTTTTTAAGGATAAATGATGCAATTATAATAGCAAATTTACAAGTGAAACACAAAAAGGCATCACTGTAAAGAAGAATTTTAGTGATGTACTCTTCAAAAGCACAATAGGTGGAAAAATTCAACTGAGCAAATAAGAGAAAACTGAAGTGAAATAGTTTCTAATTATGAAACAGATCTTAACTCTAAAACATATAAATTCACTAAAAGTTGCAATTTTTAAAAGAAGCCAATAATAAAACAAGAAAATGCAAGTTGGAAAAGAAAAATGTTTCCTTTGCAAGAAATTAGAAGATAAGGTGGTGTTTCAATAACAGATGCCATGGAATAGAAGGATACCTAATCTAGGAGGGATGATTGAATGAATGATAAATTTTGTGCAAAATCTGAAGGAATTAATGATTCAGTTGGTACAGTTAATCATTGACCCTCAACAATCATACTTACATGATAAAAGTTAAGCAACAGATGGTAAATTCAATTAATTAAATCAAAAATACACTCTGTGAAAAAGAACAGATGATAAAATAGAGTTTTTTTGTGTTTAATAAAGCATTGACCAACTTATTTAATCTAATGAAAAGAAATATATTCACTTGACAATCAACAATATAAAGTAGCTGACTTCAGTAATCTTGATCTAATCTTAAACTGAGCTGGAGAGGTAAGGAAAGAAGAGGAGTGATAAAAAAGAAATAGTTCTTAACGCTAGAGACTCATATTGTTATAATTGGGAACCATCCTTTGGAAATCAGATGTTCAAACTTTTTCATTACGTCATACTCATTTCATGATGATGGAGGACAGATTAATAATAAAATTACTGTTTCCTTAAGTAAAATAATATCTTATCAATATCCATACACTTCTTGATGCCTATTATCATTAGTGATGTAATTTCTAATGTAATAACTAATAATTGACATTTTCAATTATAAGTTATTGTACAACTTATTGTCGTATTATGTAAATTGGAATTGTCAATTATAAGTTATTTTGTGCTAATGCAACCATTACAGAAAATGCAACCACGATGGCATGATAAGATAAAAATTTAGGGAGAGGTAGAGTGCTCAATAATCCAAAGTAAATAAGAGAATGATACGAAGAAGAGAATTCAGGAAGCTGTAATTATTAAATAGAGAGAGATATCAGTAAGAACTAAGGTTTTGTATTTTTAAATACTAAAATAAAAGAGTAAGAACAACATTTTCTTTTTTGGAAAAGCAGAATTTCTCATATCATTATTTTATTAGATAAAATTGCAGGAATGCCTCAACTCAATGTTTTAGCTGTTGTTTAGTTTTTACATTAGGCTAAATAGATTTGTTGTCTTAAAGTATGATTTTCAATGATAAGCCAGTTTAGTATTCCTTAGTAATAATGCCATTGAAGTGTCATATTTTTTTTACT
Source organism: Sympetrum striolatum (assembly GCA_947579665.1). NCBI lineage: Eukaryota > Metazoa > Arthropoda > Insecta > Odonata > Libellulidae > Sympetrum > Sympetrum striolatum. Next base: position 73,194,781 of record OX388347.1, on the reverse strand, counting down.
TCTTGAAGTTAGAATGAAGTATTGATATCTTAAGTCATTACATTGAACAGTGTATTGGAATACAGAAAGTGAGGACATACTATAAAGCAAACAGTGAGAGTTTTTGCAGTGATCCCCAGAAATTGGGGAGGTACTTCCTTGTATATATGGGGTGTATATTTCACTATGTTTCTCACAATTAGCAATAGATCGTAAAAGGCAAAATAAGAGTAATGTAAATTTACCGCTTTCTGCTAGAGTACAAATACCCTCTAGTCCTGATTGACTGGGACATAACAATAAAAAGGCAACAAAAAACAAATAATTATGTTCCTATGTGTCTTGTGCTTTATGGTCTTTTTGTCTCATTATAAACTCTTCACACATTTGTGTCAATAGAAGAAACTGAGTTCATGAGAGTGATCAAAATAATCATATCTTTCATCAAAGGACAGGATACTGCACAAACTTCAAAATTGTTTCACATATCAAATTAAGTTATAATAAAATCTTATCTGGCCATTGGATGATCATATTCACTACCATGTCAGGAAGGGCATCCGGCCATAAAGGTCACCAATTCAATACCAAAACCAACCTCATCATCACCTAAGCCATATTTCATCAGCCAACCCCATCAAAATGTGGGAAAAGTCAGAGAGTAGTAGGAGAAGATTCACTACCATGTCAAAAAAGAATTAATGCAATGAAAGGGAAGTAAAGGAACTTTTCACATACAGAGTCTGTCCCAAAAGTAAGGTGAATGAATTTTTCCCGCCGACCCGGACGGCTTGAGTGGCGCAATGGGTGGTGGGAATGGTGGTGGGGGGTCTTGGTAAAGTAACTATATCCTCGCCAGTTACCTGCGGGCCATTGCACAGTGCATATTACTGTTAATGTTAGCCCCTGTTCGAGTGAAGCATCATAAATTCATGATGCCACGTTTGATGGAACAGCAATACTCAAAATAAAATTTTGCGTTAAGCTTGGAAAATCGGGTTCTGATACCGTTACAATTCTTAAGCAAGCTTATGGGAATGATACAATTTACTGCTGGTACAAGATGTTCCAGGAGGGCAGTGAGGATGCTGATGAAGTCTTCCCTGAGGCCAAAAAAAGGCAACAATGAGCAAATCCCGAGTGAAAGCGATGCTCATCATCTATTTTGACTCGGATGGCATTGTCCACTCAGAGTTTGTGCCACAGGGACAAACAGTTAACAGTAAATTTTACATGGAATTCCTCGAAATGCTCCAAAAATGAGTGCTAGGCATCAGGAAGGAGATCGCTGGCAACTGGCGTCTGCACCATGACAACATGCTGTCTCACACTGCCTTCATTATGACTGAGTTCCTGGCCAGGCACAGTGTGGGAACGCTGCCCCAGTCGCCGTACAGTCCTGGCATGGAACCACTGGACTTCTTTTTGTTCCCAAGAATAAAGAGGAGTTTAAAGGACCATCATTTTGGTACGCTGGAAGCTGTCAAAGAAGCCGTGACGAGGGACAGACCCTGTATATGGAAGTTCAATCTGGAAAAATCCAAAGAATAAACTGTCATGAAAGCATCTGACAGAAGCAGGAATCAAACCATGGGTCTCTCACCTTCTAGCTGGTTGCTCTTACCTACTAAGCTAACTTACACAACATTCTGTCCATAGTTAGGGAGGTTGTTGGCCAAATATGAGGTGGGTTTGACTAAGTGGTACCCACCACTGCAAGTCAATAGCACCTCCCCGTAAAGGATCTGGACTTGTGAAGACAATTAGTTCCAAAATTATGTTTGTGAGACAAAATTAACTTTGGTGAATAAAATTCTTCAAATTATCTCATGTAGAAAAATAAACATAAGTGCTTTCAAAGGATAAGTGTCTAATAAGTTCCATAGAGGTCTTGAGGAGGAATTCACCAGATATTCGCAACAGTAGCTCAGCAGAAAAAAGCAACTTTTTTTGTACTTGAATAGAGAATATAAACCATTCTTCTTTAGCTGTTTCTGAATTTATTTCACACCAATTGGCAACTATAAAAATGTTTCTCAGCTGAATCCATACATTTAGCAAAGTTCAAAATTAGAAAATACATCTGCTACTCAAATAGTACATTAACATTTATTAGCCAAGGTATCCCTGTACTAAGTACATGAGATAATTTCATCCTAGCTAAGAGACCAGTACATTAGGCCATATTTCAGTTCATTTTGTACTAAATGAATATATGTAATTAAAAATAATCTATCTATACCTTATGTGAAATGCATTTATTGAAATTCTCTAATTTTTCAGGACGTTGTTCATCGGTAAAATGAGCGAGAGAGTAAATTATGAGTAATGTGAGAGGCAAGAGGAGGAGAAAGACAAGGTTGTTTTTTAACTGTTTGACTGATATGAACACAGATAGATGTATGAGAAAAGCACCTGAATATCTGAAAGGTTGAAAATTAGGATACTTGAACTGTGGAAGCTCTTGTTTTCCTCCAGTGGGCATAACTTATGGTGATATCAAAGAAAATTGGATTGGGCAGGAAAGATAGGAAATTGCTGTGAAATTTACAATTAAAACAAACAGCCCTATAGTTAGGATATATTAGGATAAAGCTTTTTTGACAATCAGGGAAAATTGGTGGATAAATTCTCTTACTAGGTTTTGTTATTTGTTGGAATGGAAGATGTAAAGAAGAGGTTCAAAAAGGAATAGCTTTGGCTAAGGAAGGCTTCATAGAGTGGAAGGAACTGATGACTAGAGAACTTGCTAAAGGAATCAGGAAAATATTGAAAAAATCCCAGGTGTTTTGCTAAATAGATGAGCAACATAGAGTTTAGGTATAGACGAAATCAAAAGTTAGGAAGCTTTGGAAACTTGGATGTGAAGAAAAATCGATAGAGTAAGTTTAATTGATAAGAAAACAAGTATGGAGGTGCAACAGACAGATGGGGAGGAGAGGGTTTTAGTTTCAGAATCTTCAAAAAAGAATTAACAGAGGAAATGGAACAAATATTGAGAGGGGATGGACTGGAAAAGAAAGTAATGGAGGGTAGAATGTAAGAAAAAGGGGTTTGTGGTGACTCAGTTAACTGTGCTCGCCGCCATGTTTGACGCGGGCCCCAAATCTAAAAGCAGATGGAGCCTCCAACTTTCAACCACCAGAGGGAAGAGCTATAAAAGGACGTGAGGCCCCAATGCAGATTGGCCCTACGCACTCTCTCTCAGACTCTCTACCGTTTTGGCCCTCGGCAAGGCATTACTGGTGTTACAGCTCTTCTCGTGCTATTATAGTTGTCACAGTGCTACTGAAGTTCTTTCACATATTTGTCTTCTACAATAAAATGTTTAAATCAGGTTCGTGTAAATGTTCACTCGCACCTCCCTTTCCGCAGGTTCAAGGAAAGGTAACTACAAAAGATGTTAGACGTCATATAGGGTTGGCTAACCTACCAAGAAATTAAAGGATTGACATAGAATTGGGGCACATTAATCTAAAGAATGGAAAACTATTATATATGTATAAGACAAATAATAAACTCATCCAGAAATGGAATTCTTGGTGTGCTTACTGAACTGAATCTGTCTCGGATGATCTAATACCTAAAATTCTGTGGCAATTATTTAAGAAAACAAATGAAAACAATCAAGCAAAAAATCAAAGAAAATATGTGAGTTGAATGAAAAGAATGATTAGATTTTTAAATAGGTGAATTTGTAAGGCTATAGGTTTGTTTTGAGGGGAAACATTTTATAGAAGATGAAATAGTGATATGTAGGTGCACCTTGAATGCAAGAGAATTAAAAAGTGGAGTTATGATATACAGGGTGTCCAGATGAGAGGTATCCAAAATAAAATTCTTATTTCTTGGAAAATATTTATTATACACATATTTGGTATGCACCATTTGAAAGGGAATCTCTCAAAGTTTTTGTACATGTACAATCTGCCACAACAATGAAGAGATATCAGCGCATGTGCTGAAATCTGTGCATTGTTGGGATACGAAGAAACAATGACGACACTACAGGAGAAGGTTTTATACATGTTGTGGCTTGCCGAATTAAAGTCTGTGATGGCTGTTCAGTGTTTTTTTTTATAAATCGATATGAATTTGAACCTCGAAAAAGCAAAAGCATCCCATTACGAACTAACTGTGAACTACAAAATGCCTGGGAGGTGAATCGGCCCAGGCGGGCAAGTTGTATGGCCTCCTAGGTCGCCAGACTTTTTTTTGTGTGAGCTTATGTTAAGAACTTTGTGTGTCAGATGAAAATTAACTACTTTGAGCACCTGAAAACTTAAATAATTGACACTGTGGCTATGATAACACCCGACATGCTTCAAGAGAGATGGGATCAAGTCAAATGTCGCCTGGATGTATGTCATGACACCAAGGGTGCCTACATTGAAATAAATTAAGTGAAAAACAAAACGTTCAGAGTTTTTCACTGTTATGCTGAAAACCGGAAATGTTTATTATAAATATTTTCAAAGATATAAAAATTTTATTTTGGATACCTTTCATCTGGACACCCTGTATTATAAAATTATTCCTTTTCTTAATTTAAAAGCCATGAAATATTTCAATGGTAATTACAGGGATAAATGTACTTGAATTCCATGTTTTAAGGGTAAATTAAGAGGTAATTATTAATGCAAAAAACTCCATAGGAAAAGAGTTTACATAACCTAAACTTCTACATTGGAGACAAGAAGGGGTTTTCAGGATTGTTGAAAAGAGTATAACAAAGCCTTCTTAAAGAATAACAATTCTGCTTTGAATTTTAATAAAAACTTATAAGTAAAAAATCCAAAAGATTTTTTATGAATATAAATAACTAATAATAATGAATATAATAATATCATCTTGATTTTTTATTTTGGTGCCCAAAGTTCAAGACACTTTTTCTCAGTCAAAAGAAATATATCCCAAGCAATTGTTAGTCATTACAAAGCTAACAATTTGTATTCCAACAGAATTTTGGCAGTGCTGTGCTTCAGTCTACATTGATGTTTAATTAAAGCAATGAAATCAGAGAAGGAATTTAAATATAAAGATGTACCTGTCACCTAAATAATACTATGATGTAGTCTCCTACCATGGAATATTTCTCATTTATTGGGTTACATTGGCCAAATTCCAAAAGATGTGGTAACCCTACTTTTCTAACTAGATGACACTTTGCTATTTTTTCCTCTAAATTGCTCTTAAACAGTTCAGTAGTGATTTTCGGTACGGAATTATTTTGATCAATGTGATTTAAAACTTAGCTAAGAAATTTAAACATACGAAATATACAGTCTGCAAGTTATAACTATAATAAATATATTTATCAATTGACCATGATTTTGGCATTAGGTTACACAGGCACGGATCTAGAAAAAATTTTTGGGGGGGGTCCGATAGAAAAATTAAAAAATATAACATATTTCAGCTTTAACAAAACGTTACGTTAGAATTTTGTTAGACAAACTCGAATCATTTCGCTAGTGATTGCTTATTAAATTGTGTGTTTATTTGCGTTATTTCAGTTTCATTTTTGAAAAATAGGCACAAGTGATATTTCGGGGGGGGGTCCGGACCCCCAGGACCACCCCCCTGGATCCGTCCCTGAGGTTACATCATTATCAGTTACAGAAGTTTCAGGTCAACTAAATGAATACTAAACAGGAGGGGGAAGAAAAGGTTACAAAATAAGGAAGCCAATGTGCATTCATAATGGACCATCGAGCGAAGGGGATGGAGAAGGGAAAAGGAAAATCATTTGGGAATTAGGATTCTTGGAAGGAATTCATAAGAGAATGGTGGAGTAAATTAGTTTTTCTAGTACATCCAACTTATATATGTGTTATAGGGCAGGAGAGGAGGATTGGGGAAAAAAATACTTGTGTTTTTCATCTGATTAATGTTTAGCAGTGTGATCTACAAGGGATTATATTTAGGAAAGTGCTATGGTGTTCATTGCATCCAATTCTTTAAATTCCACCTTTTAACAGCATGTTCAAAACACAATTTGCATTGACACCTTATTGTTGACTTGCAGCTTCTGCACCTGCTGTAACTCAACACTGAAACCATGATTGTTTGAAGAAATGACCTGCAGACAGTCCATTAGATTTGAAAGGAGACAATTAATTATAATGAGAATCACAAGCAGCTGCGTTCAATGTAAAATAACTCTTTCTAGACTGTTAAAATAGTCCTACTACAATTTTGCATTACTTAATAGTTTCCTATTAAGCAGAGTTGAAATTACCCAAACACAACTTTAAGCATTATTTTTGGGCCTATAAATAATTAATTCCACAACTTTTAATCAGCAAATATCTCTCTAAGATGATTGTTCTATGAGTCATATCTATGGAATTACAAAAGCAGTTTGGATTAATGTGGGAAGGAGATATGCTGCAGAAAAAGAATAGTTGAGAAACTCAGTTCCACAAAAATTATATAAACCTTTCAAATGATCATTATATCCTTTCCATGTAATAACCTCAATTAAATACAAACCATTTTCTTGTCAGCTGCAGGTCATCTTTTGGAAAGAAATTTTCTGATATGTTTACATACATGAATGTTCTACTTTTCAGTAAGTTCATGCATATTAAAAAAATCCTATTCAACGCCATCTCCTACATTTCCTTGTGGCTTACACAACCCTTTTAGTCATTGAAAATCTTCTTTTGTCTTCCCATCTGTTTTTTTCCCTTGATTTCTACCCTCAATTACAAATCTTAGCATCAAATTCCCTCTCAATATTTGATCCACACATTTCCTCTGTCAATAATTAATCACTTCAATTACAGCCCTCTCCTTCCCAACCCTCTCCAGCACCTCTCTGTTTTATTTTTCCTATCCCTCCAACTTACTTTATCCATTCTACGCCAAACCAAAATCTCAGAAGCCTCTAAATATTTGACTTCTTCCCATCTTAATTAATGTCCACATTTCGTACCCATAAGCTAAAACACTCCATACCAAGGATTTAGCCAATATTTTCTGATTCCTTTATCAAGCCTTTTGGTCATCAATTCCCTTTGCTTCATAAATACTTCCTTGGCCAAGGCTATTCTTTCACAAACTTCATCTTTGTAACTTCCATCCCAAGAAAAAAAATTATCCACCTGGTCTAGTTTTTCACCATTTACTTTAGATTTGTATCCCTTAGTGAACCCATTACTCTAGTTTTACTTATATCAATTTTCATTCCAAACTACATACTTTGCTTTATCTCTAAGTGAATTTACCAACATTTGCAAACTCTTTATGGAAATATATACAATAGCTTTGTTGTCTGCATACCTTACAGACTTCACTACTTTCACACCAACCTTTACTCCCTTATCTATTCTTTCCGATGCTTCCTTCACCATTTCCTCTGCATATATATTAAAAAGTGTTGGAGACATAGAACACCTTTGTCTTAGTACCTCCTTTACTAGTTCAGCCCAATCCAATTCCCCATCAGCTATCCTTATGCAGGCTGTTTGATTCAGATACAAATTCTGAACCAATCTATCTTTCCAGTCCAACCCAAATTTCTTTAATATCCCTTCCAGATTCGTAAACTGTACTCAATCAAAAGCCTTTTCAAAATCTAAAAAACATACAAGTCCCTCTGGAATTCCAAGCTATGTCCTGCAAGTACTCTCATCACCCCAATTTCAACCCTCATTCCTTTCCCTCTCTGAAAACCAAACTGGTCTTCTCTCATTTGCCCTTTATTTTTTCCCTCTTAACATCTATTCAGGACTCTTTGAAGTACTTTTGTTGTGTGAGTTAATACGCAAATTGTACGATAATCCGTAGAAATAAGACCGATGAAAATTACAGAACTAATTAGAGTAAAACAAACAATAAATTTCTTTAATAACACAAAAATAATAATAATGGCACAATGCGTGCATATTTATGGAATATAATATCTTGATTCATACTTTATAAAATATTTAATAGACAATATAACAAAAATGAATTATGCATAAATTATGAAGGTTGCTTTTATCAACTGCTGTCATCGGAACTGGATTCTGAATCAGGCGTTTCCATTGGGACATCTGGGGCTGGCATGTCTGGATTACTGAAAGTACAAAGTCACAGTATAAATTACATCAAACAGTCCCTTTGTGAAATGATGTCAAGGAATTATGTATAACCTCGTAATTAAAATATAATTAATAATATTTGGCATTGATGTGGTAATTAAAAATACTTTGCATAAAAAACTAGATATAGCTGAAGTAAATTAGGTTTAAGAAAATGAGCATAACTACAGAAAAATCTTCACTCATCAAGGGTAAGAGGTATTACAGAAAAATATGACAACACAAGCTGATTTTCATCTATTAAAATGAATATATAAATATGCCTACAAATGGAAAGGAAGACTGATAATCATCAGGGTGACAAAATATGATCTATTGTTAGGACAATGCTTACAAACATAACTCATCAAGAATGACAGCAGAGAAGAAAATAGAAAAGGATAGCAAAGTAAATTTAACTTTAGTCACACAAAATATAGATTAACAAAAGTAATTGGTTAGTGTTGATACGTTCTATCTCCAATATTTTTCAATTTATATAAATTTGTTTAATGCGAAACAGTTGCCGTGAAAACATATAATGGTCAATTGGCAAACATCCCCATAAAATTCTTCACATGAAGCAAAAAAACATTCATGACAATATTTTTATCAACACAATTGCGATGATTCAGTATTTTAGATTGTATCTTTGTTCATAAGTTTAGTAATGTTAGAACCAGTAAAAATTGTGTCATTACTAATTTAAGTACATACATTAAATGTGAAGTATAAGGTTACTCATTTAATGTAAGTAAAGTTGTGACTCATTTCAACATATGACATAAACTCCAGATTAATCTATGGGACTAAAACCAGCAGGTTGGATAAGCAGCAAGGCATTTTATTTAAGGTAAATGTAGAGGTTGGTCTGCTACATTATTATGTTATAACATTTTCACTCTTTAAGGGTAGGTTCCCTTAAAAATTTCATACCAAATGCTGCTCAATATTCATACTTGGCTAGCACTTAAATATCTACTCTGGGCAGAAATAGACTAATTTTCCACAGTCTGGCCCGAAGAATCAAACTGTAGCCATAAAAGAAACATAAATTCAATTTTCGTTTGCAAGCTTTACTCCTTTGAAGAATGAAATTTAACAGAATCTGTGTAAAGAATCATAATAAGGAAAGAAAATAGAAAAGTTTTATTATTTTTAAAGTGAATTATTGAATTTAGGTCAAAATGATGCAAAAGTTGATGAAATGTACCAACAAATTCATCATTCTCAAACACTGTCTAGATAATAAATGCCATTATTGCGTTTAAGTCTGTTTACTTTCTCATAGTTACCATGAGATTACATTGGAAAATAGTCCTTCTGGAAATAAACAGGGATATAAACTTTCCAATACAAATTTTATGCCCTCGACCTTCAGATGAAAAGCTAATTTTATATTATCATTTCCAAACAATTTTGACAGGTGATTTGGAACTTCCTCAAGAAGAGATGCTATTGAAATTAAGAATGTAAGTAGAGAACTTAATGCTGTTTAACAAGATATATAATTATAGTTGGATAGTTAATACAAAAGAAAGTTTAAAAGAGTTTTTTATAAAGAACTACACCACAATTACATAAATTAGACAATCCTTTAGATAAATTAGACAACTGTATTATTCCATAATTTTATATTTCCTACAGGAAATAAATGCTTGAATAAAATATAGCTTAAATTAATGTTTATAAAGCATTTTTGGGTAATTTTTCAGTTTCACGGTGTTTGGGAGAAAGTCTATATCTCCTTTACTACTGAAGATAAACATACCATTCTTACACCATATTATAGAGGAAGGATTACGGCTTAATTACCGCATTTTTGTTTACCTATGCTGATATGATTAACAATGCCAATATTAACAAAGGATATTAGTTATCAGTAATCTTCTACAGATGATGTATTCCCATTTCAAAGCACTGCTACATCTGTATATTCAAGATACATTTTATATAAAATAACTATTTGAGAAATGAACTTCTAGGAATAAATTGAATGTCCAGTTGAAAGAGCGCCAGAAAATGATATTTCAAACCAACTAGTGCAACCTTCATACTGAACAGGTTCTAAGGCCTTGGTGGCCGAGTGGTCAGCGCACAATGCGCAATCTTTCCAGCACCAAAGCCCCAGGTTCGAATCCCGGCTGATCAGGATTTTTCTGATCAGGGAATTGTTATGTGCGTTTGTCTGATTTTCCTGTGCAGGAAAGGCATCTGGCTTTAAAAGTCGCCATAACCATCCTCATCCACCATCATTCATCAACTGACTCCATAAAATATGGGAAAAAGGCATAGAGAAAAAAAAGAAAAACTGAATAGGTTCTAAGTAAAATAAAATTGAAATAAAAAATCATACATGACTAATATAGTGTCATTATGGGGAAAAAGTTTCTCTTAGCAGACACTACAATTAACTCTAGAAACTAATGAACACAAAGTAGAAGGACCTAATGAGATTTGAGTCTGGGATCTCAGTGATCTTGGGCTAGCCAACCCCTTCTTCACCAAGGATGGAAAAATTAATCACCCTAAAAACTAATTTGTATTATTAGTTTAGTACAGAAATCGGGAATCTACAAAATTTAAGCAACTTTAAAAGATAGAGGAAAGTTCTGGAAAATGAATCGGCCAACAAGAAAAATCTTGTGAGATAAACTTACTCAAGATAATTTGGGTCTAAACCCTCCTGTACCATTTTCAGCTTAACTGCTTGAGGAGGAACACCAAACTGAACCATTCGAAAGAATTTTGAAAACCGTGGATGCTGTTTGATAGTGATCGTATCTGGTTTTGGAGCCTCTGGTAAACTTTCTGGAGCAGGCAATGATTCTACAGGTCTACTCTTCTCTGAAATAAAAATTTAAAGGTGATACCATATCAATTATACCTGATATAGCATATCAACTATACATACGATATAGTAACTATGATCAAAGCTTGGGATTAATAAGGAAAGACTAAAAAAATACAATCTTATTAATTTTACAAGAGACACAACTATAAATAAAATGATCACTCATCAACACAAAATTAGACAGTAAATGAGAAATAGTGAAAATTGTAGAGATCTTTAATGGAAGATTAATATAAGAAGAGATGATGAACAAAAAAAATAAACCAACGATTAATATAATCATGGTAGGCTGTGAGACATTGACTTTGGGTACAGAAAATTAAGGAACAATAGTTTTGTTCATTGCATAATTATATAAATTTTATGATAATACAATAACTCTAATCACAAAATTTAAATAAATAATTATAATATTTCACGGTGACGCAGTAGAAGAAGATGTAATATATATTAGTTCATTCCATACAAAATTGATAAAAGATATTTTTCAACAACATTGTTGTATGTCTATTTTATGACCTCACTAATAAAAAGAATAATAGCTATTTTTGTAGGGCAAAAACCAGTATGAAAAGGTTTCATTCTTTCAGATTTACCCTTTCTTCATACTTTATATTGCATAAATTAATGGACATAGAAGGTATAGAAATACAGTTGAATGAGGCTTTATTCTACTTTCTTTTGATGGTTAATTGGATTCCAAAATTTAATTGGATGAATATATTCTGAGAAACTTCAACCCTTGCTTTAGTCAAATTTCACAACTATGTCTAATTCCAAAGTAGTGTTATATCAGTCCTTTGAAAAATTGATCCAGATGATTGGTTTTCATAAACATATTTCCAGTGAAAAGAATCAATGGATGATTTCACAAAATTAATCAAGAAAAGAATTATCAGAGATACAATATCAACATAAAAAAGATATATTTTAGACGCTCTTTAATTAAATCTTTATTATAGCAAATAATAGGATACTACAATGAAATTAATATTAATTGAGGAGACATTCTTACTGGTAGCAGTGGTATATTTTAAAGTGCTCTGACAGCTTAGGCCATTTCGCCCGAGGGGTCCCAACAAAGCTGAAAGCGCTGCCCACTTGGCCATCCGAGGGTATGGTAAAAAACAAAATCTGTCACAAACATACCTTCAATTATTTCTGGCGTAGGTAGTTCTTTCTGGACAACTGGCTCATTTTTTATGACTTCCGCTGGAGGAGGACTAGATATATCATTTAAACCTGGCACGGACAATAGCTGGAATTTTTCACAGAAAATATCAGTAAGCATCTAGAGATGGATGGTTTTATACACTAATTATTTTAATCTGTGGCAGTCACTGGTATCAATGATGCTAATTTGAATTGTGAAGGTATTAAAAGGCTGTCACAAATCAAAATGGTAATAATATGGAAATTGAAATCTCTGTCAAATGACAAATGGTCTGACGGGTGAAGTTGACTAGAATCTACAAAAGGATAATCTGGTTTGTCTGAGCAAGGAATGAAATCATTACGTAATTTCCATAAGATTACTCGTACCGAATGAATACTTTAGAGCTCAAAACACACACTATCACGAAAACACAATAACGTCCATAGACCTCCTTCCGTAATCCAATATTAAGAATAATTCTAGATTCATGCACAACAATAAAGATTTTTTTATTACTTTTAAATAAATAATCTTTCAATAAAGACAAGACAATAAGGCGACAGGTACATAAAATATATTGGAAACAGAGAAGTGATACACTACCTTTGCTTCTAATATACTTAAGGATGCTTCCAATTTTTGTATTTTATCTTCAAATTTTCCTAATTTGGTTTCACATGATCTTGAAAATTTATTTAAAAAACATACCGTATTGGTAATAAAATGATTAATCAAAGCCAGAGTTCTTTTGTGATCAATAGACCTGACCTGAAATATGAATATTAACAGTGGATGAGAAATAATCTAAAATACAGATATTATATTAACAGAACCAAAACCTTTGTAGAAGAATACCTCTGCATAATTCACTCCAGGTCCAATTATAGGTAAACCATCGACATCCATCTTTGTAGAGCATAACCAAATTCCTTCAAAAGAATCTGGTAATTACGTAAAAATATAAATTAATTATATGATGTATTTATGTTTAAGGTTCCGGCAAATGAACCAACTTATCGAATTAACACTATTATCATACAGAAAGTGACAACATTGGCGCGCGGGGCGCGCGCATGCAACTTAAACAATCGAGCACTGTGAGCGTTGCAATCGGCAATTTAGAAAAATATTTTTAATTCCCGTCGTGTATGGAGCCAGAGAGACTGTGTAAATTTATTGTGGCTTTTGAATGTGTATTTGGGTAGATTTATTGGTTCAAAATGGAGTCATCACCTCCTCTAGACACAGTGTATCAAGCTATTTATACTCTTAATCATAATCCTGATCCTGCTGGAAAAGAAAAGGCTTCCCAATGGTTGGGTGCTTTACAAAGATCGGTGAGACTCCAATTTAGTGACAGTTTAAGTTTTAAATACGTACATTATTGATAATCTATTATTATTAGAGTTAAATAAATGAATATTGCTCATATATTAGTACTGAAATTGTTACATGTGAATATAAGTTCGGTATAATTGATTTGAAGTTGCATTTTCACTTTTAGATTTATTCAAGTATTCTAATATTTATTTCTCTAGGTTTTCGCATGGAAGGTCGCAGACGAGATGCTACACCAAAAAAGAGACTTAGAGTCCTGTTATTTTGCTGCACAGACGATGAGAACCAAAATACAATTGTCATTTTATGAACTTCCTCCAGAATCTCACATTTCCTTACGGGATTCATTGATAGAACATATTAGCCAGGTCAATGAGACAACAAATACCATTATAGTAACACAGGTGAGCTTTACTATGTAGAAGAGAATGTTTCATATGTTGTCTTACAGTGTCCAACAGATAACAGCACCATGCCTTTTAGATGCATTTTAAATGTGATAATTTTGTTTATTGTCCTAGTTATGCTTAGCTTTGGCTGATCTGGCTCTATTAATGGCGCAATGGCAAAAACCACTGGAAGATTTGATAAAAAGGTTCGGTCAAAGTAACCTTTGGCCACTTCTAGAAATTCTAACAGTTTTACCAGAAGAAGTAAACTCAAGATCTTTAAGACTCGGAGCAAATCGGCGTAGCGATATCATGGGTGAATTAAAATCTAGTTCCAAAATGGTTTCGGAGTGTTTGGTAAGTTGTATTTACAGAATTTTTGAAGTTTAACCTTTTAATAATGACTAGAAAATATGCTATAGTACTATTAATTCTACCAGTAATGGACTTACGGCTATCACAATAGTCTTTTTGCACTCAATATTTTCATCCTTCTAAATATTGTTGTATTATTATAAACGGATTATATTCATTTTTATGTTATAGCCTTTGCAGTAGCAAACATTTGAAGTAATTAAAATGTTATCTTGCATTAAAAGTAGCATTATTTCATTAAGTTTTAGTTTAATCTCAATTGTTGATATATTTCGACTTAAATAGATTGTAAAATTGTTTTAATAATTAATATATTTTATGTACATCATTTCAGAAAGCGTGTCTGTCTAATGGAAGTGATAACCCTACCATGCATGTAAAAGTATTGAGATGTTTCACATCCTGGGTTTCTATTCAAGCAATAAGTCTCTCAGAGATCTCCAATAACCTAATTGTGGGCCATGCTTTTCACATTCTAGCTAACCATCAGGTGAGACAAAGAGTCACAATTAATGACAGAGATCTTTTCTAATAGTTCAATTCTTTTACTGCAGAAGTATTTTTTTGTTCCTACTGATAAATATATGGGCACAGTTCCCCTGGGATGAGTTTGCCCTATTTTGTTGGCAAATTGAGGTCAAATGTTCAAGTAATCATCAACCTAAAGAAATGTCCCATCCTAATGTGAATAAGGCTAAATATACTCTCTAACTTTTACTGTATATTATTTTCTGAATATAACTTGATACATTAAACTACTGAATGAAATGTATCTTTTCCTTTTGTATTTTGTTCTCATTGTTTACAGACAGAACCGTGTAAGTACAGAGAAATTAGAGTAAATTTGACCTAACGGAAAATTGAGCATTAGACCTTTATTTTTAATTTTTTTGATGATGAATAATAAATCAAGTCTGTATGAATTCAATTTTGTTGCAGAGGGTTATGCATTTTTTTCATTTTATTTGATCCATGCTTGCTAGAAATGTCTGTTTTGGTTAAAGTTTTCTTAGTCTGCTGCTCAATTGAATCTTACATTTTTCTTTACTCTGGCACAAACATTTTGAAGCAATCTAGCAGTTCTAAATAGTGCTATAAATCCTTAGACAGTAGGATTTTATGATACATAAAAATAAAAAAAATTAGAGCATGGATACTTTTCATGTCTTAAAGAGTTAACAAATCAGTTTTCTTCTATCATCATTTCATCATCTTCCAGTAATTTTCCCCAAATATTGATATCTGTTTTGTTTTATGTTTAGCCTGAAGAAAAGAAACCAATCTAAGTAATACAGATAAATTGCTTTTTTAAGTTTTGTGATGGTAGAAGTTGTTTTGATTGTCCCAAAAAATTTCTATAAAACGTAGTTATATTAACTTCTTGTATTCATATTGGTTTCTCATTTACATGTGCTTTTTTAATTGATGTTGTTCATAATTACTCAATGTATTTAGTTTCTGTTTTCTCTACCTTCAAGTAAGTCCAAGAGGTTTCTTTGTTAGGCATTCTTAGACTTTTAAGTGAGAGATGTGGGTTTGGTTCCCAGCTATGTTGGCCTTTTTTCTATTCTGATTTGATCACTTAATGCCAAGCATATGTTCCATGCAAAATTCATCGCTTCCATAATAATTTTACTGTTTTCTTTCTAGTCACCTTCACCAGTACATGAAGCCGCTACAGATTGCATGTGTGCACTCTTAGACTGCATGTGTGACAGGCAGTGTGAGAAGGAATTAGAAGTGCAGCTATTTAGTGGAGTCCTTGCACTAGAAGAGGGTTATCACCTTTCAGTAGCACAAGAGGATACAGAGAAGTATTGGACATTAATTTGAATTTAATATTTTAGTGTGTAGAAAGTAGGGTAAAAAGTGGTTAATTGTGATAATTTTGTTGAGAACCTAGAAATTACCTCAATTTTAATCTTAGGTTCATAATATCAGTAGGTCAAAATGTATAAGACATGCATATTATTTCCTGAAAAATAACTTACGGTATTGCTTGAATTTTTCAATATTTTACCTAGTATTTATGATATAGAAATTTTATCTTTTAATTGTTTTGTCTTATCCAGTTATTTCAATCAATTGTCCCTAAAATTGAAAATAAAGCGTAGTTATTAGTTCATTTTGGTCTGGGTAATTTAAGACTGTAAGCAATTTTTTCCATTAAAATGAGAATCTGTTGAATTTTCTAGTTAATGTTATCAATATTTTTATATATGGCCATTATTTATAAATCTAATTAGCAAAAAAATGATTCCAGCTGCTAGTTAAATAAAATTGACAGCAATTTTGCACTGTGTGCACTTTACATAACTTGCCATCAGAAATTAGCAATTTAAGGAATGAAAAGTATATCGTCCAAGATATATTAGCAATGTTATAATACAAAGTGAAATAATGCATTTACCAAAACTAATTAAAAATATTATTGTTTGTTTCAAAGATATAAAGATTTTTGGTATCAAAAGGGTTTAACTTCTGATTTTGATCCTACTTTTTATGGTGATTTCTCAGAATCAATACTTCATTGATCATTAGGTATGTAGTAACAGGATGATTTTAATCCCTTTTCAGCTCTATTGCTTTTGACTCTATTTTAAAATCTTAAATATAGTGTAAATAAGGCCAAATGTTTGGTGATGCAGTTATTGTAAAATATTTGTGATTAATGCTTCTTGGTCAAAGATTGTCAAATACTTTCATGATTCTTTTGCTATAATATTGTCATCAATAATTTACTTTGAGTAACTTGCTAAAATCAAGAGAAATATTAATACTGATAAAGTAGCTCCTTGCTTGATTTTTCCGAGATAAAATAGGTTTTACATAATTAATGAATTTAAGTTTATCGCCTTTAAAGTAATTCATTCATGTCTTTTTCAGGATTTTGAGAATGTATGTTTTCATTATTACCTCTGTAATTCTTATCTTGCATTAATGCAAACATTAAATCTTAGTAGACCAATATTTTGAAATGTGTTTATTCCAGAGTATGTTGTCTATGTCTATGTAAGAACCCTGCAAGCCGCCTTTCGGCGTGTGGCAGGGGGTGCAAGCACCTTGACTCTATTTTCCTAAACGGTTGCTTTCGCGTATACTTCGCGGAAAAAATGAATTTTTGAAACGATTCGTTTTAGCATCTATTTCCCTAATCTTTCGGGCAGTATCAGCACGGCCCATATAACAGGGGGGTCGCATTATATCGGTTACATCATCTGAAAACGTAATTTCTCTGAAGTTATTTAATAAATTTATCCTTTGAATTTTTCTTCTATCTTCTAATGATTCCCATCCCGCGTCCTGTAACATCTGAGTGACACTCGCTGTTTTATCGTAGCAATTCTTTACAAATCGTATCGCCTTTCATCGTACTTTTTCTAAATCCCGAATATGACATTTCTCGGCGGGGTCCCATGTTAGAGGTTGATGACATACTTCTTTTATACTGATTCCAAACATGAGAGCCTTTAAGGTTTTTCTTTAAGAATAATAATGTAATTAATGAATTAAGCCACAAGTATCCATTTATAGGACAGTTTAAGTGGTATATGTAAACAGTTGCTATGAATGAACACAAAAAATCACATTTTAAACATGAAAAACGTAGCCAGCTGGGACTTGATTCCTCAATCTCAGCATTAGTTGGCTAGCATGATAACCCTTCTTCCACCATGGTCAATTCTTAATGATTTTATCCTGGATGTTGTTTTAAAAATGTCACATCCTGCATATTGTTATCAAATTTTGCTGTTTAATTATTACATTATTTTACAATTAAAGTTTAAGTGTTTAATTAGATATATTGTTGCTTGGATATGGTTGTAGAAGTGAAGGCAATTCTACATTTTAAGTCAGTTAAAAGAGAAATGAAGTTACAAATTTTACAAAATATGTAACATGGGGACCATATAATATTACCATCCGTAAAATAGATACATCTTGTTGAAGTAGGTTACTATTTGTAACTGTATTTTTTATTCTGTTACAGAAAGAATCTGATATAGATTCACAATAGAAATTAGTCTAATTTGGTTGCAGAAAATAATTTACTTTTCGGTTTATTAATTCTTTTTGTGGAAAATTAATTTTCAGGTCTATAAACTACTGTAGGATATTCACAGAACTTGCAGAGTCATTCTTTGATAAAATAGTTAATGAAAGCAGTGAAAACAAACCCCATTATGCTGTTAAAATATTAGATCTTGTACTAACATGTGTGGGTCATCATCAGTATGAGGTTAGTATTGTATGATGTATGATCATTTGGGCAGTTTTGATGAAAATGAAAAAATAATAATTTGTGATGCATTTTTATGAAGCTCTTCAAGATGTTGAATCAATTTAGAAGACAGTAATGGATTTTTGTGCTAATTTTTAAAATTTCATGTTTTCAGGTTGCTGAAATTACATTTAATCTCTGGTTCAGGCTGTCAGAAGTTCTTTACCAAAAGAATTGCATTTCTTTAACTTCAGTTTTCAAGCCTTATATTGAAAGGCTTATTACTGCAGTATGTGGCCATTGTCAAATGGAACCTGATCATGTAAGTGGATCTTTATATCAGTTTAGAATGTGGAAATATTTTGCTTATTTTT
This sequence comes from Sympetrum striolatum, assembly GCA_947579665.1. Taxonomy (NCBI): domain Eukaryota; kingdom Metazoa; phylum Arthropoda; class Insecta; order Odonata; family Libellulidae; genus Sympetrum; species Sympetrum striolatum. The sequence continues at coordinate 73,176,025 of OX388347.1, read as the reverse complement.
CCAATTATTTCTTATATTTTTTGATTTTAAACGAAATAGAAAAATAATAATTTTTATTTCAGGAAGGGATACTGGAAGATAGTGATGATTTTTATGACTTTAGAGTAAAAGTATCCGAACTTATCAAGGATGTGGTGTTTATTGTTGGCTCATCAAATTGCTTCAGACAGATGTTCATACATTTACAAAGTCCTGGTGTTACGTGGGATTCTAGTGAAGCTGCACTTTTTATAATGCAAGCTGTTGCTAAGAATATATTACCGTAAGTTTTTATTGTAATTTTTCTGTTACTATGATGAACAGTCTTTATTTATTGGCATACTGGCCTGGTCTGCCAGGTTATGTAAATGGTATGTCGCTGCAGTCCCTAATTAAAATTTACTTGTATTAATAAAAATTCTTTCATCTAATTTTTATGGGTTATTGTTGGCTTGTTTTTAATTTTTTTGGTAATACTTCAGTCATATATGTATCCCCAGTTTTTAAAATACTATTTACATTTTACTCAATGTGCTTTCTCTTTTTATGTGATAAGTTCAACACTAAAAAAAAGAAATTCATTATACCTATATATTAAATTAATAATACTTGTATATTATAATAATACTTAAATAATTTATTTTCAAGTTTGTTAATAGTTTTCTTTTAATTAAGGGAAGAGAAAGAAGTTGTGCCAAAAGTTGTCGAAGCAATCCTGAATCTTCCAGAAAATACCCATGTGGCTGTTAGGCATACATCTGTCCTCCTTTTAGGAGAACTTTGTGAATGGATTGAGAATCATACTGAAACTTTAGGTGAGTGATGTTGGTATAAATCACTTTGTATTTGGACATTTTCTTTAAGGATATCCCATTTTGGTGTATGTTTTCAGTCTTGGGTTTCACCTTATCTTCTTAAGCTAAAGTTCAAAGTAAAGAAAACAAAAATACACATTTATTTAATTTAAAAAATATGTAGTGTTGCATAATCGGCTATTATATATTAACTAGGCCATTGCTTATTTAAACCTTATGGTGTATAATAAGTCTAAAATATTGTTTTTAAATCATAAAAGGTATCATCAAGAACTTTATTAGTTTAACTCCTCATCCAGAGTTTTACTTAAAATATGTACTTTGATTTAATTTATGGTTTGAAGCATTTTATAGAATAATTCTATTCTTGAGGATTTTATAAACATACTATTCTATAATTTAATAAGTTAATTTTGAAACATTTCAAAATATAGCTGAGTTAAATAAAATAAAAATTATATTTTGGTACTCCTAATGAGATTAGAAGAACCTATGTGCATCATGTCTCTGCCACCATATCTTGAAAAATAGGTCTTTCATCTGTCTTTTAATGTATTATAAGAGGAAACATATCTTTCATCTACTTAAGTCCTTCAGGTGGATGTCATGAGAATGTTGTTAAGAATAAAAAGGAAACCTATTATCTGGAAAACTAGACTCACAGATAGAAATATAGACGATATGCTTTGTGGTCCCATGGGTCCTTTGTTAGGATTCTTACTTTTAGAGCATGTTTAAAATCACTTGTTTTCAAAGTAAATTGGTTTTCTTTTACTTCCATGTTAATACCACCACATTAACTATTTTTCTTGAATAAATTCCTATTAGTACTTACCCAAAACAAAAGTTGGTTGTTTGAAACTTTTTCATACGATTAGTGTATGTTAACTGTGATTTATTCTCTAAGCAGTTTTTGGAAACAAAGGTTGGTGTAAATTATTCTTCTTAAGCTGTATTTTTATATCCTTGGGAAGGTTTATGATTTACTATCAGATATGCCATTAGAAAAACATTGGTTGATTCTTTGAGTTCTATTCAAGTAGGTACATTGCATTTGAGAACATACATTTAAGAAGTGTCGTAGATTTTTATTGTCAGAAGATAACTACTAGATGATGATGATTCTTTGAAACCTAATTTTGTTTTTGAAGAAAATTTTCCCATTTGTAGGTCCTGGTTATAAAATACTTTTAAATCTGCTGGTACCAAACACTTACTTCTTAACTAGTTGAGCTGAAATACCATTTCAATTTTTGTACTTTCATTGCATATTTATTAAATTGAGCATTCAATTGACGGATATGTGTTCATTTTACCTCTGAAAATTTGATTCAAGGGTTAATAATTATGCATAATTTTTATCTATATCATGTAATATATCTCTAACAATTATCTATTTGTATTTTATAAATTAGAAGATCTTTCTCTTATGATCACTTTGGAACCCTTTTGTGAAAATCTTTTATTTTCTCCTGATAATTTGGATGTATAGTTATCTACTGATATATGTTATCAGGAGATTGGCAAAATATTTAATGACTAAGTGAATTCTAGGATAGGGAAAGCGTGTTTTAATGAGCCAGACCAGTGGTCCTAGCTGTTCAAGCTTCATTATGAAAACAATCCCACTGCTACTACAATTCAATTTCTTTACTTTTCAGAACCAATCTTGAACTTTTTGTTGTATTGTCTTCACAAACCATTGCTGGCAACAGCAGCTGCCAATTCCCTCCAGAGTATTTGCAGTGCATGCAGTGACCATATGGGTGTTCATTTTAATGGCCTACTCCAAATAGTTCAGTCACTGGATAATTTTGCCATATCAAATGATGCTGCCATAGGACTATTGAAAGGTAATTATTTGGGCTGAAACTAACTTAAATGAAATTCAATAAAATTCTACTGATATTAAATTTTTTAAACCTGTAACATTATTTGCAGGTGTTGCTGTAATCCTTGGTGGATTGCCACCTGATGAAATCCAACGTGCAATGAAGCAGCTTTGCTGGATCCAGGTCACTCCTTTGTGTGAACTTATTGAGGTAATATTCTTGATTTTATTTATCTTTCAGCTACTTCCAATTCATGGCATTTATAATATAATAAAACTGGTGGTGTTAGCCCCTTTAGATGAAAGATGTTATCAATTTATAAACTGGAATGCAATGAGTATCTTAATATATGATGGTTTTACCTTATAAAAATACTTTTACTTAAAAGATAATAGAAATTTCTGTGACACCTGTTGATTTTTCTAAGGAATTTCATTTTCCATTAGCTAAGTTCTACTTTCTCTATTTCCTCTGTCTCTGATAATTCTGTCATGGACTTAATTATGTATGTAAAAGCTTCCTGTTGAATATTAAATAGCCCCAACTCCAATTTAATGAGTAAAATATTTTTGCAACAGAAATGCTGCTCTATCAGAATATCAAAACAAGAAAACTCATGGCTGACTGATATAAATATGGCTAAATCTTAAATACAAATGATACATATATACTTTATTAGAAGCTGGAAGGAATGTGCTTCCTTGTACTGATACACACTAACCTAAATCACTTTAATACCTTCCATAGTTCTATTTCGAATATATTAAAATAGCATAGCATTGTTCCTATCCGTTCCTAATTTGCCTATCTATTAATTTTGTTCAATTTTTAATCAATTATTTCAATAAGAAACTGTGAACACCAAAGCTCCCTATTGTCTGCATGGAAAATCTTCCCTCAAAAGAGCAAACTGTAGCTATGAAGGGATTTTAATCATCACCAAAATTGTCTTTCTATATTTTCTTTTACGTTGAATTTTATAAATTAATTTAAAACAGCTCGGTTTTGGCATTTTGTCTAATGCAGCTAATGAGTTCTCTGTTAAAAACTTTTTCAATTGAGTCAATATAAATATGAATGATCTTCAATATAAATGGGAATTAATACTCAAACCTATATAGCTCAAAGTGTCAGATTGTGTTAGCAATAAAATTTGGTTCACAGAAAATTTAGTGTGTGCAAAATGTCTAAATATTCCCTTTATATTTCATGCTAATTGATTCCCTCTGCATCAAGAATGTAATTTAATAGCAATAAATGGAATTAGATAAATCAATGCATATTATTAAGCTATCTTGTAATAGTCTGGAATTGTATACCAGAAACGTTTATAGTGTAAGTAAATTCCTTGCTTTTGCTGCCTTTTTCCTATGGATTTTGAGTAAAAATTCTATTAATTTCATTAATGAAAGATGAAATAGTGGTTAAAAAATGATTCAACTCAGAAGTCTTTTATCTTAATGTCTTTTCTCCATTTTTTGCTGATTTTTGCTATTAATTACTTTCCAAATTATTTTCAGACTTCAGTAAAAACAGAGAAAGGAACCAAGACTGATCCAGTTCTTTGGTTAGATCGACTAGCTACCATTTTCAGGCATACGAGTCCAGTGGTAGAAAATGGAAAGATACATCCCTGCCAACCTGTTATCACAGAAGTAAGTTGTGTCTATCTTTATACGGGTTTAAGTGTCAGAGAAGGGAAGGAGGAAAGATGTTTTAATCAATAGTCTCTCTCTTTTTACTATGAGTCTGTAAATCTGCCTTGGTACCAGTTTTTTCAATTTTAAAATAATTTTTTCTATGCCTTTTTAATTAATTTGAATGTTTTCCAAACCTCACAACTCTCATGTTTGATGTCCAATTTATAAAATAATTTCTTTGATTTATATATCAATATAGTTTTGATAATGGACATAAAATCATCATAGTATAGTTATCTTGGCTTAAAATTTCTTTCTATTGTATGGAAATCATTGGAATTCCTTCTTATGTAATTACTCAGCCTGAACATTCTCTTTTTACCTCAATTTCTTCAGTCATTGTTGAGTTTCATCTGTTATTGTTGGCGAATATTCTTAAGGGCTTAAGAAATAAGTTAAATATTCCCAAAACACCTGTTGCAATCTGGAAAGAGAATACTCTTTGCCTCCTCTTTTGCTTCAGATTTGTTTTATAAATGTAAACTTTCATATGTTTGTTAACTTATAATGTTTTACAATTGTAGATCTGGCCTGTGCTGTCAAATGTTTGTACAAAGTATCAAGCTGACTCAAGAATAATGGAACGTTGCTGTCGATGTCTGAGGTTTGCCATCAGATGCGTAGGAAAGCAGTCTCTGCATTTACTTGAACCATTGGTTAAGCAGGTTAGTGTATGTCTTTATGAATCTTAGGATATAGAATTTCAAATAAATTGTTTTTGGTGCAGATTCTTTTACTTAGCCCTAAATGATATGTATGAATGATGTTATTAACAATACTGTTTCTTGAGAATGGTAAGAGTCTTGGTTTATTAACATCTGATCGAAAGGATCGTTAAATTAAACAGGTTTTATAAAACAACAAAATAACTTTTATTATTCCACATACAGAGGTTATAGTGGCAAATAGTTTTGGTTAGTAATAGCCTTCTTCAAGATCTTGAATGGCCTGATATTTTTGTTTATATGATAATAAATTGTGGATGTATCAAATTCCTTCTCAGCTATTATTCATTAAATTCTCTTATAGCTATTTTCCATGTAGTTATCCTCTGTGAAATCATTTGATACTATTTGTGTAGTGAAAATTCCTTAATATTGAATTTTTTCTGTAAGATTAGAAATTGTTGATTCTTTTTCATATTACCTCATCCATTAATAGATATTTAACACTAATAATACTTAGTATGCCTTTGATAAGAAAAGCTATATTGCATTGTGGAGGTTTAATTCAGTTTGCCTTCTTTACTTGGGATTGGAAATCGCAGCTTGAAATGTGATTTGAGTACAAAGTAAAGAGTGGAAGCTGATGACTGAAGTTAATGAGAGTATTAGATGAGTTTGTTGTATGTGAATCAGAAAGGAAGGGATTACATCTGTGGTGATGAATAAGTTGGACTTTGATTTAGAATGTTCGAAAAAATCTATGGTAGCCAAAGAATCAGCAATTATCAATGTAAAGGGTAAAGGGTATGTGAGAAAATGTGTATGCACATCCCCTAGATTGTGATGAATCCTTATTGAAATGGGAATGTACAGAGTTATGTGGTTGCTAATCATGCTCTTACAAGTGGTGAAGTTCAATCAATTAAGAATGAATTTTGGGAGATTTAAAGAATTTTGTTATAAGAGTGTGATGTAGTTGGAAGAATAATAATCCTTGGAGACATGAATAGTTGGATACAAGACAAGAGTTCTAATAAAGTAATGGAATCTTTTGTAGACTCCACAGAGTAAATGAGAATAGTGACTGGTATCTGGCTTGATAAGAGATTGCTTGCTTAGATTACTTAGTTTAATTATAAATATTTGTACAATGGCGAGTCAAAAAGCAACCTTAGTATGATTCAAAAAAATTTTAATCAGGTTTTGATCTGCTTTGACTTGGTGGTATTGTATGTTCAATTCTGCAGAATCTTTCCATACTATTTCGTTGAAATCGACTTTCCCTTGTAGTCAGCAGATCAAAATAAACATGCAAGTTCTTACAAACATGCTTCGTAGGAAAACAGCTTGGGGAAATCTAGTTTATAAGAATAGAAGACACAAACCAGTTGATACAAAAGAATGAAGAAGCAATAAAACAAGTATTTTGTCATAGCAAGAGTATGAATAGTCGAGGAAATTTAAAAGTTGAGGTGCAAGTGCTGCATAAAGATTTTGCGCTACTATTTCATCTGTCAAAATTTTGGTAATGATTCCCTAGGTCTATGAGGTTATCTGGAACATTTGTTTCAAGACATGGATAGCAACAGTTAATCGTATTGTGGTTTTCATAGGAACTATTTGAGACCTGATAAGGTCTGAAAAGTGTTTTCGATCCATTCTGATATTATTTATTATTATTATTTTTGCAGTAAAATAATGCATATCATGCTATGATTTTTAGCTATTTTTATGCTATTTTTTCACTTCTCTTATATACGAGTGCATTGTAGAATTTTTCATTAGAGTATGGGGCAGATAAATGGCTGAACAAGGCAATGAAAATGTGCATGATGAAAGAGGTTTGTTAGAAAGTCAATTTTGTGTACAGTTAGAGTTTTTTTGATTGAAAGAGGTATTACACAAGGATTTGTGAGATCTTCCTGATTAATCAAAGTACGAGGGTCGTCCAGAAAGTAAAGAACGTTTTTGCATAACTAAATAACAACGACAGATATCAACATAAAATTTTATTCACGAAATCAGAGAACCTTAATTCACTTTTCAATATAGTTGTCATGGTTATCAAGGCACTTATTGTAACGTGTAACCAGTTTTTCAATGCCGATGTTATACTCTTCTACCGCCAAAGTTCTTAGCCAGGATGTCACTGCTTCTTTGAGCTCTTCATCGTTTCCAAAATGTTTTCCTCCAAGAGAGTCCTTTAGTTTGGGGAAGAGATGAAAATCACTGGATCATGGTCAGGGCTGTAGGGAGGATGTCCAAAAATTTCCCACTTAAGATGTTGAAGCTCTCTCTGTGTTTGAGCTGATGCATGAGGCCGAGCACTATCGTGAATCAAAACACTTTCAACGACAACATGCCGCGTCTTTTGTTTTGAATGGAACGTTTCAATTGCTGAAGGGTTTCACAATATGATGCTGAGTTTATTGTTGCTCCTCTCGGCATAAACTCCACATGGATTAAACCCTTTCAGTCCCAAAAAACTGTGGCTATGACTTTTCTCGTGTGCAAATTTGGTTTTTCTTTCCTGTGTTTTGAGGGTGAGTTTGTGTGATGCCACTCCATACTCAGGCGCATGGTTTCCACTGTTTTGTAAGAAACCCAAGTTTCATCTCCCGTCACAATACGACCAAGAAATTGGTCACCGTTATTGTTGTATTGGATCAAAAACTCAAGGGCTGCTCCCATCCGTTTCATCATGTGAACATCAGTCAACACCTTAGGTACCCATCGAGCGCATATTTTTTTATAGCCTAGGTGTTGTGTCACTATTTCATGTAGGAGAGATCTTGAAATTTGAGGGAAATGTTCATGAATGGTGCTCAAAATGAAACGCCGGTCTACCTGAATTTTGTCTTCAATTTTTGCCTGCAAATCCTCCGTGATGAGTGATGGCCTCCCACTCCGTTCTTCGTCGTGCACAGTGGTTCTTTCTTGATTAAACAAAAGCACCATTTCCTCACTGAAGATTCATTAATTGCATTGTCTCCATAAACACGCTTTATTTGCCTATAAATTTCGATGGGCCGAACATTTTGTGCGTTCAGAAAAAGAATGACGCTACGCACTTCACATCAGGCGGGATTTTCTATACGCGCAGCCATTTCAAAAGATCACTGAACGAAGACGCGTCTCCAAACAGATACTGAAGCTCTTCTGACTGTGAGGAGGAAGATAGAGCTAACTGATGAGCATGCAATTTTGGTCTAAGATAAGCAGCGCCGAGCGTGATACGCAAACGTTCTTTACTTTCTGGACGACCCTCGTATATGTAGGTATATATCGATAGATATGTGAGAGAAACCTGGTAGAATCTTGGAGACTTATGTTTTTGGAAACTTGATATGCAGGTGCTGTTTTGTACTGAGTATGGTATAATTTGTGGTGTTACTAGTTGCTACAGGAGTTAAAATTATGTTTAGATTGTATTACTGAAGAATATGGAATGATAAAAGTATAAACGTTTCCAAATATAAGTAAATATAGAAGAATAATTTTCTTTTTTGTTTGATTAAGTGATAGGAGGTAATGAATTCAGCATGAGTCTAAATGGTGAGGATAATGAAGTGATGGATTATTTTGTGATGAACGACATTTAAAAATGAAAGTATGAAAAGGAAGAGATTTTAAGGCATGTGGATGAAGGAAAAAGATTTTTGGGTGACTTTTAATTGGCATTTAAATGTTAGGAACTGTTTAAAGAGGTAAAAATGGCTATATACTGCAGAAGTTCGTTGTAACGAGTATGGCATATAATGAGAGTTGTGTTATAGCGAGTGATTTTATGGCTGTTGTCTGTCTCACCACAAAAAGGATAGGGATTTTTGTCCATTATAACAAATGGTTATTTCTGAAGTATCAGTATAAAGAGTGTCACATTTATATATTTGTCTCACATGGGACATATCTCAGAATTGTCAATTAACGTCAGAGACAAAGTTGGATGAGCAAATGGTAATTTGATGCAAGTTATCTCTTCAAAGAGAGAAAAAATAAAGCGCAAAACTTATCGTCACCTTCATTCACCTCAGTTCCTCGCATTTGCCTCACCCATCCTCAGCAAAAATAATTCAGGGAGCTTTGATTAGAAACTTATCACAAGTGTCATTCTCCCTTTTGTCCCTCAGTACATCTTAACCCCTTGTCTTCTGTTTCTTTTTGGCTATGACCCCTCTAGTCTGCGCTGGTAGATAATATGCTTTCTCCAAAATCAAATAAAATAAGTAATAAGGAGTAAAACTTGGTAGTAAGAAAGATTAATTTTAATTGAATTGTTAATTTTTAACAATCTAGTAAGAACCTGATTAGACTAAGAATTCAATCAAACATTTTTAAATCTTAATTTTCAAATTCTTATTTTGAATCCTATCCCATCATATTTATTTTCATTCATGATGCTCTTGGAAGTAATACTGTCATTCTTTCATTGTTACTTGTGAGGATATTGTGTTTTAATGCTGGTGTTAATTCAGTCTTTAATATGTATATGTAAAACAATTACAGAAATAAGACATAAAGTGGAATATTCTCTATTTTCTTCCAGATTGTTGCACTGTATCAGCAGAACCAGCACAGCTGCTTCCTTTACATGGGTAGCATTTTAGTAGATGAATATGCAGCTGATCCTACTTGTACTCCTGGTCTTTTGGCAATGTTGCAAGCATTTTTGGAGCCAACCTTTGCTCTTCTAGAGGATCCTCCTACTCAAGCCACTGATCCTTCTGTTGGAGATACTCGCTTTTCAGCAGCAGGCCTTGGGCTCAAGAACCATCCTGATACAGTAGATGACTTGTTTCGACTTTGCGCAAGGTATGAACAATTAAATCTGATCCATATTAGTTTTCTCTAGTAATACATAGAAATAGAATATTCATTACAATTATTACCAAACTGCATTCAAGAAGTAGTAAAAAGCATTGTACAAATTGATGTTTGTATTATTAAGTAATTTGACTCGCACAAGATGCCTGGAAATATTTTATACACTAGGCTAGTCAAAAACATATTTTAGAAAGCAACAGGTTAAAGTTTTGACCTTTGGTATTATTAGTATGTTAAATTCAAGAGTTACAGATAATTCAAATCTAAAAATTAATTTGAGATGTTCGCCTATAATTTAATTATCTGATCTTGGAAACAAAGATCTAATCTAATCCAGACTAACCTAGGTTAACTAGGTAATTACCATATTTACTCAAAAATAATGAGCACTCTTATCCGTCTTTTCCTGGCTCAGAAATTGGGGAGTGCGTTAGAGTTGATGGTGCACTAGATTTGGGTGCATTACTTCTCATTCACATGTCCCTTAGCATATCGTTGGCTCTCCTTGGTTCCATACAACTTGTCAAATGTTCCACCAATGCACTACCAATGTTTTGACTGTAAGAGCCTTCACAGACTTAACTGTAGACCTATAGTTTGTAATTGAAAAGCAATTGTCTATTCGATCAAACTTGTTAAATGATCAATTTTCAATTGGTTATTGTATACACTTACGTAGGACTTTCGGTATAGATGACTACTGTCATTTTGTATATAGTGTATACATGTATAAATATTCATATATGGAATTGTATCCTGTGCTACGAATGGCATGACCGCATGTCTTAAGGTGTGCGTTATATTCACAGGCAAATTATTTGTCAATATCTGACACTCGAATTTTGGGGGCACATTAGATTAGATGATGCATTAGTTTTCAGTAAATACGGTAGTTCATTCAAATATATTCCAATGTGCTTTCTTAGAATGTGATATTCAGGAAAGAGGTAAGGAAGCCTTCATAAAGATAAACGAGTTGATGTTGAATGGCCTTAAAAATGATATTTGGATAAATATTCTTATTTGGGAATACTATTGAATGGGTGTGAACTGTGCATGGAGGGAATTACATGATTGGAGATTTCTATGATGAATGATATAACATTAAAAAAGTAAGTTTACTTGGTTGGAATATAACCATTGATTGAGATGATAGGCAAGGGTAGAGTTGAAGAACTGGAATATTAATGCGGATCAAGTACCTAGAGAATTTATTGCTAAAGCAAGATACTGTAGGATTAGAGACAAGGCAATCTTTATCAAAGACAAGTATGTTTATTTATTTATTATAAAGGGAAGTGGATTATAAAAAATGGAAATAAATTCGGGGAACATTGAACTGAGTACAAGTCTTATGTATGTATCTTGTATTGGTAGTTATTGATGGAAGCTTAATTTAAGTAGTTAATATCCATGAATATAAGACAAACCTGATTCAAAGACAACCTCCCATTTTCAAACTCTGCTTGGAGAAAAAAATTAAATTTGAAATAACAATTATCATATATACCGGCGTATAAGTTGACCCCTAAAATTTTGAGGTGAGTTTTTAGGCTTTAGCCTATGTTCAGCGTATAAGTCGACCCAAAAAATAAGGCAACACCAGTTCCGAAGCTCTATTTTATTTGAAGAAAAACTACGGTATTCATAAATGTATGATAGCTTTAGGAATATTTACTGCATAAGATTAAGATGCTGGAATTGTTTCTTTCTGCTGCCATGTCAACTTCCTCTGCTAAACTATCATACAAGTTTTTTTTTCGTTGGTATCACTCTGACTTTACATATAAAAATGCGTTACAAAACAGAAACACTAAGGTATTCAAAATTTATTATAGAAATAAAGGTAATATAGAGTGGTAATATCAAATCACGACACTGCTAATACAACTTCCATTAACTCCTAACACTAAGTCGAATTATAACAATTATATAAACAAAAACAGACCATGATGTGCTTATTAATCTTCATTTGTAAAAAGAAAACATTGAAATATATATAAAATTTTTGGTTTATTTTATTATTTCAATTCTTTTATTATGAAAACATGTCATAACATAACATACTTTCAGCCACAATAGTATTTTGTGATGAAATTTTTTCTATATGATGTCTACATAAATAAGACTTTCCGAAAATTAGATTCAATAACAAATAATTGTGATGAGTTGCCAGAGTTAGTGTACAACAAGTGTTAAGCAGGCAGTAGAGGTAGTAGAGGGTTAAATTTTGCGTTTGGCATATAAGTTGACCCCTGGTTTTGGAAAGGTTTTTTTAGGCTTCTAAGGTCGACTTATGCGCCGGCATATACGGTTCTGATAGTTGTGATGAAAGGCTACAACCCTTTGTCACAGTTTTGAATGTTGCTACGAGGTTTCACCACCATTCATCGTGTATCGGGTGTATATACACTGTGCAGACAACTGTTTGTTAAGCTTTGGAATTGACACTTTTAACAATCCAATTGAGCTAAATTGTAACTTATCATAGGAACATATTGTAAGTCGACATAATTTTGATGAAACTTAACTCAAATAGAATTGTATTATCTCTGTATATATACTGGTATAAATTTTCGATAATGCAATCTAATTGAAGTCAAGAATTCTGCTTCATATTGTAAGACCTCACTTTTCTGTGGGAGTTGGGAAGGGAAAAAGCATCATCTTAGAATCATGCAAATACAGTAAAATTAAAATGAGGAGTGTCTTCATTCCGTTCATTATAGAATTTCAGTTAGTAATCATTTGTATCTCATTTGTACTGTATTATCTCTTTGCAGGTTTCTCCAGCGTGCTCCAGTTCCATTTTTACAAAGTCCAGCCATAGCTCCAATTGTAAGATGTGCATTAATGGCTTGCACTTTAGAACATAGGGATGCCAATGGATCAGTAATGAAGTTCTTCAATGATCTATTCTACTGTGGGCGTAATCATGAGGTATGATCTCTAATGATATCGGAAGTAGTGTTGATGCATCATGGATAATTTTCACATTGAAGATAATTATTGATATAGACTATAGACATAAATTGTCATTAATTAAGCATCTGATATTCCTAATTAATGAATCTATTTTTTGCATTCATAAAAGTTTTATATAGGCTTGGTGTCAATTTCTATATTCTTATTGGAAATATCAGAAGATTTTTCTGTTCTGTAGACTTGCACATTTTGAATTATTTTATAATATCGGTGAATTCATTTTCAGTATATTCATGAATAAATTTACTCTGTGTTATTAATAATACCAATAACTTTCTCTTTTTCTTTAATGTTTGATTAATTTTTTGATGTTATTTCTTTACAATTATTTTAATAGGAAAGAGAAGATTTTGAACTTCGCCGGAACTTAGTCCAAAGAATAATAATGGATAGTGGCCAAGTGCTGTTGAATAATCTGATTCATGCAAGCATCTTCTGTTTACATTCATATATGCTCTCTGATGTTGCAGACGTTATAATGGAGCTGATGCTATTCAACAGAATGGTAAGCTATATTAATTCTACTAATTTAGATATTGTGTGACCAAATCTTATTTATAGTGGTAATTGACAAAATTCTGGTAAGCTTCAGTTGCAATATTAGAAAGTGTGTAAATTCTCAATATTGCTTAGAGCATTTGCGAATTTGAATGATACTTAAAAAATGTTTAATGCATATCAAGTAATTATAATTATCTTGAAACTAGCGGAGTGCCCATTGAATCTCAATGGAAAAATGTTATAGATTGCCTCTGCAACGAACACCAATAAAAAGAAGATGTACCAAGAAGAGCAAAACCAATTGTCAATATAAATATTGGAATGATGATTACATTTTTGTCAATTCTGTTAATCATTTGTGAATGTTTTCGGTGATATCGGCAAATAATTGAAATTCAGGGACATGATTCCTGTAGTTAAAATATTCGAAGATGATATTTTCATGTATAGAGTAACATATCTGAAAAAATTACAAAGTTTAATATTGGACTAAAGGCAAACCATATACCAGCAATACTTCTTTAGAGGGAATTTCTATGGTAAACTAAGTCCTCGAGTAGAGAGAGAGAAAAACCATTTTAAAACTCTAACAAAAATTCAGTAAACAATTACGTTGCTGTAAATAAAACTTGGTTGCTACTGACGTTTAAGCAAAATTGAAAAAAATTTAAATTTAATTGTTTGTACTTTTTCCGTGCGATTCTTCACAGGATATTGTTCGTAACAGCAAATGTTAAAATCTCAAGCAATTTTTTCTTCCTCATAAAGTGTATCACTTATTATCAGGATTAATTGACTTACATTCTTAATGCATTTTGATGAATAAATACATGAAATTGGAATCAACAATCGCCTTCATTGTCAAGGGGGATGGGTTGTTTACAACCTCAAAATTTGATAAAATATTCATGCATTTTATCAAAATTTCGATTCGTAAACGATATTTCACAACCAAAACAAGAATCTTTATTCTATTTCCCTTCTTTTGGTGCTTGATTCGACTTGTAAGACTTTTATTTCTAATTAAAATTTTCAAATGAAATAAAGCCTGCAGCGAGAAAAATGAACTTTACGTGCATTTCTTATGGAAATGCTTTTTCGATTTTTTGCCTATTCCTTTTGGGTTTTTCCCAATTTTGTTTTTCCTAAACCACCTCCATACCAAGGCGAACAAAATAAAAAAAATACTCAAATCGGTCAAGCCGTTTTCGAGTTTTAGACGACGTCATGAACATCATTTCATTTTTTTATATAAGACAAGTTACTTTCATTCATAGCTGTTATTGAGATGGAAATTTCATTCAATATTGCTAGTTAATGATTGCATTAGCTAATCATATTCTGCATGCTTCTCATTTAGTTTGTAATTAACACTTCCCAGTAGATTATATTTCTTTAGCTTGTTTTACTTTTTTAATTCTTTATCAATTTACCAAATGATTTGAAATTTTCTTTTACTTGCACATTTACACTACAGATTTTCAGTTTGTTGAAAGATTTCTTATGCTCTTTCATTCTGTTTAGTGATGCAAATTCTGCTGAATATTTCACCATCAGACCATATCTCATAAGTCTAGACTTATTTTACATACATACAAAGGACTTTATTAGGCGAAATTGGGACTTATAAGTCCCATCTTCCATTTAACCAAAAACATTTGCAATACATATGACATATTATTAAAAAAATTCAAACCATATAACAAATTAAAATACAAGTCTATAAAAATATTGAAAAAAATAAGACTATAAATCTATATAACAAAATGAAAATGAATACTAATATAATACATCCTTATACAAAGTACAAATCTATTAAATATGATATCAAAAAAATTAAAAATGATTACTAATATAATATAGACTTGTACAAAATTGAGATACTATCACATACAAGTGTTATTATGTATTTTATTTTATTTTATTATTTTATGCATTTTGCTGAAAGTGTTTTGGAATAATCATTCTAATTGATCAAATATTATGAATCTTTAATCCCAGATGTATTTTTATTGTATATTTTATGAGTTAAGTTCAATTATTTTTAAACATGTTGGTATCAAGTCTGTTGAATATATTTTGGACTTGAATTTACAATATAAGCCATTGATTTTCCTATCTTTACAGGCATTTTTTCAGTGGCTTGAGGTCACAGTTAAATCACTTCCAACAACTAATGCTGGTGGATCAGTTACTGTAACCCAAAAGCAGTTAGCAGATTTCCATCGGTTGCTTACAAGGTTAGAATATATAGAATAAATCCTTTATTTGTTTAATTAACTCCTAATGAAAGTCATGATAAGTCATTATATAATTGTAAGATTGATGACAGAAATTTCAAGACTAATCATTAGACTAACATTAGGGCTAAGCCTCAATGAAGATAAAACTATTCTTGATTTGACATCCAATCATATGATTAACTATTGTGAAGGTCTGAAGAGGCTTAGTCTTTTATGAGAGTATAATTTAACTTCATGACTATTGGTATCCCATTGAAACACTTGGCTATCAAATCTTCTTATATCACATTCAGGAATTTTGGTAACATTGCTGAAATATCTTATTATCTTCAGTATTTTATAAATTTGTTTAGTAACTTGTTCAGTACTTTTGCTTTGCTACTTGACAGCTTAGAAGAAGATAGTTGGACAAATAAGTGATAATTTTTCGTGATATTCATACCTTTTTATTTTATTCTTGGTTATCTAAATAGCTGACAGATTGCTCCAAATTCATGTTTGTTCTTTTTTTTGTGATTCTTACAATAATACATGCCATGAAGGAATAGATTCTTATAGTTGTTGACTTCCTCTGAATTTGAACTTCTGTAAATATAGTTTACTATTAATAATTTACTTCTTTGAATATATGATGACAAATTCCAGACTTTGGTCATGGTCATTGATTATGATACTTATTGTAATTTTTTTCGTAATTTACCATATTTACTTAAAAATAATGTGCACTGTTTTGGGTCCTTTTTGTGCTAAAAATCAGGCTATGCGTTAGAATCGATGGCATACTAGATTCAGGCCAACTACTACTTGTGCATATGATATGTGTAGCGCAGTGCCAGCCAGAACCTTGGCTCACCCTGGTTCTATATAACTCATCATACATTCAACCAAACCACTATCGTTTATTATTGTCAGAGCCCCTGCAGACTGCAGACAAAACTGTTGGTTGACAGTAATTAATTGAAATGGAATTGGGTATCCCATCAAACTTTTTAAATGACCTATTTTGAAACAGTTACCATGCCCACTTACGTGGCTTACTGGTACTTACTGGTACTTATGGCTTCGGGCATAGACAGCACCTGCATTTCACATACATTGTATACAAATAGTGTGACCTTATACTTTAAGGTGCGCATTAGATTCACAGGCAAATAATTTTTCAATTTATGATACTCAGATTTTGAGGTGCACATTACATTTGATGGTGCCTTATTTTTGAGTAAATATGGTAGATCGCTCAACATATTTATTGTTAAAAATAAAATTCACAGTCTCTAGCAATGTCTTGTGGAAATACTATTAATTGTGCTAATTCTTATTGTGAATGAAATATTTTCAAGTTCACCATTTTAATTACCATGTTTTTAGCCAGATATCATATGTGTTATCTATACAGAAAATGAGTAAAATGTAGCTTGCATACTGCAAGCAGATCGACAACACTAATTTCATATTGGCATCATATCGGGGCGGTCCTTAAAAGAATAAAAAATGGATTGAAAATATGTTTAAAATTCGCTGCAATTTAATCGTCTGGGATTGAACCTGGGTCTTTCTGGTGAACTTAGTATGCAGAACAACAGAAGATCACCATCTATAACTATGTGTGAAAATTCAAGCAGAAATATTGGCTGCAACTGCCTCAAACGACGTCATACTTTTAACATGTACAGATGTACAGTACAGATGACAGAACCCTTTAAAAACATTCCCGGGTCAATCGGAAATGCATACAATGTAGCACGTTTAGTTTAATCTCACATGTGGTGCTGCTGCAAAACTAATACACATTGGGCTAACGGAGATGTCATCCCTATGCTAATATATTGTATCTCTCGCGATAAAGAGTTTAGCGGCACTCAACCTTATGTAACAAAGTATGAGTTTTTTTTTTAATTCTTACCTGAAAAATCAAGGTGCGTCTTATGCGCCGGTGCGTCTTATAGGCCGGGAAATACGGTATGTTATATCATATGAGTGATTGTATTGATTCTGTAATGTGTATTTTTTTAGACTATCTCGATAGCATGTATATTTTTAATCATATGATACCTTGTTTATTAATTTAGTAAACAACAGATTTATCCCTTCCTCTAGAATTAGCATTGACTCTAGGAAAACATAACCTTTGGAATACTGCAATTTTGAGAGACCTATTTCAGGTATAAAACTGCATCCTCAACGGCTATAAATATGGCAGTAATTTTTGAAAGAAATTAATGAGCAACTTTGAATCCGTTCAAATCTGTTGTCAGGGTCATGTACCAAAAATTACAATTCTCATATAATCGATATGAGAAGGCGTGACTTCGTGGAAAGCCATTGCAGAAAAAGTACGAAGTGTTTTCATTCTACAATTCTCATGTTTCAAAAATTGACTTATATGCATATCTTTGATGTATATGCCTTCTTGGAAAACAAAGTTAAAAAAATATTTTATTTGAAGCGAAAGGAAATGGCCTCTATAACTGTCCAATTTTGAATATTTCAACACTGGTTTTATTTGATGATAATGTAGTTACTTCATCAAAAAGAATTATACTCCTTATATGTAGGGTTTTATTTGCCACAATATTACATTTCCTCCTCTTATAAAAATTTCTTTCTCTTACAGATCTGAAGGGTCTAAGGATGTGACTCATGCCCTCAGGGATTTTGCCCTGTTATATCGCTGACACTCACCAGTAATATTTTCATACATACCCTCGTTTTAAGAAGGGGGTGACATCAAAATTATTTGGCAGGGATTATACCTTGGCTACAACTTCAACTTGTGATTCCTGACTTCCTCTGAACATTTTGAGGGCAAACATGGTGTTTTACCCAAGATGGTTTTGATTTGTACGGGTGACATACAAGTGCTGCATCAATTTGCAGTGTGTAAGCCATACCATTTGGCTTGACTCAGAAGTTGTATCTTTAGTTGAAGAGACAGCTGTTGTGTAAATGTGGAGAAACTGGAGGATGATAGTTAAATTTGTGTGAAAATGGGTTTCTTGTGAGAATGAGTGTGTATTTTATTTGGAGTCATGCCAAAACGTACTGCTGTGCTTCAGAGGCTGTGGTTAAAGAAGAGATGATAAGAGGGGTTGCTTTCATTTCAAAATTTTTAAATTTGTTGATGGACTTGCTAGTGTATAAACCTTTCCAAGTCATAGATTCTTGAAATTAATTTCAACTCTTCTCTGATTAGTTTTTTTATTTGTGCTGATGGAAAATAAAGGTAAAAATGTATTTTCGACAATCTGGTTATGGAACCTTCTTATGAAAGTTTAAACAAAATTGTGTATCTTATTTTACATATATTTTTTTTCAAACTGTAAATTTCAGAGACATAATTACAAGGATATATGTCAATCTTCAGTTAGTCCATTGTACTAGTACTCTTTACTGCTTTTGGAAACTGTAACTGGAATAAAACCGAGCATTTTTTTTGTAATTTTTCTATCTTATATAATTGGTAACCTCTTTGTTAGCAGTATCAAGAAAGTCGTTTTATTTAATCTACCCAATGGTTTTAATGTTTGAATTCTAAGGTGTACCTTATTATATTGTTTTTATGCTGTTTATTATAGTAAGAAGATGATTGCATGTGCTCCCTCCTCTCATTGCGATGTGAATTTCAATTGCTTGTGTATTCAATTGCCAAGGTATTATTGTTGTGTTCACATTTTAAATTTACTCTTGGTGATTCATCAAGAGCTTTTGTGAGAAAAGTTAGTTAATGCAATATGCCTCCCTTTTCTAAGAAAGTCTAATTTAACAAAATATACAGACAAAGCTAAAAACTTTAACTTGGCCTGGGAACTTAAGGCTATTCCAATTCTAAAAATGTTTTGGATAAAAATATATATTAACCTCTGAAATTCACAGTGAGATTATTCTCATTTTATTTCTTTGGTACGGAAGTACACTCCTGGCCAAAATTAACGCAGCACCTCCGTAGCAATCCTTACGGCCGGTGCTGCGTTAATTTTGGCCAGGACTGTACAATAGCAATGATTTAATTAGGCAAATTTTGGTACTAAGAAGGTTCATTCTTACTATTTATCTTTCATGAATGGTCATGAACAAACACAACCTTGTTCTGTCTTGGATTTGAATCTTGGAGGCTTATGTAGTTAGGTATGTACATACACACAAATAGTTCATTTTCTTCTGAAAATCTCATCAAAATGAAATAAATAATAGCAA
The DNA here is from genome assembly GCA_947579665.1 of Sympetrum striolatum. Classification (NCBI taxonomy): domain Eukaryota; kingdom Metazoa; phylum Arthropoda; class Insecta; order Odonata; family Libellulidae; genus Sympetrum; species Sympetrum striolatum. The sequence goes on along the minus strand of OX388347.1, from coordinate 73,156,287 downwards.
AACATGATATTAAATTACACACATTTAACTAAAACTCATTTTATAAGATATATTTTACAGAAATTATGGAGTTGGTTATTTTATTTTTATAATAGCAATGAATATTCTTGGCAGAGATTAAAAATGAAGTTTTCCCAATCTTATGTGATACAGGAGTGGCAACAGCCTATTAATTTACTTCTCAATCAGCATTTGAAAGATAGTTCTTTTATTTACTCTTCTTGTTGTCGTCATAATGCCTTCAATAAACTACCTCGTAATTTTGGTAAACAGACTTGCTATCACTCATCTTTAGCCAGGGGTGGATCCAGGGGAAAATTTTGGGGGGGTCAAGGGGTTCACCCCCCTCAAATGTTTGGGTACAGTCTTAAGTAAACCTCCCGAAAATAATAATATTATAAATAATAATAAGGGATGTTATTTTTCACTGACATCAGGGGTAGAGTCCGACCCACCCTCCAAGTGAACACCTGAAAATTACTACGAAAGAAAATCTAAGATGAAAATATTTATGACAGTTAACTGGCTATAAACTAAAACTTACCTTGCAAAATTAACTGTAATGCCAGTTTGCAGGAAAAAAGAGGAGGTCGTAGCCGAATCCGACGCGTAGGGGAAGGTGGGGCAAGATGGGGTACTTAACAATAAACCCTTTGCGAATAAATGAAAAAAGCATACTTAAATCTGAAAAATGTATCTTTATTTGCACAATACCATAAATAACATATGCATTTTAAAGCAATATTGTATTATATTGAATATTCAAAATATGAATTTTTAAGTTATATAATTTAAGTTATATAACTATGCCCCACCAGGTGGGGCAAGAAGGGGTAGTCCCATATATGTACTGCTTCGTCTTCCTTATCTTCTTACCCTGCACATGAACAGTCCACCTATTTCTTGCATTTCCAGCATCTGATCCTGCCTTTATAGGATTGGGAATATAAATGTCCACAATAAAGGTATTCTGAGTCAGAAGTCTCTGACAATGAAGTAGGTTCACATCTTTTTCTTTTCAGAAGAGGCCTTCCTTTAAGTTTAACATTCTGGCTTGACTTGTCAACCTTTTCCTGTTTCCTGTGCAGAGTTAAATGATTCTCTAAATTTAGCATGACTACTTTTCTTTATTAATTTTTTCTCAAGAATCATTTTTTCTTCATATTTCTTTGATTTTTCTCTCTTTTGTAATTCCTTTTCAGCTTTGACATTGATCTCCAATTGTAATTGTTTTTTATATGGTGATTCAACAAGAGAATTTCCGCTGATGGTTGTAAATGAGTAAGTAATTACCAATATTACAAATACCATCAAAAAATTTTGATGGTATTTGGAATATTGGTAATTACTTACTCATACAGTGATTCAGTTAATGCTGTAGTTTTTCCGTGTTTGCGTGGCTTCTTGTTGGATCGTATGCCGCGGCAACTCGGTATTGGTAAAACATCTTCAGGAGTGAAAGATGGCTTTGATGATATTATGAAGAGTTTAGAGCTTGGGGTCATGCATGCTTCTGAAACTCGGTCGGAGGCAGGGCTATGGACAACAACATGGTTGGAGCCTAGGACGATGACATGCTCTGGACGTTGGACGATCTCATTAAATCTGGAGAGAATCTAAAGTTGGTTAAAATGCGACAAGGGCAAGATGGGCTACTACCCCGTCTTGCCCCTCTTAAAAAACCCCATCTTGCCCCACTGACGCCATTTCGCTTGTTCATTATCTGGCATAGGTTAGGTTTTGAGTAAGATTATACCCAACCATCCTTAAAAAATCTTTGTTAACTCCTTACTTAGCTATTATGATACAAAATATATATTGTAGAATACTACTTACCAAAAATCACGTTGAAAGTTGAGCAATCAAAATAAGGCTAACAGAAAAATCAACAGATTTGTACTTAAACATTCACTCACTTCAAGTAAAGCTTTTAAAGTGGCTGTTATGCTCAGGATCGTTTCTTCATATCCCAATACAACTAGTCTCTTTTTTCTACAAGATCGAAGCACCTCCAGAGTCGTAAATACTAGTACCCCATCTTACCCCGCTACCCCGTCTTGCCCCACCTTCCCCTGCTCACAGCTGTCTGATGCGACACTAAAATGAACTTTAGCTTCAGTAGTTCGAGGGAGAAGAGGAGTAGACAAAGTAGAACTTCGAGTGCAAAGCAGTCGCCGATTTCAAACATTGTCAGTTTCTTCCTTACAACTAGGCGTGTTGTCTCACGGTCGGCATCGCCACCGCATACGATTGAATGGCGGCTACGGCCGCGTCCAGTGGCGCTTCTGATTTTGTGCCCGGTACTTGTGTGAACTCCTCCATTTGAAACAATGTTCAGCTATGAGTGGCGCGACTCGGAAGCAGCACAGAGTGGCCTCGTGTAAAGGAACACCAAGAGCATGCGGCAACATTAACTCCGACAACCATCACGCGTCATCTATAGACGACGCACGGTTTATAAGTATTAGATTATTGGCCTCGAAAAATATATTCTCTTGGATTTGTGGGGAGGAAATTTCCCCCTTTTCTCCCCACCTGGATCCGCCACTGTCTTTAGCTAGCATGTCAAAATTAGGGAATAGTAATTGTGTACATACTTCATTGAGGAAATATTTTCATTGGTTTGTCTAAAGCTGTTTCAATAAGTTTCATGCTCAAACTTCATTTTGTATATTTAAATATATTTATATCATTACAAAAGCGGCCGTAGTGGCGGAGTGGTTAACGTGTTAACGCTCCAACCTCACTGTCCCGGGTTCGAATCCCGGCTAGTCGGATTTTTCCGGTTAGGGAATGGTTATCTGTGTATGTTGTCCGTGTGTGTGTGTGTGTGTGATATTAATAAAATAAAAATGCTAAAAAAAGGAATATAAATATATATAATATATATTTATATAATAATAAAATAAATAACTCGGGATTGTAGTAAGTTTAAGTAAATTTTGTGTAAGATTTATTAAAGTTTTTTTCGGATTTTGTGAGGAGATAAAAAAGACTTTACATGACAAATTCAAAAGATAAAACTTGTACAAATTCCACATAGAACCCTAAAAGAGGTTTACCAGTTTCGACGACCAAGCACCATCATCAGAACCTGAAGAGCTGTCAAGATCCGGGATAGATATAAGGGAGGAAAAAAAGGAATAAAAGTAAGAAAAGGGGTTTATTGGAGGAGTAACCTTCTGTCGTAGAGACATAAAGAAACAGTCGAGGTTGGCCAAGAAATACATTTATTATCTTACTTGAGTAGGCTAATAGTCCGGAATGCTGGGTGGTCCTGCTGGCCGATCCTGATAAGGTCGAGCGGGCGGACCAAAGGGCGGTCCTGCTGAGGCGGACCGAAGGGCTTGGAGGCGGTCCTGCTGGCCGATCCTGCTAGAGGTCGACACGTGACCAGCGCGTGGCTTTACCCTTACTCCCGACACTTCCTAGGCTAAAATTCGCCCAAAAAATAAGACGGAATTATTATTATTGTGTCGCATAAGTATGTACTTCCAAAATGGCATAGACATAGTGTCACAAACTTGTTATTCTTGGCTTATCTAATACAAAAAATCAGATGAAATGTAATGACAGGTTTCAAACTGAAAAGATGATTTTTATTTGCCATATTATGAAAAAGACACTCGTGATGACATCGTGGTATGAAAGTGATGAGTAGGAAGGTCCCTTCATTGATGCATATGGTGCACCCACTGAAGATGGTTCGTAAGGAGTTAATTTCATTGTAAACAGGGCATTGTTCACTAATTATCACAGTTACTGAACCCAGCAATATGTGATTATTCATTTCTTTTCTGGTTAACTAGTAATTCTTTCAAAACAGAATGTAACTCTTTTATTTAAATGTTACAAAGGAGTTTCCATTCAGGCATCATTTCATAACATATAATCAAAATGATTCTACTAAAACGTTCTTCTATACAACCCTTACCGTATGATATTTAAGTTTTAGCACCATTAAACACAAGTAATTTAGTGATAATAGAAAGCGGAAAAATCTAGGGATTATAAATAACGATAAATAATCGGTAGAGGAATAAGGAAAGAGTAAGTCTCGAGGATTCTACCAATTTAGAAATATCTCGAGTAATGGTTTTGCAGATAATAAAAAAATCTTATACCAAAATCAGGACTACTAAATACTATACGATTATTGCTGGTAGGGTACCGTATGCGGCTCAAGAACATAATTTCCACATTCCTGTTACAAAAGGCGTCATTAGTAGTTATTCATTTCCTCAGTAACTACATGTCTGAAAACGTCTTTTGCAACTCACAGGCGTTCACCCCGAATTTAATGTTTTTAAAACAAGTGCGACTCTAAACTTCGCAGCGTACGGTGGCAGCTTTGAATGTTTAGTTTTCTCCTGTTTTCGCAATAGTTTCGAGAGATAGCAAGGCACGAAGGGCATGCCTCATAATGCGTGGCTATTATATCAGCTGACTTTAAAAACACATCTCATTTAAAGTATATAAAGTTACTAAAATACGGCGGAAAGACCAGATTACCTAGGCTTTTATATCTAATGACACTGTGTGCACACGATTCAGCTTAATTCGGGTACGGGTGTTAACTTCTGCATCATGGGCGTGATGACTGATGTAATCCAATAATCAACTGATTCATAACGTATTTTGATACTCGTGTGTTACTATTAATTAATTGTTAACTTTGAATTAAATAGCACGGTTGTGTTGTGCTGCGAGGTGCAATTAGAATGAGCAGTATTTGCAGAGGCTGAAATTTCAGTTCTCGCCCACATTCGTTGGATTCATTTTAATGAGTGCTGCAATGCCCAATTTAACAGCCTCTATAAGGAAACGTGATCCACTTGAAAAAAACTATAGAAGGAATATAAGGACCAGTGATTGAATCGGTACAATTTGAACATGTGTAATTCCTTGTTGTGACTGTTTGTGACCGCCTATTCTTCCAAGATTCCTTATGATGTATTACGACACTTCTTTCGCCGATGAAAAGGATTCCAAACAATCAAGTAAATCCTTTCATACTTTGGGGATTATCTTTGAAGTACCATGTGTCCGGTAAAGAAAGGAATTACGAGTTGTTCTTTAATTAGTTTGTATGCTTCAAAGTGGGCAAGGGAACGATAATATAATCTTATCGAATATGATTTGATGATTTTTTATGGTTTTTGTTGAACCATTCTCACCACGTCTCAAAACATGAAATTCAGGAGTCTTGACGAGCCGTAGAGAGCGGACCTATTGAGAGAGAATTCTTGCCATTGGCCACAAATGCGCGCAATTTACTTTGCGTAAACTATTTTACCATCCCGCGAACGGAGTTTTTGATCCAGCATCTACGCCTCTTTGGACCTCATTGCATCTTGCAATGAGACCCCCATCTGGGACCCTAACCCCGTGATAAAGGGGGCACACGAGACATCCACGATCCCGCACGGTAGCGAGAATACGGTCAAACGGCTGCCGGAAAAAAACAGGGATATCACCCCATTGTTAATGTAGGAGCTGTTTGACTGCTCATCGAACTCGCCCGTACCGGGAGATAAGGACACCACCTCGATGGAAAACAACCCAGAGAATGCCATTAGCCAGCCCAAAGAAGAGCAGCAGTCTTCGTTGGGTGACCCCTCCGGTACGAGCGCTGAAATGGAGACGAATACCGACGACAGTGCGACCGCACTCCACCTCCCAAGCGAACCGACAACAATAATTGTGTGCAGCAACTCAGAGGACTGGAAAATTATCGGCGAAAGAGGTAAGAGGAGACGTCTGGCTCCCCCATCCCCTCCACTTTCCCCTACTCCCGTCCTTAAAAACCGATTTAGCGTAATTTCTCCACACATAGTTCAATCGGGACAGCCCGAACAAATGGAGACAAATAGCACGTCGAAAAAAAAACAAGAATTCCTCCTACTTTACTTGCGGATAGTAAAAACCGAGAGATCGAAGTAATCCGAAAGGAATGCGATTTTGTACCTTTAACGCTACTCTAGGGTCAAAGAGTGGTAGTGAGACGTTAAACTACTAAAGATTTCATTAACGCCAAAAAGGCACTAACCGAACGCCAAATAGAATTCTTCACTTATAGTTTACAAAGAGAAAAGGACAGGTACTACGTAATTCGGAACCTACAAGAAGACATACCAATTGACTAAATAGCGGATTTGATTTGCGGAATGCCTCGAAGAATACGGAGTCCCAGTGGCTAAGATAGTTCAACTTCGCACATCACGCCCAACACCTTTATACGTGATGGAATGTAGTTGCGGCAGTTCATATGGTGGCCAAACGAAACGATCTGTTAATTGCAGAATTAACGAACACCGCAGGGCCCTGAAAAATAAGGAGCGCAAATTGTCATCCATTGCTGAACATGCTTGGTCTGGACCAGGCCACGTCATCGATATGGAGAAGACCAAAGTGATTTGAAAAGAAACAAGACTATTTTAAAATGTTTTTAGCACCTGCTGTGTAAAGGGGCCCGGACTCGCATCTTTGGTCCTAAATGGTAGATAAAACTGTGATAAGAAGAAGGCTTTATAAGACGCGTTTCAGAGGACTACGGTTCGAATTCAAGGATTGATAGAGGTTTTGCTATTTAATATTTCAATAATATTTTTATTAAATCTTCATTATTACACTCACAGTTATAGATTTAGATAATATTTCCCAGTGATTATTTATTGAAGTTGAAATATTATATTTTAACAGAAGAGCAGTTATAGATTTAGATAATATTTCCCATTAAGTGATTATTTACTTTGAAATATTATATTATTAACAGAAGAGCCGATATAAAATATTTTTTTTTATTTCTGCAGTGAAAAAAGCTTGGCTAGTAGTCTTTAAGTCAATTCTCAGTGGAATAACTCTTTAGTTTCTTAAAAGAATATAGTTCTCGAATTTATTTACGTTTATAGTCCTTAAAGAACTTCATTGTTTTATGAAAATCAATTTGTTAGCTAATATATCGATCATTATGTCTTTTTACTGAAGAATATATACAATATACGAGGAAAAGAAACTGATGCATTTGCTTTGATTTATCCCAAATGATTTTTGAGAAAAATTGTCTTTTATTGGTTGCCTAACATCACGTGGGTCGAGGCCACCTTTAAGTAATAAAAAAATAAAATTAAAAGTGACGGAAAGTGATGTAAAAAGATCATTATGACGTGGTAAATTTGAGGACTTTTTTCCAAGTTATATATTAAATTCGAGATGTAAATCTAGATGCACTAGTTTATTCGCAGATTCGATAATCTACATCTACATCTACATTAATACCCTGCAAGCCGCCTATCGGCGTGTGGCAGGGGGGGCATAATGCTTTGATTGTCATCCGTATGCATCCTCTGGTCAATTTGACCAGATGAAATGCGCTCCATTCTTTCTGTCACCCTTCTCCTCCATTCCTTCCCCTCGGACCACTCCTTTCTCCGCGCTTTTTACTTCTCTTTATATCAATCGGGCAAACATCCTAATTCCATCAATCATTCCTCCACACGTCCCATTGAACTCTTCAAATCGCTTTTGAGTCCTCTTTTCAAATCCCCCGAAAAATCTCCCGAAACCGTTCTCACGTCATGACACCAGCAATTCATTTCGTCCTTGTCGACGCATCTTTTATTCATTACTTTCACGTAAATCACGATCTTTCTCCCCTTCTCCTCCTGCTATGCTTGCACAGTTCTCCCTTTTGCAGTGCACTCCTTTTTCATAGATATCCGTATTTTAAAATATTTTCTTTGAATTCATGTGACACCGGGTATTTCTCGCCTTTCTCAGTTTACTTACCTAAATAGTCTCACACATTTCGGAATAGTATACACAACCTCGTTAATGTAGATATGATTACATCCTCTCTCCTCTCAAAGGAAGCAATTAGGCTTATTATTTTCACATAAAGTTTTAAATGGCACTATCAAATGTTCTAAACTTCTCTATCCTATAAATTTTAATCGTCCTTTAGTTATGACTAGAAAATCTGTTCTATTTAATGATCCCTATTTACAAAGAAGTTATAATTTTAATTTGCCTTTCTTATCTTATCTTGATAGAGGCTAACACGTTCTGTAATAACACTGATTATTTTAATACTTCAAATTATACGTTCAAAAAATTTGTTAGCTCTAATTTTGTGCACCTTTTTATGATTTAACCATGCTGTATTAGTGACCTAAAGTTCTTGCTTCGCCATTTATTTAATACATTCTATTGCAATTTTACTGCAGATCTTACTTTAAATTTTAGGTAATTCCCTTTTACCTGTGATTGGTTGGAGTTCTTGATTAATTGTAACCTTTATATTTAATTTCCTAAAGCTTTGAATTTATAATTTTACTCATGTTTTTACTCTCATTTTTCAAATCTATGCACTATTTCATCTCTGAAAATGCCTTTTTATTTTATCTATCATATGTCTTTAGTTTTATATGTTGTATCTAGACCTATTTCACAATTGATTGTATTTCTTGAATTGAGAATTGTCTCAACGCATGTATTCTTATTTAATATGATTGTTTTTAAATATTTTATTTTTAGAATGCAATAAGTATCTGCCCACGTATAAATTAATAATAATAATAAAATGCTCTTAAAACTTTTAGATCCACCTATAGACGACCCAATTGTAAAATTTCTTTATTTAAATTTAGGAAAAAAGTGGTATATTAATTACTATCGATATCAGGCTATCAGTTCGAGATGTTTACTGATTTTCAAATAACTCTGGCCATCCTGGTCTCTGGTCGCGGAAATCGTTAGTCGTGAAATATTTCTTGAATCAGTAATTTAAATCAATTTTGAAGCTTACTTTCATAACAAATAATTCATCATTTTAGTATTAAAACATAAGATTCTGAAAACTATAAGGTAATGAAAAGTTTTTTGACACTAGGTTAGCTTAATGTTTTTTTATCTTTTCGAGTTTGAACTCCTCTAACTCGATCTCTAAATATTAAATATATTGATTCATCAAGAACATTTACTGAAAAGCTTTAGGTAATTAGACTAAAATATAATCCATATGAGAAGGCGTGACTTCGTGGAAAGCCATTTACAGAATGAAAACACTTCGTACTTTTCCACAGAAAATTTATTTTGCGACCGGTTTCATAAGCGAGCTTACAACCGCTTATGAAACCGGTCGCAAAATAAATTTTCTGTGGAAAAGTACGAAGTGTTTTCATTCTGCAATTAGACTAAAGGTTGCGAAGATAAGTAGAAATTACATGTAACTCTTTGCTTTCTCGTAAGGATAAAATAAGAAGATTCACGAGTCAGATTTGGTTTTTCAACAATATTCTCATTGAATATTGCAAAATTTTCTCAATCGTGCAGTGCTCCCTTAGTTATCAGTGTAGTAAGTATCTTATTCAGTACTTAAGACAACCTTACTAATTACTTATAATGCGACTAGAAGATTGAAATCAGTTACTTTATTCTTCGATATTATTCCAGAGTTTCTAAATATATAGCATAAAAACAAACATCAAAAATTTATACGACTCTAATTCATCCGGTAAACATGTATGTCGTTGCATATGTATTACTTACTCTTAAGTGGGAGTTGATGAGCTTGACCCGAACAAATACGTCGGCATCTGAATTGTCTCCGAGGTAATATCTCACGCTACTCATGAGTTCTCATCCAGGCGAAGTCGCTTCTTGAGACGTAGCAATTCATTTATCACGCCCCAATGGCCATGTCATATTTCCTGGAGCTCATTAGTCGATGAAATATCGTCTTTCTGGGATCGTCCTTATGCTCTTTCGGGGGCTCTTTACAGTCAGAGGAACTCTGCTCTCCCCGCGAATACGCCGGAATTAATTCATCCCGTGTTATTCATCCGCGCGGCAGAAATAATCCGTAAGATATCGCGCTACATCGTCGCTGTCATCGGTTTTCCACGAGATGAAATTGCGTCATGTATGTCTCCAAAATGGCGCATTTCCAGATCGTTGCGATGCTAATTGAGCTTGAGGCTTCAATTACAGTTTGAAGCTAATTTAACGAAAAATAGAACCCTAACCGAAAATTAGAAGGGAGTTGAAAAGTAGGATCTTAAGTTTATGTAATTAAATGGATTGCATTATTTGTATAAATTTACACGTGATAATGTGAAAACGATAGTTATATTTTGGCATAAAATTAACATTGTAAACTGTGAAATGTGGTTTTTGGGTTTAGAGGATATATTTTGTTAGGGATAACAGGGAGATGTCTGTTTGAATACTGTATATGTGTATATTTATGTTATTATTGGAATATTTGTTTGAGTTACGTTGATCATAGACAATGGTTGGGGATGCCACCAGAAGAAATTCTCCACCACCCCTTCATCCTTACCCTCCCCTCCCCTTAATTCTTCTGTGTATAAATAATCGAACAATTTTCGATCCTGTGCCTGAAGATGACTAGATCTTGTCGAAACCGGTCGTTTAATAATAAATTTTCTTCCTGTGGAACTGAAACTAAGTCATTTCTTCTCCTTCCGTTATGGAGTTCCAAAAAGTGACAGCTACCTTAATGTACCTTGATTATATTAGAAGAAATTCTACTTGCAGCGTATATAATAATAAATAAGTAAATAACTCGGGATTGTAATAAGTTTAAGGCAATTTTATGTAAGATTTATTACAGTTTTTTTCGGATTTTGTGAAGAGATAAAAAAGACTTTACATGAAAAATTCAAAAGATAAAACTTGTACAAATTCCACATAGAACCCTAAAAGAGGTTTACCAGTTTCGACGACCAAGCACCATCATCAGAACCTGAAGAACTGTCAAGATTCGAGATAGATTTAAGGGAGGAAAACAAGGAAGAGGTTAAAGAAGTTACAAAGTTGAGCAAAGAGGCGAAAAATGTGAATCACAAACAACGATGTTTCTCAGTGGGAGAGAGGGAGGGCAAATGAGAGAGAAGAGTCTTCAAGTGGGGTGACTTATTATGGTTAAATAGAACCTTTATGTTGTTAAGGGAAGGAGTTGAATTCATGTAAATATATGAAAAATTCCTCTAGAGAATCGAACTTTTAACTATTCTTACCCTGTTTCAACATGTAGGGAGAGAGGTTGGAAGAATTGCCGTTTTGTCCGATGGTCAGCAAAATGTGAGGAATTGGACTGATTTTTAAGGATCTTTTGTGTTCAACTGCTCTTATTTTAAAATTTCTACCCGTTTAACCCAAATAAACCGTATTAGTGATAGTGGCATCTCCTGTTTAGAATTGTTGTTAGTGCCTGTATCTTTTTTGGTAGTAGTCTAAGGACTCATTTTGGCAAGAATCCAATTTTCCTTTTTCGGGTTGGGGTAGGAAGGATATCCGACCGTAAAATTAGTGCCAGGACCGAAATTCATCATCATCACCAATCATCACCAGCTTGATCTTCAGCCGACCTCATGGGTGATGGAAAACGGCTTCGGAAGTTTTTGTAAGTAAAGGCGCAAAGGAGATTAGATTGGTTGGCATGAATTGCGTACTTGCTACATAATCAGAATCTTTTTTACCACCACATTTTTACTTATCTGAGTGCTGTCTCTCGTGTCTTACGGGCGAAATATACTTCCAATTTTAGTAAGAGGGATTCATTACATAATGTTCAAGTTTAAACAAAATATGTTACAGTTTGAAAAGTTAACTTTGATACTTGCGGGTAGTTGTCATTGTAGAATCATTATTTTTGTAGCTCAGATCGAAATATTTATGTCCCGTTTAAGCAATAATTAATATTTTGGTTAATGGTAGATATCTAGGGGTATTACCAGGACTTTTTTACAGGTAGAGTAGAAATTCGGAGGGTCTCCATCCTAATCCTGACCCTTCGCTCGCCTTCGGAGCAAATATTCGCCCGGCTCCCACAGCAGGGGGGTATTAAAAAACTGACCGCGTGGAATACGATTTAAAAAGTTATAAACAATTCAAATGAGCAACAATTTATTATCTCCGTCGTCTCACTCGTCCAAAGAGTTATACAGGCGTCTTTTGATTGACATTCTAAGATGAAAATTTAGAGTTTTCGTGATTATGCTAAAAATCTCAACGGGGGTTGGGTTGGGATGGGGGGGGGGATTTCTAGATTTTTCACCGTAAAATGTCGATCAAAAGACGCTTGTGTATCTCTTTGGACGAGTGAGACGACGAAGAAAACAAATTATTGCTCGTTTGGATTTGTTTATAACTTTTTAAATCGTATTCCACGCGATCAGTTTTTTAATTCCCCCCCCCTGATGTGGGAGCCGGGCGAATATGAGCTCTGAAGGCGAGCGAAGGGTCAGAATTAGGATGGAGACCTTCCGAATTTCTACTCTACCTGAATAAAAGTAACGGTAATATCCCCAGATATCTACCATTAACCAAAATATTAATTGTTGCTTAAACGGGACATAAATATTTCTATCTGAGCTACAAAAATAATGATTCTACAAAGATAACTACCCGCAAGTATCAAAATTAATGTTTCAAACTATAACATATTTTGTTTAAACTTGAACATTATGTAAATAAGTAAAGGTGAAACCCCCAGATATATACCATTAACCAATATTTTTGTCGTAAGTTTTCACGAGTCTCAAGACGATTACTTTATGTCAAATTAAAGCAATAAAATCAATAATCAAGATTTGTTTATAAGTACCCATATATATAAGTATTTACTTAGAAAGAGTCACACGATATTTGAAAGGGTTCTTTCGTATTTAATGCATGTTTAATGATGATCCGACGTCCTTAAATGTTATAGTAATTAATTATCATTTGAGTTTGATGTCTCAGGTATGCTTCAAGGGGCTCGCAAAAACTAATCAGTGGCATTTAATGGCTGATTAAGAAAGCACCTTAGTCGTTATATGATTGAAGAAAAAGGTGGTCGACTTTAGCTGGCTACCAAAAGCAATTATTTTCATTTGCAATCTTTCTGTCTGCAAAGTATTCAGCCCGAAGGCCAGTTGGTGTCTTACCCTTTCTGAACCTCATTGAAAAAGTTCTCTAGGCAGGATGAGGAGTGAGGCAGTTTGCCTTTCCTCACTGAGCCAGGATACTATAAACGGAACATGTCCACGTAAGTGAAGCGCAATGACTCTATTAGTAACACTTTTCTTGTCAGCCCATAAGGAGAAAACTTGATCAGTGCAATTAACCTCTCATACCTCATTAGCTTTCATTTCATCACAGCCAAGATCAAGACTGCCACAAAAGTAAATAAAAGATACATTTTTCTCTATCATGTACCAAATAACAAATGAAAATATCCTTTCATCAGAATATGGTTGCAGGAACTCATCTGCAACATAAATAAGTATTCGCCTTTATTTTTTGGTTCAAAATATCACTCATTAATTTATTCCTTTTTAATCAACATAAAAAATGATGTAATCTTCGTATCTAGCCTTGTAGACTCACTACGAATTCCTTACACGCTTGCCATCTCGTTATGTCATCTTCTCATCTCCTTCTATTGCCGTACCATAATAATCGAACGAGAGGGAACCCCACGGACTTTCAGTTTTTCCTCGGGAATTCATTTCAGCGTTATTTCCCCTCAGCCACAATAGACGGCGCTCAAAACATTCTTCTTAACGACCGCAGATGAATTTCTCGGACAAATTTTCGCGCGCACAAAAGAGATCGGACGATCGAATCTCGTTACTTGGCGAAAATTGTTTTCCAACGTAAATTCATTAAGGAGTCCATTATTATCTTCCCCGCATCCATCAATATGGCGAAAACAATGGAGGGACTTCTTTCCTCCGAGGCACCGTCGTAATCTTCGCCTCCTTCCCACAATTCCTAGCGGTGCCATTAATTAACTCGCAACGGCTCTACCCCACCGTTCGACTCGCCATAACAATGACAAATCGTTCGCCATTGCCCCCGGAATAGAGTGCTATGCTGGGAAATTAAAGCGAAAGAAGTTCGGGGGTGTATCGTGGAGGCAGATTGTCGAGATGAAGAGGGTGCGGACGTAGAAAATTGTCAGGGGGTGGAAGTTGAGGTATTCGGCAAGAATGGAATGAATAGAGTAAGGAGGAAAGGGGATTGAATGATTAAGACCTGATTGGTGGAGGGAAGATTGGTTTCAAAGGCATATTTCTGGGAACCGCACCCCAATGTGACTAAGAAGTCGTAATTGGTATGTAGGGGGGAGGAGGGTGGACTTGTTTATTGTTGTTGTTGCTCGGATGAATTTGCTCGGGAGGCGAAAAGAAATTGGGAAACGAATTTGGGAATATCTTTAAGGGGGGCAGGAAATGGAAATTTTCGCCTCGAAACCAATCAATGGAGCGTCTCCATCAAATTTTCCGCTCCGAGTAATGAAAAACGTCGCCCAAGTTGCGATTTGCTCTCAACGTTGTGATTATTAGTTTTTTGGTCGAAGGATCAGCGTGGGCCTAAATGTTTTCTTCAATATGCTTTCCTGATTTTCGCACTCGATTAATTTTAGTTTATAATGCTTTGATTATTTTCGGTAGGGGATTCACTGTAGTGCTCCCTTTTGGAAATATGAGAGTATGATTTATTTCACCAGACAGTTTCTAAACATCCGACAACTTGAAGGCAGAACCATTGGGATATAGATTCTTAGTATGGTATACGACGAAGTGCAAGAGATACCTGTCATTCCTTTATCTTCTGTGTTGGGCAGGGGATAGGAAGGATATGGATAAAATATGGAAGATAAAAAAGGGTCGCAAGATAAAATGAATCGTGATTTGTTTCCCAAAATCTTTTATGCGTAATTATAATTCAAAGAAGCTAAAAGTAAATACTTAATTGTAGTTATTTTGGATGAAACTGAGGTAGTTAATATTGGTAGGGAGGAGTCCGAATTATAAATTGTCATATCCATATCAATCCGATTATTTTCAAATAAGGATTAGATGAAATTTGTATTCTTTATACACTATATGATAATTGATAAAATTCAGTTGTAACTTCAATAAAAATAAGGTAGCAATACTTTAACGGTGTATTTAACAATTCCAGTGAAATTCTCCATGGATTATTGATCTAATAGCGTGTTTAAGGAAGGATACATAATTTTCATACCTGATTGTGTTTTTATCCTCTTTCACTGGTTCCAATTTTATTATAAGACAGTTAGTAAGATCGGACTGAAATTTATTGGGCCATTATTGCAGTAAGATTACTTATCTTATAATTAAAAGGCCTTGGTTAGCTTGATTTTTATTATGTAATTAAAGATTCTCATAAGTCAGATAATCGTTATTACATTTTAATTTGCCATACCCTATTTTTAAAAGGGATAAGATTTGTTTATTCATCTCGCACAAGTAAGAAATTCTTCATAAAGTTTAACTAGCATTAGTCTTTTAATATCCAGAGAATCGATACTAGCACAATTTTACTTAAACTAACTTAATTCGGAGTTTTAAATCTATTCACTCTTTGTAAATGAAAACTTTCGTAAATCATAGTAGAATTTGTCAATAACTGGTAATAGATGCTAAAATATAAGTTGATAAGTATTTTCTCACAATCTCTGAATATTCTAAGTTAATCCGTTTTCATTTAATCCTCAAATTAAACGAGATCAAGAGGGAGAAACGGGAATACATTTAGCATAACAATTATCTTTTGAACGCGATGAAACGTTGAAATAAACGCGAAGGAACACGAGCCGCGAAAATTATCACCAACAAAACTTTCCAAATGCTTCAAAAATGTCTCCACTCAAACGCTGCTTCATTCAGCACAATAAAAGTCTCGGGAGCGGTGGGCGGGTAGTTAAATCGCGTTAAACAAGGGGAGTAATCAACTGCAATTAGGGAATCGCACATTTGAAAGCCAATTTTATTAGCAGCCACTCTACGAGGCTGGGAAATGCGCCTGGTTACCCAGAAGAGCATCTAGTCAGTCATTCCAGCGAGTCAATTAGAGTGTCATTTGTGTGCATTCAATCTTCCCCGCATCGCGTCCCTTGATTCGTTTTGCTGCCGCCCACCGTGTCACGCCCTCTCCCATCCTTTATCCCCCTCGTATTGTTGCACCCCATTCCTTCCAAGGAACGCTTCTTCCCCCATCCCATGCCTCTCTCATCCCGTCTCTTCCCTAGCATTTTTCCCTTAAATCCCTAAGCGTGTTTCGAAACCCGATTCCATGTTTAGCCCCAATGGGCGATCCATCCATCGAACGGGGGGAGCTTGTTATCCAAATTCCGATCGTCGAGGGGAAATGAGTCAACATATTTTAGGGCATCTGCGTTCTCCGTCGAATGAATGTCACACAGCGATTTCTTTACGGGACAAGGGGTTCCCTTTTAAGGAATTAAAAATTCCTTGTCCTGAAAATGTCGCAGTAACGTTTTTTTAAAGGAAGCTTTCGACACTTTAATCATGCTAGGAAATATTCAGAGAGCGGGAAATTCTTGTCTTTGATGCAAATTAATTTTCCGCTGGTAGCTTCGTAGATAAATGAAGTTTCTATTTAAAGTATTTGACATTTTTTACGTTCATTCTACAGCGCAATAATTGAATTCTTCTTGTTGTAAGAAACTTTTTCGATGCGAAGAAACTTTTATTTATTTAATAGATTCACATACAGTTATACCAAAATTCAGAGATAATTCAGAACAATATTGGTGGGAAAATTAATTAAATTAAATAAAAAAGAAATTCTCAACAGGAATCGAGTCTGAATTAACGATTGTTACATAGTTATATTTAGTTTTACTTTTGTTTAAGTTTTACATCATTGTTTGTGTTAAAAGAAATTTTGATAAAATTCGAACAATCACTTACGTCGGATCATTTTTCTAGGTTAGGTTTAATATTTATTAAAGACTTGGCTTTTGTAATTATATAGTTGACTGCCACTGACTGTTTGTATGTGTGGGCTAAACTATGAAAGTCTTTATTCGGTAATTTTCAGAAAAGGATAGATCCAATGATCAAACCATCAGAAAGAAAACTTTGAAACAGTTTGGAGATCGCTCCTAAGTACTGTGTTAAACTGCATGTATTCCAAATCGGGTCAATTTTGCCGAAGGGATGCATTGTGGTACTTCCTACCTTTATGCTTTTTCTATTGTGGTAATGTTAAGTTATTCAGTGAATACTGAATAGGCACGCAATACTATCAAACAACGCTATTACTTTCATCAAAAGTATGCTGGGTTGGATCCTAGGCGAATTTTATGGATTCATTTTTTAGTTTGTAGTATTTTTGCAAATAAAATTAGAAATAAAGTCGTGTGATTTTATAAAATGTACAAGTAAAATTTAAGAGTATATTTTTTTGTTACGGAAATTGAAGTTGTAGGAAAATAAATTTACAAAAAACCTATCCTAAGAAATTTTAGCCTTAAAAATTACATAGAATCTGAAGTTCAAGCTTTATAGTCTATTTGTTTGATTTAGCTATATTAGTAAACCTTTATTTGAAGTGAATTTTTATATTTCTTAATATTAAAAGAACCTGGCATTTGTTTCATCAAAAATTTCCCAACCATAATCGGATAATTTGTACTGGTTTACTTTTTAATTAAAATACCGATATCCACTTAACCTTAGCCAATCCTGCTTATTACAGAATGCTTCCATAACTGAATTAATGGAAGAGGAGAGATTTTTTCCGATAAGGGTAAAAAAATTATTGACGTCAGAAAAAATTGAATATAAATAGAAAATTTTGTGTTTGAATAAATCGATCGATTGAATTCATATACTTTTAGACAGAAGAAAAATCACAAAATTAACTTTGAGTTTTTTCTCTCCTCGTTGATTAGTATTTATGTTATCTTAATTGGGTAGCTTTCCAATCCACGCTGCAACTCACTCGCTTATTTCAGTTCGGTTATGGCGGCATTTCAAAGTATCAATCAAAATCTGTTGTTACGGAAACGTTTTACTTTCGAAGACCCCTATTAAAGGAAGTAAATTTAAATGTAATGAAGTAAATATATTTAAAATGGATGTTTACTCTTAAATTCCCTTACCCTGTCTCCTGAGCGTAAATCATGACAATTAAACTTTGAAGTAACTCTCCTACTTAGCAAGTTTTCAAAAGAAACACAAATTCTATCCGTATCCTTAGAAAGAAATTATGTTTCTATCGTCAGCACATCAGTAAAAAAAATCAGCGTCAATATGATGTAAACCAATCCGTCCCAAAGAATTTTATGAAAGAGTTAAGAGAATATTTTGATGTTTCGATCGTAAGAAACCTGCAGGAAAAAAACTGATAAAAAAATGGAGCTCGTATTTTCATAATGGATTCGTTGAGCCAATTATTTTATTAGTTTCTAGAAAAAGGTAAAATTACGGCGAAGTTTCCTAAAATAACCCTCGTAAGAATGTGAAATCTTATATAATATTCCATTTGATCCTTCACTTCTTTGGACCTTGCTATTTTATTCATTGGAGAAGAAAACGTGCTGAATATTGAGATTATAGATTTTGATTTTTCGATGAATAGAACCTTATGCATTATCGATTATGTTTTCTTAGATCAAGCTTGGGAAAAAATGACTAAAACTGATAATATCCATGCATTATGATGGTGAGTGGGATTAATTATTCATTCAAAGGAAACCAGATATCAGAGTTTCATGATCATATCATGATTCATAATTCCAACGTCATAATTACTCATGTTTGCGTACCTCAGAATAAAGTTCACATAATTTATGTTTTATTTTTGGGTTTAGTTAAAGTTTTTCAAATAGAATTATTCACACTATTTCGTATGAAGATGTATCTGCTCACATGTACTGGATCTTCTTTCCAATTACAACTCTTCATCATAGTTTCAGTCACTGACGGGACCTTTCAAATGTTTCATTTCAATGAAATATTCTCTCATTTTAACCGATTCTTTAAATGGAGGTTCATGGAATTTCAGTAATCCTTTTAAGTATTTTTGTTTTGATGTTCTAGGGAAGTAATTAATTCTGAACAGATATCCCATTAATTGTTGTTTCAATTCTTGTTTCTATATTATGTTTGACCGTGAGGCAGATTTCGGTTTTGACGGATTAGAAGATAATTCCATGCATTTTTGGACCTTAGAATAGTAGAGTTATAAGCGATAAAGCCTCAACGGGAAGTATAAGGTCACCAGAATGCGTGGGCTCGTTCATTGTCTCATGAAAAAGGGTGTGAGTTATGCTCATCTCTCATTCTATCTTTGGTCTCGGTGATTAATGGACCCCTTAAAATAATTAGGTCACTGTCCAACACGTCACTGACGGACTTCTTCCTATTTTAATCGGCATCAGATCCAAAGCGGTCTTTCGCCGAAGTCCACTCAGATAGGAAAATGAATTATTGATTTGGGCGACTGGCCATGTTCTAAACAAGTATTTGACCTCAAAGCATTGTTCTCCGTGTATTTTTCCCAATTCCGTACCGCACAAATTGTGTGGTGCGTTTGGATCGCGTTCTGGGAGCGGGTATATTTAATTATGCCGTGGAGATCTGTAAGGGCAGAGATTTATTGAGTACGAATGCGATATTATGACGCTAAAATTTATTATTATTATCCTTATATATAATTTCCGAAGAGTCCGTCCGTCCGTCCGTCCGTCCCCCCTTTCTTTCAGAAACGGTTTGACTTAGAGATTCGAAACAAACTGCATTGTGTTTCTACGAGTTAGAAACCCATCAGAAAACTATTCCCTTTACTAAGAAAGCCCGGGCAATTTTAGAAAATAAGAAGAGTGATGCGGACACCTGGAAGCAGAAGGTATGCTTTCAAATAAAAAAATAGCATATTATAAAATTAATGTGTACTTATACGTAGATATTCGTTGTTTCATTCGCAGGAAAACGTTTGGAAATGCATTAGGGAGAAATGCAATGCACGAATGGGTAGCGCCAGAGAATAGAGCAAGCTTCGTGCAAAATATGACTGTAGCAAGAAAATTACAAAGATTATGTCACAAAAACGGCAGGAAATACACAAAACTGGTGGTGGGTCCTTTGCTAGTTATTATAAATGCTACAAGTGGACTAATCGTCCGGTGGTAACACAAATTACATATATTACACATATAATTAAATATCCCATCTGTACATTTTTAAAATACAAAAATATACTTATTTATCAAATACTTCCCTTCCCTTGCAATACAAGTTTTTTCAGGGTTCCCAGTAGGCCTTCACTACTACCGTAACGGTTCCTGGGACAAGTCCCCACCACCCTACTCCACCTGTACTCGTCAACGTCAAGTTCACTCGTTCTTAATATTTTTACCCAATCTTTTTACAAACTCCCTATGATGTTTTGAGAAGTGCTACAAGACTCCTGCAGGCAAATAATTCCAATCCGTAACAGCACGATTTACAAAAGAGAATTTACTAATGTTTGTTCTCTGTTTTAATAATTTAACTTTATGTCTATGGTCTTTTCTGCCATGAAATTTTGCCATAGTGACTTTGTTTGATAATTTCTCTAACGATTTAACTCCTGTGTATACTTTATAAAATATAGCTAGCCTTTTCTTTAATCTCCGCTCCTCTAACTTTACCAACCAAATTCTTTTAGCATCTGAGTAACGCTATCAAGCCTTGGATATCTGCCTAAGACAAATCTTGCTGCCTTTCTCTGTACCTTTTCTATTTTTCGCTTTAAACCTATCCCATGCGGGGTTATCGTTTTCATGATTGAAGTGTTAAGTCATTTCTTTTAGAAGCAGAGAAAGGAGGGGTTGAAAATCGCTCTGATTTAAGGTTTTAGAGAATGACTATTGAATGATTAGATTATTGTAAATTCAAGAATTTAACAGCAATATGTTCATATTTTTCACCAGTTTTCTAATTCACTAGAAAAATAATAACGGTCAAAAATTCACTTCACAAAAATTGGTAAATTTATATAAGAGAAACCTCATTCGATCCCAACTTAAGCAATTAAAAAAATCAACATTATTTTAAATAAACCTCTAATTATTCCATCTTGACGGCGTGGTGGGGCTTCAAAATCAACATTGCTATCCTTAGATCTCACTATACCTTAACTTCCCAGCTAACGTACTTGAACATCATATTATATATCAGTAAAATGTACAAAATGTTTCTGACTATTCAAGATAGATTTTTTGTGATCCAATCCTTAAATTTTTTATCACTCCCCTGACATTTTATTTAAAAGAATCTAACTCTTGTTAGAAATCGCTATTTTTCAGGAAGAATCCAACTTTAACTAAGGCTCAGTATGTATTCTTTAAAGATTTCTTATCAAATTAAGGTAATCAGCAGCACTATTTCTAAAAATACGGGATTATTGGAAACGATTAGAGTGAAGAACGTAGATGGTACATTATGAGAAAGACAAATTTCAAGAAAATTTCGTTCCTCGGAATTTTATAATGATATAATTTTTAACGAGGAAAAAATATTTCCTTCCTCGAGTTATAAAAATAGCACTTGACAAAATACAAGGAAAAATGTTTCTTACCGTCACCGTAAGGGACTGTGAAATATTCTGAGGGTATCTTTTCTCTCTACTCGATGATGAAATTCTCACTCTTTCTTCCTCGACTGATAGGTCCTCCTTTCTAAAAAGGAAGACCACGAGTTGCAAGAAATATTTTGGGAATGTGGGAGTTCTATTTCGATTGGATGAAACAAGAAGAAATGAGTATAGAAGTGAAGGATTAAGATTAAATTCAAGTATTGAGCGATTGAAGAATATGAAAATGCGAGATTTACTAAAGGAAAATAGCATTTAATGGTATTTAAAGTAAATTTAAAGGGAAGAAGTTAGTGACACATTACTGTAATGGTTTAGCTACAGCATAGCATCAAATTAAGAATATTGATTTTAAGCCACAAAATAACCGATAATATCCCGTTTAACGTAATTTCATTTTGATTAAAGCTATTATATGATATTGATGATTAGCCATGAGGATTTTTCAGCTATACATATCCCCTCTTCTCACACTGCCACAGTTCACTTCTTAATTTGGGTGGATAATAGTTAAGGAGAGTTGGAGGCGATGCAATTAAACGAAAACAAGTACATAGACTTCTAATTAAGGAAATACGGGAAAACATTGCAGTATAAAAGATAATAACTTCTTATTCTACACTAGGAAATACGTAGTCCATGTCCAACTCATTCCACTTAAAACCTTTAATGAGGAAAAGAAAAGTATTTTAGAGAGCGTCGTAAATCTTCACTAGTGCTATATTAGAGAATTAGTCAAAAGAATAGCGAAGTTTAGCCCACCATATGTATGCCATATTTTTCTTTCTTCTATGCCATAACTTCGCTAAAGTACGCCCAAATGTGTGATTTCAATTCTCAGATGCATTACTGGTATATGACCTACCTGCAAATTTAGATTGAAAAATTTCACAGTGGAATCTTTGTAAGTAAGCACTCTAATTTCATTTCATGAATTCATCGTACTATATCAATAAATCTCAAAATAATTTCTTAATACATCCGAGGGCATTCAATCTTCTACGACAATATCATCATTTTAATACAGCTAGCTCCCTAAGGGCTTCCGGTTAATTAAGCTCAATCTTGCAAAATTCATCTATTTACTTCATTATTTTCTGCCGACCTACCTCCTACTTGCTTCTTAAAAAATCCATGTATTCTTTCATTTGATTTCTTTCTAAGTAATGACTTACCCAGACTAAAATTAATCAATATGAGATGATCGAACTTCGTAAAACGCCATTTCCTTTGCTGACTACTTTCCTCCTTTGTATTCTTTCTAGTTTATATCTCCGGCATAAGGTAGCACGCAGTGATATCTTATTTAATTTAAAATGAAGGAAGTAAGTGAATAAGATTTGGTGATTTTATAGAAAGTAGATCAAAAGGCGAAAAGATTTCTTCACCAAGCGTTAAAAGTTGCAAGGAAAAGAGAATAGGGAAAGAAATTGGGAATAAAGGAGAGAAAAAATTGGGAAGAGATTGAATATAACGTGGGAAGAAGTTTGGAGGAGACGAAGAGAAGGGATAGTTTAGAGGAAGAGTGGAGGAAATGGAAACTTATGGGGAGGAAGAGATAAATTTGGAGAGAAGAATGGGTCGGAAGGGATAAAAGATTCAAGCACAGATTGAAAAGGATGCGATGATGGGAATGGGCGGATCAGAGTGTTTTGATATAATCGGGATATTCAGAATTTTCCACACAATTGATGGAAGTCAGGGAAGGAGATGGCGTTTGGAAGTAAGAAGATTAGGTGGGAAATAGGAAGATAAGTTATAGATGATTAACTAAGTATTAATTAACGAACCTTCTAGGTACTGCTTTAGCTATATTATAAAAGGTTATAGAATATCACAATATGAAAGAACGAAGTATGACAACAGGATATACACTGAGAATAATTCTAAAACAATTGTATCTGATAGATTTCGAACCTCTAAGTTTTGTCAATAGAGATAAAATTTCATGATTTAGCATAAAGTTAATCTGGTGAATTTCACCATTAACGCACACATTATTTTTTTTCATACTTAACGTCCCAGTACTGTACAGCTAAGTTTGGTAGCTCCTCTGAACTATACAAAACACAGTAGTAAATGATTAAAATTTCGCAACTTGTTAGATAAGCGATGTCTCTTCGTTTTACTTCAAATACTCAATTATTAAACTGATACATTAATTGCAGATAATAATTTACTCAGGATAAAAATAAAAGGGCTGTCGTTAAAAGTCATTTTAATTTCAATTAAAGGTTTTAGATAGGGAGCCTAAAAATGAAATTCAATTTAAAACATTATAACAGGACTCAGTTTTCATGATATAATCCTCGCAGGAGGAAAAAGTGTAGCAGGAAAAGAGCGAGTATTTACGGAAATAGTTTCCATGTTGCTTCATTTTGCTGTTTAATCCTACTGTTTGCGTACAGGGACCATATTAAATAAATTGAAATCAAGTTTTATATATAATAATGGCTGATAAAAATGAAAATTTTGAGGTACTAGTGTGGAAAAGTAAATTATGAAAAATGCGGAAGACCGTGGTTTACATATGAAATATTATCAAGTGTCTTTATATCCAGCATTTTAAATGTTTTTAAGAACTTAATAATGCGAAAAATAAGCTAATTTAGAATAATTCAGGGCAATAGTAAAGAAGCATTTTACAGATATTTATTTTGTATAATTTAAATCCCAGTCTTATACAAATCAGGAATATATTAAGTGCTGCTACATAAGGTTGCAGCAAACCATTTTCCCTGCCATACTCTACCTTTACGTTACATTTATTGAGAATGTTTATGCGTAACCTTAATTAATGAGATGTTTCCTTTAAAAGGCATTTCACTACGATTCTGTCGGTTTCTTTTCTTCCTATTTCTTTCTCTTTTCTGTTTCACATTTCATTTTTCATGTTATGAATGTGAGAAATCTTTCGTTAAATGATAAGTCATTGAAAAGGAAATACTTTGATCCAAATTCTTCGCTACATTCCAGAACTCAAAATTCGGCATTTCGAAAAAAGAATTCTGTACATAATTTTTAAAGAATGCATTCCAGTGCAATTTGTCTGTATGCGTGAGACTCTAGATAGCTTTCTATATAAATATTTATGTCATGCAAGCTGCCTCTTAGCGCATAGTAGGTGTGTAAACACTGAACGATCATCGTATTTGTATTGTCATTTGCTGTTCGTGCCGTCAGAATCATCCTACCATTTTTGTCATCGATTCAGGAAGTGATGCAAGTTATGTCTGCCATTAAAAATGCGTTGAAGAAGCTGTTGCATTTACCAAAACATTATTTATCGAAACGTAAATTTAATTTAACGAAAGATCAATATATTTTAGCAAATTTTTCGCGATTTTAAGATTATAAGTCAAATAACAGTTGACGATGAAAGTAATCCCTGTTAGATGAAATTTTTTATGGTAACCCACTCAATTTTGCGGAACCATTATTTATTTCTGATTATTGTAAAAGAAAGGTTTCTAACGAAACGAAAAATCAAATACTCATGGGTCATTCCACACCAATTCGACAAGGAAATTGGCAAAATTGACCCTTGAGGTAACAGATTTTGACCAAATTTGGCAAATTGCTTTGATTTGATAACAAAATGAAAACCTTCAAGCCGTTTTGTAATTAACGCAATTTTTTACGAAATATTGCAATGTTTAAAAATTGAAATTTTACAAAAGTGCCTTCGCATTCGAGGCCATATCTCCGGTATTTATTTCCACATCTTTCCTAACACAAGACCTTTAAATTAAGCCATGTTTTGTATTTTTAGCTTCTATATTACCAGAAATATGGCCTCGAATGTGAAGGCACTTTTGTAAAATTTAAATTTTTAAACATTGGACCCTCATGTATTTGCACTGATGTTATAGAAATTGGAAATCTAAATATGCTCAAGACAGTGATTATTATAAAAGGTTACCTTCGCGGATTTTTCTCGGAAAGAACTAAACGTTAAAATGGCTTGACCTCGTATCCTGTCGTACCATAGTTTTTTGATTTCTGAATCGCCAGAAGCAGTAGGCGGACTAACA
This sequence comes from Sympetrum striolatum, assembly GCA_947579665.1. Classification (NCBI taxonomy): domain Eukaryota; kingdom Metazoa; phylum Arthropoda; class Insecta; order Odonata; family Libellulidae; genus Sympetrum; species Sympetrum striolatum. The sequence goes on along the minus strand of OX388347.1, from coordinate 73,130,827 downwards.
TTAGGACTTCTCCGTTGACGTACCATCTCTAAACTAAAACTGGGGTGTATAGGGAAACATTCCGTAGATAGTCATCGAAGTATGTTATTCATTCATTTATTCACATTCTCAATTCATGAGTTAATAATCGATGACGAGATCCTAAAAATCGCCCTCAGAAGAAGATACGTCCCAATTTAGAGATACGGATGGAGACGGGAAGTGGTCGAAAGGGTACAGCGATGATGGAGATATCTGTAGAGGGAAGAAAGTTTCCCCCAAAGTAGAGAAAAAGAAGTTAAAAGGAGTCGAGAAAGTGTAAGGAGAAAGGGAAAGAGTCTCCGAGAGTGAAGAATCATTTCCCGAGAGGACGAAACTCTTGGGGTCCCCGCAGAAAACAGTCTTCTTACGCCATTTGAAGGAATGAGGTTTTTTCCAGAGACTCGCGGCCCTTAACTCCTCCATACCAACCTCCTAACGTTTCCCCAAACGGCGCTCGTTCTATAAAAGTCGTTCGTATAGCGATATACGTAACGATGTCCCCGGCAGTGGTACCACCCCTCCCTCGTTTTTCGCGTCTTACCCTGCTTCCCCCCCAGGGATGCACCCTATCTTGCCCTTCCCCTGTTGCCTCCCCCATCCCCACATCGTCAAAAGGATAAGGACCACATTTTTCGGAGGGAGGGAGAGGTGGAGGTGCCTGGAACCGATTTCCCAAGGAGCGTCCGGATTTCAATTTGTTGCCTTTCCCCTAGGGGTATTGCTCTGCACCCCATACCTTACCAGACTCTCCTTCTACCCCCATCTCTCTGCAGTGTCTAGCCGGTAGCCCTTTCATACCTACTTCTCCGTCTTCGACTTAAGAATGCCTTCTCCTTTTATTTCTGAAAAATCCTCTCACCCCTCCGGCGGAGTCACCTACCACGATAAATCTGAAGTGTCAAGATTTTTCCTTTATTCCGTACCCTTCTTCATACTTCACCCCACGTCTTTTTATTTCCTTTTATTATTTTTCTCTTCCTCCAGATTGTGGAGTGTTCCATGACGGACTGAGGTCGTAATGCCTTCGATTCCACTTTGTTAGGCCGAGGGCACCGTTACATCAGAGTTTTTATTCTTTTTTTCTGAACGAATTGGGACGACTGGAACTTCTTGTATCTCATGATTAATATTATTGGTTTTTGTGTGAAGACTTGCGTTCGGTGGTTTAATGAACAACTCATTAGGGATATTAAAATATCGCACTCGCTTGCTGTTTAAGTTTTGTAGTTGTAACTTTAGAACAAGGCTATAGACTGGGGCAAAATGTTTGTTGCTGAGTTGAAGTAATATTAACTATCATTCCTTAAATCTTGAAAAATATATTCTTCAATATTTCATCTTTAAGATTCAAACATCAAACAGTGGGTATATCAGTTCCCGAAAAGATTAATATTTTATTGACTGCCTGACTACTAATTTTATATATCAGCGGACCTTGATATGATCCTTTATAATGCACTCTAATATACTGGTTATCAATTGGTTCAATTATATAGAAACCAATCGAATGCCAAGTGTAATAGCTTCATCAGAGTTGATGACATTAACATACATTCAGTATTTTGAGAACCTGCACTGAGGATAATTATGAGTAATGGAACTTTTACCTTGAGAGTTATGCATTATATGGTGATCCTGGGATACAAATAGTCTTTAAAATGCAAAAACGTGATTAGCGTTAAGTATAATACTTGTTTACTATAAATATAATTGATACTAAACTATATTGTTTCTCAATAGAATGGGAGTGCTTTGTTCGTGAGTATGAGATTCATTAAAATCCTTGATGTCAATCTCAATAGAGTATTCCTGTGAAACTTTTGAGAGGTTGGAAATGTAATTGAAAATATTCGAATATTGCATCTTTTTTAATGCACGGAATAAACTCCTAATATTTACGGAAGATCTCCGAATGATTTTTCAATTATTAAATCTAAGATATGGAGTTTCATTTTTTTCCATTCTGTCGCACGGAATATCTCGGGATTAAAAAAATAATCATAGGAAAATCAAATGAGAACCGAGATACTCCAATAAACTTAATTTGGGTAAATATCAGTACTGTTTATTTAAGTCAGTATATTTTTCGGATTGTAATTGACAAAATTTAAGATCGTAGATTTTATCTTTGTTTTTATTTCAATCTTCGCGATAAAATTATTTAATACATTTTTCGTCTTCGCTTCTTTATAAAAGAATAAACTTACGTTGAGACCCCTTTTCAGTGACTACATCTTTATAAAGTTAACAGGCTACATATTTCACTGATAATATCTATATTTCATAATTTATTTTTAAAAAGAGAAAACTTGCCCCATTTATCCACAGGCCTTATCTTTAAAGGAAACTTACTTAATTTAATGGATTTTGTTTTATGGTATTCTATAACTTTAGGGCGCATTATCTTCATTGCGAGTATTTTCTGCTAGGTAATACATTACGTGGGAGATTCATTTTGAAGATGGATTGCAGGGAACTCCGATATGTATATAAAGTGTTGGAAAGAACCTTCCTCTCCATTCTTTGATTCTTTTCCTCGGGGCCCTTTCACTTTTTTGGGGAAAAAACTCGCGAGTAAAAAAAAGTGAAGAGATTCGTCGAACTTTCGCCTTTTAAGTTGCAGAACCGTGATTTCTCGGTCTCACAATGGATACTATTCGATGTTCTTTCTTTTGTATTCTTTCCAATCCCTTTTAGGCAACCCTCTTCGCCAGAGCGTTGATTAAATGCAGACACTCGAGGAAGCGGTTTTCTTCGGCATATTGACCAAGAAAAGGTTTACATCTGTTTGTTGCCTCCTTTCCAGATTGAGGTTCTTGAAATGCTCTGGAGATGATAATCATTTCAAATCCTTGGCTATAAAAGTAATGTAGTATATGCTATATAAATCTTAATACTTGTTCAAGCAGGGAATACCTCTACTTTCTGTAGTGTTTGAAAAGCGTGGGTATTGGTGGATTGGATAAACAAAATATAGTGATTGAAGTAACAAAAAGTCCACAATTGTTGAAAACCATTGCATTCTCAGATATTGTTATTACAATAAATCCTTAAAGAAAGGTCACAAGCTTAGAAGCAAGGTCAAAACATTTGACATACACTTATAGGAAAATTAAATGGGTGGGAATAACTGTGCAAAATTTCCACTTGTTGAATTTTTTGCACATTCAAAAAGTACAAAAAAGTGGAATTCTTTGCACAGTTATTCCAACCCATTTACTAGGATGGAGTTCCACAAAGTTAAAGCTTCTTTGATTGATTTCACTTATAGGAAAAATCCAGGAATTGAAAAAAATACAGATATACAGTTTCATTCTCATCAAAATATAAAATTAATCAATACTTACATTAATGTCAATACAATTTTAAACACTGATTTCTAGTTCAGCTCAGCAAATGATAGTGATACAGATACAAAAACCTCCCAATATTTACTGCCGGTTATCATAAACCGATCATTTGACACCTGATACATATATGCATCGATACATAAAACTAAACATCTCTCAATACTTCAATTCCCCACAGTGAATCTATAAAACTACATAATTACAAGAATCTACCAAATACACTTCACATGGACTTATAAATACAACTAAAATCTCAGCATATACATAGTTATTGCTAGTGCAGGTAACTGTTATATTATTCTGCAGCCTAAACTATAATTATCGAAGCTCAAAATCATTACCTAATATTTCATTTTACAAATACTTCAGATGCATATGTCACTAGCTACTACTGCATGTTATTAATATTAATGTACGTATATAAAAGTGAATATATATTTTGTTGTTTTAGAAGAGAAAATTTAATTCCTAACAATAATACACAGATTCACATATTTAAACTTTTCTCGCTCGTTGAATTTATGCCTCACACATTACCTGTACCCGAAGAATGAAAATTTTTTGATGAGAAAAAGTTGAGTGTGTAAACATTAAACCTAATCAATGTGATTAGTGCACTAAATGTGAAAGTAATTTAGTTTTTCACTTTACCACGGAAATAGTGCGTGAGGAGTTCGTGTCTAGCCGTGTGGCCGTAATTTCTTCCGAAAGAAAAACCACTTTCGCGCCATTAACTTTAATTTGCTCTTTCATGTCGCGTGACGGATGCCGTTACGATTCATTTTAACGACATTAGCGGTCGAAAATCACCGGAAGCGGTGGAGGGACGATAAAGATACTTTTCCTATCGAATTGGAGCATTATCGAATCTAAATTGGTCGAAGCACCAATATTAGCCTTGGAGTTTCCTCTGTGACCAACGATACCAAATTATAACTCGGGGTATTTTCGGGCCGAAACTTTGAGAAAGTAAATTGTTTCCCAGTAATGGACCGACGTCGGCCCTATCTCTTCGCTACTTCCGGCCGAACCCTATGATTTTCGTCCGTCATTAAGTAGTGTGTTTCCGATACTTTGCTGATATGGGATATATATCTTGAACCCGCTGAAAAATTCAGGGAAAACTACGTAAATATATGCTGTCAACAGATGAATTATATCTATAAGGAAAGAGCTATTTGAATGTGTCATGAGTTTTTAATTTAAATGGTCATCTTTGGAATTCTGCCATCGCAGGTCCTAGGTGTCAACTTTTCAACCATTTCCATCCTCTGCCCTTATCTTCGTTTCTGCAAAACCTTTTCCTTTCTTTAGAAGTTTATCATGTTTACTCTTCCTCATCTTACTTTCTTACTCCTTCCAACAAATCTTTCATCAAGCAATTCTCTTTTATTGTAAGAACGTTCCAGTTTCTTTTTCCCACCGTATTATTTTTATCAATATTCTTTTTTCTCTAAGAAACTTTTCGTTGCAGACCTTGTCCGTCCAATTCACGTTTAATATCCTCCTCCCGCATCTCGATACACTTCTATTCCGTTGTAATTTTTCTTAAGGAGGGTCCAAGTTTCACAACCATAAAGAAACACACTCCATTTCAATGATTTGCCATTCTTTTCCTTTGGTTCATATCAGTTTTAGTTGTCAATATTTCCGTTTCTTACGGAAAGTTTTCTTTGCTATCCCTATTCTTCCTCGCTCTTCCAGTCTTGTGTCAATCCTATACCACCATTTAAATAGCGCTATTTAAAAAATGAAATGTCTCAAATTTGAAAAATTTCGGTGCTAATGTGGTAATTGTAAACTACCGCGTCCGCTATTATCATGTTTTCGTTTCAAGGTTTAGCAATGGCATTAATTAATTCTCATATACTATGAATATGAATGAATTTTCTCAACAATTCCAAATGTCTAAAGATTAATGAACTACATTTAACTAACTAAATATGGTTTACTGATATTTAGGAGGCTAAAGTTGCCTACATTTTTTGAAAGCCTCAATCAAAATGTTAGCTTGTGATATTTGGGTTGGTCTCCGAATTCTTAAAGTTCTAGAAGGGGTAGGATTGAATTGCGATTTTCGACAAAAGGTGGCAGCAGCATTAAGAAATTCATCGAAGGATGGATCGAAAGTTACTTTTGATGTATTTAATGAATAAGCCAAACATTTTTATATCTAATCGTAATGATATTTAAATATTGGACTAATTAAAACTGTTTAGCATAATAAAGATTAAAGGACTGATAAAGTATCTTTAATTTTCATAAATAAACTAAGACGTTTGAGGGAATAAAGTATATTTATATTTTATTTAGTGCAAGTAAATTTATGCTGTATCAAAAATGCAATCTTTTTGTTTTTTCTTCTCAGAAAATAGATGTGGTTGAAGATTTTCGCTCTCAATAGTATTTTCCGATCTTTATTTCTTTCTAAAAAAATATGTATTCTTTCTGAAAGCCACCATTGGAGAACTACATAGAAACGCTTTCTTATAGCTTTGTTTACTTGAATTAGCAAGTTTTACAACCATACCAAACTCTACTCTCCACGTGATACGGTAGCAGATCACTATCGGTTAGTAGTTTATAAAATTATTATATTTATATATAAAATGTTATAGATCACTACACTACGATGGCATCGGATTGTATTTCCTAATAAAATTATTCGTAACATTAGTGTAGAAGTTTTTAACGATTATCAATAGATTTTACAATTGGAAATAAAATTTCAATGCAAGTATATGCGCTTCTTTTAGATTGTGAATACCAAATGACAATTGCCTTAATTAAAACCTTTAATGGTACTTCGTAAGTTAATACACTTAGGAGGAAATGTACTAATTGTCTGCCATTGAGAATTTAGAGAGAAAAAAGAGGAATAGACTTCTTTATAGAGACAGATTCCATTTTTCATTTGTAATTTAATTTCTTACTTAAGGAAAAGGAAGTTAGTATTTTGCTCTTGATAAATAATTTATGAAGAGTATAAAAAATCTTTTGAGAGACTTCTATTGCGATACTAAGAAAATATCAAAAGTCGGTATTAATGCCGAAATCACATTTTCCATTATTCAGCGGAGTTAAAATGAATTTTCTATTTTAAGTTCATCTTCATTTTTCCAAACGAAAGATCCTAAAGGAAACATCCGTATATCTGAGGATGGAAATACACTTATAATAGATATGGAATTAATAAACTTCTACGGTAATAGAGATGTAGAAGAAACTCTTCAGTGATTTTTAATGGCCATATTTTTAGAGAAGGAGATCTATAGGATTCAGGGAACAATTGAAAAGGATTTCACGATGGTTTCATTAAAAAGATAATATTTTTTCCCTAAAGATTCGTCCTTCGTATCTTATCCTTTGTACACCATCTTTTTTGTTTGAATTCCGAGTCATCGGAAAAGATATGATCGACGTTAAACAATATATTTCAGAGAGAATGTGGGTGGAAGTGTAGGCTCCCTCTTTTGTTCACTTCTTCGAATCGAAACCAATCCCTTTCCTTTTAAATTGGAAGGATAATAGGGACGGATGCGAGGAAAATTGGAGCAGTGAGACCATGGATGAAGGGAGAAGAATACCTTTGTGGAGGAATTTAGTTGGTTGGAATAATGGAAGCGAAAACTGGAAAATGTATTTTTGGCAGAAGCAGGATGTTGTAGGAAATATAAATCCGAAGGGTAAGCGACTCTTTAGGAAGCTAACATCTATACGTACATGTTTACCCTGCTATCCGCTTTCCGGCACGCTGCATAGAGTATATGCACCATTTACTCTATTTTATTAGTCTTTTACTCTAGCGTATTGTTCTAGGAATGACGAATTTTGATCTACCTTCCCTAGAATATGCTTACTTTATTTTTCTCCCCGTATTTTATCAGCCAATGCAGGGTGTGGATTAATAATATCTGTTAAGTCTTCCAAAGACGGTTAATCTTGAAACATTTCAATGAGTTTTAACAATTTCTCTTTCCAAAGATTGCCATCATATGCTAAGGATGTATATTCATAAAGATTCCATTAACTGACAAAAAATAGAAATTTGACATAATTTAAGTAAATTTGATCTTGTTGATGGAAGAGGGTATCCGTAGCTTAAATATTACTTAAAGAATTATTTCATTATTGGGAATCTTGGATAAGTATGTGGGCAGCGCTTTCGGCTTTGATGAAACCGGTCCCGGGTTCGATTCCCGCTGAGAGTCCATACACGTATTGAACTGAGCTGTCGAGATTCTTTTAACAATACAACAAATTTCATAATTAATAGTTCATAAATTATCAATATATACGTATATGTGAGTATTGTAAAGCAAAATCACAGGTTGAAATTTTCGGATTACTATCGGGAGAAAGTAATATCAAATGCAGCGGACGAATGAACAAGCGTTATTCTTATTTCGCATTCCAATGTGTGGAAGATTCTTTGCGTTCCCCGAATATATTCCAACTTTTCAGTTAATTTTGGTTTCGTATTAAGTTACTTACATGTCAACATATGCTGCAAGGGTTGCCAAATTGCAGATACTGAGTAACATGCGGCTCCTCAGTTAAACTATTCTCACTATCAACTTCACGGATAAATTCAATTGCAGCTCTTCACTCATAGCTCACTCACATACTCATTCGAGAAATATAAAATAAGTATTTGTTGCTCGTCAAATTTCAACATTATGCACATCTTAGGTAATGTAATCATCAATATTCTTTTAGCAAGTATTTAAATCTTCGGAATATTGTGCAGCAAATCCAAGATCCAAAAGATGTTGAATTTTCTTCTTCGATGTGTGAATTTTAGTTTTCCTAAGTTAAAAAATAATACTTTGATGGGTGGATTTGGGGTCCCAAATGTTTGATATGGTTCCTGGTCAACTCGACGTAGGGCAATTTGTCGTAGGAAAACTCGTCGTAAGGACAAGCACTTGTAAGACGGAAAATATAGATAGATACATAGGTTTATTGTAGCTCTGGGGGGATTCCCATAAGAGCTGAAAAGAATACATATTTGCTCCCAACATTATGCAACAATACAAAGTCAGAATATAAACAATACAGTAGTAAAAAACAGATTACATAGTATGTACAAGATTTGCAAAAAAACAGAAAATATAACAAAAATTAATTATAAAGTAAAAGAAGATGGTTGAATAGATTATTTTTGAAAGATTGTATTGAGGAGGAGTTTTTAATCCTGTGGGGCAGGGAGTTCCAAAATTTTGATGCTGAAATTAAAAAGGAATTCAGATACGTATTGGAATGGGGAATTGGATATGTGAGGTGATCAGGGCTGGTTCGTGTATTGACAGAAGATATTAAACTCTTACGGGTGAAGAGATCCTAAATATACTGAGGTTGGGAATTCTAAATAATAAATACAAGAACACACCAAGCATGTACATCCTTCTGACGTCAGGCTTAAGCCACATTAGTTCCCGGGGAAAGGGCTCTTCTCTTCGAAGATTGAAAATAAACCTCACACACGTGGTTGATATATAGGGTTAGGTTGGGCGAAGTTGATTGGGGGACGGAGTATGGAATTAATAACCTCGTCGATTTGTATTACGACGAGTTGTCCTACGTCGAGTTGACGGCTAAAAGTTTGATCTTTAAACTTCCGAATTTATGATTTTGTAATAAGAAACTGGGAGTTTAAAAGGGAAAGCGAAGGAAATGAATATATAAAATAGTGATTGAATTTCGGAAAACGTGTCCCCTTTTTAGTTCTGAGTATAACCATCTAGGTGGCAGCAGCATTTGTTTACTTACGAACTGTATAGATTATTATAATATTATGGACAATTTAATCAAAGGAAACCCGCCAACCCAACCCATCGGCGTTTAGCCAAAGTTATCCTTAAGTGCAGAAATTGTGAAAATAATTATAGACGATTTAATTAAAGGAAACCCTCCCACCCAACCCCCAACCCATCGGCTTTTAGCCAAAGTTACGTTTAAGTGCAGAGATTGTGCTGCCACCTAGACGGTTAGACTCGGAACTAAAAAGGGGATACTTCTTCCGAAATTCAGCCAAAATAGTTGTTGAGGCATCTTAGCAAGAAAACTCGTATTGAATTACTAAAGCAACTACTTTTTCATTTTAAACTATTTTTAATTTTCATTATATATACTCTTGGTGCGTCCGGAGCATTTTGGTTAGAGGTCGCTCACGCAGTTGTTGGCGTTCCGTTAATTTCCCTTCGCGTGCTTTTCTTTCCTCGAAAGAGTAGGATTTTGCGTCAGCGGATAATGGAGTGCCCTCGTCTCCCAAGACGATTCACGTCTCAGCTCTTTTTCTTTCCTCTGACTCCGCGAGTTTTCGGATGAAAGTTTAGTCAAAACGAAAGGCAGCAACTGGACCGTTGTATCTTCTCATCCGCAAATCCAATCATTTTCACGAAGTTTTCCATCGTGCTTTTGTACGATCTTTTGTTTGTGTATGAAAAGAGGTTTCTTTTTGGATAAGGACTCTTTTTTGTGTAAGTCCTTTCGACGATAATAACCCCATTCGTATTAAATTTCGTAATTTGTTTTATGTCTTTTAGTTAAAAAATTTGGTTACATTTCATGACACTTTCGGAATTCCAGATCACAAATTCTTTCACAATGAAGGAAGTTGTTATGATTTCTTTCACTATCAATTTCTTTATTGAGATTACAGCATATACGTCAGATAGGTACCATTAGACCCTTAAGACTCGGCTGTTATATTCACATTCTTTTCAATTTTTTAATGAAACACATTAAAGCATTATTACTCAAGGATTTCGTAGGTTCAAGAATCGAACTGGAAAGTGCAGAAATTTGATGATTTATGCCTCTCATACCTTCATGTCTAATCCTTAATGTACCAAGCATCACTAGAAGGTGATATATACTCCTATTGAAGCTGGGTTTTTAAGCACATTTTGTACTGAAATAGACCCCTCGGCTTATACTCGAGCGAGGGTCCTACGTACATGTTTTCCGATGGAAAATTCCGCCGCAATCAGAAACTGGCTTTTAAATCTTCAGTTCTTAAATTACCAATTCTTTGTCTATTCCTTCTGAATTCAAACTCAGTTACTGTAATTTTATTTTTATCTAATTTTTATTTTGAATTTAACCACTAGCTGCTGCATTTCCCACGTTAGGCTTATACTCGAGTTAATTAGTTTTCCTTCTTTGTGATAAAATTAGGTGGCTCGGCTTATATTCGGGTCGGCTTACACTCGACTATATACTGCAATTTGATTCTTTTTTGGTTTTGGTTTAAAATGGATCACTTTACTTGATGACGCATAACCAATACCTTAATTGTTATGTCGTACTTTTGAAATGCAGGATTTTTTGCAATACCCTACCCTCCAGTACTAATAAATTATTCCTTTAGCAAATAATAGCAATCACTTCTATCATTATTAAATATGTTTCATCCGTTGATTCAGACGTTCTTGATAAATGCTTCTAAAAGTTACGATGTCTTGCGAATCATTGCTTTGAGCGTATTTCACGAAATGTTTCCCCCTACTTTATTTTTTTTGTTCTTTTACCCTAGATTTCCCATTTTGGAAACTTTATCAGCTTTGATACTCTGTTTGTGAACCTCAACTAACTCTACCCCAGAACTTTTTCGAATCCGAGATCAAACTTGTCTCATAAGTATCCCAAACCGCGCGGCAATATTCGAGAAACTGCGGAACAAGCGAATAACACGCTGCTTTCGAAACTTCCCACGGACGTCCCTCAGAATGTCCGCCTGTGAATAACTAAAGGGTTGAAAATTGACATGACAAAAATGTGTGTTTATTATGCAAAACGTTGAATTAGAAAAATACTTTTTCTGAAAGTAAGGGTAATATGTTTATGACAGGTAATTAAATTAATAAAAAATTTAATTGATTTAAGTAATCACTACGCAATTCAAAATATATTTCTGAATTGAAGATATTTCCATTCTAGCTTTTACTTGTTAGTAGATTTAGGCCTAAATTAAATGAAGTAAAATTTTAATTTTAGCCTTTTATGTAGTTAGTGGTAGTAAAGTAGGTTGCTCAACGTTGATATATTTATAAAAGGGATAAAGTCATTGATATCTTAGCGAAATAATCGTATTAGTCATGCCATAAATTAAAGTCAGGTTGCTAGTGTAAGAGAAAAGGGTTTAAGGCTCTCATTTCCTAAGGGCACGTTTTTCGAGAGCAAACACGATGTCTTTAATATTATTCGGATTTACTGGTTATGTTAGCTCCTATCAGATATGTTCAATAGAAACTAGAAAATTACAGAACTATATTGAATAAAGTGTCCTCTAACTACCACTAATACTACGAAACAAACTACTTTTCGATCATTTAGCCCAAGAAAAAAATTCTGAGAACCTTCATGGTTTCATCATATGATTTATTAGTCGTATGAATTATCACCAAGAATTACTGTTTTGATTTCTTTTAAGTCTTTCATGTTATGTTGTGGATCTGTGGAGGAATGTCTTTGTAATGGATACTGATTATACCATATTTAATTTCCGCTGAAAGAAAAAAGTGTTGTTAAAAGATCGGGAACTTTTTGATAATCGACAAAATCGCAAAACAGGCTAACAGGCTAATCACAAACAGTACTAACAGTAGGTTTCTGTTGTTTTTTGAATATCGTTACTCAATTTTTACAATTGGCATTGATATACGATATTCCTCTTTAAGTCGCTTTTGGAATCAGATTAAATATATTTTATACTTCCAATGAAACATGAAAGTTTTTACTACGTTGCATTTCTACCATTAGCCCTTCGGAACTCCATTTCAGATGACGTCAAAAAAATCCGTTCTCGTTAAATATTATTCTAACAGGAAGTTAATTGCACTTCCTCTTGTAGCGGATTTTCTGTACTCACTTTTTTATCTCTTCTTCGCAGCGATGAAAAATCCACAGACATAATTATTCTGTTATGCTAGAGTCGGAGGAAGGAAGCGACGGCAGAAAAATAAATAAACTCGGCGCTTGAAACGAAATTCGCATTTTTCATCCGCGAAGCACGTGTTACAGCGAGCGAAGGGATGAATTAACCTACAACGATCGAAACGGAGTTTTTTTCCCAGCGGGTCGCATCTTGTATTCAACTATCTTGTTATGCCTCGCTCCCTTCCGCGGAAGAATGTGTTCATTAAATCCAAGTTCGGCTAATGAAAGGGAAGGGGTTGGAGGGAGGGGGTTGAGGAGAAAGTGTAATTTCTGTGGCAAAATGGAACAGAGTGGAATATATTCACATATGAAAGAGAGTTCACGAGGTTAATGAAAGAGAAAGTCCCCGCGACATCCAATGTAAGTGTTGTTCATTTTTTGGTACAGTTGTTCGAGTTTGTTCCCTCCCCTTTTTGATGGGAAATTGTTTCTTCCTTGCGAATGAATTTGCATGTTTATTTTTATTTCCTTCTTGCTAAGTTCAAGGACTTTCTGCTATAAATCTTGTAACATACTGTAATCATGGTTTTGATGAAGTTTTAATGGATGCTAGTATTGGGATATTTCGGCTTAATGTTTTCGTTTTTCTACTATACTTATTTTCAATATATTGGTTAACTCATACATACCGGTAGAGGCAAAATTGCTCCGTGAATGATTTATTTTTTGACCTGCTTATTAAAAATTACTTATTTGCGTTACGGTTTATTTGATCTTACTAAAACTTGTATTATTACTTTATTGACGAAGAAATCACACTTTATGAATGTGAATTTCATAAAACTCAAAACATCATCAAAAATTTAACAGGATTATTACATCTAATATTACATATAAGAACTCTCTATGTCGAATATTTGTAATTGATCCCACAAATTTGTACCTCAGGTAATAGGATCCAATTAAAAGTATATAAATAATAGAGTAATAATTTTTCACTTAAATTTTTCTTTTTGCGAAATAATTTCTTAAATTCAGGATTAAAAGGCCCTATATTTATCAGAATTCAGCAAAAACGTGATTAGACTTGACACAGAGAACTTTGATAAACACCTTCATTCAAATTTAAAAGGAATAATTTTGAGCTTTTCTTTGATTTCCTTTTCTAAATTGGCTATGTGGATGGTTTTCCGCCGCATGTTAAATCTTCTAAGGCTAACTCAGACAACTGTTACGTATTTTTGCAATTTATCTAAGCAATACATTAATAAACTATTAACAGATTCGTATCGTAAAAGAATTCAGTTAAAATAAATGTTGGTAATGGAATTTTTAGTTATTTTTTAGAATTTAAACATTGCTAATTTGAACCATATGAAAATATTTCCCAAGAATAAATCAGTTGTAATCTCACGTAGCTTAACAATAGCTGGAAAAGTTAAAGGAATTTAATTTAATACTTCAAAATCTTCTCTTAGTCGCAAAAGCTGTATATTTTAAACTTTGTTAATAATGCATAAACAAATGTGGCCGGTGATTTCCACAGATTGGTACCATTCAGGCTCTAAATATTGACGTGGCGCTTGTTTACTATTAAAACGGAAAAGTTTCTCGATGAAGGCTCCTCTCCTATGTAAATCGTTACACAGTGAAACATATCTCCGAAGGTTCACTTTCCACTCTCTCCGAGGCCTCATAGATAAACTTTACGACGGCATTGTCTTTTTATTCCGCAGGGGACGTTTGTCCCATCTTATCGTCCTCCCGTTTTATTAAGCCTCGTTTTCGGACAGAAGGGGGAGAAAAAATAAAACGCGTTGCCTAACGCACGTCAGTTTTTCACGACTTCATTTTGTTGAATTACGCATTTTATGCGGCGTGTTCCGGGGGCTTAACCTCAAATACCATCTGGCCGAGCCCACCCTATCCCTCCTTTGCACCCCTCATCCACCCATTTGCCCCATCGTCTTCTTTCCCTTCTTCGTCACGTAGTCCAGCAGTGTTCTTTATGCAATTGCCCATTTCGCATGCTGGTCACTCACCGCCGGCCACCGAGACTCCTTCGTCCCAACTAGCGTTATTTTTCCCAACTCGTTCCTCCGCACATGCCGGGAAGGGCGGCAAATGAATGCACAGTGGATGGAGAATCACGTTATTAAAAATAATGATAAAAGTCCTCCCTCGTCTTTCCGTACCCAAATTCGGCTGATAAGGTTACGTGCGTGGTCGTAAAGATTTTTGAGATGTTGCTACGCCGTGCTTTGATGGATAAGGTTTTTAAAGTATTTCAGTTTTGATGGTTCTGGAGTCTTCCTCCATATTCTGGGCGAATTATGGCCGTGTTATTTCGAGGTTAGGAGGGAATTATGTTCTGGGAGAGGTTGATGTTCTCTAGCGTGATCATCGCCGCTCGTGCTGTATGTGCGAAAAAAGATTCATTTTCGCCTTCATTTGCGTTTTACGAGGTTCAAGAATCATGCATGAAGTGATGGCATTTTGATTCAAGGCTTTCATCTGACTGAAGTAACCAGATAACGAGATTTAAAATGAGATATCGCTTTCATTTTTTTTATGGTGTCTTATGGTGAGAAGATTGATTTTTACATTGCTGTAGATAGAAGAACTGTTCTTTTTTGACAATAATCTACACTCTTTCCTATGTGACTCTTTTTAGAATCATTTGGGTTCGTAATCTAACTCTTTAGCATCATATGATCTCTCATATAATACAAAAACCATGTATGCATTAATCCCTGAAGCCTGATGAGCCCTATTCGCAGTCGCAGTTTCGTCACCGCGAATTCTGCTCTCGGAAATAAAAAGAAATAACTAACGGTCCATTAAAGATATCGTTCCGAAACCCACTATGAATGAAACTTTTAACATTTATCTGAATTTCACTTACGATATGTTCTTTGTTACTTAAGAAATCAAAGTTTTTACTAATGAATTGGGTTGCACGAACACATTTCTAGGATGTTACGTTCCACTAAAACAATTTTTCACTAGGTTTTGGTTTCTATAAATAGCAAGTGACTTTTGTTTTCGCTGTTGCTAAGAGAAACTAACGAAAAAATCAGAATGTTATAATGGATTGGCAGAGAGTATTAGCGGTTTTAAAATTGATCACCGGTGAAAATTCGGGATACATTTTCTTAACCTGTGGATATGATATACATAACAAAAATGTACAAAACCCGCACATATGCAAAGAGCTACTCTTACTTAATGAGAATATATGTATATATATAAATTTATACTTTAAAATTTAAAAGAAAATAAAACTTACATCAGATGAAGTGAATAATATCGCTGGAGATTGCCTGAGGGCGTTGAGGGTTTAAACATCCCATTCTAAATTATATTTTTATCACTTAATACTACTAAAATATGTATTTTCTCTTTACTATAATATCCGAAGTTGTTTTATATGTGAGTGGAATATTCATATTTTGTGTAAGCCTAAGATTGAATCGAAAATATAAGGGCAGTTAAATAAACTTACACAAGCCTACAAGTGATTAATATATTGGAATGTTAACAACCATTTTCTAATTTTTACTATTAACGGATGAACATATCTGTGTTGTTTTGATATTTGTCTATTTATTGAATAAAATCTATGATTCTACTCATTTCCAAATTATTTTGGTCATAATTTTATTTCAAACTTAAAATTATTTTCTTTAACTGAAATGGAACAGCACTTCGCTTCGCCTCTTTAAGTAGCAATAGTGAAATTTGAAGAGTATTTTAGCAAGACGGAAATTACTTATTTGTGTTATGTGGTTGTTCGTGTATTATCCTTCGGTATTTTCTATTGCTATTTTCTTTCGGTGAACAATCCTTCAAGTCTTTCGGATATTGATTACATCATCATTTTTATCCGATACTTTTCCTTTTATGTTAGAAGCTTTATTTGGATACATTACGGTCTCATTTTTTATACTGAGAACCTTATCTTGATTTTGCTTATGAGCAGGATATTAAAGCATAGATGATCTACAATGCCTGTAGTGCGAAATTGCAGGCAGTCAAAAATAAGTTTTTTAAAGAAGATCGTTAATTTTCGTAACTTAACATTTGAGGAGAAAAAGGAATAGAATGAAAATGAATATGTAGAGGTGTTTGTAGTAGAAGTAGTATTATGGTTTGAGGGTGCGTCAACAGCTAGGGTTATTTGCACCACACACACAAAAACAATGTCTTAAGTAAGTAGAATTTACTGTAATAGATACATATAATTTTATAAAGCTTAGGAAAATTGCCACAGCACTATGGGCTTCTTGTTAGGTTGTTATATTTGGTTTATGAGTTTGGTCTCTCTTATAAACTTGATTACTTTCTCTACCGAGCTTATGTCATTTTTTAAAATGTCCTTAAGGCTACCCTGAATGCTTAACCTCTCTCGTACATTTTGATATTTGTCACAGTTTTCAAACATGTGTGCAACTGTTAATGACTCACTGCAGGTCTGGCATATGGGAGGTTCCTTCATCTCTGTGAATAAATAAGAGTGTGTGAGAGAGCAGCGCCCAATCCTGAGACGAGTGATAAGAGGTGTTTGTTTGTCGCAATATGCGATAAAACCTACAAATATCGCGAATTTTGGCCGATTTAGCGAAATAACGCTAATTTCAGCAGTTTTAATAAGCAACACGGATTTTGGTGAGTTTTGCTTCATTCATTGTCTGTGAAAAAGGGAAATGTAATTTTGGTATGATTCAAATAAATGTACAATATATAATTGTATTATTTACGTATTTACTGTCATATTTTTGATCACTCTTGACATCTTTGCTTACGCGAATTCAGTTTGGATCTTTTGCAATAAATGGACAAAATTTTCTTTCCATTATGGATGATCACATCTCGCCTAATTCCATGAAGAAATTTGTTTTTCTCTCTAACATCTATCGTGTCAATATGTTTTACATGAAAATATCATGTTTTGTTGATCTCAAGGTTTGAAAGCATTTTCCTTAGGTGTAAAAAGTACAGTTTTAAATAAATTTACATAAACTTATTAATTTAATATTTTGTATAATTTACAGTTAATAATATTTCCAATGCTTTTAATGTTTATGCTAAAGGGTGCTTAATATTATTCCTTTGCTTAAATGAGACTCTGGGAAAATTAGTCACACCAAATTTAGGAAACATAATAAAAACACAAAACACCACAATTTGGTTTTCAAATCAACAAATTTCAGAAAAAAGAAAAACATTTTCAAACACCTCTACGAATATGTATCCCGCCCCTGTAAAGCAAACTACCCTCCGTGTAACGCAAGCTGTCTGTTTTCAGGATACATTAACACGAGTGGTATTGCATTGCAAACATGCATGCATTAGTAAACTATATAGAAAAAATGTTTAGAAGGCTTCTTAATAGCTAAGTGGGTGGCTTATTCGCCTATGGAGAAAGTGGTAGAAGCACTTTTAAAGATACTGAAATATATGTGTCTTTTTTGTTGTATCCGATTATACTATCGTATATCTTTTGGTGGAAAAAATTGCGTATCATCTACTAAACTAACTGTTGACATATGCTTGGAATTCTTTTTCATAAAATAAAAACTCTGATGAAAATTTTCTAAATTTTGTGGCAATTTGTTACCTGTTCTTAAACAGTAAGACCTCCCTAAATAGGAAAGAGGTTTGATGGATTGCTGTAATAAGCGCAAGAAAATATTCAGTGATGACCATAAGGAGAGGAACAACTACAAGAAAATCTTGGGAAAAGAGAATTATAATTGTATTTTATTGTAAATAATGAGGAATATAATTTGCTTAATGTCCGTTGTTCTGTACGCCTTAATTCCGGTCACATCACTCTTATTAGCTACAGTGTTTTAACGCACGGTATTTTAATATGTAACATGATTTCTGTTATTTCTTCCATACGTAAATCCGATATTTTGTATTCAATTGATAAATTATATTTTCTGATATCTTATACCGGAAATTGGAGATATTGAGGAGATTTGTTTGAAGAATGCTAATATAAGAAAGCAAGCGTTGCAAAATATTCTCAGAATTAGGTAAGCAATCATTAACTGAGAGGAGATTGGAAGCTAAGCTTCTATTGCTTAGTGAATATAAGAAAGTACATTAGCAGAAAGCATAACTGGGAGTAGGCGAGCCATGCCTCTTCAGCCGATCCGATAATGAGCATTAATTAAGAGAATTATAAGCTGCAATATCGTTTTACTAATTCGCCTTATTTACGGACGTTATCAAGTAATAACAAACTAAAGAAGTAGTTCGAATGCATGGTATTTACATCCCTTCCACTTGCCGGAAGGCGGCTTCTGGGGTATTTAAGTAGCTGTAAATCTCAGTTCGCTAATATACATTTTAATATTTTATTTGTATAGATTCCACTACCCTTATTTGAATTCGTCCAGTAGTCTTCTTTGGGAATCTTCCAGTATGTAGAGTATTGTTATAATTTGTTTTTAATAGCACAGAATTTGACTCGAGTACTGGGGTTTTTATTAAATGATAATTTTCAAAATGATTTTTCTTTGGGGGATTGCAGCGAATCGTAAATGAAATAAACAAACTGAGTGTTACTTAGTGATGATTGGGAAAATTTCAAAACTTCTATTCAGCTAGTCAAAAACAAAAGACATAGAAACTTTTTTGATATGTAGATTTTTTATAGACTCAAGTATTTCGATTGGGACAGCGATGTCATTATCAGAGATAAAGGTATATCAGCTGTTCGAATGAGGACATCCAAAAAACCGCGCCTTTAATGGCATCTGGAACGTAATTCTTTTCCGAGTCCCCGCCGGACGTCAAAAACAAATTTACGATTCTGGGTCATACCTGCCCATTTTTCACCCTCGAAATGATGTATGGGGCGGTCGCGATGTCGTAACACTCTCATTATTTATTTACTTTGTCTTCATATTGCCATGGGTAGCCGCGTTATTTATACGTACGCCCTTTCCTGACGCATGTCCGAAAATAATATTTAAAATGGGCCGCAATTTGTTCCGTCTTAACAAAATTGAGCGAAACAAAATATTAGACGCCTCGGGAGAGATCGCGTTACAAATAATTGTAATGAATAGAAAACAGTCGTGTGGAAAGATTTGATAGCCACGTTTTTTCATAATTGCCATTCAAAAGTGGAATTGGTTGATGCATTTCTTTGTTTGTTTAGCTGGCCTTAAATTCCATATATGTAAATACCAAATGAAAAATAAGTTTTTAGGAACTTAAAAAAAAGCTTTAGTTTTCAAAAAGAATTCACTCTGATATAGGATATGATCAAGTTGATTTGTGAAGTAATTCAGAGAATGTAATAAGCGAGTAATAAGTACTACAGAGTAATATAGAAAAATAATGGTTCAACAATTCTGGAGGCAAAGGTAATGAGATTAGAATTCATTAAACATTAAATTACTCATTCATTTTAAAAATTGCGTTTTCCATTTTGAATTGTATTTATCAGATACACTCGCTCACGTTGAATGCGAATTGAATATTTTACAACCATTTATGAATTTCAAACAAAGAATTCCAACTTTCGGCCTTGTAGGTGGAAAGAACATAAGCTTTGTAATTTGAAATGACTTATACCACAAGTCCATCGGTAGCCATTCAATCCGATATTGCCAGTAACTCAATTGTTTCCATTATGAAGAATGTGCTTATTTACTAAATGGTCTCCTCCATGCCTGAGAGTCTCTGAGTCCTTCATAGCCTTATGTGTATTTGGAGTGGCAAAGCACTTGGAGGGATGGATGACTCGGTCAACACTGCAGCATTACCCACTGCTTTTAACCCCTGTCTTTCTCCATCTCACTTTCGAATCCCCACCTCTGACCTTCACATGTTGCTCACACAGCCTCGGGACTTCTCTTCTTCATCAAGGATACCAACCGGCGGAACTTTAATAAACGTCGTTCAGGCTTTTCAAATATTTCAATCTTATGATAAAAAGATGTATTTAAACGAAATACGTCAGCCTAATCGAAATGAACAAATAAGTATACTTTCGTGGAAATATCGAAAGTGCTACGTGAAACTGAGTGGGAAAATAATTTTTAATCATTTATTGGTCGAATTAATTTTTGTATTTATTGGTCGAATTTATATGTAGCTCAATGAAGAATTATAAAATAGAAGTGAAAAGTCGCAATAAGACCTTTTTGTAGAAAACAAAAAAAGCCAATTGACGTTGATTCACTTTTCAAATTTTCCTGGTGTTTTTCTTTGAGGTGATAAAAGATTTAAATCGTAAAAAGACGCTGTAGCTTTATATTGTTAAATGTTGTTTTCATGTCTAATTAAATTTAACGGAAACGTACATTTTAAGAAGTAATTAAGTTAAATTTACTGTAATTCTAAATAAATTGCAATTAAAGGATTTATACTGCATTTATTAAATACAAAAAATGGCAGTTCCTTGCTAAATTGGAGTAGACCGTCAAATATCACCCAAGAACTACGATTTGTTGTATTCGAAAAGAAGACCTTACAATAATTGCTATTCTCTACCGTCAACTTTATTCTCATGCGTAGTGTCTTTTGAATCTCAAGAGATATCGTTGTTGACCTCCAGGAAGGGAAATCCCTTCCTGAAATTTGAATTGAAATTGAATCACTTCAACAATTCAACTACAACAACTTCAACAATTTTGGTCTTCAACAAGAATTTCGAAGAAATTAAGCTTTAACTTAATCCTTGTTTCATTGAAGTTCTCCTCACTGGGGTAATTGATGAGAAAAATGGAACTTTCATAAAACAATAATTGCGTTCTTTTGCTATGGAAAATGAATGCCGTTTTTCCTTCTCGCACCTTAATGGGTTTCATTTTGGACGGATAATCACTGTTCTCTGCAAGGGATTAATTTATCGATCAAGAACGGAATGAAGGAATCGTCAGCATACAGCAGGTGATTTCCCTCATTGCAGAAAAACTTTCGTAATGAAGGTATGGTGTATGTAATTTAGTATTGACTCTAGAACGAAACTGACTCGTTGGCATACTATATTGATTCCATTTACTGAACCGCCAGGTCGTGGACAGCGGATGCGAAGCCAGCAGAGCTATGGGAGATCGCACCACTTGATTGCAGATTCCACCTCCCAGGCATCCCTCACCATCAGGTGGTTGAGCACCACAAGAATGCGGTTACTCAGGACCAGCAGGTAAGAGGAGAAAATTCAATCGCCCTTCGAACTTGTTGCCAAGTTACAGGATTCCAGGAATTTAGGAAGTGCTAAGTTAACCCTTCTATACTTTCGATTCTTTTCTTCTGCAAGAACTTTGTTTGTTTATCGTCTGATACTTTGACTAAGAAGCCGTTGATTACTGTGTATTGTTACGATGTTCTTACTTTGAAACATGGCATGAGATACTTTATGGGAAAGGGTTTATCGGAAACTTGGGGACTATGGGAACTTCTGTTTCCCAAAGTAAACCAATCAATATGAACTTACCTTAAAGAGGAAATTGTTGAATTACAAGTTTATATTGATTTTGCTCTATTATTCACTGTTGTGAGTAATTGAATAGGGTTTAACTGCGATTTACATGCGTTCATCTTATTGCTTTCTTTGCATTCATGGGAAGCATTTGGAGAAAGCAGAAAATGTTACTGAATCTCCAACAACGCTTGGCAACTCTCTGTCTCAATGAAGCGATTATTTTCAGCAGAGTGGGGTAATAGAGTCCTTCCATATAATTTACAATTCAAAAATGGCAATAAGAGCAAAGCTTCTATTCCTGCAGACTATGCTGAATATTGTGAATTATATCTTCGAACACAACGTGATCAATAGAGTGTCCATATTTTTCTTTCGGTCTGTCTGCAAATTTACGTTGAAGAACCTTTCCTTCTACACCTTTTCAGCAAATGCAGCCAAATTTCTCATTATTAGCTTTGGAAACACAGAGGATTTTTTAAATCATTAATATTTGTTGTTTCTAATGCAAATATAATTATAAATAACGGTTCTAAGAAGTCGAGACTAGTAAGAGAAGAATAGAAAATGAAATAAGATTGTTATGTGGTCGTTGAATAATGATATTGGGTTTGAAATTTCAGAATTTTCCTTCGGAAAAAAGATGCAAAAAAAGGACTAACCAGACCGAGATGCGAAATAAGAATTCGACTGATTGTACAAAGTTTATTAACCTTTTTCCTCACAAGATTTTTGACAAAATCACAAGAAAATTAAGCAAACCTTTATGATTTTAAATAAATTGAGATTCGAAAAATTTTATTCGAAAACTTTAGAGACCAACGCAATGATTGAATGAAAACTCATTTACCTATAAACTTTTATGGAGCATTTATACTCATTTAGAATTTATGATATTAAGATATTTTACATACTAAGCATACAGTTAAAAATACTGCAGGTCTCTACCATGCTTCCTAAAGGGATTTAGTTTGTTAATAAATTAGTTATAGGTTTTAATGGATATGCTTGCATGTTTTCATACTCATTTAGTATTGCTCATTCATCATAAGATCATTAATAATCATTCTCTCTTACTTTGAGACATACTCGTACATAGACATCGATAACGCTATTTCATCTGGAAATTGGCTGGATATTTACCTCATTGAATCAAAATTGCCCTTATTTTATTTGACCGTGATATCGCGAAAAGGAGGTTACTCAAATAATTGATTGAAAGGCGGATTATGTCGTCACTTCAATTCGATGAAATGTGCTATCGTCGTCTAAATCCAACGAGCCAAACGATCAAAATTTCAGAATATTCAACAGAAACTGCCCTTTGAAGGGCATGACTGCGTCATCGTCGAAATTGGACCACTTTTTATATTTCCGCGTCGAAATGCAGCGGTCCGCTCTTCCGGCGACCTATAAAACTCTTATTGGCGTTTGGTTTACGGGCATCGACGATCGGGACGTCATTTCTTTTAACGGCCACCTCACCGAGATATCCCAACTCAGCGTCTCCGAATATATAAAGCGATGATCCTCGCCATCTTTCTTAATTGCCAACCTTCTATCGGGCAGCCGCGATTTACATAGCGATCCCGCCAAATAGCGCCATTTGACTCCGCCATCCCAAACAGGATACGCCCGCGACTGGAAACAAGTTTGCCCCTTCGGACTGCTCTTATAATCA
Organism: Sympetrum striolatum; assembly: GCA_947579665.1. Classification (NCBI taxonomy): domain Eukaryota; kingdom Metazoa; phylum Arthropoda; class Insecta; order Odonata; family Libellulidae; genus Sympetrum; species Sympetrum striolatum. The sequence continues at coordinate 73,107,444 of OX388347.1, read as the reverse complement.
TCGATTCTGTCCGATTGGTCGATTTTCCTCGCCATTGCGTCGCCAGGGATACAGTTTTGTCTCGTAAACGCGAATCTCTATTTACCTCGCCAAATAGTACGGGATAGTTTTGCGGAATTCCGGAGTGCTGGGAACGCAGTCTTTTTGGGGAGTTCCTCTCCCGTAGGGTTATTAGAATTGAAGGTCCGGGCGTGAGGGAAAGGGGGCCCGGAGGGGGCTTGAACCGACTAGATTTTAGAGCCGGGGCAGAACAAGTGAGAACCGCCATACGTGACCGGGATGCGAAATGTGATTTTCCAATGGACTGTGTACATTGTGCTGCAAAACCGCCTGAATATCAGCCATTCAATTGCAAATTGTTGGCAGATGATTTGCCATTTGCTTCTCCCCCACCCCCGTCTCTCCCATCCCTTTCCTCTGGGGTTCGTTCCGATGATGAAAAAAGCCGCGGCAGTTCATTCAATCTTGCTCGATTGTTGGGTTCGGCGCCTGGGAAAGGCGAAATTTTAAATTCACACCGGTCTTGTTAGAAGTTTTTTTTTCTCTCGTGTTGCGTCCATGGAAATTGGAATGCTGTACAACGGAATGTTTTGCCCCCGAAAGAAGTTTTTGCACGAATTCTCCGTGTTAATTGACTATTAAGGTTTTCAGAGGACATTGATTGTAGCTATCAGCTTACCGGTTACAAGTGTAATTGAATCTAGAGGGTTCTGAACTCCTATATAAAATTAAATGGCATTAATCATTTAAGATAATTAAATTCTTGATAATTTCTTTGCCTTGTATTTATGAAAAATCTTCGATAGTAATCTAATCCTCGGTCTCAGTGGGTAATTATAATCTATTTACGGTACACCATTATAATTTATTATAAACTATTTTAGATTAATATTTCTCTTAATTTATTTTAGAATTTGTATTTAGTATAAACTACGAGTAATATAAGAAGCAAATATTTTAGAAAGGACCAATTTATCGAAGGAAATGAAAAAAACAATAGAAAGGAAACTATAGAAAGATAAAACGCATTTTAGGCTCTTCTATTTTTGAAAACATTACAAAAAATGAAATACCCAATAAAAACGAACTTATTCTGTCTATGAGAGATTTTTATTCCTTGAGTGTTGTGCTAAATCGCAGCTGAAGTTTAGAAGAATTTTCCTTCCAGACTTACAAAGTGTATAAATAAATATAAAATGAAATATTTTCAGAAATCGTCCCTTAATTACTTTCTTGACATAAAGTTTGTTTTGCGATGTATGATGATAATTCCGTCATATTTTATCAAAAGAAAATGTAATAATAAACAAAAAAATGGATGACGGAGATGGAAAACTCCTGATTCATAATATGTAATTCTCAATCAGCTTATTGACAGTAACTCAGTTATTGATGTTATGTTACTATACGGGTTATTTTTTAGCTAGTTTTTGTTCATTTTAGTTTGAGAGCTGATGAGATTGGAGAATGTAAGTTTTGGGCTCTCTTTAAGGTCCCGTTTCAGACATAGTGTTTATTCTTTTTATTATAATTAATAATAATAATAATAATAATAATAATAATAATAATAATAATAACAACAACAACAATAATAATAATAATAATAATAATAAAATATAATAATAATAATAAATCGTCTTTATTTGGGCGAGATTGAGACTTAAAAGTCTCTTCTTCCATCTAACCCATCGTCATTAATTATGAAATTAGAAGAAGAAAAAATTAGAAGAATTGTGGATGTAAAAATCCTAAGAGATTCTTAGGAAAAAAATCCACTCCAGGAAAACACCCACAAGGAAGGGGGGTGTGAAAAACCTGCGCAAACCTACCGATAGTAATAGCTAAAAGATAAGAGAAGAGAAAAACATTCAAAAATAAATAAATACACTACCAATAAGTACTTACATGCGATACATAAATATGAATCAGTTAACATTTAAACAGAGATAGCAATATACAAAGTAACATTAAAAACAAAATAGAAAAACAAGGAAAACGTACATTATCAGGAAAAATAAAAGAATATTATAAAAAAAGTATCAAAATAATGCATACAGTATGTACTAGTCAAAATTTTATATAACATTGACATTTAGGTAACTCTAAGTAAGGATAATTGTACTCGCACATGAAATGAAATACACAACGGCTTTGGCAATTTCATCAATATCCATTATCAATTATTCCATATCAGCTAATTCACTCCTGGTTTACTTTTGATAGTTGATATTCTGTCTCTTTTTGCTACGCTTCTTGGTCGCTTGCAAGTTTCGTCCAATCAATGAGAATATTCCATTTTCGTCGCCTTTTCGTTCATTTTATCGTTAATCATTAGTTTACATCTTATTAGATCACACTGTTAATCTTAATTTTAGCTCTTTTTCTTTTTGAGATTGTTATCTATTTGGGTTAAATATTTTGTTTGTTATATGTTAATGTTTTGCAATGAAAAACTCAACAATTCTTTGAATTTAAATATTTCTTCCGATAGCCTTCAAAAATCTTCAGGCCCCCTCGGTTTTTTCTCCAACTCTCTGATCGCAAATGACATTTTTGACTCACTATTCCCGCATCTCGACCCTGGATGATTTAAAGTAAATTCAGGTCCAGAAAGGACGTCGAGATGACTTTCCATTTGCCCTTCCTTTTGCCCACCACTGTCCCCTCGACATGCTCGCAATACATCCTGAGGTCGCCACGAGGAAATTCTATACGAATCTTCATTGCAAGAAAACTCACGCACATGTAGCAAAAGAGAGAAAGAATTGAGGAGGATTTCATGTCGTTCTATAGGAACACTGGATTTGTGCCTCTAGCGTAGTTGACCTGAATCTGGGTCCGCGGAGTGGCAGTGGTTTTTCACTGAGGCGACCTCGCGAAAAGAAGTTGAATGCATCGATCCACTCCGGAAAATGGTTGCTGTTTTCTTCTACCGGTACATGCATCGTTCCTACTACGTGAAACTTTAATGTTACATGTACTTTCCTTTCCTACGGTTCTTGAGTTTAAATTATTTTTCCTTTTAAGGAGTTAAAATATTATATTCTCTATCTTAAGTTCATATTATTTACGTAGATGTGTCAATACTAGTTGTTTTCAAATGGTGTATTTTTTTTAATACTTTAGCTGTATTTCTGAGCAAATTAGGTATTTTTAGAGATCAGGTTGAAAATGCTAAGCAAAATTCTACAACTTTTTTATAATGTACGACCGGTTTAGAGAATAACCACTCATCATCAGGTACACAATTTGTATTTCTTATGCCTGAAGAATTTTGAAACTGGTCGTAGATTAAAAAAGATTTTGTAGAATTTTTCTTAGTAATTTCAACATGATCCCGATTACGGAACTCCACCAAATCAATTCTAATTCAATAAAAAATGTAGCTAATCTAATTTAATGCGAGACACTGAGGACATAAATTAGACGAATTCAGTGATTGCCTTAGTATATATTCATTAATTATATAAATTATTCAGTATAAATCCTTTTGCTACTCAAATAAGTCCAATTTATGAATGGATACTTACTAATAATAATAATAATAATAATAAAACGGCTTTATTCGGGCGAGATTGAGACTAAAAGTCTCCTCTTGCATCCAACCCATCGTCATACAATACATAAATAATTAATTTAAAGAGATAGTACGAAAAAGATATGAGAAGAATTGTGGATGTAAAAAACCTAAGAAATTCTTAGGGAAAAAAATGATCCACTGCAGGAAAACACCCGCTAAGAAGGGGGCTGTGAAAAACCCGCGCAAACCTACCGATAGTCATAACTAAAAGGATGGTAAGAAACATGATTACATTTTATGAATACACTATCAATAGTTACACATATGGGATACATCAATACAGTAATAAAGACTGAATCGCGTTTACGTCTCGATGAATAAAGATTTGTGGATGGACTTTGTTTTATTTTAGAATGAACAAGATACAATGCATTGCAAGTGATTTCAAGTTGACCGTCTGGATGTTTTGTTTGCTTTTGATTCCATCACTGATTTGTGTATAATTAGTAGGATACATAGACACTTAAGAATGATTGGTCTATTGGCGTATATCGTATTTGTCCTCAGAACTATAGTAAATGGTTGGGAAAATTACTTCGTAGACGTGTTCAAAAGAACTAAAGTTAGATACTCGTTTAATCCAGGGAAGATAACCGCTATGTAATTGTTAAAATTGATCTGCAGGTTATTTGGTTAAGAAATAATTTCAAAAGGCAACATTAATTTAAAACAGAGAATCGATATATATTATACATCGGTATAATATATATGGATTTTGCGTGAAGAACCCCTCGTCATGATTTATTTTCTTGACAGAATTATAAATCTAGTTCTACTACTGCTTCAGTAGTATTTATACCTGTATGAATACCTTTAATCCTCCAGAAATGTTTAGATAAACATTTTGTAAACTTCTCTTATAAATTGATAAAATGAATTATATACATATAGGATGTAAATATAGCTTGCATACTGCAAGCAGATCGACAGCACAAATTTCACCCTGGAAGATATAAAGCTTATACAATTAAAATTTTGAAGTCGATATCTTACCGGGAAGATACAAAATTATGAATTCGTTATCCCCATACAATTGTATAGGATAATGTAAATGGCTTTCTGGGATCGAACCAAGGACGATCAATGAAATCTAACAAAACATTTTTAAAATATATCTATGATTCTATATATATATATATATACCGAATTTCAAGTTTCTACAGTATTGGTAAGGGGTTCAAAATAATTCTTAAAAATCGGATCAACTACTGATTGTAGAGACACCTGGTATCGAACCCAGGTCATATTGGCAGCTGAGAATGCACAGTATGACTTATTAGGACTTGATCTTATCTCATGCAAAGTTTCAAGTCGATATCATGCCGGGAAGTACCTAAAATTTGTTTCCGTTATGTCCATAAGAAATGCATTGAAGAATGTAAATGGCTCTCTGGAATCGAACCAAGGACAATCAGCGGAACGTTGAATAACGTACATAAAAGATATTTATGATCTCTATCTACATGCCGAGTTTCAAGTTTCCATCTTATCGGGAAGTGATTTTTAAAAAATCTTAAAAATAGCAATGTAAATTAATTAGGAGAATATTTGTCCTGACCTAGCGTCGAACCAAGGAAAATCATCGATGATGTCTTGCAGCGATACCTGGAATTTCTACTTTTCCGGGAAGTGCCTCAAAAAAATTTTCGAAAATCCCCGTAATGCATCTTTATGGTAAAAATCGGGAATTAGAGGCCTTCTGGAATTGAACCCATGACACTGAGGTTCAAAATCGCCTTCTTTCTGGCGGTTACACGTTATGGCCAGTACGTGGTAAAAATTTCTAGAACATGGTTAGAATTTTGATCCCCTATGAATGAATGAATGAGTGAGTGTTATATAGGTATATCCGGAGAAACGTCTATATATAATAGATACTTTTTTACATTTCATTCCCATTTTATTAATATAAATACTTTAGTTTTATTTGCTTTAATTTTGCCTCTTTGTAATTTAAATATGTAAATTTTAGCAAACGGAATCCTTTAACTTGTGTGAGGGTTTTAAGATCTTCACATTCTTTAGCTTTTATGCTTCGCAGCAATGACATAGTACTCAGTAGATGAGCTCTAATTACCAATTAGAAGGAATATACCCTGATACACTTGCTTTATTCGTAGTATATTTTAACTAATATTGATCTCAGAGTTGCAGTTCTTCAAGTTGAAGCTTTCAAGTGTCAGCTTCCAGATAAGATTTAATTTACGCTTTTTGAAAGTATACACATCTCTAATCTTGGCAATTTCTTTAACAAAAAATAATTAAAAAAATTTAACTTTATGTCCTAAAAAATTCTTCAAAGATTCTCCGTCATATAGAGATTAAAAACTAAGTTAAACTGCGTAGAAATTTTAAGCGGGTCGCCGAATGCTTAAATCGAGATCTCCAATTTCTAGTGAAAAAGAGCTGTTTTCAGCCCTTTTATCCCCGGAGAACGGAATTAACAGCGGTCTTGGCAACACGTCCGTACGCCGGGAAGTCACCGATGCGAAAAACTCGCAGCCCCAATCCCACGCCGCCGTCACGGCCACGACTCTTAAGTTCACGCCCTCGCCACAGAAGCCGAGGATTTAGAAATTGCTCGGAAAAGAGATGTGTTATCCGCATCGCCAGGAAAAGACTCCGAAAAAGTCTTTGTAATCAAGCCGATCGGGTCGGTGTCGAATGGGGGCGATTTTTTCGGATGGATCCCAAACGTCGCTCCCGACCCGACCTCAGACTCATACAACACCGTTATCTCCTCCTCTCGCTACATAAAAAACCCTCTATTGTCGCCGTACTCCGGTACCGTCCGATCCAAAGGCTTTAATAACTCATTCGACAAACCTAATTCACGTTCTCGAGTTCTTATTCGCATTCTTACGTTTGCCACCGGCGGCCAGTGCCTTCCGAAGCAGCATTCTGGAGAGCAGTAAATCAGCACCAAGGTGGATTTTATTTTTTCATGCGCGGGAAAAGTAAAAAAAAATGGCGCCCAGATCGCGGCCACCGACGACAGCGCCACTCGACCACCGTCGTTTGTTTCGCGGGACAATCGGATTAAAGTGGGCGGGAAAAGAAAGAACATCCGCAACTCGCGCGTTTTTATTCCACAGTACGGCCACTTTGTTTTTATCCTTTTCATTTGACCCAATACGTCAAAGAGCAGCTGAGGATGAGAGCATTTGGTAGTTCCCCTTCGGTCCTTTAAGGGTGAAATAACTCAATTCCGACGGGTTCGTGGGCATTTTCGCGATATTATGTCCCGATCTCGTTTCTTCCTCTTCATTAATCGCATCAGGGATGGTAAATGTCCCGAGAGAGCCTTCCGGAATCAAGTGCTCGGCTTAAATATTTATTTTGCGTTTGTGCCAAAAGGTCGTTTGTCATCGCTAATTCCAGCTTTTAATTCGGTGATGACTCTGTGCCGGAAGGATTTTGTTAATAGATGTGGATGGCGTTGAAGTTTCCGCGTTTAAATTCTCTTTCCGGTTACAGATAAACTTAATTCAACACATGAGAATTTGACGCCAAATCAATCATAATTGTTTGCTCTAAATTCTATTAAGTCTCTTTACTCCACTCACCATTAATTCAATTCCCATACTTAATGTGCAGGTGGTTAATTATAAACTCTAGAAGATAAAATTTTATCTCGTCTCTTTGTATTTTGTTATAAAGAGGAAAATTTCTAGTTTAGTTTAGCTTATTTTTCTTGCTGCATGATATGAATAAATTCATTATTATTTATTTTATATATTCATATAAGTGAAACCTCAATGAGATTATTCGGTGGAGGAAAGAATATACTACAGTCAAATAAATATTCGTCTTAAAGTGTTCACACATTGCTCCCATATTATTTTGAAGTACGTGGCTCATGCTAATTTTATAAGTTTAAATAATGATTATAAACCGATAATATGTTCAGTCATATCTTAAACGATACTTTAATTCATCGTAAGACGTTATGATTTCCGTATCTTGCAAGGATGACTACATATTATTCTGTTACCTCAATGTTCTTATTTTCACTTCTTATGTATGAATTTTCATAAAGAGCGATTCAATATCGAAATAATTTTAGTTTTATGTCTCAGTATGAAATGCAAGTAAATTTAAAAGGTATAACGACAATTGTCAATATTAAGCATATTCAAGTACACTTAAGATTTCTGAGTGCCGGATATATGTGAAATTGACGAATGACGTTTTCATAGAGAAGATGCATATGGGTGTAGAGGTAAAGTCGAGAATCCAGCCCATGTTAATTAGCAATTTCGGTGCACCACACCTCGCTGGAGGATTCCGGATAGGTTTCTGATAATAGGAAATCTCAGCGCAGGGAAACCGACGCTTTAGAAAAGCAAAAAATCAGCCGACCGCGCGCTCATGTTCCAGGCTAGGAGAAGAGACGGACAGACACACGGGAGGTTGGACAATCGGACGCCAGATGGCAGCGCCTCTGTCCGAGTGCATTTCCGTGTCCACCTCTGTCGGCCAACCGGCGCGAGATAAAAGTGCACTGAGTGGAGGAAACCAGAGGAAAAAAGAAGAATCCGCTTAACACCTCGTGGCCATTTGCAGTACGGGATTGAGGGACGCTCGCAGCGCCGTCGCGCGTGCTGGCGGAAGCCATAGGAAACACCTCTCGTCGAACGCGAGACTTCCATTTATAGGTAAAGCGGAATGGAGGAAGGGTAGAGAGCCTTGATGGACAGAATGGGGATTACATCTACGGAAGGGCAACAGGAAGTTGGCTGGAGGGGGATGGAGTATAGGGGTTGAGGACGTAACTGTAGGGGATGAGTCACCTGTCTCGTGGTGTGACAAATATCCGCGGAGTAATTGATGGTCGTCCGCTTTGAGGGGTTAAAGAGAGAACTATTAGGAGCGAAGGGACATTAAGGAAGATACGGGGATGAAACAGGCCTTCGATATGGCATGTTCATGCCGAATGGCAAATGAGTTGGATCCGAACGATGGGAAGCTGATATTTGGGCAAACAATTCGCATCTGCAAATGAATTACGATGGCACGCACTTCAGGTCAATGATTTACAATCGATTGTGAATCTGGTTGCCTTCCAGCAGGATCTCAGCGCTTTGTCGCCACACAATGGTTTACAGCAACTGAATGGTAATTAATCTGACAAGGGAATTTTATCTTTTGAACTTCTTCATTATTTCTGTCAATAATTTTCATGCTCGATCTATCTTTGCGCTTATAATATGAAATTTAATCGAATATTCTTTCATTTGTTTCTTTCCCATTGTACTACTCGCAGGCCCATTTCATTCCTGTAAGAATTTTATGACTTATGGAGACATCTCTCTTTGTTTTTATCGCAAGAAAACCTGAATGATTAAGGGGTTAAGGTGGCAAGATAAAGGGATATATTTTCGTTGCCTAGCCATGATATCTTAGGGCAGAACATATGTTGCTGTCGCCTTTATTAGGTACACATTACATCAGATTCTTCTGTTATGGCTTATATCATGGTAAATACTTCCACTGAATTACCGTATGTCTCACTTCAATATCAGAATTGAAGCAATTACTTACTTATTTTTAAGGACTTCAAATATGCACCAGGCCAGGTGGTAGTCATTCCTGAGGTGGGGTGGAAAAATAAAATATCCTCCGTGGTACTCACCCGAGTCTTGAGTAATACCCCACAGAACCTTCCGAATGCAGTATATCATATATAAAATTAGAAGTTATGAAATTACAAAATTTACATGAATATTTCAAAAGTCACAACAATATTACAGTAATCAAAACTCTTTTAATTATTTCAATGAATACATTGCAAGAAGTGGGAAAAGGTTCAGAAACTTCTCCATGTAAATTTTTCCATTCTACTAATTCCGAATTAAGAAATGAATACTTGCAGACATCTGTTCTCTGTTGACAGATGTCTGCTTAATTTTATTTGCTTCCATCAAATTTTTGTTTTCTCAAAAGATTGAGAATAAATTGATTTTTTCACAGTGTTTTATGAGATTCACTATTAATATTCCGTAACGATTGAAATCTCTTTTAGTTATCGTTACTAACCTCATAAGTAATCATCATTGCGTTTATTACGGTATCAATTTTGAGGATATAGGAAGATTGGCACTTTATCGAAGCCACGTATATGCAGTAATGATGAAATACGTGGAGAAATAACTTTCTATCACTTTAATTATCCATGAAATCGTTCAAATAATTACAGTTGTTATTATTTTGTTCATTCGATAGTGGTCTCAAAATAAAAAAAACGTCTCCTAAATTTCAGAAGTTTAACTAGTGCTTCGGATTTTTTTAAAGTATTTATGTACTGCCTTTATGGAACAACTTTCGTGAAGCTTTTTCCAGCGCTGAGAAATTTCTCTACTTCCTTTCCCTTAAATTATTTTCCTGTACTAATTTGGAAAGGCGAAATTGAGCAAAGTGGGTCGAAGCTTTTGTATTAATGAAAAAAAGTTAAATGAAAAAGTTACTGCTCTTTTTTTCGAGTTGTTGCTTCCGTCACCAAATGTTTAGGTCAAGGTCTTTTAGGAGTCTCAATTCTTTTCTTCAAGATCCTACTTGTTTTAGAAAGCCGTGGAAAAATGTGAAATTTTACAGAAAAATGAGATGGAAACATTGGTATGACGAAAAAAGTTTTCGAAACTGAGGCTCGTAGAAGTTTAAATCGAAGGTCGTGCGAATTAAATCGTAAGGAAATAAATGTAATGAACAGCAAAGAGATAAAATATTTCCAATTTCTGTAGGTTTAGCGGCGATAATTATTTTGAAAATAAATCTGACCTTATTACGAAAATTTAGAGGTAAATGTATTGGATGTGATTTTCCAGTATCTGTAATATTGTAAATTCTTGCGTTCTATCACATACTCTGTATATTAAAGGAAGTGCTGTGAACTTGGAAAAGACTAATAATAATAATAATAATATTTTATTTACCGCAAACAGGAAAACCCCAATTACATGCGATATAATATACAATGTAAATAAAACATATATAAAAATATATATACATCACAAGAAATTTAAAATAAATTAAAAAGATATTTGAGTAAATTTTCCGCTTAAAAGACGGAAGCGAGTTATGAAAAATATTAATATAAGGGGTTTTACTTCAGACCTCATTTGTCATTATTATTCTGGCCATTTGTTCATATCGGCATACATCCACACGCCCAACGGAGTCCCTAAACAGCATGGTATGCCTGGAGCGTCTCAGTGGTACATTGAGGTTCACAAGCGAAACAAGTTTACCAGAGTTTACCAAGTTTAATTGCGAAGATTGATGTCAGATGTATCCACAGATAAAAAAGGGAGTAGTATATATGGTTATTTTTATCGGAATTGATCATAATAAACCTCTTGTCTATATTTTCATTTAACATACAATAACAGATGCATAGAATCCTATGCTTGGGCCGTGACTTTGTTGTATTCTCCATCAGTAACAAATAAAAAGATTAAATTTTACCAACCACTTAAAATTAATAATAAAATTTCTTGCGGTTCATAAACGTTGATTTTTTTATTTATTCCGAATAGATACATTGGTAAACTACAATGGCAACATTATTCTGATATAAATTTCGATAACTATGTATAAACTCACTAATTAATTTCTTAACTTAATGACAGCTTCGGCTTTATTTTTCGAAGAAACGGAATATTTTTACACTCCTTTGTGTACAGAATAGAGAAATTGTATTTTCGTTTACTCCTGTTTCAGTGTCAGTGGAGCGTTCATCGCGATGATAGTATAAAAACAACTAAGGTAGGAACGACGATTACTAATGGAATTTGGTATCTCAAGGTTGAATGAAAAGCGTTAATTATAGATTATTCTACATTTACGTATGTTTTCTCATAATGTTCTGTATTAGTGACGGTAGCAAAAGTAAACTATCGAACTCCTCATCTTGCCTAGTGGGCTTCATTTCCTCACCAGAGCTTTCGGTAGTTGACGACAGAAATTCAAACTGTTTCGTAGTTGACTAAAATCTCGTTTTGTTATTGCGCAGAACTCGAAACTTCGCATAATTATTACAAAATGATTGATTTGTTTCCTTTTGTAGTTTTTCGATATCTTTACACCTCAAAAGGTACAGGGCGTCAAACTTTTATTTGTCAGGCATTTTATTATCAGGCATATTATTTTATTTTTCTCTCCCCAACAGCAATGACTACCACCTGGCCTGGTGCCTAGTTGTGGTACCTACGAATAAATAAATAAATAAATAATACATTTCAGAAACCTTTTACAGAAAAAGAAGACACATTTTGGAGAAATATTCAAGTAAGCTGCTTAATAGATGCTTCTGAAGATACTGTTGCAAAGAAAGACGGTACGGTAATCTAGTACAATTATTTATTTTTCGATTAGTTGCTGTTTTTGCGTTCAGTTTTGAGCATTTGCTCGTTTAAAGCAAGAAAAATGGGGAACACCTTCTTCGGCCAATTTCCGAGATTAAGTAAGATTAAAACGGACAAGCAATTCTCTTGTACCACATCAATAGCAAAGGTTTCTATTTACATACGGACCTGTCCTCCAGGCTGCATACTGCACAGGCAGACGATAACTATTATCTTCAATTTTCATTTAACGTTTACTTTCATAAATAAAGATGGAAACCTAGTAATTTCCAAACTAAATTTATTTAGCCACGATCCGTATACTATAGAATAGTTTTTACTGAATTTGAAGATGCTTCCGCGGAAATTAAACCGCTCGTGGTTAAATAAATTTAGTGTGGAATTGACTAAGTTACTTTCTTTATTCATAGCTTTCCATAAAGTTACGCCTTTCAACGTCGATTTCATCAGGTTTACTTTCAATTTTCACTGCGATTTCAAATATGTATAATTTCCTCAACTTGGGAAGCTTATGCTCGTGGAGCAAACGTATATATTTTATCGCGAATCGGAAGGGGTTTCTCGTAATTCTTCAAGAATATTTTTCCTGACATCTCTCGCGAGAAAGAGGACAAAAAAGATGAAGGGACAACGGAAGAGAGCGGCATGTAAAGATCCAAAGGGGTTTTAGAATGCTCAGTGGAGAGTGGCAGAGCTTAACGAAGATGGGCAGGGATTTGTACCCTTAAGTGTTTCAAAAATGACTTTTATGGAAGTAAGAGCCGGAGTAGTGGGAACGCGAGCTGCGAAGGATGAGTGTGAGGAGGGAGAAAGAAGTGGAAGTGCGAAACAAAGGAGAAAACATAAGGGGAACGAAGGAAAGGGGGAGCAAAAGGAAAAATTCGAGGGAATAATTGTTTGGTGGCTTTAATCCCACAATTTGGCGAAAGTGAGAAAAGCAAGAGATTCGGAAGAAGAAAGGAAGGGTACGTATTGCCACTTTATCATTTTAAGTTTAGTAGGTTGGAAAGGATAATTGGGGATTTTGCGGCTCTCGAGTCGGAGGGAAAAAATGCGATCAAATAATGAAATGGAAAGGGGAAAAACCTTCGAGCTCTCTCGCTAATTAAAATGAGAAAACATCGCGCGATTCTTTTCATTTTTCCCTCTCTTTTCTTTGCCGGATATTTTAAGTCGCGGAAAAATAATTCAAACTACTCGCGCGGAAGGTTTTTGTTCCCCTCCTCGCGATGGAGCTAGTAAATTAATAACTTCTCTACCACCTTTGAAAATATCCTAATTGGGGGATTTATAACTTAAGACGCTTCTGAGGGTAATAAAAAAAAACGCCGACTTATCGTGCAGTCCATATTCTTCGTACAAGCCTTCTCGCGGTGTAGCTGGAAATGAGATTTCCCTTTGTTGAACGTTGCGATTCTCCGAAGACACTAATTGGATATTAATGAGCTATTTTAATGCCGCTGAGAGAGCCAGTTAATTTTATACCGAATGCAGATATTTTTAAGTGTGATGAAAACCTCGAGATGAGAATTATGACGCATTTTCCAGGTGGGAGTCGTGTATCTAATCCTCATTACGAGAATTGAATTCCAAAAGCAATCACTTTTTTGCAGATCTGAGCCGATGATTTAATTACAAACGGAAGATAAATTATTCAGCGTTTGGTAAAATATAAAATATTTGGTTTTTTTTCCAATATTGTCTTCGAATGCATTTTAAGATCGAAATATATGGCTTTTTCATTCATCTTTTCTGTCATGTACTGCAAAAATTATTGATATTCACGTTTAATGATAAGAAATCTTCGAAATTAAAATTACGTATCTTTTATTTGAAATGCTACCGCATCTGCATTCTATAAAGCCACTTGGTGTTTGATTTTGGGAGAGAGGTTACAAGAAGATTGGAACATGTCTATATGATAATCTGGTATTAGATTTAGATATTCACCCTGCCATTTTTCCTTTGGTAACGTATGGCAAGGGGTGTATCAACACCAATATCTTTATCTAACGCTGAAAATTCTAATAAATTTTCTAATGACCTACAGATAAAACGACTTAAAGTTAGGATAAACATCCTTCATGTTCGTTATTCCCTTTTGTGAAAAAATAAACTATAAGTTATTAAATCTAGCAATATCTGATAGAACGTATTCATAATTCGTTCAAACAAAACACAATATGACAGCGACCACGATAAAAAGATTGATAAGATCTGCACATATAATTTTTTGTAAACGTAGTCACATTGCGTCTAATGAAAGAGTATGAACGTTTTCATTGACGTGATCTCCGCATTTAAATTTTTCTATAAGCTTCCATCGATATCTTAGTTATTTTTCTGGAGCGAATCCCTCCCAAAGGGACTTTATCATACCCGTAAAACTGCTGAGGAGCCTGAAATTTCCGTTAATAACCATCGTACGTGGGAAAATCACTTCTATGATTATACTATTATCGCCATTTGCAAGTCATTAAATGTTGATTGAGATGTGATGAAATACCAAATATGAACGTAACCACAAGCCTCACGAGGCTGGTGTAGAAGGAAACTGCATTTATATCTAAAACGGTTCAATTTATTAGCCTGTTAGGGCTTTGTAATATTTTTTACCAAATATATCTTCATGGCTCGATCTCGAGGGAATTTTAATGTATTGTTATAAAGTATGAAATTTTAATTGTAGTATAAGATGGGCGGACAGTATTTTTTAGGGAAGGATGAATGATGAACGTATTTGGATCGGATAGCTGAGTTACAGCAAATGATTATTCTTTATCATGTATATGCAAATTAACAAAAATTGGTAAATTTAACAAAGTCGTATAGTTTTAAAACTATATAAATTTTTAATCCGTTGAATACGTTAGTATTTATGTCTTTCAAAGCAAGTGATACATCGCAATTCTATTTGTAGTGCCTACGAACGTATTTCACATCGGTTTCTCTCCTGCTGTAGAGATAGTAGCAGCAAGAATTAGCCTTTTAATTAAAAGGCTTGAGTTCGATTTAGAACAGACCCTCCGGCATTCAGGAAACACATGGCTTACCGTACAATCGTTGTGGACTTATCTTAATTTATCGAAACTAATTTAGGTATTGAAGTATTTTGCTCCCCAGTCTTATTCATTGATAAAATGGTTGATATTTTACCTAAATTCCCTTAACAACAAATTCGTTTTCTTTTGACCCATTTTGATGTTGGACTGCTTACTAAATCATGGAATTCCTTATCCGAATGCTGTTTTATGATTTAATTTTTACGTACATACTGTAACTCATGTACCAACGTCTTAAATTGAAAGAAAAGACTAAGTAATTTCCACACTAAATTTTTAATTTAAACGACCGGTTTCGGCATTGACAGCCATCCTCAGGATGGACCTCAGGATGGCTGTCAATGCCGAAACCGGTCGTTTAAATTAAAAATTTAGTGTGGAAATTACTTAGTCTTTTCTTTCAATTTAAGATGTCGTTCCACGAAGTACAGCTAGGACATATTGATTACCAACGTCTTCTTTGCATAAAATTTAAAAACACTTACGGTTGTTCATTAGTAAATAATTATCATTATACATATTCTGTTGTAATAAGAAAGCCTAGTGAGGCTTCGAGGACAAACTAGTTCACAAAATAAGGTCATAGTTTTCTTTCTATCAATGGCTCCAAAATTCATGATAGATAAAAATATCCAATCTAAAATCAGGTAGCTGAAACTCAAAACTATGCTCTAAATAGTAAAAACGGAAGGAAAACTTTTGAAAATGTACAGATATTTAAAATACGAACTTAGCCAACGGATGAATGGGAAATAGCACCTTTCATGATTAAAAATGACATATAGCAGGATTAAAATTTTCAGTTTTGCGGAGATTCTTATGTTGAAAAATTAAGAAGAGAATAACAATTACTTTTCAAATTTACTTTCTTAATTCCAATAATTCGCTCAATTTTCACATACCATTTTTCCGTTACAGGCAAATTCTTCGAGTGACTTGCTCCCAAAAATACCACATGCAATGACCACATCCAACCCAACCTTCAAAGAGGTTTATATTTTTACTGAATAGTTGTGAATCAGTTCCTTTAATATAAATTTTTATTAACTCAAGGTTCATTAGTGTGGTATTTTTTTGAATTTTTTTCATTCGAAGAATCGATTGTTTGAATAGCTTGCTTCTGAAGAATTTGCTTTCGAAGAATCCGTTTTCGAAGATTTTGAATGTTCCCCATTTCTCCTGGTGTTTACTCAATTGCCACTATGGAGTGTGAAAATAGAATATCGAAGTTTATAGTACATTTGGAGCACTTGTAAATTTGTGCTGGATATTCCGGGATTTTTAGAATCCTAATTCGGGATTTCGGGATTTTAGCGGGATCTCAGAGCTCAGGATTCCGGAATCGCAGCTCTAAGTCACGGGTCAGATTAAAAAAGAAAATCTTCCTCAAATGCAGGCGAAAAGCAGAACACCCTGGTGCGAGGCAAATGGGAAAGCCAAATTGGGCAGATTTAAAGACAAAGATAGGAAGCAATTTGGTAAGCAAGAGGGAAATCGCAAAAATCGGACTGAAAAGAGGAAACAGGAGAAACGGCGGGCGTGAGGCGTTTTGTAGTCGTTAAGACCGAGTACAAAAAGGATTGGAATTTATGCACCCGGAGCACCATTCCCTGGAAACCAGTTTCTCCGACTTAGCCAAGTACCAAACTATATTTATCTCACGGTACGTTCCCACTCCTCCCTTGCGATTACGCAACAACGCCGCCGTAGAAAAGTCTCGTATTTCCCGAGACCGGCTTTATCTTTTTCTTCGCATCTCACTCTCGTCGATGACTCTTTAAAACTTGCTACCGTTGCCTTTCGTCATTAGGTGCTTGCGGAACAAATGCAGCTGGGGTAGGGGTCAAGATGGATTTACGATTGAGGTCAGGGAAATTTATTGTTTCTGAAGACTTGGAGTGAATATACGCTCCACTAATGTTAACAAGAAAATGTGGGAAAGGTAAAAACATTTTCTCCATGTATCACTAGTATGGATTCTAGGTTGTAATTTGTATGGCAGAAATAACGATTTAGTGTTTCTGCTGTGACACGATTTTCTTAGCCAGACAGCCAACAGGTTTCTCAAGATAATTGCTATGACAGAAAAGTATTATGTCTCTTTCCTGGATCTCATTAGGTGCACGAATAATTTAGTGTTCATGTATATTAGGAAGTTCGTTGTTTTCCCTCACTGTACCATATGCCATAACGCGACTTCGTAGGATAGAAATATAAATTCAAATTACATCACATTCAGTTCTTGGAAATTACACATTTAGTGGAAATAATATATCCTCAAAATTAGTTTCTTGCAATTTTTTATTCATTTTCTGAATAACAATTCGATTTAATACTACACGATTAAGTTTAAATATCGTGTTCATTTTATTGAGTGTGATTTAGAAATAATCACTAAATTTAATTTTTCGCGAAATATAATAGTTTTTTATTTTTGAGGCCGCATAAAGTACGGTTTACAAAATGGATGGATATTGATATTACTCAATTTTACATGGCTTTAAATTTTATTAAATTGACTACTACAATATACGATGACCGGTAATATATATATCATATATTGGGCATTAATATTTTCTGAAATTTACTTAAAACTATTTCATCCAAAAATAATCGTTATGACAATTATTTGCAGACTATCATTACAAGATATAAATTATTCGCAAATTTAGGAATGATTATCACGAGATTGTCTTCAATCATATCTAATGCAGTGCTTAGTTTATATCCATACATGGCGAAAGGCAAAGTACGTATATACATTTTAATTCAAATAAATGTTTCATAGAGAACTTTTTGATAAACAAGAAAGAAAGCATAAGTTTAAGAGGGACGGGTAGAGAGCGGGAGAGTGTTGACAGGGAAGTTCTAAAAGGAAAAGAAGTGTTGAATACGAAATGAATGGAAGAAAGTGCTAAAGTGATCCTATCGAAAAAATACTCGAATACCGTTGAAAAGTAGATGCATTTGGACTCAGCTAGGGGAAAAGGCGCTTCGATCTTTACCAAATACTTCGCCATTCTGCCTCTCTTGTACATCATTCTACTCGTGCGAGCTATTCTGAAATACCCTTACATTAACGTAAACCCTCGATCTCAGTTTAATTAGAGCTTCAAAACATCCAATAATTAAGTATCTTACAGTTTCAAAACTAGCCTAATGCACCTTAAATATCCATGAAGCAGCCTTTACATTCTGTGCATGCATATACCGCTTCACCAATCTATATCAATCACATCAGTCACACGATGTCAGTCGATTCCTTTCTGTCTTCACTTCCCTCGAGTCACTCTTCATCACTTCATCTGCTGTTACCATGCTCGGCATTGAGTGTTTTTATATTTTTGTACTTTTTCGGTTACCCCAGTCGCACGTTTGTCAGTTTCTCTCTTAGAAATGTTTTTGATATAGATACCGACTCAATTTCAGCTGAGTACTTATTTCACTTAGATAGCAAGTTGGAAGTTCTTTTGCTCCATGTTCTCAAAGAAAATTATTGATAATTTTTGACGAATTTTGAAGGGATAATTGTGAATAGTAAATAAATAACTACCACGTGAGTAGAAAGGAAGCAAATATAATTTCCTGCAAAATCGGATTTGAAGTGTCGATAGGTAGGAAATTTGGTGTTTCTTTGTTAAATATCGGAAATTTGAGCTGAGATATCTGCACGATACCACAAGAGTGCTTTAGTAATGCCACCGTTATTTTAAAACCATATC
This sequence comes from Sympetrum striolatum, assembly GCA_947579665.1. NCBI lineage: Eukaryota > Metazoa > Arthropoda > Insecta > Odonata > Libellulidae > Sympetrum > Sympetrum striolatum. The sequence goes on along the minus strand of OX388347.1, from coordinate 73,088,717 downwards.
TTGGAAAACATTAATATAATTTCTAACTCATTCACTAACTCAGTTTAATTTTTAAAACTTAAATAACAACAGACAAAGCAATCGAATTCTAAACACTTACAAACTCTTAGTAACCTGCTTCTCTTCAATGTAAATAATACGTTGCTTCGAATAAATGTTAGATTATCTGACCTGAAATTGTGAAACACCATCCGAATACTTTACATAAAACAGTTATCGGCATTTTCACATGTATTTTGTCTCTATTTCGACCTTAGTAATTTTTATCTATCTCTATCTATGGTAACCTGAAACTCCTAAAATACCTAGCCTAAAATTATTCCTATATCTCAATTTTGAAATTTTCCAAAATTTCTTCCAAAATATTTTCAATTCAAGTACGCCTTGATCCTGGCTGGTTGACAAAATCCTTTGAAATTTTTATCTGCATTAATCGATTTTCATTTTACTTTCTTAACCATTATTTTTAGACCCATAGTTATTTTCTCCAGCATTTATGTACATGTACAAACTGCTATTCCCGGTATGAATAAAACGAAGTGATCTTATCACTGTAAGAGATAGCGTTCAGTGGGGGGATCAATAGGTGAGATAAGCTAATCATATGGAGCATCAGCGGAGTGAAGCGAAATCGTATCTGAATGGTGGAAGGCGATTGAGATAACACACAGCAAGCAACTCTAGGACATGGGAGCATGAAGTAGTGAGTTCAAACAACTCAGATATTCAAGGAAAGTTAACTTAAAGAGTAGAAATTGAAAATCTTGAGGCAATGGAAACATGTATGGATTGCACTGTTTATGATTACAAACTGTAACAAGACCTTTTTAGAAATAGAAAATTTTTAAATTTGTATTTTTATTATTTTTAGAAAATCGTTGAGGATTTCAAATTTTATCCTTGCATCTACGTAAATCTGTAGAAAACATAATATTTTAGACCACATTCTATTCTGAAACTACAGTAATCATGTATAAAATCGCATTGGCAAGATAAATCAAATAATTAGTTATTGACTATAGAACGATATCTATTTTTACACAATTTTAAGTACTATACAAGTAACCGTTATTGTGTACCTAGTAAAAATTAAAGTTGGACTTGTAAGACAATTATCTTTTCGGTACAAGGTATGTTGAGTTCACTTTTATTCGTTTTAGTTAATTGTTTCTGAAGAGACATAAAGGTTAGCTTTGATTATCGATGCAAAGTTTTTATTGCAAAAATAAACTATCAAGATCATATCATTAATTGACTGTTATATGAGATCAAACCGCCAACCCACGAACTATCCAATCTATACGTGTTTATCAGCTGTAACTATGAACATTAAGTAAATCTGAGTAGCTTTGGATTTGGTTGAAAGTTGCTGTTTTCCATTTGAATTCACTTTCTATATGTTATGCCATATCTGTTAGTTTTTAAGCTAGCTTTTAGCATAAATACAATATTACAATGCAATAATAAAAAGAGATACCAATAAAATTACATTAATTGAGGCATCCGTACGTTAAATAATTTTGAATATTTATTCAGTTATACAATTTATATATTAATTTAATTAGGTCCCTCTTGCTTGGGACTCTCACACGAGCATCAGCCAAGGGGAGCTTTTTCGGCAGAAAAAGGAGCTGAAAAACTTGGCTTATACAAGAATATACTCGTATACGGTAATCAATTTCACAGTAATGAGTAGGACTCAAAATTTAAGGTCCAATCCAAAAGGATGCTTTATAGAATATCTCTTGTTAGTTTACTGTTTCCAGCTCAGTGTTGAAGCGGACTGCTCATCAAGGATTAACACTTTTGATTTCATCTTCAAAATCCAAAGGATAAATACGTGATTCTTAAGTTTAGTTATGGAGAAAGAGGGCGAATTAGGATCAAGTGGCCTCCAGAACATGTCTCTTCCCTCTCAGGAGAGATTTCCTTTCCGTTTTTATTTTCGCTCCAACTTTCTCCATATCCTCCCTTCCATCCTTCCTGCGTCTTAATGGAGCAGTGGCTTAATGGACTCCTCTTTGCTCTTGTCCGAGACCACAACTTCTTCACAATGGAGGAGAAGAAACAGAGAGGATTCTTGTTCCTTACCCGTCTTCCTTATTCTTCTCTATCGTGATGTTTCATCCGTAGAGTAGCTCTAATTTCCTTTGACCCTAAGTTAGATTTGGTTGTCTTATATTCCTTGAGTTATATGAAAATATTCCATCATAACGTATGATACCGATTAATAAATAATTCAGGAAAGCAGTTACTTTTGTAATGCGATGTCCAAGGAATCTAAGTTCAAGTAAATGAAAATCATTACAATTGCCATATTTATTGTGAAAAGGAATCCGGTATTTCATATTCTTTGATTCAATTCCATTGATCCATGCTAAAAAGTGTTTTTGATACATTCTTGCATATGCAAGCATACTTCTGTCATAACACAGGTTTTTAAAGTAATCCTACATAATGTCGGCGGATCTAATCTGTCTTTTATTACCTTATTATTCATGGATTCGGAAGAATAAATATCTTTAAAGCAACAACTAATGATGGCAATATTTTGCTATTAATTTCCTTTGTACTGGTCCCCAAAAACCACATCCTGACATAGCCGGAAAGATAGGGGAAAGGATGAAGATTACTTTATTAAAACGTATAACATTTATTGGGAAAAACTTGCACGGGCAGACTATTGTATTCTTTATTTTTATTTAGAAATTTCATTTAAGTCGTTTGTAAACAACAACAAATCGTATCCCTTCATTCTTCGCGTATGTATTAATTTGACTGGTTTTCGTCTTGCATTCATAGAATGTCAACTCTAGTAATATGCGCTCGTTTCTGATCGCACACATATCCCCCCTTATATAAGCGGCAACTCTGGTTCAAAAACGAGCATGAAAATTGATCGCGTGGAGCAAAAATATGACTGCGAGAATAGGCGAGGTCAATTACGCAGACACCTCTGAAAACCTCCAGCTTTTCACTGCCTCATTTTCATACACGCGATTGTCTGCGCCCGTGTGACACAGTTTTGAGCACTTCGAGGACTTAAGGGAGACTATCTAAGGATTTGAGAGGCGGGGTTCGAAAGTGGAGAAGTGAGAGAATAAGGAACGCTGCGGAGGACGCTTTGTGTTCCACAGCATTCCACAGATGACGTCGCGACCTCGCGGCCACGGAAACGCTCGGAAAAAGTTCGCTTTTTTTTCTTTTTCTTCCCTCGTTTTGTTACATGGGTCATTGAAAGGCCACTCAAGTCTCCGGGCATCGGAGACGAGGAATTTAAAAAATAAAAGAGGAAAAGAACGGGAGTGGCTCTTCTCGTTCGAAATGCAAATCGGTGTCTCGTCCAAAGGGGGAGAGCCGCAGGAGGGAAGAAAAAAGGCAGGGTAAGGAAGTCCCGTCGATAAAGACTACTACTCTACTTAAGGGATTATATAAAGAGCCATCGTGTTTCGCCGGAAGGGAAAGACGCGTCGCGGGCAAAAATAAACGAAAGGCGTAACTACGGAAGGAGTTTACGGACTATTTATTTATTCCGAGTCTGGAGGGAAAGGGATTTGTTGGGAAAATAATCTAAAAATGTTGAAGATTTCGGAGTGGATGATTCTCCGAGCTTTTTCTCCAATATATATTAGTTCTTTAATTGTGTCGTCTGAATTTTGATTTATTCAAATTAGTGGACTGTTGAGGCAGAAATCGTCCGTATTTGTGTTTGAAAGCTAATTTGGTCGCTAGTTAGCTTAGCTTTATTTTCACTCAGAAGAATATTACCCCCGGATTACATCGTGAGCAAGTTGAATAAATTAGATAAGCATTTAAGAGCGGTACAATTCATTCAATTAGGGATGACATTTTTTGCTTTATGGAGAAAATGCGATTTTATTCTAACATTTTGAATGAATATCTTTTTATTGAAATTTTAAAATAACTCTTCAAAATAGAGTTAGAAAAGAGCCATGCACAAAAAACAAGTTAGAAGCTACACAAGAACTTCCGTGTAACTAATTATTCCCCCTAGCTTTAAATATTTTATAGTAATTTTAATATTCCTACAAAGTTTGAAACATAAATTGTATTTTGATGAATACATAGCCCTTATAATAATTTTTTAAATAACAACGGTGTGTTCCTTTGTGATTTTATTTGCTATCGTGAAAATAACTCATCTTTGTAGAGTTTTTGCATAGTTTATTAAGTACATAATTAAAAATTGTTCATGTACGAGGGTCGTTCAATAAGTCCTTAGAAAAAGATGGAAAAACACTTTTTTTTGGGGTAACTTTTTTTTATTTCTCAACATAATCTCCTTTCAGCTCTATACAATTTTTAAGCGTTTTTAAAAAATTTTTATGCCGTCCAAAAATAGGATTGATGTGAACAACTTTTGTTTGTTTATAACAATGGAGAAAAATGAGTTTCGGGCTGTGATTAAACATTTGTATTTGAAAGGATTAACGCCAAAAGAAATCAAAGATGAGTTGGATGCAGTTCATGGCACATCTGCTCCTGCGTTTGCAACTGTTTACAATTGGGTGAATGAGTTTAAACGTGGCCGTTCATCCACAAAAGATGAATATCGTTCGGGACGCCCAGAGGAAGTGACTACTTCCAAAACGATCGACAAAATCCACTATATGATTTTGAGTGATCGATGGATTAAAGTGCGCGAAATAGTTGAGGCCACTGGCATATCGCAAGATACAGTCGATTCAATTTTGCATGAAAAACTGTCTGTGAAAAAAATGTCTGCAAGATGGGTGCCGCGTTTACTCAGAGAGTAGAATAAGTGCAATCGTGTGGTCGACTCTGAGGTTATTTTGGCGCTCTTCCGTCGAAATCCTGCCGATTTTCTTCGTCGATACATAACTGTGGATGAAACCTGGATTCATTACTACAATCCAAAAACAAAGATACAGTCACAACAGTGGATTTTTAAGGGTGAACGGGCTCCGAAGAAGACGAAAACGGTGGCATCGGCAGGCAAAGTGATGGCCACGGTCTTTTGGAATGCACACGGCATCATCTTTATCGATTACTTGAAAGAAGGAAACACGATAAAAGGGGCGTATTATGCGTCATTATTGCACCGGTTGAGCGATGAAATCAAAGAAAAACGTCCACATTTGAAGAGGAAAAAAATCCTCTTGCATCAGGACAATGCGCGTTTGCACACCTGTGCTGTTTCGATGGCAAAAATTATGGATTTAAACATCGAATTGTTGTAAAATCCACCTTATTCACCAGATTTTGCCCCAAGTGACTATTTCCTGTTACCGAATTAGAAAAAATGGCTTAGCGGACGACGGTTCACTTCCAACGAGGAGATCATTAAGCAAACGAATGAGTATTTTGAAGAACTTCCAAAATCCTATTTTTCAGACGGCATAAAAATTTTTAAAAAACGTTTAGAAAAATGTATAGAGCTGAAAGGAGATGATGTTGAGAAATAAAAAAAAGTGTTTTTCCATCTTTTTCTAAGGACTTATTGAACGACCCTCGTAAGTAGAGCTAATGATTCCAGTTCATGGATTGTAACACTTATTTACTGATTCTCTGGCTTCAAATTTTGAAGTGATGCAAATAAGTGAAATATCTACAGATTTTATTTTATTCTGACTAGAATTTTATTTCAGCTTTCAATTAATTGTTCATAATTTAATCATACTCTTGGAATTAGAGGAAAGTAGATTGAAATCTAGCAAAGAAAAATATCCCACGAAGAAATATTCTTGAACGCTGAAATTATAGTTTATCAATTATTTTTCATCAAGTTTATTTTCTGCAGTACGATTTTTTAAAGTATGAGATATGTATTCTTTACTATCCTTATTCCAAAAGAAATCGTTGAAGGAAATATGAGAAAAACTGATATTTTGATAGTGTACTTGTATGCTATATTTTCACTATGTCAAGGAATACATCTACATCCATGAATTTACTCCAAATGCTGCTTTACAGCGCGTGGCAGTGGGTGCATGTACTGTGATTTTACTATCCTAATCGATTACTTTTGCGTGATGCTCACGAAATAAGTTATATCTTTATGCTTCAATTTCATATACTATTATTTCTGCATTATCAGAATGGTCGATATAACAAAGAAGATGCACAATTTAGTCGATTCCTGCTGATTGAATATACGGCCTACCATTTCCCAAGTAGCTTAAGTAGGCATAAAAAGTTGGACTTCTCCATTATCTATAGATAGAAAGGGTAATAAGATTTTCATTTTACGTTCACCTTTAGTTATGAAATCAGACAAAGTTATTCTTCTTAAATAGATTAAACCTAAAATAAGTCAGCTAAAGCCTAGAAATGTACTTCTTAGTCACTAACCTGATTTCACTCCACTCCTTGAATGGATGTAATTTCAATTCAAAAGTTCAATAAAAAGTCTGATGGGAAGGATTCTTAAAGCGAAGTTACATGGAAACTCCGAGCAAGAGAGAAACTCCATTGAGCGACTCCTGAACGGTAACACCAAAGGCATTTTCGCTGCAGACAAGGGAGGGAACATAAAAATATCTCTCTCTAACGCCGGAATCGACTGAGATTCCGAGCTTTAAAATCTTTGGAAATACTCTCGGCTCTCTTTTCATCGATCCTGTCGAAATTTTACGATCCCAACCCTTTTGCGCCTTCAGCCATGTCTTATTTGCGCGAAGGCGTTTATTCGTGGAAAACGTTTCCTTCCTTTGCTGATTTCTTCTCGTGTCAAAAAGACCCCCCGCAAGCGTGGATATACTCTCATGTAAATTTTCCTTTCTTGCAACGTCTATGTTCTTTCGCCGGGGGGTCTCGCTATGCGGAATAATGCCTCCGACTGCGCGAGGGTGCATTTACGTGACAGACGGGGGAGCGAAAGAATGGCCTGTTAGTCGAACTATACGCACTCACGTGTCAGAAGGAGGGAGTGGCTTTAAGCGGAGGAATAGAAGAAGGATGATTTCATTTCATCGGGGAGGGGTAGAATCCATCAATCTTTTCATGACCAATATTACCCTCTCTTCTCCATCACTACCTCTTATCAGCATTGACTCGCATCTCTTCTCCCTTGATTTTTCTCTCCATCGTCTTCGTGGAAATCATTCAGGTATATTACTCCAATACTTTGCTGAACCTTTCCACGCTTTTAATTGCTTTTATATGCTTTTATCAACTTCTTTTAACCTTCGTCTAAAATGAGGAATCAACTGTTATTTATTAAAAACACTATATCATGAATATGTTCATTTTTATAAAGACCGTCTGAATTTTACGGAAATAATTTATATTTTTTCTGTATTTTACAATCTTCTCGACACAATTACATGTGGTCAACCTCAAATATCCTTTCATTAAATTACATATAAATATTTTATTCTGTTTTCGAAACGTAAATGAAATAACGAAGGAATGAAAGAATACGAATATAGATAGTAGATGAAATCAACCATCATAAAATAGGTACACCATAGCTAGCATTCAACATACGTTCAATACATTGGATATAAACTTAAATATATCTATATGGTTCAGCACACTTCAGCATTTAGATGGCAGATCAAACTTACATTATAGGTAAACGAATTATAATTATTAATTAATTTGATCGTAAATTATCTTGTATATTTTACCATCCAATTCAGCAACAAATAATATCGTTACAAACTTCGCATGCATGTCTGTAATTACGAAATGATTTTCTATAATTTTCAATGAGGAAATGGAATATTACGCTACTTAAAATAGAACCTTAAATAATTTTCGATTGGACTTAAACTGTAAAGAAAACAAGGAAAAGGGTTGAGGAGTCTTTGCACATAAGGGCGTGCATCCAAGAAAATTCCCAAGGAAAAAAGGACTTGAAAAAAGTCTGAAAAGTTTCCGGCCCCGTCAGACTTTTTTCAAGTCCGTTTTCCCTTGTAACGATAACTTTTCTCCTCATTTATGCATTTTATTTAATCGTTTAAATATAGCTAAACAAAACTACCCTATGAGGTATTTCAAAATAACTGATATTAAGATAACAGTCTTTTATTGATTATATTTATTTTCAAAATTTATGGTAGTATATTTGTCCTCGAGGATAGCGGAAATGTGAAAGGAAAGGATGTAGAAAAACAGTTATGGAGGATAAATTCAGTTTAAATGAAGTCTAGCCAAGGTAGATAATTCTGCATTGTTAATTCGAAAGTTTATGTCAAGAGGTAAACAAATTATTACGTAATTAATATTTACCTTATAGTTATATAATAATAATTCAAAAGCATAAGAACTAGTTTTTATGCATTATATCAATTCTTCTTTCCGGAATACATTAATTTTAGAGGGAAATAAATGGGACAAATGATGAATGTTAGGAACTCTTATTTTACCAGCCGTTCTATTTTGGTTTCCTTTTAGAGGCGAATGTCTCCGAATAAAAGGCGAGTGTATTTTTGTTATTTCCCTTTGCCTTCCTACTCCCCTTCCCTCCTCCACGTGTCAATACTAATCCTTTACAGAGGGTTCCAAAGGTGTGAGGACTATGTCTGCCGTGGAAGATATTTTTCTCATAAAAAGCATTACTTTTTCGGTGTTTTATAAGTTTCCCTTCCTTCTTTCGCCGTCCTTTAGAGGAAAAGGTTTTTGTAACGGGGTCACGTCATCAAGAGAACGAATGGCTGAAGGAAATGAGCGATTTTCCCAAAGTTCCGTCGCGTAATACTTCTCGCCTCGCGAATTGCAAATCGTCGTCAAACGATCTACGGCTTTTCAAAAGCTTCCTTTTTTGGCCATTTCCTCTTTCAATATTCGGAGTCTACTCTTAAGATATGGATAATTATTTATTCACGGTATCAGGCTTCAAGCAAATGATAGCATGCATAATTTGCATTTAAACTGTATAATTGTTCGTGTTTTAAGAGAATGAAAACTAAAATTTAAATTAAATTGTAATAAGATTTGATAGAATTCATACGTGAATTTACTTTCATGAATAAAAAAATCGATTAACGATTAGTAGGTACTATATAAAATTACGCCTGAAAAACGGCTTGAATCTATTTATCTATATCGAATAACTAATTAAATGACAATCGCATTCCATATCATCACTAACCATTAAAAACTATATTCTTGAATTTTTACTGAAATCTAACGTCAGACTTTCAATCATTTTTCCGTATATTAATAAAGTCTCAGACGTATTATATTTTTCAAAATATTATTGATGATTTCAATTTTGAATAATTTATTGAATTATTGATCAACAATTGTTTGAAATCAGATCGAACTTTTATGAACTATTTGCGTAGTGTAATGAGATTTAACTATTTTAGAAGACATTTCAATCTTATATAGACTTCATATTATCTGCAAGAAACAAGTAACTAAAACGTATTAGAAAAAATCTTGCATAAATTACGCTTTATTATTTGTCAATGAATAAAGGCGTTTTTATTTAAGGGATAGAACGTTTCAACTTTAATAGTTGAAGCATTTGTTTATTTTTAATAAAATTGACAGTCGTATATCTTAATTCGAAATTGAACAGAGCAAATTATAAATCTTTTTCTCCTAGGAAAATGGGAAAAGTTGACATTGAAGAATAAACTTTTCGAAAGTGAAATCGCATTTACTTCAAATGCTAATGTTTAGGTGGGAGTAAATGTAATGAATCATCTCCTGGCCAAAGAGTGGAAATTTTGCATGATAAAACGCGTTTTTAGAATGATCGTTTTATAAACACCAGCCCAAGAGAGCAATCGTATATATTCAGTTATATTCTGCGGGATCCATTATCGAGAGGGACTTTATTTACTGAGAAACGCGAGTTAATCATGAAACATTCGTTCTTCGACGAAATAATGGCGTTTCGTACACACGACAATCGTCAACGTCACGAAATGGTCTCTTTTTTGTTGCGTTGCACTTGATTTATGGTCTGTCCATTTGAAAGAGTAGGAAAAGGAAAGTTAACTATAACCACATGTTCTTTATCATTGTGCTGTCTTTGAATGGTAGATTAACTAAGCTTTTGTGACTCTAAATTACCCCGAACATTGTTGTCGAAGATTCTATTCAGTATAGATGAAAAATAAAATTACCGATTTGGTAATTTTATGAGGGGAGAAATGAATGGGAGAATGGGACAAAAGACCACAGGAAATTAATTGAAAGTTAAAGGTACAGGGGTGAACGCCATTTGCATTGAATTCATTGATATGTAAAGGTCAAATGGAAATGGGATTGTAAATGGGGGAGGCTTACAGATAAGGAAAGAATAAGGGAAACCATCAAAGCCAATTGGTCTAGCAATAAACATGAAAGTGAAAGGTAAATAAGTTAAGAATACTCAGATGATCATGAGGATGATTGTAGGCATCCGAATTTAGTCTTCAAATTTTTTATTCCTTTTATAGATTATTAGATTTATAGTCTTAAAATACTTGCTTCCAAATGTCAAGCCTTCTCTGTGAAATAAAATGTTATGCTTACTATTTACAGAAATTAAATAATTTTTCAAGAATTCTTAAGAAAAATTCATATTATGCCTCGAGATCTTCTCAACGGAAAAAAATAAATAATAATCTTCCCTTTAATTTGAAAAATGCGTTGAAACATAACTATCTTCTATCTCCATTTATGCAAGATTTTGAAAACGTGACGTGTGTTTTTTATTAACAATAGTTTTTCAAAAATCTTCTATAAACTGTTGATGAATAAAAACCAAATCCTTATCACATATATCGAAACATTCACAGGAACTATACCATTTTGAATTTTTATTTTTCACGTAAAATAAGTGGGAGAGAATGATGTTCATTGTATATAAAAATAATGAATTCCAATATCAATACAATACGCATCAAAATGACCTTCAGTTGAAAACTAATCGAGACAAATCCAACGTAACCATATAGTCTCGAGTTGGAATCTGAGGATGGAAAAACCAAATTACTGGAAGCATTAAATTGTTTCCACGTAATTCACTTAATATTGCATCGTATATCACATTTATCATCTACTTCATGCATATTTCCATGAGGAATTACACAATGATTCGTGGACAATGCCTGAACACATAGCCTGAAAATTCCCACTATATCATTCTTTAATCATCATCTCCAAGATGTATCCAACATCAACGAACAGAAAGTAGGTGCATGATGCTATATAACTAGGCATTCAGAATCATAATTTTCGGTCCGCGAAGTCAAAATGAAGAACATAAGATGGTGACTTTGCAGTTGTTGCGCAAACGAACCACGATTAAGCCAAGGCAATTTTCGCTCTTCTCACGAACTCCAAAGGAACTCCTTTTCGCTCAAACTTGAGCTTTTCCCCCACTCCTCCGAATCTCATTAATGTGTCCGAAAAAAATGTGTCTCGGAACCAGAATGTTGGGGACACAACGATACAATGTGTTCGGAGGGTGGGCGTAATGGAAAGGAAGTAGAGAAATAATTTGTCCTTCGCGAAATTAATTAATGTCCCTGTTCTCTCGACACAAAAGGGAATCGAAGAAACATTCGGAGAGATACCAACACAAGCTCAGGGACACGCGGCGAGAACGGTTGAGTTTTGGAGGTTGTCAGCCAGTGTATTTTCCATAAACAGCCCTTGTCACGTGATTGGGTATTTTCTGGTAACATTCATTTGAAAGCTGTGCTGTGTAGTGAATGAGTGGGGATATGGGTCCAAGGCATAATTCTTGGTATCTGCAAATGATTTGAATAAATGTATGATCCAGTACAGGCAAACATCGCCAAATTCAGTTTAAGCCCTCGCTTATATTTATATTCACTCGTTTCAGTCTTAGAATTTAGATGCTATTCGGAAACGTTCAGAAATGAAAGACTCAGAATAGATTAAATGAACTTAGTACATGGTTAACTTCTTATCTTTCTTAATTATAATAAGTTTTTCTAAACTATAAACATACTTGAGATACTGCTTCTCTTATGTACCCAGTTCTCATTAATGGAAGCATAATTCTTTTTAGAATTAAACTGCTATGATTGTAAATGTAACAATTATAGATTTTATTCAGTTTTAATCAATTTATGTGACAATAAATAATTAATTCTTTAGATTTATGGCTTTAAATTTTAACTTAAAATCTCTTGTGTGTATATTCCTAAGATTCGTATGACAATTAAAAATACTTAAGTCGGTTTAGAAAAATATATTATTTAAATTTCGTTTAGAATTGATATCTATTTCGGACATTATTAATATTTTTCTAACATATTTCCTCTTCAAAAACATTGCTATCTTATTATAACTTGATTAAAACTATAATTTTTTTATTATTTTGCAACTAATTTAACAACTATAAGTATATTTTTTCAATATACTTGCCCTTACATTTTTGAGATCGGAATTAAGCTTTTTGTTACTAAGTTAATTGGGAGCTAATCAATCGTGGAATGCGATAGGCGTCAGAAGCAAATTTAATAGAACTAACTTTCATAATTTAGAAAAAATTTTAAAAATGCTCTCTGGCAAACATTGGGAATCCTTCAATGTTAAAAGATTTGCACCTTAGTCTTAAAAGGGTTAAATGCTGTATGTGAATCAATATTATGCTGTATATGAATTATAAGCATTCTGCGACTTTCCTGCTATTTCCATTGATTCGAAAACGTGTGCAAAATAAGAGAGATATGTAAGAAAACCAAGAAGACAAATCTTTACTTTCATTACTTACGTGAAGGATCTGAGTAGTGATATACAAAAGAGTTAGGTCGATAACTTTGTAATTGCAACCCCTGCCACAAGCCAATAAATAGTTTCCAGGAGTCTACATCAATCCAAATGTAGAAATGTGAAGGGTAGTTATTTGATGTAATTTTTACAGGATTTTTCCAATGGCCGTAAGAAAAGTTTGTTTATCAAAGTTATGAACACAATACGATCCTTATTTCATTCAGCAATATTCAGAGCTAAATGTTCATTTTATTATTTAGATATTCAAAGAATAATAAATAATATGAAATTGCGTTCAGAATATACGGGATTCATGACCATTGCATAGGAAAATCGTTGAATTTTGCCTAAATGAGACAAAAACCAATTTCTAGGAAGTGTCATTGTGGCAATAAATCTAGGTTTATTACTTATACATATCGATGTGATGGGATGGCTGATCTGATAACGATTTAACAAAGCGAGCGTTAGAAGACGTTAAGTCGTGGCCCATGAATTCGTCGTCGTTTACGACGGCAAAAATCGGACATTTCTTTACAACATTTTAATCGCCTTTTTGTTACCCCATAAGCTATTTCCATCTAACGGACGGAAAAAGACAAAGGCGACGAGATGAAGTTAATCAGGTTTTTCTCCTCTAATATTTTTCGCCAGCCAAGCGGAGAAGGGACGCATAAAAAGTTACGATCCCTGATGATAAAAATTGCGACAGTTTCCATTATATTCGTTCTCTTTTGAATGAGGAGGAATAAACTGCCCTTTCATTACCAGTCGGAATCTTCTTTTTATAATACCGGAGATGTGGAGGTCCCTTCTTTACGACCCCGATTTTATTATGATTGTAAAAATGTCATGCAAAAATCCCTCGCTTTACGAGCGATGCCACTCTGGGAAGGAAAGGCATCGAAAGTAGTAGTTTACATCGCTCAAAAATTCAAGCGACTTTAAATGTCAGATTCCACGGGAGGTATTAACTATCGACTGAGGGAGGCTGGTAACATTCAAAGGGTTACTGAGTGAAAATAGCGATTCTTTCCCTGCTAGAATAGAGTGAATACTGTGCGTTTGATAACCCTAAAAACATTTCTTCTTTTCGTTCGTAGTAAACACATGATTGTTGAGATGTCCATCATAAAACAGTGAATTTACCTTTTGATGTGCTACCTTGAATGTCTCCGCGATTCATGACGCGATATACTTTTGACTAGTGGTTGAAGTATATTCGAAGATAAAGTCAACTCTTTCCAAGTTCCAACCAAGTCATTAAATCCTTATTATCTATATTCCTAGCTTTATCTCCTACTTCACTGCATTGAACGAGATATTACATTGTGGCGTAGATTTTCTTTGATCGGTGATTGATGAATTGAGGAACTACGAGTTTGTCAACAATTGCATGGAAATCTTCGCATCCCCGAGGACAATAACTAATATTTACTACGGATTCGTTTTATTTTCAAAGTTTTCTGCCATATATTCGACTTATATGGAAATATTTCTTACTGCTATACATTTATGGAACACGTCTCTTTTGTAGTGTACCTGATAATCCTTTTTAGTGACAAAATTTACATGCTATTCATTTTTAAAATCTAAAATAATATAGCTTATGCTCTTAGTATAAGATTCTTTTTTGTTTGCCTTGTCTGACAAAATTTCTTTACACTACGCTCGAATGGAATCATTAGTTTTTAATATTAAATACGGTGCTCCCTTTTAGTTTTTTGTCTTGCTCTTAAGTCCAGTTTTTCAGTCTCATTCCAAGGAGGATGAGATTAAGATGAATATAGGTACGATATAATATTATTAGGCTGATTTACCATTTTTTCCTTTTATAATTTGGATTTTGAAATATTAGAACAAAGCTGATACAAGACATACCTAATTCATCATTCAGCCTGATGGGACAAGTGTCTGATGGAAATACTTTCCTCTTCCCCAGCCTATGCAATTAGAAGTTCTTTAAATAACTGTTTTAATTTTTGAGATAGTGCTTTTTAATCTACTAAGCTAATAATTAGAATCAACTATTCGAATGGGTTCGATTTTAGGTTGAATTGATTAGTACGTTAAGTTTTAAAGCTAATTTCCCTTTCTGGAAAAGTTTAATCTGTTCCATTTTTACCGTTCTTAAAATTTGGTAGTTGATTTACGGATAGTTTTACTCTTTCGTCCATATTTTTAGTCTAGATATCAGGAAAAGTTTCGAGGAGTCATGAAAATATATTAATATGCTTTCTGATTATGTCACCTTGTTAATATCAGTGGTGGCCATCTAGTTGTGAATTCACTTCTAATTAAAATAGTTTTCACCTTCATTAGTAATTTAGATTAGGCACTCCGATATATCGTTTCTTTCAATTACAGAAATTTTTCTAACTTTACGAAGGAAACAATTGCTAGGTGTTCTTTCAGTCTCTTTTTAAATATTTTTTGTACCTACCTCTGAAAGGCAAAAATACGTCTTTCGCCTATCCCCCAATATCTTTCGATACCATTCAATCTCACGTTGGATTATTTCTAAGTATTTTGCTGTAGTTATTTCTTTGGGAAACATTTTTATCTGTAGCGAGTGGGATTGCATTTATACATGATGTCTGAACGTAACAGCACCTTCTCTGCGGATCGGATTGTCAACAGTAGCGAACTGGAAAGCAAAAACTGGAAGAGGTTTGTATACGGGAAACAGTTTGAATAAGAGGCGATAGAGGGTGTTGTCTGCGATCTGGAGAAAACAGGGTTCGATTGCAGTTGAAGTCGGAGAGGAGGTGGTGTGTTGTTGAGAGTAGCTTCACGGGTGGGACATGGAGACATCGGGAAAAAACGCTCTTTAAGAGGGATACTGTATGAGAAGAATCAATAAAGGATATATAGAAAGATAAGTGAGGATATTCAGATAGAAAATGGCGGAAAATTCGATAAATGCCGAAGACGTTAGCATAAGAAATTACAAAACATTTTTATTATGAAATAATATTACATTAATAATTAACTAATTCAGTTTGTGGAACATTCCAATGTTATTCGACTCCATATAGTATTTAATAGAATTTAGTTATTTTAATATCCATATTAAATAGCTGTATGGATAATTTTACTGCTGTTCATGCTGTTAACACTCCATTCCTTTATGTGAAGGATGTGATTGATGTCGACATTTATCATAGAAATGTTTGTTTTGTTGACTTCCGAAAATAGCTCTTATGATCATCCAGCAAAAGTTTCCTTGGTATTTATCATAGTGCGAAAGTGTATGAGAAATATTGAAATCTAAGCTTATTAATTATTTCTCTTATTCTCTATTTGATTTCAGGATAGATTTTGGAAAATATTCTTGGTGTGAAAAATAGTTTAATAGTAAAAGTAGTGCAGATTCATTTATTTTGTAATTCAAACTATCAATTAGATTTAGAAAAATCTCAAACTTGATATATGAATTCCCCGAAATGTGTAAAATTATCTATGGGAATGGATTCTATAAATCTATACATAAACAGTTACTATTGAATTCATTGGCAGCGATTGATTGCGTTTTATATTGATAAATTTAATGGTAGTAGTATATTTAAAATTGCTTCGACAGCTCAGGTCAATTCCTACACGGACTCCCACAGAGAATGGACCTCGGGACCGCTTCCACCAAAGCCGAACGCGCTACCCGCATAGATATCCGGGAGCCCCTGTATACAATTTAATTTCCTTTCACATAAATTCAGCATGGAATAAATTAATTCTATTTTAAATACCGGAAAAGTAAGTATACCTTGGAAATTTGTCATCAGCGGTCAAAACTTTAGGTATTTTTTTGTAAGTTTTTTATTTCTGTTGGGGAACAAATTATTTTATTATGGATAGAAATTAATAACGAATTCATCTGTTTGAGTACAGTAGAACTCCAATTATTCGAATCAATTGGGACCGGACCCCATTCGGATAATCAAAAATTCGGATAATTAATTAACTTCTGTATGTATATTGAAAAAGGAAAAAAAATACATATATAGTATAAAAAAAGAGCTATGTATTAATTAAATAAAAACATGGTAACATTTTGGCATGTTAAGCGTACATCACTTCTAAATACGAAAGAAAATACGAGTCTCGTACTTTAACTAAATCAAACTAATGTAGTATTTACATTATTAAATATTTTTTTACAAAACATTTTTAATCAGTATACTCTGCCCAGCGGCAGCCGTTTTTTTCGTGTAGGTCTATTCGGTTTCTACCGTTATGCTTACCACGTCAGCGAATTTAGAACTGCTATATGAGATGGTGTCCTAAAGCGATTCGGATAATCAGCGATTCGGATAGTCGGAGTTCGGATAATTGGAGTTCTACTGTAAAAGAATTTCATAATTCCTGTCTGAGAAGTAAACTTTTCATGATAAAATGTTCTTGATTTATAGAATCATAGCATTCCAAACATCAGGTATTCAAATTTAGCTTCTATGATCTAAAATAATTTATCATTTGTCTTGAAAGGATGAAAGAATAAAAAGATTTACTTTACATTTTGAACAGACCACAGTATATATTCTTCTATGCGCCCTAGTAAGTATGGTATTCCTCATTCCTAATTTATTATTTTACTGGTAGGTAAGAGAAACTCTGAAATAAATTTTGCGACTCTGAGAGCTTTGCTATGAATGCCTACGCTTCTCAGAGGAGGGGTAACATAGTTTTCGAACTATAAAGTTTTAATAATTCACATAAGAAATCAGAGTAATTATACATGGCTATAGATAAAATTTGTTGAACTTTCTTAGAATGATGAATAAAACTCTAAATATGAACGAAGAAGATAAAAGACAACAACCTTTTTTAAATGTTTCCTCACAAAATATGATGAGCTGATTCATCAGTTTTTTTAGCATTAGTTATTCTAACTGATTTTTTAGGATCATCATTACTTATTTTACAAGATCTTTATTATTATTGATTTATTCATTCTTAAGGACTATAATTAGCCATCAGACCAGGTCGTAGTCATTCCTGTGGGGGAGGAAAAAATGAAATAGTCTGCCTGGTATTAACCTAGTCGGGAGGAAAACTCCCAAAACCTCTCGAAGGGAGTACACATTACATATAATTACAAAATTTACAAAATTGTTTAAAAAGGTACAATGATCATACAATATTTCACAATTTACTACTATATAGCAATATTTTAAAAATTACAACAATATTACAATAAAATCACGAAATCCTTTTAACTCTATCGATGAATTCATTGTAAGAAGGGGTATTTTTGAGGGCGCCCGGTGAATTGATCCGGGGGGAATTCGTACGCGGGGAATTGATCTCCCGACAGATTGGTACGCGGGGAATTGATCCCCCGCGCTGATGTTGTACTACCAACCCAACCCCACCCACCCCAACCCAACCAACCCCCCCGGTTAATTTATTTATTACATTAACCAATAAACAGGGCGTGTAGATTAACATAAGACTGAATAACAGTAGTTATTAGCATAAGACTGAATAATATCAGCGCGGGGGATCAATTCCCCGCGTAACAATCTGTCGGGAGATCAATTCCCCGCGTACGAATTCCCCGCGTACGAATTCCCCGCGTACGAATTCCCCGCGTACGAATTCCCCGCGTACGAATTCCCCTCGGACCAATTTACCGGCCACGATTTTTGAGTATCGATGGACGGCCAATTCTTTTTACTTTGAATAAAAATCGAGTTTCACTCTAGTTGTGATAAATGCAAGGAGGTACACATGTTGAACTACTTCAGAAATACCCTCCTCCCCTTTTGTCGTGTCTGTCATCGCAATTTCTCCAACAGCAGACATAAAAAATTCGAGCTTCGCTCCACCGGGATCCCATCCTAAATCGGTTAAGGAGATTGGTCAATACATTTTCGAGATTTAACCGGGAGAAGGATGCTAGTTCCTCAGTGCCTGGGATATTCAAGAGGGGAATACATTCCTGCTCTCCGATCCACCTCTTTGATTTTTTAGTTCTGAGCGGATTTATCGCATATTGATACGAGAAGTTCCTCGCTTTGTTTGGGATCGGCAACTGAGGAGAGAGAGGGGAGCCGAGGAGATGAGGGATGGGGCCGTAATAAGAACCTTGCGCGAACTCTCTTTGAAGTGGTCTCTCTATTCCGCCTCCTCTTCCTTTTTTAATGGGAGCGAGATCGAATCGAGCTATAAAAACATTCCCATAAGAGATAAATCCCACAAAGAGCGCGTTACTCTTCGGAGGAATAAATATTTCTGTCCTCCAATTCGAAAAGGGGACGATGCTCACGTCGATGAGGAAGACGTCGCGTAATGATGAAACGGGATATTGGACGGATGAATAAAAAGCGAGCTGCATTCGAGAGCTTTGACTTCTAAGAAAATATGTCTGTGTCCGTAGATTCATTTCGAACTCGCTCGTGGTATACGTTTTCCGCAGTGGGAGGGAGAACGTATGGAAAATTCTGAATTGAAGGGATGCTCTTTTCTTCGCTGAATATCGCGACGGTTTTCCGAGTTTGAAATACGTTCTCAGGTGTCTTAGAATTGACGTTGCTCGATTCAAAAATAGTTCGCTTCTGATTTGGGTTTTGTGTCCTTTCTTGAATGGAGGGAAACGGTCAGTATCTACGAGGAACTCTTTGGTGGGAAATCAGGGTAAATGTAGTATTTATATACAGAATTTAAAAAGCTATTTTGATACGTCTAGCTAAAAGTAGAGGCCAAGAGAGCGATTCATAAACCAGTCATTTCAACCACAGCAATAATAGTAAACTAAAGAAAAAAGTACTAACTTTAACTATATACATTAGTGTTCCAACGCGGTATGTTTCGTCGTCGAATTTCATATTCATGTTCATATGTAATTAATGCATGATGGAATACCACAACTTGAAGGACGATGATTTTTTTCGTCTGATAACACAGTCATGGTAGTAAATTTATTTGTGTAGCCAGTAATATCTACAGAATATTATATGCTTCTTGATTTCTTATTGGCGATGACACGGAATTTTATTTTTTTTTGTCCAAAATCATTGTATCAGTAATTGAATCAAATTTTAAATCATCTGAATGGCAGCCAAACTCGGCAATCGGTAATCTATGACGAAGGTTTGTGGTAATTCATGGCGAAAGAACAAAATAGAAGTGTTCTAGTCCTATTTAGTGTGTTATTCACTTAGTTATTAAAAAATGGAATTAGTTTCCTTTGGAAAAGTTGTTCGAATAAATTATTTATTAATCTACTTAGGACACTCTAAAATTAACGGGTGAACAGATTACTATCGATTTCAATATACCTAATTATTTGTCATCAAAATATTAATATTACAGGGTACCATTACCTTACCCTTTTATATTTTTCATTGGAAATTTTTATAATATTCCGAGACAAATTATCCCGTTTTCAGTCGAACCATTATGTTAAGGAATTCGTTGAAGATGTGGCGAACGATATTTTAGGCTCCTTATAAATTAAGCCTCGCATTCAATTCTCTGCGTGGATGAAATACCATTTTAAATTCCTGCAAAGGTTTATTACGTTACCTTATTTTGATAAGTTCACAAGAGAATTGCATTATTACGCTTTTGAATGGTAAAACCTACCATATCATATTTTGGCTTCTCAGTTTCACTCATTAATCACATGATTACAAGATTTTAGACTTCTAATGCAGATGTGAAATGTTTTAAATAAAATTTGATCTTTACCTAATAATCATATCTTTGAATACGAATTCATGTTGATGATTTCAATAAAAAATTAAAGCGACATGTTTCAAATAAAATTTGTTCTTTACGAAATACTCTTCTCTTTGAATACGATTTCTTATTGACAACTTTCTTGAATTTTTCCTTACCATTGTCAGCCTTTCCCTTTGAAAAACACGAGTGCTTCCGAGTTGCATTGCAAATCAATGGCTTCCGTTTATTCCACTCCACACACACAGCACTCCTTCCTCGCCACTCGTTGCTTGGTTACTGTTCCGACAAGCCTAACGAAGCGGAAGGAAATGCCGTGGAACACTCTCATCTTATACAGAGGTCGGATAAAGGAAGACAGAAAAGATGCAGCGGATAAGGAAAGAAATGATGACGCGAGATAAAGATCGGAGATGGAGAGACAATGGTGCGAAAGGAAGAGAATCGAATTCCTTCACCTCGGGGAGCGAAGGAGATACAGAGGCGGGACTAAGTGGAGACGATAACGGGTGCAGAGATAACAGCCTTGGGCCCCCAATAACGCTCCCTCAACGCGATATGGTCTTGATAGAGCGGGGATTCTATAAGTTTATAATGGCGAGGGATCGCCTTAAGGGGTCCAGGGTTTTTCTTGGGAAGAAGATGAGAGAGGGGCTTGAGGGTTAGGCAGAGTGGTCTGAAGGGTTTTTGGAGACGATTCTGGTTTACTAAGGGACTGGAGAATTGTTTTCTTTTTGGTAGCTACAGGATGAAGTGACGTGGGCTTCGCAGAGGAGGTTGCCTGCCGAGTAGCTGGAAGGGATGCGGGGTGGAAAAAAGAGGAGAGATATTTCCGTTTCGATTGGATAGTGAGAAGAGGCTGGGAATTGTTTGTGGAGCCAGCTTGCAATCTCTCTATCCACTCGATGTTTTTCCTCGGAGTATGTACCTTCTTTTTGGGCCCTCTGTTTTATTCGTCTGTTTACCCTGCTGCTCTTCTCACATATCTACTTGGAATCGTTAGTCGAGAGCTCTATCGCTTTATAAGATTTTGTGATTTACATTATCCTCGATTGCCGTGCGTGAGTCATACTGCGATGGGAAGGCAATTTTTGTATGATGAATAATAAATAAAAAATTGGCTTACTTTCTTCGATAATTGGGATTGTATTGTTTCCTTTAAGTTCAGTTAATTCTACGCTAATTATAAAGAAGGATTTAATTAATAATTCGTGAATGAATTTATATAAATCACTATACCGCATGTTTAAAGGCGATTGTTCGCATGCTGTGTATATGGATGTAACTCTTACTAAATGATCAAATAAAGCGATTATAAAGTATTCACTTGTCGCTGTATACTGACGTAAATCATAGTTGGATAGTATGATATTCTCACATTTTTCGATCGGAAAATTTAATAATATTTCAACACAATATAAGAGTAAATATTTGTAATATTATATTTGATCAATATTAACAATATGTATTTTAATTAGAATATTTCTTTTGGATTTTCGTTTATTTAAATTACGAATTCTCCGTATAATGTTGACTGTGTCTCTGCTGTGAGCTAATGAAACTTTATGAAATAGCCTGTTTCAGTTTAACGTCTTAAGTTTTCAAAAACAATTTTGTATTTTAACGAGATGCTTTAACTCACAGGCATGCAATTTTTATGTCTCTTATGAAAATCATGATTTTTGAATGGAAATTTTGATTTATTTTAAAGAAGGATATTTTGCTGTTTCCTGAGTGGGAAATAAAATTATTTTTTTCGGTTGACTAATTTTCATTATAATAAACAGACGATGGGAGTTTTTTTCTTGGTTATCCTTCTCAAAGACGAGTGATTTTAAATGTTACAAATCGAAACCTATTTTTGGAGTAAAAATGATATTTCATTCTGTAATTTTTGCTTCATATGACGAAGATTGCGTTGGAAATGAATTCACCTAAAACCGAAGATGTGAGCATTTTTTAAAACAGTGTTAAATTTGGAGGGCAAAATTTTACTCATTGAAAAGTAATAACTGACATGAAGGATACGAAGAATAAATTTACTTGCGGTATATATAGACTGTGTGTAGATTGAAAAAAAGTTTTAACTAGCAAATTTGACGTGTTATAGGTGTCGAAATTCGTAGAACTTTATACATTTTATAAGTACCATAAATTTTATAAGTACCAATAATAGCCCATCAATCGTTTCTGTAAATGGTTGTCAAACCTTAATCCCATGCAAAAACGTAATGATTTAGCTAATTTTGTAAGAAGTCTCGTCTTATTGCTTATGATACCTGTACTTTTGCTTTTGGGGTATGCGTAAACTTGAACGTATGCTAAAATATTATTTTTCGGTGTAATTATTTTCTTTACACTATAGCTATAAATATTTTAAATAAGTTGTAAATTAATGGCTCTCTGCATTTGGATTTAAAATATTTCCACAAGTTTACATCATATTAATAATTTAATAATAATACCGGGGACATATATTGTATACATTATCAAAGCTGCCAACTCCTAAGGTTCCAATATGGCATTATAATTCACAATGTGAGAAGCTATTAATATTGACATACTTTCATGAAGCCTATTTTGACATTAATGTCACTAGTTTTGTTCTTGTCTTTCTTCCACTGATGTCTGTTAACATTTAATAAGAATCCAAGATATCAATGATAGATTATATTTTTGAATTTATGGCATATATAATCTAAACTCCAAAGATAAACTCCCTAAAGACTTCATTCTCCACCTTCAAAAACTACACGTAGCTAAAAGAGTTAAATATTGACGTCAATGGTCGCGGTGTCGTTCCTGGTTATTTTACCTCTTAAAATTTCTGTACTTCTTCAAAAATAGTTAGAAAATAAGTATTTGAGTTGGTGAAAATAAAACAATGACGCTTTAAAGCTCTTTTGCTTTTTTTGATAGTATTTCGTAAGTTAAAACGCTTATTTAAGCGTTCTCTTTTCTGGATAAATATCGTATGTGACTTGTGAAATTATGCCATTGGTATCTGCAGTGAATTAAATGCACATTAATTATTAACTATAGGACATTAATGGGCTCCTTCACCCTTTTCACTCTCAATTACTTTCACGTTTGAAAAAATGCCACACACTAACTTAATAAATTTCGCTTTTCGCTGCTGTTTATTTTCATATCGGCCACGTATCCCACACCCTATTCGGCACAAGCATCTGTTTCATCTACTTTCTTTCGGATGCCTATCTTTCCCCCGCTTTACAGATCATCTTTCTCTTTTTGCTCTCTCTCTTACCAGTCTGTCTTCCATCCAGAGCACCCCTTCTCCTTTCCCTCGAATGGCGAGAATTAATTGCCACGTTTCTCTTAGGACTTATTCTGCAGACCAACGCGCGATAGAGGAAAACAAGCTCTTAAATTTTCCAGGGAAGAAAAAGCAGGCCCGCAATACGTTAAGAACTCCTTTCAAGTTGTTTTAAGGTGTTACAATTGCCTTTTCTGGCTGTTTTATCGACTGGGCAACTGTATTCCTCCTCGGATGGAGGATTTTTTGTTCCGTAAATCCACAAAGAGGTTGGAATAACTCAAAATTCCCCATTTCCCAACTCTATCGTTACTACCTTCAATAACTTTCTCTTCTTGGAAGTACATCCATCTTTGCGGTTCAGGTTAACGCAGATCAAGCATCTGGATTAAAATAATACGGGTAGAAATCACAAGGGGCTGAAATATTTCCAATATTATTTGATAGAAGGAAAATTATATATATTTACAGTGGGATTAATGCAACGTTTTATATTTGGTTTGATGTTATTACGAAAATGAAGAAATATTTGGAACGTGCATCGTCTTATCTACGTGCTAACTTTAAAATTTCTAAGTAAATCATACAGAAGGTGCATTATTTAACCCGTCAAAAATTTAAGTACATGTTTTATTTTTTCTTTTTACCCTCTCGAAAATAACTACTTATATTTTCGGAGAACACGTTATGTGAGGGAACATATTTCTATTCTTTTAAGTATTATTTTTTATTTGGAATAATTAATATTTATACAATAAGTTTAATAGTAGAAACTTCATTTTTGCTAGTAATAATGAAGTCCCTTTCTTTTTGCTTTACAACTTTCTTCAAAGTTTGGTGATCTCATTTTTTATTAGACTTGTAAACAGAATTTTAGAATAAATTAATTTAAGAAGAATCAAAATTTAATGCAAATATTATTTCACGAGAAATTAAAGACAGTTTTACGAAGTAGTTGAATATTTTTTTAAAATGTTGAAGAAAAGTTGATGCATTCTAAAAGTTTGCCTAAAACTTGTTTCTGTAACAGCTATCTTTAAGTAAAAACAAATTCATTGCTGGTTAAATACATTTGCGTTCCTTAAGATAGCGCTAGCAGGTTTTTGGATTGCCACTCCTATTTGTGGTGATTTTATTTCATAAATATCTTAAAATAACTTCAGACTGGGAATCAAATGCCCTAGGCTTTATAGGCAAGGGAACCAAACGAGCAACACACACAATAATTTAATACTGTTGAAATACGATAAACAACTTGTTATACTATATTTTACGGTGTGTCTCTCTAAAACTTTTTATGATAATTGTGAATGAATAAGGATAGCATTATCGCTGGAAGAATCATCTGTACTGGATCCCCAAAAATACCGTGCAATTAAGTTAAAACGTTGGAAACAGGTTTTAGGTAAGTTTTAAATTTTTAGACAGCTATTTCGCTTTATTTTAAAGTCCCTATCCTTCATAATTGCTGGTGATTATTGCAATTATATTGAATGGCGCGATCTGAAGTACGTAATTGCAACATCGTCGAGCGGGAATATTTTTTGCACCGATCACCGTGACTATTTATTTCGCATCGTTCCGTGATCGATCGTCGAGTGTTTATTAGCTGCCATTGTTTCACTCCAGCAACTGTCTGGGAAATTACCGTCCGAATGTCTTCTGGTCGATACTCCTACTAATAATTGGCCCGTCGAACGCCATTTTCTTTTATTTTCTTGTCGCAGGTATCGACACGTATCTCTTGTATTTCTTTTTCGCCTTCGAGTATCTTCGGTGGTGATGGACTTGAGAGAACATCTTCCTCCACATCGATTCCTTTTAATGGATTCCTTGGGTGAGAGAGTAATGGCTTTTTGCGCCCTCGTGTCAACGCAAAGATCGTTATTGCCGGAGGGGTTCTCTCTTGGCGCCTGTTTTTCCCTCCGAGACGGAGAAAATATTTTAATCGAAATAAGCGTCTCTTTCCTCGTTCGTTGCTTTAAACTAGTAGGCATAGGTTCGTTGTAGTTCACCTCTTGATGCAAATATCGTAACTATTTATTGGGATAGGTGGGGTACTTCTCGTGGGAATATGAGGATTATTTCATTATTTTCGTAACCCAAAATGGTACTCACATTTTTAAGCACTTGCAGTGCTGTCATGGGTGAAGTTTATTGCATGTTTACTAAATAATTACTCGTACATTCTCTTTGTATAATGCAGTCCGTACGGTGGTAAGATAATCTTAAGAATGATTTCCTATTTCAGGAAGACTCGAGTTACTTTTGTTTGAATCCAAAAAGATTGGAAAGAAATACGACTGCAACATATCACTGTAAAAGTGAAGTAAAAATATCTCTAAACGAAGTGAAGTGATAATTGTAAGCATTGCTTATCAAACTATATGCCGCTGTACAGTAATGTTCAGTAAGTAAGCTTTTGGTATTCCGTATTTGTAAGTACCAATTGCTTCCAAATGTTCCGTAAAATATGCGTTTATTTTCTGAGATATTTTAATTATACTAACTTCAGTTATGAAATTAAAAAAAATCAACATACAGAACCCTATCCCTCATCAACTTAAAACCAAAATGTAACAGTCAAACGCTTGATTTTATATGAAGTTTGAGCCAAGATGCAAGCATGCTGCGGAGAAAAATGGGTTGGAAAGCAGATACAGCGTTACTACAAATATAAGGTTAACTTTAGGTAAGGATATACTAGGAGATTTCTCAAAGATTTTTGCCTGGTTTTCGTAACTTAAAACTCTGACGAATAGCTAAATAATATTTTTCATAGTCAAGATTAATAGCTCTTTAAGTATTAGGTTTTATTTTTGCATGTTGAATTTCGATAAAAACTAAAGTCAGACAAGGCTTTTAGGAGGGAATATTACATTTACCAAAATATATTTACTACTCTAAGTACTTACTCTAGCAAAATTATCCAACTCTCATTTCAGTGAATTAGTGTATTAGTCTCCTTTTCTATAAGTCTGATCTTCCTGATACAATCTAATTTTTTAAAAAGATTTCCGAACTTAGATGAAGGTAACAGGGGATAGAAATGAACATAAAGTCGGAAATCTGAATATACAAACCGAATGACGTCAGAAATATAGTTAAGGTGAACGGTTTTGCTGTGATTACTCAATAAAATACAGTCTCTCGTCATCATTAGGAAATACGTCACTGAAAAGCTTTAATTAGGAAAAGCAAAATGTTCATAACTTTCCAAAATGATATGAAAATAAATAGGATAAAATAAAATAGTAATAAATAAAAATTAAATATTCAACTCGTCATGTAATTAAAGGGGGTTCAGGAGTTCATCAATTACTCGTTATTCAGACCAAAATGCTTACGTGAAGTAATTTACGAAAATACGAAATCATTCATTGTTACCAAACTTTAAAAGTTCCCAAAATAGTAAATGATGCTGGGAAAATTGCCATGGATTCGGGGGACGCTATTCAAGCGAGAGTCGAATGACAGCATTTATGCGAGAAATTACAGGAGCCCTTGAGAGGGAAACAACCTGGAGCAGTCGCAGTAATTTCATGATAGCTTTTGATAGGGAAAGCCACCAAAATTCGGTCTGAATATGCGGGTTGGGTCCTTTCCTACTGAATGTGAACTCACGGCAGAAAATGGCTATCGTTAGAATATCGTTACTGCATTTACAAATCTCATTCCATATTCATCTACCATGCGTGTACTGATAGCAAAATTCAAATTATTTTTGTTTGGACTCGTTTTGAAGATGAGTTTGAATTTGTTCCCATCATGGTCACGCTTTGAAATACAAATTAGTAATACATTTATGATTCCCAGAGGTATATAAATTATTTAGATATATTTACTAAGTATGAATTTTGTAAGATGGTTAACTATTAAAGGCATTTCATAGAAAGAATGTATTTGTATATACTTCCCATTCGTACGTATAAAGTATTGTATACAGGTATCATGTATTGAGAATATGTATATTTGAGAATTTTATCACAGCTTTGAATTAATCGGTAAATTTACCTTTAAGAGAAACATGGTTGTTCTTATGGATAAGAAGAACTCATTTTTGATGAGATTTCAAATACAACGAATTATGAATCGTGTCACCTTCAGTCAATTCATACATGGGAGAGCTTAAGGAACTATGTTTTGTAATGTGGGTTTGTAATGGTGAGGACGTGCGTTAAAACCTAATTATTATCAATACTTTGTTTCTAACGCTGCAACTAAATTTAATACCTGTAGTGAACAGATATAGGTAAATGTAATATTTTGAAGATTAGAATTAAACAACAGCGTGATACTATTCCCCGGATGGGATTCGCTCCAAGAGAGAAGATGAGATGCTGAAAGAAGTTTTTCGAAAAATTCATGTAGTTGGAACTTGAGGAAGTATATGACGTATTTCCTGTGATCAACGAGCTCCATCTCAGAGAAGCATCGAAAACACAAGGAATTAATTACTAAAATAGATATTTAGTTCTTGTTGTTCATTTCTTCGAGCATTAGAGAACCAAACATTCTAGATTAGCTAAAAACTTTGATGTTAATGTGCCATCTGCTATAATCCACTGGTATAATGTGGGGTAGAAATTTGAATCAACAAAAAATTCGTAATAAAGAATATGCAATATTCCTTATAGAATCAATTTCAAAAGATAATGATCATTTTTCTTATAGAATGAATGTATCTTACCTCAATCCTCTACCATTGTCTCCTCCAAAAGATTTTCCCATATTTTACTTACTCTTCCTTACAGTCTCCTCTCCTTTCTCATCAATTTATAGGGTAAAAAATTTTCCTTTTTTTCTGAGGTCGCTTTCAAGGTAATGATAACAAACCCCCTGCCACACGCCGAGAGGCGGCTTGCAGGGTATTAATGTAGATATAGATACTAGCTGTTGAATAAGTGTTATAGAAGAACATTAAACTTTTCCTGTTTTTTCTAAGCCCGTCAAAACATTACGTATGAACGTATACATCAAACGACTGAGTGTGTTGTTTTTAAAGTGGAATATGTTGGTTGCAAATTTCAGGGTCCATTTACAAAACATGTTAGACGTAGATTGGATACATAAAACTGCGTTGTATATTATGATGTTAAATATAAAGAGAAACCCTCGCAACAAAAAGTTTATGAATGTCACTTTTTGTCAAACAGTTTATTGTAAACCTGGAAAAGTTTACCAACTGAAATAGATGATGCATCACAAGCTTCTCCAAAATAAAAAATATAAACAAAAATTTTACCACTGGTAATATATATAATTTTAATATACTAGTTGCTTAAAATTTATTTAGACTTGATTTCGTTCGTATCTTTTTGTAAACTGCTATGAAAGAGTATCCTGTGCACTTGGCGAAAAATTTTCAATTTGTTACATTAAATACTTGTCCATTTCAGTGAGAAAAGCTCACTTAGTGCCAATAGAATATGATTTCCTAAAATGACTTATTTTATATGAATATGTATTCACCTTTATTGAGCACGCATGAGATGTTTTTCATTAATGTAAACTTTATATATATATACATAAATAATGATGGAAATGGCATAGTATATGTAAATTCCGAATATTCGGAAGCTTATAAAACAAGTCCTTCCCGAATATGAGGCTTGAAATTACTGTTTCAATGGCGTCTACCTGTTATATTCAGCTCTCCATTCGCTCCACTGCTAATTTACCTTTTTCATATTCGTCATAAAACTCACGCTTCCCTTACTTCTATTTAGTCCTTTCGACACACACGCCCTCTCTCTTTGCTTTTCCCTCATTTTGCGAAATGATCTTGTGAGGTAGAGAGCTTAAATTACGCCAACTCGTCAAAGGGGTTGATAGTTCTTCTTCGCCAAAGGATGTTCAACGTGGGTTGTTCGCAAACATATACTTCTCATAAGCATTAACATGCCAATATATCCTCTTTACTTCTCTATCCTTTCAACTCATACACAGTTCTCATCACCATGTTTTCCATTCCAATGATTTTATTCCATCATTCTTCGGTTTAATTTGCTCCTACATTTTCATTTTAAGTTTGTCTGAGGGTATTTCAGATGGTCGAACCTTCGTAATTTCCATGTGTGTGATAGTATATCTCTTATGTTTCAAGTGAGACCTGATTCATATTAACGTATCTCATGAATGTACTTCTTGGTAGTGTATTTCAATATTTTGTCATGTTGTTTTTTCTTATCATTTAGATATTACTTTCGGTAGGTTCGCGCAGGTTTTTCACATCCCTCTTCTTCGTTGGTGTATTCCTGTAGTGAATAATTTTTTCCTAAGAATCTCTTAGGTTTTTTACATCTTTTCTCCTTATTTTTTCTCATACTATGGTCTTCAATTTGATTATTCCTTAATTGACGACGATGGGTTAGATGGAAGAAGAGACTTTTAGTATCAATCTCGCGAATATAGAGACGATTATAATTATTATGTTAATCTATAATCAAAATACATACTGGAATTAAGTTTGTGGAAAATTATTAGCGTTTCTTCATTAGCATCAAAAGCTAATCTCTTGTAATTTATCGTACATTTTTATTGCAACGTATCTATGAGTATGGGAAGACTCGCTAATTGAAGCCTAAGTTTATTCAGATAATCTTTTTGCGATGAAGATAAGATCACAGTTCTCTGGCTTCGCTCAACTATTTAAGTTTAACGAGTCGAGCTACCTGATTCTCTTCAATTATTTCGTATATATGTATTTGCGTTCAAAGTAAATGCTCAATGGACCTGATTCCTTAATCAG
This sequence comes from Sympetrum striolatum, assembly GCA_947579665.1. NCBI lineage: Eukaryota > Metazoa > Arthropoda > Insecta > Odonata > Libellulidae > Sympetrum > Sympetrum striolatum. The sequence continues at coordinate 73,058,334 of OX388347.1, read as the reverse complement.
TTTCTGTCGCGTATTGTTCGTGAAAAATGAATTTCAAAAGCGAATAAAACCAGTATCTATATCCTTGAATTTCCTCGTAGCATTACACCGATCAATGTAACAGGGTTGACGCAAAATAATATCCGAAGCATCTTCCTAGGGCGTAATTTCTCTGAATTTATTGAGTAAATTAAAATTAGTTTTAATAATAATTCTTCTTCTTCCTAAAGCTTTTGCTTTCGGAAGATTAGGCTTTATTTAATATTTTGAAGGTTTTAATTCCCTCATTAGCAAAATCTGAGGTATATAACTTAATGCATCTTAACAGGCAATTGTATCTGTATACTGCAAGTAGTATGCATTACGGCAGTCTATTCTTATACTGATAACCATCCTGAAATAAATAAAATTTGTAGCTTCCACAATATATATATATATATATATATATATATATATATATATATATATATATATATATATATATATATATATATAATTATATATATAGACTAAAAGTCTCTTTATCCATTTAATTTTTCGTCATTGTGAAATAAATGTAAATATTAAATACTAATAAAAGGTAATTTAAATTAACAGAGAATTGGAAGAATTTAGTTCTGCATTTAGAAAACCTAGTGAAGCTTAAGAATATTTATACACAGGAGAACTTATAAGTTGCACAATTTTTGGAAATTTCTATGCTTATGATACATACGCAATTTATCTCTTTAATATTAATCAAAAACAAATGGAAGTGATAATATGAGGTAGTATACTGATGTAGTATGGATCAGAAAATGATGGTTCATATGATTTATAAATCCATTACTTTGAATTTATAATATAACATTTTCAAATATTTTGAGAAAATATTCCAGCACGTAGGTAATAGAAAGACACTCTTTGATTTATGGCTTGAGAAAGGTTTCATCTAACTCAAAATTTCGTGAACGATTCTAAAAGCCAGAGATTGGATAAGAAGTTCCGAGAAGTCTCTATTAGAAGTTAGAACAATTAATCGAGAATGTCAAGGTGATGTACTTACATTCAACTTAAGTTCCTAATTGCAAAGTTTTAGTTAGTTACTAATTCTACTTCGCAATTATTTTATTCATCTTTGCTCACCCTCCACCATCAGAGGTATGTTTTCGTCGTTCTCAATTTTCTTTTTCATTTGAATTTATGTTTAGATTCTCAATATAAGTGATACTAATTGTTGCAATTTATTCAGATTATAAATGATAGAGTAGGTTTCCGAAGAGCACTAAATCTTATCCGATATACTCTCTCTTTCCATTGGTCTTTATTTCTTCTCGCATCAACTGTTACCCCTCAGAAAACCCTTTCTCTCAGCATATCTTCTATTCCCCCCCTCCTTTCACCTCTCGGGATTCTCAAAGCGAATACGTCTCGTTCATTTCAAAGGCTCAAATCCCTCCCTTCTCACTCTGCATGTTTCTCGGATTCGATCCCCGCGGGTTTTCTAGGCGACAACAGCGCCTCCACGGGGAAACTAGTTACCAACGGCTCGACGTTTCTGCGCCGCCAAAAACCTAATTGGAGACAGGAAAGGGTTTGTGCACACGTGAGGTACCCCTCCTCGAGTCATAAATGAAAGACGGTCGGGAAATGTAAGTGTAGAGATGATGTGCAAGAAGTAGGCAACTCGGGCGAGTAGTGAAGTAAAATTTCGTTGAGTTATTCGGGTAACACGTCCAAGGTGCCATTAATATAATGATAAGGATTTCGAATTAATTTACTTCAGTGCTACGAGCTCAAATTAAATCTTATTAAAAGGAGAGTTATTTTTTTAAGTACTGACGGTACTCGGAAGATATACTAATACTTATGGTACTCGGAGAAAGATAAACTAGCATCTTAATTACAGATGAATGATTGCGTTTCAATAATTGTGAAAATGCTAATTGTTGCTAACGAAAAATCTGATGGGGCCAAAACATGACTTTCTCCATATTTATTGAAAACAGAAGCCTATGTCGGTAATATATAAATAACTCCAAAAAAATGATACAGAAAAATATTTCAAAAAATCTGATGTGGCCAGCACATGACTTTCTCCATGTATAAGATGTAAATATTTATCTACGGCAGTATTTTCGAACTCTATATTCAATCTAAACTTGGAAGATAAGAGATTAATTTATATCATATTATCTTTTACTTCAAAAACATTATAAATAATGTTTTCGGGACATATTCGATGAAAAACGATGAAATGGCTTTTCGCCACAGCGCCCAGAGCGCCTACAACGTACATAATCAGCAACTTCCGGTTTATCAGTATTTCACAAATAACTCCTACACAATCAGTGATAAAAAAATATATTTCATACAAAAGTTATAGTAAAACATATATTCTAAAACTTTTATAAGTTATAGTTTATACCTATATTTAATATTTATGGAGTTATTTTGAAAACCGGAAATGAGCTTTGAATAAAGTTGCTCTACTACCGGTAAACCGATTTACTCCAAAAACTAATCAACTCTAACGACACTAATTAATATATTATATATGAAATTTGGTGTTGATCCGACAAATACTTTTGATGTTAGAGCGCCCATAAAGTACATAATCAGCTACTTCCGTTTTATCAGTATTTCACGAATAACTCCTAATCAACCGGTGATACAAAAATATATTAAATACAAAACTTATAGTAAAAGACATTATCTAAAACTTTTATAAAGTATACAATATACCTATATATCATATTTATGGAGATATTTTGAAAACCGGAAATGAGCTTTGATGAATGAAGCTCGACTTCCGGTTTACCGATTTACTTGAAAAACTAATCAACTCTGACAGCACACACCACAGTACTATATATGAATGTTGGTATTGATACGACTTATAGTTTTTACGTTAGAGGGCCCACTGTCACACACACACATACACACACACACACACACACACACACACACACACACACACACACACACACACACACACACACACAGACATCATTCCGAAAATGGTCAAAACGTGTTCTAGGGACCCCAAAACATGTATTTCCGATGAAATCTCGAAGTCGATTTTTTTCATGAAAACAATACTTTCTCTATACTTCGTATATGGAGAAAGTAAAAAAAGTTGTAGTAATGTACATTATCTATAACTTTTGTATGTAATTGTATATACCTATATTGCATTCTGACAGAGATATGTATGAAAAACTTCCCATTTCTGGATAAACAACAACTTCCAGTAAACCATTATTCAAGAATAATTCCTAAACAATGAGCGGTACAGAAAAATGATGTTTTAAACAAAAGTTGTAGTAAAGTACATTATCTATAACTTTTGTAAATAATGAAATATACCTAAATTGCATTCTGAGATATTTAAGAAACAAAATTTTGTTCCTGATAAACCGCAACTTCCGGTTAAGCGATATTCATAAAGAACTAATCAACTTTTGGCATTGTTAGGAAAATACAAAATATGAAGTTTGGAAATGATCAGACGATTACTTTTTAAGATAGAGCGCACGCAAACTTTTTTACCACAGTCATGTTCGGAAAAATAGCGAAAACGAGCTCTATGGGCCACAAAACATCTATTTCCGAAATCTGGAGGTCAAATTTTTTTGCGAATACAATACTTTCTATATGCTACGTATAGGGAGGAAGTGAAAATGAACATTTAATGACAAACGAAAAATTTTTCTAAACTTGATACTGAAATCATTCGGATTTCAAGATTATTTTTTGATAGTAAGGGTCATGAAAGTGCCCTCCTTTATTTGCTTTTTAGATTTCATAACTTTGCAAATGGACGAGGGAGCACTAAATATTCAGCGGTAAGAGTTTAATACATATATTTATAGAATCAGCCGCGCTGAAATGGAAATCTTGCCATATTAGATTGTTATCTTACCAAAAAGAGGTTGTTAGAAATATGTACTAAAATTTCAAAAGGCACAAAAAGAGCAAAGAAAGGAGATGTACCAAAAATTAAGACTATAATAGTAAAAAATGATAGTCAAATATCTCACCATTAAATATATTATGGTGATTTTAAATTGAGCACATGCTGCAGCAGTGGAAGACTTGTCTTCGTGGAAATTCATGACAAAAAAGGCGAATTTACTTTATTGTCCAAAATAATGTTGAAATTTCACTATGTTTCTACTCCAGTTGATAAATACGTTTTTTCTCAATATAGTCATTGGTAAAATGAATTTTCTTGAATATCAATCTCATTAAGTTACGAGCTTTTTGTGTTCTAAGATTATTATTAGTATTCTTACTCAAGGTAACTCCATAGCCTAATTTCCGCTTTACTTATTTTCATAATTCTGCACGAGTTAATTTCGAAGCTAATAGAACCGTACATCGCTAGATGTAACGGAATAGCTGCTGGTTGGCCTACCTGCGGTGAGTTAATTCACCCCGAATGCTTGACGGTTCCTGGACGCGTTGCCATAGGAGCGTTGTTTGTTGTTACAGCGGAATAGGACGATCGGAAATTGCTATTAATGTCGATAACAGATGTAGACGTTTGGACAGCCGTTTACATCCTCTCTCTCTCCATCCCCTCTGTTTCTTCTTTCCAGTTCTTCATCTCCATTCTCTTTTATCTTCATTCGCACCCTGCAGATTCCAATTCCACGATTAGTGTGTCTCACTCATCACCCTTCTCATTACGCCGACTTCCTCAATCTCTCTCTCTCTTTAATTCCTGCCCCTGGAGGTGTATACCCTCTCCTCTATGTTCAGTGTTTCTTCCTTTCTCTCAATCTGCTATTTTATCCAGGGGTTGGCCGGTGACGTTTTTTCCTAGCTTTGCCCGCCTTTTTCATCTTCACTTTCTTTCATCGACTGAAGATGTCGCCTCGAGTAAAAATCCTGTCTTCTTAGGCTATTTATTTCCCCTCGGCCGTTCCGGTTCGTTACGTATGCTTTTGAGATGCGATTATTCTCATTTTTCCGCTTGCTTTAGAGTGAGTTTGCTTCTGGAAATTCCTCTATAAAGAGCTGAGTAGTTCTAGAAGAATGGTAATTTGGTCAACCTAATTTGCAGTAAACTAATCAACCGTAATTGACTTCATTTTTCGTGGAAACGGACCATTAAAATCTAAAGCAAAAGGCTCACTCTTTCAATGAGACCTCTTTAACCAAAGTAATTATGCCATTAAAATGGTCTATGAGTGCAAAATTTTAATTGTTCTAAGGAAAGACGATTAAAAAAATCATGTGACTTGTTGGATTAAACTAGTCATTTTTTCGATAGATGGGTCGGTTAGATGACATATACTTTCTCTACAGATTAAGGCAACGTTTGCGGCATGACTGAATAATCTTTATGTTTTACGTAGAGGGATACATGATCTCTATAGGCTCATAAATTAGTTATATTTTCCTTCTAGGATATCCTTCCCTGCGCTTAATAAATGCTGATATTATATTTCAATGTAAATGATAAATCGTTATTCAAATGTGAGGAACGGATTTAAGGATAGTCAACTGGAAGGATTTCTATTATTATAGATGTATATTAAATAGAAAAATTTATTCATACCATTATTAGATATAAAGTGCACGACTAAAACGACATGTAAAACTGTAATAATTAGTATTGTGTGCTTGTTACTTTCTCCATATACGAAGTATAGAGAAAGTATTGTTTTCATGAAAAAATTCGACTTCGAGATTTCAACGGAAATACACGTTTTGGGGTCCCTAGAACACGTTTTGACCATTTTCTGAATGATGTCTGTGTGTATGTGTGTGTGTGTGTGTGTGTGTGTGTGTGTGTGTGTGTGTGTGTGTGTGTGAGTGTGTGTGTATGTGTGTGTGTGATAATGGGCGTTCTAACTCGAAAACTAAAAGTCGTATCAATACCAAACTTCATATATAGTACTGTTCTGTGTGCTGTCAGAGTTGATTAGTTTTTGGAGTAAATCCATTAACCGGAAGTCGAGCTTTATTCATTAAAGCTCATTTCCGGTTTTCAAAATATCTCCATAAATATGATATATACGTCTATTGTATTACTTATAAAAGTTTTAGATAGTATAATTTACTATAACTTTTGTATTTAACATATTTTTGTATCACCGGTTCATTTGGAGTTATTCGTGAAATACTGATAAACCGGAAGAAGATGATTATGTAATTTGTGGGCGCTCTAACATGAAAACTATTTTTCGGATCAACACCAAATTTCATTGCTAGATCTTTTATTACATTCGTTAGAGTTGATTAGTTTTTGGAGTAAATCGGCTGACCGGAAGTCGAGCTTCATTCTTCAAAGCTCATTTCCGGTTTTCAAAATATCTCCATTAATATGATATTTAGGTATATACTATTATTTATAAATGTTGTAGAAAATTTAATTTACTATAACTTTTTTATGAAACATATTTTTGCACCACTGATTGTTTAGGAGTTATCCATGAAATACTGATAAACCGGAAGTTGCTGATTATGTACGTTGTGTAAAGCTCATTTCTGGTTTTCAAAATATATCCATAAATATGATATATTGGTATATTGTATTCCTTATAAAAGTTTTAGATAATATAATTTACTATAACTTTTGTATTTAATATATTTTTGTATCACCGGTTGATTAAGAGTTATTCGTGCAATACCGATAACCCGGGAAGTAGCTGTTATGTCTTTTGTGGGCGCTCTAACATGAAAACCATTCGTTGTATCAACTTTAAATTCCACATATAGTGTTTTTGTTGGTGTCGTTAGAGTTGATTAGTTTTTGGAGTAAATCGGTTGACCGGAAGTCGAGCTTCATTCTACAAAGCTCATTTCCGGTTTTCAAAATATCTCCATAAATATGATATTTAGGTATATACTATTAATTATAAATGTTTTAGAAAATTAATCTTACTATAACTTTTGTATGAAACATACTTTTATATCACCGATTGTTTAGGAGTTATTCATGAAATACTGATAAACCGGAATTTGCTTAGTATGTACTTTGTGGGCGCTCTCACATGAAAACTATTTGTCGTTTCAACACCAAATTTCATGTATATTACTTTGGTTGTTGTGATTAGAGTTTATTATTTTTTAGAGTATATCATTGAACCGGAAGTTGAGCTTTACTCTTCGAAGCTTATTTCCGATTTTGCAAAATACCTCTATAAATATGATATTTAGGTATATACTATTATTTTTAAAAGTTTAAGAAAAATGACTCTACTACACCTTTTGTATTAAACATATTTTTGTATCACTGATTGTTTAGGAGTTATTCGTGAAATACCGATAAACCGGAAGTTGCTGATTATTTACTTTGTGGGCGCTCTTACCTGAAAACTATTTGTCGTATCAACACCAAATTTCGTACATTTTATTTTGGTTGGTGTCATCAGAGTTGATTAGGTTTTGGAGGATATCGGTTTACCAGAAGTCGATCTTTATTTTTGGAAGCTCATTTCCGTTTTTGAAACATTTCACCATTAAACCTTAAGTAGTCTCGTGGGGTCAATGTGACATCAGGCGCTATATTACCGTCGGGATCACAGAAACTAATGAAGATATTTCAACCAAATTTTCGTTTTGTAAAAATGTTGTCCATGTTATGATTATCTGAGGATTTTCTTAATGTCAAGTTATAAGAAGTATGCAATTTTAGCAGTGCTACCAGATTTACTGACATAAATTTTAATAATTATCTAAACAATATTTCAACAATTTTTAAGTACCTATACATAAAATAATTCATAGGTAAGTATCAAAAAAATAATGAACACCATATCATGCATATAAACTGACGAAAATTAATATCCAAAACATAAGTTTTCGGGATATTTTAAAGATTTGCTGAATATTTTAGGAATGAATCTATAATGTGTGTGTGTGTGTGTGTGTGTGTGTGTTGTGTGTGTGTGTGTGTGACAGTGGGCGCTCTAACGTGTAAACTATTAGTCGTATCAATACCAAAATTCATATATAGTACTGTGGTGTGTGCTGTCAGAGTTGATCAGCTTTTCAAGTAAATCGGTAAACCGGAAGTTGAGTTTCAGTCTTCAATGCTCATTTCCGGTATTCAAAATATCTACATAAACATCATATTTAGGTATATACTATTATTGATAAAAGTTTTAGAAAACGTAATTTACTATAACTCTTGTATGAAACATATTTTTGTATCACTGATTGTGTAGGAGTTATTCATGAAATACTGATAGACCGGATGTTGCTGATTATGTACTTTGTGGGCGCTCTGGGCGCAGGGGCGAAAGGCTAATTTCATCGTTTTTCCTCGAACATGTCCCAAAAAACATTACTTATAATGTTTGTGACGTCAAAGATAATATGAAAGAAATTAACACTTATCTTCCAAGTTTAGATTGAATATAGAGTTCGAAAATACTGTCGTTGATAAATATTTACATCTTATATATATGGAGAAAGTCATGTGCTGGCCACATCAGATTTTTTTTAATGTAAAACTTATGATAAGAAGATACGCAAGGACTCTTTATGTACTTTCTAATTGTTTTCTATGAGGAAAGAAAAGATGGGTTTTCTCTTTGTTTAGTCTCTATGAATAATTAACGTCAAATGAACCTTAAAATAACGCGTGTAACAGAGAATATTAGATAAAAGCTTACAATTTTGCACAAATAATTCGTGCAGGTTACAATTGATTACATTTGAATACGTTTATGTTTGATGTTAGCATTGAAAGCTGTTGCGTGAGGCAAAAATTAAGGCGATAAATTCAAAGATCGTCCCTGCATTCTCGGAGCTACAATAACTCTTGAGGAGATTAAATGTATAATTCAAGATGATACAAATAATAAAATTTCAAGCGTTGGCAATCGTTAAACACTAAAAGAGCGCGCTTTTTAGGGACCCTTACGGAGAAATACTTTCGGAAGAACATTTCGGCACGAATCATAAACTCCCACTAATTTTCCACCCTTCAATTATTCAAAAGGCTCCATTACTGAGCGGCCTTACTCATACTAAAAATAACAAGCAGGCATTATCAATTTCCGTAATGAATGTTTTAAGGGCATGAAATTCGGCCCTCGAAATTCAGTTAATTATGTTTACGTCATCGCAAGGGAGATGAGTAATAATACGGACATTTTCATCTTCATTTCTTAATCTTTTTCCATCTGGGCTTTTAATCCCTCGCTGGAGACTTAAACCATTTTAACGTTTTCTCCTTTTTACATTCTCCATATACGAAGTATAGAGAAAGCATTGTTTTCATGAAAAAATTCGACTTCGAGATTTCAACGGAAATACATGTTTTGGGGTCCCTAGAACACGTTTTGACTATTTTCGGAATGATGTCTGTGTGTATGTGTGTGTGTGTGTCTGTATGTGTGTGTGTGCTTGTGGGCGCTCTAGCGTAAAAACTATTAGTTGTATCAATATCAAACTTCATATATAGTACTGTGGTGTACGCTGTCAGAGTTGATTAGTTTTTGGAGTAAATCGGTTCACCGGAAGTCGAGCTTCATTCATCAAAGCTCATCTCCGGTTTTCAAAATATCTCCATAAATATGATATATACGTATATTGTATTTCTTATAAAAGTTTTAGATAATGTAATTTACTATAACTTTTGTATTTAACATATATTTTTATCACCAGTTGATTAGGAGTTATTCGTGAAATACCGATAAACCGGAAGCAGCTTTTATGTACTTTGTGGGCGCTCTAACATGAAAACCATTCGTTGTATCAACACTAAATTTCATATATAGTACTTTGGTTGGTGTCGTTGGAGTTGATTAGTTTTTGGAGCAAATTGGTTAACCGGAAGTCGAGCTTCATTCTTCAAAGCTCATTTCCGGTTTTCAAATTATCTCCATAAATATGAGATTTAGGTATATACTATTATTTATAAACGTTTTAGAAAATATAATATACTATAACTTTTGTATGAAAAATATTTTTGTATCATTGATTGTTTAAGAGTTATTCATGAAATACTGATAAACCGGAAGTTGCCGATTATTTACTTTGTGGGCGCTCTGGGCTCTATGGGCGAAAGGCAAATTTCATCGTTTTTCATCGATCATGTCCCGAAAAACATTATTTATAATGTTTGTGACGTCAAAGACAATAATATATAAATTAATCACTCATCTACCAAGTTTAGATGGAATATAGAGTTCGAAATTACTGTCGTAGATAAATATTTACATCTTATATATGGAGAAAGTCATGTGCTGGCCACATCAGATTTTTTTCAAAGGTTATCTTTCATTCCGCTATGTATCTTAGCTGCTCTATCCCGCTTTAATTTCTCATTCGAGACTTTTCCTTCATTTCTACCTGCTCTCTCTATTTTGGAGGCACCTCCTGTTTTTATTTCAAAATCATCCCTCGCTATCTCTCTTTTGACATGATTTTCTTTGCCACAATCAACACTCCAGGGGGCTCGGGGTAACCATGGTGAAAGATTAGGTTGAAGATAGAGAAGAAAAGGTCCGGAGATGGTGTCGAAAGAGGGTTCTGAAAGTGAAAGGAGGAAATGGGAATTGAAAAGCGAGGGCCAAAAAGAAAGGATAAAAGAGGACGAAATTTAGGTGGCTTATGAGAAATGTTTTTCGCAGACGAATCGATTCACAAAAATTACTGAGCGTCCAGTCCCTAGGTCTTTTCTCTTCTTCGAAGGGGAATTTTCTATACCACGTCCATGGAATGAGGAAGACAATTTTCGTAGTTCTAATTTCGCTCTTATTGCGATTGAAGATTGAATCAGGCTATGCTGAAAATTTTCCGTCATTTACCCATATGTATGTAAGTTGAATCATTATATTCCTAGGGAAATTTCAAGTAATGGAGGAATAACCTTTGTTTCGAAACTGTTTTAAATGGTTTAAATATTGCATTTTTTCTAGCCATCGATATCTGAATATTGATTACAGTAATGAAATAATTGTCGAAAATAAATATTTAACTCTTAAATTTACGTCATTATATTTATGAATTTAAGTGAGTTAACTTTCGGCGTATGTGGGAACATTCCTTACTATTGGGCATTCCTTTGATTATCGTTCGTTATTTCATGGGAAAATTTGAGTAATGAAGCAGATGCAATAACAAAGCTAGTAATTTTTGACTGTGACAAATTATATTTATGTCATTAAAATTATAACATGACTTTTAATGATAGATCATCATACGTCTTACGAAGTCAATTTGTAAATATTTTGGGGCATTGAAATGTAACTAAGGCATACATCGTACATAGCCTGCCGTTATCCCATGGCATCCACCAAAAATCGTTAGTATATCTTTAAAGGCGATATCATTGAGATTTGATATTGGCGGATTTGTTTAAACAGGCTCAAGTGCCCCAAGGATACTTTACGCCATTCATATTTCTGTTTGAAAACACGCATTCTCTTTGAAATTATCCAACAGCTACTTCTTTAGTTATCCCATATGTATTTCCCCAAATTCTACGTAGAGCATTTTTTATCTAAGGAGAAACTTTCTTACTTACTTACCTAACTTATATATGCAATCAATCACTCAACCATTACTTCTGCCTTTGTATTGTCTGCCTTGCTATCATAGAAACTCTTCTTTTCTATTCTACGCCAGAGTCACTGACTGAAGTCATTCAACCGTCATAATTATTATTATGAATATAGCACTGGAGCAGTGCTATATTCATAATAATATATATATGGTGCAGGGATTAGTGTAGGTGCATCTGACTGGCATTTGTCCTAGAAGGGAGGGAAGTCCATCAGAAAACTTCCCTTAGACAATAGTCATAAGACGCACAAGGAATAATTCATACCATACAAAAGTAGAGTTAATACACATATGATAACAATCTCCCTCTTATCAAAACTTATCCGTAACATTAAATGTTCATGAATCCCCTTTCCGTCAACTTACAATAACCAATGGGAAACCTTCAGTTTTCAGCGTCCGCGTTTTAGAATTCACGGAGGACGTAATTTTGGGTAATTCCGACAACGAAAAATTGGTTAATACAACAATAGTTTTATAAACAACACATTAATTTTTTCCATCCACGTTAGGTATCGTCAAACATTAACGTATTCAAAGGCTTCATTGGATTTGAAGATGACTATCATTAGTCGAAACTAGTCGCCGACGATACTTTATGCGGATAGTTTATATTACTGTGTTATTTGTAAAACCTTTGTTTTATTTAATAATATTTCATCCACCTTTATTACTGCGTAATGTATTCCCAAATTTTCCAAGATATACTATTTCAAACATATTGTCCTCCTGGAGATTATTCATTCAGGGATATATCCCTAGTCATAGCAGCGATGAGTCCGAGCTGTATAGAAATTTTAGCTGAGCTGAACGCCCTAAAAGGGTTAGGTTTGGATGGAAAATGAAAATAAAAAATAAAGCGAAGAGGGTTTCGGGTGAAAAAGGCTGAATAAGGAAGCGGGAAGGAAAGGCAAAATAGAGGAAATGAAAAATGGGACGAGAGAGGCGGAAGAAAAGCGAAGTGATGATTCTAAGCCATGTGAGATAAATGACGAGAAAATAGAGCGAGCAGTTAATTTGGAGACTGAGGATCAAAGGCGTTGAAATGTGTGGAAGAGGATAGGGGAAATAACATAAACTAAGCCATGTTTGCAAAAGAAAGGTCAAAGGAAAAACCGTAAGAAACGAGGGGAAAGAAGGGCGAAGGAGCAAGGAAATTAAGGTGCAAAAGGCATAAAATGTGCTTTTTAAAAGGGTTAGAGAATGTTTTAAGGTTTATGGATGCATTGGTCGTTAACAGCGAAATGGACGGGGTAACGGGATGATGTAAAAACTGCGCGTAATGCAGGGATATGCTGCTGAAATGGGTGGTGGATACATAAACCTCTTTAAGTTTTAGTAACAGTGTTTGCAAAAATGGCTCATTGAAAACACCCCAGAGTAAAATATTAATAAAATTCACAAAGGATTAAGAAAAATTCTTTTTGATCTCTATTTCTTTATGTAAATAAACGAGGAAAGGGAATAAGGGAATATTAACTGGCCTCTTTACATAGTGATTTTAGTTTCATATCCTAATTAGTAAAGCCCATGGGTAAACTTAAATATTACACTTAACTTTTCTGTGTTATAAACGTAATTTCGAATGCTAATGTCTATAATTATCATACTTCTACTTGTCTACATCTGAATTACTTGGTTAACAAAAAATCAGTAGCGTTCTTTGGCAAAGATTTTATTGAAAAACCTGCACAAGGACAAAATGTTGAGGTATTATTTAAGATGCAAAAACATCTTGGAGTAATATACCAGCAAAAGAGTAGTTGATATTAAGAAGCTATGAGTAGGAGATACTCAAATGATGGATCTTATTAAAAATGTATGCAGCATATTTGTAGTCTATATTTTATGCATAGTGTAATTCACTTTTACAGCCTAAGGGTGGTTTTTCTCAAGCCTTTGGGCGAATGCCAAGTTTAAAATCATTTTTCTTATGTTCCCCTCAAACGTTGCCACCTGGCCAGAAGGCTAATTATCAGCGTAAATTTAAATACATAAATAAAACATAAGTTCAATCAGATTAGCTCAACCTGAGTATGGAAATAATTAAAGCGATGGATAAAAAAAGGTATTACATGTTTCAAACGTCTCATAAACTAGTTGCTTTTGTGACTTCAATATAATCGTATCTCACCTAACGGAGTAAGACCGCTTTGTATTGGTAAAAGAATTAAAATGCTGACTTAATTCCAGGTTATTTTTTTTCTGAGGCAGAAGAACGAAGAAAAATGATCGTCAATCCACTTTAGTTACCTTTGAGATTAATTAGTGTGATTTAACCTTGAGATCAATAATTGATTATAAAAATCAGGTGCACGAGCATACACAGGCATTTTTTAAAATTGCACGAGAAATCGTTTCTTCTATACTGATCGTCTACTTTATTAGTGAATGCTTTTACGAATTTCATATTCTTAACTTACTATATTCGTAAAGTAAACAATATTTTCACAATGGCATAAATTATCCTTAACTCGCTGTCAAATAGCAATTGCTAATTACCTAATTTTAAGTTTTTTAATAATTCACTTAATAAATGATAAAAATACTTAATTAACGCCATTCCAAGGTTTATAAACTCTAGGGGTGATTGATTAGTCATACAAATATTTACCAGAGACTCCGGGATCGCCTCCGAAAACTCCGACTTAATTTTCAACACCATAATTTGATTCGCTATCAGTTAACGGCCGATGAATTAACGATTAGGTAATGAAAGAGCCAAGATGAGTCGAGGGAGAGAGACGCAATGCAAATTGATGACGATCAATCAGCGGATGGAGGGATAAGGGATTTACTGAGGAGGAGTTGGAACGGGAAAGGAAAAGTGATGAAGGATACTCAGGGAAGAGAGACAAAAGAACGCGAAATCCGCAAACAAGGGACGGGCGAAAGTGAAAATCCTCCGGTTGAAAAAAAATCAAAGCACACAAATGCGAAGTGACAGAGAAGGGAGGAAATCAGACTTGAAGAGGAGTTTAAAAAAAGAAAGCCTCGCGGACCCTTAACGCGTGAACATAAAGACTTCAAAGAAACGAGCGCGTGACCAAAGCGAGAGGAGGGACCAATTAGCAAGGAAGAATGAGACGAAAAAAAGGATTCTGGGGAAGAATTTAAAGAGTGGAAAAGTGCAAGGGAGGATCAAAGGGAGACGAGGAGATGAAATTGGAGGGAACATAAGCTGAGAGAAAAATGAAAGAGGGCCCGAAATGAGTGAAGAGCTGTTTGCGGGGACGGTGACTGATGGAGTGCGGAAGGAGAGGACGAGGTTTGAGGAGATGAAAAGAGTGGATTCGGAGGGGCGGAGATGAAGATTGGTTGGATTAGAAGGGAGAAAGAGTAGTGATGGAAGTGGGGATTAGGCCGATTGGAGCCAAGGAAGAGAAAGGAACTGTCTCTCGGTATGGGGACGAAAATTGTCTGCAACGGGTTTAGTATTAAGCGGCACAATTAGTACTATACTATTTTACTCTCTAATACTCATGCTAATTGTTTAAATTTAGGTTATATAATTTAATTTGTTCAATTTGGCTAAGTTTTTTCTCCAAAAAAGTTGCAAGTGGTGACTGCGGAATTAATCTTAATCATAAATTTTCATATTATGTTATTTGAAACTACATATGAACGCTACTGCACGCCTTACAGATAAGGAGTGCAGGCACAATAAAATAAATATTTTCTTGATTGGTTTCCATCGCGCATAATTCACGAACGAAATAATTTTTTAAAGCAAATGGTCCTTATAATTATTTCGATGATTTTTCTCGCTGTATCTGTATGACCTTAATAACTGATTGGATATTTAAGATCTACTACGTCGTACGATAACGGGTTGCCTTAGAATTTATTGAGGCAATGTAATAAAATTCTGATCTCCTTTCTTCCTACGAATCACATCCAACGTGATAAGGTACTATCTGATGACAGTTGCTTTACTATTTCAGTTATGTGAGCTTTATTTTTAGAAATCGCAAATTCAGTTGAATCAAACTCTGTGAAGAACGTAATTGCCGAATTGTATTTGGCCGGATGAGATTTTTTGGGAGCAATATCAAATATGCTAGCCAAAAAAGGACACTTAGAATTCGACAAGTTATGTTTCGTAAACTTAGCATATGAATATTTTTATATGCATTATTCACGTTGGAACATTTGGTACAACACAGATATTTGAAGGTATTCTGAAAATTACTTACGTAGATGAATAAGATATCCAGTATCCAACAGAGATAAGGTTAGTCGAAGCAATATTGAGTTTAATGCGCGGCCATATGCTGTTTGCATGATTTTATATTCTGTACTCTCTTCCTTTTCCTCCCAGGTTTTGTATCACAGATGAACATCTATATGCTTAAACTTAAAATGATCGTCGATTAAATTCAGTATACGCTGAAAGGAGGTTTGAATATTTTCAAGATCCCCACAAGGCACTTGTGTATAGCATCAGGTTGGCCTCTTATTATTCATTGTTGTATAATACATATGAGTTAGCCGGATATCTTGGGAAGCTATTACAAAGTTCTAAATAAACTAAACAGTTCTTCGTAATTTCCACCAAGTATTTATTTGACGACCAGTTTCGACCAAAATATGGCTATGTCCTCTTATTTAGAACCATATTCATTTTAGGTGATATACATAGTAATCATTCACAGCAATTTTATATTTTATGAAATATATTAACTATAATAGATATCGTTGTATATCGTTAAAATTACTTTTTTAATATATTTAGCATATGAATGACAATTGATTATAATTGTAGGCTATTATCTTCAGTATTCATAATTCCCTCCGTATCTTCAAACTCTGGGAATACATTATTCGTACCTTTTACTCAGAATGGTAAGATAAGGATGGCTTACTTTTTACATCCAAACAGAATTACTTACTGAAAGTCAAAGGGTAAGGTATCAATCAATGCAACAGCGTTAGAGTAATTTTAATAATAGACATGTTTGACAGGGTCAGGTTTTCTTTTCCTTTCAAAAAGATTAAGCGTGGAATATGTTTAATTTAAATAAAAGTTCGCACTTGGAGTCGTATCGAATCTCGGCAGTGTTGCTGATATGGTATCGATATTCAATGATATATTTATGACATTGATTTTCAATAACGTATTTAAATTTGACTAGTAAACTATTTCTTTGGCTTTGCCTTTGTTTTACTAAACTCGTGTCTCAGTAAACTTCTTCTCCACCTCTCTTATCCACACTCTCGAGAATAAAACGGATTTTCATTTTTAAAGTATTATTTTCATTACAGAATATAATTTATCAACTGAAGTAATTGATTAAAATATAAATGATATCTTTTTCATGATGCATGTTATTCTTAACAATATGTAAGAAGTTGTTGAATAAGAAGTATTCTTCTACAACTCAAGTGCATGAGCTCCTGGTTATTTCATAAATAATTATGAGTCTAGAACTCGATCATTTTGCATGCCCTAGTACCTTCGTACGTATGTCTAAGACGAGGTGCCCTCAGACATCACTTCAATCATTTGCCTCACACCTTCACCGCTTTATGTATGCATAGGTACTCCTTTCCCACGAAGACTGTCGGCTCTCATAATCATCTCCATTTCCCCGAACCGTACGATCAAATCTTCTCCATTCCAGCCAACAAATTAATCCACACCAACCTCTGAGCATAAAGGCTTCCGCGCAGTATAAATTTCCATAACAATCGCCCCCTTAAACTCCCTCTTTTGCCACCGCTAATGACGTTATTTTTCCATTCAGAAGGATGATAAATCATTCCGCCTTCGTCTTCAGGACGAGTCGAGGGAGAGAGAAAAAAAATCGCCTACGGGATGAGAAAAGAAGCACGTGGAGGACAAGGTTTCTCGATATTTTTTCGGATAAAAAAAGGGAAGAAACAAAAGCTGATTCCCATTCAAAATTCATGCGTTGCCACGAGAAAGAAAAAGGAAGTAAGAATGGTGCACAAAGTCGTCGTATACGTTTCTTTCGCGTCCGTTTTAATCACTATTTGAAATATGCGGGCGAGAAGTATAAGAGGTTGTGTAGAAAGGAAAGAATAGAATGATATTTATTCCTCAAGAAAAAGGTTAGAAACAATGGAATAACGAAACCGCAGGTGCGTAGGGAGTGGGCGAAGATTTCTGCAAACACAAACGGCACTTGGGATAACGAGAAGTTATATAAGGAGTGGGATGTGCAGGGGAAGAGAAGGATTTATTTACATTTAAGATGATTGAGAGGAAAGATGTCTCTGAATCAGAGGAGGAAAGTCATCTATATTGTCACATAAACGTAAAGGTTCTTATGATATTGCCGCGCGATGGTTGTACTTCGTAGAACGACATAATAGAGATTGGTTAAGAAACCAAATTTTATAAGTTCCACAAAAGAAATTTATATATTTCAATCACCTTTGACCCTTTTCACTTGATGATGACCGGCAAGGGTCAAAACCCATCAAAATAAATTTATCTTACGGACTATATAAATATTAATTATAAGGGCAAATTTTCTTTTTAAATTTTATATCGTGTAATCCGATTCAGAATTCTAGAGAAGTCAAAATAACCACCGAAGAATGATGGGAAAGGAAACAGGGGAGTAATTGCAGTAATAGTATTGTTAAAAGTGCTTCGACAGCTTAGGTCATTTCCCACATGAAATCATACCGGGAATAAACCCGCAACCACTCTTATGAAATCTGAACGCGCTTATCTTACGGCTATCAGAGTCAGCAGACAAAGATAGTTTATGCTATTGCATATTTCATGGTTATTTCATGTGGAACTCTTAGTTATTCTGAACATGGCCTCTAAAATCTAGAACTAGAATCCAACTATTTTTTTATTTCATCCGAACTGTAAAGTTCACTGTTCTATTTATTCAGATTTAAACTTTTGGAGTATAATCGGTTAATGAAGGAGAAAATTTTTGTTAGTTTGAGATTAGTATTGGAGGAATTCATAGATATTTTCAGGAATATATATTTAAATAGTTTTATTTATAAAGTAGGTTAAGATAGATTATTGACAATTAAAGTGATTTCTAATATAGTAAGACCACTGAAAAATGTCAGGACTTGAATGATTCACGGATGTTTTGTTCTACGAAGACTCCTGTTTGCAGTAACAGTCTTCATGAAATGGCATCGAGAGCTTAGGCCATTCTTCATTGTTTACTGGTTCAAATTACATACTGCGATGGATCTCTGCGGCATCATGATAACCAGACTGCCTAATTTGGAGCAATTACCAGTGTGTATACCGTACATATATAATAGAATTCTACAATGACATGTGGTTTAAATTATTTTAATAGATGGAATATACCAATATTAATAATCCATCTTCCTCTATTGTTATCCTCAACTATATCAGCTATACTGAGTACTCATTATGTTAATTTTCATCCACAACCTGTAAAATAAAATAAGATTACAAATTTTCAACAGAAATTATTTTTACGGTCAATTTGGTTGCAGCTAACGTCAGGAAGCATGCCGTTGCAAATAACTGAATCATTTATTTAGTAATGAGATTATTTTCGTTCTATACTAACAATTTAACACGATATGATGCAGAATACCTTTGATTGTGCCTTGTTTAAAAGCTTTAGCTATCGTTGTTTATGAAATATGAAATGTTGTAAGGGTTATCATTTCATAACTGTATGTAATTGAGTTTTAAACCACACATAGATTTACTTGACGTTAAAAACTTTTTACCCCGATGAATGAAACACAAAATGCTTTAGTATTCTTTGTCATCCATTATTTTCAAAAAGAAAGCTAAGGGCAAACTTTGAGAGAAAAAATGTGGCCACTCGAGTTAATCATGGCTCGGTTTCAGTTTCATTCGGCACAAATCAGCGAAGTGTGAGGTTCGATGAAAAATACCCATAATTTCGGGTAGATAAATTCTCCCTCGGCGGAAATATGAAAAATTCAGTTCCCCAGTTGCAAAAAAGGGCTGAGAAAAATGTATCCACCGAAAAAAATCTCGAGCATAAAATAACGAAAACTTCTCAGCAAGAAAGACGCTCCTTCAACGGTGGTATACAGATCCCAACTGTATTACGATGCATAAAAAAAGTGGCGCAAGAAGGGGAGGGAGCCAAAACGAGAAAGAAATAGTGGACGATGTAATGGAAGTGAAAAGTTTAATGGGAGAGGCAGCAGAAAGAGGGGAAAAAACGAAATTTATGCGCGTGGAGAAAGAAATGATGTATTCCTTGGTAACCAAGACTCGTGGATGTACGGGTTAGACTGGTTGGAGAGGATTCCAAGAGGAGAAGAGTTCCGAGGCGAACGAGTCTGATACGTGAGTTCAGTGTGTCTGAGTGGTTTATGGAAGAGATGGGAGAAGTATCTCTCGATAATCAGAGTGGATGAGACAGACAGAGGGAGAGAGGCTAGAGGAGACATTGTGATGATGACGAAGGTGATAAAGCGTCGCGAATTATATGTACGAATCGAGAGGTCCAAGAGATGTGGGTGGGAGGACGGTAAGCTATGTTTATCTGATAAGCCAGAAAGAAGAGAATGGGGGAACGGTGTTTGTCTACCTTTGGAACAAAAGAACAGCGGAAATGTCGGTCGGAGGTGAGAGGAGGAATTCTGAGACGGGATGTTCTCGTAGGGTGGGGGGGGGAGGGGAAGAAAATTTCCGAGGGAGTAAGGAAGGTGTGGTTTTGGAAATTGGTGAGAGCGGAAAGGTAAACTGTAAAGTAGAGGGGGAAATTTGAGCGAGGGGTGTGCTTTGAAAAGGAGAAAGAGGGAAAGAGGAGTCTAAATTGACGGTGGGGTGAGGGGGGATCAGGAGGGAGTCATCCGTAAACTTAGCCTCCGCCTTCACCCGCTTATTTCTTCCCTTCTGCTTTAACTTCTTAATTGAATTTCTTTGAGGACCAGAAGGAAATTTAATTAATACGCCCAGCTGAAGGATTATATGAACTTTTCGTTCTCCGTAGCCGCCAACGCCACCCTAGCCGCCAACCACTTCTTTCGGTGGCCTTCCCTTTCTCTTGTATTCTTTATCGCCATCTTCTTGAGACTCTCCGTGCTTAACGTCTCCGCACTGTTCCCTTTTAAATTCCATCCACTTCCTACTATCACTTCCGTCCAGATTTTTGAATCCAGTCCTTTTCAATTCTCATCCTCTTTTTTTGAAGGCACACCACAGGGTTCTGTTGTGGGGTCGGTCGTTTTCATATGTGGTGCTCCTCAGAAAGGCTGGATTTTTTCCATTTCTGGTTAAATAGTTTCATTCCTGGCTTTTCATTTTCGGTATTCACTTCCATACATAATTGTTTTATATTCCCTACACAAGAAATCTCTCAAAAGATTTCCATCTTACTGTGAATGACCCCGAACTCAAAATATTTGTCATTTCCATTATGATCGATGGAGTGATTTTATTCTTACTTCATAATCAGTTTTACAAGTTTTATCAGTACAAAAGTATTTTTTCGATTTCCAGAAATAGATGATAAATTATGATTAATGAATGCTGCATAAAAATCCAAGGTATGCAATAACTGGGTTACAGTAGATAGGATTTAAATATAGAGAAACATTCGCCTAAACTTCCAGTTTAAGTATTTATTTGGTAGGATATATATATGTTGTTCAAAATTTTCTATATTGCTATTTTACGGTTCCTGAATCGAATTTGTTCTTTTAATTTCGCAACAGAAAATATATATTTGTAGGATGTTGAAGAAAGCATTTGGGGACAATATTTTATACCCAAATTACCCCCGTAAACTAATAATTCAATAAGCAATAAGCTTTAAAAGCATTAAATGAAGCATTTTGCTCATAGTCATACATTAAACAAATGAAAAGTTATTTTATATATGATGTTGAAAAATTGTTCAGTATACATAGCTTTAAATATAACAGTATTGTTCTTGCGCTAGAGTGAAACATTTTCACATTGCATTAATAATGATTTGCAACCTTCAGTGAAATACAAGTTTAAGAATCACTTAAATTTCATTTTTCAATGACTTTCTGGTGTTGTTAGTGTTGTGAGAATATTAGCCTGAGGATTGCTGAATATAAAGTTTTTAATTTTCGAAAGAAAAGTGCCCACCATTGCTCAAAATTTCCTCTCCGAAGCCGTACAAAATTGATCATTTATCAAATCAAAAGAAGTTCGATGGGACGAAAATTAAAATAAAAATCTGTTGGGTGTCATTCCCAAAAGTCATTTCGCGGAATTCCTTATCGAATCACCTCTCGGAAACCTTTCAGCAAATTAAAGGGAAAGAGAGCGGGAAAAATCGTCACAAAGCACAGCATTCAGTCAACGTTCATTTGCCATCGCACTCGAGCAAGCAAAGATGGGGAAACCAACATTTTTACTTTCTCAGATCTATTTAGCGACAAAGTCCTTCTGAGTTTCCTCCGAAGATCGATCCGTCTTTATCTCATTCGTCTACTAGCTGTCTTGCTCAATCGAGCGGAAAAAGGCATTTTCCCTTTCGTTATTCAATAGGGGAACCCTTAAGGAGAGAAGAAAATGATATTTATGGCGGATTCTTTTATTTCGAACGGAATAGTGGGAAACAATAGGTTTGGAGGCGGTTTAATAAGGTTGATTAGTGACGGCGTGACGTCTTTAACAACTATACGGGGCGTACATCGAATGAAGGGGGACATACTGCGAGGTTTTACGGGAGGTATGGAAAAAGGATTGAAGGAAAAGGTATATCGAGGAGGGTGAGGAAGAGGATTTTCCACGAGTGGAGAGGGCATCGAGGGTGGGTGATGTAGAGGCATCAAAACGAACTTGGCTTTTCTCGAGATGAAAATGGATGAGGACCCGAGAAAGTTATCTTTCTCCCTTCTTATTTTCGGGAAGCCCGTCCGAAAGGATGTCTCCCCATTTCGTTCTTTCTCAGACGTCTCTCGCACAATCCCTTCCAACCATTGCCTTCGCCTCCATCCGTTTATCACTTTCCGCGAAAATGACTGGGGCTTCGGAATGAATTTAGTGTTTGGCATATACTTCCCTGATGAAGGGCTTAAAGTTTTAATTCTCTGCGGGAAAAAGAAGGAAGTGATTCCGCTGTTTCAAGTGCGTGGGATTCTTGGAAATTTTGTTTGTCGCCTAACGATTCAAATTGGAAGCAGAATGCGGGAATTTAATTATCATTTTAAGACTTGTCGATCGTTCGATGTCCAATTGTTTTTCAATTATTTCCTTCTAGACGTACAAGGCAGTCGTACATAGGCTTCAAACTAGATGCTACATGTTGGTAAATCTCTCAACATTATCAAAAATACGTAAGTTGTTATGCAACGACTTATCTATCGAACATTATCAGTAAGTTGAATCGAGAAAATATTAATATTTTGAAAACAGAGATATTTTTTAACTTGAACTGAGCGTTGCTGACAAAAATGATGTCTATCACAATATTTCGACAGATTTAGATTATGGAATTTCGCAAGGACCGCAGAAGTTGTGCTAAATGAGTTAATTTATCCCTTTTTGGTTACTCAATTACAAAATTAACTTTGGTTGAAACTGGAGGCAATTGGAAGATCTGGGTCCGAGTCCCGGTGAGGCCAACATTAACTTGCATAGTCTTCAATGTTTCGAAGATAATTAATACTATTGTGGTAAATAAGACTTCAAAAATGAAGAAATTGAAAGTTACTTCCAATTTTCAATCTTAAGGATTAATCATCACTTTCACCAATTTGAGTTTACAAAGTCAGCCTACGACTATTTCTTACTGTTACGACTACTTATTACTATCATGTAATTAATTAGTTATAAGTTAATACACCCTAATTCTAAGCATATCAACAGATAAATTAGTGTAGTGTGTATTAATTGTATAGCGATTTATCACAATTTTGACCCATTGTTAACTCTTATATTTAAGTAGTTACAAATGGACTTATGAATTTAGCACTTGGTTTAAACTGCTTCAATAATAATATTGGTTGTGCTTAGGTTATGAGTGTTATGTTATGAATATTAAGGTTTGATTTTTTATATAGGATTGAGAAGAACAGAATACCTATTTCCGATCTTTCAAACTCTGAAAAACGTATATACCATTTAGATCTATCAGTGAACTAAAATATCGTAGATTTGAACAACTGCCACTTATCCTGCATACATTTTTTTCTAGATCTTGTTAGTGAAAGTGCGCGTGAATACATGCAATAGAAATACTTAATACATATATGTTTCCATTCGAACTTCCATCCCATACTTTCTTTTCCTTCCCGTCTTATTCCCTCGTCGATTTCCTGCCTCTCTCGCTTTTACCTCCGTATCTTTGGGGAATCCGCCTTCACTTCCTTTGCCCCTCCCCATCTCTGCAAAAGCAATACTCCCAAACCCTGTACATATTTCACGGGGTGAAGGCAGGAGGAAGAAGGGATGAAATACCACGGCAGTCGTTCTGAAACATGGCCTCCAGGCATCTTTATAGCGACCGGAGCATATTCAATAATTTTATGAATCCATTTCCCAGACACGGGCTCCCCCCTCTCTTACCCACACACCTATCTCTCGGCGAACGCTCTTTCGTTAGCGTTAGTATTTATTTCGCGCTCGTGGTTGTATTAAGAAGAAATAATTTATCTCTGCGAGAATTGGAACGTGTGATATTTTGTCCTGCATTTATTTTCCCTCTCTCTCCCTGTCAAAATAGTGACCTTTTCATCGCTATGTTGACATTTCCTTTCACTATCAGAATTTCTCAGGAATCCAAATTACTTGGCATTTTTATTCAAACCTCGAGGGGCTTTATCGGGTAGCTCTCGAATTCTTTATTTTTCTTCGGAGAGCATAAAATACTCATTTATATGGATTAGAGTTGAGAACCGATTTATCGAGCGGTTAAAAATTTGGACAAAGAGGGTGTATAAATATTTCGCTTTAATCTAAATTTCTATGATTTTGCATGAGGAATTGTATGTGCATCGCATGTGAAAGTGGAAACTTTCTGACGATACTTGACTGCGATAAATATAAACTTGTTTTACCTTAATTTTATTTCTATTCTCTTATTTATAATCCTACTTGGAATCATAAAGATGAAAATATATAATAAATTAACGTATTATGTAGTTTTATCTTGAGTTACCTTTTATAATCTACAGTGATTCGAATCAAAAAGATTAAGCTATGCCTTTACAAGCTCTCTCGCAATTCAACAATTATTTACATTTCCACATGTACTCTATAATGATTTTATGGTTCTAATTATTTCATATAATAGGAATATTATTCTATTAAATTCACTGTTTGTGGTTCACAAATTTCAAAGTTAAAAAACGAGTACTTAAAATTACAAATATCTTATATTATGAATTAAAATCAGAGTATAGTATTTTGCATCTAACTGCATTATATTATTATTTTCTCTCACTGCCATTTATGTCAAACTGTCCAATCCAACTTTGTTTCAGGTGGCTAGTCACAAAAAAATAAGCTTTATTATTATTATATTTAAAGCACCTTGAAGTATCTCGCTATGCGGCAACATAAACAAGTAAACATGGATATCTGCGAGGCCCTGGAATTATACCCGGTTTCTCGATATTGATTATCATATATTAACATTTAAATTGATTTTTACAAACTATTGATAGAGAATGTCATACTGTAGAGATATTAGGTACAGACGTAAATTTTCCGGGATGTTGATTTCTGTCCACAAAATAAATTGCATTTTCGCTCCTGTAATAGCATAGAAGCTCCTAAGGAAATAGTATAGAGAGGCTATATATAGACATAGCGATGTGTTGTGGAATGTTTAGTATTCCATTCGGTAGACTGAATCATTTTTCCACCACCTAAGTGCGCTTTATCTTTAATGAAATCTGAAGAGTTCTCGAAATCCCGTGCGTTACTCAATGGGGACTTCCCAGGTCATATTACTCCATCCCCGAATGACACTGCATAAATATTTGAGCCCCTCGCAGATTTCGGAGATTTATTAGAGTGGAGCGTCGGAATAAGATTGACAGCAAATCTTTGTTTCCACTCTCGCAGTTCCATCGATAACTTTTATCCCCCCTCCGCTAATGCCTCATCCTTCCATTTCATTAGTCTACTTTTTGTCCCCCCCTCTTCATTACTATCCTCCAAACGCAATTTCATCCCCCGCTCTTCCATACGCCACCTTCCCTGAGGACCTCCAGAGTATCTTCAATCTTCATTCCCTCTCTCCTCCGACTATTTCTCTTTTCTTCCTCCTACGCCACCCACATCCAATTCACCGCCACTTTACTGGTTATTTTCCGAAATCATCTCTTCCTCATTTCTTCATATTTCATTTCTGATAACAATGGAAGACGATGATTCAAATGAATAGTGCCCTTCAGTGTCTCAAGAATGGGTGAGACTCGATGAATGAAATCTTTTACTGTGTTTCGCTAAACAATGTATACGTCTGAATTGAGAGAAAGGAGATTAATTTGCGCGTAAATATGTGCGGCTGAATGAACCCAAGGATTGACGAAAGTAAACAAGCGACAGTTCCCCCACTTCTCAGACATCAATCTAACAACATCCCTTTAACAATAATGCGATCGAAGTTGCACGGTAGTTTAGTGGTTAGAATACCAATTCGCCAATTCACGAATATGTCTATATGACTTTATTACCGATGATGATGCGACAAGTCGAAGTCAAGGTCGTTTATTAAATATTTAATCGAAATCGTCAAAATATAAATTTCTTACGTTCTCATGTAAACATTTCAATTTCGATTATGAAAAATGGGAGAGGGATTTCTTAGTATTATTTGACTGCTCTCGTCGATTTAGATGACAATGTATGACGTGCAATGGCTATTTAAGGCAACTACCGTACGCATTATATAACAGCGATATTAGTTCCGTAATTCACAGTTATGTAATCTGAAAATTATATTTTTCATGAAAAATGCCACATATCTTTGATGTACTTTTTAGTCAGAGTATTTAGTTCGAGTTCCTCGTCAAATCCGTAGTTCAAGAACGATCACAAAAAGAGGTGCTCCAAATTGTGCCGTACCGAATTGAGAAATCTGTTTGCCTATTTAATTTTAATCTATTTTTCAAAACCAATGTGAAGCACCGCAGAAGGGTAATTAGGCCACAATATAGTCACTATCTCATCCTCAAGCTCTTTCATCAGAGATTAGGATGAATTTATAATTTCAAGTATTTGTATCTTCTTGTGTATTTTGGCTTAATTTTCTTATGGTTTCAATTCATTTTCATCCTACAAAGTTCGAATGGTATTCTTTTCATAGAAAACTACTTTTATTGAAAATGAGGACAATGAGACCAATTTCCTTTACCTTTTTCCTCTATGTTTTTTGTTTTCTGTGAATTAAATTCTGGATTAAGCTCCAATTAATTCAAGGTTAAACAAAAAAGGAAAAGTAGCAACATGACTGGGACTCGAACCCTGGTCTCCCACCTTACAGGCAGGTATTTTATCACCACGCGTCAATTCCATTTCTGTTAAACGAATTCTTTTATATGTATACTTAACAGAAGTGAAATTAACGCGGCGTGGTAGTTTAGTTAGTTTGAATACCTCCACAAGGAGTGGGAGACCTTGGCTCGAGTCTCAATCATGTCGCTATTCTTCTTTTCTTGTTTAAACTTGGGTTTAAAGTCCTTCCTCGTATTAAGTAAAGTTCCAAATTCATCTTATTTCTCAAACTTTTTAGTGTATCAATTTTTTTGATTCAATTTCCACATTAATAATGTAATTTTCCCTCTTCTATACCCTCACTCGTTCCTCTTTTCCAAGTACCGAGAACCTACCTCACAATACCTCTTTCCTTAGGAATGTATATCAGCAATCAAAAACTTTCCACCAAAACAGCGTGCGTCGTCCAAAAGCATGAAAAAGTGGTCTCCTGCTGTCTTGACGGTTGTGCTCCGCTCTCCTCCTTAACTCTCGAAAAACTTCCGTCTTCAGCCCACCCCCTCCCCATCTTTATTTTATCCCTTTATTCCCTCAAACCCCTCTTCGTAGGGAAAGGACAGGTTTTCTCACCCTAACCGCATCCCGTAAGGCGTTTCTCTTTTTTATATATCATCCTAGCGGGATAAGCCGCCGTGCTTGCGGCGACAAATTCCATATTAACTTTCCCTCTTCTGTCGCTTCCCTCTTCGAGAAATCTCCATCTTGCTCCTCCTTTTTTATCCCTCTCATAGTTCCAGACGCTCCCTCTATATCCCACGAGCTTGCGTCTGTTGTCCTCCGTTTCCTAACTTAATTCGCTCGGTTCGAGCTTTCGGGGAGAGTTATTTAGTTACGAGTGAGGTTGGTGATAATGGGAGACAGGTTCTTTTCAAGTAACGCTACTTCCGCCTTCGTCATTAGCTCGAGATCTTTCTTCCTCCTCGCAAAGGATTCCGATGTGGAGATAATTTGAGGGAATTCTGCGAAGCGGTGCGTTATTCATTTGTTATAACTGCTGAGGCATCAATTTCGGAGATAGGCTATGTGTTGTATATTTAAAGAGTAATTCGGAGTGACTTTAATGAGTGAGATGGAGTGGCGAGAGAAATTCGGCAACGGCTCTCATTGACTGCGTTTCACTTAAACTGATTTTTCTAACAAAGAAATTACTGACAGTTCTTACCGAAACTTAAAGAGATATTTTAACTCCAATCCTGATGACTGAATCTATCATTTATATACTCGTACATTAAAGATATTATCATGAGAGTTGTTGGAAAAGCGGTTCTATTTATGCTATCCATTTTAATTGCCATTGTTACAATATTTTCTTATTTCAAGTTCACTTAGTAGTATATTCTACCTTATCTCATCGATACCACATCCACCTGTAAACGTTTAAAAGCGAAATTTATGCGTTGTATTTGACCTTAAAATTCGCGCCCCATTTCTCGTGGGTGTTTGCGGGGTTTTACAGTTTACTCAAGTGCAGACTTAGGAAAACTATAAAACTGACAGACAGTCATGCATATACACAAAATTGTTATACATTTTATGGTTTATCTGTTGTTGAACTTCCTTAATGCTCCTTCTTTAATTACTTTATGACATAGGCTTGGACGTGAGAAGAGACCAATTTATCTCAATTTTACCCTGACGTAAAGTCAATTTATTATTTTTATTAAAAAAAGAGTTCTATTTTCTGATATTTTAAAAGGTTGGACCTCAATTTAAGACGACGAAAAGTTACTTCTACTTTGAAATTAGTTCTTTAAGAATGATTGTTATAATTTTCTTTTTCCTAATACAGTTGCATCAGGAACATACGAACAATATCTTTTAATTTCAGAAAGTTCGGCAGTTTTCTCGTTTTCACAGTCTTTACAGGGTAACACTTTTGTCAGTAATTAAACGCCAATGTTAGCAATTAAATATACTACCTAAACGTTTAAATTGTACGTTTAGTAACTAAAGAACCGTATTAGTATAACCTGACGCTAAAATATCTCCTGATTAGATAGATTTCGAATCGTTATAGCATTATTGAGACACTTCAGGGGTTATTACTGTTTCGTAGATCTGTAGTAAACTTGTATTTGATCAATTTTGGGTATCAAAGTACATTACAAAGTACAAAGTATACAAAGTACAAGGGATTAAAGTACAACCTATATTAGAAGTTAAGGCAAACATTAGAAAAAATATGTATTTTAATAACGTTTGCAGACAAGTGAAGGTGTCCCATTTTGGTAGTTTCGATCCATCGACGTGTCTCAGTTGATATTCTTCGCTTTTGAAGGTATCGTCCGAAACTATCTGTCCTTCATTCACCTTATCTTTCCGTCAGCCCTTAAAGCACCACTCCCAGCACCTCTCTATCACTATCCTGGAAGTCCCATCGGAGGGCATCCTTTTCTTTCATCCTGCACCCGTTTCCATCTTCATTTCGGGAGCAGAAGTGAAGAGATTCTCAACCACGCCTCCTCTCATTTCCCTCAAGACGTCCTCCATATTGAATTGTGTTCACGCGGCTTATGCCAAGCTACTTTTCTTTTCCCCAGAAACATTCCGAAGAATCTCCAGATAAATCCGAAAATGCTACCGCTCCTTCCGCTTTCGACTTCTATCCATGATCTACCTTCACTAGTCTCCAAAACTATCCCCTCTCAATCCATTTATTATCCTCGCTTTCATCCGAAGTTGCTCAATGGATATTTGCTAAGTTTCCTCGGAGGAGCATCTGAGTGATGCGTAAGGAGCGACCCTCGTGTCCTTTGAAGGAATGGGTTATCGATTTATTATAAAGATATACTATACGAAGCTTCATGTTTAAAATAGGTGTCTTCCTCTAGAATTATATAAAAGATATCTCCAACTTGTTTATAAGATCGCCATGAAAATGGGTACAGTGGAGACTGGTTAGTAGGAAAGCGGATAACAAGGAGTATTGTCTAAACTAAAGTGAAGCATTGATTCGTTTCGTCTGATAATACTTTTGATCCTTTACGGACCGTAAGAGAACCACAATTGAAATACCGTTTTTTTCTTATAAATTCTGCTATTTGGTCCAAGTTATGATAACAACATAATTATTATCAAAATATATAGCCTAATTACGTAGATATGATATGGGACATCTATGCCCCTGTGGGCAGCGTATAATTAGAGTAGGACGAAATACAAAATAGCCCAAATATTCAGTAATTCATGGGACAAATACGTCCCTTGGTCTTTAAAGGGTCAATTCAATTCAATTTCTGAGATACAAGGTTTAGCATCAAAATATTTGCAAGGGAAAATATTATAATATTCTCTGAATATCACGAAACGGCATTTATGCAGCGATTTCAATCAACATGAAAGTTATTATTCTGTATTTTATATAGCACTCATGTTTTATTTAAGAATGTAACTACAGTAATTTCATGTCAAGTCATTTATGTCATTAAAATTTTCATTAGATCAAAGTTGATCTATTTTATAAATGTACAGTATAAATTTATAATGTATTATATATTACATTATAATGTAAGAACTCATATGTTATTTGTACAAATATGATGTTCTTCAATATGGGAGACGATAAAAACTTTTACCTATTGAACACAAGTTAGTAAAATATTCGGTTGATGAAGAATGTATGGGTAAATACCTAACTTTCTTGTTAACCAGTTTCCACTGTATTTTGTGATTATCGATTATGAAAGTATGGAAGTATGTTTCCGATATGAAATTCTATATTTTAGGAGGAATTAGACTACGCATCATTGTTGTAGAGTACCGTTGAGACATATGTAAAAGGAAGAAGCAATAGAAGAGGAGAAAGTGCTGACTATAGAATCCGGGAATCACTTTCACTACAGAAGGAGACGCCCGCCGAGTACATTGGAAATTAGTCAACGATGGATTTGTTCATCATAACGTCAGTGTTAACTGTTCACAGATGGCGTGCCTTCCAGAGGGAGGAAGGATGTACGGCCCATTGAAAGGTAGGGACATCCCTTCTGCTGACCAATAATCTTCATTAATCATGAACTTTTACTACTCTATCATTGCCATCACCATGATGAATTGTTTCTTTACTCGTGCTCTTTGTGGAGAAAGGCAGCGATCAATATTGATCTGGGAATTTGTAAGAAAATAATTATTTTAAATGGGAAATATTGAAATCCATTAAGGCCATGTTAGGCTATGTTTGATCAGCATCATCTGCCTCTTATCTGAAGGTGTTGATAGTGGTGTATAAATTATTCGAAAGAAAGTATTCAATTTGTATACACAGCAACGGCATGATTAGAAATTCCGAGACATTTTAAGAACGTGTATAAAAGCGTATCTGGAAATGGAAGAAATCCCTAATTAAAGGAAAGTTTTCAGTGAAATGTTTATTTTTAAGTATGTGAGTCCTTTTCTGTGTCATCAGAGAATCGTGCTTATTCTTTTTAAGGTTTAAGAAATAATGCTTTAATATGATAACTAATAGGGTATTTTCAATGCAGCACGCCTAATGACAATTCGCAGTATATTTTATTGCTGTCAGCATTTACAAAAATAAATTAATCAGCATCTAAGATATGTCGATGTTGGTCAAGTAACGAGTAAACTGGCGATCAACTCTTAGGTATTTGTCTGTGAGGTTACCATAATATTATGTATACAAGACTTTGCATAAAAGAGTAACATTATAATCTGGATATTTGATTTTGTAAGAAGGAACCATTTCCCGATTTCACTCGTAGTATGGTTTTCCCAGCTTAAAGTTCTGAACTGCAGTTGGGTAGAAGTTAGCTGCGTTTTCTATTAATGCCTTTCAGAGATTGTTTTATTCATCGAAAAAGAAATTATTCCATGCATATCTGTTGGATACATTTTAATTTTCAATTCAGTACGAGATGCATTGCTTGATGTATGTACTTTGTTACATGATCTCCTACTGTGTTACTTAGAGCTTCAATTAGTTTTGGCCTTTCCTTACCTCCGTATCCCTACCCTATGCTATATATTTCTTATTCTGACATTCATGAAAAATAACCTACTTGTTACCTCAGTGATGCACCGATGGGTGGGCTCTCAGTCAGCAAATGGGGAAGAAAATAGGAATGGGGACACAGGGATACGAAGGGCCGCGGTATTCCCCCGTGGGCTTATTATTCCATAAAAGCCGCCCTATTATGGTCATCCTAGGACATAACACGGAAAAAATAAACCCTATTTGAGTATACAAGTCACAGGGGATGGGAAAAGGAAGAATTTTAAGTTGGAGCGCTCGTTAAATTAGCTTATTAAAAATCAACAGGGGGTTAACACGAACGAAAATTAGTTTGTTTGAGAGAAAGTGTTGGTTAAGTTATTCCGCGATGGTGGATCAACGTTTCAAAATGAGGCGGAAAAATAATAAATATAAATTACCCAATCTGATGGAAGAGTGAAAGGTTTGATGAGCTGTCATCAAAAAACTGTGGAAGTAAATCATTCACGAGTCATTTTTCAATTTAACTCTTTCGCGTCTGAGGAATGATAACGAAATTTCCGAAAAAATACGAGATTTTTCAAACCTAGATATACCGGAAATTTTAATCAAACCGGATGAAAAATGCTGTTGAATAATGAATCGCATTACAGTGTCTTCGACTGAATGGGCGATTAAGTCGCAGCGGGGATGATGGGCTTTGACGAATTGCTTTTCCACGGACCTAATCATATGAATGATAAAGCTTTGATTGAGTGCTGCGAAATGAAAGGTTACAGAAAATTTGAATAAAAAAAATGAAAACTGCCGCGGCAATTATAACGCCTGCTTTCAATTCTAGTTTCTTGAGCAATTTTAGCTATTTTTTCCTAACAGGCCCAGAATTTCGCGGAACTTATTGATTTATTAAATTTATGTATAAGGTTTCTATGAATACTGTATACAATGATTAAAGTAATTTCTTTGATTGCGTAGCAATAACTATTTCACAGAAATTAATGATACCATCTGAAAACACTTCCGTTTTAACTTGTGCGAAGCAATTACTCACTTCATTATTTATGTTATTACATCATCGCGAGAAAATTGAATGCAGCAGAATTAAACCTCACAAATTTCTAAATGCGCTATAAACGGAATATAACACTACGCAAATATGGTTTTCTTAATCTTACCCACGCTATTTTAAGGGGAATGTTTAACGTGCACACACAATTTTCACATTAAACACATATATATTATTCTTTAACTATCGAAAGAATAAATGAAGAGGCTTGAATGCGTCTAATACCTTTAATATTTGTGAAAGGGGCAGAAATAAGTGTATAGTAGTCTTCCAGATATCATATTACGTATAAATACGATAGAAAGATTAAATTATATAAAAGACAAAGTCACTAGGTAATTTTCGATCATAGTATATATGGCTGAAGTGCTTTATTGGTACCATAAATACTATAAATTTCTAAATCCTGATATGTGATATGTGAAAATATAATCGATATCGATTTGCATGCACGTGTTATCGCCAGTAATCTGTTTCACGTTGCTCCCATCTCCTTATAGTTATACCTATAAATAATTCTCAGGAGCAGAATGTACGTTGAATATTCCATACATTCATGTGCACGTATTAATCCCGGTTTTCCCTTTTGAGGCAAGTACGCTAATGGCCTCATTAATCAAAAATAATCTTCCCTGCTTTTGTATTCTTGCGTGCATTGTTCGCATGCTTTATACACATTTGGAATTCTTTCCATGCAATTTCTCTCTATGCATTAAATTTCGCAGTTCTATTTTCTCCTGGATCTTAGTTATCAATTTCAACAGTTAACAAGCTCCACTTCTGTATAAAACAGAGAATATAAGCCTCATAACTTTAAAATTCACAAGGCGATAAAAGACAACTCACACTGAAAAATCCACTAATATCAAGAATTACACTATTAAAAATAATCGAAATTTCCGGAAAATTATAAATTTTGAGTCCTTTCAAAGGTAAGTGAAGGAAAAAAACCAAAATAGTACACAAAAGATCTATGTAGGTAGAACTAGCTTCTATTTTAACTTATTTAAACACACCATCTATTAAATATTGCACAAATTGTTTATTCACAGCGAGTTTGGTTTTGATACGAACTCATACCATTAACTGGTGATAATTATTAATACACCTGGTAGTGGTATAAATTCACCACGAATTGATTGCTCATCTAAATAAGTGTAAGGGGCATAAATGAATGAAAAGTATTAATAATTATTATGTTATAATTTGTTATTACTTAACTCCTACGACTCAAGCCCTCTGGACTTTTCTCATACGTCATTCCCAGATTTTTTGCATTTTAATAAACAATTGTGAGCAACTGAATTTGATCGCAATCAAATTACACTTTCTTGATAACAATATTAAGTAGCACAGAAATAATAAAATATAGCTTTTTCTGATTTATTAATGTTTTTAGCACAGAGCTCAACCAAATACCATCGGAGAAAATGAGAGGAACTCATTTATCTTTGTAATACATAATTGAACTCTTAGAATAGCCAGATTGCCTGTCACATCCATTTGTACCGACTTTTCTATCAGGAGGGGGTGAACCTAATTGATGAAGGCTAAAACTTTATCAGAGGGAATTGAACCCCGAAAAATACAGCGCACGGTATCGCCTGTGCATATAAATATAACCAGAAATAAAGATAAAAATTTCTCGATGAGTTCGAAAAACCCTCCGCCATGGTCAGTTTATCACTCTCATCTCCTAGCGAGGAAATCCAAACGTCCCCGCTTCGAAGCCTGTCCCCGATCGGACGTCCGCTTTCTGTGGCGGCGTCAGGAGGAAAAATCGTCCCTTTATATCTTCTGACGGATATACATTTGTCAAACGGCGACCACGAACCCGGATTTGCAGCGTGGCAGCTCTCTCCTCCGAGAGGGACTGTTGAGAGGTGATGGACGTATTAGAGGGAGGTCAAACCCCCACCCTTTTATCTCCTCAACCCCCGTATGCCGTGGTTCCTCCGCGGTACACCCCCTCCCTGAAGGGGATGGAGGGCTTCCGAAAAAATGGCGGGAGGTGTCCAGCTGAAAATCTTCCAAAAAAACTGAAGATGGCGATATCTATCTAACTGCCTCCCATGGGAGGTCGGTGAAAAATATTCACCCCCTACAAACAGCCGCAACAACCTCCGGGTTATATCCCCGCAACAACTTCCTCTCGAAAAACAAAGCCATAGGCGTTGGGGTGGGTAGTTTTAGTGGATATTTGCGGGGACGGGGAAGGGACAGCTTTCGGGGAAAATCGAGGGTTTTTTTCGGATGATGGAGGATATATAAGGACGGGATGGGCTCCGTATCTCGGCAGCATTATCTGCCCATCCAAGAATCAATTTTCCAGCCGAGGGGTCATGGTTTTTCTGGTGGGAGGGAGGTGGGCGCCTGGCATTTCCCCCCCTTGTCCTGTCAGTTTATTGAAGCCGAGTGGGGACGGGGCGAGCGGGACGGAATGTCTGGGGCGGATGACAAAATGTCCATCTCTGGATGGAGTGAGGGAGATAAAACGCTTTAAAAAGCGTATGAATGTCAGCCGAAACAGAACAATGTACTCGAGGAATATGGGCGGAATGCTTTATTGCGATAGGAGAATGCTGAAAGTGTGAAATGAACGGGATGGATGAGGAATAGATTATTTTCGCCTCGTCGCTAGCTGGATGTTTTTCGGTGATATATGAATAGGAATTTGGACGTTGTGAGGAATTCTAGGAATTATGAATAATTTTCGACTGTGGAAATGTTCTTTGGGGTATTTCATTACCGAGGGAGCTCCATCGACGTTCGTCGAAGTATTGTTCGGATGGTAGCAATGTAAAGAGTTGATTCATTGAAATGATTTCAAGTCCTCTCTCTTAAAAAAATAATTGGAAAGCCGTAAAATCCACTGCGATCGTGTGATGTATGAAGGTTTTGAAGAGGATTAAATTTCAAATATTGCTATAAGTGATTACAGTATATTTTATGGCGGGGTTTGTTTCTCTATGCAGCTGTGTCTATATACCTTATTACAATTTACGGCATTGAAGTAATCTCTAGCATCAAATATTTATTGCCAAGGAACTATATTTTGATACTAAATCGCCACATGATTTGAGATTCACGAAAATCTAGCTTTATTATGTGTTCTTTAACATTCTATGTCCACAAAGGTTTACCGAAAGTTCACAGTAACTTTTCTTATAATTCTATCTAATTTTCAATATTTGTTAAAATTCCCATGAAATGTTACTAAAATAATATAAATAATTGACAAAATGAAACAAAAAGTTTTCCTTTTCCACAGAAAGGTGAAAGCTCCTTTTTGTGGTAAGGTTAAACGTTCTTTTTCATTTTGTCATTTCGCTATGAGTTTCTATCACAAAGTCTTGCCAGGATTTTTGTAAGTTAACAAGTTAATATAAAAGAAGCTGGCAACCTTACACACACATTCATACTACGTAAATTCCATTCCAAATACTAAACGGATGTCATCCTCTTACAATCATTTGCATTCGTTGATCAAATCCCGGTTATAAGCCCGGACGGCTTTAACTTATATTACACCCCACGTAACGTTCCTTGAATCTGGAATTTGATTTCTGGTAAGCTTTGGTTCTCAAATTTATGGGATGCAATATTTAGCCATTTGACGGCGTTGGAAATGCCGCAACTTCGCCCAATGCGGTGTGAGCCGAATTCTGACGACGAATTATGGACTTTTGTGGGTCATTTCCTTTGTCAATGGAAAGAGCATCCTTCCCAAACGCAGTGATCATCATAAATTTTCTCCTTAGTCCCTGTAAACAGAAAGCCAGGATGTGGATCTTAGGGATGTACCGAATTTATCATGTATGAGCGAATATTACGACTGACCGGTTGTGCTGTAGCGGGGTATTCATATGGATAGGGCTGCACTTTAAGAGCAGGAGGTTTTATGAAATTCAGGTTGTAGGAAATAGCTCTGGCGATAGAATTTTTTACCATAAATCATTCGATTGTCCTGAAAATTATCATGTTGTTAAGGATTTGTAAGCAAAAATATGTAAATGATCAAATTATCTATGGACTTTATTGTGTTTTATTACTTAAAGTATATAATCTAGGTCTTTTGAGTGCAGGATAATTGGATGGATAAAATAAATTTAATGTATTTCAAAGCGTTTTTGTGTTATTACTAGATTTCTCTATCAAATTTGAGAGAGAATTTGTTGCAAGTCGTTCCAGAATTGCCATTTTTATTCTTTTATAGAATACGTTAAAGTTTTTATCACCTTTCTGATCACTCAAATAAATCCTCACTATTATATCATAAAGATGAGAGTTAACGAATTAAAAATTAGTTCAGAAAGAAAATCAGTTGTGCATTTAGTCAAAAATGACGAAAAGAATGTTAAAGGATTCGAATGATTTAAAATTACGTAATATAAAGAAAAATATATAATTTTAAATATTTTGGACTTCCATCACGAGTTGGTAGTATCCTCAAAAGAAGTCCCAGAAATGTAATAAAATCAGTAGGTTCATATGAATATTTAGTAGCCTTTAAATGGGCCTAATGATATTCTATAGTCCTATACGTCATTTCAATGTGAATTCTCTTTAGGTATTGTTTTCAAAGCCCAAAATGGACTGTTTAAATCCGCCCGACTTCAGGTAGGGGCTAATTATTTGAAACGAAGAAGGAAAATTCGGGCTCATTGACATCAAACTTCATAGCGCATCATATCGCCCGAAGATGTCGGAGCAATCGAACAGAAACGGACCCTCTGTATCTCGTTCGTCAAAAAAGGGTCGGAAAAAGAATGCGATGGGGGTCGGGTCACAAGGGATATAGAGGAAGAGCGCGGGGGTTTGGAAATAGGAATTTGAGGCACGGTTCATATTTTCGGAAGGGGGAGGACACTTTGGGATCCATTTTCCTTCTCCTTCATTCTCCTCATTTCTGGACCTCCTTTCTCCTCCTGACCCTCGTATTCATTATCCTCTCTTTTTATTTTCTTTCCTTCAATACCTCATCAACCAATTTCTAACCTTTTCCCCCACTTCCCTCGCTTTATCTCCACCTATCGTTTTATGCTTCCGTGGTTTCGCTCCATCCTTTGCTGACCCCATCTTATGGAATAAAAAAATGGAAGATCCCTTCATCCATCTCTCTCTATCGATCTTCTTTCCTTCTCTACCTTTTGTGTTTTCCTGCATTCCACCTTCTTTCCATTATTTCCTAATTTTGGTCGCTAGGAGGCAGCTCGATCGAGTCCATTATTTTTTGCGGAGTCGTTTTTCGCGAATGTTTATTCTTTATTTTCTACCTTTTCTCTGTGCTAGGGTATGCCCATCCGTCGAACTCATCTTTCAGCTAATTTTCGGAATCCTCTCAGAATGTTATGCCTTTTCCTCTTTATCAAATGTCGTGCGCAGACAGAAAAGTCTACGGAATGGTTCGCATTGAAATGACTTTAATTATGAATATTTCATGATTCAAAAGTTTTAAGCGAAACATTATTCACACAGGACGTGAAACGTATGTATGTCAAATATCTATGTGATTCACACATGAACATGTCCACCTCAGTGGCGAAAGTGATAGTTAAGCTACACCTGAGGTCTTGGGTTCGAATACTGGATAGAGTATAGCTGTTTTGCAATCGATGTGATTTGACCTGACTTCCTACTGTTTATGGTTGTTTGCGTTGATTAATTAAGGGTTTATTGTAAGAGTTGTATTAATATCGGCAATGAAAAGACTTTACGTTAGAAGTACCTTTATAAAAGCACTCTTACAAATGACGATACTTGAACATAGGGCTTACAATAGTTTCAATAAATATTTATAATGATCGTCATTTAAAGAAGGCGAGATCAAATGAAGTGTAAACTTCCATTAAAAATATCAACCCTTGTAAGATGTCCTGTAATGTGAAGACCATCGTGAGATTTGTGCATCATTCGATAAAGGTGCTAATAACTACATATTAGCACTTTTATAATTCATTAAAAAGTTGCCCATAAAAGTTGAGAACCTCCAGTCAGGGGGTGAAGATTTAGTGATTAATTTTGAATTGATAACATATTCTTCAAAAGAAAAAAACATCGTTAATAGCAAGTAAGTATTGTCTCACTAAGGGCTACTTAAATAACCTACATTGCGATGGTTTTAGAAGCTTTAATCCTAACTTATCATTCGACAATA
Source organism: Sympetrum striolatum (assembly GCA_947579665.1). Classification (NCBI taxonomy): domain Eukaryota; kingdom Metazoa; phylum Arthropoda; class Insecta; order Odonata; family Libellulidae; genus Sympetrum; species Sympetrum striolatum. Next base: position 73,019,225 of record OX388347.1, on the reverse strand, counting down.
GACGTAGCATCAGAATTAAAATTTTAGAAGGAGCAACTTCTGTATCACTTTGAAGTGGATTAGTGCATCCTATGAATAAATGTATTGCGTCAAACTGTAACATTCATTAGAAATAGCGGTAAGTAAGAATTAGAATGGAGATGTGCTCCATGACTTAGGCCTTACGTTATGAATCTTTAATGGTCTTGAAATTCTTCGCTAATTTTAATTAACTCGCTAGGTTTTTCGCAGCACCTGAGGATATATAGCCTAAGGATACATCGCGTATTAGCCTCATCAAACACCTTTTTGCTAGCTTCATCAAGTAATGGCCACGGCGTACTTATTAGGTGTGCTCTCCAGTTAATTGAATTCTGCCAGGAGCGTCATCTTGCTCTAGTAAGAGCAATCACGGCAAACCATCTCACAGCATATTTCCCCATAATTATGAAGGCAAAATCAAATTATAATCAACTATCTCTCTTGTAGAGGATTTTAGTTCATAAACTACCCAAGATCAAAGTGGGCGTGGTCCGATGATAGAGAGCCATCAACAAGATAAAACCAATAATGAAAAAGGGCAATATTCCTTGAGCGATTTAAACTTTTATTTTATGTTAACTTCAAAAAGTATTACCCTAATATTATTGTTGATATCCCGATGTATTACGCTTAGCAATTTAAATCAAATCGAAACAAATTAAAAAGCTTCAAAACCTGCCGAAGCTTTTGGAAAAATTAGGCCCAAAGATAACGACCCTTATTGGGGTGATTCTTAATCCAACAAAACATGAAAGACCAAATAATCGATTAATAGGATTACAGAATAAACTCATTTGATAGATAATGAAGGATTATCCAATTATCCGGATATCCAATCATCCCGTCTGAGTGCCTCATCTTGCCTGGTCACTCACTTAATCCGATAATCGCTGAATGCTAGAACAATCGATCAATCGCTACTTATGTATAATTGATCGTTTCGTAAACAAATGCCCTTATCAAATCAAGTATTTTTCCATTATTTTAGCTTGTTGGCACTCGCTTGGCTCAAAGTGACCTACATTTTTCGAGTGTTTTTCCCTTTTTCACGTCATAAAATAGCCGTTTAAAAATAGATGTGTCATGTAAGCGGTTTTTTGTAGACAATCCTGAGTGACCCAAAACAGCATTTTAAAATTATTTTTCTGTTGACTTTTCAAGGGACGTTTTCAGTGAAATACACTAAGCAAATTTCAAAATCTAATTCATGACTAACGCCTTAAATCAATATTGGGAACCTTTATTTTAATAAGGAAATACACTATCAAAATTTTGGTATTTATTAAGGCGTTATTCATAAATTTTGTTTGGAATATTATTTTTATACTATTAAACTAATGAAATTTATTCTCTCACAATTATAGTAATGTTTAAAATATAAGTAAATCTCATCCCATATTTTATTTGAATTTCCATGTTAGCTCTTAATCAAATGCCGCGTTTAATTGTCTGATATCCTATTAAAACTAATATATTAATAATCCTATCTTACTGAAATTAACAAATTTAATCTAATTATGTCCGTGCAAGTCAAAAAAGAAGGTTATTTAACTAAATTTTTATAAAACGCGGAATAAAAATAGAGAATTTTAGGGCACATGAGACTTTGAAAACCCAGGTACTTACGTATGCGATTAAGAAAAGAGATAAAAAATTAACATTTCATTATTTTTCTCTATCAACGTAGTCCGACTGTAATCAAAACGTTTTTATTTATTGTTATCAATCCGTAGTTATTGATGTACAGTGAGTTTCCAAAGTCATCTACTTTGAGTCTTCCTCTTTAGTTATTTTTAGATCGGACAGTTCATTAATCTGTCTAATGTAATCCAGCGCATCCATACCTCAAAGCTTTTCACTTTCACTATTATCTCAAAAATTGTCTACAAATTCCTCTCATGTCTCTGAGTATATCCTTAATAAGTGTTATTCTTTAATTGCAGTCTCTCAGATGGTTATATTGTCATTTATTCGTTAGAGTGTTTCTTCATTATAGATCATTCTATCCTTCAAACTTTCAACTACTTCTACAGTTCTTCATCTCTAGCGTTTCTAGAGTTTGTCTCACTTCCATGGAGCTTGAAATTCCAAATATATGTTAAAGGAAACAGTTTCCAGGCTTTTAAGCGAATGTTAAAGTATTACCTAATAAGAGATTGAGTTTCGCTGTGGGTTGCTTATGCTTCGTGTACTTTGATCATGCATATAATTATTTGAAGAGGATGAATTTAGTCTCATGGAATAGGATCTGTAATATGGACGAGCAGTTCATACTTCATATGTTATCATGACTATTGATTCGTTTCCAATAATGTTCAAGGTTGATCAAGTCCATTATCCTTCTAAATATTTTAATGCTAATCATCAGGAAAACTTGGTTATAGCTTCTAATATCTCTTCTCAGTGAAAACGTTTGAATAAAAAATAGAAGAAATTCTTGAGGAAAATCTTGGAGGACACTATTAAATTATTTTTTTGGTTGCATAGCTTATACCTCTTGTGTAAATATAGATTTTTGTACACCGCACAATTGGTTTTAGACATTTGGACTTCAGAAATCCACGGACAATTTAAAATTAAATCTGGAATGTAGTGAGTAATATCCAATTCTTGGCATTTAATGTAGGATTACGCCTTTTTTATCAAAAGTTGTAATTATTATCCTATAAAATAGAATATTATGTGAAAAATTATTATATATAAAACATTTTAAGGATAGTCTCATTCTGTTTTTACTCAGGAAATGCTTAGGAAAAATATTGCAATAGGATTCATATCTTCAAAAGTAGGGAAATTTCCACAATGATATTACGCATGTAATATGGATGGAATTGGAAGGAAGGTTAATATTAAATTTATTTATTTATTATTACCTACGCTGCAAGTAGAATTTCTTCTGGTGGCAGCCCATTGTCTACGATCAACGTAAACCGTACAAGTATTAGGCAACTTATTCCATTCTTTGATCCCTCTGTCTATAAAAGAAGCGATGTCAGTTCTTTGTTTCCTCAGCTTTAATTTCTGCGTGTGATCAACCCATGCAATTTAAAGCGGTTCCTCTATTCTGCTTTTTAAATCTATCCATGCCTCTCCTCCTTTTCTAACCTGAAAGATGTCTAATGAAATTAAATGAAAGTTCTAGCTTGATAGCTCAATTGGTAGAGCAACCGACCGGCGATCGGGAGATCCGTGTTCGAGTCCTCCACTTGTAAGATTTTTTCCATGTCCGTTCTTCTTTGGGAACGATGCTATTAGTTATATTTATGAAGAATAAGATTTGTTATATTCGCATTCCGATAACTTGTTTCATAGTCCTCTCAATCAATTCTCAGTTGCTTCTTCCACGTAAAGGGCATTCATATTTATTTGATTTACATCTCGCCATTTGCAGTTCATAGTTATTCATGAATGGATCGAAATAAAAAAGGGCAAATTTCCAATCATTAAATGAGGCTACTTTTTAATGTTGGGAAATAAGGTCGTTCAACCCGCATGAAAATTTCATTCTTCCACAGGAAGCTTCTATTTCTCCAAAAGGCTACCAAACTTTTCGAATCGACGGCGAAGCCACTGCAAAACACGTCGCGGAGCGCGAAAGGAAAACTCAATTACCATATTAATCATTGATTCCCCGTGCAGCGCAAGATCAAATAGCGTCACTTCCTTTTACTTCTCCTTTTTCACTGTCACGCTTCCTCCTTCACTTTTATAGAACAAGCGTAGGGAGATATTCCTTTGAAAAATAACGAGAAGATATTAAAAACCCTGACAAACAAAGAGAGCGTTTCGAACGATCTTTTCGAATGCTTACATTGCCTCTAGCGCGACAGCATTCTTCTCTGCGATAATTACGGGCGTGCTGCGTGAGCAAGCTTTCGCGCCTATACCATCAGAGGGAGTTTTATTAACCGGAAAGATGTTTTCAAAGGAGAGAAAAGACGGGACGTAAAAAGAAACCTTTCCTCTGCTTTTAGCGCGATCAAAAACCCAGACTTGCAACGAATAGTTCGGCTTTATTTGATAGCTGAATGTCTGACGTGCAATTTGGGCGAGAGCACATGTGTCCCACAAGGAGGCTCTTTTTGCCCCACTTGTTCTTCAAAGTTGACATTGGTTTTGTGACTCCCTTTTCGAGAATTTGCTTCGGAATATATCTTCAGTATAATTAAGAGACATTATACGGCTAATTAACACATGATTAATCATATGTAAGAGAATATCTATCCCGGGAAAATAGTTCCTTCCGTTTGAATCTGTTACTCTTCCTATGAGTGATTTTCATTTAAATGGACTCAAAATTGTGACAAGTTCATTCAGATTCGGGAAGGATGAAATCTGATTCTTATTGTCTATTTCACCGCGATGCTCTTCATTTATACAGCTTAAGAATTCTGCCTAGTTCTACGTTCACATCCAGCATCCATCTATTTACACCGTTAAGAAGAAAGTTTTATTTTAAATTTTATTATAGATCATCTCTGAGATTAACTTATGCTACCGTAATGAAGCTACATATTTTTAGGAAAGATCAGAAAATATTATAAAATGTACCATTTGTTAGCAATTTTTAGTAAAACAATCGCTGTTGTTAAAAAGAAAAGTGAAATGAATATTATTATACGAAATAAATAGAAATTTAAAATAGAACTAAATATATTTTCTCTACTTTGTAATCAAAATTATTTTACTCAGGAAGGTTTCTTGGGATATCAACGGGATAACCCAAGAAAACATCCTGAGCAGCATTCACCGGGAAAGCATCACATATTTCAAAATTATTTTAGACAAACATAAAATCAAATTTCTGTTTTAACTAAATATTTATACCCTGATGAATATGAATTTCCAGAAAATGTGAATATTCTTTTCATTACCAGTATAAACGGTTAATAAGTTGACCGAATTAATTTTTGACTGTCGATCTATAGTAGAGTGAAATGGCATCTTGAATTTTGGAGAAGGAATGCTTTTGGCACCGCTAAGTTTTAACATAATTCATTCATTTTAAATCGAGAAGTTAGTTGCAAGTGGCATCAAGAATAAAATAGTTCAGAAACATCAACGTAAATTTTCAATTAAATCTTTTCTTGTTCGCAGCGACTGGATGGCATGATCCACAACCTCCGGTTTCGTTGGGTTTAGTTTTCCATAATTTGTAGATTGGCTTTAATAAGAGATGCATTTAAAATAATTATCGATAAAAATGCTCTTAAATATTTCATGAGCTTCAATAAAACCTAAAGACCGAATCTAATGAGAGGCTAATTAACCAATATCGACGATGGAGCTTAACAAGTGAGGGCGTCGATTCCAACCTCTCATTACCCTCCGATCAATAGCGAACTCTGCTGTCTTCGTGGAGAAAATACGTTTTCTTTCGAGAAATCCGTCGGATATTTAAAACAGAGAGTGGGCGTGTTTAATTCGTTATCGCTTAAGGTTTCTTCTTGGAAAACAGATCGAACCCACGAAAGAAAGGCGCTTTAATTTTTTCGCTTCATTGGTAACTACGCGCCAGCTATCTGGAAGAGCGAATTTCACGATATTTTTCGCCGCGTAAGAAAATGATTTAAGTGAATACTCTACGGGTAGAGAAAGGAGTTCGAGAGAAAGGGCGATTGAAAAGTGTTTTCACGGGAAAGAAAGGGTGTTGGAGTGAGGGAAATTCGGTAGTGGGAAGTCGGAAAGGTGCGGGACAAGTCGGAATGACGGCGGAGCGGAAATTAAGGAAAACTCAGGGAGCGCTCTATCCGCCGCACGGATTGGAGCGAGGAAACGATTGAGTTCGCAGATTGATTTTCTTTCTCTTTCCCTTAAAAATCCTTCCATTGGCTTATCCTTTTTTCCTTGCCCCTCGATCCGACGAGGTAAAAATTGAAAATTTTCGTACGATTTCCAATTAACCCTCCTCTGATGGCGTGCGAGAGTTGCGACGGAAAATCTTTTGTGTCCTCCGAGGAAATTTCTCATTCATGCGTCCGACAGGAACAATTTCGTCTGGTTAATTTTTAATTTGTCTCCTCCATCTCGGGAGAGACGTAGAAATGACGTGGAGCTGAGATTGGAAGTTTTACTCAAATATCTGCGGCTGTTTGCAGTAAAATAAGAGTGGAAATTCCGAGAAAAATCTTCGTCCCATTGGAATACATTTTCTTGTTCGAAATAATATTCAATTTGCAACTTGGTGATAGACCTTTGAAGTTTTTAATACACTGAAAGTAAATTCATTGGAGATCTGAAGATTTCTATTTACACAGTTATGAATCGTTCACGATTAAGATCTGGCTTTAGGAGATTCCGTTAGTTAATACTTAGCGTTTGTTATGCCTCAGCTTGAGTATGCATGTAGTGTAAGGGACCTTGCCGACAAATGTTGTATTCGGGAAATAGAAAAGTTACAACGAAAAGCGATGCGATTTGTGAAGAATTGCTACGATTGAGCAACGAGCCTTACTCAAATTATTCAGGACGAAGCTTAATATTTTTGAGAAGATAAGAGATTAATAAAAAGGATAAATTTAAAGAAAAAAAATTCTCAGAAGTAATGAAGTATAGAGACAGTAAGGAAGATCAGAGAAATAGTCGCTAAATGGAATCGATTCAAAAACACATTTATCCGCTGACGATACTCGAAAGGAATCGATTAGGAAAATTGTCATTGTTTTTGAACTTCCTGCCACATCGCGAAAGGTGGCCTGCAGGGCTCTTACATTGAGATTGACATCAGAGCTGCTTTACGCGAACAGTAGTATTAACAGAAATTTATTTGTTTATGGGATATTAAAGGATAGAATGGCCATATTTGCATTGTTTATATTTATTACTTATAATTCTATATCATATCTAGATATTTTCCTCTAATGCTGCCTTCATGGAACGTAAACTTGAATTTTAGATAAGTTTATTATTTAAAAAAATAATAATCTTTTTAACCTAGAGATTGTCTCACTTATGTACAACATAGCTTTGAATTTAGCATCTAGGAAGTTAAGTTTTTATAATTTAGCATTAAATATCTGAGGCAGTAATCTAGAGAATATGCATACGGAATATTCAATTTCGGAGAGCCAAATTTTCACTAAGAACTATGATAAGTTATCAATATTTCCTTACAATTCCAACAACTATGTGTAAGAAGGATTTTTAAATGTTTTTGATACTAAGCCTATTATTCCACTATTCATTGTAGTACTTAAAAACCGCTCTACTTCTGATAACACACTTCTTGAAGTTTAGTTTATCTTCTCCGACGAATTTTTTCATTGCAATATGAACCCAGAGTCATTAAAGTTTCATTCAAAAAGGTTTCACATGTTTTTAATGACGATATCAACGTTTTAATTAGGGCTGATTCATTTTCGAAGGATCAAAGCAGCAATTAAACTGAAAATCACTGCTTTGAATGTACGTGCCCTACTGATTTAGAGTGAATAATTGCCTTGTTATCCCATTTGGTACAGGATAGATTTCCTGTACCTCTTTATTGACTTCCGAAGTCTTAATCTATTTAATTGGTAATAGACAACTGGTGTAAGTAGGTCGCGGAAACTGCGACGATTACGGAGGATTTACTGAAACAGTCTATCCTCCCTAAAACAATCTAGATGATGCAAAAGTCAGATCCCGTCTCTCGTTACATCGTTCAATCGTTCACCGCCGTAATTCCGCCGAATTTTTCTTCCCAAGTTTTCCTCATTTCCTCTCTTCCACTCAGCGACCAAAAATTCATCATTTTTATGCGTTGCACTATTATCTCATCTCTTGTTCCCGGATCTCCTTCCGAAAACACATTGCTTCCGAGCACATTCCTCCGCCCCATTAATCAAGCCACTGCACTTATCTGGATGCACGGCCAATCGGATCTACGGGTGGAACTATTTCAAGATCGGATCAGCGGAAAATTTCATTTATCTCGGATCGAATCTTTCGAAAATCGATATTTACGACTGTCTGAGTGATTTGGAGCGTTAGAAAGCATTTTTGCAGCTCTTCCGAAGACTATCGTTTATTTGAAAAGTTTTTCCGATATTTAGGAGGGAATTATACTCTTATCTCGCGGAATTAAAATTTTTAGTTTATGCTACTGCAGCTAATTATGTACGATTTCTTAGTGGAGTACTTAGTATTACGATGATATTTAATATAAATGGAGATAAACCACTGATATACATGCTATTTTTTAACTGCTTCAGTTTACATATTTTTATGTTAGATACATTTAATAGATATTCGGAACGACCTCTATTTTTGTAGAAATTTCCATTTATAACAAAAATACGTATTTGAACGAGATATAGGCTAACAATTTCTTCTTCTATCCAAATCATAGTTACATGTTGCACAGTAATTCATTTTATGTGATAATACAAGAAAAATGAGAATGGTGAATATAAAAGAATCCTGAAAGAAGAGATTTCTTGGCAAAAAATATCCACTGCAGAAAAAAACACCACGCTCACATTAAGACGGGAGCAAAAAACAAGTGTAGTAAACTTAAATTACTTTGAGTTCTAAGTGGCAGTATTTAGGCAAAACAATAATATTAGAATGATAATTAGCTTTTTTTCATTTTACCACTGTCGGAATATTGTGTTAATAAGAGTGGATACATTAAGGAAAATTATTTTCAGTAACCCATTTAAAGAGTACTTTTATAAACACCTAGAAGTATGATGTATCCTTCTACAATCCATGGAGCAATATTATCATCTAATACAATTACTGTATTCGTAATCTTTATCATCTTGTTATCATAAGCACACAGAATTTAAAAATTAAAAATAATAGTGATGGAGCCAACGTGGTATTATTCCAAAAGTAACTTCTCAACTATTTTAGAAGTATATACTTTTATCAATGATAAACTTATTTCTAAAATAACTATCACTAGTGATTATACTCTGCAGATGGATTATGAAGAGAGAAAAGTTGGACTAAGACCATCGGAACCTTCATATTTAGTAAACTTATGTTACTTACATAAATAATAAACTAATTATACTTAATAAACAATACATACTATACGATCATATTGATATTCGAATAGTAATTGAAGGAACATTTTCAGTGAAACTTGCAATTTTTTGTTTCTCAAGGAGTTAATGTTGCCAATAACATTTCCATGGTGTTCATCAAGGTAATTCCTTTTCGAAATCGATTTTAAGTTTTTTGGTCAATGTAATCCGATGCTACTGGCAACGTAATGATATGCCACGTGAACATTAAGATTTTTCCCTTACAAATGACATTTTCTCAAATAATAGCTCAAACTTACTCATTACTAATTTGCTTTTGTCATCGATTATGCCTTACTGTACATCCTTTTTCTATTATACACGTAGTTTTAGGGTACCTAGTGATCGCGGGGGCTAGTCTCAACGGCAATTCACAGTACCCTGAATTCTGTCAACCCACTTATTCTTCGTCAAAGGCAAGCTTATTCTTCCATACAAGTTCTACATATTCCGGTAAAAAAAACTCCCTATGGAAGGGATCAAAGACTCCTGAAGGCATATCTTCAGATTCCACAGCAGCAAGATTTGAAATAGGAATTTAATTCGTAGTTAAATTCTTTCGTTATATATCACTGTTGGTATCGACCATTGTAAAAGTAAGCCCACGCATTTATATCTTTTATAGCAATAAACTTATACATTCTCGATTTTAACGATCTCCCTCAGTCCATTGCGAAATAAGTCCCGATTCCGCCTCGAATATGTCCCGCCAAACTGCCGTCTCATTATCGAAAGCAGTCAAACGTTCGATTCCCGCTTGATCGGCCGCTCGCCGTAGGTACCGTTTTGTAGAACGGGAGTGAAGCGGAAGCCCCGGATTCGATGGTGTCTGCGACAACACCCAAAGATGAGGAAGGAGGCGAAGGAACGTTATTGGAGCGTCTTTTTCCCACTCTCAGAATAAATGCGGATGAGGTGTAACATTTTCAAAGGGCGGTGAGGTAAAATCTGTTAGCGGAAGTTCTTCGTTTAACTTGAAATTTTTTTCACTATGTGAAAGTATATGAGAATTTAAGTGGATCATTTGAAGCCGATGATTTTATAAGGTACTGTGAGTTCGGAACGTACGGTGTGAGCAATATCAATATCGCGAGGGATAAATTTAGAAAGATGCTCTTACATGTTGGAAGTAACGAAATCGATTGCGAAATACTTGATAGTGTGGAGATACAAAACGTTACTTTCTCAAGATGTATCTTGTGGAATTATGTAAAACCCAATTACCACATTTTCCACGTTGGTAATGCGTAGGAATAAATAGCTGAGTTTACTGTACCAGTGCTTTAAAAATGTTTAGAGGACTCGTAGATGGTAACCAGTAAAGTGTGCTCCTATATTTACGTTGTGAAGAAAAAATGTGAAAATATATCTTAATTTTTCATTTTTGAAATGAGCTGTGTTTTTCTCTAATAAGGAGGAAATAGAACACCCCCTTGAATGGGACTCTATCTTATATTTATTTATGCTGTCTTATGAGAATGCCTGTCTGATAAGAGGTAGACCTGGTTTTGAGTTCCTGTAATTTTTCTATTCTTCTTAAGTTTCTGCTTATCCTTTGATTTTTAAGGCTCATACCTGTATGTGCTAACGTGAACACATTTCCCTTATCCTTGCAATATTTGGCATTATTTTCATTCATCATGCTCTCCTTATAAAATCGATATGAGAAAGCGTAACTTTGTGAAAAGCTATAATAATAATTAAAAATTAGCTTTGTAATTTTCCACAGGATTTTATTTTCATCATTGGTTCCACTTCCGAGGAAGCATCTTCGATGGGAAGAAGATTAGGAAGTTTTTCATTAAGAGCAAAAATGATCTTCAGATGTTGTTTATTTTGTTTCCAGACTAGCGGTTCTGTTATATTAACACAAAATATTTTGCCTCTGTAGATATTGCTCATTACATAGTTTTCCATATTTTGACTTCCTTGATATTTGTCCAGATGACATATTTTTTAAATAGGCATATCCAGATAATGCTTGCTCTTTTTCTGTATTTATAAAAGTTATTATATGCTAATTATTAATCCATTTTCCTTCTCTTCTTGGAGTAAAGAAAAACCATCCGTCATTTCTCATTCTTAATCTATTACTAAAGGTACATACTTAACTATACCCGACAACAATCCACGAAAGAAATCTGGTTGTTCCCATTGAACTAACATTCAAACCGAAGAGACGGCAGAAGATCGCAAAGTGTCAGCTGTGCTCCAAACGCTAGGTGAATACTTAAAACAGGGTGACCGCGCATTCGATCACGTTTTCCCAGTGTCTCTCTTATATTGGACCACGGAAGTAATCCCTGACCAAAAAAAATCAGATGGAGTGGAAAGAATAGAAAAACCCATGGAACAACCTTCTTCGACGTTTCGCCCCGCTTTTTCATTGGCTCTCCCAGTTTATCCCATCTTCATCTTTCCGATTTTCGAATGTTTCACGATGGACCAATCCTTTTGGTTAGAGAAAAAAATGAGAGCAGAAGAACTCGTGTTCGGTTGAAACGCGCCTCGCCTTATCTTCCGCGAAGTCTGAACGATTGCATCACGTCCCTTCAGTTCGCAACGCCGCGCGGCGGCTGTTTTTACTTCCTCCGAAGAATGACATGTGGCGCCGCGATCGCGATTCCAAGTCCTAATTCCACTTTTTTCATCCTCTGTAACACATGACTCTTTTACGGAAGAGTAATAAATATGTGGTCATGGAAAGGGTGAAAATTTTTAGCTCGGCCAACGGCGGTATTCGCGGAAGATGGATTCGTCCGAAAAATGACTAAAGGGATGCAATCTGTAGAATTCAGCAGCATTACAATTGATTTTTGATGGCGGACTACGAAGCTTTGGAAAGTTATCCGTGGGAAGTACCGATTGGGAATGTTTCGTTTTAGGCTGTTGAATTTCGATAAAATCCGTGGAATGATATGCTGCAATGATTGAGTTATTCAGGTTCGCCGAGTTGGAGTTGAAAAACGATATATTTTTCGGTAATTGGTGTCGGAATCACTGAGTTTTATCAGGAATTAAAAAGGAAAGGCTATAGAAATTATTCATTCAAATTCAGTCATACTGATAATATTTTTATCTTTTAACATCCGAGCGTAGATTGCATTAATGAAAATTGATTATTATATGAGCAATAAACGCATTTTTGTAGTTGATTGTTATAGGTGAAATATCACCGGTCTAATCAGGAATCATTTATTCAATTTTTATTTCATTAATCATTCATAATAAATAATATCTACAGTATTATTATAAGTAAGGTGCTAAAAATAATAAGATATAATTAGATTAATTTAAATTGTAATTAAATTAATAATTAGTAATCATTCATAATTAAGAATATCTACAGTAGTATAATAAGTAAGGTACTAAAAATAATTAGTTATAATTAGATTGATTTAAATTGTAATTAAATTAATAAGTAGTTACTTGCAATGGTAACGGGTGATTCTTCACCCAAAAAGGATTGTCAAATGAAAGATTTAGAACTGCAATAGGTACATAATATATTCTTAGAGAAAGACGTAGCGGGGAAAATGTTTGATTGGAATCTCAACACTGCCTCAGATTTCTTGTTGATAATTCGAAATTACCTCGTAATTACCTGCAAATCGTAATTCTTATCCAAGGTTGCGGCCTCTTTATGAGACCTTCCTAGAGTATGGATGTTTTATTTCCTTTAAAAAGTCTTCGTTGGATTAACCCAGTTGAGTATATATCTAAGTGCATTGATTCAATCTTACGAGGAAACCACCAGATTTCTCTTTTAATTAAATTATTTACTTAGTTTGATAAACTCTTTGTGCGTTAGCTCTTGATTATCACTATATGGATTTATCATTAGTCCTGCTACGTTTCCTTGATGAATGAAATGCATTTAATTTTTATTTTGGCATCGAATAAAGAGGAATGTATTCATTTACATGTGACAGTCTTGTTTATGCGAGATAGTTACTGAGGTATGAGTGATGATGAATTATGGTCTCTCCTTGTAGAATGCTATGAAAAGTGTTACTAATATAGTCATACGTGAAACTGTACCGCTTATAGCATTCTGGCTCAGTGAAGAGAGCAAGGACTAACTATCTCATTACTCATTTGGCCTAGTTGCTTCACCCCACTCTCCACAGAGTTTTGCAGCTAATGGTGGAGGGGATGGGGTCCAAACCAGTGGAGGGGCTGAGGAGATTACAGGCATTCTTATCATGTTCTATTGTCTTTGTTTTTGTTGAATAAATGACGCGATATTGTCAACCCTTAATAGTCAAATATAAACAAATTATGTACTATACTATGCTATTATGTATTTCTTTTTAGTGTCTCTTCAGTATACCACTCTCGGTATAAACACGCATTTTCTCTATCATCCATCCCATTTAGCAAGAATCACATTCTGATATTCCGTCTTCGTCATTTGCTATGTAGTAAACATGCATTCCAGCTATTGAAACCAACGAAATATACCTAGGCCATGAAAATTTCTTTTTACCGATTTAATTAATAGCTCAGTCTTTTTTTAGTATTTCAAAATTAATTGTTAAGTAAATTTCAAATACAAATGTACGTATATTCACACATATTTGACTATATAAATTAAAGATTTGTGCGTAAGCCTAAATGTTAAGACGAAACAGAATACCCAGATAAAGTTCTAAAATGCAATTTCTTTGTCGAGGACTACATTAGAAATTTGGCAAAATAAAAAAGACTAAAGTAGATTAAGAGAGCAAGAGATGAACTTTCTTAGAGGTGCAAAAGAAAGATGAGAAAGAACTCGAAGCAAAGATATTAGCAATGATCTCAAAGTATACCTGAATGATTGATTTAAAACTGGAAGATGAAATAGGAGCATCATAAAGAAAGAATGAAATAAGATAGACCATCATTAAAAGCCATGCGTTACAAATGCCCCGGAATAGAATCTACTATTATTTCTACTAATCTGGAATAGATTATCATTTTAACATTACACGTATGTATACTGTATAAAATATTATGGATGATTTAACGCCTTAGTTTATACAATACCACATTAAATACACACGGACTCACGACCTAAATTTCAATACGTAGCATCATCAAGTGTAAATTCCTCCATCTTTTTATTTCTGTTTTGGAACGCCATCAAGTAAAGGTCGAAACCATCAACAATATAAATTTATACGGTGTTGGATATGTCACCTAATTATAACCTTAAGGGTCGATGCCTTGTTCGTGGAATAAATTATATGTTGTGGTAAAGGTATATGTGTTTTATTCGTTATTCTTTATACTGTTCCGGCGTTACAGCATTGGATGTCGAAGAAAAATATTTTCGTAGCTAATACGCGGATCGTGGAAAAAGAAGCAGATTAGAGCAGCCGATGGTTCAGAAGGTCTCAGAAAAAATATTTCCGAATTTTTCACTTTGTCCTTGTTGGTAACAATTTTTTATTTTCTCGATCCATGAGGGATGAGGCCCGTATGCTTTCACTTCGATCCCTTGCGTCTCACGATAATAAAGATTGCTGCGATAGTCTTGGCGAAGATGAAGAGGAAAGTTGTGTAAGGATACGAGGGCCGACATTCCGAAATGATTGATGGATCGGAGGGAAATTGCCCTCTTTTTTGAGGTCGTGTTTGAGCAAACACGGGAGGGGCAGTTTGCCCGGAGATTATACCCACTCTCTCATTATCCCAGGTATTTTTGGAATCCCCCGTAATGCCTGAATTGATGCGTCTCCTTCTCGCTTAGGGAGCCCTCTTTATGTAAACGCGAGTTCCGCTTTATCTCGAAACTCGCACCAACGGACGAAAATAATTTGCGGCTTTCGGAGTTCTCGCTCCGGAAAAATGTCTTTTTATCCCCTGGATATTATTCGGATCGGACCTTTTTCCCCCATAAATCCACCCGATATGTTATTTAACGCTTTTACATTTGCTTCCACGGGGGATTTGGGTGCAATAAAAGGTTTATTAGGGATGCGAGATGATTGGGAGTGGGGTGTAATGGGTTGCTCAGGTGGTGCCGTTTGATTCGATGCCGATAAAGGGGGAATCTGCGGAGGAAAGATGGTTTATTGGAACGGAGGGAGAGAGGGTTTTACACATGCTCTCGTTCCATGCATTAACGCGGAACCATTACACGCCGAAGGTAAAGATGAACTGAGAAAGGAATGGCTGGAGCTCAGAAATAAAACGGTTTGCTCAAAAAGAGAATTTAATGACCTGAGAAATGAAAATTATGAACTCATTACCGTTACAAAACCATAGATTATATATATTGTAAGCGCGCTTATTCTAATTGAATTGCAGTGAAATATTTCAAATGGGCTATTTAATAAAATTAATTTCCAAAATTTGTCCTCAAAAGATCTCTTTTTTAGGAGTTGAAGATAATCATTTCTTTTATATCCTGGACGCATTATATCCTTAAAATTATAGTTGAAGAATTTAGAATTTAAAAGTTTTTCTTGGGAAATCATTATGAGAAGGCTGTCTTGTATCGAGGAAGTATTAGTCCTCAAAGAAAGATATTCAATTAAGTAATTCTACCGAAATGTACGGTAATTAGCAGATAATTACTTTTTAGATATCAATATTGAAGCTTAAGAGATACTTATAATATTTTTAAGCAAATGGTCTCTAAATATCAACACTAATAGTTGTTTATTTCCACGAATTTATCATCCATTTGATCCCTTTCACTGTCAATTTAAATATAATAATAATAATAATAATAATAAATCGTCTTTATTTGGGCGAGATTGAGACTTAAAAGTCTCTTCTTCCATCTAACCCATGCCACAATATAGTGGTAAACAAAAATTATTGGATAAAAACTGGAGGAATAACTCAAATAAAAGTGATGGCAAGAATTGGGCAAAAATTTAACTTTAAGAAAGGACTTACTGTGATAGAATATATTATAACCTAGGAGCGAAAAGTATATATTGATTAATTTAAGTTTTAATCCATTGAGAGTATTTCATGTAGAGTTAGATTTTCTATATGAATGTGGGAAATATATCTCGATATTTCGCAAGGTGGATTAGTAGTGACTTGATAAATAGCTTCGACTTTCATACATGATAAGCACATTCTTCCGAAAATCAAGCCAAAGTAACGAGAAAATTATGTCTGTTTCAGTAGCTCATACTAGTAATATTTCATGTATCATTTGCGCCAGGGAAAATAATCAAAGCCGTTCCGTGACTCCCTCCGCGTTGGCGTGATTTGCGGCTGAGTAATGCATTAAAATAAAAGTTTCGACGGACGAGAGAATTCCATTGTGAAAATTAATGCCCCCTTTCGCGTTGTTTTTGAAATATCGCCCCGTACATGTATGAATTTACAGCGAATCAAATTTGATAAGCTAATTAATTGCATTGGCCGACAATGCAGCATGGCTTTTAAATTATCTGGTTGATGGAGGCATTGGGGTATTGTTGATTATTCGGTTATTAAATGCTCCTAAACATTTCGGCGATGATGCGAGAGGGTGCGTTATGGAGACGAGATTCGAATTCTATTTAATTAAAAGTCATTTAATTTTTCGTGTGGGAATTTTCTTAATGAAGCATAAATGGGGAACCTGACTAGGAAATTAATTGATATGTATTGCATTCCATTTTCTTCGTGTTGGCGAGTTTGGCGCTCATACTTATTTATTTTCTGTGATTTGTAAATCATGGATCCTCATACACCATCAAAATGCATTTATTTAAAATGTTAGCATTACAACGATGATGAAATAGGATAAAATGTCGTAGAAGCTTCAACGTCAAATATTTAATTCGTAATTTATCTATTCTCCATAAAATACATAAGCCTTATCATAATAACATATTCCTTTCCTAGCCAAATAGATTTATGTATCAGTCATTCAGATCAATGAAAACTACTAGAACCAATCGAAACCAAGTAAAAAATTGTTCGTTGTATTCGTACATTTACTGAACTGAATTTCGTGGAAAATAGAAGTACGAACGGGAATTTGGCAAAGACCGCGTTAAAATATGTGTTGCTACTATTCTACAAGTAGATATAATATCCCTGTATAAGGTATTTAATTCTTCCATTCATTAGAACTGTTCTTAGAAAATTTTGCAATCTACCTTACTTGTTGCCTTATGAAAAGTTTCCGAGAAGTCCGCCTAACAACTATTAGATAGAGGTTATTTTATTTGAGTGGTATCATCTGAGTAGAAAAAGGATAGCCGAAGGCACTTTCAGTGCATAAGGCTGTTATAAAAGTGAATTACTTTTAGAGGAGAAAAGTACAGCAGATGGAAGAAAAGAAATGACCGCGGCTCTTGCTCTTAATGGCCAATACGTGGTTGAATTTGCTTGTTCTCACAGCTTACATTTTGTTGATTGTGTGATCCACATTTAATAGTTCTCCGCTTATGTTTAACATAGTATAGCCTTTTCATCTTCACTGAGCTTAAATCGGTTTGAACAAACTCGATCTTTTTATGTGTAAACTCATAATGTTTGTAATTATTTGGCATTTGAAATTTTCAGATATCATTTAGTTTTATATATAAAATTAAGTTGTTATTGTTAGATTCATCATCGTTCCAAGAAAGAATTCATAAAATATTACCTTGTAACATACAGTTAAATAAATACTGAAGAATTTCCTATAAATATTACACGTGGGCTTTGAAAATTCTAAATTATTCTATTCAAAAGTTAAGTCCCCTCAAATATATGTCTGGCACAATATTCATCTACTAATTACACTTGTACATGAATTTTTCATAGTTGCAAAATTTCCTGCCGATATTAATTCCAGAATAATATATTTTCATATTTATGATCTAAGCCAAACATTTCTATTTTCATGTGAAAATCTGTTCAAGTGAATAGCAAATTAGCTATTTTAATTTTCTGTGTTTACAGCTACAAATAGGTATTTTATATATTTAATATAGAAATAGCTCACTAAGAAATTTCCTCATAATGAAATACATTTTTCATTTCCTCAATATTATGCATAATTCCTGATTCATACATTTTCCTCAATTATAAAAATATTTCAGTCGCTGGTATAATTATTACCAATTCAATAAGAGGCGACTTTAGCTTCTGGTAATAAATCTCGTTGATATTTTAGTAACAGGAGGATTTAAAAGTCACCGGAGCGAAGAATTTAATTTTATTATCTAATGTTTGGTCTAATTTTTAATGTTCACCTTTAATATTATTGTAATTTAGGTAATCCACATTGGTTTGTGTTGCAAATCAATAAGACCGATTATTTCAAGCGACCTGTAATCACAGTGACTTTTGACAATGAACAAATACGCGCAAGAATATTTAACCTGGTAGAGAACTGGAGAAGACTTCAACTGCAGCATTCGCCAGGAAAGCAAGAGATCTTTCAACGCAAGAATATTTATTTGGAAACATAATGAACCTTTGGCCATAATTTTTCAGTGAAGTTTATTGACCATCAATTTATAACGTTCTCTAAGGTTAATTGAAGCAATAAACGCCTATTCCATATGTAAAGAGAGAATTTTAAGCAAATTTCATATAATTTCTAAAAGTTAATAGAGGAATATTATGTTCATATCAAGTTCGTTAATTAATTTATAACTTTTCTTAACTCATTTACCTTATTCATCTATTACGTACCTCAAACCGTGTGTAATCGTATCTGAGTTAATTCAGTTAGGCAAGGGATAAGAAATTTAATAACTCTAATAAGTGCATCAGAAGGATATCATTCATCCTCGGTTAATGAAGATGTACTTCATGGAATTCATTTGGGAGGGGATCCTCATATTCGCAGTTAATTCTGATTAACTCCTTTAATTTTACGAAATTCCATCTCTAAAATAAATCAAATAGAACTCCCCGCGGAAATTATCTGTAGCTGTAGTTGAAAGGGTCCCTTGGATCCACAAAATCGAAAGAGAATTATCTCCTATCTTAACACTCCATCCTTTTTCTAGAGGAAATTTTAAATAGATCCTGTGAGTTTTACTTCGTTAGGATGTATTGCGGGAAGAAGGAATTTAGGCCGCGGAGGTCATAGAATGCTAATTACATCACATACCCGATTAACTTAGAAAAGCTATTATTTCGAATAACTCCACCTAATGGAAAGGGTTGTACTAATTTTTCTGCTTGTAATTGTCTGAGAGATAAATCCTCCATGAATAATCATTTTACAGAAATTTTCATTAAACTGTATCAAATTTACGTAAATGTTCTCAATATTATTAATTGAAAATGAGCCTCTAATGTATGAGATAAATGGTGAAAATGGAAGTTGTAGGATTCGCTGAAAATGAAATGTCCGTATAAATTTAACATTTAGTTAATAATAATGAGCCAGAACTAATAAAAATTGGGTATGCTCTCTGCATAGAAAGAATAATCATGTCAAAACTTTTCCGCGAAGAGATTTTTTCCAATGAAAAATGGAATTTAAACATTAGAAAAAAATCAGAGTCATTTCAAGTACGATTGAATTATACTAATGTTTGTAATGTAATAAGGTATTCACTCAAGTCATGACAGAGAGAAAATAGATGAAATAATGATTATTAACTTAAAGTAAAGCAATACATACGAAAAGGATGATTAACAATTATTATAAAATGGAGTGGATATTCTCATGACAATAATAAATGAAACAATTACTATAAATTTAAATAAGTAATGGTCATTTGACGATTATTTATACTTTATAATCTACACCGAAATAGGAATAACTTATCCTGAAATGGAACGTTTGTTACTGTTGTTAAGATGATGGAAAGGAAGATAATTTCGAGGCTTTTAGAGGTGATACCGATTTCCGTGATACAGTGGACCGAAGTATGAGTCGAATGGAGGGAATTACATTGAGTTCGTGAGAATGGGAGTTAAAGAGAGGATGGGAAAGGAAAGAAGACAAGGAGGAGGAGAAAAATGTGTGTTAGGCCATCTCCAAGGGGGATGCTGGGAGAGATAAGGGCAAAAGGAAGGCATCGTGCGGGGAAGATAAGGATTTTTTTCTCTCCCACTCGTGGACTGCAATAATTCTGTCGGAATTAATTTCCCCGGCCTTTCCCCACCCTCATCGCTTTCCTATCCCCCTTCTCGCCTTCTAATTTGCATTTATATCTTCGCTTATCAGGGAACTCCCCTTTTTATCTGGTAATCCTCAACAAATTTGCTGGAAAAATTAAATTTAACCTCCCGCTAAGTCCTTTTGGCTCCCATATCCCTCCCTTGCCTTCGAAACTTTGGAGCGGAATTAAAAAGGTTGTATTTGCGTGAATGAAAGTTAATTTTCTTAAGTTGATTTGATTCGCCGGTGAGGTTATATTTCGCTAGACGTCCCCTCTCATTTTTTTTCGTGGAAGAATTTCTTGATTTCTGACGATCAATTATAGCAGTCTTAAGATTTTTAATTGGGTTTCGGATGCAAATGGAACGAGATACGGGGGAAACAAACCTTTAATTTGGGTGAGATTATATCTCTGTTGATTGAAAAACCTATGTTCCTAATTCCGAGGACCCGAATTTTTGAGGGAATGGGTATTACGTCGGGACCTGAGAATAGAATTATAGATATAATTCCCTTGTGGCCTTAGGGAGATTAGATAGTTAATTACTATTATTCTCTTTCATCGATTCGAAATGATCATCCACCAGATTTAACCTTTTAATATTCATTCCCCAGAGCGTTTATAATTTGGCCTTAAGGTGATGAAATTAATATGCGATGTGATTAACTGTTACACAGATTAGTTACTCATTTATACTTTAGCATTCGTTTATTATTAAATTCATTGAACAAAAGGAATATATGAGCTGATACTCTATCAGATTATTTAAAATGTGTGGTGTTGTATTATTTAACGTAATAAAAATTAATTTATAATTACATTTATTTATTAAGATGTAGTGATCAGTATTGTAAATTTCGCCATCCTTGTAGATGATATGTCTTTTAATGAGGAGCTTCTATTGAATAATAATAATAATAATAACTTTATTATAATGTTCTAGGTACAATTACCCCTAAGAACAAAAAGCAAAACTTGAATATATTCCTGCTTCCCATTTCTAATGCCAGTCAAAAATCTTTTGATTTTCAAATTTTCTTTCCAACATATTTAACACTTTTGACACTGCTGTATCAACATCAATACCTAATAATGTTTAAAAATATTAGTATATGCAGAATTTTAACAATGAACCTGAACATTCTTACTATCCAATGAAGAACAACTCTAGATAATTTCCACAGAATGTATATTTTTATAAAGGTGGCTATTTTGTTTATTGTTATTGTCTGTTTTTTATATAGTATATTTGTTTATGAAACTAGTTGCCTTAATAAAAATTTACATTCTGTGGAAATTACCAAATGGTTTTACTTCTTTAGTATGACTCTCTTCCAGAAAAATAGAGCTTGGACATACCAGATCTATTCTGCATATGAAGTACTTAAATTTCATTTCAACGAATTATTTGGTCGATAGACCCGTTTTAAATGGTTGTTTAAATTTAAATGTTACCTTATGTAAGCCTTTCTGTTCCTATCCTTATTCATATAGTATTTTCTACTCACGAAGACGTTTTAAGTATTCATAGTAGTTCCTTTATGAAAGCCGCACATAGTATGGAAAAAGAATTTGAACAAGATTTGATTCTCCCTCGACTAAGCTGCACAATTTGAAGTTTCATGTACATTTTTAATAGAAAATGGACCAATGAAAGTAAATTGGGATAAATTGGCACCCGAATAAAATCCTTTTTATTTCTTGAGGACTAAAAGTCGAATATTTTGTGGATACACCCCACAGCAGTTTCGAAAAAGCAAAGTATTGCGGTAGAAAGAGCAAAAGTACCCAAAGTAATGGGCGGTTATGACCGAAAGTAAGCTTTTTGGCATTTGCTGACCCCTAAAACGGGGAAAGAGATGCCTCTGACCCTTGAATACCTCCCAAGGGGGCAAGGAGGCAAGGGCATATGACCACTGAAGTCCCCATGGAACTCTCGTGACCATCAGTGTGCGGTTTTGTGGGAAGGGAGGCGGATAAAGAGAGCAAAGAAATAGGGACATAAGGACATAGATGAAAGACGGAATGGAATAGCAGGAATGTAGGGAAGAGGGAAAAGGATAAAGATGTAGGAAAATGGGCGAAACAAAGTTACCAAAGTATTGGAAACTTGAAGAATGGGACCGCTGAAGAAAGTTAAAATGTAATGGCAGAGAGAGAAATACATTACGGTAATAAAGAGTAAGTGAATTACGGAGATGTTTCTACCAATTTAGAAAATTTTCTCATTTTATTGCAAATTATGCTTTCGATACTTTTGAAATGAGGTTTAGTAAAATTTAATACTACATATAAAATGTAATTTATAACTTATACGAATCTATTTACAAATGCAATATTCAATGACAAGACCGATACTTATTTTACTCTTTTAAACATTTTATGACATTAGGCTTTGATTACTCTTAATTTTTTCCGAGAAGATGGATGCCATTTTTATCTCCCAAGTCTTAAATTTGGTATTTTAACCAAACGTTGGTTTCAACTATATTATTTCAGAATGGAAAAAAGTGCTGCGTAAATTTAATATGAACGCAAAATACTCAGTTTAATCAGAGGGATTATTTCGGGTAATGTTAGTTGCTTTCTATAATGCGCTATAACAAGATATTTCGAAAGCATGAAAGTTTCTTCCAAGATGTATTGTCGGAGTATATTTTCTTTCAGCAGTAAAATTCCTTTGATACAAAATAAATTCCTCTCTGATTGTAACAAGAATCTAAGTATAATTGACGGAAAGGGTAAAGGAAGACTCTCCTCCAAGAACTTATCTTCATGAATTAAAAAGTTTGTTAAAAATATCTCAATAGTTATCATAAAAAAATATTCGTTTTTAAAGGGATATGATGAATATTCGTAGTTATCGATAAAGTTACATTTATAGTTATAAGTTAAACTATTCTTTTATTTTTCGTTTTGCACTCTCTGGTTTCGTCTTTAACATCGAAGTTTCCCATTATTCTGACATAGAAAAGAAAATACAGTTTGTTCTGTATTATTAAAAAACATCGTAAACCTTTTAAAATTCGCAAAAAGTTTCTAGACTAGCTTAAGAATTCACTGAGCCAAAATGAAACGCATGTTCTACTATCAAAATACAGGCCGTGTTTGATGTAGCTATTTGGAAAACTTTAGTCGCGTTAAATTTGAATTTTTTTCTAAGAATTTTATTATTTAAATTTATTCTTGGTTAATTTCATCAGCCTTTTAAACGTTTTTATGACTTGAATATGATTAGAATGAAATTATATTTATTTAGCTATGGAAGCCAGAAAGGAATTTATGAAATTACCTTTGAGAGTATTTCCTCTTTATCAAGACTCTTTGGCTTCTTTTAAGAAAGTCTGCTTGAAATTAAGCGTTTACATTCATCTCGCAGACATGAAATCGTAGTTCTTAAAGGCACACAAAATATTATACTTTGTCTCAGGTATTTAAGAGAATGAATTATTTATACAATTATTTAGAACGAGCAAAGGGTAAAACAATAACATATTATATATGAATATGTTTAAATATTGTATTCTAATATAGGATTAGGAACATTATGAAATTACCATATGTTAGGTGTTATTTCTATTGATTCCCAAGCTGTGCGTACACTGCAATTAAATAACTATTTTATGTTGCCATCAATTTAAAGTGAAAAACTTTGTTCTTACTTGCTGAATTTCAAAGTGGTATGGTCTTGCGGTAACGAAGTTGGCTAATTAAATTTATTTTTTTCCTGTTGTTCTCGTGACCCCTCTGTGACCTCGTGTTCATAGTTTACAGATTAAATTTGATAAATAATCAATCATATTCCAGACGACTAACGGCGATGTCCTACCTTTGCAATTTTTAAATGACTAGGTAATGTTCATTTTGGAATCCACCATGAAGAGACTTTTAATGCGATTGTGTTGAGTCACTAAGCCTTGTTTATTAATGCTAAATGTAGGAAATTGTACTTTAATTCTTAAGGAAAGAGAAAGAGGATCACGAATTCTCAAAAATAATCAAACAGCTTCTTTTGAATTGAATTCTCGAGGTTATGCCTAAAAAAATGATTTCCCGTTCTCCTGATAAATTTTGCTTATTAACTCAGTATCATTTCAATCTTCCTTCATTTCCGTTTTTAAAACAAATATTTCTACTCGTTTAAGATGTGAGATATTGCCAAGTAACGAATAACGGGCCCGAAAAAATCGTTGAAAATTAAAAAGATGTAGTTCATTTTCGTAAGCGGCTGATGGCGTCGCGTACGAATATCATCAGCAGGCATAATATTAAAGTTTATTCTTCGAAAAAAAAAATTGAAATTCGATTTCAGCGATTAAATATTTCTGTCATGCTACAACTTAGGACGTCACGTCTTCAGCAATCACTGAATAAGCAACTTATCACAGAATAAAGTCGAATATTAGTATTAAACGTGTAACTCAAAGCACTTTTGCTCTAGGGAGAAATTAAAAGTAAATATTTTTATTGAAGGTAGATTCAACGATTGGAATTCGAGAATGTAATATATATTAATAACCTCCTGTTTCCCAGTTATTTCTGCAATAAAATTAAGGAGTCTTATACTTCATGATGAAAGCAACATCTATCAAATACTCAAATACTAATCAATTGAGATACCTATTCTTTAATATCGTCAAATCACTCTCTGAATTTAGAATATCTATTATGATACGGAATTTATATTTTTGTCTTATTTTGTTTAGAGCTTATAAAATGTAATATCTAATTAACACCATTAACGGTAAGAAAATTATACTTTAAGGGATGTTGGCGTCACATATAGCGAAATTGAAAATTACTAACAATGAGTCTAGGCAGCTAATATCTTAACCCTCGCTTTGATCAATCAATTTCAAAAACGTCTATTGAATAAGCAAGTAAATTTGGTTATCGTTGTTATCAGCTGTCATAATTCAAAAATTGGTCTGAGGTTCAGCTACGACTTCAATTTCAGACGCGAAATCGCACTTTTTCATGAAAACATTTAATTGCCTAAATGAAAAGAAATGGTAATATTTCCTTTTTTCCTACAAAAAGCGATAACAACAAAAAAGTAATTAACTTACATAAATTATTTCAATTAGTTATCTTAGAAAGAAACCTACTACCGGATAAGCACCAAATTTTTCCGGTTTGGGAATGGTCTATGTATTAATCTATTTTTCGAGTTATACCTTCAAATTAAATTGGGGTCTCACGGTATGTGAAGCATGAATATGTAAATGTATTTCTAATTATTCATAAATAAATCTTCTTAAAGCGAGTGGCTCATTTCGTTTCTATTATCTTTTAGTTGCTCTTAACTTGTGTCTTGTAATGTTTCAGAAATATTTGGAAGTATCAAAGTAAATTTAATCAATACTTATAAGCTATGCATCACGGAATCTGTAACCGAGCTCAGCATGTACAATGAAACTTGATTAAAAAAGTATTTGACTTGATAATTAAAAGTAACACCGAGTACTTTTTAAATTTTTGCATGTGTACGTGCTACAGCATCGCGGAAAAACTTTGCAAAAGATCTTGATAACAGGATTTTTAACAGTAACGTTTATTTATAACATTTCCTAACGTTCAAGATACGGTTAAATCTCTACTCTGCGCAGAGAGCAGACAAATTGTTTATTTAATCTCTCGGCCATCGCAGAGCACGCCTGGAGTGAGCCGGGACACGACGTCCAATTTAAGGAGGCTAAAATAATTTCTAAAGAGAGACGATATTACCCACGGGTAATAAAAGAAGCGATAGAAATATTCAAAACGCCAGAAAATATGAACAGAGAGGACGGCTATTATATTCATAATAGTTGGAAAGGAATCCTAAGAACGAATCAGAGAGCACGGCCACTTTCCCACTTTCCAGGCAGTTGTTCAGAACAACTGCCCGGAAAGTGGAAGACCTGGGTTCGAGTCCCAGCTAAGTCACTATTTTTCACTTCTCGTACAACCCTTGTCTTATTAGCTTTCTTTACCAATAAATGAGTTTAACCATATCAGTAAGATGCATTCTATGAAATAGTGAAGCCATCTCCTAGGAAAGAAAATACAGAAAATTTAGCGCAGTATATCTTCATGAACAAGAATTTTTTCGTTTTAATAATCTAGATAAGTGAATATGTAAGAATCTGAAGGATTTTGAAATTTATATAAGGTAAAAATGCATAGCTATTACAAACCATTCATATCTCTCTATTATCTCTGACAATGTCTTATCTGCACAAATTTCCTTTACCCATACCGCCATATAAACTGTACCAAAACTTACTCCTGGTTTTCGGTGGTTGTCCTTATGTTCAGCCAATGATGAGGGGAAGGGAGGATTGGGGGGATAACATAACACCCTAAGAAGTGGACCCGGCCTGGTCAAAGTGGCGTGCCATGAGGTTCGTCTCCATGCCCAGAGACCCCCTCTTTACCACTATCGCAGGTTAACCGCGAGATCCGACCTTATAGACAAAAGGATCGAACAGGAGTTTATTGAGAACAGAACTCAACTCCTGCATAAGAAGGTGAAAGAAAGGACCCTGGAAGAGATGCCTGCATCCGTAGGCCTTCTGGCTAGGGTCGAGAGGAATTGAGCATTATTCCCTCTTCCCCTACGGAACAGGTGGTTAATACATATATGCACTTATCTATAAACTACAAATACGAGACACTGTCTCAACTAAATTGAATTTCAAACAAGCAGTGATTGAAAATTACTATTTTTATGGTGTATTTTAATAAAAGTCATTGAAAAAAATGGCACCAATAACATGGTTAGTTACTAGTTTTGAAAGAAAGCATCTTGATAGATTTAAATGACTGATGCTAGGAAATAAATAATTTATTTGGAAAGATTGCCTCATTTTCTACGGTTAAGTTACTGCATTGGAAAATTAAGAGGCTTGAATAACTTTGGTAGGTTTATATAAACTGTGATTACTTACTTAGTAGTGTCTCAATCAGGCGTTTCATAAGCTGGACTAATCTGTAAAATAAGAAATAAAATCTTAATTAACATACATGCATAACATCTCTCTTATAATATTTACGTATACACATTGGCTAAACATATAATTTTTAATATTTACCTGTATTTATCTTTTAATTACAATATTTTTGATGAACCCCTGACCGTATTTCCCCCTGCCACACGCCAAAAGGCGGCTTCAAGGATTTTAATGCAGATGTATGCGTCGGAGCATCTAATCATCATCTTAATTGGCCTCAGTTAGCCTGATATCTCTAATGTTCTCTGTGGAATGTCACACGTTTGCTAACCGAGAAGAGCATTTAAAAAAGTATGTGTTTAAAATGTTATATTTATTGGCAAGCTGAGTACTTGTTCCTACACGTCCGATCAGGAATGCAAGGGAACAAGTCTCTTTTAATCACTTTACTGTGTAGATAGTCTTTCGTATGTGTTTATTCAAGTTACAGTAAAAATGTATAGGAAGTTCTATTATAAAAATGCAATAAAATGGTTCGTAAGTGTTTCAACAATCAATCAAATTACCTTAAATTATTTCACGCCTCAATATATGTTTTAATTCTATGCTTTCAGCTAAATTACAAGTTCATTAGTTCTGGACAGCATATTGCTCTTAGTGGGAAACTAAATATTGAAAATTGTAAAGTTACATGTAACGAGGGCACGCATTTGAAGATGAACTCACAATCAGACGAGCATTTTCTCTATAACTTTTGATATTATTTTTCAAAAACACAAAATATTCCATCTGAAGTGAAACATTATTTCTATTCCGTAACAAATTTGCGTCTACTTATCAGCGAGAATTGAGCAGCAACTATTGATAGATTAATTTCAAACCGTAAATTGTATCTCAAAGCGAGAATTGAATCAGCAACTATTGATAGATTAATTTCAAACCGTAAATTGTATTTCAGCTCAAAAGAACTATGAAGGTAGGGTATTAGGGTAATCGCTATTTAGATTTTAGGAGTAATTAGGCAATTAAACAGAACTTTTTGAATTGGTATGTGGTAAAATCATCATCAACCATCATCATCTTCTCCCATCTTAGCATGAAAGAAATTATTGATAATAAACATACATTATGACATGTATTTTAAAATCTATTATAAGGGAAGAATCAAAGAAACAAATTGTGAAAATTGAGTTTATTATGTATGTAATATATGTACGTAATATCTAATACGCTATAGCAAAATACCGATACTATTTCAGGTGAAATAAGAGGTTACAAATATAGCTTCGCTAAAATTAGTTGAAGACAAATACTGCGAAGTATTTATACCTAACTACTAATTTAACTTCAAAATTGCGGAATATCTATGCCCTCGCTTTCAAAAAAATCATAATGTTGCTTTGAATGGAAGCAAGGGTGAGTTACTCTAATAATTAGCTGAGAACAACTGAAACCTACTTGTAGTACACTTACAACTTGCTTTATTCCAACCAAAAACAGGAATTTGGTTCAGAAATAACGTTGCTAACGCTATTAAATGAAAGGTATTGTTTCCTACATAAAGCTGTGAAAACACGTAAGAAATTGAGTACAACGTTTTCATCCGAAAGAAAGGGAGAGTCCGCCTCGACGTAGAAAACAAGGGAAAATAGTTCAAGGCTACTGGTAACCAAGTCTGGTTTAAGATAATTATTTGCATGAGCGTAGCTCCTTTTTCTTAATACCTTTGAAGAAAAGCAAAGGCATGGGAATTCGCAATGCAGGCGAGCATCGTGAAAAGGTCATCAAAAATGCATTTCAGAGTTTCCAATACAAAACAGAGATAACGAAAAAGGGAAAGTGTATGCATGAAATAGACATGGTAGCATAGAAAAACTAATTGAATAATTATATTTTATGTAGTATTTGATACATCCACGCGAAGAGTTTGCGTTTGCTAGCCGAAGATAATGCCATAAGTTGGTTCTCGTAATGTAATATTAATAAGTATGTTTTCCGTGAAAAATGGTAGGCATCTAGATTTATAAACAAAATTATGAAAATCATTGCAGTTAAGTATAAACTGTGGTGGAATGAACCAGGTGTACGATTTTAAACATTCCTTATCCAAAAGGTTCGAAGGACTACTGTTATATCAGACACTCAGATGTTTTCATACAGTTACCAATTGGGTCACGCCTTGTTGAATCTTAAAGTCAATTTATTAACTTGTAAAAACTCAATCTAAACTCCGATGTATTCAGGGATTGGACGTTATTCTGGTGTGTGTACGAGTATACACAAAATCTCAAATTTTCTTCTAAATTATTGCTACATCCGAAACTATATTCCAGGATACAGTTTAGAAGATGGAACTAGATCTTTTTTGATATTTTGCGCTTGTGACGAAATCCTTCGTTTAGGATTCCGAATTTAATTTTGCGCTAGAAATAAATCCTTCAGAGGTAGAAGTAGACTTTTCTTGGTTTGGTTTGGTTCCCCTAAAGGGCTAAAAATGTATCATCTCGGCAATGTTCAATAAAGTATCTGCCACGGAGTGGCATTTCATGCAGTTGTGTTTAGTCTTTAAGCCTTGTTTATTAGTGCTGAATGAAGAAAATTAGTGAATGGAAGGATATGGAGTTCGCAAAAATAATCAAATGGCTTCTTTTGGGTTGAATTCTAGAGGTTATCCAAAAAGATAGGTTTACTGTTTTGCTAATTGTTTCCAATTTGCCCTATGTATCATTTCTATCCTCCTTCCTATCTGTTTATCAAACAAATATTTCCACTCATCTAAGATGAGAGATATTGCTAAATGTCGAATAACGGGCTCGATCAAGTTATTCAACATAAAAAAGTATATTTCACTTTCGTAAGCGACTGAAAGTGTCGTGTGGGAATATTATAGGCAGGTAAGTTATTAATTTTTGTTTCGAAAACAAAAATAAATTCGATTTAAGTGCTTAAACATTTCTATTTTGTTACAAGTGAGCACGTCACCTCTCCAGCAATCACTGAACTATCAACTTATCACAGAATAAAATAAAATTTACATATTAAACGTGAAACTCAAAGAACTTTTGCTCTATAGAAACATTAAACGTAAATATATTTGCTGAAGGTTGATTCAACGATTAGAAATAGAAAATGCGATATATTTTAATCAATATATGTTCATCAGTGATTTCTGCAATAAAATTTGTACTTCCTGCTGAAGGCAACATCTAATATTAATCAATTGAAATACTTATTATTTAATATCGTCAAATCACATTCTGAATGGAAAATATCTACCATGATATGGCATTTGCGTCCTTTCCTTGTATTATATAGTCTAATTATTATAAAATGTAATATCTAATTAATGCCATTAATATTAAGACACCTTTACGTTAAGAAATTAACGCGTCACACATAGTGAAGTTGAAATTTTATCTTATTAAAAATAAAATCAACATGAAACTAAAACTGAAAATGTTGAGGTGGTATGTTTGGCCGGTTTTCTTGCATGGGTGCGAGACATGGACCATCTTAAAAAGTATGGAAAAAAAGAATAAAGGCATTGGAAGAAGGTTTGGTTTGCCAGAAGAATTTTGAAAATCAAATCGTCAGACAGAATAACTAATGATGAGGTTCGGAGAAAGATTGGAAACAGGTATAGCCTATGGAATGAAGTGAAAAGAAGAAAGTGGAAATACGCGGGACATGTGCTCAGGGGACCATCAGGGGAGAGAATCGTGACAGCGCTGGAAGGATGGACAGTAAGGAAGAGAAAAAGAGGGAGACCAAGGACGGAATGGTTGGACAATTGAAAGAACTGGACTGAAATTAAGAAATATGAGGAAATGAAAAGGAAAGCAAGTAGAAGAGAAGAGTGGAGATCCATGAGAGCTAAGCTCCTTATAGGAGAAGCTACCAATTGATGGTGAAAAAGAAAACGTCTAGGCTGCTGAATCTCTTACTTTTTGCTTTGATTAATCTTTATCAAACATTTCTATTGATAAAGGAAGTAAATTTGCTTAACTTTAATACCAGCTGTCACAATTCAAAACTTCCGTCTGTTGTTCAGTAACGATTTAAATTAAAGACAAGAAAGCGCAAATTTCAATAAAAAATGAACCTAACCTAAATCAAATTATAATTTTTCTCTTTTTCCCACAAAAACGCTAAAACACAAATGAAAATAAATACATACTTATCTTAGATGGAAAGGTTAAGTCAGCCTTGAACTTGAAAAGACAAAGGAATAGAATTGAAGGACGTTGGGAACCCAATATTGGCCTTCATAACTGTTAGCATGGGCCTATTCCTTTTACCAACGTCTTTAAAGTGAAAGCAACGGAAAACGAAAGCGAAATGTAAATGAGGCTCAAAAAATTAAAAATTAATTGAAGGACGTTGATATACTAAGATATTTTGAAGCAAACTGAGCTAAACATCTTACCTAAAACTTTATATAAGCCATATAATTATGTAGCAAGCACTCGATTTGCTCAGTAGATTGCAATAATATGAAATGATTTAGTCATATTTGATTTCTATAAGTCATACGAAGAATAAAATATTGTAAAAGTCCACAATGTGACAAAATTTACTAAGGATATGAAGTACAGCGATTCAGGGTAATTAAAATGTATCCATACCTAAGTTTAACCTCCGACGTCCATGGGCATCTTCAGTGACAGTTTCTTCTTTCGCCAGCTGCCGTAGATAGACGCGTCATAATACTCCGGGGCTATAATGAATGGACCATCACTTTCTTCAAACCTTTGGAAAAATAAAATATCCAAATTAATAAATAACAAATAACATTAATAATTAAGTATATAATATACTACCGTGAGCATGAACATAATAAAACATATAATATATATTATATATTTTATTTATGATAATTATGTATATTATATTAAACTGCCAAATGAGGAAATCCGTTACTTTCAAAGTATATATCCCTTGACGATTTAAAATATCTGCTTGTTGAATATAAAATATATATTAGAGAATCGATTTTGATCTTTAATTCCGATTACGAGAATATTTATTCAAAAATAATTATGCAATTCTCAGAGATCCGTTTACGACGAAATGTAACGGAAAATTGACTCAATGTTACTCTCAATACTAATTCTTTCCAAATTGAACAATATTCCTAAAATAGAAATACGCAATATTAAATAAGAAAGTAATTTGAAAGGAAATAAATATTACTCTCATGAAGGGGATATTTGACTTAAAATCCATTTCGTAGAGATGAGATGACCTGAAATACTATTGTGAAAAAATTCCAACTTGTAAATAATTAGCTAAAAATATATACTATTATATATTACGTTATAATATACAATATCCAAATGAATAAAATGAACTTATATAAGGTTCCTACAGCTTCCGATTTCCGCTAAAATTCAAACTAGGAAATTTCATATGTCCACTGGACAAGGTATCTACATATATGGAGGATATAAATTGAACAGAACACTGTGGAAACTATATACAAATAATAAGATATTATAATCTTGATGCAAGCATTCTATCCTATATATACCAGGTATAATTGGCACGAGTTATCTATAGTATCTACTGATTTCCGTAAAATTCAAGTAAGCACTTCCGATGAGAAGTATGCACTTTCCAAAGCTTAAAAATAAGTGATGTTCGGATATTACATTTAGGCAAAGATTGACGTAGGCAAACCTAAAAATTTGCCTTTCTCGAAGAAAAAGGGCGAGAACCGGTTTCAAGTCCCGACAATGTCAGAGATTCCTTCGTTACTTACTCTCAAAATGGCATGCCATTCATGCAAGGTCATGTCATGTTAGAAGAACTGCTTAATATAATTATTAACACGCAAACATGTTTTTAAATTCGCTAATGACCACACATAACGAGCTTAAACTGGAAAACATACGTATTAAATCGTATTAATCACTTCCGATCCATAATACATCGAACAGAGTCTATCTCATTAGTTAATGCTAAATTCATATTCATCACAGTCTAAAAATTGAGATATCTTCCTATGGATCTGGAGTTAAGTCTACTTAATGACCTATTCATAGAATCTAGTGTGCCATGCACTGATAAAATCATCAACGACGGCACTTAAAATATTAATACTCTTAATATATTTTCAACTCGCTATAGTAAGTACTATTTTCTTATACAATAAAGCAGAAAATAATTCTTAAGAGAGTATTTTATCCAACTTACCATGCACTGGAAATCCTAGGTGACGACAACGATGGAAGTTTAAAAATGGATTTCGGCTTTTTTTACAAATATGACCTTTCCTAATAATAATTATTTTTAAATTGGAACTCGACAATTGAAAATTTCGTTACTATTAAGTACTTTCACTAACTAGACCAAGTCAGCAAATTTAAACTTCAACGGTATTTTCCAGAAACAAATGAACAGCACGACCTTCTCCGAAGAAATCCAGACTGGAACTAAGAAAAAAACCATCTGCGCAACCGGTGAACAACATTGCTGTCACGTGATTGGTCCAAATTTAAACTATCTGTCAATCGCCCCACCCACCAACCGCCTTCAAAATTTTCCATTGCTAATATTAGAAATTAAATTTTTCAAGTTTTAATGATCATCATTTATATTTTTTTTTGAAATTTGTAGAAAATTGATTTTTCCTAACTGCTCCTATGCGTCCCAAATTCGCCGAAATGATGGAGCGAAATTTTTAAAATGTTGCATAATAAAATGCTATATATCAAAGCAATTTAAGAGTAAATCATATCATTTATCATAATAATTTTGGGTTATTATATCGCTATTTTCGAAATTGATATAAGGATTTACAAATTTAAAATTATTTCGCGTCATCTAGGCACTTGAGTGGAAATTGAAAACAAGTGCTACATCTAAAGAAATGGCGTTGATGATACAGAACTAAGTGGATAAAATTTATGGAATCTTTGACTCTAGCTGGTGACTGTAATTACCCTATTAACAGTTCACAAGTTAATTAAAGTATCAAGATGAAACAAGTTAAAACGAACGAGTGGTTTCCATAGATTACTAATTTGACATTCAGATTATATACCGATAAACATAAGTACCCTTCACCACCTTAAGCGAAAGTTTTTCATTGGTTTTGAATAAATATGCAATCAAATATCCTGTCTAAAAGTATTATCAATCTCATAATCCTGAAAGGTACTAAATATTAATAGAATTAGGTATCATCATAGTAATTGCCCAGGTAAACAGCTCCTCGTTCACCCACTAAGTGCATTCGGAAATTTCACGTTAACATGCATCTAGATTCAAATCAATACACCAATCATTATCATCGTACTTACACTCAAATCTTGCATTTTGCGATTTAACGTGCTCGAAGGATTCCCAAGAACTGCAGCATGAAACCAATCAATCATGACGGTATTCTCTTTGACGATTCTTCAATCGTAGATTTAGAATAATACACTTTCATACATTACATTTAGGATGGCACTGTAAGTCAAGTAGAGTAGAGAGCTTCAAATCTTTGCGAACTTTCTTTAATTTAATTTCCTATACGTTTACTCTTACGAAGCACATGTTACACACTCACTGTCAAGAAATATAGAAGGAAAAGAGAAGTTGAAAATTTTCAGCATACGAACTACACAAAGATGAACATTTTTAAGCACTTGGAAATTATTTTGGATTTAAATCGCTATACCACACAGGCTATCGTTGACACTATGAAGTTTTAACGTGACCCCTTACCTTTAGCTCTAAGCATTGCTAGGACAGGAAACAAAACTTTTTCCCTCCTTTATTCACTGTTTCTGAAATGCGATTTACGTACTTCAAATTTCAGAAGAGAAACGGAATTCCTCAAAGCGCGGTAGAAGGTCACGTAATGGCGTCGTGATTGCAATGAAGACCTGTGTGAATGGTGATCCTAAGATTGAATGCTGCTTAAGTTCTTATAAATGTTCATATTTGTGGTCTGCGTTTGGTGAAAGCGTTTAAGATCTTGTATTTTCTGGATTTCTTTATTGTGAGTGTGTATCGTGAGTGCTACGTAAAAAATTATATCTAATGAATAATCAAATTACGAAGGTTTGTCGAGTGCGGACAGTTCTACTGTCACCCAGTGACTTCCTAGTGTAATAGTGAAATAGTGATCTGTTATGGAAAGCAGACAAAACAATCGTAAAGGAAACAAATTCTCAAGATGAATGGGTTTCATCTCGGAGTTCTAAGAGCTTGGAATCCTTCCATCACATTACATTTACCATCGACACAATATGTAAGTCATGTAATTACGATGAGTGATTTTTGTATGCGTATGAATGAGGTGTCTGTAACATCATCCTATACACCTCATAGGTTAGCAAGGAGATATGGTATGAATCTCATACGTTAGCAACGTCAACGCTATGATGTTGTTTCACTGACAGTGTATATTTCTCCATATTCTAGAATATTTCGTACTCTTAGGCATTGCATAGTTGATAGAACTTTCATGGGAGTTTTTTCAATATGCCTAATTCATCAAACATCGGTAACGAACATTTGTGCAAGGGAAATTTTAAGTATATTTTAACAGTGCTGAAGTATGAAGACTGCAAGGAATCAGTCGTAACCAGTGGTATACTTGTATGTATTTCATAATGATTCTAGAATGATTTAAAGAACTTTTGAAGTTGTTTGTTTGCTTGACATTAATCTAAATAACTAAACTCGCTATAAGACTAAACTTACCACCTCGGCAAATTTGCAGCGTTGAGGAAAATTTAAGAAAAATCAATATTCTGAAAAAATTTGAGGAATAAATTAAAAATTATAATTGATGAAAACTTAAAAAGTAGTATAATTGCTAATATCAGCTATGGAAAATTTTGAAGGTGGTTGGTGGGCGGGGCGACTGACCAACAGTTTAAAATTGGACCAATCACGTGACAGCAATATTGTTCATCGGTTGCGCAGATGGTGTTTTTTTCTTAGTTGCTGTATGGATTTCTTCGGAGGAGGTCGTGCTGTCAATTTGTTTCGGAAAAACCGTTGAAGTTTGAATTTGCTGACTTGGTCTAGTTTGTGAAAGTTCTTAATAGTAAAGAAATTTTAAATTTTCGCGTTTCCATTTCAAAATAATTATTATTAGGAAAGGTCATAATTGTAAAAAAAGACGAAATCAATTTTTAAACTTCCATAGTTGTCGTCACCCAGGATTTGCAGTGCATGGTAAGTTGGATAAAATACTCTCTTAAGAATTATTTTCTGCTTTATTGTCTAAGAAAATAGTACTTACTATAGCGAGTTGAAAATATATTAAGTGTATTAATATTTTAAGTGCCGTCGTTGATGATTTTATCAGTGCATGGCACACTAGATTCTATGAATAGGTCATTAAGTAGACTTAACTCCAGATCCATAGGAAGATTTCTCAATTTTCAGACTGTCATTAATTTGAATTTAGCATTTACTAATGAGATAGACTTGTTTCGATGTATTATCAATCGGATGTGATTAGTACGATTCGTTAAGTATGTTTTCTGGTTTCAGATCGTTATGTATGGTCATCAGCAAATTTAAAAACAGGTTAGCGTGTTAATGATCATCTAAAGCCGTTCTTCTAACATGGCATGACATTTTGTGAGTAAGAAGCGAAAGGAATTTCTGACGTTGACGGGACTCGAAACCGGTTCTCGCCCTTTGTCTCCGAGAAACGCGAATTTATAGGTTGGCCTTCGTCAATAAATACCTGTAGGTAATAGCCATATATATCTACTTTCAAGTTTTAAGCTTTGATTAATGCATATATATATACTGATTCACAACGCTTCACAATGCTTCACATTCAACGAAAATAAGTATGTTATTCGGTTCAAGTTAGAAAGTGATCTTTATATGCGTTTATGAATATATCATCGTCGTTATCATTAGCCTCCGAAACCGTAAGAGTAATTTGCTGAAATAGAGAGTTAGCATTGTCAGAGAAATTCCGAAAAGCTAAGACTTGTATTCAGTTCTCAGTATTGCCGCATGGGTTGTCTATATGCCAAGAAGGCAGATCTCCGGTTTTAATTCTCCTATTCCGCAATTTATTTGTAGTTCAATACGTGGTCTTTTAACTAAATATATTTGCTGTCCATTTTCATTACTTAAAATTAAAAACGTTTTGCTGTCACTTTTGTCCTCACATTAGCATAACGGAAAACCAGGTTTGAATTTTAACGGTAATCTGCAGTTGAAGGAAACTCGTATCGATTCATTAATGTCTAGTGTATTGAATTTTTTGTTTAAATTAAAAAATTGAATTATATCGCTTTTCGTAACATATATTTTAGGAGTATACACTGTTTTATTTCTGCAGAAAAGTGTCCTTATCATCATTAATGTCATAACGATTACATTTCATTCCATTATGTAATAATCGGAACCATATTTTTCTCTTATAATTGTGTTTACGATATATATATATATATATATATAATTTATGGAATTCAATTCAATATTCAATTTGGTACGAATAAGGATTGATAATAACGTTTCTTTCATTTCAAGATTTCATTTTCTTGAGCGAATGATTAAGTGTTAAATTAATTCTCATTTAAATATTAATTCTTATTTAATAATAATTATCTTACAAGTTACTCATTTCTTAATATTGTGGGTTTACTTATGATTTATATTCAGTATTGTCATTTCTGGAATTCCTTTCGATTTGGTAAGAATTAGGATTGAAAGTAACATATTTTTTCATTACAAAATTTCTTTGTCTTGAGCGAATGTCCAAGAGTTTAATTTATGCTCCTTTAAGTATTATTTCTTGTTATTGGTCTTTTTTAGAAGTTACTCTTTTCTTAATGTTGTGGGTAAATGCAACCAGATAATTCAAACCGTGTTGTCAACGGTGTAATGATTTCAAATTAACAGAAATACTCATTTTTCAAATTACTAATTTTACTTTACATTTGCATGGTTTAGAAGTTGAATACATATCTGATTATCGTAATTTCATATTTTGTTATTTTTTATTTTCTAATTTCTAATAGGTTGGGAATAATTAAAGAGGCTTCCATGCCGATATCGTCCTGAGGAATTGGTGATGCGTCTTTTAGAAGCGACAGACGTTATGCGGAACCTTTCATGAAAAACATCGTAGGCGTCAGCAGATTGGAGCTTTGACTTAGGTAAGGAGATTTTACATTTTTATTACAATCCCACTTTGAAAATGTTGTCACTTTATGAAGCTTTTTTGCACTTCATTTATTTAATGAAGAAAAGTTTGTGTAAATCATTATGTACGTAAAGGGCATTATTAATCAATTCTCTCTTGCTTTGACGAAAGTATTATAATTCATGCAGTGTTCGTGTCATTCAAGAAGAAGATTATCAGTTGCTTTCATAGTTGGATTTTATGCGAGTAACATAAGTTTGGTTCCACGCAAATATCTCTACTTGTTGATATCATCAGAGATACATCAACACCACTTTTAACATCTAATCTGTTGTCTGCAAGAATGGATACCTTGCGTATATAATATGGATATTTTGGGTCCCTTCTACATTAAAATAGAACAGATCTTGGGGATCACTTGTTGACTCTAGATTTCTATCGAATTACATTAGACTTACAATGATTCATACATTTTTATTAATGTTTTAACGATACCGAGTCATGCCCGAAGGCTGAATAGTCATGATTTACTTTACTTATTTTTCATACCCAGCGATTATTTCTAAGATTTATTTTAAAATCATTTTGCACAAATCTCGATTTAAATGTAAACAGCTCCTTTGAATATAAATATGATGGAAATTTACTTTTTACATGAAAGTATGCGTCAATATTCATAGTTAATTATGTTTGAAGTCGGAATTCTAAATGAAATATTAATTAAATCTAGTAGGTTTCTTTTTAATTCCTTTGCTCGCCGACATTCAGATAATAACAACAGTAATTCGTGTTTATTGTTAGGTTTATTTTTGTCAAAGATGTTTTACTACACTTAAAGCTAACCCTTAACTTGAAATCAAGTAGGTCGAATTAGTATACCCCTTGTAAACCACATATTTTTCAACTTATTATCTTATGCATTATTACTTGAAGGAGAAGGGATGTCTTAGCTTTCCCGTAATATCATCAGCAGGTATAAATTATATTGGAGTCCTCATTGGCCAATAAAACTGTTTTTCCACTCAAAAAGTTGTAATCTGACTGGCACTTGTATAAAAATATCCGAATGCCCAAGTAATAGTAGTATTTTGGTCTGTCAAACTCAGCAGGATATTGCAGCCTGGGCTAATTATACCCACAAATTCATGGCATAGTACATTCATTGTACCATTCATATGTGCTTTCCAATTTTCTCCATAAATTGATTTTCCAAAATCTTCTTACTTATGAGTGACCTTACTTACCTTATGACGTTATATTTCATTATGAAATGCAAATGTTTCGCGTCCATGTATCAAATGTGAACACAATAACTTTCAGTTTGAATATCCTTTACATATTTAACACGTCCAATTAAATAAATTCGGCTGTATGATTAGTCTATTTTCCATGCCAAACAAAATTTTATCTACTTTATGATATCGAGAAGATAAAGATAAGAAATTTAGCACTAGAAAAATCGTTCTCCCTCTGAGGCCTTCACGCCACTTGCTGTGATATCCGGAATGCGAAATGCATATTCGTTCATCATTGTTATCCTGAAATTAAAAGTACTTTCATTTAGCAAATCAGCTTGTGATATAACGAAAAAAATGTAATCTGTATGTATTAGTAGCATACTTTTCATAATTTGAATTTATTTGCAAATGCAACGTTTCTATCGGCTATAATTTATCGGGTTCTTGCAGTATGAGCCCGTATTATCCCCACAGTATCGTCTCCATTAGCATTTCATTTGGGATATATTATATTATGTAACTATTGGGATACAGTTCATTAGTAAATTATCGTTTTAAAAACTATAAGGCAAAGGCTTTTATCACTTTGCAAAATGAATTCAGTTCTGAGCTCATTATCCTATTTTGTCTTAAGAATTAGATTCTTTGGGTTAC
This sequence comes from Sympetrum striolatum, assembly GCA_947579665.1. Lineage (NCBI taxonomy): Eukaryota > Metazoa > Arthropoda > Insecta > Odonata > Libellulidae > Sympetrum > Sympetrum striolatum. The sequence goes on along the minus strand of OX388347.1, from coordinate 72,979,196 downwards.
CTTATTTGACAAACATACCCTTTCTTTATTAATTTACCTATAGTTTCTGTAAATAGTCCCAAAAATGTATTTTACCTTTTTTGATGAGCTTTTTCAATGGCTTTTGTAATTTTCCTTTCCTTTTCCGCTGCTTTCACTTTCAAAGTTTAATGAAAACTAAGCTATGATCACGAAAAACTTTTACCTGACCGGTGATGGGTTTTCAACGTCCTTCATTCCATTTTGAGTTTTCCAAGCCTAATTTACATTTCATTCTCCTTTTCCGTAACTTTCACTTTAAAGGCGTTTGTAAAAGCAATAGGATCGTGCTAACAGTTATGAAGGCCAAAAATAGCTTCCCAACGTCCTTCAATTCTTTTTCTTTGTTTTTACAATTTCAACCACTTACCCCTTCTTCCTTATATAAGTATGTATTTATTTTCTTTTGTGCCTATTTTGATTTCTGTGGGAAAAAGAGAAACATTTAATTTAATTTAGTTTACTACAATTTTTATTAAAAATTACGCTTTCGCGTCTTTCATTTAAATCAGAACTTCATTACAAACGGAAGTTTTGAATTGTGACAAATGATAACAAAGATAACCAACTTAACTTCATTATCTAAGAGACAATTTTGACATTGGTTGCTCAGAATGAGGGTTAAGAGATTCAGCAGCCGAGACTTTCTTGAAGAAATTAGATTTTATTTCAATTCCACAATGCGTGAAGCCGGCATATGTACCTTAAAGTAAATATTTATTTACTTAAATGGAATTTATTAGATTTTACCTTTTAAGACTAGAATAGCTCGTAAATGTCGTATCTTTATAGAAATTTTTAATTCAGAATCTGATGAAACGATATTAAAGAATTTGGCTTTCCAATTTGTTTGTATATAATAAATGTTGCTTGCAAGATGATGCATACAACGCCTTAGTTATCTATCGCAGAAATGATTCAATAAAAAGAAGTCATTTAATAATATTACATTCTCCAATTCTAATGGTGGATTCAACCGTCAGTAAATATATTTATGCTAAAATATCCAAAGATCAAAAGTGTTTTTTTTACACGTTACAGTTACACGTTTAATGTTTACATTTGATATTATTCGGTGAATGGTTGATAATTCAGTGATCACTGAAAACATGACGTGCTCAAGGGTAATGAAACAGAATTTTTTTTATGTATAATATGTAAAAATAAATCGCATAAACATAATTACGGTGAACAATATTTTTGGCGTGACTTTTCTCAATTATCTCTCTTTCTTAATGGCAAATAAGTGATTTTCAATGTTCCAGCTTTAAATAACACCATTGATGTGTAAAAAAACAATATAATTTAAGAATTTTAAGAATTTCGTTATACTGCCAGAGGTGATAAATAGTTTAAGAAAATAAAATTAAATCCTTAGTCATTTGTGAGATATCTCATTGCTTCAGAATACTAAGACTTCCTATTAGTATATTTATAGGTATGCTGTGCTAATTAAGGGCAATTTTATACTTTCTCTAAATAATATAAAATTTAATTGGGTATATCCTTAACATGCCTGATAGTGTTATTCTTTTGCGACGCTTCCATTCAGTTTCAAAAGTGAACTATACCTTTTCACTGTTAAACAATTTAATCGAGCCTGTTATTCGATACTTGGAAATATCCCTCATCTTAAATGAGTCTAAATATTTGTTTTATGAACAGAATGGAAGAAAGATTCAAATGATACTGAGGGAACATTAGAAAAGTTACCAGGACAACGGTAAATCAATTTTATTTGCATAATCTCGAGAATTCAATTCAAAAGAATCCTATTGATTATTTTTGCAAATTTGTTATCCTCTTTCTTTCACCTTAAGAATTGAAATACAATTTCGTTCATTCGGCATTAATTAAGTAGGCTTCATGACTCAAGATAATCCAATGAAAGAGCCTTTGTGTTGGGTGCCAAAATGAACATTGCCGACTTGATTATCTTTTAGTTTTCGTAGGGAAAATTGTGCCTTTCGGAAAATAAACATTTTGTACTTTTCCGACTATTTTAAAAAAATATGACGATGTAGGAAAATAAAAGGCGCTAAATTGCACTTTTCCTCGGGAAAAACAATTTACATAGAGTAGAATAAAAGATAACAATTATATGGTTGTCTTTTACGCTGGGCATTCAGTCCTATCAATTGAGAATAGTATGCGTATGATCGCTTATAACTCAGAACCAAATATTTTCAAAATAAAACTAAATATTTCATTTCTCTCTCTGAAGGATTTATTCATTTTACAAAATTAGATTTTAAATTCTTGCCGGAGGATTTCGTCATAAGCGCAAAGGAAACGAAATAAAACTAATTCCATTAACTAAACTGGATCCTGGAATATCGTCTCCAATTCAATATAATGGTGATTTAGAAACAAATAGAATCATCTAATTACACATAGACCAGAATAAGTTCCGATACCAGGATATATCGGATTTTAGACCGAGTTTTTAGTGATTATTTAAATTTAATTTTCCGTAATGCGTGACCCAATAGGTAACTGTTTAAAAACTAATGAGCATCCGCTATAACAGTAGACCTTCGAGTTGCTCAGACCAGCGGGGTGAAAAATCGTATATGTGGATCATTCCACCTTATTCTATATTTCTATCATTATGTACGGAACACCTACATAATAATATTAAATTACCAGAACAAAGTTATGCTATAATCTTTTATTAGTAAACGCAAAATCTCTGCGTTGATGTACGAGTATCAAATACTGCAGGGTAGTCAGTTAGTTTTTCTGTGTTAACTTGTCTACCACATATATACACACCCCTTTCCTGTAATTTCTGTTTTTCTATTTGGGACTCTGAAATGAATCGCTGATTAACTTTTTCCAATGCTCGTTTATATTTAAATGTCCCTTTTTGTACTTTTACTTTAAAGGTATTAAGAAAAAGGAGCTAGGCTCATGCAAATAATTACCTTAAACCAGTAATGGGTTAAATTGCTATTACTCTATTGGTTATTACTATTGCTCCATTGTCTAGGTATTCGGACATCAAAAGTCAATTGCACGTAACTTCCAATTATGCTGTTAATCATCTATAACCATTTACGCGATGGAAATGAAGGAGAAAAGTCTATTTTTTCTGACTTTTTCTCCTTCATTTCCATCGCGTGAATTAAAATAAGCATGTGAATCATGCGAACCTTCTGCGTCCTTTTCATCTATAACCATTCCTAAACTTAGATGCCGCTTGACTATAAAACAGATAAAATTCAGATGTGAATCGTCAATGTGAGTTTTAAATGAAAAATGAAACGAGTGAGCTATTTTCAAGTTTATTAGTTATATTCACTAGGAGAGCAAAGAAGGTCACCCAAGGTTCGAATTTATCAACTTTTACTATTCTCTGTAGAATCAATTATTAGTGGTGTTAGTTTTTACTGCTGATATGAAGCAAAATACACTCAAAACTATATATGGCTACTTGCATACCATTAATAAAAGTTTAATTGATTTATTATTTATGCGATGGATTTTAGTTATTGATGGTTTACGTTTTTGGTCAGCTAATCAGCTCTCCAATAAATATAACATTTAAATAGATACTTAAACTCTCTCCTTGATATGACGCAAGCGGGTGGTATTAAACATAGACCACAAGTAATAAAAAGCCTATTGAGGCAAATTAAGTGATTAATTAGGTGCTATGATGATCACAGTATTTCATCACAAAAATTATTCTCATAAGATAAAGATTGATAAAATAATATAATTTACACACTTTGCCAATCTATGTATATGAATGCTATAAGAGGAATTTATGATATTTAATTTATTATTTCTTATTCTACAGGTGAGTGCAGACCATGAAACTTCTGACGAGACACTGCTTAGTGAGTAATCACAGTTTTTCTATCAATCTCCCAAATTTATTCAAGCCTCATAATTTTGAAATGCATTTAATATACTGTTGAGAATGGGGCAATCTTTCCAAATAAATCAGTAATTTCCAGGCATAAGTTAATTAAATCTATTCTGGTATTTTCTTTCAAAACAAGTATTTGATCATGCTAATGATGCTATTCTTTTCATTAAATGTTATTAAAATACACCATAAAATAGTTTTCAATCACTGCTTGTTTGAAATTCAATTTAGTTGAGGCAGTGTCTCATATTTGTAGTTTATAGATAAGTGCATACATGTATTAACCACCTGCTCTGTAGGGGAAGAGGGAATAATGCCCAATTCCTCTCGACCCTAGCCGGAAGGCCTACAGATGCAGGCATCTCTTCCAGGGTCCTTTCTTTCACCTTCTTATGCAGGAGTTGAGTTCTGTTCTCAATAAACTCCTGTTCGATCCTTTTGTCTATAAGGTCGGATCTCGCGGTTAACCTGCGATAGTGGTAAAGAGGGGGTCTCTGGGCATGGAGACGAACCTCATGGCACGCCACTTTGACCAGGCCGGGTCCACTTCTTAGGGTGTTCGGTTATCCCTCCCACTCCTCCCTTCCCCTCATCATTGGCTGAACATAAGGACAACCACCGAAGACCAGGAGTAAGTTTTGGTACAGGTTACATGATGGTATGGGTAAAGTAAATCTGTGCTGATAAGACATTGTAAGGGACGATAGAGAAATGTAAATGGTTAGTAATAGCTATGTATTTTTACCATACATAAATTTTAAAATTCTTCAGATTATTACATATACATGAACACTTATCTAAATTGAAACTAGGAAAATAATTCTTATTTATGATGAATATACTAAACTACTAATTGTAATTTAATTTACAAAAAACTACTTGATTCATTCATATAATTTATTACTTTAATTTAAGATGATGCAAAAGTCATTTAATAAAGTGTTTTTGAAGCCCTTTAAGTTGTAATAGTAAAACAACTATGGAGGAAGGCGACGCATGGTCTCCAGAAGAAAGACTACGTACTGGTTAACGCAATTAATGGCAAAGAAAAGCTAAGTAGATTTTGACATATACCCCGCCTGCCGCCAGAGTCGTATGGCAGGGGGTAGATAAGATCACATAGGGAATGTATATGTTACTTAAGGGGACCGTTAGTTGTTGTATTTTATGGTATGTAAGTGTTACAATTTTTTTTGGATCTGGCATATAAAAATTTAGATTTAAATCAGATCAAAAATATGCAATATGATAAAGTTTATACAATGGAATAGCCATAGCTTATTTAAAATGTGAGGTTTTAATCTTACTTATCACACAGATTTGAAAAATATCGTTATCGTTAAGACACTAGCCAGAGACAGTGATTCATGATATTTAAGTATCTAGTAGTAATGTTTGTAAAATAAACCGTTTTGAGATCCTTTCACAAAAATAGTCGTATAAAATCTTTCACTAACTATGCAAATACTAAATTCTTTTGGGAGGAAATCATACGACCGAGCCATTATTAATCTTTTTGAAATTAACCTTCAGAAAGCGGTAAAAACCCTAGTTGAATGTAAGTTTTTTATCGAGTGCTGATTCTAGGTATATCAGTTGACAATAATATCCTAAATTGTTGTCTCAAGAAGCGCAATTTCTATAACTATCTAACATACTTGGAGTATGTGTGAAAGAAAGCTGCGAAACACTAAGCGTTAATATTTATTTATTTAAGTTTGCGTCACTAGTTGGCCTTTAGGCCAGGTGGCAACATTTGAGGGAACAAATAAATTATTCTAAGCCCGGCATTCGCCCAAAGACGGGAGGTAAACCCCTCCAAAAACCTCATTACTATTAACTAAAATAATACAATAAATGGTAGAATATCCATAAAGTAACATACATGAATACAGATTGATGGAATATAACAATAAAACTCGATATAATAATAATAATACAGTGGAAGTAACCGTGAACCACATTAAAAAAAATTACATACATCTTGACTGAAGCTTATTTTTGAAAACTATTACATTTTTAGGAATTGGCATGAGAAATTCACCAGGTAAAGAGTTCCATTTCCTAATACCCCTATTAATGGAAGAAAATTTTGCTATGTCTGTTTTCTGCTCGCGTTCTTTGATTTTAAAACTATGGTTGCCGCGTCCTACATTATTAGGAAGTTCAAATCTGCCACGCAGTTTATCCCAGCCCTCTTCTGAGTTCCATGTTTTGTACATCCCGGCTAATTTAAATGTCTTTTTTCTTGACTCTAGAGATTCCCACTTCAAATGGTTTAGCATTTTACTTAAACTTTTGGCTTTCTCGTGTTTTCCGACTACGTACCTAGCTGCCTTTCTTTGCACGTCTTCGAGTTTCTTAATAAGGCCCGTTTCGTGGGAATCCCTAACGCTCGTTGCATATTCTATGGTCGGCCTGACGAGAGATTTGTACGCTCTTTCCCTGACACCCTTCCCACTCCGCTTTAGGTTCCTCATTACGAAATGAAGATTCCTATAACCCTTCGCAACAATATCCTCAACGTGCCCTCCCCATTTAAGATTTTCGGTTAACTTGATACCTAGATATTTGCAATCAGATACGAATGGAATGATTTTGTCATTTAGGGAATAAATATATGGCATTTGAGATATCCGTCTGGAGAACTTGATGTGCTTACATTTGCCAACATTAATTTCCATTCCGTTTAATTTAGTGCGCTCGGCTAGTTGGTTTAAGTCATTTTGCAGAAGTACTCGATCGTATGCTTTCGTTATTCGTCTGCATAGTATGCAGTCGTCGGCAAATAATCTGATTTCGGACTTTATATTAGTTGGGAGGTCATTCACATAAATCAGGAATAAAAGTGGCCCGAGAACGCTTTCTTGCGGAATACCGGAAGTGATATCTGACTTATTAGGGGAAAAATTTCCAATTCTAACCTTCTTTTTTCTACTTTTCCAAAAAAGGTTGAATCCAATCTGTATCAATTTAACTTAAGTATCTTTGCAATTAGTTGATCTTGTGGTACCTTATCGAATGCCTTTGTTATGTCGATAACGACCACATCAATTTCGTCCCTATGATCCATTGCTTCTACAATATGTTGAACGAGGCATAAGAATTTAGATTTTTAGATTTAGATTTAGAAATATACACCGCGAGCCGCAAGAGGCGTATGGCAATGGGTGCAATACACCACCATTATTCATTCATCCCAATTATCATCTCTAATAGCGTGGGGAAAAACGACCAAAAGTAATTATCCGTAGAAATAAAATCGGACCAAGAACACTTCCCTGTGGAACTCCTGATGAGTTACTTATTTCGTTGGATAAAATTCCGTCTAACGCAACTCGCTGAGATAGGTTTTCTAAAAAAGATTTGGTCCATCGGATAACTTAACTTAACTCCATATTGTGACCATTGTGAATCTCGCCTAACTATAAGACACCTCCTGACTGAATGTACTAAATATCAGTGCATCAGAAATAGGTATTTCCAAGGTCATCTCAAGGAAATTCTGGGGGATGATGTGGACAAATTATACTCTGTCCTTAAATTCTTAAGTGAAGTAAAATTAATTAAACAGATTTAAAAATATAAAATAGTTTAAAAATATAAGTATTAAAAAATAAATTTGAATCGGATTTTAAAATTTCAACTTGTGCTAAAAATTAAATAATATTATGATACATATATCTCCTCTGTATACGGTGCAACATGACCTTTGCTGTCGAGGCACCTTATAACCTATACTACTACTACTACTACGATAAGTTACTGCTAAACGTGACTCCTAGGTATCTTTTGTCGTGCACTAACTCTAATAAATGCCCTGAAATTCGGTACTGCGCGGGAATTATGTTTATGGAGCGCGTAAAACCCCTGGCAACGCATTCAATTATATTTAAATCCAGCTGCTTATCTTTAAACCATCCTGATATTACATCCAGGTCGTTTTGAAGTACATTACAATCGTTTTCTGACAAAATCTCTCTGTATATCAGGGTATCATTGGCAAATAATCTAACCTTAGTCTTTACGTTATCTACGAGGTCGTTAATGTAGATTGGAAACAAAATCGTGCCAAGAACACTACCTTTTGGAACTCCTGATGAGATATTTATTTCGTCGGATAAAATTCCGTCAAACGCAACTCGCTGAGATCTGTTTTCTAGAAAAGATTTGGTCCATCGGATAACTTTTTCGTCGATCGCGTAGTCACTCAGCTTTTGGATAAGCTTTTCATGAGAAACTGTGTCGAAAGCTTTCCTGAAATTTAGGAAAACTGAGTCTGGTCTTACACCACCGTCTGCTACTTTAGATATGTCATTCATAAAAAGCGCGAAATGGGTCGCACAAGACTTACCTTTCCGGAATCCCTGCTGGCTCTGACTGATTGCTCCCTTTTCGGAAGGAAAGCGCATGATAGTGCTTGCTAATTAAGCTCCAGTATTTTGTAAAAGATTGAAGTTAATGAAATAGGCCTATAATCATCTGGTTTTGACGCACGCCCTTTCTTAGGCACCGAAGTGACTTTAGCTTTTTTCCACGACATTGGGACGGTTCCCTCATCCAATGATTTCTGATACAAAATCTGTAGAAGTGGAGTAATTTCATCGGCTAAAGATTTAATTGCAACAGCGGGAATACCTTCTGGTCCTGGCGCCTTTTTCCCATCAATCTCTCGGAATAACTTTCTAATTCCATCAACCAATATCTCTATGGGACACATCTCTGAATCAATGCTTGAGGTAAAATTCTTAACTTGACCAATGTCTACAGTGAAGCATTTCTGGTAGTAAGTAAGTAAGTTTGCTTTATCTTCTGATTTATTTACGGTTATTCCCTCGGCGCTTATGAGGCTACACACAGAAAAATTAAGGGTCTACTTCCACGTGTCTCACGCACGTATGACCAAAATTCTTTCTGATAGGGTTCGAGATCTATATTCCTGGTATTCTTTTCGCGCTTCTTCCTTAACTAACTTTCGCATTTCTCTGTAGTTTTGTTCTTTGAGCTCATGGTTATTTCCGCATGCTTTGAGTTTCCTCCACCGCGAGTGAATGACACTCTGCTTCCTATGTAATGCTCGTAATTTAGGTTTCGTCCAACGTGGCTCTTTACGCTTACGCACGGTCTTAGTAGGAACGAATTTTATTAAACCTTCTTTGATTATCCGGAGAAACTCTATCCAACTATCATTTACTGTATTTGCACCCAAGAAGCGGAAAAAAAAATCATCCTTGCACTCGTTAATATAAACCTTAAACTCCGAGAAATAAGATTTGCGAATTACATATACTTGTCTCGGTTGCTTAAGAGGTTTAACCATTACTGCTTTCATCCCCGCCATTATGACATCAAAAAAAAATCATCCTTGCACTCGTTAATATAAACCTTAAACTCCGAGAAATAAGATTTGCGAATTACATATACTTGTCTCGGTTGCTTAAGAGGTTTAACCATTACTGCTTTCATCCCCGCCATTATGACATCATGGTCTAAAATACCGTCAACTACATCGAGATTAGTTATCAATTGTGGGTGGGTGGTGGCTAGTAAATCTAGGATGTTACCTTCACCCGCACGAGTCGTTCGAGTCTTCGTCATGTTTACCTGTTCTATCGCAGTGTTTACTATTAATTGTCTCATTATCGGTTACTATTAATAATCAACATCAATGAACTTAATTGCGATCTTGAGAGTATATATAATTATATATGGAAACTGAAAGATGGAAGAATAGATTACAATTGCTTTAAGGTAGAATTATGATAAGGTGCAGTGACGGTCACTTAGATTTTATTAAAGAGCATATTCATCAGTCAACGATTTCTGAGGGAATGATATTGTAGATGTTATATGTAACTCCAAGAGCGATAAAATTCCGTCTAGCAACCTAAGTGTTAGTATCATACCAATGGATCAGATTCTTCCGCTGTCATAAAAGAGAGAAGTTTTATTCTTAAATGTTCCTTAAATTTGCATATTTCGAATTTCCTTTTGTTTTTATACATCTGAATAGCTTAACTACACGTTGAATCTCATTTGAATGGTAGAAGTTTTAATCACAATACTAATTACTACTCAGTGGGCATATATCAAATGATACGGATTATCAGCTATTAACTCAACGAAAATTACATTTGGCCGCTATAATATTCTGTATTTGCTACAAGGTATCTAACAGGATCCAAACTGATTTAGACAGTTATTTTAGATGGGGTTTAAACCGAATATGTTACGGAAAAACGATCCTTACATTTCATCCAACTTTTATTCAGCTCTGATTTTTTATTCATACTCACATTGAAGAATTCTCGTAGATGAGAAATAAAATTACGTAATTAATGATGGAACAGAAATACGTACATAATAAATTATTTCCTCCATAGTGCTTTTAGTTACGACAGTAACATTGGTTACCATATTTAAGGTTATTGGCCTGACATAATATTAAACTTCTCCTTCAGAGCAGCATTATTAAATTTTTCGATAGATTGAGATAGCTCTATCAGTATGTATTTAGTGAGTGCCCCTGCTGAGGCTAAATACGGCTGATAATGTATCGGACGGAACTAAAACTTTTTTAAGCTCATTGATTTGGATTTTGTTGATATCGTGTATATTCATTCAAACGGAACCTATTCCCTTTTCTGTAGGGGTCGTGCTAATCGTTACCCTTTTAATGTGAGATTAGTCTTTCGTAGCAGATAAACATAAATCGAATGGAAAAATCAACTTTACATTTAAAAACCCTCTCGGTACGAATATCAGTCAGTTAAAGTGTTCTAAAATCTCTTTATTTTATACTTTCTGTAGACGAATTAAACGATTTAAAAAGGAACTAATTTTCAATTTGATATTTCTAAAAACATATTATTTTAAGAAAATATATTTCTTACGAAAGAATAACTTCTAATATGCAGAGTTATAGTACAGTATACGCAGTATATAATTTAATAGCAGTTTCAATATGAAAACATAATCCAATAGTTGAGATAACGTTGCATCCTCCACTTAATACATAAAAAGCATGGAAAAAAACTTACACTTAAGGTACAAACCTACTGTCCAAACCTTAGGTGCCATTGCCTTAACTTTTTTAATTATTTTCCTGGGCGTAGACCATAAGATTGTGAGTGAGATATCGATCCTAAGAATCACGGGTTCGTTCTCAGAAGGGCATAAAAACGATTTTTAAAGTATTTATGTATTTTTTGTAACAGCGAAAATATTTTCGAGGGACAGTCTGATATGATACAGAATTAATAATTGGGGTAAAATTCTTTCATGAGAAATTAATTTTTTTTAAAAGCGCAGTTTTCAGCGCGCTTTTAAATAATGCTTCAGTTTACCATAGATCTAATTAGGCATATACATAGGCACGACATTGGGGAAAGTACCCACAAACATTGGTTTCTGATAAATTCTTGCGAAGGAAGAGTATCAATCTCACCCCCTTAAGTTTTTGTGGCGACATAAGGAATAACTTTGGGTCCTTGAGACATTTTCTAACATTTGTTTTAGTAACTTTCCAATTCCATCTAATGACATCTTGATAGGACTCATCGTCAAGGCAATGCGTATAGTAAACTCGTTAACTTGAACTTTGTCTACAGTGAAACATTCATAATTGTAATAGTTGAGTAAGTAAATTTGTCTATCGACTTATTTATAAAAATTCCATATTCGCTTATTAGGCAAGGCGTAGAAAACTGACACTTACGAGTCTCAAGTACACACGATCAAAATTAATTCTTCCCGATCTCTACCTAATAATACTAAGAGTCCTCTAGATTTTTATTCGTGCTATTCCTTCTGTACTTCTTCTATAACCAGCTTTTACACCACCAACTCGTCTAACAATATTGTGCATACATCTATTATTCTATATTCTGTTTTTCGAACTCTTATTTTCTCATGCATACTTTTAGTTTTCTCAATCGCAAGTGTAGGAGTCTTTATCTCGTACTTATTCGCCCACTCATCATTGGAACGAAAGTAATTGAAGAATCCTGTCACCTTATGTGGAATAAATCTCTTCATCTATCCTGTACATTATTTCCACCATCATACATAATTGCTTTCATTTTCATATTGGATTGAATTATGCATTTCTTGTGTTTTAATCATGGTACCTATTTTCATTCAATATAAATCACATTCCCTGACATATAAGGGTTAGAAAACCTTTATTCATAGACACCAATCATTCTAAAAGTACAGTCCTGGCCAAAATTAACGCACCACCTCCCTAGTAATCCTAACGAGTGGTGGTGCGTTAATTTTGGCCAGGAGTGTACAAGTATCAGTTTTTAGAATCTGAAAATAGTAATTTTGTTTTCCAGTCATTGGAGAAAATTTCTATTAAGTTCGCAGGTTATGATTTCAAATGTTAATATAGTCGATTTAGTTAAGATAGTTGTTAGCAATTTCTCACATATGAGGTAATGGCCCCCTTTTATAATAACTAGCGGAAGTGCGCGTTGAAATTCAACTGGGATAATAAGTAAACATAAATGAAGTTATCTTCTCCAAAGATTTTTAGTAGCTAATGGTGAACGGGTAGAGGACCCTCCCAACCTTTAGGTAGATGAGTTCATGATTTGTATATTGGTATACATTGAAGCCTTCATCTAGGAAAATGGATTGAGAACGGAATTGATGATGTCTGGATACCAAATAAGTATACATATACTTATAGATATTTCATTTGTTTGCATTTAAATTTATTAGTTGTGTGGTTTAAATGGCTCTTATACAATTGAGGAAAGCCAAGAAGCTTTACAGACCCAAATTGGTCCCTAGCAAACCTTTGCTGATAGATTCCAACCCTACATCTCTCTCATTTCTCCCATTCTACCGATGCCGTACAGTACTTATGAGACAAAATTTAAATTCACTGGAGTTTAAATCTCCTGTACGCGAACCTAAGGTCATTTTGGAAAATCTCCAACGCTTATATTTGCGTAAAGCACACACACTATCGTCATACCAGGTTACAATAATCCCGGAAGATACCAAAACAAACTCAAGTATTCTTCAAAGTCTATAAATAACAAAAGAGCAACGAAATAAATCAATTTTTTAATAAAAGAGGCTTTTTTAGGTAGGTTTGTGAATATTCATGCATTTTTGTATATACATTGGATCCTCGATAGTAGGAAACATTTAGCAGAATTTTCTAAAATATACAAAATCCGCATAGCCATCTGTAAATAGTTAAGTTGCTATAAAAATCTTGACGTCAACACAGGCTTAAATTCTCGACACGTTTTAATGAGAAACTTCAACAACCGCATTCGTCGTTATTGGGAACGGACTTGTTTATAATCTCAAAAATCTCTCTAAATTGTCTTCTATTTTATCAAAATACTGGAAATTTCTAATTGAAATCGATATTCAACGACCAAAAAAAGAAGCTTTATTTAATTTTCCTTCTTTTGGTGGTATTCTTAATTTTTTACAACAATTCTTTCTAATCTAATTTTGCAAAATTAATAAGCCCTGCAACCGATAGAAGTGAAGTTTACGTGTATTCCTTATGGAACCGTATTATGGACTCCTGGGTTCGAACGCGAGCCTTCTCAGTAATGTAAATAGTTTTTCTAGGGGCTTCTAACTCGTAGGAACACAATGCAATATGTTTCGAATCTTTAAGTCGAACCGTTTGTGAAATAAGGGGGGGACGGACGGACTCTTCGCGAATTATATATAAGGATATTCAGATGTGCATATATCTAGTAAACATTGATGTATTTGCAGTACTTTTCAGTATTAATATTATTTTTATTTCAGGGTTTTATGAACATTTTTCAAGTAATAATGATATCTAACTCCAAGCAGCAAACTTATCCCCTATTATGAAGTATTATTGCAGAAAAGTACAAAATAAATTTATACTAAAATTTAGAGCTTTGAATAGAATTTTGAATAAAACTAGAAGCAGATGAGTACACATTGAGCTGTTTAGAGAGATTTTCCTGAATTCAAGCGCTCAGAAATAGTAGCTAGGGAAAAAGCCATTTTATAGTCTAAGTAGAGAGCTAAAATATATACCGTGTATAAAGCCGCTGTTTCATTATTTCCCGTAAAGGATTCATGATCCCACAAAAAAGATATCTCAAGTGTAAAGACAGAATGTATGAGCTGAAATGCCATACATCACGCACTGCTATTTTTTTGCCATTTACTTCCACGAGCTCTGACGTTAGCCAAAGAGTTTCACGCAAGAGAGGAAAGAATTTCGTAGGAACTTAACATCGCAGTCCCACATTTAATCTCGCAGCGAGGTGTGGGAAACAATGAACGTAGCGTCGGCTGCGTGCGTTTTGTTTTATTTCAAAGCACCGGTCAAGAGTTCCTTTTGTTCTGCTAATTTAAGGCGCTCTCAGGTGTAATGCATTTGGATCCTCTCGCACCACTTTTTCCCTTTTATAAAGCAAAAGAAAAATATTGCTTTTCCGTTACAGCGAAGGCTGACTTCGCCCTATATTTTTCATTGAGATACTTATATTTTTGTTGTTTGTTGGAAAGAGTTATACGTTTGAAAATAGCAGAAGAATTGTTAGTAAAGATTATTTACCTCTAACTAAATACTTGGGGTGCCTTTCCTCATTTCTTGCGTGTCTAACTCGACTAATATAGCGCTTGAATGGTTAAAGTTTTCCTCGAGCACCAAGAAGTTCATTGTTAAATGTGTGGAGAGATTTAGGTAAATTGTGTGATTCACGCGGGAACAATGACTGGCAAAGGCTCACTTTTCAGTTTTAGTATACGATAGAAGCATATAGCGACGTTTAAGATTTTGGAACAAAATATCAACAGGGTTTTTACATAAATTTTGTTGTTTCTTTAAACTTAATACTTATAGTTTTAACTATACATTTGAATCATATTATTTTAGCTCAATTAGCAGAGCATTATTAAATGACACAAATGTAACTAACAAAGCTAAAAGCTTCTGTTTGGTCTACGGAAGGATTTTTTTACTTTGTATCCATACCACTATATATTCAAGATAAATTATTATAATAATAATAAACGAGCAAAAATAGGGTAAATAATTTCTAGCAGATACAATAATTTATATAAATTTGCTTATTTGGAGACAGTTTCATAAAACTATATCAATTTATGATAAGAAATTTTTATTCCATTTTTTATTGCTTAGTATTATATTTATTAATACTTTTGATCCGAATTAATTGAAATTTAGATTTTAGATTTAGATTTAGACATATACCCTGCGATCCGCCAGAGGCGTATGGAAGGGGGTGTAATACACCACCATTATTCATTCATCCCTATTATCATCTCTAATAGCGTGTGGAAAAAACGACAAAAGGAACTATCCGACCTTGCGATTACTTCCCTATAACGCTTCGTCGATTTCTCTCGGAGATCGCGTACGCTCCTTACTGGCACTAACATCTCACTTACTCCGTCTACAAATTCTAAACGAATTAACTTTTCGAAAAGTTTCCGACGATATTCAGATCTTCTCATCGGTAGTGAATTCCAACCGAGGGGCACTATCTATTGCCGTAAGACTGCTATCAAACCTGAAATCCCCGCAAACGAATCGGGCTGCTCTACGCTGGACCATCTCTAAATCTGAGACAATACCTACTTCGTGTGGGTCCCAAACAGCATAGCAGTATTCTAGACTCGGACGAATAAGAGAAAAGTAAGCTATTTCTTTGACTCTCGATGAGCATCCTCTCAACGTTCTACCAGTTAATCTTTGCATTCTGTTCGCTTTTCCTATCGCATCTCGAATATGCTCTTTAAAATATAAGTTACTGCTAAACGTGACTCGTAGGTATTTGTTGTCGTGCACTAACTCTAATGGATACCCTGAGATTTGGTAATACGCTGGAATTATGTTTGTGGAGCGCGTAAAACTCATGGCAACGTATTTATTTATATTTGAATCCAGCTGCCAATCTTTAAACCATCCTGATATTACGTTGAGGTCGTTTTGAAGTACATTACAATCGTTTTCTGAAAAAAATATCTCTGTATATCAGGGTATCATCGGCAAATAATCTAACCTTACTATTAACGTTATCTACGAGATCGTTAATGTAAATTAGAAATAAAATCGGACCAAGAACACTTCCCTGTAGAACCCCTGATGAGATACTTATTTCGTCGGATGAAATTTCGTCTAACGCAACTCGCTAAGATATAACCTCAGTTAAGTATTTTTCAGTTGAGTTTTGCATACTTTATCTAAAAAATGGCAGACATCGGAATTTTAGCATCTTTTATAGTTTGTAGGTTATCAGCAGCATATCGACTGCAAATTCTTTGTCAAAACCGCAAGCAACATTTACGAGTATGCAGCCTTTTCGGTCAACTTCGCCTCCCTGTATAATTTAAATTTTCAGGAATCAAAGTTCTTTACTTTATAATAATGGTAATGGCTGTATACAGAATTCATGCAGCTGTGACTATGCGAATTGCCAAAGTTCGCACAAACAAAATTCACTTTTTTATTTTTGGCCAGTTTTTTATTCTAGCCCACCGTATGAAGTTATGTATACCAGAATAAATGCTTACTAAAATCAAAGAATGATTAGAAAAGAACAAGATGAAATATAATCGCAAAAAAATAAGTTATTAGTAAAGGAAATGGAATTAAACAATTTCTTAACACCGTTGTAAGTGTTGCTGTCATTTGTAAAAAATAAAATCTGTGGTAAAAGTATAAATCTTTCTTAGATTCTTTCTGTTAAATAATATAATCGCTTTGGAATTTATTTCATGCATACATGATAAGTGGACTTAATGAGTTAATGAATCATGTTAATGGTGTAAGTAGCGCATACTCTTTGTATGATGAACGAAAGCAATTGGTTGAATAATTACATAATGCGCCTCTATTTGAGTAATTTGAATATGACAAATGAGCTTCTCTAATGTAGGATAAAGGATGTTGATTTTCTAAGCCGTTCATTTATCATGAATGCATTTTGATTCTCTGTTCTCTACAAATCAGCTCTCGCAGAATGGGTAATGGATTGAAGACCCTTCTTATACATCTGCAGACAATATTTCGTCTAACAGGAAGTAACTTTCTCTTTAACAGTACCCACAGCGTCTTGACTAATCAGGGGACTGAAACCTTCCGAAGGAAAAAAATCAATTTCCATAAATCTTCCATGAGATTATCGCAAAATTGACGGGAAAAAACGAATCCCAAAAGTCGAGAATTTTGATAAGGAAAGATGGGAAGATAATAGAATATGAGATGATGTGTACGATGAAGGAATTCCGAGAATTATTTTTTAATAAAGAAACCGAAAGGGACACTCCGAGAGGAGTGGAGGAGGCAACCCCCGGAAATTTTTTCATCTTATCTCCTCCGTGTATTTTGCATTCCTTTTCGAATTTAATATGAGAGTTTCTGCTTTTTAACGGAACCATTTCCTTCACCGCCTTCGACGCTGAGATTCCGTCTTTTTTGTAGACATTGCTAAACTGAGAAAAGGCACTAATAGACGGACGGAGAAAAATGATTTATTTAACATCTTCCTCGGTACGGGAAGTTCCTTCCGTTATCTTTTCCTTCTCGCCACTGCTGTTCTTTACTTAAATTTATTTATATTATATTATCGAATAACATATCATATCTGAAATTTTAACTTAGTTTTATGGAATAATTTAACTAATAATCTCAATTGGTATTTACGAATCTTGTTATAATAGTGAACTCTTTAATATTTATTATTTGAATTTCATTTTAGTAATATAGTTATTTACCTATTTTTCTTGTAACTTTATTAATGGCTTTTCACTACATTCCTGAGTGTTATACAAACATTTATGCTGTTTTATCAAAGAGAAGTATTAGATTCTTCTATATTTGCTTTTTCATAAGAACGGTTGATTTACTGCTATGCTGTATATTTTTTCTAAGCAAAACCTGAGAATTTTAAACCCGCAAAGTAGTTTTCTTCAGTGTACTTTTTTACCATTGCATAAGAAAGTGTGCGTCTTAACCCAAAAGTGTACAAGAAGTGAAAAATAGTGACTCGGCTGGGACTCGAACCCCGGTATCCAACATTCCGGGCTTGATAATTTAGTTATTAGAACACCTATTCGGAAAGTGGGAGGCCTAAGTCCCAGTAAAGTCTCTTTTCACTTTTTGTAAAATCTTTCCTTAAAACTTATGTGACGGAGGGTTAGATGTAAGTAAAGACTTCTCAAAAGATAGTCTCAACATAACCCTGATAAAAGATACTTTATTATTATTCCTACATAATCTTCTCTTGTTTTCGTCAATTTACCTGACAACGTAAATCCATTTTGGCGCTCTCATCCTCTCTCCTTTTTACTAAATACTCTTTCTATTTCGTACCTACCGAAAAATCGCTAACTGCCCTATTTAATAAAAGATCAAGAACCAACTTGTAGAGGAAAGTGGTGGGTGATTGACATTTGACGAAATAAAAGAATAACGGAGAAGTCAATAAGTGTATTTCCCATAAAAGAAGAGTCTTCCAAGCGTCACATGCGAAGAATAGAAGAAAAAGAGTCAAAAAGCGAATTTCCTATAGAATGAGCGTCTTCAGGCGTCACTCAAACCAATAGCTTGCGAAGCTGTAATTCAAGGTGGCGGTTTTATTATCTTCGAGATAGTGAACGTGAAAAGTTTCTCATGAATTTTAGGAGAAAGGAATTTGTGTATTCGATAGCGTGGAAAGTAAAGTTTACGGTGAATTTCATAGTACAGTCTTTTTGGAACTGTTGAAATCACCTCATAGAATATTGAGTAATGTCAGCTTATAGATGCTTTATTACCTTACATGTTACTCAACGGCTCCGTTAAGTTTCCAAGAAAGATTTAGGAGCCTTATTTTATTCATAACAGCTGAAATTCCTGTCGTTTCACAGTTGTGAAACTTTATCTTGCTTCCTATAAGTTTTATTGGGTCGAAATGATCATATAATAATGCGAGTCAAAATGAAACCATAAATCTTGCTAAAAAATAGAGGATATGCGTATTTGATTTTGCGAAAAAAACATTTTCCCTTATATCTTGGGACACCGTAACCAATACAAACTGATGATAATATTATCACCACTTTTCAACTTAGTTGCTTCATTAGCCAGCTCTATTTACATACGCCACCACTTCTCTGATGCTTTAATTTTTCGATAAATATTTCGCTTAATTGTTCATTCATATATCCTATACCGTTTTCATCTCGTCGTCTGTGGAGAGGTTCTTGCCGCAAATAGCTTCCTGAAGTGCTTCAGAACCATGCCAATCTCAAGGTGCTAGATTAGGCGAATATGGGTGAAGTGAAAAAAGTTGAATATTTTATATTTTGTAATTTTATAACCATCGTACGATAAGTCTGTGTCCACTCATTCTCTTGCATCAATAACACACCAAAGTGAAGTGAACGTCATTTAAACCTTACTGTGAGTATGAAAAGTTCCCGAAGAAGGTCACAATGATTTACTGTTCACTGTAGGCCCTTCGTAAATTAAATATTCCAGAGTGAAGGCATCTCTAAATGGTGCGAAATTTATCCAGATATATAGGTTTAGTAATAATTTTCTGAAATGATAAACGGGAGAGAGGCAGCGTTAATTAAGAGCCACGTTAACCAAATTTAAAGTAAAACACTAATTTACTTCCACAACATATATTTCAGTCGACCGGTTTGGTCAACGTATTGACATTTTATGGCTTATGATTAATTAGCCATACCCGCTTCTAAAATAAAATAAAAGTAATCAATCGTCAAATTCCACCAAGTTACAATTGACCATATTAATTTTATAAGAGGGAAATTGTCAGAATGTTGTCATTCTTAGACTCAGAACCTTCTCTCACTGACTGTTACATATCTGATGAGTATAACTGAGTAATTTTTCATGCGAACTTTAATTCAACCAATAATCGAGGGAGAGAGAAATTAACCGCTCAACTCCATAATAACAGAGTTTTATACATTATCGTTCCTTTGAGTAAGAGCACCACCTTTTGGTGTGGAAATAAAACGAAAGCAGATGGATGAAATAACGCGGTACGCCTCTTCATTCCCTACTTTTCTGCGTGGTTGATTTTGAACTCTCTCCCTCAGGTCTTTCTCTCCAAGTTCTTGCAAACAAAATCGATCGAAGAGCGAAGCATTTTTTCGCCCCGTGGTGAATCCGGAAAAAAACAATAAATAAATGATGAGAGAATCTATTCCGGGGGAGGAAAGGGCAGATATGATACGCGAAATTGTAACGCCAATTCGCACGATTTTTCCGGAAAAAATCAACCAGAGGAACAAATCGAAGCCTAGCGCGCTAACAAAAAAAGAAGACGCGCTGGCGGAATGAAGCTGTCAGTTGTTCTGAATACGTAACGGAAGAGTTTGTCACCCTCCGCGCACGCACCCTGGAGAGGGAGGGACGGCGGAGTTTTCGAATCCTTTTGTCCCGTAGGAAAATCCCTAGCTTCCCATATCCCCTCACTATCTCTCTATCAGTCGACGTTGTCTTTCCCTCGTCCGTCGCTATGCTTTATTTTGAGTTCGAAGACGAAACCAGTTATGTATTCTTCCTGGCTGCATGTTTGCATATCGATGTGTCACTCCAAGTGCTATGGAATGAAACATGTTATTCCACCGTAGAAATGACTCGGAAATCGAATGCTGTTGCATGGAAATAGATGTTGAAACTGTTAAAGGAAGTTTTCAAAGGAAGGGAACAATTTTGGTTTCTGCAAAGTATTGAAAAGCTATTTCTAAAAACTAGGAACGAAAACTCATTTCTTTATAACACGTATAAAATTAAAATCATGGATCACATTAACCTTCTTGCACATGCGGCACTAATTTTGCGCACTGTATTAATATACACGGGTATAATAACAATTGAAGTTAGGAAGGATGAGAATATAAAAAAATTCAAATTTGTACCTCAACAATGAAGCTTTACCACCATCGAAAAATATATAGACAGGTAAATATATAAAACATATTTTATGATACGTTTCCATTCTAATTGCGTTGAGCTGCTTTTTAATTCATCTTTGTGCTCCAATTCTTGGAATGTACTTATAAGCTTTCTGGATTAATTTTAGAAAACTGCATTGATTTCATGAATTTTTTATCTCTTATACTTCCTTACATCATTTTTAACAACTTGTGTGTTTCAGATTTCTAGGAATAGGATATGTAGTTCGAGTTTATTCCCCGTGGTTATATGCAACCCCATGCACATACATATATACAGAGACGTATACTTGACAGGATACTCATGCTTCATTAGGTCAAGGATGTTTTTAGAAAATCAATATATTTACTTATAAATTATCAACTTATTACAGTACGTTATTCCACTAAAGCACCTATTCTTCCATCCATCCTTATCGAAAGACTGCTACTTAATCCGCCGGCTGGGAGCAAATCAATTTGGCTAGTTGAAGAAGTTGAGCGGGAATAGCATTAGGAATGACAGTTTGCTGAAGACAGGATTAACTGGAAGCAGAACGGTTTAGAGAACCACAAAAAGCCAATGCTCGGACTGATAACATATGATGACATCGTTTAATGAAACAGTTACCTGATTTTCTGTCATTCCTTGTTACCTGACTGTCTGGTTCTGTTTCGTTAACATTAATTCCAGAAAAGTCATAGAGAGAAACGGTCATCATTTCTAAATCTGGAGGCAATTAAACTTTAATAACTATATTTAGTTACACTGGAAAGAGTATTCAATAATATTTGAAACACAATTGTAGAGAATGCAAACAGACATATTACAACATAATTAACAGCCAAGTATAAAGTTTTTTGAGGAAATGTGCGATAGATAATAACAGATTACAACGAATTTAATTTAGAAAGATCGGTAGATGTAGTAACTTAACAGTTAAATATATATTATAGCGTATGATAAACTAAGTATTAATACCGTTAAAATGTAGAGAATGCTAACAGACAATTAACGACATAAAAAAATCAGCCAAGTATAAAGTTTTTTGTGGAAAGGTGCGATACATAATAAAAGATTGTAAAGAATTTAATTTAGAAAGATCGGTAAATGTAGTAACTTAACACTTAAATATATATTATAGCGTATGATAAACTAAGTATGAATACCGTTAGGCTATGTATTAGCAGCCTTAACTTGCTAACTTCCAGAAGCGTGAAACGCTTAGGAAGGGAGAGTACTACTTTTGTGATAAATTAGACATCTTGAAATATTCATAGAAATTATACGGAAAGAAGTCGACTGAATATAAGTAAATTAAATCCCTTTTTTAAAACTATTTTCCTTATTTTTCATAACAAAAATATTCTAAAGAATAACAGCTAAGATGGTGAATTATTACTCCCGTTGGTAATCTAAGAAAAAATATGAAAGAAAGAAAATATATGGAGAAATTCATGGAAAAAAAGAAAAAAGCGTCTTAGGAGGTATGCTGGTAGCTACTAGCAAGTTTTCTTCTCAATTAAATTTCTACTTTCTCCAGACCATTTATCTTCCTTCGTTTCCTTCTATACCTGCGTTCGATTCCGGAAAACATTCCTCTTGGAATCTGAAAGGAATTTCCAGTGGTGCCTGGATCGGTGCCCGGGCAACTTGCTCGTGAAATTTTTCCTCCTCAGGTCATTCAGGCTTTCGCATTTCATATTATTTCCTTTCGCCCACTCTTTTATTCGCACAGCCATTACATCCATAGACGACCTCCACCGACTGTATTGGGAAAAAACTCCAAGAATGTCGCTCCCTTCCACCATCGCTCTACCGAAAGTTGGCATAGCCTTGAAGGACAAGTTTTCTGTACCTTAGAGCAGCGATAGAAATTTCCGCGTTCTATGAAAGGTACCAATTTCAACTCCTGGATAAACATGGTGGGACATGTTAAAGCAGTGGAGGTTGATACCAGAGATGGGTTACTTTAGCTGAAATTTTGTCTATATACAAGGTCTCTTTTCATTGTTTTCTACTACAAGCCAGACGAATAGAGCAGCAGATAAGATGCTAACTCACTGCATAATTGAGTACCGAGAAAATTATATACATGTATGTATGTATATATATATATATATATATATATATATATATATATATATATATATATATATATATATATATATATGCAGACAGCAGACAGTCTTTAATTTCTTTGCTGGTTAATTTTTCTTAAAGATACCAAATGAACTCCCTTTCTTCTTAATACCCCATCCCGCCTTTAATATGATCAAATTACCTTTTCCTTTGTCGTCTCCTCAATTTCATTTACATCCTAACTTCTATTAATATTTTTCGTAGTCCTTACCTTCTCAGTATTTAGCCCATTTTCTCTGTTTCCTCTTTACTTTTTTATCCAAAATCATTTGTTTTGCTATTTCTAGCACTTTTAAGTTTCTGAGTTTATTTATATCAACCCAACTTACATTATCTATATTATCGGCACGCATACGATAAATATTAATAGCTATCTTTGCCCTGTTGTCCAGATTTTTTAATTTCCCTATCTTTACACCGTAAAGCAAATCACTCCAGATCATTTATTTTTCAGTCATTTACTGATAGTTAATAAGGACAGATATATCTTACTCACCTTACTTCTTATCTTTGGCCATTCTGAATCTCATTCAACTATCCTTGCTAGTGTTCTTTGATTTAAGCATGAACAGTCCACGGAACGCGTTTCTTTCGATTAAAATTCAATAGCACATTACTATGCCCCTTTATGGGCAATAACTGTAAAATTAACCTATTCCTACGTCCTTTAAGACACCAAAAATAAATCCTGATACATCAGCCGTTATTATCTGTGGCAGTTCTGTTTCTGAAATGAATTAAGCATTTCTCCAGTAAAAGTTTTGAAAGTTTTCATTCCCAGAGCATAGTAACATTTATTTTCCTCCATTTGGAATGTTGTTATTACTTGAACTGATATATTATTAATTTTTGATTCAATCGGTGGCCTTTTAATTTTAATATCTGGCCCAATAACGTCTTTTCTGCCTACTATTCACTTTAAATTCTAACATATATTATATTCTACGCAATAATTTAACATAATATATCTAAAACATGCAGCTAAAGTTACTGCTAGTTTGCTGCTTAGTTTAGATTCTCGTGAATTTTCGCTTAGAAAAGCGTGCCTACAGGGGCTCTATCACTTCGTAGAAATCTCGAATGCTTAATTCCCCAATACACTTTAAAGCGATGCTTCGCGGAATGGAGGATTTGACAAGTTAAGGAGGCGGAAAGGGATAGACCATGGATACCGGACGTCAAAAACTTCGTTCGACACTGAAGTGAGACGGGAAAACGATGAGCAAGGCAACGGGTGGAGCTAATTCGCCTAACGTCCGCTCCGAGCGACGCGCATCGGACGTCTATCAAACTAAGTCCTTGGGATTTGGCAGAAACCCGTGCACTAAAGGAGATGGGAGAAAAGAAAGCGAAAAACTCGTGTGGAGGATGCGGAACCAAAGGGGGGAAAAGTTGGAGGGAACTTGAGCGAGCGGGAATAGGTTGAAGTTCTTCCGAATCGCTGTAAATCACGTTCACGAGAATGGAAAAAGGTACCCCGGGAGGGAGGATGGGGCAAAAGATGTTTAAAGACAGTAAATAGGCGGGTATTTCCCTCGGGAGCAAAACGCTGATGACATCAAATATATTAAGCTTGTTTTGCGACACAAATTAGCTTTGAGGCACCGCCAGCAACGTTTTCCCCTTCCGTATAACGCCTCTCCTTTCCTCTCTTTGGTTTTATTCCCGCTTGAGTGCGCTTTCATCATCCATTTGCCCTTGGCCCTTTCTCTACCCGAAAAAGATGCCCACGGAATATACGGGAATCTGTCCACCATGGTGTACTTATTTGTGTGTCCATGCGTGGTCCCTCGTGGGTGTATCAATGTCAACATCACTATGCTACACTTGCTGTTTTTGTATATTCGACTTTATTGGTTTGATGACAGCCTCTTGCACTCTTTTGAGCTGATAGCACGAGCAATTTAATCCTTATCACTTGTGTGGTTTTTATACATACGTGTCTTTTTTAGATGCTTACATTGAGAGATAAGAGAATATTCGCGAAGTTTGTGGTTACGCAGTCAACGGAGGAATATATAAAAATTTCATCTCTAAAATTACAGTGCTACATAAAAAAATCAGATTACCTTTTTCTTGATAAGAATTTGGATAAAAAATTGTTTCTTTCAAAGTTGAATGTAATGACACTCGATTGTCTCATTTATATTCAGTTTTATCTTAGAAGTGGTAACGGATTAACTAACTTTACTAAAGAAATAAAGAGAAAGACATGTCCAACGTGTGATATTTCTATGTTTATTTAAAACAGGAGAGAATAGTTCATAAACAATCTAAAATTGAAAAACGAGCATTTTGATTTATAATATTTAGTCATAATTTACTATTACCCGTACGACATAAGTGATAAAGATGTTGAGTCTAACTTGAGCTTATTTTACTTTATGTAATATTCATTCACAAGTTACTATGAGAACCATTAGTATTATGACATCTTCGGTTCCAGTAGTAATAGTACCTTTGTTGAAAGTGCTTTGATAGCTAAAGTTAAGGAAATCTTTTTGCACGTTTGAGCCCACACCGCGAATCGAACTCTAGACCGCTTCTACCGAAGGCAAACACTCTACATATATGGCAATCTGCTGCTAGTTTTAATTTTTCGTCACTTACAATTTATTGGTCATGAAAACTTAAAAGGTTTACAAAGCTAGATGATTATATGCGATATCTGTATTTCTCAGTAATAATTTGTTATTACCATTAAAATCAAGTTAGTATTTATTTATTCTTAAGAACTAAAATTAGATGCCATTTTATTTATTCTTATATATATATATATATATATATGCCATGCACATATGCCATAGATGCCAGTATTTATTTATTCTTAAGAACTAAAATTAGATGCCAGGCCAGGTGGCAGTCCTTCCTGTGTAGGGAGGGAAAAATAAAATAATCTGCCTGGTATTCATAATTATCATGGAACCGTTAAATAGCAAGAGATCAGGAGAAGAACAATATCGTAAAGCAACAGTGCCATTTAAAATACATAATGTTCTCATTAAGTATTCATTGTTCTTTAGCCATTAGTTAAAGTTAATATATAAGACATTTCTTTGAGGTGAAGTATGACCTGATTGATTTGCAAGGAGATTTTACAGGTAAACATAGTTTTCGTACAACATAACTCGGCAGCATAAACAGCAGCCAAAACGCATTCTATCGGGAATAGCATACAAAACATTCTTCCCAAGATTAATTGGGAGAACAAATCAAGGTAGATAGCCAAACATAGTTATGCATTATAGCAGCCATAAAATAATAGAAAAATTTAAATGGAGCAAATGAGGCTAAAGAAGATGGAAAAGAAAACAAACCCTGGAAGAGAAATGGGTCATTCAGCAAAAAAATGACATATGAGGATAAGCATAAACTTTGCTATACAACAGCACATGGTCCTGCAACTCCTTAATAGAAGAAAAGAGATTGGCAGGCAAGATTATTGGCAATTATGGATAATTAAGGAAAAAATATGGTTGTCTCCTGCCGTCGAAGGGAGCCAAAATAAGAAAACCGTGTGGTTAAACTTGATCTCGGTTCAGCTTCGATTTAATCGTCGATAATCAACGCTCGTGAAATCCGGTCATGTCCCACTCCATTTCAACAGATGCGGGCTATAAGTTGAATCCAGGCGGCGATAAATCTGTAAAAAGTTAACAGCAGAATTTAATCAACGCCCGATGCGAGTTATTAGCCGTTTAATTCAATCGAATGCCAAGGGAACGAAAAGAAGGGCAATTTATCGCATCTAGCCGAAAATGGCGGGCGTAGCAGGTATCCGTTCATACTCTCGATTCCCTTCTATGACAAACACGTAGTGCGGTGGCGGCGAATGGGGTCGGCGGAACCCGTAAATAACATCAATAAATACTTCACTCCGTAAGGCGACCTTCCGCGGCAACACATCCGTTTTCCTCTCCCCTCACTTCGAAACCCTCAAAAACCCACGTTATTTTGTCGAAGCAATCCCTCATCCTCCGACCGAAAACTCTCGCTCAATGGGGCTCTCATCCTTCTTTTCCCTCCTCCTCTCATACCAAGCTCCTCGGCCCAATTTTACCTCTCTCCAGTTCCATTTTACTTCCCTCTCCAGCCCCATTTTACCCCTTCTCCTGCCCCACTCTACCCCTTCTCCATTCCCATTTCACCTCCTCCCCAGCCCCATTTTACCTCCCTCTCCAGCCCCAGTTTACCTCCCTCTCCAGTCCCATTTTACCTCCATCGCACTCGAAACGTCCCTTAGACTCTCTCCGGGCCCATTCGTTTCCGTTGTCTACAGCAGGTGGAGGTTTCAGGGGGGAGAGGCAGGTGGTCTGGATGACGTGGGGTGGTTTATCCCACCCCACCCCCAGATTCTTCCCAAAGACTCCCCCCACCCCTCCGATATTGTTTAATTAACGGCGCCCTCAACACTCGGTCTCCAACAATGTCGGCTGCGTCGGCGGCGACTTTTCAGCCCTGCCTTGACGTTGAGGTGAAGGCGACACGGTTCGAGTGTTTAGGTGAGAGTTCAGGAAGAGCGGGTTGCGGTGGGTGTATGAGGGTTGGAGGAATCGTTAAGCCGAAAGCTGGAATTTCCGGGAAATTAATTACTAAATCGCGGGTGAAAAGCCAGGGGTTGGTTTGTATCCAAGCCGCCAGACTCTCTTAATGTTTTGTTCCGCGCTCTCCTTCCTGAAATATTCGTTTTTAAAGGATTGTTTTTTTATGGAATTCTGGAAAGGCTTGGAGAATTCAAATGGTTATTATTAGAGGTAGAAAAGTTATCCTCAGTGTCTTTGTTAGAGGTTATCGCAGCTTAGTGTCATATTGAAACGAAGAACAGTTGATAGACCCCCTCGGTTTATTTGTCTTCACAAAAATTTATGAAATTAACTATAATCATCTCATATTGTTAGGATTTAGTGAACTTGGATTTCCTAAATATCAATTGTTTTGTTTCCCAAGTAACAAAAGTATGTAAATGAAAACGATGAAAAGAAGAAAATTGTGTTTTTGTTGAGATAACTTTTGTATGGATAAAAGATAACATAGTTACAAGGGTACAGGTGATTGAAGTATAGGAATATTGAACATCACTCTTTATATTATTTCATGTATTCATTAATAATCTCCTTCAACTTCGTGTTCCTCAATAATTGGAATATTTAGATTTCCGTAGAAGAATGGAAATATATTATTCGTTTATGTGTTTAAAACTCCTCTGCAGTTATTGGTTGAAATGTGCCTATAATTTCTTTGTAAACGCACAAATCCTATTTTGTATCTAATTGTTTAGGAATGACATTTGAAATATTGTTAATAATAATAAATAGCCTTTATTCGAGCGAGATTGAGACTAGAAAGTCTCTTCTTACACCTAACCCATCGTCATATGCGAAACAGAAAGAAAGAGATAGTTTGCAAAAGTAACCAAAAAAAGTAATATGTGGATCGATAAAACCTAAGCTGAGGGCTCAGGAAAAAATTTCCACTGCAGAAAAACAGTCACAAGAAGGGGAGTGTGAAAAACCTACGAAGTCTACAGATAGAAAACTATATTTTTGATGAAGGAGAAAAAAAGAGTTATGATAGACAGGCAGTGAAAATATAACAATTTTACAAAAAGAAAGGGGAAAAAACATAACTGCACTACAAACAATCAGATAAAATAAATCAACTTCACTAAACTGACATTTATTATAGACGAATCAAAATAAACGTTGAACAATGGGAGATAAATCTCAAAGAAATGAAGAAAATGAAATTACATTAAGAAATACATACAAATGAAAGATTAAAATGTCTGGTACACTGAAAATAATCAAAATCATAGTTTATAGGAAAGTGTTAAAAGACAAAAAGAGAAAATAAACAAAAAAATAATAAATTAAATAAAACAATAAAAAGATCTGTGAAAATCAAAAAGATAAAAACATCTGCGAAAATCAAAAAATAAATATATTAAATATAAATAAAATAAATAAAAATATTAAGACTGTTTAAAGCTTGGACTGTTGCTGACTCCGTCCGCCTCTCATTAAGATTTAAATTATTATTTTTCTCAAATAGAGAATTCTTGTGGGTTCGAATCCTGGTGAGAGCTCATATGCAAAATGACCAAACTTGTAGAAGCACTTTTAACAATGCGAATACTTCTACTTTGATTTCGTTTGAAGTTTTAAATATGGATTTGATGGTGACGCACATGCGTTGAAAATGTTTTTAGATTCGACTAAAATCCTATTTAAAATACTATTTCAAAGCATTACTGACTAGAGTTTTCATTGAAAGTATTTAAGAAGGTAAATATAGCTCTTTTTAGGAAACGGCAAAATACGTTAATGATATAGCACGTTTTTTCTTCATATAAATCATATACCACATTTTTATTCTATCACACTCAATGAACCTATAAGCATACACTACTGAATATTTCTCTTAAGGTTGAACAAGAAAACCTATAACGAGCCTACTATACCAACGAACCGTATAAAACACCTCTATAAAATATAAATTCCATTGGTAAATTTATTCAAATTTCGTGTAAAAATATTGCTTATACATTTCATAATTATTTTTGAATGGAATATGATAAAATTATTGAATAAGATTAAAAAATATTGGAGTTATTTGTGGTTAATGTTTAAACTGTGGATAAATAGTTAGTGATGGATAGAAAATTTAACCTAGGGTGCACTTAACTTTTACTTACTATTTTAGGACTTAACCATTCTTCACCTTTCTATTTGACATGCCTCATATACTCTGTCTAAGGCATTATTTAAGCCTTCCACAGAGAAAACATTCATCTTACGGCACAACTTTTCCCCTTCCCCGCGAAATTGATCCGCCTTTCCCAAGAAGACCATAAACATCTTCTTTACGCCTCACTCGCATCTTCCAACCGAAGATGAGTTCCCCTTTCCCTCTCTGCCTATGGTTTTAAAACCGCGTCGAACGTATTTTAGTCGTTAGATCAAGAAGGCATCAAATATTCATCTTTTCCGCAGTCTCCGAAATATTTACGCGTTCAAAGAGGGGAACTGATGGAATAAAAACGATGCGTAACCGAAGTGCGTTCGGTTTTTCACAAGAGGAGGTTTCATTTTATTCCAGTCGATGAGTACTAAGGGAGAAAATGTAAGATAAAAACGTGGATTTAAAAATTTTTTACGTTTAAGGAAAACAAGATATGTACACTCCTGGCCAAAATTAACGCAGCACCTCCCTTGCGATCCTAACGGCCGGTGCTGCGTTAATTTTGGCCAGGACTGTACTATGACAACATTGCAGGTGACAATAATTTCGGTGAAGTTGCTCTTATCCTCTTGTTAAGTATCTTACTCTCAAGGAAGTTGTAAATGCTTAGAGAGAAAATTACTAAGGGCTAGTGTTGGGCTTCCTATTCAAAGCGTCACCAAAAACGTCATCAGATACTTCACCAATATGTATATTTTTACAAAATTATCCTATACATAGGTATACAGAATAATTAGAAAAAATTATCGATCGACTATAATTTATAACTTAATTTACCTAATGAAATACTTGTTGTCTCCCATTTCATCAACTTAGATTTGTTTTCCGTAGAAAATTACATTCTTATTTTTAATTGGTCTAGGGAGCATTGAAAAATAATTACGCTAAACAACAGAGGGTCCCGTTAACTATGCTATGATTTAAATATAGATATAGATTTTGCGTGCACTTAAAATTACAGGAATACATTTATTTTTCTTCAGTTCCCAAAGGGTGAGGCAAAACTATCTCACACATGCCGTACCCCGTATAGAGAATAGAGGCCACCGTTTGAGGAGTGCAATTTTTAAAAACAAACTAAGAAATACTAAAGTAGTTTTTTTAAACAAAAATTACATTAATGCGTATTAAATTTAGTTTCTTTATTTTTTTAAACCTTTAAAATGTGGAAGCTTTTCATTCTTCTTACGTATACGTTGCTTTAAATCTCCTTACATTTAAGGCTATAAATGAGATGAGGTTTCAGGGTGAGATGATGTTACTAAAAGAGATCATTTAGATTAAATTGAAATATTAATGTTAATCTACATCTTACTTTTTTACTTGGAGTCGAAAAATTTGAATACTTTAGGATTCAATTACGTTCTGGCGAAACAGCGTATTCATTTATAACGAGACTGAATCGAGGCGTCGAAATGACTAATTTTCGTGCGCTAATGAAATGAGCCGTTCTTTTGAACTCTGCATAAAAGGATTGAGAAACCAGACCTCGTGCGTGCCCACCCAGTGACCGAAGGTTAATTTGATAATCACCAGATCAAACAAAACTCTTCTCGATAGGTGGATCCTTAACCCTAATTCTTAGTAGTGAACCATTTGAAAAAAAAAAGATGAAAGAACAT
The DNA here is from genome assembly GCA_947579665.1 of Sympetrum striolatum. Lineage (NCBI taxonomy): Eukaryota > Metazoa > Arthropoda > Insecta > Odonata > Libellulidae > Sympetrum > Sympetrum striolatum. The sequence continues at coordinate 72,947,857 of OX388347.1, read as the reverse complement.
TCGCCACCAGTTCTGCGAAATATTCCACCTTTTTAATTAAGCTTTGAAGAAATATACCTTTTCATACACGAACAAGGAAGGCTTTGAAAATCATATTACGTACAGGAAAAATCCGTGTTTTTGGTTGAAGAAGTTTTTTTTCATTTATTTTCTATATCGAGCGAATTAAAAGTGTATGTAATGAGCTGACCTTTACTTCCTCTGGTCCATTCTCTGGAGATCCGGCCATTACCATAAAGAGGCCGCTACAAATCACTCTTGATCGTTTTGAGTTGAGATTATAAGGGGATGAAAGAGAACAGGAAGAAAAGCAGGGAAGTTTTCCCCCCTGTGATTGCGAGGAGAGAAAGAGTATAAAAAGTTGCAAAGAGAATATAAAGAGGGGAATGAGGAAAGAGGGAAGAGAGAGCACTCGACGTGTAAAATGGTACGAGTTCCCTTAATTCAAACATATCTTACCTCGTCTTTTTACACTCATTTAGAGCAACCTCTATCTCCCCAAAGGAAAAACCTGCTGTCATCTCCTTAAGAAAGTCAACCCTCTCCTCTTTCTTTTATTTTTTCCTCTTTGCAGCGAGATGAAATTAAGGAAGCGAAGAACACTAGGGGGGCTTAGGGGATACAAAGATTAGACTCGAGGAAGATTTTTTTTCTGTGAAGTCTCGTTCTCTGTCCTCTTCGGCGTACGTGATGTTTGCCTCTCTCAAAAATGTAACACAACACAAAGAATATGATTTCTCCCACTCGAAAACTTTTCTTATCTGCACCGCATACTTATAACGAAATTGGAAGCATATCGTTTATTTTTATCGCCCTTCTCATTTCCATCTCAAAGGAACGGCTGATTTTATTTTTCGCGAGATTAAATTAAAAGTAATTGAATGCGATTTTCGTACGAGGAGCGTATCAAAAGGAGGTGAAAAAGGATCCTTATTTTTACGGAAAATCTCAAAGTCAAATTCTACTTAGGAATTTGACATTTAAATGAAAATATTCGATGCTTTAGAACGGTTTCCTTGGTGACAGACGGTATTGTTGTGTTTATTTTTGTTGTCCTCGTAGCGGAGTGCTTTATAATATGACGTAAATAATGAGAAACGACTGTTTTTATTGTCTGCATGAACTGAGTTTTTGGTTTAATAAAGCACAATATTTAGTAGGATTCGTATGTGATACTAAATATGTCATGCACGAATAACCCAAGGAGTAAATATATTCGATACATTGAGGATCACCTTTCTGTCGATTTAGAAAGCTGGATGCCCCAAGGAATATTATCGCGGGTGCTAGTAAATCAGTTACAGTCTACACTCACTTAGTGTAGACAACAATAGAATATCCCAGTGAAATTGTACTTTTTGAAACTTCAAATTTTTGTGTTTATAAATTATGGATTAGTGACCTAATTATAGTGACCCTAGCTTTATCATTCAGTACATATTTCCACGAGGTCCAACCAAATAATTTAGAATCAATAATTCTAACTTTTTTGTGTTTGTATTTGAATTGATAAACAGTTATCTCATATCTTGTTAGTTAGCCATCGTGATCACATTGTCACTCTTTCAATAAACAGAATGCGTACGAATAGTGCTACTAAGAATAGTACGAAATGGAATTATTTTTTTCCATGTCTAGCTACTGTTGCCCTTGATCAATGAAGTCCTCCTAAGCTCTGATGAACTTGTCAGGAGATGCTTCACTGAGGCAACAGCACCTATCTTGTGGTAGGGGGGATAGTGTAGATGGATTGCTATCCACTCGGCCACCAAGGCCGGTGGATAGTATTCCATCCACATATAAATATATGTATACAATTATAATTGAAAATAATACCCAGAAGATAATGCAATCGTGTTTTGAGGCCATCTAAATGAGGCAATATTCATTAAATTAGCAATAAATGACGATTTAAAAATGGCTCATTATAAGTGCATATAAATTCCTGTTAGATGGTATCTAAATTAAATAGCAGTTTGAAACTTGCCAAATCTGTTTGTTATAGAAAATCGGTTGGAATTTCAAAATGTATTTCATAATTGTAAGACTTAAGTTGTGAATTCGACCATATGAAACATCTACAACTTTACATGCTTCATTATATTCAAAACTATGTTGTATTATTCTTAAGGAAACAGATGGGTGAATTATGTCCCTCGTTCGGCTCAGGCGTTGTGACCGAAATAGATACATATTTCTCATTATTTTCCTCTTTTATTCATTAAAAATAAAGTTGGGAGCCCAGGTAATTCCTGCTTCAGTAAAGATGGTAATATTAAATATTCCCTTCGAAAATATCGATCCGTACCTCAAGGGATCGTGTATTATGCTCAGGAAGGGTTTTCCTCCGCGCGTATCAACCGTGGAATATCTCACTCATCTCTTCCTTATTCATCGTTACACTCACTTTCTCTTTGCTCACAATTCACCCTTAACTTACCACTTCCTCCTCCCACAACTCTCCTGCCTCACGTCTGGGGGTGTAATAACTTCTCCTCCAAAGGAGGGGCAAAAAATGTATAAGACGGGGGAAAAGCATGGGAGGCAAAGGGAAGGAAAAAATTAAATTACAAAAGAGAAACCTTTTTCCGAGATCCTTGCCTAATTGATTTGACTTGTTACCCTCCCTCCCGCCCTCTATGTTTCACGTCTTTCTATACAGATCCCCAGCATCCTCCCCCTTCTTAATCCCATTCTCCTTTCGCAAGATACTTTATGATTTTATTTTTGCGAGGAAAAGGAGCCTAAGAAAAAGGAATGGGAAGGATACAGGACAGGAGGGGGAGGAAGCGCTGTTGCCAATTTGGTCATTATTTTCCGAAGAATATTGTAATACTCAAGTGTCCTTTATGTTTTCAAAGTTCTGCTTTAGCAATTATTGGTGTCTTGGTCGTGATTTTAATTTTGGACAGATTATTTAATACGTTTATTTCCGATTGGACGCGGATTTCATGTGAGTGATGACAACGATTTATAAAATCCGCAAATTCTTCAGCATTTAATGGACGGTCGATTCCAAAATGTATTTTATTGAGGGAGATTTCCCTTCAATATTATAATTAATTCACATTATATGTTAAAAGTATTAGATAATACCGCGTAAGCTATATCAAATAACTTATTCGTATTTCCATGGTAAAATAAGATTTAAGGTATATCCGACATAGAAGTACCACCGAGGTAAATGTCTCAGTCATTGTAATTTCTATATTAATAACTAGATTTTGTTGGAGATGCCATACCCACTTCAGTCGTGTTGATAAATGCACCTGACTGCAGTCTTAGACGGATAAATTCTTAAATAATCGGTTTTTAAGTAGAAAAGTTAGGTTTGAATAATTTTATCGTATGTTGTTGCGAAATGTTAGAACACATCTTGGCATATCAGATCACGCATATTTAGGCATAGGTGATTTTCTTGTAAAATGGAATAAATAGAGAATGCTGAGTGACGTCACAAATGTAACTGCAAGCAAGAAACAAGAATTTGATGCTTCATCGCCATAGGTAGTCCGTAGCATATACAAAAATTACAATATGTTTGAAAGATAGGAATATTTAAAAATTAATGAATTAGTAAAATTAAATATTAGATATTTATTTAGCATTTACATGGATTTAGATGGATGATATACATTTCTGTTTATGTAAAGACTACTCGTAGACTCCATAGAATTTGTTTGCTTACAATTTTCTCGAGTGACCCAAAAATATATATTTTATTGTCTTGGTAAAATGAATTCAAAGTGAGTATCTTTCGAGATTATTGAAATGCTGTTACGTTTGATATCCCAAATTTCACTTTTACTACAAAAACACTGCTTAAACTATTACGATTTGTCTTTAAATGGGTCATCTCTTCCAGACTTATTCCATTTAATGATTAGACATTTCCTGAAATAATCTGATACATATGGGTTGCCTCTCTGTAGCACGTAGATAGTTCTCATCATGAACGCTTAAAATTAAAAGGTAAAACGGAAATATACAATTCAGGATTCAACGATGAAAATCTTCTTATTACTATGAAGGGAATATCCAATCGAAGTCTGCTTTGTACCATCGTAATTTTGTGATTTTGAACTAATAGATATGTCAGAAAAGTAATAAAACACGGAACATAAGCGCAAGATATTTAGGAATATCCCTCTTTCATCCGTTTGTGTTTACTTTACCACTGAACGGACGCAATAAAGATAAATATTATTTTCAACTTTCTTACCGTGTTCTAAGACTACTGAAATGGACGTAATTGATTGAGAAAAATAATATTCCTGTTATTCTCATCCCGTTCCCTTTCAAAAATATAATAAAAATCCTAATATTATATTTATGACGCATCCCATTGAATTTTTTACCAATTAAGATCCAAGTTGATGTCTTATTTATTTAGGCAATATGTCTGAGCGTGGGAAAAAATTCCATTTCATTTAAAATGGATTTCGCCGATCAGATTCCCTAAGCGATACCGAGATACCGCTGAGAGACGCTGCAAATCAGACGTAACGAGAATCATCTGGGAAATTCCGACTACATTTAAGATCGCTTTCTCCGGGCGACATTCGAAAATTTCTTTTGGCAACACTGGAGAGTTTGGTCGGAGGGTCTGAGAATAATGGTGGAGGGAGGGGGGGAGAAGGAGGGTTGATTCTTAAGAGGGTACGATCAAAAGAACGGCTCTTCTTTTTCCGACGATGTTTTTATCATTTTTTCCTTAAAGGATGGATGGAAAGGAGGGAGAATTGAAGGGGTAGGAGTTCTGAAGGAAGAGCGGAAAATGCATCGTGGGGTGTGGTAAGGAAGCGGGGAGTGTGTTAGCGGAGTGAGGCTTTTTATTATCTCTTAGGAAGGAAATGTGGAGAAGTGTACCTCCTTTTTAAACTCTTCCTCCGGAGGGTGGGAGAGGGCCTAAGTATTGTCAGCTGTGAGTACTCCTCGTTGTTTGGCGTGTCTCCCAAGGCGTGAGAGGGGGATTCCGCTCAAATGACGGTTATCTGAGAGACGGAGGAAAAAATCTGCTCGATAATATCGCACCGAATACGTTCGAGGGCTTTTTTCCGTCGACAGAAATGGGAATTGAGAAGCGTAGTATCCTTTGTTTGTAGTTTGGGGATTCGATGCGATGCAAAAAGGAGACTTTTTAGCGACGGTGTATAAAAATAATAGGGAGTGATCAGTGAGTAAGATACCATAAAATTGGTTACGTTTGGATGTAGTGCAAACATGCGAAGAGTGTATCTATATCCTTACATTTTTAGTCACTCCATTTCCGACAACTACATAGGTAACTCAAGATTAGTCTCAACCGGCTTCCATTCTATGCTCTACATTGTTTCAGAATTATTTTCCCAAGATGAAATTCTTCATTACGATTTTATAAGATTTACGATGTTGTTAATCGAGTAAATATTTAATAATATAATTTCTTTGTTTTGAGATTTTAACCCTTCCAGAATTTGTTTTTAAGAATAATTTATATACTATTTTATGTTCAACTAAGAGCCTAAGGAATCTTTTCAATTAAAATAGTAATACATAGTCTTTAAGAAGCGTGTAAATAGTATAATTAAATAGAGAAAATACTTTTCAATAGGAAAATTTGATTTTATCTTCGTACATGTTAAGCTACAAAATCTAAAAAAATCTACATCTAACAAGAGAGAGGAGTACTTCTGTGTTGAATGTGATTTTCGGTCGTTTAACTCTTTCTTTAAAGTAAGTACTGAATCATTGGCTACGTCTGAGGATTGCTCATGAGACCAATAATTCTCAAAAGGGGGATATTTGTATAACAGTTTGAAAATTTTGCAGAAAGTTAGGTAGAGATGGCTATAAAACATACACATCTTCGAATTAATGCACGAATGTATAGGTTGAACTTACACTCTAACTTTTTACGAATACTTTTTTTGCATGGTGAATGAATATTTTAGAGCCCTACTTATCCAGGAACCTGCATATTCATTTCTTCTTCAACGCATATGTAGTCATTTAAAGTCCCTCGCTCTCTCAAATATCATTTAAGTGGGAGTTCATTAATGCATGGAAGTTAACGCAACAATGTAATTCGGCATCGGTAGTTTTATTATGGAACACAAGTTGTTTAAATGTAGATTAAAAAGGAATATCTTTCCCAATGCGTAAAATCTTTTTTATGGGCTACAATCGAACTAGCTGTTTTTTTAAACCAGCTGATATCCAAGCGATGTATTCAGATATTGGAACACATCAATATTTCTTAGTATTCAGAAAAATATTACGCATAGTGTAGCTGTTATGTCCGATCTATTATTCTGCCAGCTGACGCAAGGTATTCAATTTTCCTAAAAGAAAACGCTGATTCAAGTAAGCGATTTATCTCATCGAGAAGTCCCGCACCACTGTGCGATGAATCCAATAACCAATGACAAAACCATCCATTTTACTTTCCCTTTACATCTTTAGAGGTCTCTGGTAGAGATTCCCAACATCTGACGACATTTGAATAGTGAGATTTACTTTTATTTCCCTGGGGCGGGAGAGGGGTGGGAAAGTCCAGGTGAACGGTAAGGTCTGAGGAAGAGATCCCATTTGAAAATAAAAGAACTATATCAAGGAAGGAGAAGAAAGAACGACTTGGTCTTTTCCCACCTGCCAAGCCTTTCCTTCATTTCGAATCCTCTTTGCCCCTCCCACAGTTCCCATCAAACGGAATATCTCGGCTCAAAAGCTATCTCTGTATTCATAATTTTACATGTATTCTAAACTGTGGATGTATTAGATGATACACATCGATTCCCCTGAATTATTTTCAATATTTAGTTACCATGTTCCACCTAGAGCAACTAGACTAACTCCTCTCCCCCATGTTCCTTCATTTAGATTTTCCTTTGCTCAACGTTCCATATTAATAAATTGGAACAAAACAATCTGTCTGCGCCCACAATTTTATTTAAAATACACGACCGGTTTCTAGTTTTACTCATCTTCAGGTGACCGAAAGAAATTTTTTACGGAGTATATATGCACCGAAGGAAAAGCAAGGGAGGTTCAGGGAGAGTGAAGGGGCTAGCCGGAAGAATACGGGGCAGGGGAGGGGAGGTGAGGAATAGCAGTTTAGTTTAGATTTTAATAGGTAATTCTTCCTAGGTTTATTCTTACTTTTGAGTAGATTAAATCATCGGCAGATCTAGCATTCCAAAGAATGATTTTCTTTTGAAGATCTATCTGAAATCAAATGATTTATAAAATCAACGAAGATATCTCAGAGGGTATCTTTAAGGAACGGCTTTCGCATGGACCATTCTTTATCGAAATCCATCAATTTTTCAAATCATGCTCAAGTCATCGCATTAATAATGAACGCCTACTAGATTTGCGGTCGAATGGTGGATGCCTTTCCTCAGGTTTAGAAGAGAGAGAATGTTGCCCTCTCTTTCTCATAAATCCTTTTTCCTTTTCCACCCTTTTCATCCATGGTTTCCTCCTTAATCTCGATTCACTCCGTTTCATCTTCACGGAGTTCCCACTTTCTGCATGCATTCTGCATCCACCAAAAGAAATCCCGCTCCTTCGCACGTCCGCGGTATTTTGACGGGGAGGAAAGAGGTTAGCGAAGGAATAAAATGGAATAAGAAATGTGAGAGGACCTGATTCTAGATTCCATTTAAAACGAAATTACGACGACAAACGTTTTCTCCTCCTCCTTCTTTTTCTCTTTACTCCCTTCTATTAATAATTCCTCTATTTGTCTTTCCGAATCAAAATTTGCATTTCTTTACTGATACGAGGCATAGAAACTGCTGTTTGCTTGTATTTGTAGGATTTAAAAATAATTTGCATTCTCACGATTCTAGACCCACTTTATTGTATACTAAGAATACACCAATGCATACGGTAAGGTCCAATAACTCGGTTAAGAATTTAATTTTGTCGACAAAAGGTAAGTCGCATTGGTTACTAATTCAAAAGATGCCCAGCGTCATTGAGTACATGTAACTGATGTTACGACCGATGAAGTAAATAATAAAGTACTTTGTAATTGCAATGATTACTTTCAGCTAGCCACTCTCTTCAGCTAACCTATTTAAATTTAATATATTTTTCAGACTTTTATTTTGGTAAGTTTTTAGTCATGTACACCATATAGCACAGCATAAATAACATGTTTCACTCAAGTACAATTCTGAGTACCCATTATTATGAAGTACTGAAGAACTTGATTTTTAGAGTGATATACAACCTTTGCTTTGATTTATGTAATAGTTTGTTAATTATGATAACTGTCGTTAGTTACTTTGATATATCTTAAGGTAAATCACAATAAATTCAATCAAAAATTAATTTTTTTGAACTGAATATTATTTTAAACTTCCCTCGAATTCTAAGATAATAATAAATTTCTAATCTTGGAGTACAAATGGCTATAAATTCATTCAGTTCTCTATTCGAAGAATTCTATACTTATATCTTGATTGTAACTGCTTAAGCTTCACTGAAAATTGTTTGGTTACGAATTTTGCCAGAGAGTATGTTCTTTTAATTTTCTCATTTACTAGTAATTAATGATGGAGATGAATTCTTTTTTCATAATGTTTATTTCTAATATGCTAATATGTTGGTTTATTTAGTTATCTTGTTAGATTTGGTAGCGATATAGTCACTCATGTTTGAATGAGACGCGCAGTACCTTCCTCAAGGAGAAATTGATTTTAACATTCGTTATGATGCATGATATGATATTTTCTCAGCACACTCCTCTCGATGATTTATAACTGAGAGCAAAAAACGTGATAGTGACGGTCTTGATATTGGAAAGCTCTCTGGTCTTCAAGTAAGAGATAAAAAGTGAGGACGAAAGGAAGGAAAATTGAATAGACTTCCTGAAATGTAGGGCATACATAGGATAAAGATGTGTTTTCTGTTTTCTCAGGCTATAGGGAACATTAAATATTTTACTTCAGATGGAATTATAATAAACCAAATGAAAAATTGTAGAAATTCAACTTTTGTTTGATTCCTGATGTTTATAATTTTTACGGTGAACTAGAAAATTTACTATCAGGTTTTTAACAAGGCGAAAAAATGATCACAAAAAATAAGAATCTTAAATATTTTTTATATATTATTCTGTGATGCATGAATGGTGCTTTGATTATTTAACGCTGGCTTTAATTGTTTTTAATTAAGCTTCTTAATTACGAAATTAATTAAGTTTACTTACATTGAACTCACCAATGTTGGCAATGTAACAAAGTCAAGAAATAAATTTTATTTGACGTTATTAATCTCTTAAGTAATAATAAATAACGTTCATATTATATTTATTTTACAAATTAAAATATTATCATAGTAAAAATGTATTTCTTTGAGTCTAGTTTAGTTTTAAATTTAAAAAAGTATTTTTCTATAGATATCAACTATTTAGCTTACTATGTAGAGTATCTCATCTATGAATTATATCTCAGGTGTAGTAATATTGAGTATATTTCAATTAATTTCAATCACGACAAAATCTGCTAACAAAAACAGGCAAGCAATGTTGGTACTTTTTCGCCGGACTTTTTTTTCTTCCTTTTACACTACGCGACGATTATGACGAATGATCATTATCATCAGATCATGTTCTTGGCTATCCCTGTACATTAGGGTGGATTGATTTCTTCGATATTGGTCTGCGGATAGTGTTCCAAGTTTGTGGTTGGAGGTCCTAGTAACCCATGTTTTTATGCGTTCAGACTATGCGTTTTGGTCTGAATTTTAAGTTTTATTAACAAAGTCAAATATTTGGAGTTTCGTTTTCCGATGTTTCCGGAGTAATTCAGTGGAAAAACTTATATGTATTGCTCGTATGTTACTTAGCATTAATGATTTAGTGCAGCGTTTGAATCAAGGAAAATGGTTTCTTTGTTCACCAAAACTCTTCAAAAAGTGCCAAATATTGAGAATATTAAATATATGAAGTATTCAATTGCTATAAAATTCTTGTTCAGCAATCGCATACTTCTTTCTACAATTTTTTCACACAGCACACCTTTTCTGTTTGCTATCAAGAGTTCTCTCTAGCTCGTGGTTTGTATTGGTGCGAGTTTTCTTCGGTGCATGCGATGGTCTTCCTGTATTATTTTCGGTTTGAAGGATTAGAGGAAACATAAAAATATATTTCATCAAATTTTTCGACGTCCATTTATCGTGAGATATCTTGTACGTAACAAACAAGTCATACATTTAAATTTCAATGGTGTTAATAAAAAGTGTGTCATAATTTACCCCGAATTTTGCTTTAGTATTAATATTAGCTTTTTAGTAAAAATACCCAGATAAAATGTTAAAATATTAAGAAAAACGGAATGCAAAATTTCTTTTTATCGAGAAGTAAATATTGAGATGGGATACGTTAGTATAATTTGAGATTCATTCCTGAAAAGTGCAATTTCTCGATTAGAAACAATGGGGTGAAATAGGTTAAACTCCTATGGATAATTACTCGGTGAGAACACTTTTTCCATCAGATGATACTGACCAAAGTTTGGTCGAGTAACAGATTGTGAAAATTAAAACGGCGAGTATTCAGTCCATGGAGGTAATTCATCTTCAAAATCATCAATTTTGCGGAAAGTTCCGGACGGCGTAAAGATATTACAATATGGTGTCATTTTTACCCCAGAGTGAAAGTGTAGTAAAATTTGAAGTCCAGGCTTCCGTTCTCTCTCCACCCTCTCAATAAATCTCGTTTTCTATTGAAGCCCCCTGCAGAAAAAATGAGTTTTTCCTCTTTTGTTTGCCCTCCACTGTTTATTATTCTCCTCGAAAATTTAATGGCGTCCATGAAATGTGTTCTGCGGTAGCAGCATCCCATACGAGATCCGGGAAAGAGTATTTTGTTTATATTGAAAATAAAAAAGCGAAGCCGGAAGCGAGGCGGCCTCAAACAAACTCATAATTCATACCGCGTTAACGGGGACCCCTGGCGGGAAAAAATAAGCCCTCATAAAAACGACCTTCTCCGATCATTAAACACTCATCTGTTAAATGGCCAGCGACAGCAGCTCCACGTGTTGTGAGCGGCGATCTAGAAAATTGCCTTCTCCGAGGGGGCGCTTTTTTCTTTCACGTGTCTTCTCTAAAAGTTAGCTTCCCTTCTGAGAATGGGGGTTGGAACGAAGGGTTGGAGAAGATGAGGGAGTTGGAGATAAGATATTCATTCAGATTAAGTACGAGGATGCTAAATATCTCTTGGAATCTCAGTTTATTTTTATATTCGACTGAAGCATTTCCAAAGTATGTCTTCGATTTGTATTTAAATGCATTTGATTCACTGAAAAGTATATTTTTATCTTGCAAAGCAAATAAATGCAGGAAAGTAATATGTACTGCTTCTATGTGTTGCAAAGATTTTATTTATTTATAATTGATTTAATCTATACGCTGCAATTTGGTATGACTACCAGGTGGCAACGGTTGAGTGGGAATTAAAAATATAATCTGTCCGGCATTCGCCCAATGACGGGAGGGAAATCCGTCCAAAAACCTCCCGTGGACAGTAAACATCTTAACAATAGTAATAGGCCCAATTAGTACAATAAGTCAAACAAGTCAAACAAACAGTATACAAACACAGATACAGTCGGCTGTTACATTTTTTAATTGTACTACCTGGAACTATTTTCTTATTATAAGAATTATAAAGTGATAAAAATTTTATATATATATACATATATATTTTCTGTTGGTTATGTATAATTCTGCTTGACGATGTAATCATTTCTCTTCTGCATACTTGAACTGAATGAATAGGTGATTTTCGAAAACTGAAACGGTACTAATAGAGTACTAAAGGGTACTAATAAAATTAATAATTATTTACATCAATGAATATAAATATCTATCATGAAGTACGTTTCGCAACCACATTTTTTCTTTGATAACAGCTCCTTCTCTATCATTTGAACAGAGAATTTCTGAATGCGAGAAAAATATCATTATAAATTTGAGTTGAATTCGACATAAGTCATATAAATGCCGAGTTTCCGAAGATAATTACATTTCCTCTCATTATGCTATTAATTTCGTTCTCTGTCGTCGGTAATTAATTACTCAAATAGATTGCAATAGTGGTTTGCAAATATTCCTATGTATTCATGCTACATTTAATCAGCCGAAAGATATTCAAGTTACATTTTATATGAAAGATTAGAAGCATCAATAATATTCTAGAAGTACGATGGATGGATAGTGATAAAACCTTTTATTTGACCCAGATGACCAAATTTTACTTCCAATAATCACGTCAATTCAAGCTGAAATTTAGGTATCTTTCCCGTGTATACTGAAAATACAATTTCTAAGAGGAATATTGAAAATAGATGCTCGGTTATACCTAAAACGTACTCTTACGAGTTGGATTTGATTTTAGAAAAAGTTATTTTATGGTATAACATAATTCGAAACACTACAATTCCTTTTTTATTAAATAATGAATCAATATTGGTATGATTTGTGTTATAATTAGTAGTTTTTGTAAAATAAAGTTCCTGAAGGAATAAAAGTCCTTCCTATTGATTTAACTGTTAATTAATTAATTTACAATTAAATGTATATTTTCTTAAATTTGGTGAAATTCAGCCCACATCAGTTTGATTGTATATCAAGTACTTAGTTAAAATATGAAATTTTAGCATGTGATCACCAGCAGTAATTACCAAGCCTAATTTAGATCAAAACACAACAAATATATGTTTAGCATATAGCAAACGCTTAAGGTGAGAGCGGCTCATTATTACTCACCAGAGGAAATGCTTCAATTACATCTTCCATTCATTGCCCTCTCTTTATTTGCTCTCCATCCTTTCATCGCCTTCCTTTCTCCAAGGTCATCCGATGAATATTCAAACCTTTCCTCTCTCTCCGCCTTTCCCCGAGTAACGCAATTTTTTACGCCCGCTTTGCAAGGAAAGGGACCTCTCCATCGCTTTGTTGATGACGCGTCGGTCCATTTTCAGGGTCGAGTTCGACAGGTTTTAAGAAAGGGAAGAGGGAACAGTTGTCTACTGGGGCCCTCCTTGTCAACAGGAGGGACATAAATCACCACGGGCGAAAGTGGGAGGGCGTGGCCTCCATTAGTCAAATTGCCGCTGGGTGATTTGATAGCGGATATTGTCTCCCGGGTTGACTTAGAAGCAAACTCCTAAATAGTCGCGAGGGATCGGTTTTGTGGGATGGGGAGAAGACGTGACGCAGGTAACGCGCGTGTGACCAGAAGCGAATGTGGGATGATTTGTCCTTCTTTGCCTTACTAACCATAATATCCCTGAAGACAGACCAGATGCGTAAATCACCATATCACCACTTCACTAGCTCCTTCTCGTTATTCTAATTTGTTCGCTGGTTTCCTATGTAATATGCGAAAGATTATAGTCGGTTGTATGTGCTGCAGCCACTAATGGCGAACTTTTAAAAATATGTTTCAATAAAAATATCACATCTTCACATCGATAGGTTAAAATTGGTAATCATTGCATAGAATTCTACGTGGAAGAGTAAATTATTTACCGCTTCAAAAGAACTCAGTGCAAAGTCGTGGCGAATAATTTTGTGCGAGTAATAATGTACTTCTTCCGGGGAGAGTTCACGTTGATTTTTGTTGTATGCGAAATGAATTCACTTTCATAAGAATTGATATTTTGAAGGAAATTTGCGTTAAATTTCTTTAATGGAAACAGTTATTTTTCGCATGATACGAAACTCTTCTATGAGGAGGCTTGGACTTAAGTCATTTACTTAATTATGGATTCAGCCGATAATCACCGCTTTCTAAAGCATTTAATACGAAAATTAATGTATATTGAACCGAAAATTACCTTATATAAAAAGTCGTAAAATATAAATATATTATCCTTTTTAAATTTCAATTATTAATTCTATGCATTTTCTATACATCCGAACATCGCCTCCAAAATGATCTCCAATACTGGAAGTTGTTTTTACTTCAAATCATCTTGCTTTTGCATTTCCATCAGTTTCACCTCGGAAAAAATCTATCCGTAATATCTAACAATGCAAATATTTATAATTCATAATTTTCCTTTGCATAGGTTCTACCGTTATGCACTATCGCTCAGTATTATCCCATAGATATATAATTAGCGAACTGTCCGTCTGCCCGTCCATCCCCCCTCTATCTCAGAAGCGGTAAGGTTTAGATGTATGCGGTAAACTGAGTTGGATTCCTACATGCTAAAAAATATTTTCATCCTCAGAATTGCCCAGAGTCGAACCCCGGAACATGTAATTTGTTTCCATAAAAATACACGTATACCTCACTTTTATCACTTGCAGATTTTGTTTCCTTCGAAGAACTGAATTAGTAACACAAGTCGTACAAAGTGGAGACAAGCAACAAAAGAAAGGTAATTGAGTAAAGATTCTTATTATGGTAGTGGAATATGCTTTTCAATTCAAAATTGCAAACATTTTTATAAAATTCACCAATAATTTATCGAAATTTTGAGGTTCTAAACAACCCATCCCCCTGACGACAGAGGCATTGTTGATTTTGAGCTCATCAGTTAATCCATAAGAAGACGTTGAGAATAAGTGATCAGTTAAAACCAATGCTGAAAATAAGAGATATACTATATCAGACCGAAGAAATTATATTTATAGTTATATAATAAATATATGCAGTTACATACAATATCCTGTAAAGAATTTCGCTGATGAATGTTCGAAAATTAAAAAAATCAAATTATTCAAAATTATTGGTCGCAGCCAATCTTTATTTATATCAACGTAATTGTTAAATGTCCTTTGGGAAATAAAACGGTACGATAAGTTATGTACTACTTGATATCGTTTGACTTCGAGCAGTTCAACTGAATACGTACAAATAAATTGGCAAGTCACGGGCGCTTTTAATATAATCTTCTGGAATGAGCATTAGTAAATCTTTCTCTAAAATATGGATTACTCCAATTTTCGGTCGCACAATCGACTTCTGAGTCATCCCTTGCCCTTCATTATTCATTCTAAGAAATTAATTTTTAAATTTATTTACAATATCAGAACGGAGCAAAATGGTAAATTTTGTTATTGAGAACCAATATGGGGTAATTTTAAAATGTTCTTGGAACAATAAATCTTGAAATGAAATAAATTTAAACTATTATTCATATCACCCCCAGGATATGAATGTTCTGTAAAATTTCGTTACTGTAAACATCCCCTCAACGTCCAATAAGTTTGCTGAACACGAGTTCATACGTTTTCCCATCCGAATAAAGTAGAAATTTAAACTTCATAGAAATAACCGTTAGAAAAATGTGAGACTATACCAAGATTAGTTGATATTCTAAAAATTTTATTTTTCTAAGTTACGATTAAAAAATCGTTTGGTCGTGCTTACGGCCATGTACAAGTGTTTATTCACGATCAAATATCCAAGAAATGAAATATTTATTAGTGCAAGGAAGGAAAAAATAACTTTGGGGAGTGTTCAGGATAGTTTTAGCAAAAAGGAGGGGCGTAGAAATTATTTTGTTGCATACACAACTCTTGGATTAGTACTATGGGGATATGTGTAAAATTTTTCGAAGACTTTCTTCGGTTCAATTCTTTGACTTTGTTTATATTATCACTTTTAAACCTCTGATTATATGTTATATATTTTCACTCCGAAGTGAACTCTCAACATGATTTTAAAATAAAAAAGAGGATAAATTCACTTTTTTTCCGTGTTTCATCATTTACATTCACTACTGTCTTGTTGAGATGTGGATATCTATGTTTCCGTGAGAGTCCAATAAGTCACAGTTAGGTCAAGAAATGGATAATTCTGCTATTCTGTATAATAACTTAATGAGGGTAGTTATGTTCGCCAAATACTCAGGGAATAGCATAAGCAAAACTCACAAACGTAGTGTAGCGTATTATTAAAATTCGACGCTTCGTAGTTGAATTATTATCATATATCATGCAGTAAATGCATTGCCTTCGATTGTTCTTTCTTTACTGCTGATTTTTCAGCTTGACTTCTTTTTTACATGTTTAAACTTTCTATATGAAAGACATCGTCTTGAATTGTCCATTCTTCTTCGGCTTTGGTTTATTTCGCTTTCTTTAAACAAATACATTTCATAAATGATTTAATTTATATAATAAATGGTAATTCAATCCTGTTTAATGCAATTTTTGGATTATTGCCAATAAACTAATAAATTAAAGAATTAAAATTAAATATTATAATTTAAAGTTTAGAGAAAACTCCTTTCTATTTTGAAAAATACAAATAATTAACAAAGGAGTGCTTTCAAAGTATCTGTCTACAGGAAATCTTCGTTTTTTGCGATCTGAAAAATCTACAAAGACAAAATTGCGAGAGTGATAATAAATAATTTAAAAAATCCAAGATTCGGTTGCAATAATAGTTGAAATGGACCAACAGGAGATCATTTATGGACAGAAGATAACAAAGAGAGAGACCAGCCAATCATTTCATGGACGGAAGATTGCTAAAGACATATCACGCGGAATACAGAAATATAATACATTTTTGTAGGTATTTAAATAAACCTAAAAAAAGAGCGAAGATTACCTAACTAGCTAGTATTTTCATTGTTTTTACTTCAAAAATTCATCTTATATAATAATCATCGATGTGTATATATCCGATGTCAGTCACTTCCGTAAGAAATGCATGGGAGAAATTTTCGAACATCGATTCCATGTACTTCCCAACATGATAGGATTACATATTTTTGGAAGTCATTAAAGGTCTAGTGGAGTATTACAAATTGATATTTGTTTGTCCAAGATATCCTTGGCTAGACTCTGGAAGACTCGAATCCCCTCTCATAAGAAATGCACGTTAAGTTCCTTTTGATCGATTGCGTTCCATTGCAGACATTTTTTCTTTTGCATAATTACATTAAAATAAATGGTCGTGCGAAATCGAGATAAGTACCAAAAGAAAGGAATTTCAATGAATTTAATGGCAATAAACCAATATATTCTAATAAAATTATTGCCAACAGTGAAATGAATACCATAGCCACAAATTTATTTATTTCTTCGGGTCATTCATTGCATTCGGTGCTTCCAAAAAATCTTTAAAAAATCAGAATATTTACTTAATATCCTATCATAATTCTGCTTTCATCTGATGAAGCATGAAAAAAGTTTCTTTTGTTTAATCAACTTCAATCAATCAGTTCAGATCAATCTTTTTCAGTATAATCGTCAAAATCAGCGAATGACATTTAGTGCGAAAGATCAACACGCATTGCCACGGAATATGAGGTAGGGTAGAATAATAATTTACTGCCGAAGACGAGACTAGTATGTATTTGGAAGAAGCTCTCTAGCTGCCTCTGCTGCTCTACAGCAAGGCATGGTGATTAGCCATACCCTCATAATCCTGAGCTTCCGTTACTTTTGACCGCGGTGGTCCTTTGCAGAAAGAGTGTGAGGGAAAAGAGGGAAAAGAAAACAGCGCCACTATCCTATTTGGAAAACTGGAATCCGAAAACGCTAAACATCATCCACGGGTTAAACGATTACTGTTATTGTGTAACAGTTACATGTATGAAAGGTTTCTGGATTCAAACATGAAGGATGAAATTATGTCTCCCAAATAACGAAGTTTTCGTTTCCCTCCTTATTACCGAGTACTACTTCAACAAAAATGATCGAATTTTGTGTAACTACTAATTTTTTTCTCAATTATGATTCGCATAGTCAAAAAAAGTCTATTTGAGATACATTGATAATTCTTTCCTGCTTCGAATGGTAAAAACATGGTAAAAACAGAATTTTTCTATCATTCTAAATGCCGAAGTAGCGATGCAACTGCAATAAACCGGATTTTTGAGCGGTTTGACCATCCCCCTTAACCGATTTACTCCAAAACTAATCAAATCTAACGGCACCTACCAAAGTGCAATACATAAAGTTTGGTATTGATAAGACAGATACTTATCACGTTAGAGCACCCACAATCACACACACACACACACACACATCATTCCGAAAATGGCCAAAACGTGTTCTAGGGAGTAAGGGACCCCAAAACATGTATTTCCGTTAAAATCTCGAAGTAGATATTTTTTTATGAAAACAATACTTTCTCTACACTTCGTATATGGAGAAAGTAAAAAGACGTCCGAGAAATTTTTATGAGTCACACTTGACAAAAAATTAACATGGAAAAACAGCATCGAAAATATCATTCAAAAAGCAACCAGAACTAAATTTGCCTTATCTGGTTTTCACATCGCATTTATAGTTTTTTTAAAGGTTAGATTTTTTAGGATGGATTTCAGCCAGTTTTATTATGCTAAATTTACCCGTTATTCCACTCATATTCTCCCATAGATTTCCATATATTTAATCTTCAGAATTACCTTTCACTCTATTTCATCTCTCGTTTTCATTCTTTCTCACACCCTTTTTCAACCAACTCTCTCTCTCTCAATCACTTAGCATCAATCTCCGGCCATCCTCCCTCATTCTCTCTCTGTTGCACGCTCTCTATCCACTTTCCCAAGTGTGGGATATGCACGCGTATACGCAGATTTACTCCGTCGTCAGTGGGAAAGGTGTGGTAGAGAACCGGATGATTAATGAAGGGGGGATTAGCCATTAGCATCCGAGGACTTCATTCTCCTGTCTATTCCTCTTCCCATCCTATATCGTTTCCGCTCTTTATTTCCTCTTTGGGCGATGTATTATTTTTTCCCTTTAAAGTTTTTTCTATTCGGAGAATGTTTTCTCTATTCTTTCCCTACTGATTTTACCAATCCATCCTCCCGGAAGCGTAGCAATGTTATTGTTTTCCTCGACCTTTCCTTTCTCCTATATAAAGAGACATTTTTCGAAAGTCAAGGGATTTTTTGAAAACATTATTTCGGGACATAACAAAATATTAACTTACGCGACAGTATTTCTATAAAAATAGAGTGAATTATTCTCTCCAATGGCTTTACCATGAGGATGAAACTATTAGTTTCGTACCTGATATTTCGTTACTATAACGGCAGAGTAGGTTTATCTTAAATTATATGGACAACCAGGAAACCATTTATAGACGTTTGGTAACGACAAAGGATAATACATATCTTCGGCGTGGTGCATCCGCAAATCGTCGCACAAACCTTCGTCGTACACGACAGCTTCCCATAGAGACATCAGCTAACCCAGCTACATCTACGACGGTTTGTCGACGATCTGCAAGGTTTCGTCATAAAATAAAAAAAAAATAATTTCGGGAACTTTTTGAACGTAAATATAAGGATAGTTTTATGAAAAATTGTCTGTATTATGACTCAGAATATTATATTATTTTCGAACTATTCTTTTAATATGGAGCATAATATCCTCCTTCCCTTCCATGAATTTTAAAAATTCAGTAATCATAAAATATTTAATAAACTAACTGATTGTATTCGATTACTAGTCTACTAAGAAGGTGAAACATTTCATCATGTTCTTCAGTATTTACATATATTATATATCATAGCAAACATTTTTTTTTCGCACCGGATGGTTGCGTAGGTATATTCCTTGATACTGAATATCGTATGAGAAAATGTCCGAATAAGAAGACAGTTATGATGTGATCATTTTATAACTTGTCAGTCATAAACATCTTTATGAGGTACAGCAAAGATTTTCATCGCTCTTTTCTTATTTTTTGATATAATGGGAAGTCGAAATTAGATAGCATGATCATGAAACATTTAATAAAATAAACTTATTTGAAATTATTAATCTGTCTGAACCCATTAAATATTGATAGAAAGAAATCATACAATTTTAATAAACTATGGGTGTCAACAAAACAATTCCAGGGCGTGCAACCGGCATCATTGTATTTATACAAGAACGGATGTAGCAGTTGTACTAGGAAGATTTATTATTTGACTCTTAAAGAGTTAGACAAAAAAGAGTGAATTTATGGAAAATGGCGTATAAATCCTTAAACTAGAGAAGTAACAAAGTTACCCGAACGCTAGAATATGATTTAGTTGCATATCTTGTACATATAACCGAATATTTAATACAAAAGTGGGTTATGTATGTAATTAAAATAAGGGTGTTAATTTTAACAGTAATAGTTTAAATGGTGTTCATCCATAGAGTGATATGCATTATAAAGCGCCAAAATTTTAACGAAATATATTTCTAATTACGAGGGCAGCAGAAAATAAAGAATTATTAATAATTCAAAATGTCAGTTTTTTGATTAAGTTTAGTTTAGTTTGATTGATGAATGCTGGAAAATACAAATATATCTTTATATCATAACAGAGCGTCGTGATTTTAGCTACACGACCGAATGAAGGGAGACTGGCCACCAATGATCATCAAGTAGTAGTAGTATTGTTAAAAGTGCTTCGACAGCTTAGGTCTTTTCGCACATTGGCTCCCACCGGGATGATCATCAATGCTGTACATTTCTGCCACTAACAATACCTAATTTATGCTATAATCTTGTCAGTAATCCAAAGCTGCAAATAAAATTACCAAGAAATATGTAAGTTACAAATTTAGGAAAAATTAATTCAGACATTATTCCTCGGATTTTTGAAGACTAGAGATCCATACTCCGAAAACGGCGTAGCCGAATCGGTTCCAAGAATGGCTGAGGCTGCGGACTCAGAACTGCTCGATAGCCAATTGGAAAGCATTAATATGCTTCGTTGACACCAATCACGCTTACTTAGCATTTTTATATGCGTTTCTGTCCCCATTATCAATCTTTTGTTCGAATACTGCCTATCAGACAAATTTCGTGCCATCTATGTCCCTTGGAGGTGCTTCTTTTCAGTGTTTGGGAGGAAAAGGAAAAGAAGATTAATGATGGAAGATTAGCAAATTGTGCTTAGGTCATCCTTTCAGTTATGCACTTGCCAACTGTCCCTCGCATCTCTTCACTTCGTGGTTCCCCGATGCGTCAACACATTTCTTCGCTATCTTCCCACGCATGCCACCCTGTCAGCTGCAGCTATCATCATTTAAACGCACTAGCGTCTCCTTTTTGTTGTACTTTCAACCCCAAATAGAGTTGAAATGTTTGATTGATTTTTATCAAGCAAATTTTACGTGAAATAAGGTTGAGATTAAAGATATAACTCCATCGCAGTAGGTCATATCCACGAACTGGTATCATCATAAGATGGTCATATCTATACGTACTAAATTTAGGGATAATAGATACGAATTTTTAACCATAAAAATTATTTTCATTATCATTTCACATCCTTCCATATAGAGAACAGAATTTTTTGGTTATTAATGAATTAATCTGCTGATTTGTTTGATGTACATGTAATTTACATGGAAATAATTCCTGAATACATATTCATAGAGAATAAAATTTTATTAAATGATTTGCACTTTACGCTTCAGTTTTCATTTATTCGTTGAAGTCAAACAGATGTGAAAGAAATTCGTTGAAATCAAACAGATGTGTACAGAATACAACAGACAGAAACAGATTATACCAGATTTACCTCTCTAAGAAATAACTAAGAGCTAACAACTTGTAAGTTCACTTACCGCGTCTATTTCTACCAGCCTGTTAGTGCTTTCCTTATAACATTCCAAAATTTGTGTGATTCAGATGATGATTATCGATAAGATATCATCTGAAAATTAATATGATTGCTCTGAAGATATAGCAGTAGTAGTTCACAAAAATTGTAGATATACATTAGTTGATAGAAATATTATAAATAAATGCTAGTAGCGTAGCTTCATGAACAAAAACATCCTCGGATAGTTTCCGAGTATTTATTCCTTGAGACTTATACATTAATATCCTTTTGATAGAGTCCCTATTCAATGTTACCCAGTCTGTATTTTCCCAATCATAGAGTTTTATTTCCTCAAAGACTATCGAGATTCAAAATGGTATTTTTTATATCCTTACCATCGCAGGAGATAAATTTTTCAGTTGAATTTGTGGAATTATAAAAAAATCATTATCGAAACTGTATCGAGTGTTGTAGATTGAACCGGATATTATGAAAATAATGTTTCGTAAAACAGTTTGATACATACTTATATTATCACGTGGGCGTGAAAAAATTGACATACATTAATCTAAGATTTGATATTGCGATGAAAAATATTTCTTTCTTGAAACATACAGAAAATGATTCACTTAAATTAATTAATCATTCCCCGAAATTATTTCGAAGTTGACCTGAATGCTTTTTCAAATTAAATAGTAAAATAAATTAATTTTGGACATAAAAATCATTTTACATTCGAACACTTACCATTTAAACCTAGTATTAATTAAATTTACATCTACTCATTCAGCTATTTATAATAGATATTTACTGTATATACAAATTACAGAACGGTAAATAATTTAACTTGACAATAATCCAATTCATTAATTTATATAATTTATTTGCTTATTTTTTCTAAATATAGTGTATATACGCGAATATAAAACGAGTTTTATAGCACATTTTCACAATGAAAAAGGCCCCTCGGCTTATAATCGGACGAGGGTCCCATCCGTTGGAAAAATACTGCCGTAGTCGGATATCACCTTGTAAATTCATCACTTACTCAATTAACAATTCTTTTACCATTTAACCTACTGATGTATCAATTACTGTAACTTCATTGGTATAGTAGTACCTGCTGAATTTTTAGCCTAGATTTATACCCGAGTCAATTAGTTTTCCCAGTTGTTAGGAACAAAGTGGGTGCCTCGGCTTATATTCAGGTCGGCGTATACTCGAGTTTATACGGTACTTCAATTTTTCCGCTTCGCATACACTAAGTGTATGTGCATATAAATGTTATTTTGAAAATATTCTTCTTCTTTCACATACTTCCCTTCCTTCGGTGGTCCTTTCACAGTGAAATTAATTTGGGGAGAATTGCCTTCGGCGTTGAGATAATCGGAAATGACACGTGGGAGCTCCTTATCAACGTCTCTCCCCTCTAATCCGTGACCCAAACGCTCCCACCTCGAGATGGATGGCCATGGACAAAAAGGTGGGTGGTTAAGGCCTGTTGGCATATGCGTATTTACCTTTCTGCAGATTTGCGACAACCCGACCAAGATTACGTAATTGTTTCCTGGCGTCATTCATTCTCAGAATCCTCTTCTGTTAATTCAACTCCACCAATGAGGTGGAGTAAAACCACCTCATTTCTCCGCTTTAACAATTTTCAATTGATGCAGCGTCGGTAATATTTAATTTGCTATTGTCGGATCGAATCAAGAGAGAAACGAATTTTCAATTTTCTTTTTGGCACTGAATTTATTTTACTTGTATACTGGCTCAGATTTTTTTTAGTTAATTTTAATAACTATATAACCAGACCTGTTAATAGTTGACATGACATGCTTGTCTAGGTTTGCTCTTTTAAGACACTGATAAACTTTACTAATTTCACAGGCGGAGATATCCTGATTTGGTTTCGGATAGCTACAATGACAACATGAGTATCAAAAGGGTTAATTCTGGTAATCGATTATGAGATTTGGTATTTTTATAAAGGAAAATTTCGCTTGCTGGCCGATTGAACAAGTAATGAACGAAGATTTTGTGGACAATTCTTGAAATACTCTATACTACGCTATATGGGAATCAAACCTTTCCACTCTTAATTGGGTCTTAAATTTCTTATTTAAAGAGTTTTTTTCGAGTGCGTCTCATAGGAATAGTCAAGGGCTCCTTTTCTAAATCACTGTAATCACCTTTCCTGTATATTGTTATCAACCCTTAACTTGATTCCCCATTTCTACTCTCTGTTTTTCGTCCATCTGATACCTTTAATTTCAATTCTTCACGGATATATTAAATATAACTGTCCTTCTTTATCAATAATCTCTTCAAATTTTAACTCTTTGTCTACCAATAAAACTCCGATCCTTTTGAACTCACTCGTAAACCAATCCTGTTAAAGATTGGTTCATATAATTCGTCTGATTAATCCATGTAATTTCTTTTGTATTATTGTTTTATATTTTATAAATTTTTTTTAAAGTTATACAGATGTGAAAAATAGTAACTTGGCTGGGACTCGTACTCAGGCCTCCCACTTTCCAGGCAGGCATTCTAACCACTGAACTACAGAGTCACGTCTTTCTCACCTCTATGGACAGTTTTGTATTGTTTAGCTTGTTAATCTTATTCGTAGTAGTAGTAGTATTGTTAAAAGTGCTTCGACAGCTTAGGTCATTTCGCACATAATCTTATTCTTTAATAATGTTTGTCATAGGCTGCAATCGGCTTCATGCTGTAGGTGGATTCATTTAATTATATATAAATAATTTAAAACTGCATGCAGCAAAACGGCAGGGGAAACGACACCAGACGGTAACTTATTTTAAACCCGACTGATGAAGAGCTCCTCTTCTGGCTGAATTTAAAGTTTAGCTTATTGTAAACAGAATTCATTCAAAACATTATTCACACATCTCTAAAACGTACCATCCGAGCGTTTTGTTTTCCTTCCATATCACTCCTGAGAAAGCCTCTCTATATGCAAAATTTTAACCCAAAAACTCAGAAAAAGAATTATTTTCCACTCTCGGTCGATCAGCAAACCTTAGACGACGGAAAATATATGGCAGATGGAGGAAATAAATGAGCCGAAAGATCCGACGCGTATTCCAGCGAATGCAAAGGATTTAGCGAAGTCGGAATGAGAGAGGGCGTGCGTGGGATGGAAAACGTGCCCAGAATCGGACGCGTGACTGAGATAAAGGGTTGATTCCCGTGCGAACGTCACTTTCATACCATCGATTCCATTATTTCATTCCTCCGCCGAAGAAAAAACGCGATTTCTTTCGTGTTTGCGCACGACCTGCCGGCGGAGAAGGAAGGGAGAAAAAAGGTGCACCTAAATAATAAAACAAAATCGGGGTGCACAAAAAACGAGCACGTACAACGGGCGTTCATTTACATTTCAGATTCCGCGTCAAAATTTTAAATGGCAATATTTGACGTCCCGCCGGGAAAGGGGGAAGTGCATGCACGCCCGCTGCATTTCGCAGATCGTTTTAAAACGTCGGAAACGCGAAAAAGGAATTTCGGAGCGAGGGGTGGAAAATTTTGCGAAATCGAGTTCCGCGCGCTAAAATCTAATTTCGACGTTTTCGCCGGAATTGCCTTTTCTAGTAGAGCTACGCTTCCCGGCCGTCGGACGCCTCTATTATGACACTGATAGACGGAGGATAAATAAAGGGGACTATTTTTAAATCGAACGCGGTTGCGTGTTCGGTGAAATAATCGGCTGATGAAGTTCGTTTGTAGATTCAATTCCGAGAAATTTATCCGTCAGTTTGGGCTATTAGCGTTGGCAAATACGCATCCGAGCACGTCAAACGGGCCTAAACTAGACCGCGTACTGGATGGCGTTTTTGGGCGATTCTCTGATTGAAACAAAATGGCTATCAAAATCACTTCAGTTGAGGATTAAATACAATCAATTGTTACAACAAGTAGTTCCTATAAAAAAACTTGGCATTTTAGATGTTATGTTTATCATCTGTTGACTTATCCATAAAAGCATCGCTCTCAACTTATTCAACTTAATAAAATACCAGTTATCATTATTATTAAAGTATTAATATTTTTTCCTTCAATACTAATACTAAGAATATGAGAATAAGAAGATATAAGAATTGGAGAAGAAAGGACGACGGTTGCATGTACTAGAGACAATAGAAATTGTAAATTTTCCCGCGGAAAAGGGTTTTCTTACAAACGAAAACACCTTCCCCCATACCTCACCTCACATCTCCCTTCCCAAAAGGGTATTCCCATAACCTCTCCTTCCCTTTCCCCTCCAACCCCTCAGCACATTTAAGAAACATTTGAAAAATTTCTGTACCAGATGATGCTACTCCGGTAGCGAAACCGGTCGTCAGCTAAATAAAAGTGTGTAAAATTACACTGTTTTTATTCATTATCTAACTAAGAATATTGCCTACCTACTGCCCTACTAGGGTGGAGAATTTTGTCACTTTTTTCTAATCGAAATGTAATACCTGGCAACTGTGGCCCACTCCCATGGACGTTAAAGATATAAAATGTTTTCGAAATGAAAAAATATCTTCTGTGAGAGTTTTTCCCATGAAGTGTTGAAATTTCGACAAAATCATCAAAATTGCCATATTTTTTACGGTTAAAATGGCCGTGTTCTCGCGTAAAAAGATGACACTTGCTGAGAAAACTGACGGTCAAGCCTCAATATGCCATTTATTTGCCTCTGGTAATATATACTCGATGGATACCATCCTTTAAACCAATATTGGTGTCCCTTCCTTCCTTGGGTTGGGTCAGGACGTACTTAGGAACATTATAACATTATTTATACAACAGATAAGATATTAGATGTTATAAATAGGTGCGAAAAAGCAATGTTTAACTGCCGCTACGAGTCACCCTGTGAAGAAATTGACAAGGACGGAAGGAGCTACAAAGCAGCATAATTATACAGAAATCGCCTCCTTTTCTGGTCCCATAGGAGGCATCTCAGCTACCTCCTGAGGCATATAAGTTGCATATTGAGGATTGGTCACCAGTTCATTCAGTTCATTTATCTTCCACTAGATGATGTTTTCATGGTCTCAAAATATATACGTAAGTGATAGAAAAAATTCCCTCATATATTCTATAAGTTAGTTTGTGAAGTAATTTGATTCATCAAACATTTAAGTCGTGAAACGGCGGCGTTGTAACGTCCATTTCTCCTTCAAATCAGTATTCCCTTTAAAAATGGGTGGATAAGTGGCCGCCAATATCCCTACACCTTTCTTTCTTTAAATATCTACATATTTACCACAATTTCCTAATTCTTTGTTTACATTTTAACATCACGCTGTAAGTTATAATCAACTAATTTGAATCCTAAGTGGGAGAGTAGTTGCAACAGTCGAGTTCAACTGCGAGAACGATCCTTTTGAGAATAATTCCTAAGAGATGGGTTATCACTTTAATCGGTGGTATTTGGTGCTTATTGTTCATTCCAACTTCTGTTTAGAAAAGCTTGAATTTTAACGTTACAGCGATGAATATAAAGTTGCACATCCAACCATTTGTGAAAATAAAAGAGAAGTTAAAAATATATAAATAAAAGTTTTTAGTTACATGAAATCTCGAGGGGAAAATCGAATTTGATTCACAGTTTTATCTTACGCAAGAGACAAATTACAATATGCAATTATGTGACATCGGCGTGCAAGAATTGAAAACTTTGTTGAATAAAGCAGGTTTTCCGATCATCAGTGATTCTAACGTTAACTTCCGGTAATATGCCGAGTTAAAGATGTTTTAAATTGTTGAAAAATCGAGGGTATCCAATTTGTTTGGCCAAACAAATTTTAATGTGAGAATTGAGCTCTGTAAAATCATATCACTTCTTTTTTATCGACAAGCTTTTTTGGTACGTAATATGTTTACAGTAACATTTTCCCCTAATTTCCATTGTCACTTACTCCAAGTTGTATAAGACTATTCCTCATGAAATAGTTACTCTCTTTCTATCTACTTGTACTTAATAATTTACTTACTGTGTTACGCTAAATATCCCATCAACATATATCAGTATCAGCGAGTGAACGTCTCCCAAAATCGCTTCAAAATCGGAAACGATCTAAAATCTGTTTTCTGAAATTCGAATAATTGGCAATCATGATTGATTTATCAGGGACATTTCATTTTGATTGCAAATTTTGCCTTTCATTAAGCAATGGAATGTTAATCATCGCATGAAATCGACTCCGCTCTTTCTCCACTTTCTCTTCATTATAAATTTGGCTTCGTTTCACTCATCTTCGAAGTCTCAATATGTTTGGAATAGCATGTTTACATTATCCCGCTCGTCATCACGTTTCGAAACTGTTATACTTTGCAAATTGTGAAAGGAAACAAGCAGCAAAACTTCTTATAATTACTAGACCAACTGTTATGCATCCTTGGAGGCTAGTAAAATTCACACGTTTGATGCCGTCCCTGACGCATTACTTTGAATTCATTACAAATTTACTCTTATGGTGGATGTTTTTGATCCAAAATCACGATGAGCATTCTAATATGATTCTGATGGAAGAGGGTTGGTTTGCGCGCCTTTGATCATACACAAAGCTGTGTTTATTTACACTTAATGAAGCTTGTCAGAACTTAAGGCTACTCGTATATGTTCCAAAGCAATTTGCTGTTGTGAAACAGATCCATCCATTACAATGGCAATAACGGTGTTCATTAAACACAAGCAAATATTTTTGCTGTCATGCAGATGTTAGGGGATAATATTATTGGCTTCTGTGGTCCTCTAGTTAGGTTCGAACTCTTATTTGAATCTGCATCGTGATTTTATCCTATTCAAACGATAGCTGTATATTCGCTAGCAAAATCGCTGTGAGCTTAATTTATTTTATTCGGGAGAAATAATGGATCCAATCATTGAATAATAGTAATATTAGACAAAGAAAACAGGAGAAACTTTCTGGATGAAATTCACCCTGATTTTATTAAAAAGATAAAAAAAACAATACGTATCTTGGAAGAAGAGTTAAGGAAGAACTCAGTGGATTCCTGCATTTTGAGTGAACTTATCTCACCCACTTACGGATATTAATTACTTCATGTTTAATGACAATTTTTATGTCCAAAAAGAGGGGCTAGCTATTGGTTCCCCCCTTTCTCCGATTTTGGCGGAAATTTTCTTAAATTATATTGAATTCAATTTGTTTAACTCTGGCAATAACTTATTGAAATATGTTTTCAAATTGTTTAGGTATGTTGATGATATTTTATGTATTTGGACCTGAACTGTAAGGCAATTGAACCACTTTGTTAACTTGTTAAACTCTCTTCATCCTTTCCTTAAATTGACTCATTAGTTGGATAGCTCTCATACCCTTAATTTCCTTGATCTTTCAATTACCCTTTCCCATAATACCTTAGATTTTTCTATTTATTGCAAACCCACCTACACCTCACGCCTTATTCCTTTTTCCTCCAATCACCATCATTCCCATAAATTTGCTGCGTTCCACTTTCTCCTCCACAGACTCCTTAATACCCCTCTTTCACCCTCCAAGTTTGATAAAGAATTAAGTATTATTTTTTACTTAGCACAGGTAAACGGGTTTTCCCCAGACTCAATCATTCGTTTGCTAAATAATAAACTTAAAAACTTGGCTCTAAATAGAATATATTCTACTCAAACTCCTTCATCTTCTCCTGGTTGGCATAAATTAAGTTTCTGTGGGCCTATAAGTTATAAAATATCGAAACTCTTTCCTAAAAGTTGTATCCGCCCAGTTTTTTATAGTAATTTATGTATCAAGAATTTTCTTTGTAACGGTAAAGACTCAATAGACCCGTTTTTTAAATCAGGAGTCTATCAACTGTCCTGTCATGACTGTAGTTCAATATATATCGGCCAGACTGGAAGAGATTTTAAATTAAGGGCAAAAGAACATCTTAAATGTTTTCAAACTGGATCACACCAATCTCATTTCGCGAAACATCTTTTAACATGCAGTCATTTCTCAGATTTTACACCTAAAATCTTACACATAGCGGAGAAGG
This sequence comes from Sympetrum striolatum, assembly GCA_947579665.1. Taxonomy (NCBI): domain Eukaryota; kingdom Metazoa; phylum Arthropoda; class Insecta; order Odonata; family Libellulidae; genus Sympetrum; species Sympetrum striolatum. The sequence goes on along the minus strand of OX388347.1, from coordinate 72,918,305 downwards.
GTAGACGACTTAATATTTTTGAAAAAATGGAGATTGTCCAAAATCTCAAAAACCCCTTGATAACTCTCACAAATATTTTTCCTTCCTCTTCACCATTGCCTACGGCCACGCTTTCTTGTTCTCCCTCATCTAATGTTTTCCGAGAATCCTAAACTCCTCCCCCTCCCCCCTGACCATAAACCCTCTTGACCATTCTCCCTTTTTTATTTTAAATATGTGGGTTTCAGGCCTCTTTCTTCACTTGAAGATGACGCTCACGAGTCGAAACTAGTCGTGCTTTTTTGTCCCTGTGGTATTTTGCAAAGTTTTTAATTAAATCAGGGTGAATTTCATCCAGAAAGTTTCTCCTGTTTTCTTTGTTTGAAGTCATGGATTACCACAAAGTTACTCGCCAGTCAGTCGACTTTATTAATAAAATTAGACTTTTTGGCAAAAATGTTTTGCCTAATATGAGATCGTCGTAGTCGTATTGTTAAAAGTGCTTCGACAGCTTAGGTCATTTCGCACATTGGCTCCCACCGGGATTCGAACCCGGGACCGCTTTCACCAAAGGCAAACGCGCTGTCCACATGACTGTCCGGGAGCCTTAATATGAGATGTGCCCACATTTGTTTTCAAAAGGTAGTTTTGAAAGAGATATCAACATATTCCTTCTTATACATAGTAAATACATTAGTTTAATAATGGATAATAAAGTAATAAAAACTTATACTGGTTGAGCTTCTGTTCGTTATTTTGTTGGCATGACTGCAGAAATATCTCCTCAAACAGATAAGTTTCTAAATATGAGTTAATTTAGAATGGTAATTAGCTCAGACTTTAACTCTACCATATTACCGATTCAATTCGACAAAATAAAAATAAATCGCGGGTCAAACCGTGAAGTATTCACATTGTCGGGAAATATTTATTTCATAGCCCTCTTGGTAGCCCATGCATACATTTTTCTTCACAGCAATCATTTCAGCTGAGATATGTACAAAGGCACTGTGCTAAGCTAGGAACGTACGCATATGAAGTTATTGTTGAAAAAGTTTTGCTTCGTTCATTCTCGATAGTCTTCCCATAGAATTGCAATAGAATACAAGTGTATAGTCATTTTTTTTGATTTTTTGTTATCATCTAAAACGCTGGTTCAATACCCCCTCCACAACACCATTAGCCATCAGAAGCCGTGAAGAAGCCTGAAGATAAGATAAGGAGGTAGTTTGCCTTTGATTTCCTAACTGTTCGTGGAAAGAGTAAAAGCAAATGGTGCACAATGGCTTTATGACCAACACTGCCATTCCACAAGGAGGTACCAAAATAAATGGCATGAATTGGCATCGTTCAAACATCAGTAATGTTAATTATGCTAGCAGTTTTTCACTTAATTTCACTTAACATAATGACCGTATGAAGTTTAGATCTAGATGTAGTAGCATATTGTGAAATAGTGATATGAATTGGGTACTTTAGTACATTGTAAGTGTAATAATAGACAATGTGACAAAACGACATGTGGCTTAGTATGAAACGACGAAAACTATGTCAATGTAACTGGATTCATCAGTTATCTGGGATGCGTGTGTACTAGATTGGGTTTAATGGGAATGCTGCATAAATTAAGGCTTGCCGTAGTAGTTTTTTATGTTTTTATATTGTTTGTAAATATAGAGATATAAATTCGAATCAGTAATTCTTGTGCAAGGGATTGTGGAGTGAATTTGTGTTGTGAATGTTGTCAGAAAATGATTTTAGTTGTAGCGGTAACCTAAAAACAGTCAATATTCAGTATATATATAATAATAAATAAATAACATAAATGTCACTTATCGAAAAGAAAGATTCTAGCGCGTTTCTTACCGAAATAAGTTCAAAATTTTAATCAACAATGATTTTATTCACGTCACTACGATTACAAAAATAAGACATTTTGCCATTTTTTGACTCTGAAGACATACATGGGACATTTTGGCAAATTTTTTCGTAAATTTTAAGTGTAGTAATAAACAATATGATATATGGCTTAGCAAATGAAATACAAAAACTGACTGTATAAGTGCATGGATTGGTGAGATAGATGAGGTGTATGTTAAATTGGGTACCAGGGAAAGAATTTGATTCAATAATGATTTTAGCTACGGCACTACGATTATAAAAAGAAAATGTTTTGCCATTTTCTGACTTTGGAGGCATAATTCTGACTTTTTCAGCATGACTTCTATTCGTCAAAATTCCTTCTTCTGCTTCTATTTCCCACTCCTTGCTCCCTCCTTCTCCATTCCAACTCTTCGTTCCCACTGTATGCGATCAAACCACCACCGTGACTATGTATTTCAAATCGACCCTTCCTCCAGTTTTAATTTGTCGGGATTTCGCGGTGGAGGGCGCAGTTGGCAACACAGAAGGCAATGCAACAACAGAGAGAACACAGCGCGGAAAACAGCTAATCAATTTTTTCGAGGACTCGCGTCCCTGACTCTTCCTTTTGTTGCATTTTCGTCCTTTTTTCGCGCAGGAAGGAATACGTGAGCTCAATTAATGGAGTCAATTAATTGCCGGTCGAACGTAGAGGGGGCACCTTTTCTCTGCGGTGTCTCTCGGAGAGGCCGTCAGATGGCGGTAGCGAGCATTTTCGCGAGCGCTGCTCTCGCTAATTAAAAGGGGGCATGAAATCGTTTACAGCGTAGAATCCATCAATTACCTCCGAATTAACGGAGGAAAGGCGTACTTTTTTGCGGCCATTTTTCAAGAGAGCATGCGGACGAATGAAAGGCGCAGAGCGTTGGGGTAAATCGGAGAGCATTCGCGTCGAAATTTCGTTTGCGTTCGGAATTGTGCTCAAAGAGACCTCATCCTTGTTTCCGGATTCACTGAGATATCGCTTTCTCTGGATATTTCACTGGGAAAGAATTTTGGTCCAATTTTCCGGAGCGTTTAAGAGATGGCATAACACGGAGTATATGAATGCATAGCCCTCTGCACCATAATTTCGATGCTATTACATAATAAGGTCTATAAGATCTGTAAGGTCTTTATTGAGGTGAGGTTGAGACTGAAAAGTCTCTTCTTCCATCTATCCTTTCGTCAATTTTATTATAGACATAAAACTTTTTTGTGTAGGTGAATAGAAATACAGCGGAAAACTTTGGAAGGAGTGGATGTAAAAATAAACCTTACGTGATATCTCAGGAAAAAATATCCACTGCAGGAAAACACCCGCAAAGTTTAGAATGTTGATCTTGGAATAATTTTTTCATGAAAAATAAGAATTTACATACAATTATGCTGTGAAATTAGCAATCAACTTTAACAATTTCTCGTTGGTATACACATATATTGGCATTTAGGCATTTATAACGTTTAGTGGTTTGGTAATAGAGCAACATTAGTAACATGAAATTGGTATCTCAGTTGAAGATTTCACAATTCATATAGATTGATTTTAAGCACTTAATATCAGCTACTTGTTGGTTTCAAAGATGGGAAAGCCAACAAAATACACCACTATTGATACTCGTGAATAATAGAAGATAAAGTATTAGAAATAAAAAAAACTTGAACTATATTAAACAATTTCTAACTTATGATAACGCAATTCTCAGATATTTTTTTATTCGTCAGTGGAGGGCTGGGAAATATGTTGAAGATGGATCCACGCCAGAAATTAATTCGCTTGCATTTTATCAGGTCCTACAGCTCACTAAGAGAATCACTAAATTAATAAGTTCTCATTTTACAACTCTACACTGATTCATTTTCTTGAAGTCCGATGTAAAGTAATCAACTTGGATTCTCTGATTAGTCACTAAATAAAAGGATTACATTATCAATCTGATTTGTGGAAAAGTCGCCAAGTTTTAATTCAGAACGTAATTTCAGAATTTTGTTCACTAATTTTGTGTATATTTTAAAGAAACCGGCAAGTATTTCCATAATGTAGTGTCAGTATTATTTATCAACTAACTTGAGTCATAGGAATCGCCAAAATTTCCAAATAGTACAAATTTCCCCTTTTAATTATGAATCATGTTCTTGCTATCTACGTACTCTATTGCAGTTTAGGTATCTTATTTATGTTTATTTTCAAAAATTTTCAACATACATGAGTCTGAATTGATATCATGGAGGTGAATGGATATCTATATTATGTTTTCATCGTTGGTAAATAAAGTTCAGAATCACTCTGCCACGATGATTTTTATTAAAAGGTTCCTAAAAATGTTTACCATTCTGTAAAAAAATTTCGAACCCCGGTGCTCCTCTTGTGTTCTATTTACTCAGACTTAAACGAATAAAATCTCTCCGAAAAAAATTAAGATTTTGATCGGTCCGCCGGCTTCAGAATGAATAACCCGAGCAATCGATCGCAAAGCGTTGAAATGTTCCTAATTGGAAGATTTTGACAACCCATACATCATAATGGACACATTTCGTATCAGTGACGCGTTCATGAATGATGTGATAAAATTAATGCATGTTACGCCGATTAACGAAATAAAGTTGTCATTCTGTATCAGATATGTCATTGAAATCAACCTTCCAAAGGTACGATTTGAAAAGATAACCATCTTCAGACACCTATAATATCGACACTTATACACGCAAAATCTAGATCCATCAGGATTTTCTACTTCGATTGAAAATGTCTCGTTGGATGTTAAGATTCTTATCTATTAAAAATGCTTCCTGTTTCTAAACGATTTAATGACGATGATTAGATACCATTTGTGTCGGAAGTAAATTTATAAATCTTGGCTTCGTTTTCATGGTATAAGACTTGTATACCGACCAAAAAGTTGACAATTAACTAACTATTCAATTCGTAGTTTTTCCAATTAAAAATTCTAAAAATAGAATATGACTTTTTCTTTGAAGCTTAAAAATCTCACAAAATCGATTCTTTATAAAGCAGTTTAACATCAGAAGCTAAAAGAGTTTTAATGGAAGATATAAGAGTGATATTTGAAATTTACTTGATGAATACAATATCCTGACTAGCCAGAATTTTATTGCAAGCAATGAAAATTATTATTATCTAATAATTTTGATCGCAGTTTTTAGAAAATAAGTGGATTATGGTTAAAAAGTATTATTTTTAGAAAATGGAATGGTTTTGAGAATTTTAAACTAATTTATAATTTAATCATGCTGAGTATGAAATGTAAATTATACTACATTACATAAAATATTAATTTTATTAGACGCCATAACGTTATAACGTTTGGCTTAAAAAACAACACCATATTTTCTATATCCTTACCTACAGGTAACCTACGTTTTTATTTTTAAATGAAAGAAGTCCCATCGTTTTAAAAATTTCCGCTTGAAGCACATATTCCTCTCACTATTTCATGCAAAGAGTTCCAGTCAAAAAACTCCTTTCTTTCAAGTTTCATTTTATCCGTTGTTCATTAACTTTATATAATTTCTCATACCATTATCGACGTATGACTGAAATAGCTTTTATATTAATTTTTCCTTTTTTGCTGTAGTAAAGAAACAATGTTATTTTAAATTGCGATTTATTACTTTCTGTTTAGAGAAAACTAATTATTTTCCTTAAGGACTAGAGTTAAGGAGCTTTGCAAGAACTATTAAAGGAAATTTATTTGGTAGCAATCCACATGAAAGTTCATCCTTTAAAAATTGAGAGACTACGTGAACATGCAGAGACAATTTCGTTCACTTGGATGATCTATTTACCGAAATTAGGACAAGGTTTGTAAATCAACAGATAAAACTAACATATCTGCGATACAGCTTAAGATACTCAAAAAGAATAAAATTTCTTTGTGATTTTTTTCACAATTCTAGCCGATCAAGATCTTTAATAATATTTCCTTGTCGGTCTCCCGGATAGTCATGTGGACAGCGCGCTTGCCTTTGGTGAAAGCGCTCCCGGGTTCGTATCCCGCTGGGAGCCAATGTGCGAAATGACCGAAGCTGTCGAAGCACTTTTAGCAATACTACTATTTCCTTGTCTCTTGAGAAACTATCGTAAAGTTAGATAATTCCTTAGATATTTGACTATTTACGCTAGGGTGGATCGAAAAAACTTTTTTTCGTAATCCGTCAACGGCTAATGCTTAAAGTTTGTGGTCCTTATAACATACAAAAAATTTCAGCTCGATCGGATTATCTCCTGAGGCTGCGAATTTTAGTCAAAATTTTAAATTTTTGTGAAAAATATCAAATGTTTGCATTTTTTCCTGATGGTATCTCAATGTTTCTGAAGTGATTTAATGGCAAAGAAGTACATATATTGCTTGGTTGTTGTTGACTATTAAAGATTTAGTACGTTTGAATCAAGGAAATTTGATTTTCAGTTCACCAAAATTCGTCAAAATACGCTAAATATACAGAAATCGTACGGATGTTGGTTAGACAGTAGGGTGGGTCGTTTTGTATTTTTTTCTGATAGAAATATAATACACGACAATAGTGGCACACCCGAATTACTGTTATAATTTTATTTACAAATCAAATACTATCTTTTGTGAGAATTTTTACCTCGAAGTTTCGAAAATTTGGCAAGAAACGTTAAAATTTCCAAATATTCTTGTTTGGTTAAAATGAATATTTTTTGGATAAATATGTGTCATTTGCGACTAAAACTGTCCTTCTATAAGCCTATAGTCTAAATATACCACGTATATACTTCTGTATAGGGCAGAGATTACTACTATGGGACCAGAATAGGAGGCGAATTAATTTAAAATTAAACTTTTTTGTAACTCCTTCCGTCCTCGTGTATTTCTTCGCCTCTTGGCACCTATTTATTACATTTAATATCTTATATGTTTTATAACTATTATATTTTCGAGTACTGCAGAACCCAACTTAATGAGATTGTTGTTCTTCAAGGTGAAGGAAAGAACACCTAAACTTGTTGGAAAGATGAGATTTATCGAATTTTCCAGGAATTATCTAGAAAACCAATGAAATAGAATAGAAGTTCATTGTCATATAAAAGACAAACAGACCATTTAGTTGGTCTCTTGTTAATTCTTCGAATATTCAAAGAATATCATCCTTCCAACCAGTATTGGTGTTCCTTCCATAACTCCCAAGAACATCTAACTCATCAACTTTAAGGCGGGCCAGGATTTACTCAAAAATATAATAATACCATTCATACAACAAATAGAATATTAAATGTTATAAATAGGTGCGTGACAGCACTGCTTTGCTACCACTATGAGCCAAAAAGTAAATAAATAGACGAGAACGGAAGGAGGTACAAAAAACTTCTATATAATTAGTTCTAAATTAATTTGCCTCCTATTCTGGCCCCATAGGAAACATCTCTGCCCCATACATGAGCATTTATGTGAAATATTGAGGCTTGAGTGACAGTTTGCGTCGCAAAGGACATATCTTAATCCAAAAAAATATTCGTTCCTATAATTATAAACTAGTAAACTAGAATTTTTGTTGTAGTTTTAACGTTTCTTGCCGAAATTTCGTTACTTCGAGGCAAATATTCTCACAAAATATAGTATTTGATTTGTAAAGAAAATTATTTCAGTAATTTGGGTGTGATACTTTTGCCGGGTATTACATTTCTATCAGAAAAAAAGACAAAATGACCCACCCTACTGTCTAACCAACATCCGTACGATTTCTGTATATTTTGCGTATTTTGACGAGTTTCGGCGAACTGAGAATCCATTTTCCTTTACTCAAACGTTCTAAATCTTTAATATTCAGCAACAACCAGCAATATATGTACTTCTTTGCCATTAAATCACTTCGGAAACTTTGAGACACCATCAGGAAAAAATGTAAAAATTTGACATTTTTCACAAAAAATTAAAACGTTGACTAAAATTCACAGCCTCAGGACATAATCCGATCAAGTTGAATTTTTTGTATGCTATAAGGACCACATAACACAGACTTTTAGCAATAGCCGTGGACGGATTAAAAAAAAAAATCTTTTCGATCCATCCTACATTGTACGCCCTTACGAGCAGATACCCAAATCTTTCCCTAGTAATATCATGTGTTTTCTTTAAGTTTGGATTCTATATTTCAATCTAGTATGATTTTGTATAATTAGCTTCGAATCTTATATGTACTTCGAATATCGAGGACAAATAAATTACTCTTCTCATATTTCTTTAGGTGTACATAGGATAATTTGTTCATCTTCCATGCCAATCACATTTTAACTGGGATAGCGATTTGTCAACTGGCGTTTCCTTCTCTGCTGTTATTAAATTTGGTGTTATGTCTCTTCAAAAGTAATGACGCCAAAATCATGAACCCTTTCTGTGACCATGACGAGAATATACGTACTAATAGATGGTTTTACTGACTCAGTCATATAAATTCGTAGTAATTTATGTTACCATAGAACAAATATTTTTAATAATAAGAATGTATTTGGAATTATTTTAATTCTTCCCTTAGATACAAGTTATTCCATAATTCCTTTCAAAAAAGTATTATCTTTTAACTATAATGATAATACGTAATGGGTACGTAATTTCGCGAAAAGATTTCATTTTGCAAAATTTGTAAATTCGCACAAACCTTGATTTTGTTTATATTGTAGGTATATCGTTCATTGCGAATGGAATGGAGATTATTAATTTGTACTCTGATCGATTCTTTCACTATGAGCGATATAACTAGAGGACAAAGTGAGCGCTGAGGTAATCGATAATAAAAGTAATTAACTTCTTTAACTGAATGAGGAGACTAGAATTTTTTAAAATTCAGTTGTAATGGCGTTCCACGAAGTCCAGCCTTCTCATTTAAATTTTAGCTCCTTTAATGTAATTTAGTCGACGACCTTAATTTTTAAAGCAAATTTATGAATCTTTGAGATTTACTATTTCGTTAAAATATCGCAAATTGGTCAAACGTCTTCGTAAGTGTATTTAGTTTCGATAATAATATTAACAAATTTCCCCGTATAGTACGAAATAGATATTATATCGAAATTAATAATAATAACGTCTTTATTGGGCAAAATTGGGACTAAAAAGTCTTAATAAATGAACTTGCCGTATGTTTATTCCTTCCGTCCATCCACTCACTCCCAAAATCATCTCTCCCCGCTCCATTTCTCCGAGAGAGCAGTGTCGTTATCGAATTTCGGGGGATGACCCTACTTAAACAAGAAGATCGCGACCTTGTCCCCTCCGCTGTCACGTGACCCTCCACGACACCACCCATACACAATCTCCGCACCCTTTTTCACCCCCTCCACCGCGTCACGTTCCTCCCGTGACGTCACGAACAAATAAAAGCAGAATCTCCCTCGGGCCGGCGCCATTTTGCAGACCCACCCACCCCTTCCCTCCCACGCCACCCCCCCGTCGTCCTGGATACCGCGGAAACAGGAAACAGGGCGTGGTGATGCGCCTCCCTTTATATTTATCAATAAAGAGACGTTAGGAAAATGATGTGGGATCAAAAATCTCCGTCCCGAAAAAGATACCCCTCGGTTCGTGTGGGATTCCCCTCTTACACTCGCACCTTTTCTCTATCTCTCTTCCACGCTCCCGCGCCAGCCAGTTTCGTCTCCCGCCCCGGGCGATCCAGGCAGCTTTCCTACTACGCTCTCTATCACAGTTGAGTCCTTCCTCAAAACGATCGCACGTCGCCGAAAAGGAAACCCGGAGCCAATTTTTTGCTCCATTCCAAAAACGTTGGATATATTTTTCCGTCCGGAGTGACGTGAAGAGAGCGTGGGTGCTAACTAAAATACACAGCTATCACTGGGAGATCGATCACCGTCTCCAGCACGTCTTTCTACCGCGACAAAGTAGTCAAAACGTAAAAACTGCCGCCCCAGCTGGTCTGGGATGTGACCCCAGCGACAGCGGCGGGTTCTGAAGCTACAAACCACGTGTCGCCGGTGGAAAGGTCTCGTGAGCGCGTGCTGATTCAACGTGAAGTCTCCGGGTTTTGGTTCCCGAACCGGGGTTTCGTTTACTGGTGTCTCTTGTGTGTCAGAGTGCTGAACCGAGGTGTGGTTGGTAGTCACCTGCGTAGTTAGCTCGTGTGCGTGAGGAATCCTTGTGGATAAGTGGCAGTGTGTTCCCAAGAGAGAGGCGATTCCAAAAGGTTTGAGGGGTGGAATTTGCGGAAAGGAGTGGTGGCGACGAAGCAGAGGATTATTGGCCTATTCGGTGAGTGTTACTGCAGTATATTCCTGTTCCGATGCGGCGACCTCTTCGTCCTCCCCGGTCGCTGTTGTTTATCGCAGCATTTATCCGTGAGCTACTGCGGTTGTATCGGTAGCCCTTCGCGTTGTGACCCTCCGCATACGTCCTTTGCAGGAACAACAGGTAGAATTGGAGGAGGGGAGAGTCGAGGGCTGGTAGTGAATTATGGGAAGGGGGTGTTTAGGAGGGGAGGGAGGGGTAACGCCGGTCACGTGGCGATGACAGCTCTCTCTTTCTTTGAATCAACCGTCCCTCCAGCGTCTTCGCAACTTTTATTTGGGAATGCTCCATTCGAGGGCCTCAGGCCGAGCAAACAATCGAGCGCTGACGAGCGGAGCTGGTGGTCTTCCGTGCGACCTTCCATGTCGATCGGTGTCTCCACACGCAACTTTCAGGGTTCTCATTCCAGAAATTACACGTCAAAGGAAAATGGGAAATGAGGATGGTGTTTACCCCTACCTCTTCGGGAAGGATTTCGCGAAATGACCCCCTATCCCTTTTGAAACAACTCCTACGGTGAAAGATTCATAGGACGCCCATGCCTAAAGGCGTAATTTTATTTAATTTTTGGGTATATCGTCTTAATCCAATATGTCCCACCTTTCGCGTCACGACGTCCCCGTTCAATTATTAACCCACCGCCGGCGTCGCTAGACCTGTATTTCCCATTTTACTCGCTTTCGTGTTCTTCAGGAGGAGGATTAATTTAAAATGACTCTCGGGTGCCATTTCGTGCGGGAAAGTTCTTCCGATTCCATCGCCGAATGTTATGTCTATATGCGGGTCGGGGAACATTTTTTGGACGTCCTTTACGGTCTGAGCTTTAAAAATAGCTCCTCCGTCTTACCCTCGCCTAGTTTCCCTAACTACCGAATGGATTAAGTTTTCAAGTTCGTTTCGCCTCGTAGTTCCTTTTCCACTGAGATCTCGATCTATCTGCTCGGTCTCACTCTTTGGTTTTGATACCTAATAACATAATCTATGTTGATATGGGCAATATGACTGTCGACGGAAGGTTCAAGCCCAACATTGCTAAGACACTCCGATATTACAATTCGGCTCCTATAAAAAATTTAAAGGTATAGATAATGTGCAATAAACTAGCCTAATCAGCAAAATAACTAATCCTAAGAATGAATAACTAAATCTGAAAAGCTAGGTAAAAAATAAAACAATACAAGTAAAAATAAGAGCAGACTAAAAACTAAGGTTTTCATTATTTATGTGGTTATAGTCCTTTTTATGTATTTTTTATTTCTTTTCATTAACATTATTTTGTTGGTTTTTATAATTATTAATGATTTTTTTTATATTTTGAATGCTTTTATTTTTGTTAATTATTTTCTAGTTATTATTTTGATTGTTTTATTCCCTGAATGGAAGAAAGAGTAAGTACAGAGTAAGATATATAATACACAACAAAACAGAGCGAGATAACTTTTTACAGTAAGTACAGTACTGTCTTACAAGTTTTACAGTATTTCTTAAATTATTTTCTTTTTATTTTTCGTAACGTTTAAAGATACTTACTAGTTTGGGTTCCTTGATTTTGTTAAACTCCCTTCTATAAGTATTAGGAGTGTAGCTCCAAATGGTTTCGATCTTTCATGCTCCGTCAACAAAAGAGCAACGTTTCTAAATTGCTCCATCATCGAACCAGATGAACTCTCATCTAACTTCCTGTTACGCACGTTTTATGTCGGAATGGTGATTTGAAGCATTTACGTGCTCGGGTTTGGAGAATGTTAGAGTAAAGAATGACTGAAGTGGATGGGTCAGTAAGCCATCGAGATTACTCGAATACCTGACGTAAGGGATACTATGATGGCGTGTCTACCGCGCTCTAAATATTTGAAGTGTTTGCGCAGTTAAAATGCAGTCCGAAAAGGTGAACTGCATCTGTATTAACAAACATTAACCCAAGCAGGACGCTCGAACATCGGTTTGTGGTCCGTAGGAATCAATTAATTCAACACCTGCGTTGGCGATGCCACGCGTATACCACGCAACAGATGTCGCCTACCGCGAATGCCATTCGAGTTTCAGAATTTTCTTCTCAGGCGATAAGGGGCTCATTCATTAACTACATCTACAGTTGTATTTTGAAAAATACTATGATGCACCTTATCATTATTTATTTGTATCGAATCTACGTAAAAATAAGCTTTAATGCGCATTTGTAAATCTCCATAACTTAAAAATAAAGTTGTGGTTGATATAATTTATATTTTGAGATTCTTATCTTTATTAGACCTGAAATGTATTCAAATTATAAAGGTATGTCAATGTTACAAAGAACAATTGCTTAGAAAATTGTTTGTAGTAAATATAATCAAGGAAATTCGCATGGAAGAAACTACAACAGGAATTAGTTGCATGACAACATTGTGATTAATAAATGAATATAAACCTATTGTTAGATAGGCAACAACATATTATTGATAAAGATAAATTAATTTATTCTAATGAAATATTTTTATACTATTTGTTACAATTTTTTCTCTGATAAAAAAACAAACGCATGGATACCCGTGTCGTTCTGTTTTCTAGAAACCGCTTAAAATTAAAAGGCCGTCTCTCTGATATAAACGACCTGTCAGGGATTTTCCACTGATTATTTTGTGGATAGCTATTTAGCCTTTGGCATCAGTCGACCTAGAAATAGGATTTAAATTGACTCTAGTGCTCCAATTTCATGGTATCGATGTTTGAGAATGGAAAATCACTTTTTTTACGTCGAACGAGAGCCAGACATTTGTTTGTGGATCTAATATATTGGCTCTGGCTTTTAGTCAGAAGTAATATCATTTCACACATCGAATGAGAGGAATTGGAATGGGAAAATATTCAGAGCTATATCAACAACATTTGTTACAAAAATTTCTAACTAAATCGATATCAAATAAAATTCGCTTCACTAAGATAGTTTGGTATACGATTTCTGATCAAACACAACGCAGAGAAATCTATTTTGTGAATAATTTTGATGAAAACATCGTTTAATTCATCATTGATTCTCGTTACAGGTATTAACATTTTTAAGCTGAGATGTGCTGTCTTCCAATTAGATCGTAAACATGTTTGTAATTCAGGCTTTCCATAAAATTTCAAACGTTAATGCAGAATATATGTTTTAAAAAGTTTCTTCGCTAAACCTGTACCAGTTTAAGAAAGTCAAGATAATTTAAGTGTTAATTAGTTCGGAAATCATTATTGTTTTTTCCACTACAATTGAACTTAAGTTAATTATAATTTTTTAAGCATTATGAGGTATTGAAAATCAATCTTTTGTTTTGTTACTTTCACGTACAGTTCCAGAAATTAAACCTGATTAAGAACTTATACTCTAAGGCACTCCTTAAATTAAGCCGTAGCTAATGCTAAATGTTGAAAATTCAATACAATCCTTCGGTTACACGCGTTTCCTAATTTTGTTTTTCGAATTTGGAGCGTTATTAGTTGACATAGCGTGTTTATGCTAGTCAAGACTACAGAGAAAATTTTTTATCTTCCATGTAGCAATTGTATTGGCGGATAATGAGGAATTCTCATAGTACTGATAATCTAATTTTAAAGACCTTAGAACTGCGATATGAATATGGAAGTAATGTGAGAAAGCATGTTAAATTGTCGAAAATCAATGCATTTAGAAATTATATAAAATTTGAGATCAAGAATTTATAATTTCGTACATAAGCATTATATGGTAATTAGTTACACTTAATATTAAATGGCAGATTTTAAAATAAATTTCTTACGATGAATACTTATGTGTGAGGTATTATTCACTTTGTATCCTTTTTCCATTAAAACTCCTTATGAAGAGAGAAGTTAGTTGATTAGCTTTATTATTTAATAATAGTATTTTTGCAGATCTTATTAAACCTCTGGAATATTCAAGTGGGTTTCAATTGTTATAATTATTTAAAATATTTTTATATGCGCTTAATTCAATGTAACATGTAAAGAATAAGCTGGTATATCTCAATTTTGCATATTTGCATGTTGGGTAAACTTGATAAGAGGTTACTTAAAGGATTTGCATTGTATCCAATGAGTGTTTACCATAAGCTAGCTCATTATATACCTGTATATAGACGTTTTTCATTTGAATGATTAGTGCCCGAAATTTGATTAAAGAGGTTGCTTCGAAAGTTTTACAGTAAAAGAAACTTTTTCCTAAGTGAAACAGAAAACTTCGCAAGGAAAGGACATCGATTGATCGCTGTGCAACTTGGCGATTACTTTTCCTGCCCCTGCTCAAACGTCTTCGAATCAAATTGAAAGTCCTGACATCTGGCGGGATGATGTGGGAACTTTGATCTTATCGCGAATTAGGCGCTTTTTATGTCACCATATATTTGCCTCGGATCCGCGTTCGACAAAAAAGACTCCCTTTCTATTTTATCCGCAACACTTTATTTTCGGGGATCACGTGGGGAGGATCGGAGAGAGAGGAATCATGGGAAGGTCAGGTGACAGAAGGAGGAGATTGAAAGAGAGAGAAATGGAGAGAAAGTGCTCTTTGGGTTGCTAAGATACAGGGAAGCCTCAAGTGGGATTTAGATAGCGAGGCTGATAGGGCGAAAGAATAAGTGGGAGATCATTGCGGGGGATGGATAGAAAAGATAGCGAATAGGGTCGATAGAAGGATAAAAGGGATTTGTAAAGAATTGTCAATTAATGATAACGCAAAAATGGGCAACGCGATAGAGTAATGGAAATACTGTTTGTACGATTGCACAGATATATTCGCATAGTCGTTTTTTACTTTTATTATAGGAGAAACGTTTACAAAATAGTACGCTCTACTCCTCGTGTGTCTGACTAGACTCATTATACAACAAAAACAGAATGTTTTTAATGGAAATCGATAGAAATGATCAAAAAGTCAAACTAAAATATATTGAAATTAATAAATACCACATAAAAAGAAAAATCAATAAAAAAATTCCAATAGTATACCAATTATATACTATATACAAAGAAATCACATAAACGATTATCAGAAGTATATATACAATGCTACTACAAATGAATCACAAAATATCTGTATTACACTAAGTACGATGAAATATTAACAAGCAATCAACAACAGAGTAAATTGAATACTTCATACAAAGAAAAATATAAAAAGAAAATAGCAAAACGAAATACATAGGCAAGAAAAATTCCTAGTTTAGATCCAAATCTATCTTATTAATCTGGTGATCTTTCAATACAGTATCTAATAGAAGATATTTTGATGACAAATTGGATGAACTGTTAATGATGTATTTTTATTAAGGTTATGTTTGAGTTTATATACAGATACATTACTTTAATTTGATAATATCATATTAAGTAATTTTCGTTGGCATTGTAATTAAAAATTAAATTTTCTCCTCTGTGAAATTTTTTTTCTCCTTTTTTATTTGTTTGTATAATTATTTATATCAATCTATCATTTTCATAAGAAATCTCCAAATTTAGAGTCATATATGCAAAATTTTTTAATGTTACGAGATCAGAAAGGTACTTTCAGTTGCGAGCCTGGCGTCATCTAGCTGAAGCACTAAATTTAGAGCGCAATATATCAGTTGTACGCGGATATAATTCACTGTTGAAGTTGCGGGAATTTGCTTCATTTCCATAGGTTTTGCTGTTAAAAGTTATTCTTCATTTTTTAGAGTTCCATATTTGCCACGGCGAATGAGTTATTTGGATATATATTCAGCATAGAGATATCGATACAAATATGGGAGACTCGAAGAAAATTGATTTATTTGTGGTTACGTTATTCAGTCGGTTTTGATAGCAGATATATTATCTATAGACAAAGATCTGCCATTTCATATCGTACCCAGTCTATTGTTTCCTATTTTATACCGATGAAGGGAAAACATATGTTTATCAATAAAAATGGCAATTCGTTCGTTTCAGGAATAATTAGAAGTTTACGTATCATAATTTGAATTTACTCATTAAAATACCGTTTACGTATCATAATTTGAATTTACTCATTAAAATACCGTACATACTCGAATTTAAGCCGAGTTTTTCAGCACATATTTTATGCTGAAAAAGCCTCCTTCGCCTTAACCTCTAGTTAGGGTCCCACTTACCATTTCTCCGGTGAAAATAGTCACCCGTAACCAAAAACCGGCTTGCAAATTCCTCACCCGCTCAACTAACAATTATTTCAGTATTTAACCAACTATTATTTATTGGTTATTATTGTTATATTGAAATTTATCATTAGCTGCTACATTTCCCACCATAGACGTATGCTCGAGTCGATTTGTTTTCCCAGTTTTTGCGATAAAATTAGGTGCCTCAGCTTCTTTTCGGTTTACTTATATTCAAGTATATATGGCAATTTTAATTTACTCATTAATTTACCATGTCTCCTTGGTAACTTTTGAAAACCTTTTTAATGACAAATAAAGGATCTGATTCAGCAATAGTTTGTGAACAATTATTAGATAATTAACTATACCAGGGATACCTTTTATATCGGAGCCGAATGAGAAGAGTCATTCTTTATTAGTAGCTCACAATTTAATCTCAAGTTCGTAAAAAATTTCATTTCTTCATGATTAAGGAAGCTTTCGGATAATGTAGGGTAATGAAAACATTTGTAAAGAATCAGTGTGGGCAGAATATATTATACTTGGAGGAAATCAGAGTGTTTGTAAATGGCAATGACGGATAAAGGTCGGCGAGAGGAAAATGGACTCAGATGAAGAGGAAGCGACGAAGAATGAGGGCAGGAAAGAAAGGAACGTCTCGCTTAATGTATTGGACCAGAGAGGACGTTTAATCAGGAGAGACAAAGGAGAAGATGGCGTGGAAGGAAAGAAAGAGCACGAAAGGAAGAGAGAGGAAAGCCGAAAATAGGTTCATCATACGACAAGGTCTCTCTCTCTCGTCCTCCTTTCCAAGTCCTCATTCCCTCTCAGACGTGCTTCTTTCCCTTCTTCTTCTTGGGATTTTTCTCCTTCGCTACTACGCGTCTGCCCCGAAATTTTTCACGATGCCACTTTATAACGGCTGGCATCCTTCCCGAAATCTCGGTTATTATTGTTTTACGTTCTTTTATGCGATTCCCCGGTGGACTCGAGCGGAGTATACCGATCAGTTCTGCCTCCCCATTGCGGGAAGGGGGTCGCGAAATAAAATGTTCGAGTCGTAAAGTGAATAGATACAAATATAAGGCCGAGCATTGTGACTCCGTATTATATGAAAAGTTGGCCCGGGCAGGAATTTATTAATAACCGGTTTATGCGCTCTTTGTTGAGGCAGAAGATGATGCGAGGTTTTCTAATTTTCCAGTTGTCTTAAATTTTAAAGATCAAAAAATGTAAAAAATAGTATCGTAAGATTTAGAATCAGTCATCGGCAAATGAAAATTGTTCCCCGTTAACATAATAATATCCTACTTTATCCGTCATGAAAGTCTCCCTTTCGAATTTGAATGAAAATATACCTAATATAAAAAGTATCAGTCAAAATAATGCCGATAATTATCAAAGTACAAGTCGACCTACATTCTTTTCCGATATTTTGAAAAACATGCGGAGAATGTTTAAGATTTTATCTATGAGAAATGCTTAATCAACTATTGAAAATTTCCTAGATGTTTTTATAAAACCACCATTCTTACACAATCTGTAAAAGAATACTCAATGGCTTTACTGATTGATACGTTAGATGAAAAGAGGCATCGTTTACATTCACAATTAGTTAGTTAGTTAGACCCTTTATTGGCGAGGTTAGGCACAGGTGGGCCTCTCTTCCCCCTAACCTCGTATGTTGATGATATTTATAGTTAACTTATCAGAGATTCATGTAGCAAATGACGATTCAAGTCAAGATTGCTGAAGCTACGGATCAAAAATGCATTTTAATTACCATAAAATATATTTAATTGCTTAATTCCTGAACGATATACTTCTAACTTATATTATGAAACGTAAAAGAAAAATATGTGCGAGTTAAAATAAATCAAATAACATTTGGCATGAATTCAAATTTCAATGTGGTTGGAATTCCTTTAAATGATTGAGTCATTTAAGTTTACGAATTTATTAAGAAAAGGTCATTTTTTTGTAAGAACCACTTTTTTCACGTAGTGAAATACGTAGTAATATTTCTGCTGGGAAATTGTGACATGCTGACATTCACGCAAGTAAGAATATCTAGGGATTAAATGAAGATCGCATGAACTAAACGTAAGCTGTGAAATATTAACCATAAATTTGCAAAGTGAAGACTTTTATCGTTCTTATCTTTTGATGGCATAAGAATTTGCCCAAGGATAAACAGATATGGAAAATATTAACATAACAATGTAACTGGGCCTAGAGTTAGGATCTCCCACTTTCCGGGACCTGAGAATGAGCCTCAGTCGTGTCACATATTTCACTTCGGTTTATCCATATTTTTTTTTAGATTAACGCTTTTAAGTTCAAAGTAAATTACTTTCCCTCATACATAAGAACTTGGCATTTAAAGCAGAAATTGGGAATTTATGCAAAATAATTACACAGAGAACTAAATGCTTAAGTTCTAGAAGTATTGAAAGCCTCCTTACTTTTACTCTTGATATTTCGGATTTCTCATTTTTTATTGTATAATTATTGTGCATGAAATATTAATTAGGATTATTAACCAGTTCGTAATAACGTTGCACTAAGTATCATTTTAGTACAATTCTCTTATTTAACACCTTGCTTCAGTGATTTCTAATTAAAAGTGACATTCATTAGAGATATCCTTGAAAGAAAATTTTAGAAATACGTTCACGATCATGAAAATTGAAAATATCGATTGCTGCGAATAATACTATCGCATACTAACTTTTATTAAATTTTATATTAGGATTTATAACATTACTAAAATTATTATTAGGATACACAGAGAATTCTAGATAATCTGCTTAACCCAAAATGTCGGTTCCCTCAGAGGGATTTCACGATACATATTAAATCGCTGGCAAACTTATCTATAATTCATTTATACGATGCTCGTACATAGATCCTATGTCAACCATTTTAAAATTTTCAATATTTAAATTTTATATTCTTTTATAAACTATTAAAAATGTTTCCACGTTTATGTAATAATTTTGTTTTGCTATTTTAAAGTATTTTGTGTAGTGAAATTTAGATTTTCATATGTCAAGTAAGGGAGTGAATATTTGGCTTTGTTTCTCAAACTCTTGGCTTTATTTCAAACTTTTGGACTTTAATTTCCTTCGCAGTCATTAATCTTTCCTAGTTTGATTATTACAAGAGAATAATTTACTGGCAACTGACAGCTACAATGCCAATAAACATTTCTTCTATGAATTTAGTGTCTAATTAAAGATGCTGTCTATCTTTACTTATTTCATCGACAAAGAAAAAAATACTGTAAATGTGTATACCTATATCAATCAAACTTCTGCAAAAATTGTATGAATTGATTTAATTAAAAATACAAATGAGGAAATATATAAAGGGAAATCAGTTAACAAAAGAATATCATTAGAGAGCAAAACATAAATCAGAATACATAAATTTACATAGTTAAGGGATTAATTAATCGAAAATTAATATTTCATCAAGAGAGAAGATCATAAATTGCCCTCTAATAATCCTCTTCATGCTTTACTAATAATCTGTTATACATTTCTATTTCCATACCTTATGTTAGTCATTCCTTGCAAAATTCAATTTCAGCTGCGCCTTTTAGCCCTAGCGCTTACGGTATATACTCGTGTATAAGTCAATTTTTTAGCAAACGTTTTATGCTCAAAAATCCCCTCTCCTTATAGTCGAATGGGATCTGATTAAATTAATAAATTGTTGTAAAATCAAATAAACATTCAAAAACATTTAACTTTCCAGTGCCTCAATCACTGTAATTTTATTGAAATCTATTTTTATTTTGAAATTTACCAGTAGCTGGTGCATTTCTTACCTTAGGCTTACACTCAAGTAAATTAGTTTTCCCAGCATTTTTGTGATTATATTAGGTGCGTCGGCTTATATTTGGGTTAGCTTATACTTGAGTGTAAACGGTTCTTTATTCAATAACGGGAAGAGAAAATTGAGATTTTAACGTAGCCTTTAATTGAACCGAAGGGAAACGATTTATTAACACCGCGGAATGTTTCGAGAAAAATAATTCTCTCTATAAAAAGAAGGCGGATAAACACATCTGGGGTGGGCGTGGGAGGCCATCCACTGCTCCAAAGGGAACGATGATGCTCTTTAAAGAGAAGCGGGTGATGAATGGCCGAAAAACGAATGAGAGTAGGAGAGGGATTTATGAGCAAGAAAAAAGGAGCATCGCCACCTTTTTTGTTAGCTCGGTAAGTGGAAAGGGGGGTATCGGAGGTGTCCAATCCCAAGGATTTGCCGGATTGAAATTTTGCGCGGGCCCGTATAAACGTGCGAGTGAGACGCCTCGTCCAATTCGTTCGGCGTTGGGATAGGCTCGAAGTAAGCGCTCACGCGCGTGATACTTCCTCGCAGCTGTCGCGTCTGCAGACTTTTCGAGTCCAGAGGGAGGCCTTATTGTCTCCGTCTGGCGATTCATATTCAATTTTTCGAAGACGTATCATTTCCCGAGGAATATAAAGTACGTGGATCCTCCAGCGCTCCCGAGTTTGGTGGAGTTGCCACGGGTCACCCCGGAAGTTTTTGAGCGTGTCGAACTTCGGGAATATATATTCAGAACGTGACCGTCGAGTTTTCTAATACTTCTCGGCGCTACTTAATATCTTCATGCAATATGATTTAGATGAATGTGGGTCTGCCGAACACATGGTCGCAAGGGAGTTGGTCGCGAATAACTTAAATATATGCTACCCGGATTATGTAGAAAAAAGAGGTTATGAAGCTGATAGTGACTTCAGCACATCAAGGAACTTTTTATAAATGATTACGAGATGATGCTATAAAATTAGCTGAAATTATGTCTTCTGTAACCATCTTAACAATAATATTAATAGCCCTTTATTGATAAATAAAAATATACATCCGATGAATGAACATTAGTTACATTATCTAAAACAGGAGAATCATCATTTGATAACTACAATTTTAACCAAAATTTGATAAATAAATAAAGAAATTACTAAGCACCTAAATTTTATGTTCATAGTTACTTTTAAAAATATATTTTAATTTTATATACTGATTAAACCATTCCCTCTCTAGCAAAATATGGATAGTGAGAGTTCTTTCCACATTCTAACTCTTACGAATATTCATTTATTAATACAAAGCACACGTGGCTGTTGTACTATTTGTATTTACAATGGAAAATAGCTAACATGATTTTGAAATGCGATTTTATACAAATTTCAGCTCAGTCCATGAATTAAAGATGATTTCATTTTTAACACACTGTCTTGTGGAGACTATCAGTTCATTAATTTTTTGCTTATCTTCTGCATTCATTCTTCCGGGGTATCAAGTTTTAACTCTAGGAAAAGAGTTGAACTGCTGGGTTTGAAATTTTGCGGCATTATAATTGCATACAATTATTTCCCTTAGAGTTGTGTGAATTCACCCGACAAAATTTACACGTGGAAATGAAAATTTATAGAATTAGGAAGTAAATTGAAGAAAATAGAAAACAATGTTAATATTGTAGAATTTTCTGCTCGAAAATTTTAAGGGGTTAAATAATCATGCTTAAAGGCTTCGTTTTTAATCCAAAAGGAGTCTTAAATTTCTTTATTGCTGTTTATGACAAAGGTAGTTATTAGTTTAAATATACCTAAAGTGTAAATAAACTTAGAAATGATGCTTTTTTATACCAGCCGTTTGTTTATTCTTAAGTTCGTATAATAAAGGTACTTTCATAGACATTACCAATAGAAAGATATGGAATTAGATTATTTAGCTTAAACCTTTTGTAATACATTCCTACAGAAAAATGTTCAAACTTTAACTTAGGTCGAATCATCTCGAAGTTTAGGAATTTCACGATTTGTGATTGCGATTCTTATTTAGTGTATGTAGCACCACAAAAATTAACATTAAATCTAGAAAATATGGTTATAATTCTTAGCTTAGAGACGATGCATTTATTGCAGAAAAGTTGTCTATCCAAGAGGTACTCACTCAGAATAAGGAGGTAATACGTTATCTTCAAACGTAACGATGCTATTCTTTATTTTTACCCAACGTTTATTTTGCTACATAAGAGATGATAGACTCAAGAAGATGTGGCCTATATGATATGGCTTTAAGTATATCCCTGATCAAATCGCTTGTTTACAATGAAGTACGTCTGTCCGTTGAGCATTTCAAGGAATAGGCCTGCAAGAGAGTGGTAACCTTCCGGCAACAGATTTATCCATCTGTGCCCTTCTTCCAATCACCTTTTTCATAGGCGGATGAGCATCAGAAAGACTGCGTTTCTTCCGGACAGGAGAGGGGAGTTGAACGAACGACACTGAGAAGGTACACGGAGGGTCCCGAGCTATTTCCTCCCAGCCGTAGTCTGTGTCGTGTCTATACGGCATTCAGCTGGTACGCTCTTTCACCCCCCTCTTCTCCCTCTCTGGAAGATGCTTCAACATTTCACTCGCTCGATTTTCTTAAATTAAATATAAATGCACTGATTCTACGAATCTCACTACGCACTTTCCTGTTAGTGAAATCACACGACCTTTTAACAACTTTGAGCATTAATTCAACGATTAAATACTCAGCTTCCCTCGGGATCGATCGTAAACCTTTTTTCCTGCCCGCATTTGCTGGAACAGACTCCGTTATATTTTCCTCGTCCATCCCCTCATAAAATTTACCCCGCTGCTTCCTCCCTGCCATTTATAAATCGCCTCCAAACATTCTTTCCTCTCCTAACACATGTTCTCATTTGTCTTCACACGTATAAACCTATCCTTTTCCATTATTTTTATTCTATGCCACTCCCATATCTCGGCAGCCTCCAGTCGATACCTCAAAAGAACTTTGTTTTTATTTTAACCCTCAAAGAAAGACCCTCCCTGAATAGGGAATACATCATCAAAGCAGAGTGGAAGTAATGTAGGAGAAAATGAAAAAAAATGATGACCTACTTCCGAGTATATAGCATCATTTAGATGGATAGGCTTATTGCAATTAATTTATTACGTGAGTAGTTTGAAAAATTCTTTAAATTAAATCAAATAATAGTCTTTCTTGTTACAAATATCGATACGTGTCTCTGCTTATTTTAAGAACATGTGAAAGAAAGAAGATATAGACCGAATTGAAGTTTAACTGTAAAAATTGATCATTCTTTAAAAACCTGGCATAAAATCACACAAAATTCTTCTGCTATACTTTTGCATGATTATGATGGTAGTGATGGATGATCATAGAAAATTATACGTGCGATTTACGTTTAATAGAAAAAACTTTCTGTTTTCAATATGCGTCATCAATGCTGCAACTTTCAGAGGAATAATGTTCTATAACTTTTTGATTTCGTAGTAGGTGAATCTTTGATCGTGGGAGGAAGAATCTAGCGCGATAAGCAGTCTGTGATGCAGACATTGTTATTTTCATTGTCAGTCATGGATATTAAAGTTTGCTTTTGATGATAAACAGTATTAATTAAACAGAGTTTAATTTATGTTAAAGTTTAAATGTTTTTATCGAGATGTACGTAGCAAGGATATCACTCCTAGAGTTACGCCAAATTCTCTCGCGTTCTGTGTGTTCGCTATCCTGATCCTTAGTCCTACTAACAATTTTGCTTTTCGTAAGATAATGGAAATCATCATATAACTATTTACGTAGGTAACAGATTTGGAGGAATGTTTTCAAAATGAAGTAGCTGTACGAGCAGGTTCACTGCAGAGAGTTAGTAAGCAGTTTCATGCACGTGGTTCAGAAGCAAATGGAGGAAGGCGAACGAGGGACATGGAGAGATAGCTCATGACGTTTAGATAAGGTTAGCGTAGCAACGAGATAATGGATTGAGCAAAAGAACAGCAGAGAAGGATATAGGGCGGTGGGTCCTCACAGCATGAAGAGAGGGAGAGAAGACGATTTAGAGAGAGGAAATGAAGAGAAACGGGGAAAACTTGGAAGACTGCTCGAGGCCATCTTCGATTGTTTTGTCTCGAGGGTCACGGACGAGTCCCGTTCGTTCACGATGAAGAAAAAACGTCAATGGCGCAGAGGAAGGTTGTCCCCTTCACTCCCTCGACACACTCTTAAGGAACAAGTCCACGATTTTATTCTTTCGCAACCAGTCGGTCGTTTTTGTTCTCTCGAAAAGGGTTGCAAAAAGAAAGGAATTCTCTCGAGTCGCCAGATACGCTTCGAGAAGATTTTTTCTCGTAAACATTCTATTCAACGCTTGATTTTTCCATTCCGAGTATTCAGAGGTTATTAGATTTTCGTATTCCGCACGACTTCTTCCGAGTGACTTAAAAGGCAGGAATGTGTAGGTGAAAAGATTTTTAATGTTTTCGCTCCGATTCGATACTTCTTTGCATGTTCGATAAATGGACCCCGAAACGTGCCAGCGAGTATTTTTATTGAAGTAGGAAATATTTTTTTTAAATTTTACATTCTCCTGTCTTTGATTAACGTCCATATAGGAAATTATAAATTATAGAAAAATGTTTGCTAATGCATTGAAAATAAATTATGTAACTCCATAGAAAATTACATGACAAGATAATTTAGATAACGACCAGTTCTGACTTGATATTCACTAGTTTTCGTAGAAATGACACATGAAAGAATTTTTCTATTCAATATTCTTCTTTAATGAATACGCATTTACCAATAATGAGAAACAAATCTTCGCACCGTTTTTTTATGAAAGAAGGGTCTCTGAAGTCGTCGTAATTCATGAAATATTTGTTTTTCATTGTTGTGAAAGAGAATGGACATTTGATAAAAATATGCATACCATAATTAATATTGTGATAAATTTAAAAAGAAGATAGAAGTAATCATCTTATTCTTAAATTTCAGGTTTCTTATCTGCCGTAGTTAAGTGAGTTGTAAACAGTCGTCGTAATTCTCGATAATTCCAAACAATGTCGCGCATGAGTAAAGGTCACAGAGCATGATGAAAACATAATAAATTCTTAATTTTCTTTCGAAAATACCTTTAAAACTAGCACAGTATATCACTTCGCTTATTTTTTTAATTTTTTTTATAATTCTTTCCATTCCTAAGATATATCCTCATTTGTTTTCATTTTTACCAAAAACAGGTTTTCATTTATTTTATACGTTAGTATCAAATTCTTCCACTTAAGTCTGTACATAAAGTCCGTCTCAGAATTTCTTTTTCCATGATGAGGAAATATATTAAAAAAAAATGAAACTAAATAGTATAAGAGAAAACGTATCATGGTAGCTGGCATTTTTTGTGTATCTAACCATTGATCCAAAAGTCTTGCTCTATGTGTCTTATATGTAGTGAAGTTAATTTCGTAAACTATCACTGATAAAAATGCGCATCCTGCTCAGATCTTACTTTTAACAAATTTGGGTGCTGAATTCATGTAAAATTTAATCAAATATATAATTTTCAATCCTTGTACGCATCCTTGAAAAATTTAGACATGGTCTTCCAACAAATTCTCCAAAAGGAATGTTCATTATTTCTTCACGGATTGACTCAGTGACTGATAGACCTTGTTTTCCAAAATTGCCACGATTTATTCTCTAGAAAGAAGACAGAAACCCATTTACATTGCAAGAATTAGGAAATCTTACCAAGAGAACCCATATTTTCCATGTCCAAAGTTTGCGTCTCTGAAATTGTCTATAGATTTCTCTATTACTGGTATCATAAGCATCTTAAACTAACGATTATTTCGACTGTCACGCGTGGATATCCTATCTCTTGGTTGATATTCATTTTAAGCAGTCTAATAGTTCATTAATAAGGTTATGTGCTTAATTAGAACCCATAATCTCTTTATATATAATATATCGAATATCGGCTATCCGGTAATTAAATTTACAAGTACGGGTATCAATGAATTATTTATATAATTTATCATATAAATAATTCAGTGATATTGGTTATTTAGGTTTAGAAACATAATTGTTAATCGATAGCTTTTATAGGTACTATCTTTCTCCGGCCGCAATTTCTTTCTACTTTAAGTAAAATAATTTAAAACGTGGAAATTTAGGATTTGACTGAAAGATTAATGAAAGATTGTTAAATTTTCACATAATCATTCATAGTTTCGACAAATATATAACCCGATAGTTTAAGTAACAAATTTATAATATATTTATATGATTTCTTGAGTATAATTATTTACTGGAAGCTGATCGAGAGAGCTGAAGTTAAAATGTATTCATTTATTTCTCGTGATTTGGCGTAATTAACTGAATTAATCCGTTGTAAGTAATTATGTATAGGATTAGAGGTTTAAAGGAAGTTTTGAAAATTTACATTTCCTTTGTTTCGGTAAATATTTATAAATACATTCTGAGTTTACTTGCTTTAATTCCATAGGAAATCCGTAAAACGTTAAACTGGTTTATTAATTCTCTTAGAATCGATATTGTGGACTTCCATTATACCAAACGCTCTTTCATTGCTATATGAAGTTAACTTTTTCGTCGAGAACTGCAGTATCATAGAACGAGTATCCATTCTTACAGTGAGTAATACAGCTGAGTAGGGTAAGGAGAAGTTATGACCTGTTTAATCAGAATTCTCAGGCGCGAGACTATTTCGAGGAGTACTTTACCTTTCGTTTGCGCGAAAATTCGGAATCCCGCTCGTTTAGATGAACTTTCGAGATCTAAGAACTCCGCTTTTTTTTAAATCTCCTCTTACATTTCGGAGTAAAGGAGAACTGCTCCATAACCAGGTAGGAATTGGGGCGGCAACTCCACTGTTTTGAATAACAGTTAGGGCGGAGAGGGACTTCGAATATTCTTTCGTTCGTCTGAAAGGCTCCCTTGACCGTCGTTAAGACACGAGCTGGAAGTTCCAGGTCTTATTTCGGATGGGGTGAAGTCTCCAGAGCGGCATAATAGGAATTATTTCGGTCCATTAGAGAGATAGAAAGAGTGGGCGGATAGAGAGCAAATGGCTCAGCTCAAAAAGCAAGGCAAGGAAATATTCCTGAATTACTGCGTTTCGGGATTTCTACGGCACCCTAAATTCAGACTCCGGAGCGGATCCAGCCTCATTGAAATCATGAAGATTATAACCTGCCCTCTGTGCGATTCTTCGTAATCTTTCCGCATGAAATTTTGCTGTAAGTGCGAGGTAAGGTTTACGGGACTCACGATACTTAAAAGGATTGTTTCGAAATGTAATAAAGATAAGGGAATTGGCAATGCAGATTTACGATACTAATTCGTAATGTATTTTCAACATTATATCTAAAGTTTAAATCATGTTTCTGTGGAACTGTATATACTGTTTCTTATACATTTGAGGAGCTTCAACAGATATCATAAAAGATTTAAAGACTTATTATAATATCGGATGTATGTTAATATTTGGGAGTACATGCATTTTTATTCCGCCATTTACTATATTAGAAAAATATCGCTTATCATTGGAACTCGATGCCTTATAATTTTGTGGAATATTTGAAAACAGTAGCAAGTGATTGATACATTCTAAAGAAAGAACCCATTGAAATATTCAGAATAAATTGATTTGGTATAGAAGAACCCTTATTATCAACACTTGTACAAAATCCACAAGGAAATTACAAAAGTTTACCTGTTTCGGCGCAAATCAGCAGAACAAAAGAAAACAACATAGAGCAAAGAGTAATATAAATAGTTGAATGATTTTCAATTTATTTCGTTTTTCAAACTTGTTTCACCTGCTTATTTTTATTTTTTCTAGAGTTACCTTACAAGATTTTAGATGGACTTATCTAAAATCTTCTAATCTCATTAGATCTCTTTTAGGTTGCATCTCATACCTGATACTCCATTATGAAGTGTTTATGGTGTATATTTATTAGATCGGTTGTAATAAATGGATACATCTACGAATTCATAACCTTAATTATAATTGTAATTAGAAATAACCAGCTTATTTATCAGCATGATGCTTTCACTTCAACTTTGGAGACCAGATAGAAGCAGGCATGTAGATGAACGAATAATCTAATCTAAAAATAGGGAAAAAACGGATAACAGTCTGGAATTTGAATTCCACGGAAAGAGAAAGTTGTAGAAAATTCGTTAATCAGTAAATTCTTTGAACGGCAGTGGTCTGGATCGATGAACGTCGGGAAAAGTCCTACGTTTCGGTGTTTTTCTCTGCAGTTTTTATTCAGCATCATTTTTGTGGAAGAACGCCATAGTTTCGTTTGAATGGGCTCCATTTCGAAAGGAAAAAGTAAAGAAAGATAAATAGAAACTCTTTCGGTAGATTAACATCGCATCGCGCTTGTTGCTTCGTTGTCTTGTCTAAGTTGGAAAAAATAAGCTAAAACACTTTCCATTTTATGAGCCCAGATTAATAACTTATTATGAAGAGATATTTAAAATGAAATTCAGTAGGAACTGCTTCTCTTTATTAATAAATATTTTGTACGACATACTAAAGTTTTTTCGCAATGACTTCCAAAATAAATTTCAATTACGATCGATTATCAATATTATATTCCAATTCCTTGTACACTCCTGGCCAAAATTAACGCAGCACCTCCCTAGCGATCCTTACGGACGGTGCTGCGTTAATTTTGGCCAGGACTGTACATTAAAAAAATAATTATTACTACAATACAAATATATTTTAAATTCACAAGTACATAAAAATATAAAATTCAATATGGTGTCACCAAACCAGTAATGTTTTTAACACAAATGATTATGATTATGTAAGCAGATGTGTTCATAAAGTCTTAAAATACATAGTCACATAATAAAGAATACATAGTAACAATACATAGTCACAAATATTTAAAAGAATAAAAGTGTAAAACATTTAATTTTTTTTAAATAAATAGAATTTTAATTTATAGTCATAATATAACAAAATTTGGCGCATATTTCGCACATTTGGTACATCAGAGCCTGCGCTCGCAGCGCCTAAAAAGCGAGTAAATTAAGGTATTTTATTGATAATGTTGGAGGTAATGGAATATAGTCACATTCATTTTTTGTGTAGGAAGAAAATAAGGTAAGCCCTTTACGTTTTCCAATAAAATACATAAGAATTATACTTAAACTTATCTTTGATGACTGAACCTTGATGAGGAGATAAGACTTCCTTTAGCTTGAAGTCTTATCTGACTTCCATTTTAGCTTCTTAATTTCTGTATAATTTTATGGCGATTGGCAAACATGGGCAGAATACCTCTTTCCGTGATTTGAATGTTTTTCTTGGTCTCTTTTCTATCCTTGTATTAGGATTAGAATAGAACCTCTGTGAATATGATTTTGATTTTCATTTTACGCATCTAAACGTGCAATCTGCAAGTCGCCTTTCACCACAAAAAATCGGAGTTTTCCAGTTATTTTGCTTAACTATTGAAATTAAATGTAATTTGGACTGATCAGGGAAGAAGAAAACTGAGGGGCTGATCTTTATCTTCAATTGCCATGGGAGAAAAATCGCAATTGATGTTTTAGTACAAGTGAAAATGCATACTTATTTATAAAATGTCAATCTGGAAAAATTACGCATCACATCATTTAAATATTATACCTGGTTTGATTGATAAGTTAGCTAATTCGTTTAATTAGCATATTACACAATATATGCGGGGTGCTTTCATAAATATTGCGAAAGAGATCCTGAATTATTGTTTTCTTACCGTGAGTAATTGAAAAAAAGATCAGATGATTTGAAAAATTATTGATTTCACTCCTTCGGTTACTTTTCAGCAACACAAATAAAGCTTCAGGTAACTCGAAAATGGGAAGGAATAAAGTTTACAGCGGTAGAGCTATAGTTCCTTCATCACAGAAGAAAAAGGACAAGGCTTCTCAAATTATCTCACCAATTACCACGTGAGGGTCAACATCCCCCTACGTATTTACTCTCCGAATGCAAATGGTTACATGCCTTTCTTATGGATAGAATAACCTTTCTTTAAAATCGGAAGTAAATACAAAATATCTTTAAATATCTTCTCGAGCCATCTCAATCTCATTCCTAGATAAAATCTTTAATGCATACCAATATACAAGCCATAAAGTCATCTACCCAAAGGCTGAGAGGGTCTCTACCCGTTCACCATTAGCTGCTAAAATACTCGAAGAAGATAACTTCATTTATGTTTGCTTATTTTCCCCGTTGAATTTCAACGGACCCTTCCGCTAGTATTAGGTAATCCCGAAAACATAATTTGATAGATTTATTAGTTCAATTAAACAAGAGGTTAGTGCTTGTTATTTTGGTTAGCAACAAAGTCTTCGTCCTACATGTTTTCGAGTTGTTTTGGATTTGGTGAATGGAAAGTGATATGTTAACCCTCTAGAGTTTTCAATAAATTCATTCTATTTTAATTAATTGTTACTTATCGTTATGGAAGAGGTTTGGCCAAGCCTGCGGTAGCAGTAAGACCATCATTGAACGGCTACCTTCTGGCTATTTGCGGAAATAACATTCGTATATCTGTCCCTGTCGTTGTCAGCCCTCTTAAAAGTAACTGATGACATTAGATTTACGACCGGCAGTAATTTATTCACAGTTCCTTTTAACTCATCCTGGTCCTTTTTGACATTAGAAATACCTTTGATCTTGTCGACTACTTGCTTCTACTACGTAGGATAAATGTGCTCCACTTTTCTTGTGCTAAATTAAAATGGTCTTATCTCATTGGTAGAGCCCATTATACCGATTTTAATTGGATTAAATAGTTTGGAATTCATGGCGTGAGATCATTTGTGCTGTAACTATCCGTCATAATCCAGAAATGTTATTCTTACGTTGCCTGGTTTAACTATTTTTGTGAGCAGATGCATTATTTTATTTATCTTTTTGTTTTTATGGGAGATACCCTTTCGAGGAAAATAAACCATTTGTATTGTTATATCATTATAATCATTTCAGATGCTGTTGTTTTTGAAATGAATAATGAGACTTCAATTTCAAATCCGACTCACTATTATGTGGCTTCATCCCATTCATTTGAAAGAATAGATCTATGTAATGCTCCAGAAGGCTTAAATATCCCTTCTTTAAAAAATTGAAACCAGACTAATATTCTTGAATTGAGGTTAATGTGTCATTAACAGAAATAACAGCTCTCCGTCGTAAGTTGAGAAATCCATTAACTTTTAGGAGTAAAAGGCATGATCTCGAGGAAGGAAGGCTGAAAA
Organism: Sympetrum striolatum; assembly: GCA_947579665.1. Taxonomy (NCBI): domain Eukaryota; kingdom Metazoa; phylum Arthropoda; class Insecta; order Odonata; family Libellulidae; genus Sympetrum; species Sympetrum striolatum. The sequence continues at coordinate 72,886,876 of OX388347.1, read as the reverse complement.
AGTCAATAAAAGTTTTGGATGGCGTATAATGTTAACGTTTATTCTTCGCCAGATGAGGCAATCATAACACGACGAAAAGTACTAATTATAATTCAATTCTGCTAATCATTATTTCACATCAGATCATTCCGTAATGTTTTAATGGTTGGCAGGCGATGAAATTTTAATGAGGAATAAACTGTTCATTGAATTCAACGTCAATGAATATTTTTAAGGATCAAATTGTGAATATTTGAATATCAAAGAAAATAATTATATTTTACTTCCTGCTTTTGATATTACGCGTGATTGAATTAAACCCAAAACATTGTTCTCTCTCTCTCAAATTTTTATTTTGTCATGTAAGATCTGTGTTCTAGGTTAGATTATATATATTCAATTTCATCACTCTCTGTTGCGTATAGAATTGACATTAGTGGTCATGTGTTTAGATCAGATGTGTCCGAAAGGGTAATGTGAAGCAAGACAAAGATTGAGAATGGTTAGTAAAAGGGAGTAAAATTCCTGGAAACTGAGGCAATTAGCGAGAGAATTAAGAAATAAGCGCATAACTTAAGCTATACAAGAATCAGGACTGGAAGAAAATGTTCTTTAAAATAATCAGTTTCTAAGGAGATTAATGGATCTACCATACATTTAAATCTAATTCTACATTGCTTTTATTCAGTCTCTAACTCCTCCATTTCAATGTGACTCATTTGCTAGCTAATTCATAATAGTTCCAATTTCCGATGCTAATGCGATGAAACCATCGATGGTACCAAATCTAAAATGGTGTCAGTAACATTGCCTTCAATATGCATTCACGATAAAAAGACATTCAACCCTTTTATATTCTATGTATATTTGTAAGAAATTTCTGTCAATGTATTTTTTTAGATTATGATAATGCTTAATTCATTTTCGGTATAGTTTGCAAGTATATTCACCGATTTTATTGGATTTCCATAGAAAAACGATGTCAAAACAACGAATGATATTGTATCTCAAGAAATACCAAAACAGACCATATTCGCTGGTCCAACAAAAATTTACAGAGTAAAGTATATATTTTTTCCTATATGCTTTTAATTCAATAGGGAATAGATGGACCGTTTCATTCCGATAAATTTAACACTAATTCAATTTTATATTTTATTTCAGTAAACCGTGGGAGCGAATTTTGATGAAATAAATAGTAAATATTTTATCATTCAGGCATGAATATTTAATATCAAGCCATTGAAAGTTTTTCAACGTTGGCGACATTTTTTATCGAAAATCTAATTTATTGGAAAATCATTTTGATGTCACTATCTATTTAATTAAGATATCTGAATTTTAGGTGACAACTGAAATAATTTTTTAATTGTGTGCTGTGTTTAACATTAGAAATCGTTTTGCTTTTGTAATTCGTTTAAAATAAAATGGATGCTTTTGTTTTTGCATAAACAATTCAATTAGATAATAATGGTATGATAATCGTGATAGCATATATTTTATGAAAATACTTTATAGATAGATTGCAGATAGATACAGTATGATACTTCTAAATAGAAACAGTAAAATAATGAGCTTAACTTATTAATTGTTAGCGCAAATTTCTAAGAAATGAGCTTTTAAATATTTTTGTTGCAACTAAAATGAATTGCAAAAAACATTTAAAACATTCGTTATAAAATCATTAGCGAAGTAATTCGGTCTGGAATAAATATTTTCACGTGCAATCAGTTACTTCTTTTTCTAATATTTTCACTAGAATATTCAAATTTTAAAGAGGATTTTAGGAAACCTGCCTTTGAAAATCAAGTAATAGAATCTTAGCGAATTAACGTAATTAGGAGTAAATTTTCTATGTCTGGTCTCTTTATCACAGCAGCCCATTTAATCTATTTCTAATTAAAATATAAAATCTAAACTATAGATCAATGGCAAAATCAATTGATGAATTGAAGAGGCAAGGAATCTTCTTTATAGTTAGGTAAAGATTTGTGGCCGACGGTGAATGTAGTAGACAACTTGTTTTCTTCTTAGCTAGCTTTGAGATGTTACAAATTCACTCCTGACCACTCGTCGTTCAAAACACGTTATTAGTTTAAATCATTGATATGGATAGCGATAATGCAGTTTCAATCAACGTACGAGTTTCATAATCGTTTTTATTCTCTCTCCATGTCCCAAGTTCACCACTACAATACTTGTTATTCGCAACCAAAATAACAACAAACAATACAGAGAGAACGCGGCAGGCGCGGTGGCGATACGCGGAGTATCGCCACAGATTCATTGAAAAAATGAAGGTCTGGTAATTATTATCAGATTTCATCGGTATAATTTATTTAGACGTACATACCTTTCATATGAATTTATTGCTGTACCATATGCATTAAATGGTAAGTATCAGGATGACGTCATTAGCATTAGATATATTAGTACAAATCAAATGGGATCTTCTAATATCAATTATACAACTAAGTTGCTCTCATATTTCTACAGCTGCCAGGTAAAGAAAGCGATATTTTTTTCAAATACCGTTGAAATGCTCTCATAATTAGTTTATTAATCTTGCTATTGTTATGATGACATTTATGAATTATATCGATGACGAAATATAATTAGATAAAAGAACAAGAAAGATGATTGTGCTAGAAATGAAGTTATTTTTGGGTAGGAAAGGTTACGGTCTTCAAAACACTGACAATCTTGTCCCGAAATTCCTCAAAACTCATAAAAGCGTTCAGCAGAGCGTGTGCTTGATCCAAAGAGGGCCAGTGGCCATTAAAACCATGTTGGAAATGATGGAAGGGGATAAAGGGAGGGAATGAGGCTTAATGGATCCATAGTGTGGAGCAGAGAGGCTGTAACCATTCCACGGAGAACCATATCGCCTCCATAAAACCCCATTTCTCAGAAAGAATTTTTCCCGCTCGCTATGAAATCCATTCGCAAGTTTCATTGCTGGGGTGTGTTTCTTTGCGATTTTGCTGTAGCTTTTTGGATTCTCTTGGATGTTTCATTTATGAGAATCGGAGAGAGTACAGCAAAAGAGACATTTTAGTTTCATCTTCTATGGGAACAAGTAAGGGAATCCTTTTTTAGTATAACCTTTTAATATCTAAGGGTTGTAATAGATGGAAGATTTATGAGGTTTATTTCACTTTCCTCGCATATGAATGGTGATTATAATTAACATTAATTATATATATATATATATATATATATATATATATATATATATATATATATATATATAATTAACAGAGAAAAGCTAAATTAATATCATTCAACGTTAAATCACTTCATGAATTACTTTATCAGAGGGCCTCTGCGGCTTAAATTTTCTTTATTTAATGATTACTCATGATTTTCATCGGCATTATACTCTCCCATTTCTTGATAGTGTTTGCATTATTCTCAGTAATAATCTTGTTTTCTGTAAGATTTGAATCTGCTAAATTGACCTAGACTTTGTGGTAGTTCTCCATAATAAAACTTGAGTAAAAGAAGAAGAACACCACAAGAACCTTTACCACAATAATTTTATGCACTCACGACCATGTTTTAGATCTACAAGATCACCTAATGATGATCCTTTAGATCGAAACCACGGCCGTGAGTTAATAAAACTACTGTGGTAAAGGCAAAAGTGTTCTTTTTCTCAAGTTTTATTCTGTAAGATTCTGATAAGATTCTAACTTCAGCTTACTGATCCTATTGTACATTGTTTATATCCCGTCCCCGTCTTAGTCGACTAAGGAAGCAGAAAAATAATTAAAACCTATTATAATTTAATTTACATCTATTTTGGTTTTTAAAGTAATTAAATGGGCCTACATGAAGTTTTTCTTTCAAAATATCCTTTTTCATGGACATTTATTCATATTTCATGTCATCATTTGATTATATTCCTGAAAGCAATGGGATTTTTGTCTGACGAGCATGTGAACGACATTGAGTCCCAGATGCTGAGAGACATTGTCGCCATTAAAACGTAATTTTATCTTATAAATTATTATATCTTATGCATATCTATCATATCTTTTTCTGAGAGAAGGGAATGCATAATGTTAAAATATTTGAAGAACTTTCTGCAATTTTTCCTCACATGGAAATCTTTCAAATATTAAATTTTTTCTTTATATTATTAATAGTATTTTTCCAATGAAGATATCGTTGATACCGCGGGTTCTTAAATTGTTTTCCTTTCTCAGAAAGCTAGTAGTTGATGCCAAATTCATTATTTAGCAAGATAATAATTTTACTAAAAGCCTCTTCATGGCTTCATCGATGCTTTTTTGCTTCTTTGATACAAATCATCGTATTACATTTGTCATCGACAATCATCGAATTCTTTCTTCAAAAAAACACAGCGTAATCCGCGAGGGAAGGCGGAAGCGATATCTATTTGAGGACATTCGTTGGGGCGTTATCCTCAGCGAATTTTATCCGCCGCAAAAAGTCACGGATCCCCGGTAGTATCCCATTAACGTAAACGATTTCCAGACCGAATCAATCACAGCTCGTGGAAATGTGATTACCTCGATGAGTCAATTTGATAAATTAGTAGCCATTGGCTTGTGCCATCCACTCAGGTGATGAGAGTGCAGTCCGAGCCAATTACAACCTAAAAGCTTTCCGCTCTTCCGGTTTCATTAATTTCGTCCGAATTTCAGCCTCGGAATTAGGAAATCAAAAGAAAATATGTACATGGAAGTCCAACGTAATCCGTCTGCGGAAGGCAAATGAGAGTTTCAAAACTTTACACGGTTCCTAAGTGGGGATTCCGGTCGCAGAATGAGTTCCTCGAAGTGAAAATGTCAATTATGATTGTTTTCTAATCCAGAAACCATTATACGAATTGCTGCAACCTTTTCAATCTAAGGATTAGTATTTAGAATTATCGTGCATTCTCAATGCAGTTGTTTCTAATGGATTATAACAACCTATTCAAGTTTTTCGAATGATTATTTTATAATTCTCCATTTCCTAGAATAGGTTGTTCTACGTAAGAGGATTTATATCATTCATCAATAGATTGGGAAAAGAAAAATATAAGTGAAGGGAATAATTTAGGTCAAATTACAAATTAGCTTCAATGTATGGACTAGGATCAAAGAGCGTCATCGCATAGGCGACCGAGTTTAATTAAATGAAATGGAATTAATAAGAAGCTTTGATAACCTTATTACTTAAAAAGGAATATGTTGAATCTCTAGGAGAATTTTATTTAGTTTTATAATTTTGATTTTTATTGAGCCGTGAAGAGACCAAAATCAATGAAATCGATTTAACGATATCGTTATCATTGGATTAAATAATATGCTCTCTTTAGTGTTTTGACACACAGTCTAATGATGATGAAATCACCCTCCAAATAATTTCCGTGTTTTTGCTCCGTAAAAGTTTCATTCAATACTCCTGTTAGTTGCTGTACTCAATAAATTTTGCTTACGTAAAAAATAAGAATAGTTAACAACTTAGAAGAAATAAATTAGGAAAATATATCAGTAAGAAAACATAAAAAGCGTTAATATTTTTTGTTATTTTTTCTACCCTGGAAAGTTTTAAATAATAGGCAAAAATTATATTAATTCGGCTGGGAAAACTATTTGTAATCATGCAGTCTCTTGTTTATTCTTCATTAATAATTCTATGCTAGGTCATATTAATATATCAATGGAATTTATATTACACGTATGTGCCATCAGATGAAATATATATGCACGTATTTATCATATCTTATGATGTATTCTCTTATGCTAATAACATCTCTAATAATAGTCCCGGCATAGGATTCGAGGTTTACATTTCGCAGCTAAGGTGAGGAATTTCGAAGGGACTATTTTCCACCCAAGAAGTCTCGCCTCGTTTCCATTCAGGTGTCGAAAATAAAACGGTGAAATGCCTACTCTTTGGGACGGTCTCATTTAGAAAGCTCGACTTGAAAAACATTCTTCTATCCCTTCAGTTTCCCCATCAACGAATGAGCTGAAGGGTGGAGTATTTTTTCCAAAATCGGTATTTGTATGTCTCGTCTATATAAAATGTTTTAACTTTGTCCTCTGAAATATATTCATTTTTTAATTCTGTGCTCGATGCTAGATTTGAATTACCGATAGTTTAAATTCTATTAAGTCAGCGAGTCAGACCCAAGGCTTGATTTTATTTCCACTTCCCGCTGAAAAATCTCGTTGACGGTGAGCTCTTGGTTGTACTAAGCCTTGCACTCATGTAAGAGAAGTGTGCAGAATGCTTACCCGTTATAGTTACAGGTTTCTGTCTGATAAGAGAAACTCTAAGAATTAAGATTGAATACCTTTGCGTCTAAAAATATGGCGTGAAAAACTCCGCAAAAAGTTCAATAAAAATCATAGTTTCTGGAGTTCAGGGAATGTGCCATTTACGTAACATATTATTCTGTAAATCAACAATATGGTGATCTTATTTAGGAGTTGGTACGTAAGTCATTTGCTTAAAGATTAAACAGCTCAAAACACTCATAATAATGCACTCTGATCACAGAATTTCCATAAAATGTTAGAATTTAATAGTAAACTTACATTTTATTAAAAAAAGAAAGAAAAACACCAATGCTTAAAAAAATTACGTTTATAGGCAATCGGATATTTTTTATGTATGTGTTGAAACTATGTTTCTCGATGGTGAATTTAAAACATTTAGTTTACATTTACTGCGAAAATTCTTCTTTTTATTAAGAGAGGAAAACTAGTTTCTTTTCATTGCTCTCGTTTGAAATACTTCCAGCGCTGTGTCGTCATAAATATCTCCTCGCCTCAGTCTGAGAAAATAAATGAATTGCACGAAAAATGGCACAGAGATTTTCATTTGAATAAACAGCTGAAAGACTGTAAAGTTTTATCGCTGCTGAAACCATGATTTAGATACCATTAAATGTACAGTCCTGGCCAAAATTAATACATCACCTCCCTAGCGATCCTAGCGATCCTAACGACCGGTGGTGCATTAATTTTGGCCAGGTGTGTACTATCCTCAATTTACTAAACACTGCTTATTTTGCAATTTCTTTCATGTTAAAATTTTCTTCACCTAGGAGAGCCACTAAAATGATTTGAATTTTTAAATACCAATGAAGATGAATAAATGATCTCGTGATTGTTATTTGTGCGTACATATCTCTTATATTTCGACATCTATCTATATATTATATCTATCTGTCAATATGACCATAAGCGGAGATTTCTTGAAGTGTGTATTCGTATTAAGGCGTCTAAGGTTATAATTTTTACTTGCTAAGAATGACTTAAGTTCTTGAGTTTTACCTTAACGAAATAAAATTCATCCATTTGTATCGAAATTATGCCATACTTTCGGCTTTGAGTAAACAATGTGTATTGGAATGGATTAACATATTACTAGTGCTGTGTTTTTTAAGAAGGTAGAGGATTCTGGATAAAATGCGTTATAAGTACACAAGCGGTCGATTTCAATTTAAATAAGGACTTGAATACCGTTTGATGTCATAAAAGGAATTTCTGTTATTAAATCTTAAGAACTGATCGAATGCTATTTTGCGTTTCGTTTGCTGGGATTATTTCTTCAGCCACCCCGAGTGTCCTTTCATAAATTCTACGTAGTATTACGAAGTCTTACAATTCGCTGAAGTTGGGATATGAAAGGCAAAATAATATTTCAATTCTTAACGGCACGGACTTGCGTAGAATTTTCCTGGAACAGCAAATATTCTTCCTCTTTCCCTCACATGTTCTAGTTCTGCGTAAACTAGTCGTATACTAAATAGTCGTAAATAACGAGTTCTCTTTTTCTCGGAAGAATACCAAAAACACTCGTAATGCAGAACTCGCGCAAGGAGTAGCCGAAGCAATAAATCCGCGCCCATAACGGCAATTGGGGGTCAGCACATTCAATGAATCGGAACACAAGGATCGGTAACAGGAGGATTAGATGGCTAAACTCCCCCCAGTCTTATGATCTCCCTCAATCTTCCGAGTGGGGTCTCACGGGCGAAGGAGCATAAATTATTTTGAGCCCTGGAAGCAGGAGCGGGTGCGCAGACTATCCAGCGGTCGCTTGAAACGGATTCTTAGGAAGGGTTAGAGCGTGTGTAGGCCTTGGCAACCATTACCGATCTCAAAAATAGAATCCCTCCCCTCCACGGACCGGGAACATTTCTCTCTCTCTCTCCTCGCCCGGATTTCGTATCCCGCTTCCTTCATTCCACCAGCCACATGGTCCTCCTCGAATTCGCGATATATTCGCGCCCGTGTTTTTTCTCTCAGCTGCTCACTTTCTGAGGTATTTGTAAAGTAATTCGATATTTCTGTTTGACCCATTGCTCGTTCTATTGCATAGTTATTGCCAGTAAAATCGTGGATGGAGCTCTATTAGAAAAATCGCACGCAACCTTCGGTAAGTTAATCCTTTAATCAGATTGAAAAAAAAAGATGTTGATGCCCATGAGAATATCTTTGATGGTGTATCCTGATCTATATTTTTTATATGAGGTCAATACTGCAGAATCAATAGTGAAAAACAAACTATTCCTCATAAATTAAGCATGAGATCATGAAGAGATAGCGTTGATAATTTCGGTCCTCACTTGGTGGAAAAAATCATCGAAACCATGGTTGTGCGTGTATGTATTTTGTGGTTTTGTATACATTAAAATATTAGATCTATTATTTTTCTATAATTATGTGCTGAAATGATAACAGGTTTTTATCAATAGGGAATAATTTAAGCAGTAACGAAGCCGATCGATAAAATATTTTACCTCGAAAGCAGAAATACATTGGGTTCATTTAATATTTTTCAATAATAGATGATGGTCTGAATTATGTATCTGAAAATGTCATAAAATTATATTTTATAAGATTGACTCTTCCGATAAGATTAATAGTTGACGAATAGTTTATTTGGAGAGTCTTAAATAAAACAATTTCGTAAAACGCAAATCACGTTGGAAAAAATTCTTTCCCTCAATTCTAGTCTTCCTTATTCTCACATGCATTAACTAAAATTAATTACAAGCCTCGTGGACCAGTGTAATGCTTAGCTGCATATGAGAGCCTTTCAAATTGCAAATCATTACATTGATTACTCAAATCATAGAGGTTTTGCGTTCCATAATCACCATCGTTAGCCAATATGCGACTTACCGTGAGATGACACAGACCCGCATTTGCAGGCCAACAAAAGTTGGTAAGCATCCAATATGTTTAGACTTCCTTTGCTTTTATGTAAACATTTAACAAGATTCTAATAATTACTAAGAAAGTTCGAATTTGTTTGCCAAATTCGGAGAATATCAACTAGTATTAAGCTGAGAATTGCTATAATTTACTTAAAGAAGCCAACACCCCTCAGAATCGATAATAAATAAGCCTTTATTTAAGTTACTTTTAATTTTACACAAAAAAGGAATTATCTGTATTTCTATTACATTTTTGGGGTATAAAATATGAGTATTCTTTAGTATCTAAGGGAAATACCTAAAAATACATTGCCTCTTGGATTCAATTTGCTGGACCGCATTTCATATTTGCTAATGGAACACCTGTTCGGTGCTCATCATCACCGATTGTGACTAATGCAGGTATAATTACTTGGACGAAAATTCTCATAACTTAACACCTCTTCACAAGATTAGCTACTGAGCCGTTTGATACAGAGAGCGTAGAACACTAAGATTTTTATTTACATCTTTCCGCTTCTATCATCCATGTAAATAAATATAATATCTAATATAATAAATAATTAGATTTCTCGTTTGACGTAATTTACTAAACACTTCATTATAATTCCTAATTCAATTGGATGGAGACAGAATGAATTATTTAAACCAATTATTCGATAATAGTGACATTTGGAGCTTCAAATGACTGTGGACGGACGTTGGATTAATATATTATATCTCTCTACTGTAGTTCTTAGGACGATAAATAATGTATTCGTGAAAGAGAGGTTACAGTTCAATCATATGATAGATTTAAATTCTTCTTCTCAAGTTCGTAAGTACCTTCAAAACTTCGTTCACGTTCATTTGCCTTTCCTTTTAGATTAGATAAGGGATAGCAAGTCTCGCATGAGAGAGATCTTGCGATATTTCATAAAATAATAAATGGGAATATTATAGTTTGAAATCGATTTTAATTTCATCTCATGAGTGATGTGCTAAAGTTGTTGCTATCGATGAAATACTACCCAATTAACTGAATTAACTTTTGCAATTTGGCGAGTGAATGTTTAAATTGAAAAGTACGTAAGATTGGTAGCGCCTTCTCAGCTCCGTGTGCCAAGAAAATTCTTTCCGCTTGCCAAGGCCGGTTCGCCACAATTGGATTAGATTCTTAGCTTATTCGATATATAGGTGGCGATTTTTTTAAATTGGAGGAGAGGATGGAAAAAGGAGCTAAAATTACATCTCTGCAAATTACAGCTCATCTGTTTCTCTTCGTGAACTGTTAATTGTAGATAACTGCTTCCTGCGCTTTATACGATTAGGTTCTTTTTACTCATTCTTTTCATTCTTATTTTCGCTTAGAATGGTAATTATTAGATTGATCGAAATAAAGCCATAAAATACTAATTCATGTTATCTGAAGGATTCTTTGGGATGTTTTCCTTGCGGATGATAAGCTGTCTCATTAATTATTATTGTTGTTAACTGTTTGGAGTTGAACGAAATACTATACATTGAAAATTATAGGAGACGTAATGAAACCATGTTTCACTTTATCTTAAGCAATTTTCGTATTATTTGTACGTGATGACCGGTTTTGACTATATTTAAACCGCAAAAACGTAGGATTTAACCGATGAAATATTGTCTCTATTGTGATCCTGCCATTTTCCCAACTAGAACTATAAATATCTTTTGATGCGCAGTTTTGCCGATTCAATAATCGTTTAGATACAAGGAGACTCAGTGATTTGCTGTATGGCAGCAGGTAGGTTGTTATCTGTTGATGTAGTAACTTAGCAGTTTGCTATTAAAATCAGAAACTTAAGAGTTTTTACCTAATCCTATTCTCATTACTGTCTTACGTAATTCATGGTAAACAGCTTTGAAAAGTGGAAGAACGGTTACCTTTATTTCATTATCCAGTAGAAAGTTATACATTGCTGATCCCTAAAATATGTAGGTTTATAGGAAGTTGATTTGTTATGTAGGGAGCATTTCCTTGTTTGCAGAAAGTTACAAACACGGTATTTATTCATAGATCGTTGAGAACATATCCTCTCTAGCAAGACGCTAATTTAGTGATTGATTAATCTAGATAGGGGTCGTTAAAACGGCGTCTGCGTAATGCGCGTGCATATGCTTGCAAACAAACGCCGCAAACAGGGAGTAGCAGGTTCAACCTTTCTGAGGCCTCCTTGTCTCGACTAATTGCCGGGGTAATTTAGCTCCTCCGATGCTCATGCGCCTATGAGACGGAGGAAATGAGATTTCACCCAAAGAGAAAACACTCCTCTTAAATGGCGCGCCTTGCGGAAGGCGGTTTTAGAGAAAAGGATTCTTTTGTGAGTGGGAGTGGAATATACGATGGAAAGAGGCGCCACTTTGCGGTGGCTGCGGAATAGGGAAAGATGGAGGTTTTAAGGGGTTAGATTGGTTGAAAAGAAAACCACGTTGATTTGGCCACCAGGTGGCTTTTAAACTGGATGCATCCGGAAATGCGGTGGGGAGAAATCGAAGCATCTGCAGGTTATCCGGATCTGATGCTTGGGATCGGCTTTTAAACCCACGGGAGTCTAAAACCTTAGAATAGTTTATTTCGCTAAGATCTGCCCGCTTTGGAATACAAGCGTTGCTATAGATAAGACGATATGATTTTAAAAGAAACATAAACTGATTTTCGGCTCACTTCAGAAGAATTTTTCATAGTTAACGTCTCATATGATATTTTAAGTATTTCTGTCCCTACTAACCTAATTATACTTTATAACATAGAAAACGTTTGTGTACACCTTGTTTTCAAATTTACACATAAAGGTGGCTTATGCCAAAATAGTCATGAAAATGAATATATTCATTAACTAAATATCGTTTAACAGGAGCAAATATTGGAATCAATGCCTCTATCAGCGTAATTACCGGAAAATTAGCTTATTATCTTCAGCAATTGCATGCTTCATTTAACATATCATCTGAGAATTTCTGCTTTTTGTTCATGTAGTTTCCGCCAAACAATTGCTCAATACGGGAAGGGAATAATTGTAACACACAGCTACTGTAAAATATTCATAGATATTTATTCACCTCCAAGAAAGTCTTAATACCTGAATTCATTACGTCTACTTATGTAATAGAATTATTAGCATGAAAATTACTCTGATATCGGAAAAAGAAACAAATTTTCTCTGTAATCTGTACTGTATTGAGAATATTAGCTTTTTCATTGCAATGACCGCAAAAAATCGCACATTTCTACTAGAGAAATACGCCTCGATGTATCGTGTTAGTTAGTGTTGTGAAAGTGTGAAGTGTGAAAATTCACGAAATAAATTCAATGAAGTAAATGTTACTGAAATGGGATTTATTTAATATTATCTGGTTCACTTCTGAGTAGTCTGTTTAAGTCAATATTTTGATAAAATCTACTACTTCGGCCTTGACTTTGTGGTAGTTCTCCATAATCAAACTTAAGAAAATAAGAAAATAAGAAAAACTTATACCTTTACCACAGTATATTTATTAACTTACGACCATGGTTTCGATCTATAAGATCATCTTCAGGTGACAGGACATGACAAGTACAAAGTATTGACGTACTTGGGAGTCAGTCCTCTCTTGATGCACTCCGCGTTGAACATGATGTTCAATGATGCGATGTGAAACTTTATCGAAAGTTTTCGATAAAGCTTGGCCTTAAAGGCTGTACTGCCTGCGATAATAAAATCTACTACTTCGGCCTTGAATTTGTGGTAGTTCTCCATAATCAAACTTAAGAAAATAAGAAAATATGTGATATTTTCCGAAACATTGCTAATCAGTGTTTTTAAAACATTATATGTATTATAATTAAATTCACCTACTCGCGAAAGTGCATCCATTCTTTTGTGAACAACTCCACTCTGATGAACAACTTTAAATAAATGCAAATTTAGCATGTCTCGTGTAGTCCGAAGATGTACTATCTTCCGACGAAATGAAAAAGTTGTAGTGGGCAGTCATTTTTCGTTCCTGAAGGAGTGGACCGTGAAAAAAGCCCAAAACTATTTGTTTTCACTTTAATGTATGTTTTTAGCCCTAAGGGCTAGGTCAAGGGGGCGTAAAAGAAACAATAAAAGAAATAAAAGGCAGAGAGGGGGTGGGCCGTGGAAAGATGGCGCCATATTACGTCCACTAATACGGACATTTGCATGGAAGCCGTCGAGTTGCGTGTGGACATTGAGACCACGTGCGTAGGATTTTATGCGGGCGTTTACGTGCTTTAACTCTGCACCCTCGTCCTTAACCCCTCCCTTTATGTGCCCTATGCCTTTTCCCTACAATCCTTTATCTCCCAGATGCGCCTTTTTCCACGCAAGCCCACCTACAGATGCTGTTCGTCCAACGATAGGTGATATTTATTCATTTGCTCCCGCAGTCCCCGGAGGAATTTTCGTGAAGACCAACCCAAAGAATTAGCGCGATTTTTCTCAGAACGTTTGTGTTATAGTATGCCCATATGTGTGAAGTAGCTCGCGTTAAACGGATTAAAGTTGATGTGCTCCGTGTTCCTGAATGTTACTTGATAATCTCGAGGGATTAAATGCATTTGGACATTCATTGGAAACAAGTATAGCTGATTGTGTAGGATATTTATTTAACTTAGAGATTGTTGCATGTATTAATATATCCAACTCATTGATCAAAGGGTATATATGTATTTTCTGTAAGCATTCCCTTTTCAATTCATTGCATAGCTCGAAAAATCTTAAGAGTACGATTTTTTATGTAATTCCTTAAGTACATGATTGAATTATAAAAGGAAAAATATCTTATCCTCTTATAATATTTTTATTTTTAATTCTTGTTCCATTCTTGAATATACCGTAATACCAGGTGTCTTGAAATTTAGATATTTATTGGGAATTTAGTGTAATATCGCCACGTAATGTGACAATTCTTCTTTATTACTGTATAATTTTTGTAGTAGTCATATTTAAGAAATACTCAATGAATCGTAGGGAATAGATTAATTCACCTGAAAAATTTGTCCTAAGTTCTAGTCTAATTTAATATCTAAGAAGGTTGTGATCGCATCATTTTAATATTAATCTCAGAGAAATATATCTCTTATAAACCTTTTCTAGCAGCTGCTTTTTTATTCATACTTCATAAAGTAAGGTGGAGTGGAAAACTACATAACGTAGGAAATGACGATATGGATTCCAAATGACCAAAGACACTTCGAGAAGTTAAAAAAAATGATTACTCAGAGTCGTTAAAAAGACGTAAAAGTATGACGTTTTACGAAGCGGTGGAAACGGCATCGCATCGGATGTATTTATTGCTTCGGGATACTTCTCTTGACGTATAATCGACCGGAAAGAAGTTCTTCATTTCGTTTTTTTATGGCGGCGTAAATGTTCGAAACAGGCAGCATTACACAAATAAACGGCCAAACCTCATGTACGGGGCAGGAGACTTCGTACAGAAGCATAACCCTTGTTTAATCTCCAACTCGGACATGCTTTACGGCATTTTACTCCGTTTCTTTCTCCGAAACGGATAAAAACAGCGAAAGCCACTCTAACCTTGGCCAGACCTCCCAGAAACTGCCCTCGAATGCTATTTGACCAACCCTCTCCCTTCGCGTCAACCCTGAGGCAACCCCACGGGCGACCCCGATGGCCTTTCGTTCACGTTCAATCTTGTTTCACTTCATTTCATTTGCCAGCCTTTCACGTCTAGTCCCAAACATTCCCATTGCCATTTATCCCTTTTCCATTTCGATATCTTTCCTTTTACTTTACAATTGTTTCTGATGAAAGAGTACAAACATTCTTCCACCAGGAAACAATTTTCAACAGCTGAGGACTATGGTCTTCAGATTTTGTTCGTAACATCTTATATCGTGCTTAAATCAGTTGAAAATTTTCAGAGAAACTTTCTGAATCTATCAGCATTTTATTTTTACTTGTGTTACATATAAGTAATATCAAAATAATAATTTGATGCAAACTAATTTGTTTAGCTAGTCAACAATCTCACATTATATTTAGGGATCATGGTTAATTTTTCAGATTTAAAAAGTAGTAACACCAAATTACTAAAATTTAAATTATTCGACGCTGATACTACTGCCCCTTACTCGTAATCGCATAATCTTGCTAGGAGTTAATGAGTCGATTGCAATTTTTCGTATCTTTAATTTGGTGGTTGTGATATAGTTAATAAGAAGCTGATTGCAAAGAATGGAAGATGTTAATTTACTTATAAGTGTAAGTAACTCGGAGTATTCCCTTTGAGAGGTTTCATTAATGGTTTATCTTCTCAACTTTGCTATATATCACATTGAACACAGTACCCACCGATAAAGTGAGTTTGATTTAATTACTATCCTTAGGTTTAGAGAAAAAACATAGTTTCTTCATTATATTCTCCGCAGAATGGGGATTTCACCTTAAAACTTTTAATATTACTGTACCGGTCATTAAGGAGAGAATTTGTTATCAACTGATACTTAAGGAATGGGCAAAACGTTCCTAAGCATACATTGGGGTTATTGAAAATTTGCTATAGCATTTTTCTACGCAATTGTTTTAATAAAAATCTCGCATGTTCTATTATTTTTAGTTTACCGAACGAAAATCGGATTTCTTACCTTTTCCTTTCATTTTCTTCATATTTCTCCACCCCTGTGAGTGAAAATATCTTTCTTTTAGCGCCAATGTTCTAGGTCATCCTAAGGCAAAACTATTCGTTTAATATTTCTTAGTGCTCTTAGTACAATCATTCAGGCTATCCTGATGATATCCTTCTTTTACTATCCTCAGCATTTTAGCAGTTCATTTGAAGGTTGATAACTAAACTGACTTAATTATAAGGCACGGAATAATGATAATGGTACTGTTATCGTTATCATTATTTGAGTATTTAATTTTAATTTACATTGACTTTTTATATTGCTCTTTCATTAAAATTTAAATCGCGCAATAATATCTATGTTGATGATGATATGAATGATTTTCAAATGTTACGTCTCAAGCCTTTACTACTGATAATTATATCATAACGGAAATTTTAATTGATTAAGAATAATGATGCTATTTTCCACCAAACATACGTTAAATCAAAGGAAAATGGTTGTAAAAACATCTGCAAATATATATGTTGGATTTACACTTCATCTCGGCCAACTTTTTCCTTTCTTAATGTTCTTTTTTTCTGTTAGATTTTTTGCTAAGTTGTATAATTTAAAGTATTTCCTTGTGTTTAAGTCGTCTCCATTCATTTTCTCAGATCTCCTTCCAATCTTTGTAACCCCTGTCGGTCCGCATTCCTTTCATTAGCCATTTCCAATTCGTACGAGTCTATTTTGCCTTCCCGTTTCCTTCCCCTCGTTTCTTTTCCTTATCCCACGTCTTCTTTCAGCGAGCTCTTTCCGCCCACTCTGCTCCTCATTACACGATCCCTCCCATACAGCGCTTTCCGTTCCCGCAGTTATTCTGCGAACTTATTGGCACTTGCCAGAGAGGACGTGGGAGCAGGGTGTAAATTGGCGAATTATAAAACAGTCCCATTTTTCCTCTCTCCGAAGACTTTAATTTTTCCTCTTATTGGATCCTCAAGGCGGCACATTTTTCCATTAAGACAGAGTGACACGGTAACATTTAATAGAAAGGCGGAGTTAATGTAAGGACTTTGTCTCCTCTCGTGGGCTTTATTATTTTGTTCAATTTAAGAAGTCCTTTCCGTCGTCGAGGGTAAATGTTTAATAACAAATTTAGTTATTCAATTAGAATAAATCATATGGGCTATTTATAACGGTCTAATATAGCCTTGTATTGAGATATTGGTTGAGAGGTATCCGCGATGATGATGCAAGGATTATGCTGCGATTATTTATGGCTAAGACTAGCGAGATTTAGTGAAAGACATTTCTGTGATTTAGTGATGAAGATGTAGCCAAGTGTTTGCAGCTGAACCAAGTAGAAATTCATCAATGGTCCATTGGATGGTATACAAACAACACGGCGAGTATATTTAAATGGTATATGCAGCTGACTCAAATGTATCAGGCCATGTTTACTTTGTTGGTGTTCCTCGTGGGAAAGAGAAGCCAAGTAAGTCAGAAGTGCAAAGTTTGCGAAAGCGTCTTCGATGAACAAATTCATCGTTGCTAAGTTTTTTTATGTATTGATAAGTTTACACAAAATTCGACATTACACTTTGCTTCTTATCGATGCTGTTTATACATTACGCCGTCGAATATCACTACGTCAGGCATATGATTAAAGGGCATAATCCATAATACCCGTAATTAGTGGTGGACATAAAATTTTATGGAATTCAAACAAAAAATATATTAAAATGAAGATGAAAAAATCTTCATAGAATTTGAATGAAATCGGAGGGATTGATCAAACAAGAATATCATAATGAAAACTGACAATACAATCAGAGACAAAAAGACACCGGTAACTTTCTACAAAAAAACCTAATGCTGAATTCAAGCCGCAATCATTAGCAAACGTATCAATGATAATACTTCACAGGTAAAAGATACATCGAAATAAGCCATAATTAGCTTTTTATGTGTCTAGACGTTCACAGCCACATGCTCTCTTAAACTGTCCAATGAGTTGTATTGTCCATTTATTAGATATTTCAAGAATATATGCATCACATTGCTTACAACTTTTCTTCAAAATATATTTATTTCTCAGGACGTTCTCAAATATCATTATTATAAATTTTACATCTCGTGTTTCCAACATTTAATTTTTTTTGAAATATTTTTAATAAAGATTTCTGATTCTCTTTATAACACATAACATGTTTGCCCCTCGGATATAATTTATAGAAATTTTCTTTCCAGAGGTGAAAATATTACCACATTTCATCTCACCTCAAGGACGTTAATGAGTGGATGACGCAGGGAAACAGCTGCTGGCAACATTTTTATTAAAATTCGATTTAAATTACATCCCTGGAATTTGATGAAAAATTAAAACGATATTCCTTAGCCAGTATAATTTAAGCGTTCTCATAGAAGGTCTTTGCTTCATCGATGTAATCCTTGTCCAAGCCTTCAGAGTTTTTGATTTTCGTTTCCTCAATTTCATCAGCGTTGCTCCGACGTGCAATTTATTTTTCCCTGAGTTTTCATTACGTCCTTTGTTATCGGCAACGAAATTTTCGGGGAAATAAGATAAAAAAATGCGAAATTAAAAATCTTCCGGTACGCAGCAAGAAATGAGATTATTTTCTACTTTCAACCCGCCCAGAAAGACGGTGTATCCCCTCACGTTGTTTTTCATCCACCTTTGGCTCATTTTCTCGGCGTACGGTTTTTAAATAGTCCCGCGAAATAATTAATTACCGTCCAGTTTATTGTTCCATAAAGCATCAAAGGAAAATATTTCCAATTAAGTCGTTTTAATCGAGATCTCGTTAATAGGGATCTCGTTAAAGACGTCGAAGGCTTGCAAGATACAGATATCGGCATTAATTACGCCGCAATGAGGCGAGAGTTTTTAATTAAAATCTTTTTGTTCCGATCGACCGTCTGGGAAGAGCGATTTATTGCCGAATTAATCCCGCAGCATATGTTTCGGTTTCCCCAATAAAAACAAAGTGTTTACGAGAGGTACTATCACTCTATTCCTCCAGAGGGGTTTCTTTGTAAGAATTTATTAGCGATGCAAAGGGAGAAAAGAGGAAATTTTCCTCGTTTTTTTAATTTGGCGGAGATCCAAATTCCAGGAGTTGGGCTGCCCACGCTGAGAAACGACTTCCTTGTACGTCGGATCTTCCTGTTAAGCCAGATTCGTGTTTCGCAATTATATCAAATGAGTTCATTTAGGTAGCATGAAGGTATTAAGATATTTTGATTGTCATTTCAACGAAATTATGCTGTACGAAGATTTTATTGCTCATTTGAATAGAACTTGGAATTTCATTTATGGGTATGATATAAGTTAAGGCACGTCATTTAATCGTATTGAATTTAAAAGCGCGTGCAGCTATAAAAAATCGCAAAGAACTTGTCACATTTAATAAGATAACATTATTCTTAGAAATTTAAGTCTCAATTATAAAATAATTGTCATAACTGAAATCGGATTTAGGATCTAACTTATTCCAATACTCAAATATATGTTGTTCTAATACGTTAAGATAAATTAGCGAAATTAACATTTTTTAAGCGCATCTATCTATTAAATTCTCCTCATTGTAGACATATTAAGCTTGTCAACACCTTATTGAAGGCTACTATCCAGCAGAATAATCGTTCCAAATTTGGATTCTACGGAAATGAAACAAAGGTCAAATATATCTCCTATGCCATTAATTTGAACCCTGGATGAAAATTAAGATTTAGAAAATTATAGATCACGTTTTCTATTTTATGATTAAGCTTCATTTCTTCTTACATAACCTTCAAGTGGGACCGGAGAGTGCTCTATTAAAAATGACAGACGACTACATCGTGTGTAGCTTAGGCTAAACATTGATTGTCTCTATTTTTACCCGGAAACAAAGTTGAATGAAATCTTCCTTCGTAAACTATTTAATATTTAACATTTTCAAGGTACTGTATGATTTTCAGTGACTGGGAAATCAATGAATGGAATTACCTGAGTATTGCATGAGCTTAACATTTTCTCTTGCAACCGCGATTTGTTTAGGTGGATAGTAGATTTTCTAACGAAAAAGTGTTCATTAGGATCTCTATTGCGTATTTCCTTAAGCGGAAAATGTTTCTCATTATCTTAACATTATCCATGCTCTATGAGTGAACCATATTGTCCTCCTCTATCTTGTGCACTTGTGCGCTGGACTCCGGAGTGGATATCTCAAAAGAGAATTGGGAGGATGAGGGGTGGTTGATGTTGTTGCTTCTGGGTTACACTAACAAAGGTCCTCTTCGGTGTTTAGGGAGATTATGTAAGCTCTCATCGGCTGCAGAGCTGGTCTCCATAACAACGAAGGACGCTGGAAATCTATGCTAGGGGATCGCAAAGGCATGTTCCGCCTACGGAAATTAGAGACATATTGAGTATCGAAATAGGAGAACGTAAATCTTGTCATTAAACATAATAGAATCAACACTCATTTATACAGTGAGTCATAATAAAATGCCTTTACACATGGGGTTCCTTCTTTTAAAAGTGCTTGTATTCAGTGCCGCACCAACATTTCACATACGACGGGAATGCTTTTTGAATTATATTTTGAGAAACTTGGGCCTGTTTGCGAAAGATCCATAAAACCTACATTTTTATATTGAATAATAATAATAGTCTTTTTAAAGAGAGTCCCCCTGATAGCCAAGCGGGTATCGCTTTCGTCCTCGGTGATAGAGATCGCGGTTTCGAATCCTGGCGGGGACTAACGTCCGATTAAATTACCTCAGCTATCGAAACACCTTCAAGTTCGGTACCAGACTTTATCTAAATGAGAAATTAATTTATAACGTCACCACCCTGCACAGTTAATGAATACGGTAGTGCAATCAATTATAATTGACATTGAAATTTAAGAATAATCATTTATTATTTTTAAACTAATTGTGAACATTTTAGCTTGAAGAGAGAATCCTGATCATGACTAAAAATAAAATCTCCATTGCTTTCTTGTGGTTTAATTTATTGCCTCCATGTTGCGACCTCCGAATTAAAGAGGACTCGAGATGTTTCTCACGGCATTTCATTAGCGCCTCTCAGTGCCACCGAGGGGTTTTGAAAGCCGTAAGGTGGCCATTATTATGGCGCTGTTCTGTGGGTGGAGGGTGAATACAAATAGACCATTGCGCAACCACTTGCTCACGCAAGATGTTTGCTCCTTGCCCTGCACCTGTTTCTTACCAATCCAATCTGTTTCCACTCTATATACGACTCTCATTGTCCCCTTACTCTTCCAGAACATATATGACTATCATTCTGCAATAGAATCTCTTTGATGCCGATTTGCACTAGCTTTTAGGTTTCAACGTTGAAGGAGACCGTGATTAAAATATATTAGTTCTGTAATAACTATCCATTTATTCCATTGGATTTCTATGCTATTAATCGGCATCTTTAATTGATTTCAATGATTTTTTAATCATTGTGATGGAATAAATTACGAAATTGAGTAGTTTCTAAATATTAAATGATGGAGTTCAGATGGATCGGTTGCTTCTGAAAAGAAGTTGTACATTAATTGAATAAATTAATGATTAAAATTAAACGAAATGAAGAGAAATGCGATCAAAAATCTATCGAGCAAAATACTCTATTAAAGTATTCAATTGTACTATACGTACACATTTTTATGAAGTATAGTTTTGTAATAATTTTTCCAATTTTCAAGTATATTTAATGCATGATAATAGAGTAAATACTGCACAATCGATTTCTATTCCTCGATTTCTGACAAGAGTCCCTTAATGAATTTATCAACAGCGAGGATATATACTTAACGTATAAATTGCAGTATTTGCTGGGTTAGTGTAGATCTGGGATTTTTTCGATGGAGCATATTTTCAATTTAAGCTTACACTCATCTTTTTGCTCAAGGAATGGATGTGTTGGATACCTATCCTTAATTGTTTTTTATAAAATATTATAACTCATCGCTAGATTGTTGTCAGTTTTAGATGAGATATTGCCTCTATGTTCAAGGAAGAAATTGCAAGTCTAGAAGTTTATCCTCAAATATAAATAAAAGTGGCTTCGCTAACTTCCTCCATCTATCTCTTATCTCGTGAGCTTCGTCAGTTATTTTACTTCTTTTTTCAAGTATAAATATCATTCTGAAATTAGTTAGCGCGATAATTATTTACTTAAGTTTTTCATCCATTATGTACATATAGTGAATAAGCAGTTATAATTTTATAATATTAACTTCCTTTTATTTTAATGCAGGAATTTATGGTGAAGATTCACATGTATAAATTAATAAACAGGATGGAAGAATGGATATCTCCCTCACATCTAGATAGATATATTACATATTTTGCCATCTAAAATCAACAAATTGTAATATGGATAACATCAGTGAATAGGAGCACTCATTAACGAAATTATAAGTATATTTCATCCCATTCCTTCCTCATTTTTTTGGAGAAATTCCCTTTACAGCAGAAACATGCACGCTCGCATTTTTCATGCACATATTTGTAAGAGCCACGGCTTTCTCGCGCACTCTTACGACCTCTCGTAAGAAGATTCTTGCATGCCTACGCAGATATTTCGTAGTACGTCTTTTTTTAGCCCAAAATGAAAAAAAAAACAGGAGTGTACGAGTATGAAATTGCTTGGACAAAACCTCGGGGTGTTAAGAGGGAGGCTGCGCTGAAATAAAAATCCTTTTTAGAAGATCTCCCGGGAGAGATTCTGATGTTTTTCTCCACGCGATTATTTTTATCCTTATTTGTTTCTTTCTGGCGGAGTTCCTCCTCAGGATTACGGATTCCGTCCAAAGGCAGGGAAATGAATGTAGAATAAGAAGATTCTACGTAGTATTAAGGGAATGGGGCCAGTACACCATTTTTATCAGCGGAAATTCTCGCAACGTCTTTACGGCAAGGCTGGGAAGGCGTTCTTTTTTTCCTAAAGGGACGCTTTAACAAATTTCGCGTCGGATTATAACTGCATGCATTTTTAAAGCTGCATAGGTGGAAATCTTCATTACGTTAGCCGCAGGAATTTGTCTGCTCGGAATTTTTCGGATTTATTTTTACCCTTTCTGTCCGTAATTTTCGGGTGAAAAACTTCTTTTTCTTCGCCCCGAGGCAGAACCTAGGCGCTGTTGAAAGAGAAGACAAGGCTAGGAAGCAGCTTTAAAAGGGGCACCGTTTTTAGTTTTAATTGCTCTTCCGCGTTGGAAATTTTCCGTGGATAAAAGGAGTGGAATATTGTTTGATTACCAAAGCACCCGTGTTTTCTTTTTGGGCGTCATTAATCGATTCCTTGATGGAGATTCGTGTAAGGCAGAGTAATTGATACCTGAAATCCCCGCGGAAAAATCTCCGCAATCATTAACAACCGCGCTTTACGAACCTTGCGGACGTAAATTCTGGCTCGTCGTCTTTGGAAACTGATTATTGTTGCTCTCGAATGAGGTGTGGGTGTGTGTGTGTGAATAGAAGTGAGCGTCTCGATTCAGGCAGACGAAACTTAACAAATATTTGTACCTATTCCTTAGAGGCTATCTATAATTCATTGGAAATTAATTGAAACATATTGCAGATTATAAAATCCAACACAATTTAAGGATTATCACATTTGTTACCGAGGTCATGTGAAAATATTTATGAAAGTATTATCAACAGTAGAGTGAAAAATAACTGAATTTTCTTATTACCTGTACATACATTTTCCTGTCACTATTTTTCAGATACTCCTCACAGCCTCCTAAAGAGGTATTTTGGTAAAATATATTACATCATTTGCTGCCATCACCGAAAGGCAGCTTGCAAACTCCTTTCATAGACATTGACGTAATAGTTTTATAGTTATTCATAAACTAAATTCATATAAACCTAATATTTCCACCCTCGTTTAGTACGATGTGAATGAACAGTTAGCATGAAGCTGACATTTGTGCATCAATTTTAATCGATAACAACCACTGAAAAAGTGATTTACAATATAGTAGTAACAGACGGTAGAATCAATTCCCCACGTTATACTTAGTTGTATCAGAATTGCATTAGAAGTGAGTTGTATCAGTTTGTTTTAATGAGTCGGGTAAGGTAAAAGAGAATAAAGTTATTCATAATAGTTTTTGCTTCTATATTCCTCATCCTCTAGGTATGTAGTTTACATATGTAATTCGATAATATATGTTTGTTGTGGTTGTCCAGAAGAGTCTAACCTAAATTGATATGCTTCACTTATTTATTTATTAGTATCTTAGCTTTATTACAATCACTCATGGGGTCGGTAGATGATTTTTGTTGATTGGTGGTAACAATGAAGTGTGATTTGGCACTAAATTTTTATGTAAAAAGCATTTTACTGTCGCCAACCCTTTACGTCACTTAAGTAATAGAGAGTAAATAAAAGTTATAAAGACATTTTGAAGTAATCGTGTTGTTGCTATAGGAATTATGTTGCACAAATACACTCGTCATTCAACACGATTTCAATTCAAAATGAATTCATAGAACTCCGATTATAATTTAGGATATAATTGTCACTGTAGCCATAGAGAGATCTTAATGCAGCGGATAAACCGTTCGACAAAATAGCGCACTGTAATATTAACTCAATCATTTTCATCGTATGGCTTTGGAAATTTATCTTTCCCAGATAACAAAGCAACTATTCGTTGGTCACACGGACAATATTACTCTTAAAGTTGATGGGTACATCGCGAAAGAGGACCCAGGGAGCATTCTCCTTCCTTCATATTGACGTAGAAATGTCCCTTTTCCATCCCTCTATACCCTTTATGTCCCTCGGAAAAGAAGTGTCGCGAAGCTCCTCGCAGACCCAGAAGCAAGGGTCAAGCGGACGAAAGCAAATAGTTCTTCGGCACCTCTCCTTTCTCCGGCAGAATCCTTTCTCCCCCCAATGATTCCGGGGGCCATATTTATCCTACCAGCTCCTTTCCTCCAAAACCCCTCTAGTATCCACAGATGGAAAAGAATGGGCGAACACCCGAAGAAGCAGGAGGTTTTGTGAGTGCCCCTGAGGATGACTATGGAAGGGGCAGGAGGGAAGGAATTGGCCGTTAGAGAGAGAACAATTGGCAATAGCTTTTCGTTTGCTTCGACAACGGGGAGCGCGGGAGTAAAATGGGGCAGGGTGTCGGAGGGTAAAGTGTAGTGCGGAGTTTCGTTCAGAGAGGTCTCTGTGTGACTCGGGGAACCTCTGAACCCGTTAACTCCCTGGGGTTTTAAAACCCTGTCCCTGTGAGCTAAGATCCTGTTGGAGGAAGGAGGGAGATTTTGCAGATTCCGGAAAGGGTGCGGTGGAATCATTTGCGGAATTAGATGAGATCCATTGGGCAAGGGGTCGACTTGATCCTGGATTATTTTTATGGAATTCATTCTTTATTTTCATATCGGTTCCTTGAAGAACAATCATGGTCTAAGTCAAGGGCATTATTTGGTCGCGATATCAATCGACAATTATTTTTGGGATTTTGATAAGAACGAATTCAATGCTGTATTCTAATGAGAGTAGTTAGGAGATTAATTGGTAGTACGATTACTTCGAAAGAGCTTAAGACTTTGTATTAATTTAAAAAATTAGTTAGTTTAAATGCCGTTAAATTTGGTTACGGAAAATTATTATGAAAATATTATCTTGAAATTATTTTGCTTGAATACATAAAAATGTCAACTTGTTTTAAGTTCATAAGCTATCCTATTCAAGTAAAGTATTAGAATTATAAAATGACTGCCAACTTTTATTGATTTTACCATTGCTGTATGTTGTGATTTAAATTTAACTTGTACAAGAAAGCGTGCTCCTTAACCTTAAGGTTGTACAAGAAATGAAAACAACGAAACGACTGGGACTCAAACCCAGGCCTTCAACTTTCAAC
Source organism: Sympetrum striolatum (assembly GCA_947579665.1). Lineage (NCBI taxonomy): Eukaryota > Metazoa > Arthropoda > Insecta > Odonata > Libellulidae > Sympetrum > Sympetrum striolatum. The sequence goes on along the minus strand of OX388347.1, from coordinate 72,861,195 downwards.
GAAATACCATTCCGCTTCATCTTCACTATTGCAAACGGGAGCTACAGTGATGTGTTGTTTCTAAATGAAAATCACGAAGGAGAAATCTTCAACCGTGTATTTGAACTAATGATACCTAAATGTTGAGATTGAACTATTTATTTACATAGTAATGCACGTTTTTTGAACATGTAAGGAAGAACTCTATGCTATCAATCACAATCACTAATATGTCTATGAGATAAAAATATTGAATATTAGTAGACGCGAAGATAAATTACTCCAACTCGAGCATACATTTTTAAATGGAATTTCAATTCGATAATATACATAATAATTTAAATGTACTTATCGAATGCAATATTTGATTCTTTGGTTCCATTAAGATTCCCAGTATAACCTTTTAAGGACCGTAGGAGAAATACAATTGAAATACCTTTTGTTTCTTTTAAATTCTGATGATTTAAATTTGAATTAAATTATGATAACAACTCAATTATTATGAAAATGTACAGCCTAATTACCTAGGTATTAAATTAGGACAAATATATCCCTGTGGGCAAATCATCATTAGAAAAGGACGAAGGTTAAACCAACCAGAATATGTCAAATTCATGGGACATATGTGTCCACATTCCCTCCTAATAGTGTTAGTAGAAAAAATCCACGAAATGATTCACAAGAGAAGTAAAGGTGTTAGCTGAGTATGTGTCACTCAATGGGATTCAGTTCACTTCATGAATAATCGAGTACACACTGAAAGGGTTGACTCGATAATTCTTCCGAAAATCAAATTTAAAACTCTGACAACATCATGAAATAGGAGAGTGAGGTCCAAATTATTAGGTTTACGAGTTCGATAAATTTTAATATTCTTTACTCATTCAATTTGCAATAACTATAATCATGCAGCCTCATTGAGGATGCACGCGCCGAGCAAATATGGCAAAAATTCCACTGTCAAAAATACGCAATAATGACCCTCGACATGACCAAATCACGCTTTTTTGCACGAAAACAACGAGGGGGAGGCGACGCAAAAATCGGGGGGGAAATTTTCCGCCGCATTATATTCGACGGAGCTTTTTATTTCTCATTTTCAACTTTTTGGTATACATCTGATTTGTGCAAAATCAATGCCCAACGGAATAAAAAAGTTTCGACGAATAATGCATGAGAACATCCTGTGCTCGTCCCCTTTCTCTTTTTCACTCCATCCTCTTCCCTCTTCTTTATTCTCCGTTTATACTCATTCTCCCCTTAAGCCCTTTGCCTCCTTTACTGCTTCTACCTATCATCCAGATCTCTGTGAAATTCTAAATTCTGCCTATCTCCCCCTATCCCCTCCCTTCTTCTGCAACGAATACAAATTATAGTATATTTTCTACGGCTGTCATTCCATACTGTATTTATTCACCGGTAAAATACGTCACTTTTACTTTCTCCATATACGTAGTATGGAGAAATTATTGTTTTCATGAAAAAATCGACTTCGAGATTTCAACGGAAATACATGTTTTTGGGTCCCTAGAACACGTTTTGACCATTTTCGGAATGATGTCTGTGTGTATGTGTGTGTGTATGCTTGTGGGCGCTCTAACGGAAAACTATTTGCCGTATCAATACCAAACTTCATCCATAGCACTTTGGTTGGTGTCGTTAGAGTTGATTAGTTTTTGGGGTAAATCGGTTAACCTGAAGTCGAGCTTTATTTTTCGAAGCTCGTTTCCGTTTTTGCAAAATTCCTCCATTAATCTGATATTTAGGTACATACAGTTATCTACAAAAGTTACAAAAACTGTATTTTTTATATATTACCGGCATAGGCTCCTTTTTTCAATAAATATGGAGAAATTCATGTGTAGGCCACATCAGATATTTTTATTTTTACTACGATTTCAGATATTTCTCCTCTCCTCCTAAAGGCCTTACTGCTTTACATTGAATAATTTTTTTGAAAGGTTTTCTGAAAGGTATGTTTACATCATTATTTGATTACTGCTAATATATATTTTATAAGGGAAGTGAAGTATTTTAATTTATAGCGAATAGCTTAACTCTACTTCTCCGCCATTTAAACGCATTAATCGATACCATCATTTACATAAGGAAGAACTTCTAATGCGGAAATCGACTAATCAATTATCGATCCATTTTGAATTGGTGACTACAATGACGATATTTTAATACATCCTCATTCTTTATCCTTCATCTCTAGTAAAATTAACTCATTGATAGCTCTTTCTAACTCCCCTCTTTCTCGGCCTTGGTGGTAGAAGAGTTGTTACGTCGTTCTAGCAACACTGCTGTTGGGTTCAAATTCTAATTATGAACTGCTATTTTATGTGCGTTGATGTATGATGGATTGTTTCTATGGTCTCATTGGAATTCAATCCTCCAATTAAGAGCATTTATATTTATTATCATTAGCTTTCTTACAATCGTAGCTAATATAAAGGATCTTTATTCACCTTTAATAAATGTTTGGTTTGAGAGATCTCAGCCACTAACCATTCCAATTACCCTCTCCCATCTCTTCTTTTCCAACCTCATCATCCTAACTCCTTTCCTTAACTATCAGTTGTTACGACTTATGGATTGTTTCCGTGTCGAATATTATGCATTATCATAGGAAAACCTTTTATTTTCTCTTTTTACAATTTGACTATGTTTGAAACTTTCTTGTCACATGCAATAACTTTATATAACCGTATACAATAATAATATATACATACAAAAATTGTCTAAATCTGATGTTTAGTGAAGGAAAGTCTGTTTGTCAATACAATTTAAATAAATTAAATTCGTGTTAAAAGTATTTAATTCATAGATTAATTTTTGCCCCATTTTTATACGTAGAGGATCTTTGGGATTTGTAACATTTTTATAAGCTCTTGTTTACAGGGATTCAGTTCAAGTTTTATGTATTTGGAAGTGTTCAGCTTTTAAAGAGAGCTTATGATTATTTACCAGAGGAGTATTTATTTTAGGCACACTGCCAAAACTCAACTCGTATCTGCTTGCGAATCATTTTATCATATTTATCATGAAGACCATTTCTGGTGTGAAAATAGTTTTGTGAGACGGGTTACGATATGAAAAACATCGTCGTCTAGGGAGCTTTTATCGTGAACCAGGGTTTAAGGATTATCTTCCATAAAATGAAAGTTCCTTATTTTGTCTCTTTAAGAACTTTTGAGATCTTAAACAGTTCGACTTCGATAACCATAAACTAATGAAACTGCTCCCACGAATCGCCTTCCAATGTTCTGAAGGAATTGTATGTAAATTAATTTTATTATTTATTATCTAATCTATTTTTAAATTTATAATTGTTATGTTAACTCAATGACGATGTGGAAATAATAGAATTTCAAACATTTCTAATACTTTTATTCACACGGTAGATGGAATTCTAATTTAATTATTATATTATTAATTAACTAAGTGTTACTTATGTGGAAATCCAACAATATTACTTTTATTCGCGTGTTATAAATTTGCTAATTTAATTATTCATGATTTGTTATTCTTATCAAAAACTTATTCTACTTGTAAATTTTATCAGAACGGAGAAGCGAAAAATAAAAAAATTCTTATTATTTCAATACCTATTTCTTCTCCAATTAACTTCTACCATCTATTTCGGAACCGTTCAAAAACATCTTTGCGTCTAAAAGTTTCCCTGTCTCTGCTAATAAATTAAGTAACTTTATTTCTCATATTCTGCTTCGCTATCGATCCTATTTTTCCAAGACTTTCCTCTCTGTGCGTTTTTATAATCATTATTTCTTCACGTTTCACCTTCTCTCCCTTATTATATTCATTTATGATATTAACCTCTTTGTTCCCCCGCTTAAAATGGAGAAGGCTGTGCTGAAAACTCATCGGTGAGGTCCGTTAACATTTTTCATTCAAAGATCTTTCTCTTGGCTTTTCCTTTTCTGTCAAAGTAGCATGATTTCACAATGGTGGAGGTTGTTCCTTCGACAGGAGTTATATCCGCGCAGTGTAATGCTGAACGTAGGCCGCATAAGCAGTGTACTTGGGAATAAAAGATGGCAAAGAGGATAAGGAGAGAGTCGGGAGAGTGATGCGTGGGGAAAACACGGAGTACTCGAACCCCTTTGTGTACCCGAACACACACCGTCAATTTTTTCAGACTCATTTTGTTTGTGTTAGGCTGTCGACAAGGGGCAATTTTTCAAGGATCGCCGGGGAAACAGGTTTTAAAAACACATTTATTTGGATCAAGTTCAAGACAACTCCCGCGCTGTCGGCGGGCTTTGTTGTACTTGGTAACTGTACTGAATGACTCCATGTACTGGGGTCCCAAGAGATTCGAACTTCGTTGAATTAAGCCATATGAGATATTCCTTGAATTTCCTACTGTATTCATTGCTGTAAGAATTTCATACATTATTGATATCCGTCTTTGGGCATCAATTCAACCATAAAAGCCTAGTATTATGTAGTTTAAAGGTTCATAAATTCGACGTATAACCGTTTCTTGGCAGTCTCGTTGAAGGATAGATATGTTTCCTTTTACTTAATTACTCTAGAGCTTTTATTCCATATGTTCATATTGGCTATCATAACATATTTTGTCATTCCAGCAAGTGTCATTTTCGAAACAATTTTTAGTTATTTGAATGTTCTATTTTATTTTATTATTATTTTTTTGTAATTTCGTCTGAATGTTTTATCTTATGTTTTGTCTTATTAACTGTTTCCTCACGGTTTACTATTGTAGTTTTTCCTGTTTCTAATTTTTTTATTATTAATTTGTAATTTAGTTATAATACTATTGCTTTTGTAATTTCCATGATATACACAGCTTTCTTTAACATATTTTAGCTTGTACTATCAGTTGCGCAGGTTTTCCACACCCCCCTTCCCTGTGGGCGTTTTCCTGCAGTAGATATTTTTTCCTAAGATTTCACTTTAGGTTTTTTTTACTTCCACTCCTCCTAAAGTTTTCCTCTCTATTTCTATTCACATATACACAAGTTTTTATGTATATAATACCATTGACGAAAGGTTAGATGAAATAAGAGACTATTCAGTCTCTATCTCGCCTTTAATAAAATCATTAATAATAATAATAATATTCTTACGGGAAAATAGAATTTTGGATTACACGGTTTTGATCGACGTTTAGATTTCTATCATCTCTATTTTGCTTTAAAATACATTCTTTAAATATAAATACTTCTACCGATCTCGATGGCATGAAAACCAAACAAACATTTTGGTAGTGCTCTATGAAAAACTAAATGGTAAATTATTTCCTAAACTTTAATTCTCCTTATTTTGATTTTTTGATTTTGATTTGATTTTATATTTTATTTAACCATAATGCAAAATATTTCCACGATTTAATCTCTTTTTTTCTTTAAGGTGTTATTAAGTTCAGTCTTCACCACATTGTGTAACTGTTTCATTTTGTGTTAAGGAAATTGGATTGTTTGAAATTTTCTCATTATCGTCCTTAATTCTTATTACTATTTGATTAGAATATGCAAGAAAGTAAAATTTATTCAGGAAGAGCATTGTTTTATTGCGTGATTAATCATGGTAACATTTACGCCATGATATTATATAACAATCATAATATTAACTTATCAGGGTCAATACAGGTTTAATTAATATAAGTTCATATTCAAATATAGATACTATAATGAATCATTTTAAAACCTTTATTTAATTTTGTCATTATGCTATATATTATATTGGGTAGTAAAATCAATTATCTTCAAATTCTTCAAGAACCAATGCACTTTTTGTAGAACTAGGCTCAAGTCCAATCTAGCTAGACTTTCTATGGTTTTTCTAAAGGTTTTATTGAGATTCGAGCAGTTTCTTACTTGTTGCATGCGATGTTTTCCTATTCATCGATGCAATGAAACGGAGTGAAAGAATCAGCGTAAGACTTCTATATATTTCCGAGGCATCGCTAGCGAAATTAATCACGGAAACGAATTTAAGGTAACGTAGCCCTTCGTATGCAAAATAACAGCATCAGAGCCCTCTGCTAAAGGATTCTAGAAGCTCTCTCACTTTTTCTCGTTCTTTCTCTTACGAGATATTTATAGTTCGACAGAATCCCTCGGTAGTGGAATTTACGATTCCAGCCTGGACTCTCGTCCTAAATGCGGAAATTCCTTACCTCAATTTTATTTCGGTCTGTTGTACAAAGGAAAAAATGACGTTCGCTTCCTACTGTAATTGCATTTCGGAATAAATTTATAGTTCACAGGTTAACTTAGGTTCAACCTGGTTGCAATGGTACGCCACAGCAATAACATCAGACTCTACAAGGTACTTGGAGGTGATGTGTTTAAGTTAAGGAAGGAAACCTTCGTCCAGAATGAGAAGTTTTGTTTGTCGTTAAAACATTACATTTCTGCATCATTCTTTTTGCATTTACTCCCTTTGCATACTTTTTATAATTTCCCTATTTACCGAAATTTTGGAAAGATCCAACATTAATTCTATTTGAATGGTCAACTTTAAATCTTGGGTATATTTTTTTACGTTAAAATTAATATGAAGAAAGCTAACTTTAAAAATATCAAATTTAGTTTCTCTCATTATGTCAATTTAAACATTTTATATATTCTTTTGCGCAATATATGTTGTTTTTATGTCTTCATCATCGTATGATTAAATTTCAAACGTTTTGATTTTTCGCAAAAAATTCTCTGAATCAGAATGTTATGGCTAATAGCATTGTAATTTATTAAAATCAAGATGATCATCATTAATTCTGCATTAAAATTGTTTATTAAATTATATTACACGCACGTTATACATACCTCCCATATTTGAGATCGTATATATGACGTATATAGAAATACGGGCCCGAAATTTTCAGCTTTAGTAAATGTGCCATAACAAATAATTAGCAAAGAAGAGGAGTATCCTTTTCTGTTTCACTGCCATGAAATGAGACACATTTCATAATATACATAATATCAGGCTTGAATGTTGACTAACTTGTCTTTGTCGATTACAATCGAGATTTCTACTGTTCATTGATAGTTGAGGGTGCGGGTATGCCATTTCTTTTAGATTCTTGAAGAGAATCTCATTATAAGATACAGGTTTGCTAAGCATCTTCCATGGATTAGCTACAAATACAACTAAATCTGAAACAAGAAGATGTTATCTCCTTTTGTATAGTATCTATGTTCAGTTGATTTTAAAATAATTTACTCTTGAAAATGTACAAAGCAAGGGAAGTATAATCCCATCTATTTTTTTAAATAAAGAATAAAAATATTTTCCATTTTTACGATAGGCGTAGCAAAAGTCGTTTTTCTTGTTCACAAGGCATTTCCTACTAAAAAAACATTTCGATATTCATTAAAAATCCCCAAATTGATATTTTACAAATCCTACATACTATATGCTCTTTATAATTATATAAATATTAATAATAATAGATTAATCAAGTTTAACTGCAATTCTTTATCTTCTACTACTTACTTGCTCACTACCATTAATATTTAATAGTCTGGATACTATTAATTTTGGTCTCTGTAGTAGCTAACAACCGATAAATATATCGTACTTCATTACATTAAATTTTCTATGACGAATGCAGATTAAATTTCCAAACTATTTCTCCCTCAACACTATTCAACCCTTAGATGTTACAATAACAAGCCTTTTTGCCTATAATTAACAATAGATACAGATTACAGAATGATGGAGGATAGTCCTGGAAAGGTTGACTACTACAAAGTGGATCACCGAACTAGAACATCGCAATCTCTTTTCCAGACTAGCATGTATTTATTTCCCTTATCTAAATCCCTCAATATCGTAGGTTTCTGTTTCACTAACGCTGTCCCATATCCTGTCTTTTGAAACGTTTTCCTCGTCTCTTTTCGAGTACCCCCTGCTTGGAGTTTCTTTTCAGAATTCATCTCTCCACATCGCTACATTTTCCACTTCTTATTCCCTATCCATATATATTTCCACATTCGAAACGCGATCAATACAAGAGCTCTTGGAAAAACGTTTTTCCGATGTATATATGTATGATCCGTCCCGAGAGGTACATCACGTTTGTATCGACTCTCCCCTTATCTCTTGTACTGGCAAGTGTCCCTTTCTGCCCAATATCATCCGGGTGAAGATCTTTTATTTGGATTCATAGCTTTGCGATTTCCCAAAACTACTTCCGAATCTGTTTTTTATTTAATATATTCCCCTTTCTGTTTATATTTCCGAGTTTCTCAGTTGTTTACTTTCGTATTAGAAGCTTTGAGTTTATTATATTTATAAAGTACGTTCAGCCGCAAATGGATTTGCGATTTATGAAAAATAATAAAAATTTGATAGGGAAAGTCTTTGATGGATTTCGTTGGTGAAAGCATGATTCCTATATCTTTGATTGATTTTTTTTTTGCACTGCCAATGAAATTTTAAATGGAAATAATTGATTCGCGATGACTATTTAAAGACTAGAAGTGTCGAAGTTTTGTTCAAGTCTCCTAACGCTTACATTCTTCTTGTTTTGACGTCGTTTAAATGACTTGGTGTCCTAAATTCAACGTATTTATGCGACTTTTTATGGAGTTATTTTTCATGAACAATTAATAAGTTCTATGTGAATAATTGAGTTCCTTTTCTTTCACGAAGAATTTTATATGTATTTAGGATCACTGATTTAATATAATACTCGGTATGCTAATTATTTATTCAAATATTATCTGTATTTCGTTCCCTTCATCAGAAGTAGTAATATTTATTCTGCCCTATGTTAATCCTTATCTCGTGCTTGATTTTAGGGAATGGTTATTTAATACGTTACTTTTATATAACAATGTAGGAGATCAGCTGTTATTGGAGTCCATAATGTATTTTAAAATATTATGAATGTCCATTTTTGAATAAGGCATTTAATTATCATGATTACATGGATTTTCTTTCTATTTTTTCTTACTCAGCGAGAAGGTATTTGAAGGACCAAGGGGGTTAAATCGTAGGAAATAATAATTGATTATTATGCAATTATGTTTAATGATGGAATGTTTTTTGTAAAGAACATAGAATAGGCATTGAAAAAAATACAATACTTATATTAAAACTAGGCGGACTACGTTCTTCGGGTATACTACTTTTAATTTATTTCAACTATTATGCGGAATGTAATACGACAAAAGTTGTGGCTTATCTAATACATTATCAGTGTAGAATTTTCAGAGTAACATGGTCAGTGGCAAATGTTTCTCTACGCCTACGGGTTAGCAATAAATCTATGAAAATATATTATAAAAGGAAATAAAATTTTCAAAATAATAAGGCTCAAATATATGGCGCAAGCAACATTTATAGCGATTATATTTTAATATCATCTCTTTTAATCGAATGTTTTATTAAATAATATTTAGAAAAGACCAATTAAAAAGACGTGAGCATTTACTTTAGGATAGGTGAAAGACTATGCATTCGTATGAATTTATTAGTCAAGTAGTTAAGAGTAGCTTCATTTTACCTTAGAAGAGGTTACTCTGCTGTCTTTTATATGGTACAGGTTAATTAAAGTATTCGTTATCCATGCCATTTAAAAATTCAATGTTACACCCCTAGTAGAAATATTCCAGAATAGTTACCCTTGAAATTTAGACAAATATTTTCGTAGGCTCCATCATCGTTTCATCTCAGTTAATAACAGGTCGGTTGTCTATTATCCCTTGGGGCCCACTTCTTTTTCTAACAAAATAACCTCCAGAGACCTCGATGGTGTCCTTCGCATCCTTCATCTCTCTCTGCTTTAAGTTTTTCTCCCCTTTCATAATATCCCTTCTCCATCTTCTGCTTACCTTCCTTCCTCTTTCCACTCCCTTTACCTTTTGCACCCCTCAATGCCTTCTCCCCCTTACCCCTGTATCCTTGAAAACTCCCTTCCAACACCGCCGAAAGGATCGCTTCAAAGAGCTGATACTTAACCGGCATCAGTGTTTTCTCTCTTCCTCATCTTTTCTCATTCCCCTCTGATAACCATCTTCTCTCTTTCAAGTTGCCTTCTCCATTTACACCGCCGTCTTTACTTCCACTTTTCTTCTCATCAGAGATTTTGATATGCACATTTGTCTATACTTCACTATGCGCTTATCTTACAGTACCCTTCTTTCCATTTTCTTGTGCGATGATAAGTTGGCCTTTAACTTATTTCTCGTTTCTCGTTAGTATTTTAGTGAAAGAGAGTACTTTTTTTATCAGCACTAAATCAAACATTTATTCGTGATTTCTGTGTCTTAAATAATTTCTTTCGCTTCTTATTTATACTTAAACATGGTACCTGCGTTTTAATTTTTGTTCTTAATGGTTTTAAATGGATCTTCAATGGTCGATTTTCATATCGCTTTCATTATTGATCTTCGCTCCTTAAATTAAGTTTATGCCTGAAGATGAAACTTCTAAGGAATTAGGTATGTCGACGAATCTTCGAGTAAGACGCTCTTCTTCTTTGCGCAGTTTTAGAGCTTCCAAAAGTCGGCTGCTTCTTAAATTCAGGTATGTTTTAGATTTAGGATTTAAAATGTTTCAATTTAAAGTATGTATCGTTCAGAAACACATCTTTAACACTAAGTTCTGACATTAAATGGCATTATTCCGTTTCCCCTGTGCTAGGTAAGATCGTTTTTCGTTAGCAAACATCGGCTTGAAGATAGGTTAGGATAAATAAAGAGCACGCTTAGGAAGAAATCCCAATTCAGCCACGCAGACCAGTAACATTGGTATAATATTTCACAAAGCTACATATTATGGCGAAAAGCATAAATCTCACAATCCAGTATTTTTCTCATGCATGACCTCCAAAATATGTGTAAATTTAACATCCAAGAATATGTATTATCTCCTATTTATAGATCTGATTATGCTGGAAGGACTAAAAAAATCAGCTACTTGATATAAACATTCAAATAAAGTATATAAAAGGCCTGAGGAGTCAAAGAACTGAAAAACATGCACTTAATTAGGTGAAAATTACGAATTTAGAATCGAGGATGATAATGTTTACATAATTCTAAAAGAAACTGTAGCTTCTCACGGCCAGGAAAGATGCCAAGCTGTATAAAAATAACAATGTTATAGAAATGAAATATTTGCAATACTTAAATCAACTTACGAAGCCGTGTTTTTCTAGTATTCTAAGTACAGTGGAAAAAGTAGCGTGGCAGTTTCTGTTGAATTATAATACATGCACCATACTATTGATAAAATACTAGGTCTAACCACTTTACCTTTCTAAGACACGTTCTTCTTACGACTTAGGAAAATCTTCAATGGGTTATAATTTAGTTTAATTATGTTGGGTTCTAATTTAAGTTCTCCTATACACAAAAATAGCAGTATTAGTGACTTAAATGGAAAGGAGATGTTTAAATTACATCCACTCCAGTGACTCTTGATATATACGAGCACTAACATCAGTTTTGGCAACAATACTCGTAAGCATGATTTAATGGAAATGGAAACATTTCGAAAGATAACAAATAAAAGCAAAATAGATAGATATAAAAATCAAAATATATTATGGATTGTATATTTAACTCGATAATTATCAGCAGATAATGATATGAACAGTCACACGAAATAATGAGCAGAAAATGGGAAAAATTACGAGAGAGAAGGCTGATGAAGTATAGTTGGGTATAGGGGAATATGTGATTATCGTGTAATTTAAGAACAAGCGGAGGCATATGATTCCAGAATGAGAAGAGACTAATCAAATTCAGATTCAAAGACCTCTAATTCATAATCAGTCCCCTAAGTCCTCTGTGTGTTTCCGCACGCAAACCACTAAACCACCAAGACCAAGGGGTTGGAGGGAATCATATACATAATTTGCCGAAATTTTCATTGAAGTAAGACTCGCGGAATCCCTTTCGATTCTTAATTACAGTCTCAGATACATCCGGAATAAGAGCGAGATTTTCAATAGCCGAGAAAATAACTTTCGGAGAAGATTCGCGAGGTTTTGAGAGATCATGCGTCTTCCGGCACCAATTACGTTTCCATCAGGAGAAAGCGTCCTCACGTTCAAATTCTGTTGGAATTGCACTCAGAACACGCTCGCTCTGCTTCGACACGTCTGGGCTCGAGGCGTGAAATTAAACGTGAATAACGATTATTAACCGTTGATCAGGGAGTTTCGCCACTAAATTCAAATTTCGCTCCGCCAAAAGGCGTTTTCGGCCCAGATCCTTCCATCAAACATTTAATTTGAGTGGGCGCTTTAATGAACCCCTTGTTCCGGTCAGGAATGGGGATTTTGGTATTCATCCCGGAGCCCTGAGTTGCTGCCTTCTTGCCTTCGCTGTGATTCCTCTCCCTCCTCCCCACCACACCACGGCCCTCCACGTCTCACACGTCTCTGCTACATTACCAAGGCCCAACTCACACGGAGGGTGAGAATTGAATGCCGGAGAATTTGCGAATCTCAGTCGGTCGAATTTACATTTTGTTTACTCGCATAAGAGCTTTTTCCGACATTATGTTTACTGGTGTTGGATTTTCCACGTCTTTCCTCTCTCTACTCGGATGTTTGCTTTCCTTCATATAATGGGGAAGTAATGCACTATTGTTTACGCTCAAATTATTCATTGTCATCTGTGTGAGCCCGGTATGATTCATTAAGTGGATTACGTGGTGCACCGGATGCTTTCCTAGTTTGCGGAGCCAATTTTAGGCTATTTATAGAGACTAGGTCAACGCTTTCAAACCCCTATACCGCGGCACTTCTGAGTGTGAAGTTCTTATCAAACGAGTAATATTCGAGAATAACTCATTTCTCAGATCTATTACTACGCATTCTGATGATTTTTTGAGATACCTTGCTGTTAAATAAGAGTTCATAACGGTAAAACGAACTTATTTAACGGATATCTCACTTTTAGGGATATCTTCAATTAAAATTCGCATTTTGGTTGGAATTAGCATATGTGAATTAAAGCTTTAATCTTAGGCAAAGTCTGAATCGATTCCTAAATCGTTCTTCAAAGTATGTGAGCAGGAAGTACTAGGTTAAATGGGAGGCTTAACGCACTGGGAACGCCATCCACATTTTTATTCTTCTTCGAGTTGGAATTGTTTTAAAAACTAAATTTTCCTTTCACTAACTTTTTAACTTCCTAAGAAATACTTCCCCATTTTTTTAGCTTGCGGAAGAATCTCTATAAAACGAAATACAGACCAAAGTCATTTGTTAGAAACAATTTTGTAATCTTTTATATATGTTTGAAGTGTAATCGTTTGAATATATGGTAGCAATATGATGTTGCTTAACTTCTCAACAAATACTTTATCTATAGATATAAAATCGAAATTCTGTGGGTGTGTTTTTGGGTTTATGTGTTTGTCTTAGATTGAAGGGAGCACCATTTGCCCGATTCGCTTCAAACTTTGCATACGTATTCTCTGGGATCAGGAAGGAAGTACTGTCTTAACTTAATTCGATAATTTAGTTGGTTTCGAACCAAAATCTCTCAGATTGATTTCAATAAGAAATGTACGTAACTTTTACCGAATGCAGTCTTTATTTATTTTAAAGAATTAGTTTTGCAGAGTTAACACAATCACCAAAAGAACAAAAATTGAATTAAAATTCTTATTTTGGTCCTGGAATATGGTTTTCGAATCAAAATTTCGAGGAATAACGCGTAAATTTTCCAAATATTTAGAGGTTGCAAACAACCCTTGACGACCAATGCGATTGAATTTTCCTGAATAGAAAGAATGGGATTTTAGTTGTGTAAACTAAAGGGTATTTATTCATTGTACGACCGACAATTTGAATTAATCTACTTCTATATTGAGAATCAACGGGCGCTTCAGCTAGTACTTTATATAATTCTTACATCTGTGAGAGTCTCCCAAACTGTTCGGGTTCTGTATATGAATGGAAATCACTAACACAGAAATATCAGACGTTATCGTCAAAATCCAAGAAAATTTATGAAAAGCACTTACCGATAGTCACTGTATTCGGATTGTAGCATATACTCATTGCGGAATTCGAGCTTCATATCAATATACCTACATACATACCTCATACGAGAGGTAAAGGGCAGTCTAATTGGTGGTTCTCCCCTTTGACATATATCAAAATGAGGAACAATTCATCATGTAATGCAGATCTTCTATTCCCTCTTCCACCACCCATTCCCTCTGAGAAAAGAAACCTTGCCCAATCACCCAATGACCGCAACCCTTTTCAACCAAAACATCTTCGCCCAAACTCCCTGCAGACTCGGGGCGTGAATTTCTCCACTTCTCAGACCCACTTTCGCGCCCACGTTCTCATTTCCTCACCGAGAAGTTTCCCAGTAGACCCTTCAGAGCGCGCTCTTTCTCTCAAGACTTTTCCTCAAACTTGCCTCTCACTTCCCTTTACCTCACCCCCTTACTTAGCAGAACCAATGATGGTGCTGAAGATCTCCTAGGAGTACCGACTTTCTATTCAGGGATGACGGGTATACCGCAGAGCCTTTATACCCGAATTCCAAATTTTCTCCATTCATTTGACTCCACCTTGCGACCGATTCGACGTCTTCCATTTCTGCGAATTTCAGCTCCGGGAATGTCTGATCACCCTCCGGGGGCAATGGGACCAGAAGCTAAGGGTAATTGCTGGTGGCGATCGCCAGGGACCTTCTGGATCGTCTTGGTTCACCACCCATTCTTCCGCCATCGATTCTGTGCTTCGGCTCGTCCATGATTACACTCTTTTCAGAGCAGATTAAGCCTGAACGACTTCCAGTCTGCAAAAAATACTTCTCTGCCCTTTCTACTCAGTTTTATTTACTTCAGTATAATTCCATAACACAGGCTATATCCGCATATGAAAATGTGTCCTGCGAACATCCGTTTGATGTGTTTCAGGAGGTCTAGAAACCATAAGTCTATTTCTCGGACCTATTACCGATAATATTAATTGAAGCGACTACTTATAGCATCGATTATTCGAATGTTTTTGAAGCAACTAGTCATTCTATCTAACTGGGTAGATATATTTACCAGTATTCACTACCTGTTTTCAGAAAGTATAATCTGATTTCATTGAGTAGGCTCCACCTAAAATTTAGTCTACTTTTCAGGAGCATCTTAGAAAAGCTTATCGACGTGTTACGATCTCGACAAAAAGCAGGGATGAAAGGTGAATGTAAACTAAGTCACGAATGCAGCGCTTTCCTCAAGGTTCAAATAATACTACTTGCGTTTTCTAAATGGAGTCTAATAGGTGCGAAATAACATCATTTGTGAAAAACAACTTTTTCTTTCCTCACATCGACTATTATCTAGCAATAATTTATAACTGTGAATACCTAAGAATTTTCGCATAACCCAAAATCCTTTTGAAGATGTCAGCGAAATTTAAAAGTTTCGCTTGTTAGAATTAAAATTTATGAAACAGATTTTCAAAACAGTGTGTAGTATGTCAAGTTATTAGAAAAATTGCATTTATACAATTATATATTATCTCTTTTTATTTCCCCCTTTATAACTCTATGATACGGTCGATAAGCACTACCCGATTCCCACCCCTTCCTCATACACCCGATAGTCACTAACAACTCGGATCCCAAGTTAATCGAAATACCCACTGTCTCAGAGCCACTCAAGGAAATAGCCATAAAGAAATGTAAGGTGTGTATCCATTGTAAACCGATTTATATACGAATTCATTAGGGTCAAAGGAAAAAACTCACACGTTAAAAGTTTTAAACGTAGATCACCATAGCTTCAAATGAGTAGAGGAAAACCAGGGTCCTGTTGAGGATGTTGAATCCAAAAAATTCTTCAAAGCAGAAAATATTAATTTGTGGGGAAATTTCAGGTTAAAAATGTAAAATAAAAGTCAATAAATACGCAGTTTCAGGGAGTAAACGTGTGTCGAGCAACAATAAAAGATCGAGAAACGAGTTATTTAAAAGTGGAAAATTGGAGCGGTTTGGTACTATCTTGCCCGCCGATTAAAATATTTGGACAGAATCGTTGTAGAACGCAGCTGTGGTTTCAAACATTTTGCAACATCGAAAAAAATGGCATCGAGAAAATTCAATATTGCCAGTAAACCCGTTTTTTACGTAAATATTTTCCTTTAAATCTAATTATAGTTCCCGGGATTTATATATTAGCCTAAAATGTATTTTGAATCCACCACTTTTTCGTTGTAAACAAAAGAGATTTGTCAAAAATGAACCAGAAAGAATATCTATTGGTATAGAAAGTATCACCCTTTGAACAAATAAAGTCTGCATCCCTACGTTTACCTTATTTTCAAGGTAGATAATAAACTCTATCCTACAATCGAACCGCAACTTTTTCCGCGCAAAACTGTTAAGAAACGCGAAAGAAAAACGTTCTCAAGAAGCCACATTGTCTGTGGAATGGGTGGAATTAGCGTGGGAAACGAGGGAAAAATTTAAAAACTGCTTTTCAGTAGCGAAGAGAGAGGAAAGGAAATATGAATTGAGGAAAGAGAAGCACGCGGAGCAAAGCATTTTGCTTTCTCTCGCAAGGGCCATGTCTTGAGTCAATTGGACGACCGAAATTAAAGGGCGTGAGAAAGGATAGGAGTGGTGGAAGTAGCACGACAAGTCAAAATGGTGCTTTGGAAAGGACAGAAATGCCTAATAAGTGGCTTACTGACGACAGGAAAAGACGAATTAAATTGCGGGCCGACCGCCTGCAGTCGTTCCTTTATTCAATTTCATCTCCCACTTTGGCGGAGTTTGCCTTTAACCATTTATTACCTCTGCTCGGAGTAAAAATGGAAATAGCTTCCCTCGCGTGACCATTGTGGGCCAGAATACGGTTAGAAAGGGGTTAAGAACAGAGAGGATGTTTAGAAGGAGAGCGACGGTTAGAAATAGGGTATCTCATGAAAGATTCTGTTGAAAATGCAGCTCTTGCTACCCAGCAATCAATACTCTATTTGATCACAGGGAGTATCATTCACGAATGAATTTTTAGATTTATGATACCATACAATTACAGAGGTAATATTTTTTACCTTTTCTTTAATCGATAGAGGAAAATGCATCTCATTTTAATTTTTATCTTAGTGATGTTCATGAGTAGGATAGGGTGAAAAATATTGTAATATGAGTGATACTGAATATTATTACCATTATTATTATTAAGAAAAAAAAAGAATCACTACATGTAGATTAATATATACACGCTACATATTTTACATATAATATAGTCGTACGCAGTCAAATATCAAATCAATAGTCCTCTTTTTATTAGGTAATATAAATCGATGGGAACACACAATATCTGTAAGGCGTCAGGCATTTGCCCAAGGAGAGAAGGAAACCTCTCGAAAAACTTACCCACGGACATCAGGATGCATACATCATCCAACATTTAAGCAAATTTTATTTCGCCCGATGAACAAAAATATGTCTTAACGATTCATAATCCCACGGACAAAAGTACACTCCTGGCTAAAATTAACGCAGCACCTCCCTAGCGATCCTTACGGCCAGTGTTGCGTTAATTTTGGCCAGGACTGTACATATTCGTGAATCACAGAAAGTCAGCCAACCCTAATAGCATTTAATTAACAGTCGTTACAATTTACTTAACTTCGCCTTGAAGATACGCCTTCCGGGAAGAAACGGCTCAAATATACCTGCAGGAAAATCGTTGATACAATAATATACTGATATAATATAATTGATTTAATAAAGGCAGCCATCTTATTGACATCTTATAGAAAACCATGATTAGTTTAATTCGTCCTTCTGGTCATTGTGTGCTCTCATCTAATTTTTTTCCGTTCTGGCTCGATGAGTAAAGCAAGCGAAGACTTCCTCACTCCTTGACCCCTTTCCAATGATTTAGGTAGTTAATGGTGGTCTGTTTAAGATTAAAACCGTTATTTGAGCTAAATACTGTAAAGGGGGTAAATAATTGAGGTTAACCAGGAGTTTTCACCAGAAAAAGTCTGATTTTGTTACGGAAGATTTGCTTATTAAATATGAAATAAAAGATCTTTTATTATATAATTCATATGTAAGAATCACTGCTAACTTTGAGTAACAGTATGCGATTTTCTCATTTGTGGTAACTAAAGGAATTTTTATTGTTTATAAGTTATTTTAATAATAATAGTACGTATCAAATGGTCCGGGTATTCATAATTTTTTTAATGTGCTTGAACACTTCTTTACGTGAATCCGGAAGTACTTTAACTCAGCACGTCATCATAGAGCTTGAATCACGTTATCTCGTGAAATGCACGGAGAAGTTAAAATAGGTCTTCCAGTATGCTACTGTGAACTTGTGAGGGCACATTGTTCCGCGGTGCCTTGTGAGACACTTGGCGTAAATTCTTCTTCTCGTGTAAGGTCTGAGAGAGGCTGGACTTTTATTAACCATCAATTAGACTAATAGACCTTAAAGTTTTCAATTCAAGTAATTTGTCATAAATGGCGATATTGAGTAGAGAAGTAGTAGTTTCTTCTTACTTTGTATTCGGTATAATTTCACTTATGAATCTATCTTCTTATCTAACAAAATACTTGACCTAGTTGATGAAACCAAATGGTTCTATTTTTTTCTACTCTATTGAGCTGCTGATAATATTCAGTTCCTATCAGTTATTGTACCCTATTCAAATACTGCATCCTTGGTCTTCCTTTTTCCTTCTTTCCATGCACCAAAACTTAAACGTAAATGATTATTGGGAAATGTGCAAGGAAAAGGTAGTTTTAAGTTAAAGTAAATAAGTTTATGAAGAAGAAAGGATTAAAGGTTATTAGACAATTTGTGATTTAAAAGCCAATGAAAGCCTTCCTAAATGTTTTGGATTTTTGCACTTTCTCTAAGTCATATGTATTTGCTTTAAGATGATTTTCTCCTTTCCCTCTTTCATGCATCTATTTCAGAGAGGTTGGCATCTTGTATGGTAATAGTGTTTTGATGGAAAAATCAGTTCAGAAATTTGCACTAAAGTGAAGGGTAATGATTTTGTATGAAAGGGCGAACAATAAGGAAGACGTGAACAAAGAGTTAATTCGTGGTAGTTTACGATTGAGATGGTCCATCAGTAGGAGAAAGAACATCGAACAAAAAGAAGAGAAGATGTCAGATTGAATCGGATATTTCAATTTTCATTCACCCTTTATCAGCAAATAATAAAGAAAAGTTTGAAGGAGAGTAAAACATCGACGTTATGAAGGAAGCATTTATTTTCGTCGTCCTCTCGCATTGAATTGGAGCGAAATTGGCTTTTGCGCTGCACGAATTCTTTTTGTTTATAACATGGGAAAGAGGCCGAACGTCGTTCAAGTGAGAGCTTTTTTCTTAAGAACCGTTCGCCGTCAAAAAGATTATTTTGCATGGAAAGAACGTCTCTATTAATTTACTCGAGAAAAAAACCTTACTTTGAAGGAGGCACTCGGCTGACGCTAAAGCTACCTGAAAAATCTTTTTCCGTCGCGAAATAAGACTCCTTGAACGAGAAACTTGCTTGAAAGAACGTATGGGCAGGTTTTTAATTTCTCCTGCCTAAAAGAAATCGGATATTAAAAACAGAAATTGGCATTTCAAAACGTCACCTGGCTTTTCATTCGCAAAAATTTGTGTTTCACTTATTTTAAATTGGAATCGATTTATTTAAGATTTTTGTGCCAATTGAGATACATATTTCAGACTTAAAAAGAAAGCACCTAGTCTAAATAAATAGTCCATAAGTTTTGATTTAGGAATCATGTAAATGATAAATGATTCAAAAATTAGCATTGCAAAATTCATTCAAGTTAAATTCGTCTTGATAGTTTACGAAATAAATTAAATGGGCATGGAAATGGGAAATAGGTAATGGCAAATAAGTTTATAAAACATTTTAAAGTGGATGTTGAGCTTTTCTTTTAATGATTTCTTGATGGGTAACTCAAATGGAAATGTTTTTATTTACATTCGAAATTTTCTTTAGATGCTAAACTAAATTACCTCGAGCGTAATCCAGATTATAACTTTGTTTTCCTCTTTTTTTATAGGTAAGTTCATCCATAGTTCTATACGTCTGTTCCAGAGCTCTCAGATTATTAAATCTCGCTGGTGAGTTATAGCTAAATCTTTTTAATTACTTTAACTTGACTTTGGTTACATTTTATTTTTATTTTATTAATACAAGTTTTTTTATGATTTTCCTCCAATAAATATTTATGCATGAATATTTCGCGAGTAATGCACTAATATTAACTACATAGTTGAATGACCTTTGTTACGCTGCATGAAATGTTTGGTTTATGATATATTTGGAATTAAATTCAATGTAAATGAATTATTTTCTCTTGTGGTTAGAATTTGCAGCTTAAGTAAAGGATTGCTGGCCGTACGTGGATAACTGATTTCAATTTTCAGTTTTCATGAATTTATTTTTTGACTAAATGTTGCCAAACGTATAACAACAATATTCGCGAATAGTGTTTTTTTTTTGGAGAAGCAATTTTCAATTATTTTCCTTGTTGTGTGGATTATCGTCTCCATATTTCCCATCCTACTTATTTACTCGTTGCCTTTGTATCACGTTGTTGAATAAGTTTAAGGGGGAAGTTTCAGTATTTGTCAGGTTTCATTCCATTTTGTTTCGCTGACATTAAAATTTCTCTGGAATGATTATAAAATTATTATATGCTTAAAATATAGATAAAAATTTCTAGTTCGAATTATTTGAATGGTGTTGAGGTTAAGTCATAGATTTATAATTTTTTGGTGATTTTCATGTGTTTGTGGTATTATAATTATTAGGTTTTACTGATTTTAAAATTCAGTTTGATCACCTATATTAAATCAATCAACATAAGAAGAAATAAAGAAAAGTCACTATACGTAATAGAATTTCGTCTATAGTACCACTAATTATACTCTAGCGTTGCAGCATCAACATGAATTTCATTTTTTGTTTCGTTTTTCGTATATATTGCTATTTTCCTCATCATTTATCACCGAATAAAGTCATCTCTTTTTAAACTTTGGTGGAAGATGCTTCTTATCATCTTAATTGCATTTTTAATCGTGAATCCAAAATTTCACCTCATAAATTCCGATATTAAAGATTTGTTTTCGTGTATTTTTTTCCGGTTTGGATTCAGGGTAAAAACTGGATTTCCTACCCTATATAGCGGAATGTTAAATCTCCTTAACACGGTACACCATATGCTTTGTTATCTGCATCGTGTATCTTCTTG
Organism: Sympetrum striolatum; assembly: GCA_947579665.1. Lineage (NCBI taxonomy): Eukaryota > Metazoa > Arthropoda > Insecta > Odonata > Libellulidae > Sympetrum > Sympetrum striolatum. The sequence continues at coordinate 72,839,989 of OX388347.1, read as the reverse complement.
TTTTGATACGAGTTAATCCTCCGCATCCCAACCTCGGGTTAGCGTCGTTATATGAACTGATATTCATTGGACGCGCGGGTACTCCAAAGACCACAAATCGCCGCACCTCTGTCTTTCGGCCCTATCTCCGCGCCATGAGTCGGCGAACTCCGTTGTTTTCTTTTTCGTGTTGCCCTCTGTTCCCTTTAAACTACTCCACGCGTTATCTGTATCTGGTAAATGCGCCTAGCTGTCCCAAAATCTACTCCGCATCTAGTATGCGACATGAATGTTCCTCGTGGTCCTTGCAACTGCTGCCATCTGCATCCCCAACTTCATTCCTCCATTTAGGAAAAGTAATCTCGCACCCTGTTTAAGCTAAGCCATTTACCAAGTGTTTTTGACCTCTCCGTTGCATATCACGCCACGGAAGGAGTTTACAATAACTCTTAATTCGTTCATACATCCCAGTGTTCACTTTTCATATTAAAATATGAACAGTAAATAAATAATTCTACTATGAAAAATAGTGACACCCGTAAGAAAGATTATTTATAAACTTTTCTTCTTCTTCGCTAAAGGGAGACTTCTGAAGGAGAAGCATATAAACCTATAAGTTAATTCAGGAAGATTTCGGGATTATTTTTTATTCATTTGACTGAATATTTATGACGTACCACTGAATAAATAAGTAGCACTTATGCGGTAAAAACAGCTTATTAATCTATCGCACTCAAAATACAAGATTTTCTCCTCAGCACAATTAAATTACTTTTTCAAATTGAATCTTTGATTGCCATTATTTTGTCGGAAATTTTTATTAAGAGATAAATATACGCCGAGTTGATTCCATTCCTAATAATTAAAGTTGTTGTATTATTAATTCTATATTTAAAGCACCAAAAATTATATTATACATTTTTAGACTTGCAAAATTTAGATGATATAATGTTTGATATACATGTTTAGATGTTAAATTATAGATTACCACCAAGTAAAGGCCTAGACAATATCCACTGTAGTATACATTAAATAAAAATTAAAGACTCTCATGATATTAATAAAGCGTATTGTAAACAATCAATTAATTTCCCGTATCAGTCACACATGTTGTTAATTTAATTATATCTAATTCATTTTCTAGGAATATATAATAGGCACACATTGTTTCTCGTGTTTAGATAGTTATAATCCAAATGAAAAAGCACGTTAACAATTAGCTTGAACAATTTCTTTGATACGTTGAGTTGAATAATGAACATTTTTAACATTATCTTTCAATAGAGAAATTATCAATTTATTTATTTATGGAATTATTGATTCCCTCATAATTATCCTTCCAATTGTTTATTTAAACATTTTATATTTTCTATTTCTGTTATAGTTTTTGTGAAGTCTGTACTTGCATCGTATATCGTACTCACATGAGGGATTTCTTTTCCAACTGGAATTGACAGATCTGTAGCAACGAAGGCGTTTTCATCCTTACTCAGCTCATGGAACTCCTTCTGTGCTGCTCTATGCTCACTTTTTCCCGCTCTTCAACTCTTTCTAGTGCTCTTATTTTAGTCCCTCCTGAGAAACGTCAGCTTCTATTAGAATGAGCATGGAAACATGTTTTACTGCCTGAAGGAGTTCGAATCCTTCGCTTACAACCAGCTCTCTTGCCGATGACTTTACAAACAACATCCCATTAGGGATTATTTAGGGAAATAAATAAATAATTCAGTTTTGTTTGGCTAAATAGTTTTAGGGATAAATGATAAGGGTGGTAAGCATTTCCAAAATAGAGGTAGAGATTATATGTCCAAAAAGTAAAAGAGATTTGGCGGTTAAGAGTCTAATTCCATCTATTAAACCGATTTTGGGATATCTATTTCATATAGTGGAGACATTACAAAGTTGATTGCATCCGATTCTCTATAATTCAATAATAACTCATTGTAATAATAATTCATATACTCTCTGAAACCCCTCTGTCAACGGTAAATTTTACCCTATAGTTCGCTGATAGAAGCCATGATTATGTAAAACACATATTCCATTCCACTAGTACAGAAGATAAAAATGTCATCGAAAAAATAAAAATAACTCTAAAAAATAAAAAATAACTCTTTTTGTAATCTCACCATAGAGTCGATAACTCGTAAAACATAATCACAAAATTCCTCTCCAGACGTATAAATTAATACGGAATCTTTTTATGAGCCAAAAAAATAAATAATTAATTAAAGGAGTGTTGAGTTTATGGTAATTCGTTCCCCTTCTACTTCCGCTTTTAAATGTGACGTCGATACGATAAGCATAAAAGTTAAATAAAAATAAGTTTCAGAGATTTTTCATTACATCGATCATAATGAGACACTGAAGGAAACATTTCTTTATTTTGCAAACAGAAGTAAAGTTAACCGTAAAAGGTTTCTCTAGCTCTCAGCAGTTTACCGTAATGAAACAAGTTACGTTTGATGCTGCCTTGAATCTTATTAAACGTCTCATTCCCTCGAAAATATCACCGACTGCTTCTCTTTGAGCCAGGAATCCAATGGACAGCGCCCCATTAATCCAAGCATAAAAACTCTTTGTCGAGCGGCGCTGGGAGAATATCTCTTCAAAACTTCCCATTATTCCAGAGATGACAGTACCCAGCAATATATTTATATATAGTCGACACTTTGTAAAAGAGTCTGCATAACGTGTTGCACTATCCCTTCCATTTTTTTCATTATCTTACTTCCACTCCCATTAACGCCTTTTCTCTTTTGTTCTTCTGGCTGACCGTTGGCCTACATTCTTTCACCTCAGGGATCTTCGTAAGATGGTTTACATAATCATCCAGAGGAAAGGAAACAAATATCCCTGCATTCCTTTTGAGGCTTTTGAAGTCACGAGGTGAAAAAACAAACCAGAAATCACGAGACAAAACCCTCCGCTGCTGGGATCAACGGCAAGTCATTAAAATGTATAATTCATCTCTCTCTTTAAGTGAGTCCGTTTGTTTTCTACTAATTAAAGATATCTCGTGGGTCTGGAATTCATTCATCCTAGCTTGTTTGCTAATGATGGATTCGTTAAAATAAAGGGATGGAATAAATAGAAAACCCTAGGGTTCACGCATACACTCCAACGGTAAAAATCTCTCATGCGCAACAATGAATAAGAGGTTTTATTTAACACTTTTAGTAGCTCAATTAGGTAGTTCAGGAATTAAATTTGATCACTTATACGGTGGTATTAATATACTGTAATGTATATGTATATGTAATGTATAATTAAAACTAATAAAAAATTACTTTAGAGCTGGAAATACTCTGTTAAATATATAATAACAACGGCCTGTCATATGAGTTAGTTATTGACGCATATGATTTTTCCAACGTAAGCTCATTAGAAGAAATTCGTTCAAACATTTCCATTGTACCAGATCCTCCACATTCATAAAGGTTATGTTTTCTTTAACTTAGCGCATGTTGATATCCTCGACCTCTATATAAAAGTGTGAATTTCTGTTTCTTATCTTCGTATTGTATGATATAATTTCAGTGTGTCTGATTGATAGTTTCCAAAACTCTCGTAGCTACCTGATTTGTAAACGACATGATCAATAAATAAATTGTTTATCGAATGGAGTATGATTAGGAAATAAATTCTCTGTAGGGAAACGTAAAAATGTTTGGATGAAACGTTTTTATAACGTTGTTACTCAGCAACGTCCAAATTTTTGAGTTTTATTTATCTGGTCATTGAGATTCCGGTGTATAGTAAACACAGTCTTGCAAAATAATCATCCTGACTTATCTAAAACTATGAGGTCTCTAAATGCATACGTGGAAATTTTAATTTTATTTTGCGAACCAAGTACGATAAAGCTTGGATTGTTTTAATTGCCGAACCAATTTATCGTTACAGTTGTTGCTGCGCACTCTTGTCTGCGCTCTGTTGTTATAATGAAAGAGCTATTCGGTATTGCTACGGTCGAAGGTTCTATAAAAGTTTATAGCAATCTTGTTGGCTCCCAAGTCCACAGCTGAGAGTATAGTTATATAAATAAAGTAAATAAAGTATATCAAACCTATGTTGTAATAAAATGATTTTTCATGGAAAAATCGTTAGAAGAATACAGAAGAAGAATCGTTAGAGTATATTCATGCATTTGAATTGTCTGGCTATGTGTCTGAAGACACATACATGGTTTTATTACTAAATTTGAATTACGCCTCTAATGAAATTATTTGGGATAAATTTGAGTGAATCATTTAAATAAATATCCCTGTTTTGATTTAGAAGGAACTGTTTTAATGGAACCAAGAATTTTAAACATATATTGATGAAAAATTTGACATAAAGGGCATGAGATAATCATTCAGTGTTTTAATAAAGATGATTTAAGAATGGCTCTTATCAAAGGAATACACCTCTAATTTTATAGACTAGGATTGAGTTCCGAAAGTCATGCGGAGTAACCATAATGGTGCAAACATTTTGGAAGCACAAGAAAACATAACATAGTTTAAATTGGGAGACATCCAATCAAAGTCATTTGTCTCGTACACAGTGGCTTGTTACGAAGTAAACGATGATAGCTTATGAAATAATGTAGTCGTACTTAATTTGAGAAAAAATTCAAGAAATTTCTACAGTTGAGGAAAAGTTTCCTCTGACACTTTAAGGACTCATCAAATAAAAGACAGTTACAACTATTGAAATGCATTCAAAAACATTGAAGTAGATATTTTCTATTTCCAGAACTTTATTCAAGGAAACTCTATCCTTTTTTAAGCTTGCGGTTTCTATCTAGATGAGTTTTTACGTACCTGACAAGGGGGCAATCAAGGGCATTTTGAGGTTTATGTTGGATGCTCACGACGACTAAAAAAGCTAAACAGGGAAAACTTTTACCTCCTTTGCTTTTAAACAAATAACAAAACTTTCAAGCATGTTATCAAAACCAACGTATATTATCTTTCATAGGAGAAACGCTAAAAAAATTCTTTAATATCATACTTACAAAGTCTTATGTTTTCGTTAGTTTTCTAAAAAAATGAATTGTTAACTGTTGATAGTTAGTTGCATTTTTAGTCACCTTTTCTCAATATACTGAATTAATTATCCAAAGCAATTTTATGGAAAGGAATTTATAAGTATATATCGCTTAAATGATTAAAACTTGTTAAAAAGGAGAAGGATTTGTGATAATTGTATAGGAGATTGCCTGAAATTAGCAGAATATTTTTTAAAGTTACTTTGTCTCATAAAAGTCAAGAATATTATTTATGATAGATTTATAGATTATTTATTAGATTCTTAATTTATTTTATGAAGCAGAAAAGATAAATGGTTATTATTGTTTATTTTCTTTATTAAAAATTTTATATTCCTCTACTTACGGCCGGTAAAATGTTCCATGAGTTAAAATTACTTAACGTCACGAGTCAAAAAAGATTTCGTTAGTACGATGTATTTGCCGCTAAAGCTAGGCTCAGCTTGAAACAAACGTTATCCCAATCTAAACTTGATGACCTCAAAAAGTTTTAATTAAACGCCCAGATAATCTCTGCTTTGAGCTCGAAAAATGTGCAGAAATGCACAAGACACCGGAAATAGTCACGATATTTCATTGTCATTCCCTAAGAAGATTAATTTAATTTGAGCACGAGTGATGGATTAATAAAAATGCATCAAAATCTATTGTATACTTTTTAAAAGTTATAAATATTCATCAAAGAGCTCAAAAGTATCAGGATTATCTTTACTAGAGTTAATGTTAAAATGTGCGCTAAATAGACAGAGGTGTTTGAAATAGAGCAAACTTTTTCTGCTTTCGAACATATTGACATGGCTCCATTTACCGAGTTAACGATGTGTTTTTTGTTCTATTCTCGAGCACGCGCAGGTACTTTTTTAAACCTTACTTCCCTGAATTTCTAGTAGGCAGGTAAATATGATCTACAGCACTCCAAAACCGCTGAAGTAGGTCAAACAAAAGATAAACAATTTTTCTTCTAATTCGTAATTTTCATTTGTTTAAATGATCAAAGAGAACTAGTCAAGTTCGCGGAAGCATGCTGTTAATAGTCGTACGTACGTCAAGTGGAAGGAAATTCATACTCGAGTTGTGGTTTGTGTTAGGATCTCCAAGTTTTACAACTAGAATAAGTTATTTACCATTTAAATAGCGGAAAAATGTCGACTCGTTGATGTTTCTCCTTCACGCTATATTTCTTCAGTGTCTGGTGGAGCCTTTACGGTCGCTGAATTTTTCGATACTTTATTCGCTTCAACGCAAAAAGTAAGTATTTCGTGAATCGAATATCTACATTGAGAGATATTTTGAGAGCGTTGCGTGACTAGACGCAATATTCACGGAGCAGTGCATTTCGTTACCCAAAACCCATGACGATCATAAGAGCGATCCCTAGCGATCAATTCTTCTTGGAGACAATAGTGAACTGGAGTCTTAAAAATAAACCGCTTGATTACCATACTCATCATGAGTTCAATTCTGATTATGATGCAAAAAAATATATCATAGCTAATGAACTGAGGTTATGGATGCGTTATTTCCCTAATGCTGCTTTATCAGTAAGTATTTTTTGAGTTTTAAAATTGCTAAGCTCACACTCGTAAAATCGTGATTTAAGAATGGATAATAAGATAATTTAACGTATCTGTTACACATAACATACGACCCATACGACGATACGATAAATTAATATTTACTTATATACTTGAACTACTAATAAAGGATTTTATTACGAGACGTCCTGGAATGGAATTTTAAAATCTGTAAATATTTCTGAACTTAAAATGAACATATATGGATTATTTTTGTAACAATTTGACTTAAAATGTAGTGCATAACAATACTGCTGCGCTTAAAATTACCCTTATCCCAGAAATGTTTATATATACGACCATAATATCAAATTTCTCTTGGAAAACTCAATAAGCCAGAAAAAATACCTTTATTGTAAATCTTCATGCTTCCACATCATAGTCTTTAATTTTCTTGATCCAATCCTTTCATTTAAATTAGCTACCTTGCTTTTCACTTTTTTTTTAGGATCATTATTTAAATACGGACTTTTTCAAGGATTTTGGCAAAAATAACGAAAGGAACGGTAATTCAAAAAGTCTTTTAATAACAATTTCTTCAAAGAAAATATGCCCAGGATTAGGAATGTGGAGTAAATATTTGGAAAGCATAATGTTACAGGAAAAAAACCATCACAGTCTCCGAATTAAAGAACCTCCAGAGTCATTAAGAGGCTTAAAACGTTTTAAGCGGGATTTTAAAAATAAAACTCTTACCAACCCAATATTTTCTTTCATTAGATTAATTTTGATTTAGTGGCACTTCTTTCGGCGACCGAGTAAACCTCTTTTTCACAAAAGCTCCTAAATTGCTTTAATTTTCTACAAAATTTAATGAAAAAGAAGAGAGATTAGGATTGGAGGAATACTCGCTTTTATTGACAAAGAAAATACCCACATTGTTGCAAAAAATCCACAAGGAAGAAAAATAAAAAGTTCATCTAAAATTTCACTCCATTTTTTATTTTTAATCCATTATTTTTATATGTAAGGTCGAAGGTTTCCACAGCGATCGCCTTAGCTTTGGTATGTTAACTTGTTCATCATTCCTTCAAGCCCTATTTAAATTCAAGAAACATATTGAGAATAGTCCGTATTGTTACCTAAATAATGAAGTTTGGTTTCACAGTTACCTTTTGTGTTGATCTTTCCGAGATGTTACTTCGGTATACTTATTATAACGACATCCGGGGTCAACCACCAATAAATTTACCCAACAATATTGGTCAGCAATTATGCAACTAGTGATATACATGCTTGTAATTATTTCCATCTGTGTTTTCGCGGGTTTTTTTCGCTCCCCTTCTTGTGTGAGCGTTTTCCCGCACAGTGGGTTTTTCTCCGAAAGCCTTCAGCCAAGGATTTTTTCCCCACACCCCAATTCTATTATTTTTTACCTCTTCTTTTTATTTTCTTTATATATATATTATATTTGTATTGTTTTTCCACCTTTTTCTTTGTATTTAACATTAGTTATCCTTAATGGTTAGGTGTAAGAGAGGCCCTAATGGGCCTAACCTCGCCAAATAAAGAGTTTTTATTATTATTATTATACTTATTGAAAAGTCCAAGTTATATTTATTTCAAATTGAATTCACATGATTATAGCAAAATACCTTCAATATAAATTTCGTAGAATAACGCTACAGAATGTCTTTTTCCCTGTGTATTACTACTTCAAACTAGCGTAAAAGATTGCAGATGCATTAACTCCCGCTGCAGGTACTCCCACCGAGTCTTATTCGGAAATAGCCAATCCGACTTTATTAGTGTCACAGGCGCGAACCCATTTCCGCGAAAAAGCAGAAATCCTCGATTTTCGGTTCGACTGCAACGGAAACAAAAGCTCGACGCGGATGGCGTTAAAAGTAAGAAGATGCGCATCCAATCTCATGAATATTCCGGGAGAGAAGTGACGCCCGGAAAGCCGAGGGAAATGCCGTTCCCGGCGCCCGTTCATCGCCGGAGGCACTTTTATTTTGATTCCTCCGCGTCTAACACACGACGTCGCGCGACTTTTTGACGTCCATGCAAACCTTTTAAGATTTAATCTCCGTGCAGGAAAGACAGGTTTACCAAGGAGTATATTTGGATGTAGATTTCTCTCGGAGGAGGAAGTTCTTTGAGAGCCGTAGGAGAATGGCTCGGGTACTCAAGCTCTCGGATTAATATTTCACGAGATGGGCGTCACTAAGCTCTCTCTCCTCCGGATGAGTACCAGTATCTTCGTTCTCATGGTGACGAATGGTTGTTTTTTTTGCCCTTCTTCTCTCTCTCCTATTTCGAATCTTTTCTTCTCGGGATAAGTTGAAGGGCTTAGTTTCAATCTCTTGATGGAGACGCGTCTGACGCGGATGATGAGAGGAGAAATCCGCCGAAAAATGCAACTCGCGAAGGGAATCTTTTCCCGAAATAAGAGTGCCCCAAGGAATCGTTCTCTCCCCACTTCCATTTTCGTTTTGTTTGTAGGTGGCAAAACGTGAGATTTCTCCGAGCTTTGATTTCGGAAGAGATACTCAAATTTTGATTATCTGTTATAGTTGCTTCGATGATGAGTTACTTGCCTATCGTGGCATTCATCATCAGCCTTTTAACTTATTGCAGACTTGCTAGAGAGTGTATCTCGTCTGTTTCTCATGTTTCAAAGTCCATAGTGAATTCCTTAGAATATGTTAACATTTTGAATATAACGTCTCCGCTCATTTACACACGATGCATTTTGTATGAGTAGTTGCACATAAATACATTTTTATTTAGTGCATCAATACATTCCTTTAATACAACAACATTGAGTATTTTTTAAGCATAAAGCCGAGTCTACACTAAACGATTTATCGTATTATTAGTCTCATCTTATCTTATAGTACTGATAACACAGTTCAAATTGTAGCGTGTACATGGGATGGTCCACCTAATAAAATTACGCCAGAAACGGCCCTTTGCATGAATATGAAAGGCACACTGAAGCCAGAGAAAAATTGAAATTTAGTATTAAAATACGTTTTCGTATTTAAAAATCAATATGAAAGAAGCAAACAGAACGAAATTTCTTCCTTAATTACTATGAAAATCTCAAATCACAAATACGAATGCATAAAATCAATTACTTCTGAATCCTAGAGAGCAAATATTTTAAGTTACTATTGTATTTTTATTGCCATATTTGGCTTGTTATTCTTCCTATTTCTTTCCTTTCTATGCACGTAATATTTTATCCGAGACCAATCTATAGCAGTAGCAGTAGATATCGGTTTGTTTAAAGCTGATCGAATTAATTGCAATGCACGTTTGATGGGCAATGAATTGAGAGGAAGTAATCAAACGATTCCATTGGATACGTGATTTAGCAATGAGTTTAGTCCATCGGTATCATACCGCTGATTGTATTGTTTCTCGTGTAAGAGGATACCAACTCTTGCTAGTTATGCTTAGGAATGGGTAAACCATTTCTGTTTTCGATCTCGGGAGTAGTATTCAATCAGATTTTGGTCGATTAAAGTTAGCCGCAGCGTTAAGGCGATTAGTAACTAGAATTTGGCTGTGGAAAAAGACTCGGAGTGCTTACAGAATCAGCAACCGCATGAAAGTCTATTAATTTCGTGGCATGAATAATGGAATCCGAACTGGGATACAAAAGGGCATGGAATAATTTTCTGCGGCTCACGGTCGACACATCCTCCTATGGCAACTTTTGAAAGGAATTTTCGTTTTTATGTGTTTCTTTTGTGAAAAGAATCGATGGGAATGTACACATAAACAACGCTCTTTTGTTTGTTTTTACGATTTTTATTTGAAAAACGTCAAGGAATACATTATGAGCCCAGGCAAAATTTATTGTTACCTCCGAAAATTCATATTACAATATTGTACGATATAACTTTCCCGTTATAATTACGCGGAAGTGAAATTATTTCCAGTGAAATTGAACGAAAGGGTAGCGTTAACATTTCGAAATATTGTGATCGCATTCATTTATAGTTAATATTATGTAATAGAAGTGTTATTTGAGATATAAATGTTTATCTACATTTGCTTGGAAAACTTTTTACTTACAGTGCGGGAACTTAATAGTTTGTTTTTATATCTCATTTTTACAGTAATAAAAATTTCAATATTTGGTATATTTAGTTAGAATACGGTTTAATTTATTACATTTCTAAGTTTCTATTTATTACATTTCTAATTTCTATTTCTTATATCTTGGTTTATTAATTACATTTCTAAGAATGGACAGCGCGTTTGCCTTTGGTGAAAGCGGTCCCGGGTTTGATTCCCGGTGGGAGCCAATGTGCGAAATGACCTAAGCTGTTGAAGCACTTTTAACAATACTACTACTACTTCTAAGAATGAAAAAAACTGAAGGATTACTTTCTTAAAAATATACTTGGATACGAATGAATAGCATTTCTTAGCAAAATCATCCGAATGGATAAACTTCCACTACTTTTATGCTTCTATTCAGTAAGTACTACCAAAGTGTTTGATTTTTGCAGAAAATTTAAAAAAAATTGCACCTAATAAATTATTTACCCTTTCGATGGACTTGTATTAAGATAACCAGATATAAATCAATGTTGGGGCTTGTAGGGAACCGATTCCAATACCTCCTAATTCCCATTGCTTTACACATCTCCCCTTCACCTTTGTTTTAAAAAAATTGCATAATTAATCCAGATACCCACGGGCGTATTATTCCTCTAATTTCATGATAGCTTTTAATTAAACCAAATGGAATTGAATTAACGTTAATTAAGAATTAATTAATTCATAATTTAATATTCAACGCAACAAATATATCGGAGATGAACAATTATTTTTGCTTGTCTTTAAACGAAGGTATTGTACGCATAACCGAATGTAATCAGTTGAAAGTTAGCAAATCCAATACCGTTTACTCTAACAAGAATCCTTAAGTTGAGAATGAAAGAGGGCAGGACGGGAAATGGTGATAAACCTAGAACCCTTCACTATTCCAGCCATTCAGCATGCAACTATTACACCTAATCCACCTTTATGTGCCTACCTGTACCAACTCATAAACTTATCTTTAAATATACTGGAAATATTCTTACGCCTATGCCCAAAAAATGGTATTACTTATTCATATATTGAAGAGATTACATGTATGCGGAACATCAATAAATATAATTATTGATAGTGTATTTATATATTTACCACGTTTCATTTCACCGTTTAGATACTACTATCGGCAGGTTTGGGCAGGCTTTTCGCACCCCTCTTTTTACTTTCTCCATATACGTAGTGTAGAGAAAGTATTGTTTTCATGAAAAAAAATTGCCTTCGAGATTTCAACGGAAATACATGTTTTGGGGTCCCTAGAACACGTTTTGACCATTTTCGGAATGATTTCTGTGTATATGTGTGTGTATGTATGTATGTATGTGTGTCTGTACTTGTGGGCGCTCTTACGTGAAAACTATTGAGTTTATAAATACCAAACTTCATATATAGCACTGTAATGGGTGCTGTCAGAGTTGATTAGTTTTTAGAGTAAATCGGTGGACCAGAAGTCGAGCTTTATTTTTCGAAGCAAATTTCCGTTTTTGCAAAATATCTCCATAAATATGATATTTAGGTATATTCTATTAATTACAAAAGTTTTATAAACTGTAATTTACTATAACTTTTGTATGAAACATATTTTTGTATCAATGATAGCTTAGGAGTTATTCATGAAATACTGATAAACCGAAAGTTGCTGATTATGTACTTTGTGGGCGTTCTGGGCGCTATGGGCGAAAGGCCAATTTCATCGTTTTTCATCGAACATGTCCCAAAAAACATTATTTGTAATGTTTGTGAAGTAAAAGATAATATTATATAAATTAATTACTTATCTTCCAAGTTTAGATTGAATATAGAGTTCGAAAATACTGTCGTAGATAAATATTTACATCTTATATATGGAGAAAGTCATGTGCTGGCCACATCAGATTTTTTGTGGATGTTTTCCTGCAGTGGAATGATTATTTCCCAAGAATCTCTTAGGCTTTTTTACATTCCGTATTCTTCTATTTTTTCTTATAGTAATTTATCTTTAATTTTTGTTTAATCTACGACGATAGGTTAGATAAAATAAGATAATTTGAGTTTTAATCCAGCCCGAAAAAAGACATTTATAATTGAAGAAACCGGTCATATTAAAATTTTTCTGGAAGAATAAGTCATTGCGATATGATTGGTATGTCTAGGGGTCACAGGGTGCGAAAGAGAGGTATCTGGATTATTAAGCGCAGAGAGATCAATTATCGACAAACGAGCCAAATGCACATAGTTCTCTTGTTTCGGTTTCCATAACAACTGGCTGCTTTTTGGAGAGGTAATAAAGTAGCTCGCGTGAACGTATCTCGAGGGCTCTTCTTCTTTTTTTCGCTTCAATTCCCTCTCGGATCTCTCACTTGGCGCCGTTTGAAGTCCGAGTGAACTCTTATCTCAGCCACTCCTTCGATCGCGATGAGCTGTTTTTGTTTTGTCCGGAAAAGAAATATCCGCGTCCCTCGACCCCAAGGTGTCTCTGTCGGTGGCGGGAGAACGTCCGCAGAATGGCATTAAAAGTCCGGGTGCATCGGCCGACGCCGCCCAATAAAAACACCGGAGCTCTCGGACACGTAAATCTGATTGCAGTAATGCTCCTGTAAGTTCTTTTTTTGACCGCCGGGGGCGCCCCATTGACGCAGCAACTCCAGAAACTCGAAGGATTACCAAAGTAGGTGAAAATTCGCCTGGTAATTTCGAGAAATTTTCCTCCTGTTTTAGAAACTTTTAATGGCTTCGGAGTCAATTTTCTAGGTTGTTGAATCATAAAACGCAGCCATTCTGCCCGCATAATTCAAACCTTCGTAGTTTGGCTAGACTTTTGATTCCCTCCCCAATTACCATGCTCTTTGGGGAAGACGTACGGCTCACATTCATCGAACAATTAATCTCCCCATTGTTTAGATACAAATAGTATCAGGGAGTTGAAGGCTTGGGCACTCGACTAGTTGTGAAATGCTTAAAATTGCGAATTTTAATTCTTTGCAGCTTTTGGAAAGTGCTTACGGGATCGCTCCCCCTCGGTGAACCTTTTTTTGCGTTCAAACATCCAAAATTCCACCCAGAAGCTGTCTGCGGCCGGCGCTACAAGCCATTAATGAAAAATATAATGCTCTGTATCGGTGGCGTGATTAACCGAATTTCTGTTTTCTCGTCAACTTTTTCCTTTTTATGCGCTTATCGATCGGACGCCATAATCCAATTAGCCCTAGCGGAGATAGGGCTTACGCTCAAATTGGCTTAATCCGATAGACTGTGATTTTACTAGTACGAGCTCCGCTATTTGAGGATAACTTGAAATTTCACTGGGATATTATAATTAGAACGCGATTTCTGTATAAAAATAGAGAAGGAATATAACCGTGTACATTCACAACATATAATCTAGGAAACGAACATCAAAGTTGAAATTTTATACTTATTTAAAACTGATAAAGCTTTTATCGATAAGAGACAATGTCTCAAGTATCGTAACACAGGGAAGCGTAGTAATTTATAGGATAGATTTTGAGGTTTTTAGAAACCCATTACAAAATATTAAAGATTCAGATGAATGAATTAAAATATGAATCATTAAATTATATTCTGATATTAGAATATTCTAGACGTTATAATTTTCAAATAGATGTCTTAGGTTTTATAACTCTAATATACAATAACCAAATATGTTTTTTGATAATTACTGTACCACTATAATTCTAGTTTTAGGTTAAATTACATGAAATTACTCTTCTGATTAATCGCATTTACTTTTTGTCGTCATAATATTACTGTTGAAGCATCAATCCTATATTTATTGTGAATTATTTCAGTTTGAGAAAGTTGAATGTCTTCTAATCAAATTTGGAAACATTATCCTAAAATAGTATTGATGGTATAATTGAGTTCAACGTTCACAAAAATTAAAGGGAGAATAAGTTGTGTCACCTGAGTTCTGCCACTCTTTAAAAAATTAAAATAAAAATCTTTCGCTCTGACTGAAATCTGTGATAAAATAACGCCAAAATTATGCTGAAGAAATAGGAAGGACAGTTGAGGGTCAAAATTAGGAAGATATTCTCTGTGAAGCGGAAACCATTAGGAATGTATATGCCTAAGTAATGAATTAAATACAAAAGTAAGGGTATTTTTTTCATTTCCGTCAAAAAAATGCTATGGAATTTTTACAGGAAAAAGAGGAAAAATAAAATTCAATGTAATAAGCATAAATTAACGTAGTGAACATTCTATCTAGAAAGAATCCTCATTAATAAAAAAAGCTTTATGCATATTGCTCTTTGGAAATTGAAACATAATTCACTGATCACGAATTAAATTAATTTTCCACGTATTGAGCAAGGGTTCGCAAAATCTTGATTATTTGAATCAATGAAAGATTTCGTAATATTATGAAATTCATTAATTGATTCATGAAATTCATATAATGAAAGATTCATGCATTAAAATTAATTGGTTTTAAATGCCAGAGGTTTACATAAATAAAATTAAAATGTTCTCGTTTAATTAGGAGAACAAATGGATTTTCAAAAATGTAGTTAGGAGAAATTCCACATCGAAGACTATTACAATTTAAAACTCGGTAGATTTTTCTTTATGAGCAATTCAAATAATAATTGTTTTTTAAATATTGCATTGAATAATGCTCATTTAATCATCAAGTTTTCAGAAATGAACATTAGGAAAATTTATTATGTATTGGAAGAAATATTTACATTATGAAAAATAAGACTAGAAGATAAATGATGCAGAAAGGTGGCGGAAATAAGGAACTTCTTGTTCTCGTTCAAGTTTAACTACCGATAGTTTTTAGGGTAATACTCACTTCCATCAATTGAAATACGTTTTAATTAGAATCCCTTGATTAGTAGCACGTAGAAGTTGAATACGTTCCCTTAATCCAGTTACCGAATACTCGTCCCTTACGTCAGAAGTGGTTGAATGGCGAGCGAAGCATCCTGATAGGTGACCGGCAGCCGGTCTTTAGCATATCAAGCAACAAAATTTCCTATTATCGAGCGAAGGGAGACTTGCGCTCCAGTTCGGAGGCTCATAAGAGATACGCCTTAATTAAATCAGACGTCCTCACCTCTGCTTCCCGACTGGAATCCGAAGTAAAAATCTCCTTGACGTTTTGGACCGACCGCTCGTGTATTTCTGAGGGTAACTGCAGAAGGATTAGAGGATTCGCTGCAGTTGAATAGCGCCTCAGAAGATGTCACAAGTATGGACCAGTTGATTTGCATAATTGTTGAAGGGTACGACGTAGGTGATCACGGTAAAACTTCCAACGTTCTCGGCTACGTTTTAATTTAATCAAGACCTGTCCATCTCTAAGAGCCAGTGATGTAGGGATGTACATCGTTACTATACGCTTTAAGATACAGACCATACAGTGATGGTGGTTTTAATACCTTGAAGCAATTAAAGTTTTGTAAAAAATCTCTTATATCAGTCAGATTGTTTGACTAACCTTAAGAATAGGGTTTTAGGGGTTTATTAGCATTCTGGCGTTTATTGACAGCCTTCTTAATCATACGTTTTTTTATTCATTTTAGTATTTTCATTAGCGTATATAGTTTATTTATGATATCATTGTTATTATTTTCATACATGAGGATAAAACAATCCAAACTTATAGTTATAAATTCATTCATAGAATTGATAGCTCACATGCAACATTAATTCTGTACATCAAATGATGTACATAATCAATGGATATCTTTTAAAAATTTTGTTCTAGTTTTAGAGGATTTGTTTTGCTCGTTCTAGCCTTATAAATGTGTATTTAATACATACAATTGCTCATTAAACTAATTCAGAATTTCCTGACTTTATTTTCTGTAAACTGATAATGAATGAGATTCATAAAGTCTATCATATTCGGCCGTGGAACGACATTCTAAAGGAAAAGGAAGGAAAAAGAACTTCGAAGATTTCCCATACTAAAGTATTTTATTTTTCGGCTCTTAGGCCATCATCGGGCCTTATTTGATGGTAGCCTATGAGCCGGAACCGATCGAAAAATAAAATCCTTAGTATGGAAATCTACAAAGCTCTTTTCCTTTCCCTTTAGAATGAGAATCATCTTTATCCTTTCTTCCGTAACATTGAAATAAAATCCCTTTGAAAAAATGTCTCTACCTAATATATTAACTGTTGGCTAACGCCGCCAATGTGGTCCACCATTCTTTACAATTCTGTCTTATTTCTTCATCGATGATTTTAGGAAATCATGGAAAAAACGTCGCACCTCCGGAAGCGAGAACGGAAGTTGTACGCAAAGCAATCTCACCAAGTCTCGTTAAAAGTTAATTTTCACTCCGTACATTGGTCATAGACTCACGTCTCACAATATAGATGCTATATTCAGGGATGAAAAATATGCGTTTTCCCTTGAGGAAAACAAAGAGAAAGCCAGGAGAAGACAACGTGGCGTGCGTTAGGATAGAGGGCTCTTGTACGGCAGAATTAAACAACTCATTCATGAAAGAGAAAAATTAAGCAGGATATGACTCGTGGTGTGAGGGAATAAATCCAGTATTTAAGGTTCCCTGTATTCTGAAGAACGAAAGTCTCATTCAGCTTTAACCCTGCTCCCTTTCATCTGCAATTCTTAAATTTTATTTACGAAAACCTTCCGAAGAAAACGAAATGGATGAATTGGAGAATAGTATCATATATTCATTCAGTCTTTCATAACCATCTACATTACTTAACGAATCAGTTAAGAGAAACAAAAGAGCTAGAGAAGTATATCTAAGTTGATTCTATGTACATAAATTCTTCGAATAACTCTAAATTCTTAATCAACTGCATAAACTCACAAAGCATTACAGCAAGAATGTATTTCAATTATTCTCTAGTATTTACTTATTTTAATAGATTACTAGAAGAATAAGAAACGTTGTGAAATCCTAAATTACTTCAGATATATTTCATATAGCATATAGAACGCACATGTGGGAGGTTTTGATTTTACATCGACTTAGGAGAGGTTGTTAAGAATAAAGATTTACAAATACTTTTTTCCACAAATTTATGGAAAAAGTTTATATTTATGGAAATTTGTGGAAAAAAAGTATTTGTAAATCTTTATTCTTAACAACGTCTGTTATGGATTTCCACTTAGTAAAGCCTGCCACAATCGATTTTAATTATCGACCTTGGATTTAAAATAAGAATGTAAAAACTAAAATTGATTGATTTTTACTTTTAAATTCCATGATATCTCTCTCAAAATGAACAGATAATCTTTCAGTGTCATTTTTCCTTGTATACTCAATCAAGATTGAATGTTTATCACCAGTTTGTTCATATTTATGGCTACAACTCAACAATGATTTTATTCCGGTTTAATTTTTCTTCGACAAATTTTAAATCTAATGGTCCAGTCAATATCGTTTTTTATATCATACACGTAAGTTTCAATCCTTACAGATTGTGCACTGCAGAATTCAAAACTAAACCTGCACTTACATGTTAACTCTAAAAGTCGTCTGTAGAATATGGTAAAACTATCTTAAAACTGTAAATTTGGATCTTTTTGCATTTAAAAAATATATCTACGTCTTTACGTTTCATTAGCGGGTTAAGAGGTTTTGTCTTTTGATGTCTATTGTAGTACTCGACCATACATTTAAGTTAAAATTCAATTCGCATTAAAATTGGATTATCCTTAACACGTATTAATTTAATAACCCGATTTAATCTCAGCTTAGCTAATCCGCTAGATCTCTTCAATGTTCTAAGTTAAATTACTCGTGAGTAATTTAGATAAATCACGCACGTTACCTCGCGAAAGCTTTTTTCTCCATACTCGGAATTTTAGCAAGTAGTTATGATTTACGATAATCTGCACGCTGACCCAGAAGTTTCCTAAAACGTTCTCACATTCGTTCCAGAAAAAAAAGAAGAAAACAACGGGGATCGTCGTTCTCACGTTTACATTTAAGCACGTATGTATTTATTCAAGGCATAAAATATCGGGTTTAGGCGCATTAGAGTTAAATCTCCGGCGCAAGGCTTTTGAGCGTACGAGGGCGCGATTATAAAAAAGGGAAAGAAAAAGTCTGCAAAGTTTAGAAACTTGAACTGATTAACGCTCTCCGGAGGCCTCTCATGGCGCTGGTATTCATGTCCTTCGCAAAGCGGGAAAAAATAAGTCGAGTGTAGATTACAGAGGAACTGCTTACAGAGCCAAGTCAGCGCAACCTATAATGCTTGCCCCGCTGTCAGAACTCGCTTGCTTCGAGGAAAAACTTTTGCGCGAATCACCGGCCCTAACAGATTCTCTCTCCCCTTCGCTTTGCATGTTCGCTCCTTGCAATTTCGCGAAGTTAAAAATAATGATTGCGCGGTGGAACAGATGGAACGCGTGTGTAGCCCCGATGAGCAAAGAAAGGCGTTTATTTCCTAGGTTAGCACAAATACTCGCGTTACACCCATGTTATCTAAAAGATTTTTACTTTTCCGTGCGTTGGTTCCGAATATTTTTCCCTTGGGGAGGAAATGTTTTTGGAGAACAGCGAAACATCTTATCTTTTCTTCTCAAAGGTAGTTCGCGGAGAGAATAATACATTAAATCTTGTATTTCATTCAAAGTATGAGAATGTACTGTTCTACCTATGGCTCGTTACAACTTAATCCTTCAACGATTGCGTGGGGTTTATGGTACACGCAAGGAGATATTCTTTAGAAAAAATATCATTTTCCTTATTTTTCAAAATCCCTTCTTTTCAGTAGCTGGGGGTCAATATTTTTTCCAACTAATTACCAAATTTCAACTGATATATCCGATAATTTTTTGAGTTGTTAATTTTATATGCATGAGTAATCTTATTCATGACTTATCTTTAAATACCGACATTTTAGTACGTGTCAACAATAAATTTATATCTCGGGATTCAATTTCTCAAAATTTTAAATCTATTGAATGTTTAGAATTCAGTCTCTGGCGATGTCTTGTGGAAATACGTAATGATGAAAAATCGCAATTTATACTTTATTAATTAAATTTGAACTTTATTTATTTGTACTAAATACTGCGAAAAAAGTACAAATTGTTATTCTTCATCACTATTGAATGTAATCCATGGTTCTACGACGCCTGGAAATGTCAACAAATTTTGAGCTTGGGCAACCTGCAACACAACCAAAATTCTGGAGGCAAAATGTATCACTTCACATTTCGCCCTTGAAAGCCGTGTTTGCAGCAATTTCCACATTTTATTCTATTGAAACTGTCTCAGCAATCATTTGGCATAAAGTAATCCGTGGAAACAACCTACAACCTCCTCCGAGAAAACTAATGAGGTGCATCATACAGCCCACGCGACCACTCACGCTCGTAAAAATCGACACGACCACTGTATGTAAATATATAATAATATAATGTATAAATATAGATAATAAATGGAATTCGAGCAATAAAATCAGCAATAGAATCCACTGCTTGGGCCGTGACTTCTTGGTAAGTCTCCAAATGAGCAAACAAATAAAAAGATTAACTTTTAATAACCGCATATATTTTATTTGAATTTAGTCATGTAGTCATCCTCAGGTGAAGTAAACGTTTCATGTTTACCTTAAACTTTTATGTTTTGGATAATATGCCAATTTATTCTCGTATCTTTCTCCACTAGATATTATCATTCCTATCTGAGATTTTTAATTTTCCCGACTCAGAGTAATTGTAAAAGATATGAGTATTTTCATTGAGCTGTACATGCACATTTGTTTTTCGCTCAGTATCTCGAACTACACATTTGTTTCTCTTTGATCATGTTAGAATATTTTTTGTATGAGAAAACCCATTGATAAGTAATCCCAAACTGAAGTTGAGGCTGCTGAAAATTTCATGTTAGCGGTATACTGACCGTCCTTGGTGGTTAGAATCTCGGCTGATCAGACTTCTCCGATCAGGGAATGGTTGCGTGTGTTCGTTGTTGCTTCGGTGAAGCGCCTCCTGAAAAGTCCATCTGAGGTTAGGAAGACTTCACCTATATTGGCAACGGTAGCTCAGCAGAATAAAAAATCTGATGTGGCCAGCACATGACTTTCTCCATATATAAGATGTAAATATTTATCTACGACAGCATTTTCGAGCTCTAGATTCAATCTAAACTTGGAAGATATATAAAAAACATTTTTTATAAATAACTGTATATACCTAAATATCATATTAATGGAGGAAATTTGCAAAAACGGAAACATCAACCACAGTGCTATATATGAAATTTGGTGTTGATACAACTAATAGTTTTCATGTTAGACTTCCCACAAAGTACATAATCAGCAACTTCCGGTTTATCAGTACTTCACGAATAACTCCTGAACAATCAGTTATAGAAATATATGTTTAATACAAAAGTTATAGTAAATTACATTTTCTAAAACCTTTATAAATAATAGTATATACCTAAATATCATATTCATGGAGATATTTTGCAAAAACGGAAATATGCTTCGAAGAATAAAGCTCGACTTCCGGTTAACCGATTTACTCCAAAAATTAATCAACTCTGACAACACTCACCACAGTGCTATTTATGAAGTTTGGTATTGATACAACTAATAGTTTTTACGTTAGAGCGCCCACAATCACAAACACACATACACACACACATGCACACAGCCATCATTCCGAAAATGATCAAAACGTGTTCTAGGGACCCCAAAACATGAATTTCCGTTGAAATCTCGAAGTCGATTTTTTTCATGAAAACAATACTTTCTCTATACTACGTATATGGAGAAAGTAAAAATCGTAGTATGATGGTATTTACCTGTAAATATACCTCATCAGAATACGCCTTTGTTTAATTTATTCTGATGGATATATTTATTGTTATTTATTGTTATCGCTCAGGTATCTGCTCTTTTATGCAAATGGTAAAATTATTTTTGCATATTAACCTATTTAAATTAATGATTTCATTTTATTAAACATATGATCACAAACTCGTTTTTCTTCGGTCACCATGATTGAGCAACCATATTAAAACATCGTATGTTAATTGCCTACATTTGAATACGTTATTCTTTAGGTATATCATATATTTATTTTAATACATTTTAGATAATTTCATTATCTGGGAAATTTAATTCCACTTAGGCAATAATGGAACAAATATTTATTACCTTGCATATCAATTAAATTGATACAGAGGAAAACAATTTCCTCAAATTTGAAATGAAATATATGTATTTTGCTAAACAAATAGATAACGATCCATACA
This sequence comes from Sympetrum striolatum, assembly GCA_947579665.1. Lineage (NCBI taxonomy): Eukaryota > Metazoa > Arthropoda > Insecta > Odonata > Libellulidae > Sympetrum > Sympetrum striolatum. The sequence continues at coordinate 72,818,126 of OX388347.1, read as the reverse complement.
AATTTTAGTGGTGAATTTTCCACCATTCTCAATTCATCGTAATGCAATTATTGTGAATTGTAGCCATTTTCTGTTGATATCAAATATCTGTTTAATTATGATACATAATGGGATAAATTCTGAAGTTTTATGAGAATTTGATCATAACTGATACTCGAAAAACACCATTCTACAACGTCAAATGTAAAAATCTGTGAATTCAACTAAACTTACTCTTATAGCTTTAAGTGAAAATTACCTTTTTATCTTTCCTAATTATCACTTGACATTGGTAATGCTTTGGCATTAATTCCAATTAGGTTTTGGTATCCATCAGATATATGGTGCTATATTTTAATTTAATTACGCCTATTCATCAAGCCAAAAACGTGAGGGATATCATTAAGAATTCCTATCACATAGTATGTTTTAATTAAAACTGTTTTGTAGGACCCTTTTTGCCTTTTTTCACAAGCTTCTAAATTATTTGTTAATTGACGATTCGAACAACTTCCCGGAATTGCGGCAATTTGATACGAAATATTTGCTCAGCAATCAATTTAATTTGTTAGTCGCATTCAAATTTAGCAATAATTCGAAACACAAACGAGCGAAAGTAAATATTTATCTCGAATCACGGGATAAAATAAGTCAATTATCAAACCCAGTCGCCAAAAAAAAAATGATGCTGAGGAAATTAGATTAATGTAATTTTTATGGAAAATCATTCGGGAAATAGAATTCACAGGAGTTAATTTAATAAATGATTTAAGTCGATGATTCTAATGAAAATATCTGAGATTCATTGCTGTGTGGATGCCGAAAATTTGTTTTCAGTGGAATTGCCAGCACGATTTAGAGTGGGTGCCTGGTTAAAAATATCTTACGTTTGTATAGTCAAAATTTAAATCATGACTTTGTAGGTTTTCAATTTTGAAGTAAGAAGACAATTCCGATTAGTTTATTATCACCTGAAAAGTAAGACTATTTAATTGGAGTTTCAGGAACCTCTATTTTCGTGGAGTTATATGTAACATATGCTTGTAAATCTTTACTCAGAGCATAGCTCCAGGCCCAGTGTTAGATTAGTAGTTATTTATATGAAATATTATTTATTTATAAAAAAAACCACTTACAAATATGTTTTTTCTTCGTTTCTTCATCGATTTAATCCGAAGAATGGCTTCCGTAGGCTTGAAGTACCGTATATACTCGTGTGTAAGCCGAGTTTTTCTGCGCATTTTATGTTGAATAAGCTTCCATCAGCTTATACTGAAGTGAGGACTTTACTTACCTATCCTCCGGTTGAAAAAGGCTGCAATAGTCGGATATAAGCATGTAAATTCCTTACTTGTTCAAATAAATAATCTTAAGTTAAGTCGTTTCAAAATATCCTTGTTTATCTTAGCTCATATTTATGTGTAAACAAGGATGCTGCATAATGATCTCCGGAGCCAGTATTTGGGAGCTGTTAAATTGTTGCCGAACATAATGATCGATGGAGTCCATTAGCGGAACGTTTTGTTCGACGATAAGAAATTCAAATGGGACACGGTAAACTCCAGATTCACGCGGCTCATTTGCTAAGATTTATCGAAGCAGGGTATGGCCCTGTTGGGGCCCCTCACAAATACAACGCTTCAAAACGAACCCTTTTGAGTGGCGGTACCAATGCTCTTAAATGGCTGCATTCTCGCGCCGCAGAGAACCCACGCATCCATCTCTCCGATGCAAACGTATGAAAGGGGGAAGTATTGCGATACGGGAATGCATGCAGATAGAGGTCCTCAAAATATTCGAGCGTCTCATTTCCTCCTGGAGGAGACTTGGCAGGCATTCCGTAGCTGCAATAGATGGAGCGAGAGGGAGAAGGTCAATTTCGGAGGGAGTGATGGATTCATATCGGAGAGTACGTGAGAACTGTGCACGAAGAGAAAGGCGCGCTCGGAAGGTAAATGTGGCAGGTTTCCCCGGGATAACACGGTTTGATTTAGAGGGATTCCGCGGAGTGTTCCTCTCTCCCTCGCTGAGACGTCCTGCGCAGGCACTTCGCTCGAATTTATGAATTTTCCTCGGTCGCGATCTTTTGCTGTCAGTCGACAGCGAGATAAGAAAATGCGTAGGTGGAGGTTGATGTTTTCCTCAGTTGGAGATTTTCTCTTTGTTTCTCCGCTTTTCTGACTCAGGTATAAGATTAGGAGAGCTAAATTGCCTTATCTTAGAGTCCACAGACTTGACAAGTGTGAAGGAGGTCAGGTTTTTGGCTCTAAGTGGAATAGAATGTAGATGAGGTGTTTAAATTCAGTAGGGTGTACATATTTATAAATCGGGATCATGATAACTCGTTAAGCATATAGTAGAGGAACAACGAATTGCGTTTTATCTACATATACTTAATAATAATATTGACTATATATAACATCAGCCCAATAAATCATAGAAATATGGAAACAAACTGCAGTCAAGATTGTCCCATCAATAATTTCAGCGGCTGGAGTAATACCCAAAATAAAACGCTTTAAACAATAGGAATAAACAACCAGATTTATATCCAAAGAAAAAACATCAATAATAAATAACTGTTTAATAGTAAGAATATCTCTGAATGAATACTAAAAATATGAATAAAAACAATAAATGAGCCTAATCCCTTTGGTGCTTTGTAACTGGGATAGGTGAATGTTTTCCTGCCTCAATGCTGAAAAGTGTGAAATTCAATAATAATAATAATAATAATATTAATAATAATAATATGTTTTTAAAAATATTGATCAAAATAATTTTATTAATAATATTTGTTGTTCTAGTTGGTGATATTTAAAAGAATTATTCATATTTTTTTTTAATTTCAAAGTAATTTTATTCAGAAATTCTGAAAATTCAAAATACAATAATGCAGTGTAAATAATATGCTCTGCCTGTGAACGGCTTACAAATTAATTTACATGACATTTAAGTTCAAAGAACAGAATTCATCTTTTTGGTCCTCCTGAGCCATAAAGTAGGCTGTTCAGGAGGTGCCAGGTTAAATAAACACAAGCCTAAGATTAAACATAATAATCAAAATAATAATATGTCTTTATTAGGGTAGATTTGAGACTAAATGTCTCCTTTTCAATCTAAACGATCATTATGGTTTGTACAGCAATTCATGTAAAGAGACTCCAACGATAATTTGATTACCTTAGTAGAAATGTCTTAATCCATTGATCTAGCCTTTTCATAAATATCGAATTTCATAATAATATTTAATATATCATAAATTTTACATTTCAGCTTCTTTCATATTTTTCCAACTAATAGCATGAAATAAAACTCATTACAAAAAACTTTCCGACCGTCATATCTTCTATTAAATAATTTAAACAACGAGAATTTTGACTTTAGTATTAGTAGGTTGAGTAAGTAAAGCTTGTCAGTGAATTGGGAAGAAAACTCCTCTTGGGTAAGGCAACAGAGATGGTAATTTTACACGTAAACTCTCGCATTACAGGAAGGAAGAATGTGAGCACATTTACATGTTTTAAAGATTCATTCAGCTAAAATTACTGAGTTGTTGCCATTTGTTTCATCTTCATCCACCTCTCCAACGCACACTCACCGGAAATGTATCTATCTCAAGACGGTAAATCCTTCATCATATTCACTTCCATTTATTCGAGGGCCTCTCCCCTTTTTTCATAATGGTACCACTGCATTTTACGCTTAAATACAGAATGCAGTCGTAAAAGCCTCGACTCATGCATAAATCAAAATATTTTTAGGCGCTGAAAAGCAACTATAGCTTGAGTTGTGCTGTTTATTTCCACGTCAAGAGGAGAAATACTAAGACGGTTTGTCTGAGAAAAAAGTTCATCACGGGAAACATTTCTCTTCGCGAGCATATATCCGTCGACTTCTAACTTCCGTGGCTCAACATTGCATTTGCATGATGTGGCTGTTTTGCTCGCGAAGTGGAAAACAATTGCTCATTTGTTTTTTTTTTATATCTGGCATAATTTGGCTCACTTAAAAGTCCCGTTTGAACCCTGTAAATACAAGAGGGAAATTTAAGCACCATCTCATAAGAACTTAAGAAATATTAAAAATATAGTGTTATTTTTTTAGTGTATGTTTATGCAAGAAGTTTTTTGACAAACATTTAGGAGGTGCTTCACCCTTTGGCTGCCGATGTACTTTGCTTCTTACTTCTCCCAAGAGCAGTATCTTGATTATCCAAAAATATTTTTCATGTCCGACGCGTAACTGCTCAATGGTATTATAATATTATTAGTTATGTCTAAGATAAATGAAGCTATTTGTTGAAAAAGTTCTCTTTGTCAAAGATATATCGGAAAAATAAAATTGTACCTCATTTTAGTAGAGAAGAAAAACAGTTACCCTCTTGGAACTATGCAGAAACCCCAACAAATGCTTTTATTTAAAAATATACTGAATGAAATGCTTTAGGTAAAGTATTTAATACAGATAACATCGTTTTGATTAATTAACAATTACCTAGGTGCATGAAAAATTATTACATGGAAAAAGAAATAAGAATTATTGTTAGGGTAATTCAGTTAGTATCCGAGAAGTTAGATTAGAATGAGGAATTTATACAGGAAATAAAAACAAACATAAATCTACGGTTTCCATGCTTAGCCAATCTTTGCCAATCAGCTTTATATATTTTTTCAAATGTATAATTTCCATTATTATTAATAACATAACAAATTTTAAGTCATATTTAGATTCCAGGAATATTTATTGATATCATTTCATGGCAAATAAGAGTAAAATATCGTAGTTTTAGCTGGAATAATGCCAATCGGGATTTCCTGTTCCGAATGGATGATGAAACACTCTACTTCTCATTATTCTATTTATTTGCCACACATTTGGGCTGTAAATGATCCCATCGATAAATCTATCAGTTTATCCAAATGCTCTATAAATTATATATTTATATATCTAGGTTCTCTTTTAGCTTATAATGTATGCATATAATGATTAGTACAATACTTATACTCTTTAATCAGATTGCCAAATCGATTTATATCATCAACCGAAGGTTTTTTTAATCAAAATAAATTAAAATGAAAGTTTTTCATGTTCATATAGCAATAAAAATGCTACGATTGAAACATGTTCTGCAATATATCTTTCCCTAGCAAAACAGTTCCGTTAGGAATTAGGAAATTGCGTACTGAACGTATTAATGTCTTCACCGGAAAAGCTGCTTCTGTGTACTCTGATGAAACGGGCCTTGAAATCAACCAAAAAATTTTGTAATCTGTGTGAAACTTTAATTCACCATTTAGTTAAGTCATATATATATTGTTATTATTGGCAAGGAAAGCTTTAAAATATTTTCTCCATCCTTTTCGATAGTATATTCTTCTATCCTTTAACTGCACCTACACCTTTTCATATCATATTAAATATAAAATCAAATTTCATTATTATGAAGGATGATTAAATACCTTTTGTTTCTTGTAATATCTAACAATGTATTATCGTGCAATGTGTATTGTTCCTGTAATAAAAAGAATGATATGTTCTCATCGTGCTTCAATATAATATGTACTCGCATCTTTACTTCAGTTTTCCTTTACCTTTCTTCTTCTCATTAATTTGCAGCATTAACATTTTTTTCGCTGAATTTTATCATTCCTTTATTCTCTCCTACCCTTTAATTTTTGCCAATCCGATCTCTCCCCTTTCATTTCCTCCCTCCTCTTTGATCCTCCTCTTCTCTCCATCTCCTTATGCTTCCCTTCACGTCTTCGCTATTACTCATCCTAACTCAGCCTCCCCTTCCAACGCAACCTTTCTTCATCTTTCCTCTGCCATCTCTATCAATCCATATCCATCTTTCTTTAAGGAAATTTGTTGTTCCTCTAATCGGTCAATCCGTTATCGCGGTAATCATCACTTCCAGTTGGCCAATAAACTTAATGTACAACGTCATATCAATAACAACAGAGCATAGTGCAATTTTTATTTAATGTAGTCCCATTCAAGCTGTAGTCTGGACCTGTTTCGCATATCTTTGGTCAATTTTCAACTGCTTCATCGGAGCTATTAACTACATAACTAAATAAACAAATACTATTTAAATAAAGAAGTTTTTTCTCTAAGTTACAGCCAATATGGTGGAATATTATGCTTTTATGAAAAAGGAATATGAGGTGAATTTTGACGTAACGGTGAACACTTAGGAAGTAAAAGGAAGTATAAAATTAGAAATATAGGGATCATTTTGTGATTCATACATTTTTCTCTATCTAAATATTCCAAGGCAATCAAAATTAGCAACTGTGGATTATGGATTATGTATTTCAAACTGTTTAATGATTTATCTGCTCCTATTCATGAAAAATATTTTATCACCACAAGATTACCGCCAGAGGAAGATTTTGAAAAGATATAGCTCAGGAAGAAAGGATTTTGTGGAGATTAATTAACATCTAATACATTTTTGTCAGCTAAGCTATAAATTTGTTCTGAAGAATAATACCTGAGTGAAATTGGATAGGATTTCAAAGTGACGCTTTATTGGGATATTTGTAATGTATTTATAGTCCTCTCTCTAAAGTGAAGAGGGTTCTAGTATACCAACTGCAACAAGTACAGTCATATAAGTCTCTCTGAAAATTTCTGGTCAGTTTACTTTTAATGTGACTGCATTTAAACTTCTCCACAAATATATTGGAGATTGGGGATTTGGCATTGCCTTATCCATCGTTAACCTATAAGGCTATCCTCTGAAAATTTTATAATGATATTTTAGTAATATAAGAATGTTATGCGTCCCTTCTTATTAAGATTCCTCCTAATATTCTCCCACCCCAGTTATTCTTCGCTGACCAAAAACCTGCTACCAGCAGTAAATATTTCTCAGCTACTACTTCTCAAAAAAGGGACTCCTTTATCTTGTATATCTCACTTTACTTAACTTCACCTTACCTTACTTTCTTAACCTCTTTCCATAACCAGCTGATAATTTTATTTTAACCTTAGCAAATTGTCCCAAAATGTTCTTTATATCTTGAACTTATTGCAGTATCTAATTCTTCATGTTGGTGTTTACTTTTAAGCTTTAGGATTTCCTTTTCTCCACTTGTAATATCATTTATCACGATTTCTTCCGATATTTTACTCTCTCTTCTCTCACAATATTTCCTTCGGCATATATCCTCAGCTATGAATCCTCGCACCAGACGTAGGATTGGAATCATTTTTTGCCGTGTTTTCCCATCTACTTTCTCCTTTATTTCACCTCCTCACTTATCTCCCTTTCTCATAGAGTGCCACTAGCCATTGGCGTGTAACTCACGCCTCCCTTCGGATCCCATGAATAATGCATAGGAGTAAGTGGAGTCGTATGGAGCTTGCAGAATATTTCCGAGGGGGAGAAGGGTTGCCTCTGAAATTGGGCATCTGGATGGACATCGGGTGGCCGCTCCTTTACTTTGCGGTTCTCGTCTTTCCCAGAAGTCCCTTTCCCCGGTTCATCCGCTCACCATTTTTCCTGCCTTGAATAGGGGTTTTCGCTGGTTTCTGTACTCCATGTCAGGCATGACCTCGTATATCCTTAAAGACCCACCTACCCATGTCTTCGGCAGTTTCTGTTGGTAGTCCCCTTTCCACTAACAGTTCCGAAAGGAATTCTGGTTTTATAACGAACAGCTCTAGATAGAATCAACATTAGATGAGAGAAATCTAATTGAAATAGTGGGGAGGAATTTTTTCAGAGTGTCAATAGCAATGAGTTCTTTAGCACTAGATGTGCTAAACTTTTGAAATTGTTATCTAGAAGAATATTCAAATAAAACAGAAGAATATCAATGATTCAAGCTCATGAATATATATTTCGAAAAGGAGCCGTGAAGATGAACATCGATAAAATTTAGAAATTGAATCATCTTCGGGACCCATTCATTTCGGCTATCTTAATATCTCTCTCATTCTAGTTCGTCAGACTACTTAATCAAAGTTATAGAGAGAATTTAAACACATTCAATTAATCCTATATGAAATCCTGAAAGCGGTCTTCCTTTTTGGATAAATTATAGACTTCACATCAATTTAGAGATATTACATATAAGCATGATTTGAAATGGGAATTCGCATTTCTTTCATAGCTCGAAATAGATGGCAGGTTAGTCAATTTAATAAATATTTATTATCAAATCCATACGTTCTATTTCATTGCTGTAATTGTGAATACCCTATCTGAATAATAAAATAGGGATTTATTGGAATAAATGTATATACTTCTTACAAATGTGGATACCTAAGACTAATTTACATGATATTGTAACATACGAGTCAGAATATCCAATGTAAATATATTTAGCGTAATTCAACTTCATTTTTACCCTCAAGCTCGGAATTTGACTTTAATTTCTAATCGCATTAGTGAAGGAACGAGGCAAGATGACATTTGACATTGGTCAATATATCCACGGTAAAATATACACGTCTTCCATTCAGACTCTTATATTTGTCTGTTTCAAAGAAAGTCTCCATCTGCAGACGAAATGTAATTTAAAACTTTCATAATTACCTCTGTAGCGATTCCGCGGTTTAATTGAATGTTGTCTTCGTTTTTAAAAGTTTTAATTGGAAGTGGTTGAACGTTTTCATTTTTGGGCCCGGAATATTTAGAGAAAACTTTTCATTTAGTATTTTGCACGTTAATTTCGGAATTCCTTTCATTACACTTTAATATTCCTAGCATTTAATTATAGCAAAATAGTTCCGAGGTTGACATTCCTGGAGAGCGACTTTCAATTAATTCCAGATCCCGCAATCCTTGACGGAGGCAAAGTTTTTTGATGCAACTCGCTCTAATTTCCGGCGATTTTGTTTGGCTAATTTTGGGTCTCGGATGTACTAGAGTTGGAGTAAGTTGATTTAATTGCTTCCGAGAATCTTTAGCACAGGTTTACTCCGTCAACATTGTCGTGTATTTATCTTTCCTCAAATTTCTATAGCGCATACCTGTCGGATATTTTGTAAAGATATCTCAAGAGTTTTCTCGAGAAAATTATTTCCCAAGAATGAATTGATAAGCATATAAATTATATATCAGTTGGCTAAATAATTTTTACTAATTAAATAACGATTACTGCATGCAATTAAGGGGAATGTAATAAAATAGCTATGTAACGAAGTGCTCTTATGGTTAAACTGAAGCAGTGTATTATATGTTTTTTCTCATACAAGGTAGAACGTTTATTACATAATATAATATATATCTTTATATTATGTATAATATACGAAACATAACTTTAAATGTAGGTATGTATGTAATGTAATTTCATTTTCTTAATTTCTTTGAGATTTATCTCCCATTGTTCAACGTTCATTTTAATTCATCCATAATTAATGTCAGTTCAGTGAAGTTGATTTATTTTATCTGATTATTTGTAGTGCAGTTATGTTTTTTCCCTTTTCTTTTTGTACAATTTTTATATTTTCACTACCTGTCTATCATAACTCTTTTCCTTCTCCTTCATCAAAAATATACTTTTCTATCTTTAGGTTTCGCAGGTTTTTCACACTCCCCCTCTTGTGAGTGTTTTCCCGCAGTGGAATTTTTTTCCTGAGCCCTCAGCTTAGGTTTTTTCGATCCACATATTACTTTTCTTCGTGTACTTTTGCAAACTATCTCTTTCTTTCTGTTTCGCATATGACGATGGGTTAGGTGTAAGAAGAGACTATCTAGTCTCAATCTCGCCCGAATAAAGGCCATTTATTATTATTATTGTGTATAAACATATACCATCTTCGTATAAACATCTACGTGATAAGCAGACCATTCTCATCTCTCAGTTATACGACCATGAATTTAACATATAAGGAAATTAGCTAAGATATTAAATAATTATAAAATTGAATAAAAATCTGATGGAAACTATCTGTATTGTGATTTGTCTAGCTTTAATTGAAAGTTAAATTAAATGATGAAAATTACCATGTTAAATGTCTTAGGCTCTATGGAGATTATATTGGTAATGATTTTTCTTGCCAGATTATAGAGGATTATAATTTTATAGGAAGTATAAAGAAAGGAGGACATCTTGTATTGCCTGGTATATGATTCAATCGTTCAGAAACATTATGTGACGAAAGGAATATTGAGTCATTGGGTGTTATATTAAATTGATTCATTGATCATTAAGTCATTGATTATGATGTTAAAACATACATATCCTTAGCTATGTAAACTAAGCGGAGGACCAAAATTATTCTTGAATAAAATTTAGATTTTTATAAGTTATAAACAATGGGAGACAACCTGATCTAACCATGATGATATAGTCTCGCTATATCATCGTAGGCATGTCCTCGTGTATTTTTGTAGTTTGGTAAAAGGTTTGTTTTGGAATAGTACTTCCGGGTGTATAATCCGGAATTAGAATAATTATACACTCAGTGTATAATTAGGTTATAATAGATTGAAGAAGCCTTAAATATGTGGAATTTCATATTAGGAATAGAAATAAAAACACTATTTCGAAAATTCCACTTGTTTTTAATACACGACCGGTTTCAGACAATTCTGTCCATCATCAGGCTGAAATCAGGACAATTCTGTCCATCAGAATCGTCTGAAACCGGTCGTGTATTAAAAACTCAAGTGGAATTTTCTACATAGTGTTTTTATTTCTATTCCAAATAATTAGATTAACTAAAAAATCATTTGTATCGAAATTGGACCGTTGAAATGTAAGCTAAAAAGTAGGATGTTATTGAATTGTCAGCATCATAACAACACGTGCTTATCGGGAAAGCAGAGAATGAAAGAGGACCCGAGATTCAATATCGTTCGAACCAAATTGCCGGATCAGCAAATAAATCCTTAAGATCTTAAAAACAGCTATCAAAACTTGCATCAAACTTCTTAAGAGCTCCTCCTTATTGCCCTTGATACAATCACAGGGAACTAATGGTTCACTGGCCCCGCAGAATTCTCCAGCATTTCATATCCTCATCCATCTTTCTCTTTCCCCGTTTTCAGAAAGGTTTTCCCAACATTTCTCCCTGTTATTTTCGAATGCCTCATCCCATCCGAAACCTTGTTATTACCCTTCCTTTGGACCCCAGTGTTTCAAGCACTCCTCATTTGATATCTTCCCTTCCGCCAACCATCTCTCTCTCTCTTCCCAAACGCTCTCTTTCTCCTTCCACTCTTTTATAGTCCTTAACCTCAAAATCCAATATCGCCGATGGGTTCGCAACTGCTTAACCCACTCCCCTGTCTCTCTTCCTTTCTTAAACTCCACTTTCTCTTCTCGGTATATAACCTTTCCCTTCTCTTACACGATACTTTATCCTCCTCTTATTCGGGGGAGTTTGTTCCGAAGATCTCGAAGCAAGTTCATTGAGATTCTGATAAATTTTCATCGTGATTCCTCTTTAACTCAGTGATATTCACTTTCGCCTCCATTTTCGAGATTCCAATCTACATCACTCATCATGATTGAGGTTTGGGTAAATTAAATCTTTGGATATGAAGTAGGAAATGATTTAACAGAGGTTTACTTGTGGTCAAAATATTTTGAGATTCTTTTGCTCAATATTCAAAGCTTTCTATTCGTAACTGGTGGATTGAATTTTTAATGGATCTAATCAAAATCAAGAACGGTTTTACTAACGCAGTTCTAACACAAACTAAGTGTGAATTCATATTATTCTACGATAATATTTTACATAAACCCAAGCTCATTTTCATAGTGAAGGATCCAAATCATGTCATCTAAATATTTATGCATTTCTTTAGACGATTCAGTTCGTTTTACTCTTAAAACTAATAACAATAAAGCATAAGTATGGAAATGTATGTTAAGTTATTTATGCTTAAAATGATTTTATGAAGGAAAGAAGAACTCAAATTGATGCTCCTTTCCTAGTACTTTCCAACATCTAATGAAATTTAATTTTCCAAAATTGAGAGAATAAATACATTTTTCACTTCTTTCTCGAGCTTTACTTGCGGTACCTGTTGCAGTGATCGAAACTAGAGTTGTAGCGTTTAAGTGTTGCTGAAATCTACCGTTTTTTCCAATACTCTGTAATCGCTATGTAAATGTATACACAGAAATTTGAAATTATTCTGCAATTATTTCTTTCAGATTGCATTATTGTTATTATTTTAATGAAATAAGTTACAGGACAAAAGTAGTCTGGTATCAACTTCTTCTATGTACGTTTAAATATCATATTTATTGATAAAGAAGTTTTATCATATTCTTGCATTCCATCTTTGACTGAAAATTTAATCTGTTCATAATCTGGTTTTCGTTTATGCATTTATGGCCCTACGCATGAGCTGATATCTATAATTGTGTGTACTATGTTAGGTGTATACAAAATTTAATGTGTAAATATCAATTCTTAATATTTCAAACCGTAAGTCTGTCTAATATTAGATGTCTCCAACGTGAATTACGGATCTCAATAAAAATTCAGTAGAGAGGATTGGAATTGTTAATAATTTGAATGGCTTATTGAGATTGCAAGTATTCTTTTAGCTAAATGCTCTTTGGCGTTTATCATTCTTATTGATATCTATTCTGAGGCATTTATCGTTCCTCTTATCTCACTTTCCAAGATGAGAAAGATTTCCCTTCTCCCCCTTACTCTCCGTTCCAATCTCGGTTTTGATTCGATTGCAGTAAATTCGTTAGTCTGGTTACCTCTTCGTGGGGAAGGCGAAATGATGGGGAGAGAAGCAAGCGGGTAGAGCCGGGATTTGTGTGTTATAAGAGGGAAGAGGAACAGAACATATTGGGCTAGACAAAGATTAGTGCAAGAGAAGAAATGCGTTACTGCAACTGAGAAGAACCTAGCAATCGTTATGCCTCGAAACTGGTCTTTGATAAATTCTTCTTATAAAGATGCTCTCGGTAGATTTATCCTCAAATTTGCGTACCTATAAATACTACATTTGAGTTAGTTGCTTTAAAGTTTTTTTCTTGAGATTTTGTTGGACATTGCTACTTGTGTAAGATAATCATATTTGTATTTTGTCTATTGATTGTATTTTTATGCAAATTTTGAAAGATATAACACGTATGAGACAAATGAGCGATTCGATATTAAAATATTTAAGCGTGAGACAGGATTTTATTGGAGCATATGAGTGACCACTCAATACTAAACAACACGGTTCTACGCATAGAATTGTACATACGACGTACTTATAGTGTATTTCTATTGTAAATGTATTTTATTATTAAAGTATACTATTTTTAGTACAAATATTAGAGAGTTTGACATTTGTACCATATTTTCAATTCTACCTAATGATAACGGTGACTTTTTATACATCTTTTAGATATTTCTTTCGGTAGCTTTTTACAGGTTTTTTTACACACTCCTACTTTTTGGATTTTTTTCTTGCTGTGGATACGATTTCCTAAGCTTAGGGTTTCTAATTTGACAACTAAATTTTTCCTATTCACTTTTAATTTTAACAGACTTATACCACTTAACTATAATATTTACTATCTATTTTATTATCTTAAATTTATTTAAATAGAAAATGGGTTAAATGGAAGACAACCATTTAACACTTCAATTTCACCCAAAGTGAAGACACTATTTATGTATTTTTTAAACACCCACTCTTTCTATTATAATTTGAAAGCCATTAGATATTGCTTTTACCATTATCCTTTAGATTCTGAGCGGAACAGCTAGATGACATAGTTAAATATATCTTTTATGAAATATTCATCAAAACTTAGCAAAATATTTTCATTCATGGTTATAATGTTGCAACTCTGTTATCTAAGCACCTATTACAACACGCCTTCCATCCTGGCGTAAAAAGGTAAACAATGCTCTCAGGTATTATTAATGCTGGATTGTTATTATTAATACAAATGTAATATTTAAAATACAAGACTTGTATATCATTACCTACTTAAATAGTTATTATTACAGTTACTTAGTTCGTCTTAAATGCAAGCAGTACGAAAGTTCAATGCTGCAGAACATACATTAAGTACCATTAAAGAATAGTCATAGTCATTTTATTATCCATAGGCAAGTACAATTTGAATGAATTCGACAACAAATATATAAGTTATACAAATATTTAAAGGATACAATGTTAAGAGAGATATTACATATAAGAATAGTATAACAAAATACATTTTCAGTGACATACTTATATAAAAGACATACCATATTATAAATCAATTCATATTTTTATATAAAATCTAAGTACTCATTTACAGTACCTATAGAAAAACTGCTCAACAAAAAAATCTCTCAATTTTTCTTTTGAATACTTTTATGTCTGCTATACATATTATTAACTTAAGCAATTTATTGAATAATTAATAATGATTTTGATAAAAGAGTCATTCATTTTAAATTTCTCTCCTAAACCAAGTACTTTTCGGCGTTAGAAAATATATTACTTACCTTCTTCAGAATGAAATGAAGTTGTCGGACCATTCCTAAACTGCTTTAAAGTCAATGCCCTACAGTAATCGATACAAATCACCTCAGGTATCTTTCTAGTTCGAGCGTTTTTAGCTTAATTACATCTGTTTATTTGTTTCATAAGCAAGAGAGTAAATATGTGTAGATGGTACAGGTATTACGTTGATGGGCCACCTCTGATCAAAGTTAAACGTTTCAATTATTTAGGTATCCATGTAACTAGAAACTTAGTTTTGGGAACTTCAAATTGATCAAATCCTTACAAAAGTTTTCAGAAACCTAAATTTGTTCACAAGAAACCTGAAGCATAGTACGAGACGGACGAGGAAAGGAATTGACCAAACTAAACATTAATTTGGCCGGTCCTAGAATATACTTCTAAAGTGTGCGATCTATACCATGATTCTCATGTATCAAAATAAGTAAACTTTCAATGAAAAGCTATTGTATAGAAATAATAATTATTCCTCCTACGAAACTGAAAAGTCTCCATTATAAGTTTGGATTTCACGAAACGCTCATACACTAGACTATGATGATTTCTTCGCACTCGTAAGTCACTGATAAGTTCCAAACAGTTCGTGTTTTCCCTTATTCTTTAGTTTTTAAGAAAACGCATTATTCCGTTGGAAAAGATAGCTTTCGCTGAACGGCATTTCGAGTTTTGCCGTTTCAAGTTTTTCCGTTTCGGAGTCTTTCAACATATTTATCGAAAAAATATAAGTTTCATTTTAATGACTCGATACAAACTCCATCGCACGGAAACGGCATCGCATCAAAGAGCCCAATTCCAAGACGAAAAGCGCTCCCTTTCCAAAAATGAAGACCGCGATTCATACCTACGGAGGGCCCAGCGGAAAAAAGCGAAAATATCCCCGGCGCAACGAAATATTCACGACCCCGCGATTCAATATTTTCTCTCCCGGCACTCCCCGCGTTTCTTTCCGGGGAAAAACTCGACTTAAGCTCCCTATAAATGTGAAAGGGTCTATCTCCAGGCTCAGCGTTACGACGCTCTTTCGAAAAATAAAGGGAGAGAAGGAAATTCGGGGGGAGAGTATCTTTCTCGCGAGAAATTAAGAGCAGAACGGGCGGAGGGGGAGTCAGGTATGAAAGAAGGCTAAAACGGGAGATGAGAGATGGGAGAAGGGGTTGATGGATGTAGGTGGAGAGAAGGGGAGATCTTGAGGAAGGCGGAAGTAAGATGAAGACTCCGACGGTTTTTTTCGGAATACGTTCTCCCTCTAAGTGAAAGTAATTTCGTAAGGATATGAGGCCCGAAGCCATAAAAAATATCCTCCGACGTGGCCCAACCCACCGTCGCTTTCGTTAAAGGGGGGAATAAAAGGTGGTGTGGATCTCCGGGGAGGTAAGAAAGGGGCGGAAGGGGCACATCCATTATATTTATCGAGTTTTACTTCATAAACTAATTTGGGTCCGGCGGACCGAAGGGTGGGAGAGGGTCGAGGGGAGGCAGAGGAAGACGTCAAAAGAAAAGTATTAGGAATAGGAATGAAGAGGGGGAAAGAGAAGAGGTTTTGTAATCTGATGGAAATTTTTTGCGAGCGGAACGGGCGTTTAAAAGGAAGATTTGGGAATGGATACAAGGAAGCGATTACACCGATTCAAGGAATTTACATGATTGCTAAGATGACGCTTTAGGAAAATAGTTTTTATGATATTCCACTTCTCAACTGCTGCTTCTGAAGACTAACTTCTTCTCAGTTCCTTGGGATTAAAAATAATTTGCTACGTTTCTGAAATTATTTCCATCTCCAGTACTGAGTGCCATCGCCTTTGACGTCAATAAATACAAAAGAAAGAGTCAAATAATTGAAAAAACTGACATAACCGGGGCTCGAGCCTGGATCTCCATCATTCTCGGAAGTGTTACCCACCACACAGAAGTTTTACAACTACCCGCCACAGTTAATGTCTTTTGTATTCGACAGTATAAAGGCAGATTCAGGTTCGACTCCTACATAGGTCAGAATATGTACGGAAATCAGTTTCCTAATGTAGTCGATCATTATTCACATAATTTGTATATTTAGGATTTGGAGAAGGATAAGCTATGTTAATTTTGCGGCATCTTCCTACCCTTCACGTTAGAAACGTAGCGGCCTAATCAAGAATTTTAGTACTTAATAATTGCCTCATTGAAAAATTAAGTGCTCATTTTCGGAGTAAATAATCTAGATAGATTCGGAGAGACCTTAACCTCTGTTAATAAGACGTAATGGATGTTAAAAAATAGAAAATGCTCACTGTTGTCCGGTGACATTGAAAATTTTAGTCCGTGATTAATGACAGAATTTCTTAATACATATATTGGGTATATGGAAACGCTAATGTAGATGTTATAGCTAGCTTCATAAATTAAAACAGTTACAGATTCATTCAAGTAAATGTCTTTGTTTGTCAGTATTTTTGCTCCTAAC
Source organism: Sympetrum striolatum (assembly GCA_947579665.1). Lineage (NCBI taxonomy): Eukaryota > Metazoa > Arthropoda > Insecta > Odonata > Libellulidae > Sympetrum > Sympetrum striolatum. The sequence continues at coordinate 72,801,258 of OX388347.1, read as the reverse complement.
GTTTCTGTAGTGTTTCAAATACTTCTCTTATATAAAGAAGCAATTTTTCAGTATCCTTTCTGCGACTCAACTAATTCATATCACCGAATATCTTCTGTGAGCCTTCGTCGGGCTCTTATAACTTTTCCGTTTTCAACAAAACTAAACATTTTTAATAGTTTCTCATAACCTCATTGATATCTCAGCATTTTTCTTCACAATGGAAACTAACCTGATATTTCTGAATACACTTTTGATTAGCTAGTAGTTTCCTCGTGATTATGCTAACATAAGTCGCTTGAAACGTAGAAGCTGAGCGAAGCAAAGGGTCGGGGTGTTGTGCAGAATTCAAATGAGAATCATGACGATGCTTTCACTGGAAATCGGCCGATAAAACAGCTCTTCCGCGCCCAAATTCCACTCTAAATAAGGAGATATTAAGCTCGCGAATCATGTGCAGTAAAAATTACGCCTTATACGCGCCGAAAAATTATCTTCGGAACATAAAGATTCGTTTCTTCTCTTCCCAAAGCGCACTTCCTCGCCTTTGATGACCTCTTGTGAAAGCGTACGATAAACACAACCTCCGAAGAGTACAAACAGATAATAAAGGCAACTATCAAATCCGGGGGGGAGGAAATCAAAAGCCGTAGGGTTCGGAGATGGTTAAAAGAGGGAAAGCATTTGTGATTCATCGTTGCACGCGCCGCCATTAATCCAATTTTACGAATAGCCGGTTGCCTAGCTACGCTCTCTCGTTTATTCCCTCGCATCCGCGCCAAACCCTCTCTCAAAGTGCAACGTTTTTCCTTAAAATTTACGCCATTCCTCTCTCTGCTACTTTGGTCCGGTGGTGTTTACGTCCCTTCCCCATACCGAACTAACTCGTGCATAAAGTTGTTTATCCTTTCCCTGGAGAAAAGTGGGGGAGAGGGAAAGTCCCTTTACTTGAACGGGGTGAAGCGAAATATCTCTGCCCACGAACTTATGTTTACACCCCTCCAACCCTCTGATGATGTAATTGTATGATGAGGGAATCGGTCCAACTAGTATATATAAACCTTTTGGCTTCAAAGCCCCCGGTATTCCAGCATTTCCTTACACCCTCAATTTGATAATAAATGTGTGTACCTTTCACCTGAGCAATACTTCTTAGGTTCGGTACCATAACTCAAAAGTCTATCCAATTGCTTTATAAACGTTTTTATGAGCACTGACTTTCAATTTTATTTTCGCGTTATAGATTAGCATACATGCGTTAACCATTTTGTAATTTTTGAGTGGTCTTTCAGGCTTATGAAGTACGAAACAATTTGTAACAATTTCAGATATAAAGAGGGATGAGCAAATTATAATGCCAAAGATGATTTATTATCGATATAATAGAATTAGCAATCGTCATGATGTTTGTGATGTACGTCTTGCTAGAGATTCTCTTTTCTCTATGCAGGTGCTTTAAGGTTCCTTCCTAAGAAATTTGCTATGATTTTTCCTACGGAAAAAAAGAAGGAAATGGCTTTGTTGAAAATTGAGACTTGCGGAGGTAGTTAGTTGATGCCTGTAGTATTACTCATGTACAAAACCGGAAAATCAAGGTGATTATGCAGAATTTACCTAGTAATGATGAGTAATCTTTCCCGTAGACTTGAACAAACCGCTTGTTTCAAACTATGTGTTTAGTTATGTCGAGATGAATGATACTCCTTTAGTAGTTGTTGATGTGTGTGGAGATGACAGATCAAACTCTTTAGTCATTAATATTGTAATTTAAACGGTGAAAAACATGCAATTCGATGATTATAGTTACGGAATACCAAAGTCAGTTTCATTGAATAATCTCAGTAACTTGCAAAAACTTGTGCTGAGCAATGGACATGAATGGTAGGGGCAGATAACCCTTTAAAAATGAGTGAATTTAAAGACTTGGAGGTGTTTAAAGCAGGTGATGGAGAAGAGAACATAAAATATCATAAATACTGAGAAAAAGTTGTGTAAAATCGAATCGAGAGAGATGAATTAGAAGAATTTGGATGTAAGATGTAATTCAAAGCGATGCATCTTTTCATCCACTATTTTTATCTTTCCCGGAATAATTTTATAATCACTTCACTTATGGGGCCGGCTGATGAATGGATGATGATGAAGTTTGTATTTGAGGATGACTTGCTGCCTTCTTGTCACCAACCCAAATTGGGAAAATTAGGCAAATACACAACCATTCTCTAATCAGAAAATTCTGATCAGAGGGAATCAAACCCGGGGCCCTGGGGTTGGAGCGATAGCACACTAACCACTCGGCCACCAAGGCCAGTAGTTATTAACTGAATCATAGTACGTATATATTACTACGTTGTTGGAAGTTGGATGGAAACGAAGCACAGTTAAGCTTTTCAGAGAAAAATATCTCCTAAATTTTCCATTCCATTTTTTGCATGCTCTTGTTTCTCTGTATTTAGCCTTACTATCTTTCTATCTTAAATACTGTTTGTCTTAACAGTGAATTCTCTACTACTAAAACGTCACTAAAGCCCTCTACTGGTGGTGACCATTTGATTCAGTCGGGTTGTATAAAAAATGAGTAACAAGTTCAATTAGCTTTTGGAATCGAATCTGAATTCCTATAATTATTATAAAAATAGTGTTTGATCATTAAAAGTTAGGCTGATGTCAAAATGTTGTTTGCTGTATAAAATATCAATGGAAGTAAATTTTAAATCTGTTAGTCGCTCAAATCATAAGATATGCAGATTTAGGAATAGCTACAGGGTATCTAGGTAAAGATATATCTCAAGATTTCTAATCGTCGTCTTTTACAATTTGAGCTGTAATGTATATTTACCTATTTTCATAGAAGTTCTGTTGTACTCTGCTGCTACCCACTACTTGAAGGTTTCCATTAAACTTTCCACAGAACTTCGCTAGAGAAGGTAGGTATTGTACAGTGTTGATACGCATCTTTCTGTTTGCTTAGGAAAACTTTAGGAATGCATTTTCTCGTGAACCGTTTTTTTATGTTCTAACCCTCTAAATTCAAATATAATTACTGCATTTCTTTAGACGTTTACTCATGTGCTTTCCGTGCTTTAATACTCTTAAGGGATATGGTATTAAAATATAAATTTACCTTGTAAAATAAGTTTCGGTCGTTAAGTCATCAGCAGGTACGGTGAAGTCGTTAATTTGATTTCTTTGTACCTGGTGATGGCGTGATGGCCGAAACCGGTAAAACATTTTAAGTAAACTAGTAGAAGTCACAAATTTTGTTTTTAATTTTCCACGATAAGGATCTTCCACAAATTAAAAGTACAACTTTTGAATGATTCAAAATGCAGGTTAATTTTCATTTAAAGTCGAAAAAAATTTGCTTTATGAAATAAAATTGTTAGCTGTTCCTTCTCCATTTGTTTTTCTATGTTAAATGCTCTAAATTGGAAAACAGTTATTGCATATACATGATGTTGTACGGATATTTTCCCTAGGTTTGAAACAACCCATTAGTACTTACCGTGCTCCCTCAATCTACATAGGATGTTTATTATTTATGTATTTGCAAATTTTGCCATAGACAAAAGTCTGATGGCATTTATTAATATGCACATAAAAACGGCAATTTATCAGCTCTGAAAGGCTGCAATTTAACTATTTTGTTGCTAAATTGGTCGATATTTCATATGTGAAAAACTGATGAGCTTAGGCTTAATTTTGTGGTAGTTTAAAACACAGATAATCATAGACAAAACTTTCTTGGTTGTATGTTTATTTGGTTAACTTGGTGTTTACAAAAGTTGTGACTATGAATCTTTGTGTTAAATGCGCTACAAAACATACGCCTTTAATTATAGGATTTTTTCGCTTAAGACTGTAGTTTATCTTATTCATTTACTGTTATTTTAATTTTAAATTTGAACCAAAGAACAATCACGGAATGTAAAAGTTAAATTATTTGAAATTCAATTAACGTCTGACATCGCTATGTTTCTTGAAATGAAGAATGAATAAAATATTGAATATATTGTATTCTGTGTCTTAAGTATGACATTATATGATAATACGAATGCGTACCCTTAAAAGATGGACAACTCCCATTTCTCAGCACCACAATCAAGATTATAAGTAAATTCAATTTTCTCGCGAAGACGAATTATTTCTCGAGGAAGCAATTTTTTGTCAGAAGAGGACAATCGGGAGGACGAACTACCAGAAGATTTTAACGTCATCGCTCTAAAAAAGGAAGGTCGAGAAGGAGATAGAAATAAAAGAGTATCGGAAAGAAACGAAGACGGCAGTTTTCTTAAGCACGGGGCTGTTTGATGAGACCTCGGGGATAGGAATTTAATGTGCTTCGCGGCGCTGTCTGCTTTTCTTTGAGTTTGCAAATAATTCATTTAAATTGCTAATTTTTTGTGCTCCTCTGTGCGCCTGTGAAGCACATTTCCATTGAACGACTCTGAAAACTTTTTAAAACCTTTTTTCTTCATCTCCACTCTCCACCTCCCTTCTTCATCCTTTCTCTAACGACAAAGAGATGGCGCTTTGATTTAAGTTTAAAAACTCGGATTCGCCTTTTTATTTTCCCGTGTATTATCTTTCGGCACTCGGCGGTGAAATAATGTATGCAATCGGGAAATTCCTAACCGGCTTGCTGCAACGGGTTTTTGATTAGCAGAAGGTTTTCTTTTATTCCCGGAAAATAAGGATCCGATATCTTTCCCCGAACTCGATCCACCCCCCTCCCCGTGAAAGTTTTCGCATTGTCAAATGCAATCTAGTCCGTTCGAAGTTTTCCATTTATTTTTTAATGTTCTCTCAAAATTCCCCTTTCCTTCGCTCATCAATGGCACTGTTTATCGTGAAAGTACTGATTACGGGGGAATATGCTCTCAGTTCTGCAGCACCCGAATTGGGTCATTGAGTATTACAAGGGAATAATGTATTCCGTTTATTTTCAGATATCACAAGAACGTCGTCTACGTTTGTGATCTCTGGACGTGCCTTTCTGGGTGAGTTGATTGAAATATTTCGTTTTATTTTATTCTTCGTACTACTCTCCTAATAAGCCAGCTCTTAGAACGATATTTCCATCTTATAGTTCGATCTATAGAAGCTGGCACTTAATGAGCGGGGCTTCATTGGTTCCGACGATGAATTTTTATCTCTTTGAATACTGCGGTTCTAATCGTCATTCGAATCCAAAAATTTCCAATTTAACTCGAAGATTTCAAACAGTTTTATCTACTGCAGAGTTTAATAGCAGACTTTAAATTTTTACTAGTATTTTAAGTTTTGTCTTTCAGTCGCATACTACTATTATATCCTATCTCTTTGAAGAATGTATTTTACGAATAAAAGTGTAAAATCTATAATATATAGGTTTTGTTTAGTCTCATGGATTCATCATTTTGGGGAGCAGACATTTATCTTGATATATTTTCTTTTTATTAGTTTTGGTTTCTGTTAAAATTTCTTAAGAATTTCGCGATCTTTGAGGAAAATTCTTTCTTTCAAAATTGTCAGAGGATGCGGTTGATATTAAAGAAAATCATCAAAAATAATCATAATGACGGCTCTACTGATAATGACCATGCATTCAGTTAATAAGTGGACTAAAAGATTTAAATAATCAGGATAAATATTTTACCACACATTTCATTAGAATATCATCAGACTCATGAATTATATTAGTATACTTTTTCATTTTGTTATATAGATTTATATTGTTGTATTTTTTAAAAATATTTTTATGAATTTGTATTTTATTTTCTTATATGATTAGAATTTTTTTTATTCTATGTCATATCTATTGTGAATGTTTATGGTTAAATGGAAGATGGGACTAAAAAGTCCCCATTTCGCATAATGAAGACCTTTGTATGTATGTATGAATCGCCAATCTGCGTGAACATGGTAGAAAATATCTGCTTTCTTCAAAATTGACGAAATTAAATTTCAATTACTTATGCTACTAATTCCTGTATGCTGTTAAACAAGCCATCAACGTTGAATTTTTCATAAACACTTTAACTTGGTTGAATAACCAGATTGGCGTATTGTTTATTTATATACATGTCTAACTGCCTGCTCTTATGTATCTATTTTAGTAACCTAATATTTCTTGATCATCCCTTAGAATTTTACCTATTTATTAAACAAATGTCTTTGCTGTAATAACGCATAAAATCTCCACTGCCCTGTTTAGAATTGTGTGTAGATTGATGTTGTATTTATACCGAGCACTTTAATTTGATGTCTTCGATGTCTCGTTTCGTTCTCGAGGAAGTATTCTAAGAAAAAAAACAATTTCCGAAATTATTACAAATACGACGATCGTTAAAGCGAATTAAATTGTAATAATTTTAGTTTTGTAGCTTATTAGTTGTAAGAGTAAGAATAACTAGTATTGAATACCAAAACTTCTGGGGAAATTATAATTAAATGTACGAATGTGACAAAGGGTACATCATGCTTAAATGTTATTTATTTATGGAATCTGAGATATATTGCTGCGGTAAAACTTGTTAAATCAATTATTAATATAAGAATTCCTTTCAAATAGACCGCAAGGCTGGTCATAAAAAGTGAAATAGATGTATAAAAAATCAAGTAAAACATATAAAGGAAACACAATACATGACATATAAGATAAACAAAATTCAATGCTTTATTAAGGTAATATTCGTATCAAAGCTGTCCCTTTATCCCTAGTCGAAACGCTAGATATGTAATCGGGAAGGTGTAAAGAATATCTTCATGTAAATCATTCCATACTTTTACAGTTCTATTTACAGAACAATATTTACTTAAATCCTTTTAGGTGGTTTCAGGTATATTTTACAAGAGTGATCAATTTTACCGATGAATTTCGGACCAGTCAGTCTATTTCGAATCTATTTCCAATTAGGTTCATAACTCATAGATATTACATTATTTGAGGGAGTTAACATTTATATTAGATACTACAAGAAAAAATGATTGCAAGAAACCGGCAGCTACAGAGATTTATTTCTTTTGCAGAGAATACACGGTGGTAACAGATAAGAGAAATAATAATGATAAATTTATTGATCCAAGGACATACAAAGTGTGTATAGAATAGGTCTTTGTAAATAATTAAATTACATTTAAAACTGCATACACGTATAAGATAATCACTAAATATCATATCATACATCTTATAACACATCCTACGAACATTATTCAAATATCATAAAAATACGCTATTGCCTTACACTTAATTAGAAAATATATATATTTTTTGTAGTGCTTATTACATTTTTTACATTATAATCTAAATAAGCAAGTCACTTAGCCTAAATTACATATTCATTTCATTCATAAATTTATCTACGTTATAAAATAACTTGCAAAGCAAGAATTTTTCAGTATTTTGGAAAATCATTAACCCTTGACGTTCTCTAACGCACCTGGTAGAATATAGTATATTTTCAAAGAAATTACCTCAAAGCTCCTACAAGCTAATCGTAGCCTATACATATGTTGCATGCATTCCCTGCCATACGCCAATAGGTGAATATTTGTGAATGTAGATCTCATCTCCAGAATTATCACCCTTTTTGGGGACGAATTGTCCCCGATCTCGGCTTAAACTGGACAACTCGTTTCTGATCGATTTCATAAACTCCACCAATATCGTCTCTTCTGTCCCATCCTTATTCTCCTTATGTCCCTCTGTTCGTGCAACATCTTTCGCTCTTTCCCTCGCAAGTTTTCCGTTGTTTTTCTAACTCCCCCTCTTCCTTCCTGGCGGTCCTTTCGTCCTTTATTTTTCCATCTTCATTCCAGTCTCTTTTCTCCCTCAATTGGTGTTTTTTTCCTCTTCTCCTTTCACCTTTTGTGGGTTCCTCTAACTCCGCGAAACACGCTTGTCTCTCTTCAAAAGTTTTTCCCTCTCTTCCTTCACCTGCCATCGTGCAGCCTTTTTATTCTTGCTGGTCACATCCTCTGTTTCTTCACTTCCCGCATTGCTCCCTGCCTTTCTTCCCCTCCCTCTTTCTCCATCTGTTTTCTTATCTCTCTTTTTCCTCTCTTCTCTCAACATCCAACTCTTCAGAGAGTTCCCCTAAAATTTTCTCCTCAACCTTCTTCTCGCTTATGACATCCTTTCATCCTCCTCGCCTTCTATTTTCATTCGATTTATTCTTTCTCATATTTTTCGGCGACGTCCAGTCATTTGTTTGTTTTTACCACTGAAATACATCTCGTTTGGTTTACTTTCGGTAGCATTTTCTTTTTACGAAAAATAGACATCGTTCCAGGAATCGAAGGGGAAATTATGATATCGAGAGCTTATCTTTGTGTTTTATGCATGAATTTTTCACATGTATAGGATTTGCGCCGTCGAATATATTGTTGATATATTATCATTTTATAAATTATTTACCTCATACAATTTTTATTTTTAAGTATGCGTAAAGTAATGTGAAAAAGCCCCAAGTATTTTGTTTGCTGAGTATTTCGGTAAAATTAATTTTTACACGACTGATATTTTATCTTGATTTTGTATTAAAGAAAAATACTAAGAATACGAACTATCACTGTTCACGAGCGCGGAATGGAAATGGACATGTCATACAATTTTGGAAATTTTCCCACGGAGAATGGAATTCAAAGTTTTGAGAATAATGTTATACTGAAAATTATAACTTATACATACCTATAGTATTTTTAGAGTAACATATCTATAGAGCAATTTCACTGAGGAAAATGACCTATTGATGTTACATATTCATTTTTTCTGTCCTTTTGTGTTTGATTAATGTTAATTACTATCTTTGTGTTCATTTTCTCAGGATGACTTAGCGGTTTCTATTTTACAAAGCAAATTTATTCTCTGTTTTAATTCTGGTTCAATTTTTTGCTTCCTTCCCAAACTTGGATTCCATGTCTTCCTCAGTAAGACTTATTCAATCCAACTTGATCCATTGATAAAGGGCGGTAATCATTCACCTCACCACCTAGCCATTTATGTTCTTTCTCTTTACTCCATATTCTCTGTCCTCGTAAACATTCCGTATCCGTTTGAGGGCTTTGAATGAAAATCTTCGCAGTGCGATCTTCAATTTTTCTTTCATTCATCCTATCTCACGTCAGCCATCGCCGTCCAGCGTACGCCATCTCTTCTTTCATCCTTTCTTTTACCACCACTTTTCGCATCCGAAAAAGAAGTCTGCTCATTTCAAAAGCCTTCAGCGCCATGCTTTTCCACGTTACATTTTCCACTGGTGGGTGGAAAAAAGAAACTCGGATATCTGCCTCAGATCTCTTTCTCTCTCTCGCCTTTACCGCTCTCCTTTCCCGTCCGAACTTATTTTGATTGAAACGTTTTTAATAGCTTGTCGCTATTTTCAATTTCGGTAAAAAAACACACGCTCGCGACGGGGTCCTGGCACAGTTTTTATAAACCTGTCCATCCAGTTTGCATTTTCCGGGCGAGGTGGTGTTCGAAGGAAAAACCAACGGAGATATTGCGAAAAATGATGGATGGATACGAAAGTTATGCTCGCTCGGATTGGTCGAGCTTTATTCCTTAACAATGAGGGGGTTGAGATGTTTTCAGCCCGAGTTCACGTGTTGATTGTCCGCCGTTAGAAGGCATTCTATTCCTGCTTTTGAAAAACACGCGTTTTCGAAGTGATTCAAATCTGTTTCAGGCCATTCTGGCGCAGGGTAATGGAATATTTGGGGAAGCTTGCCCATTCCTTTCACATTTCTTTTGATTGGGGATAATGCCGATGAATGGCCTTCCGCTTCAGCCTCCTGCGTGAATTGCTTGGAGTCAATCATATTTCCGCTTCATTCTTTATACACAGATGAAAATTTTTCAGTTTTAATGACAATCTCGACTTTACTGAAGTATATTTTAGCCATAAAAGTTACCATTCTTACAATTCACCCTTACAAAGTCATATGATAAATAACCATCTCTTATGGAGGATTCGAATTCCTGGAAGATAGTACATTAACTCCTATGACACCAATGACGACGGCTTGTTGCTCTTTCCTGAGCAATTAAAAATCTGTACATCCGAGTTCCAGAAAATCTCAAATATTGAATAATTTTACGCATGATACTTTATTTTCTTATCTTCAGAAACATTTGGATAGGGTTATTTCTGGAAAATAAACCTCCATATATTGTTTCTATTCTCTGTAATGCGTTTACAAATGCGGTGTTTCCGTTCGATTAAAAAGTTTATATTGCTCCATTTTATTTTGGTACAAACTTACAGCTATATTTACACATTTCTTCGTTTCAATAAGGTCCTGTTTATACCTATAACGAAAGGTTAAAATCCTCATTAAAATCTATTTCGCTTATAATTAAACTGATAATTGGATATCATATTGATTATTGCTTTCTATCTTTAACGCAAAATGTTTTACACATTGAAGGTGTGAAATTGCTTAGAGAGTGTTCAGAGATAAACGGAGTAAAAATGATTAGTGTACAGAATGGAAAAGAGTACAGATAATTCATAAAATAGTCACGGAGAGGGAATTATTTAGAACTTTTATATCTACATGTGAAATATGATAATAAACTAATTTACAAGTTAATTTTAAGCTATCCTTCCTAAAGTCTACAATAACGATTCATTATTATAATTAGTTCAAGTTATTTCGTTTAGATTTTAATAATTAATTTTAAATTTTTGTTTCCAAATTTGCAGTTTTATCTAACTTAACGGTGGTCTTCTTTAAATACGCTGTATCTTTCACATGGAAATGAAGAAAGGATTTTATTTGACTTTGAAAAGTAGGAATACAAAGGTCATATCGACAACGAAGAAAAAAATCCACCCCCACGGCGTATCAACACATATATTTCCAACGAAAATCGCGAGGTTGGTTTGTTTTGATGTTACGCCGTTATCTCTATCAAACGGAGCAACAGAAAAGGTCTCTGACTATTTATAATGAAAGCAGTTTTCACGTTAAGAAATGCTTGTACCTGAAACATATTCCTATGTCGAGATGAGTTTCGTTCACCTCACCTCTGCAATAATATTTGGACTTCGTTGGACAGTCCCATTATGAAAACTTAACATGAATGGATATTTTTATTTAATACTTTGCTAAGGAAGCGTAAATTTTGAGAAATTGACTTAAAAGATTATATTGTAGCAATAAAAATAGTTATTAACACATACTTCAGGATATTTTAAGTGAATTTTGACGTATCGCTCAAAGAAACCCATCGCGGGTTGCTGTGGAAACCCATTCCTCCTTTCCTGTTGACTTCATATATATCTTCCCTCTCAAACGCCGTGCATACAATTTCCTCTTTGTTTTCCACTCACGTCCGGCCTAATTCCGTTTATTTTTTTAATTCTCCCATTCCTTTCGTTTTCTCTCTTTATCCTCGAAGCGATCGCCGTCCAAGTAAAACTGCTCTTTTAACTTCTACGCAAACAGAGCGAGTGGATTTTTCCATCTCCTCTTTCGCCCTCGGGCACTTCCATCCTTTTTCTTTCTCCGGATTTCTCTTCCTCCGCCAAGGAATATTAACTCCCAAAACGGAATCTGCAGGTGTGTGCAGAGAATGTTTTAACAGTGCGAATTTACATTGCGCTGTGTTTGGATTTTGGAACGGCTCTAAATATAATATTTATACTTCCGTCTCGAACAAACATCTGTAACATATATTGCTTCCTGTTCCAAAATATACGTTAGACGTAAATCTATCTTATTCGGGATCGTTTTTCTCCATTCTTTCAAATATATCATTACGCTGATTCCTCGTTAAATTTTCAATGCTAATACTAATTTTATTGGTCCGTAAAAGCAAAGACAGGTAAGTATAGGAAAATTCGAATCGTAGTTTCAAATTTAAAATATTTGATAAGAGATAATTAGATTATTCTCATCATACATACATTATCAATTAGATAAAAGATTTACCAGTTTACGTATAATTACAGCTACATACAGAGATATTCAAAGTAAATGCTTTCAAACATAGTTAAACATTTAAATATTTTTCATTTATGAATTCATCTACTCTGTAGTATGTATTATTAAGCAAAAAATGTCTCAGTTGTTTTGAGAAGAGTTTTCATTATCATCCTTCAAAGCACTTGACAGAGTATTTTACACTTTCAGAGTCATTATCTCAAAGCTCCTTACAGTTGGGATCAGTCTCTGTGATGGAACCTTCAAAAGGAACCTTCCTCTTGTAAATTGATCATGATTATCTTTCTATTTATTATATTTGACTCTGCTTAAATTCACTTGAAGTGTTTGTTTGAAAGTACAAGTTATTCATGCTGACTTTTGGCAAATATTTATGATATGACGATATCAATTCATTATCACTTTCGTTCGTAACGTATTGAATTTGAGGAAATAGATGATTTCCCAGTCTATAAATATTACTTTTATGTTTTTAATTTTCTCATAGTGAAATATTTAGATCTTATCGTACCATAGCCATATGAATGTATTGGTAAAGGCTGCTAAACAAAAGGAATTAGAGTCAGGATTGATACTGTGGTACTCATTAACGTATAAAAAATCCATAGCAACTTAAACTGTTACTAGACCACTTTGTTTAAGAAAGACACTACATAGGTTTGACTTTTCGTCACTTATAGATGATGAAAATTATTATGGTTATTTATATACATGCTCGACTATTCATGGAGTGCTTTAGAACTATGGATTTTTAATGACGTGACATCGAGAAAGTAACAGCTTACAATATAGTCGCATGAATCGCTATCAAAAGGGAAATATAATGAGTGGGTAATAATTTTAGATTACTTTTCTAATGAATTCTTATATTCTAACTTCTAATTTCCGTTAAAAAGTTATTTATTGATTTCAACAACTGAAAAGATTGAAATGCTTTACAATATAATTTTCATTATTCAGTTCGAGAAAGTTTGACTATTGGTTTTTCTGTGTAAGCTATATTACGTCATATATAAAAAATTGAGTCAACTTTCTTTTTCTTTCACCTCTCTTTAAAAAGCAGCGCTTGAGTGCTTTCTGTACTAATAGAAATGCGTTCTTCTGTGAAATATTTTAGCCGGATAAGTGATTTTTTCTTCAGTACTTACTTTTTGGTCATCATCCTTTGATATAAAGTCGGGAAGTCCCATTCCACGTAAGCCTTCAAAGGTTCGTATAATCAACTAAACAGAATCTGAATTGCTAATATCCTTACCTCGGTTTTTCTAATTTACCTCCTCACTCCAACCTTTCGTGAACATTAAATTCAATTCACATTATGAGCATCCATTCTCCCGTCGCACGCAGTTAAACAAGTTTTCATTAAGATTTACTCAAAGTTAAAAACGTTTTGCTAGTCAAATTTGTGTTTATAGAGGCATTAGGGCTTACGTTAATCGCATTACATTCCGTAAGTAGTCCGCTTTCTCTCTTTCGGTGAGCATTCGGACAAAGAGTAACCACGATAAACATCGCCATCCAGAGCGTCATTTAAGTATTTTTCATTCCTTTTTTGTTCCCCCGGATTACGGAGAAATCAACTGAGAACGCTGGAAAAATGTACATCATCCGAGCAGTGGGGCAGAAAAAGCGAAACGAAACTACGGTGTTTCAGAAAAAATTATCACCGCATGTTTGGCTACAAATTTCACCGAAAGAATAGCCAAGCAAACGGATTAAGGCGTTCCTTAGGCGTGGATTAGGCAAAGTAAGTTAGGTGGCAAGGAAAAAACCAAGGAAAAATTTAACTTACGAGTAGAAATAGATATGAATATGGAAATGAAAATAGAAATAGATGAATGGAAATAAGGAAAAATGCTGAAGGATTGTTGTCGAAAAGTATAGATCCACAGAATGGAGAGAAAGATAATACACTTTTTATAGGCCTTTCTTAGATATTTGCTATCATCAGGATAAACATAAAGAACCCAAGTATATTTGTATGTACTTAGTACAGTAACAGGAATAATATTCAACTTCGTGGATATGTATTTTGTCTTTCAATATCATGAACTTCGATAAGAAATGCACGTTTATCTGAGTTTTCGTTTCGATTGAGACCATTTTAAATTGTAAATTTTAGCTGGAACTGGCACAGTACAATTTAACTATAAATTGGCATTGAAAACGGGAGAGGTACCTAAAGAGAAAATACTTGAGAATTATGTAATTTTATCATCGGTACGTAATTTCCGATCCAAAATCACCAAAAGTTGATAAAATCAATATTCGTTGAGTTTATTCGTGACATTTAAGGAGTAAATTTAACATATTTTCATGTCATCATAATTTAAATATTAGTAGCTCTACCTATGATTGTGACTTTGTTGCTATAGCTACTCCAGAGGCAATTTTATTCGATTGCTAAATGAGTTTCAACGACGATTATCTTCTCAGTAAGTAGCTTGAAGAGTAAGGAGTATCTGTTAACGAAATAAATCATAAAATGAAGCTATCATAGCTTGAAAATCATAGATTAAAGTTTCAGCCGCCTAATAAAATAAGTGAGATGGAAATTTGCTCCTTGTAAAATATTACAAAGAGCGAAATAACATAGTCTTGCTCTTTTAGAAATGGGATACTTGGTTTAATCTTACATAAATTCCTTTGAATCCTCGGGCTGAACTCGCGTATTCACTTAAATTAAATTACTATTCCTGTGGGATTCCATAATTCAGAAATTTAACGCTGTTTAATACCCAGGAAATCATGCCCTCATTTTCAACGGGACTGGCAGCTAGTTATTTGTAAATAATTAAATTATAAAATTGTTTGGTTACTCTTATGCTATTAATTGTTTTACCAGTTCACGGTGATTAATTACTGAATGTACTCCATCTCTGAAAAATACATTAAATTATATGATCTCTCTAATATATATTTGGATGTGATGACTCTTTTTGGGTGAGTTATATTATCAAGGAAAAAGTTCGTAGCAAGACATTGAAGGAGAATGAAGGTTAAATTGAAGTAAGGTCGCATTCATTAAGTAGAGTTAGGCCTGGTACTCTGAAGAAACTTTTTAATTATACTTAGGGCTTTCAGCACAAGGTAGAAGATCAGTAAAACTAACGTAAAATTTCTCAATATCAAATGAGATCAGCTTAATAGTTTCCTCCAACAATTTTGGCTATGCCCAAAAATAAACAGAAAGAAAGAATATTGGCATGAATGGACTCGAATACAGGTCTCATACTTTCGAAGTAGCTTTCCACTCAAGTAAATGGGTGTCCTGGGTTCAAATCCCAGTCATTTCTTTTTTTTCACTAAGTTACTCTTTGGGTTTTTGAGCACACGCCTCTAACAACTTTGTAAGTTCAACGTACGATATTTCCCTCATCTTGCCTCTTACTCATTGCGTATCACATATAGCAACATTTAATAACTATATAAGAGGCATTAATAAGACCTAACTATGTATCTCAGGGATATTGATCCGTACAAAAATTGAAGTTTCAAAAAATTTAAGATAGGTCGAGTTATTTAATGTGAAAAGCAGTATTGGTAATTCATTTCATTGCAAGGGCATTATTTTGCTCTTATCTTAGTAATTGGGAGTCAAGAATCAAACGCCTGTAATTCAGATATCAATAAGCGTTGATGTTTCGTGACTGCACGACCAAGAGAGTAGTTGACCGCTTTGTTGTGGTGATGGAAATTAGCCTTTGTATTTGTGAGCATATGCCATAAAAAATATTAGGCGATAATAATAAAACAGAACATAATTGATATCAACCAAGAAATAGAAAGATATTATAAAAGGGCTCTAAAAGAATTTAATAATTACATCCTCATTCCCTTTTAAATCCATATAAATTATATCACAAGTATTTCCTAATTACTTTCCAAATGCGTCATCCCATTAAGTCTGAAACCACTCAATTCAATATTTAGTTTAAGTTTTGTGAGAGGTACGAGAAGTGTAGTATCCATATCTTGCTTGATCTCGGCTCTCTAGGTACCGAAAAGAAAGTCACGCATTCCTGATATCCTGATCAAAAGCTGCAAACATTATCTTATCTGCCCCACCGCAAGTTCTCCATCTATTCTCCACAACGAAAACTCGCTCCTGTTAATGCCTCCTTTTCATCTTCCACTTACTCAAAACACAACGCCCGAGGGAACTTTCTTCTTCAAAATCCTTCGGATTATCCCAAACTGGGAGGCCAAACGCATCTCACCTCAGCCTCTCCCTAATTGTATATCTTTACCTCCTCCTGACCTTTATTCTGTACGAGTCACCGGTGGAGGGGTCTCCGCCATTAAGGAAAGCAGCGCGATATTAGATTTCGTTGGGGCTTGCAGGATTAGCCGCCAGGGCTTACCGCCGTCTCGACCATAAAGAGGCTCGTGCAACGTAATTCGGAGGGAGTTGTCGGCGATGTGGTGCAGGTGGAGGGGGGAAGCGGAAAAGAACGGTATAAAAGAAGGGGATTTTTTCTCTAGGCCTTTTTTGGACGGTGGATTGGATGAGCCTCGAAGGAGGCGAGGTTTTCTTCTTTTACTAAGGAATGGGCTATCTGTACCGAGGGTAATAAAGAAGGATCCGGGTTACATCTTCTAAAGCATCGAAGGATCAATTTTAACAGTTTACTTTTAATCTTGAGCCGTCTCTCTCTTGAGCTCAGGTAACCAGGTTAGGCGAGGGATAACTTCCTTTTTGAGATATTTTTGTATTTACACTCTTCGTAGTAGTTTAACGAATAAAGTTTATATTCCTTCACTAATGTATATGGATGGACAAAAAATAACAAAAATACTCATACCCGGGGCACTATATTATTAGTGTCTTATCTGTTTCCTAAAAATGAAAAATTTCTGAAATAATTAAACGAAAGATGAGGAGCATCTTTCATAATGTATAGGAGAAATTCAGTGATCTTGGATGCAGTGCCTGGGGAGAGGGCTTTGTTTATTTGCTTAATATTTTCTTAGAAACAAGCTTCGTAAATGTTATAATGTAGTTCAGATGGCTGCTGGAAAAGATAGGCCAAAAATTAGGCAAATTGACTTTAGTCGTAATTTAATTGCATACTTTAGAACAAAACTTGTTATTTATACGTTAATAGCATCTTTTATCTATAAAATTAATATTTGTAGGTATGATACGTCCTTTTACTTTGATTATAGCTGAATTTGTGGTCTTTTTAAATAATATTTTCGTTCTTTACATATATTATGAAAACATTAAAAGTAAGATGGGAGCATTTCCTCCCAATTCTAACGGAAATAAAGTCAGGTGCATCATTTACAAGTATATATATATTTATGGACTTTGTGGGACGCCATAGTAATTTTCAGATCAAAGTACTGCGCAAAATCCGCCAAATCAAAATACTGCAAATAGGCTTCCCGCCGACTGCCACTCAAAATACCACCAGACTTGAAATTCGAGATCTTGCAATTAGCCAAATATCAAAGCAATAATACAGAAATAAATATGCATAGTACCTGTTTTAACAATTATGATGAATTCGTTGCCTTTAAATTTGTGTTTATTTGGATACCTTCTAAGTTAGGTACTTCTTTCACCTTGGCCGGTTAACTATTTGTGTAAAATTAGGTCTTAGCCAGCAAGTTAATATTCATGAATAGATGCTCCGTATAAATTTCTTATCACTTTGTCTAAGAAACTTTAGTTTAAGTTTACGTGTGATGCTTTTTCGTGATGCAATTTAAATGAATATTCAAACTTATAGAAGGTTCCTGGAAATGAATTCCATAGGATAAACTTTCCTTCCATATCAGTTTACAGTATTCAGGTCATATTTATTAAGTCGGTACTCTTAAAGAAAACTTTCCGAGAAACTCATAGCCTAAAATATCTTATACTCGAGTTGATTTCAAAAATTGGTAAATCATAAATGCCCGCTCATTACAATACTTTTTGTATTGGACGTAGTTTAATAACTACGAATAAAAACTTGTTGTTCGGATAATTTTGTTCTTATGCTATCTTTATACCTCTATAAGAGAACTTTTTAACCAAATTTATGGGAAGAATTCATCACTTGCGGCTTGCTCTAGGATATCTATCCGAACATTCGTTATCACACCGTAATTCGGGCTCTGTTGATCTTCGTAAATTGTAATCACTTTGAAATATTATGCAGAGTTAGCTTCGCCATTTCATGAGCTCTTTTGTCGAAGAAACAGCAGAAATTGCGAATAAGACGGTGGATGCAGAATAGAAAGAAAAAAGAAGCTTCCATCTTCCTACTCGAACGTTCTTTTTGACTGCCAACTTGGCAGCTTCTCATATTGCACGGAAGTTTACAGAATATTGCATAGAGACCTCCTTTGGCGAGCAATTTATTCGCAGTGGTCTAATCGTAACGCAGGAAGTAGCGAACGTTGAGTTTCAGGGAAGAGGGATTCTGAGAAGAAGATCATATCCAGTTTCTTAAAGGATTCGTCGACTTTGCCTAGGATCAACTCGTCATGGTTTCCTTGAATTTGAAAGGATATTTAGAGTACAGAATACGTTGCCATGGGAATTAAGTGGAATAATGTAACATGGAAGTACGAACGTACTTACTAGACTAGTGGAGGAAATAAAATACGTCTAGCAGCGAGTAATGTGAGCTATGGTTGTCTTGGTAATAGTTTCTGTGCGACTAATTAGGTCAGATTTTCTTATTTTTCACATTTGTTTCTTAGTAAATGTAACGTTGTAAATGGTTATAGCTTTCATTTACATTCTGCAACGTTTCTATAATTTATATGTACCACCAAATTTGTGTGAATAATCTTCTCTTATCTATTTATCGTCAACGCTGATTTTTATCGCTTTTAATTAACTGTTCTGATTTCATTAAAGTCATCAAAAAATCTATTAACTTATTGTACCTAAATAAACCAATCCATTTTTTTAAATAATCGATTTTCTCTTACTGAAATTTTAGTTTCTAATCGTCGATGTAGGTATCAACATTCAGTTGTTGTGAGCACATTTGCATGAGAAATCCAAGTAACAACTGCTATAAAAACAAATAACCGTTATCTTGCCGAAATATCAATAATGACAGTTTGTTTTGGTGATTTTCATTGGTTACCATAAAGTCATCATTTGATGGGGTAAAAGAAATTTTACATTATGGATTATGCAGAAATTCCAAAGAGAAACGAGTGCGGAAGAAATGGACAGTATAAATTGCTTGACCCGGTGCCTCAGTGTGCGACAATTCAGAGTACTCATCTCATCGGACTCGACAACTCCCCATTCGAAAACTTAAAAGACAACAACTAATTACGCGAACAAAAGATCGCTACGACAGCTGAAATAATATCACATTTTTAACGTTAAAGCAATTGTGCGGTAGTCTATTTACCTATTAATTATTAAACTAGTTTATAAGTTATTAATTATATATTTAACAATAAAGAAATCTCGCGATGAGCTGTCGCCCGGTCTGTTGTCGGATCCGATGAGTTGTCGCACTTTCAGTTGCCGTATTTTGATTGTCGCTCTCTGAGCTGTCGCTGGAAGTTATGCGCAGACTGATCGGTGAGATAGTTCTTGGGATTCAGCAATTAAGCAGGAAGAGGGAGATTCTGGTTCGTCTCTAAGTCCATCTATTGCTGCATTTGTTTAAATACAGTCGAACCTCTCTAAGTGAGACTCCAAGGGGAAAGGGTATTTTTCTCACTTAGAGAGGTTTCTCCCTTGTCCAGTTTCTCACTTACAGAGGTCTACGTTCAGATATTTTCACTTATCCAGTTTTTCACCAATGGAGATAAAAGCCTAGTTTTCTCGCTTAAACAGTTTCTTCTATAAAGAGGTCTAAACAACAGTTTTCTCAGCTGACAAGCAAAATCTAAGGTTCCCTATTACTTACGTAGCTACGCTCGTTGAAAGTAGGTTATGTAAGCTCAAAAAGAAAATCAAAACAGTTTTTGAAAAATACACTTATCAAAATGTAAACGTAGGCGTACATTAATTTTAAAATGTCAAACGAACAAGCATAACCGAGCACAACGGGATGCCTTTTATCGCATTATAACAATCATAGGTATCTTAATCATTGGCAATTAGTCGGAACAATCAGAAAGTACGAAAAACAGCCACAAAAGCACAGCTAAAACACTTTAAGGTTTGAAAAAGTCAGTAAGTTTAGTTTGTTTTTCCGTCTGTGCTTTAAAAATGCATTTATTAATCCCATACAGTTTATCAAAAACATCTCGGTCTACATTACCTGAGCATTCGAACTTTAAAAAACACGCGTGCTACATGACGTCCTACATTTTCCGGGAATTTTCTCACTTATGGAGGTTTTTGCTCACCGGATTCTCACTAATAGAGGTCGCGGCCAGGAAAAAAATTCTCACAGAGGTTTCAATATTCTCACTTATAGAGGTTTCAATATTCTCACTTATAGAGGTTTTCGGGAGTGAAAACGTCAGGACCACGCAAATTTTCTCACTAATAGAGATTTCTCACTTATAGAGGTCCCACTTAGAGAGGTTCGACTGTATAACTACCATCGCTATACATGTAAGAGCACAAGGAGTGCGTTTCAATTCCGAATTACCCGGTGAATATCTCTTCTTATATAGTAAAATTCACAGAAACGGGCGAGATATGGTGGAAATCCATCATGCAAAATGAAGGAGATAATCGGTACTTTTTCCACAAAATTTTTTAATTGTACTACCGGTTTCAACGAAGGACAATTAAAAAATTTTATGGAAAAAGTACCAATTATCTCCTTCATTCTGCACTTCTTATATAATATAAACAAATAGCAAAGTTGATTACCCATTCTTACTCTCTCTTTTCTCTTTCCGAGTTCCCTCAAGAACAACGCGCCTATCCGATACCTTCTCTTTCATTACTCCTCGTCTATCATTAGTAAAACGATCACTCTTCTTTCACAGTCCTTCAAATTTCAACTCCCTTTCTTCCAATACTCATTTTGATTCTTTCTTCTTATCTTGAAATCTATTCAGAATATGGATCTGCGAGTTTTACGTGGAAAAATACAATTTTCTATGATTTTTTTGTTTGTATGCTCATATTCATTTGTTATTTTATTATATGTTTAATTTGTTGATATTCTACGATTTTGTTCTTTATTATTATTATTAATCATCAGCAGTAATTGGCTTCGTGCTGTATGTTAATGTTCGTTAATAAATAAGTAAATAAAATAAAATGAACTCTTTCCTTAGCGTTCGATAAGGCGAGACCCTAATGTATGACATTATGCAGCATCAAATTTAATAACTTCAGCCTTCAATTGGTGGAACTTTACGTCAAAAATTTGTGCAACAAAGACACCATTTGTTTTCATTTATGCGTTTTATTTAACATCGTCCACTCCTCAGTAGGAACACAGCCAAAAGGGATACTTAGTCAAAACTGAATTAGAGCTATATTTTTCTCTGTATTGTAAATATAAACGACACTCTTGAAGTTGTTTACACATATGCACATCCAAGAAAAGAAAAGAACTACATTCTTGTTTGTACACATACATATGTACCTGATTACATAAGAGACTGCACCAGCTTCAATTGTTAATTAAAAACCAATAGTTCAACTTGAAACTCCTTTCACATAATTATTTTTTACAATCCTTTTATTTTATCAAATTTCACTTGCAATTGGATAATATATATTAGTGTCGATTCCTTGTTAATTGGACGTAAATCTATTGACAAAAAAGCCTCGAACGGATATTCATTTTTATTTATTTTCGAGAGCGATAGGACTTCGGAAACGCGTAATTAAAAAATGCGAAAGGGCAACGTCATCGTTTCTTCAAAAGATCTCCAATCCGCCCAGATTTTATTCCAACTCAAAAACCCAGATCGCGAGGGAAAATATAAAACGGGCTTTTTTTTTACTTTTTGGTCCTCTAAGTTGGCAACCGCGGCTGTTCAGCGGTCTTCTTCTTCGTGGAGTGGACGCGCAATGAAGGGGAAGTGCATTCCAGCGCCCCGCTCTTCTCCACCAGTAATTGGCAATAGAGGTCTGACGTAGGGCGACTCGCCATCTACCAGCCCCAGGGTCATCTAGAGGAGGGGACGCAGGGCTGCAGGATTCGGTTGCGGGCTAAGGGTCGCGGTGAACCCTAACAAGGGCCAGCAGCCCCGAGGGAATTGGACCCCCCACTTCTTCCATGTTATCTATGCTTACATACTATCCTGCAACGTTCCACCAATACCCTTTGAATATTTCTTCTTTTTAGCTTCCGCAACGACTACGTTGCATCCTCAAAAATGTCTTCCATAATAAAAAATTCCTTTATGAACAGAGAGGAGCATATTGGGTAGCGGTATGGCGCTGTTATTTCTTCCTCCGGAAGGAATGAGGTTACCAATCGCTCTTTTTTTCAGTGAGATGCTATATTTTTTTGGCTCTCCCAGGACCAAATGAATGTCATTACTCGGTATTGATTGATAATGATGGGGGAGGTGAATAATTTAGGTCCTTTCTTTACGCAACGTCAGTGTCCGATTTCCGAGGCAGCATCCCAAAATATTTCTTTTCCTTTTCATTTCCCCAGTTTCTTGGAATAGTAAAGAATTCGGGTCTTATATTAACGAAGGGTTTATTGTAGGATGTATCGACGGGGTTCCTCAAAATATTTGACGTCCGTGTATTCATATCGACGGAGTTTCTTATGCCTGAATCATACAAATTGGCTATTTTCCTTTCGAAAAATAATTGACGTTTGGGTGAAGACTTCTCTTTCCCTCAATTATTTTGTTGTCGTGTCTCGCGGGAGCGTTCTCGTTTGTTATTCAGAGTGTAACTCTTTATACGGAAGTAGTATTACCAAAAGAAGTGACTGAAATACATCATCAATTTTATTTCGGTGTCCGGAAGTTATTTCTTTATTTCATGCGAATTTTGTGCTATGCGTGTGTCTAAGTTCCATGATTCCCACGTAATATCCAGTCCTTTCTGTTTTGCTTATAAAATTTGCAATGCAATACATGTTCTCCAAAATGCTTTGTATAAATGGATGTGATCTATCGAAGGTTTATTCAGATATGCATCATCATTTAGATATTTGCTGCGCGTGATTTATCGATTTAAAAATATTAAATATTCAACAGCTAAATGTTCATCTCAACTTGAAACAACTTAGTTTTCGAAACTTTATCTAACAAATTTTGCACTGAATAATTTCGAGATACTTTCACAAAGATAAACACACAGGATTTCGTTTACTACTTTTTATTATATGAAAAACATGACCAAAACGATATTTTATATTCGATGGAGTTAAATGAAAAATAGAAGTAGGACAAAACACACAGAATATTGTAAAAGCTTCATGAAAGACATGGTTGTAAAATGATGTAATTGAAAGATTGAATGTTAAAGTAACGTTTAGATCATAGAAATAAAAAGAGTACATGCCGTTCATTCTGTCATCATTAGGCCTCCTCATTCCAAATATGCTTGCCTCTTTGATCATATGGCCGTACACTCAATGCTGCAATGAAACGAGAATCCTACTTCAAGTTACAATTTTACTTTGAAAGGCATTTACTAGGAATGTCTAAAGCCTCCTCAATGACCCATCAGAGCGTTTGGAACCTCTGCCGTTATTGCCGTTAGAGGAAGCTAATTGTTTCTTTTCGTCCTTGTTTATTTAACGGTCGTGTCGTTTGCCTAAGAGTATGGCTCTTTTTCCTATATTTAGAAAGCTTGTTTCAACCATTCCCTCTCTACGAAAAGCTAAACGTATAGTTTGTGAATAGTCCATTCAAATTACGGTTGAATACAGGAGGATAGCCGTATTGGAAGGACTCGTTTCTTTAGTCACCGGCTAATTATATTAATTTTGAAAGGTTTTACAGTAAGGGGTGAGTACATCGCAAATCCATTTTCAGATGAGAATGAAAACCAACCAATGCTCATTGCATAGCATTTTATTTGGTATATCTTTGAAGTCATTCGCCTCAAAAAACTATAATGTTCATCCATAATTATTATAAAGTTTCATCATGCGTATTTTTTCGGGGTTCTAAGATTACCAAGTGGGTTATGGTCCCGGGTTCAATTCTCATTGGGGGCGTTGGGTATTTTGGTTGAAAATTTCGAATCGTCCAAAAATTATTTTTCCTTGTATTTTGGCAATGGGTAGAGAAAAGTGTACCTTCAATTTGTTTTTGTTCAGAATCTCCTTGTGAAGATAATATGGATTCTACTGAGATACAAGTGATTTTGAACTATGGAATTCATTTGGTGACTCCCGATTGATTAGAGGTTTAAAATCTCCAATACACGTTTTTGTTGGCGTTTCTCCGGTATTCCTGGAAAACAAGATAGGACACCGCACTTTTTGAGAGCACTCAATATGTGTTTCAAATTCGATGCATTCTTCATCAGGAGTGATTAGTTCTAAATATTCCTGATTCGAAATTTCGATTTGAAACCTCTAATTCCTTCACTGCTGTGTCCCAACTTTCCATTCTTTTCTCAATTTATTGCTATGAAAGTGTTATTCATATGAGCATGCCTTACGCGGACTTTTCCACTTTCAGTATCCCTATACAGGGACATAATCAACGGAAAACTCCACTCCTCGATTCATTTGGTTGTCTCATTCCCTTTCCAATTTTTCGGCAGCTCTCGGTGCAGGTTGTGAGAATCTAAGCAGTCTTAGGGACGATGGATTTGTTGAGCATAAAACTTCAGGATATGTTTTCGTAGTTAGAACGTATCATTTGCTTGATTCTGGAAAATGTATTTATTATTAATGTGTTTATTATTAGAAGAAGAATGTATAGTTAGTTCCTCAAAGGTAAGAATTGTCTGTTCTTATGAATTACATTACTTTTGAGATGGAATGTATTCCATTAGTGTTTGATTAAAACATAATATATTTATGTAATAATAGCGGTGGAAATAACCGACGTGCGAATATTTTTTTCCGTTGCCAAGTCGTCCTCATCATCCTCAACCAATCCATAATATACTCGACTTCTGCTTTCTCAACTAATTCCATAATAAATTCTATTGAGATAATGCTGTGGACAGCAAAATATGCTCCTCTACTCTACCTTCCTCTTATTAATAGCTTTCTTTATTTTGGTTGATAATCAGTTCTTAGCTATCGCGATAGGGGACCAGATGTTTCGCTACTGTTTGTGATTGAAAGATGGCTTTTTCTTGTTGTCTCCTATCATGCTATTTCTGGTTTTTCGGATTCACAATTTTCGTTCGACCTCTGATATCTCACAAAAAAATTGTAAAAAAGTTGTCGTTTATCGAACGAATTTAATGAAAACCATTTCCTCTCTCTCGACATATTGGTATAGATGAATTCGCGGCCTTTAGAATTGGTATCGCACTCAGCCATGCATCTCATCAAGTTATGAATGGACCCGCGAACCCAACCTTTTTCGACTCCTTCATCTACGAACTATTTCGACCGTTTCATGCAACGCACATAATCGGGATTTGTGATCATCGGACTAAAAAAAAAACTGGAAAGCGAAACGCGGAAAATTTTCTTTTTTTCCGCGTCCAAGGATTGCTTTATGAAACGGCGATTGCGGCGGTGCAATTAGCGGCCGTTCCGTTGATTATCCATCCTCCTTTCGGACAAATTATATCCGAACACCGATTCCCGAAATTTAATTTGATTGCGACGGAAGAAAAATCCGAAAAAAGGGGATTCGTTTGCGAGTTTAGGGAATCGGAAAAAATTATCTCGACTTCCATTTAATTCCCCTCCCGATAATTCCAACGGTCAACATGGAATTATTTATCAGCCACTTTTTCCGCGTCGCTCCCCCGTTCCGGTTTCTCATGCTTTTTCGGTACGAGAGCGTTCCTAAAACCAACGCCCGATCCGAAACGCAAAAACAATTATATATTAACTCCATATGTAGATAGCGTTGCAAACAGAGCATTTTATCGGATAAGGTTCGTGTAATTGGAGGTTAAATAAAAGGGAGTTGTGGCGGAATTGAGAGGAGATGGAAGTAAGGGTATGAGGAATGCGGGAGCGGTCGGTTTGAAATCGGCAGGACACTTTGTTTTAATAATAAATTAGTAAAAATCATATTTATTTAGTGTAAAATAACAAAAATGACTAATTTATCATCACTTTACTAAAGCAGTGACAGAATATTCTGATGAACCCTCGGAAAAGACTCAAGTCGAGTTTTCTGGTGTGATCTGAAAGGGACATCATTATCATTATGGGATTATTTCTGATTGGCATGTTTTATCGTAATTAATCAGTAAAATCTATCCATACACCCTTTCGTATAATTTCTTTTATAATTATTCTACTTATAATATTCTTATGCATATTCTTCTTTTAAAGACTTTTCAAACTCTTTACAATTCATCGTTTTACAGAAAATATATTTTGGAAACTATTTCTATTTCGTAGAGCAGTGTTTCCCAACCTGTGTACGTCAGAAGAGTCCTGCGTTAAAGCCATTGGTATATGTACATATAATAACGGAAATATTTTATAAGATATTTCTTCATTTAATAATAGCTCGCAAAAGAGTACTAAAATCCTCTTCACTTAGTATAATCTCTTTCATCAGTTAGAATTCGTACTGAAACTAGGGAATGCGTGATTAAGTGTCCCGCAAAGTACGCTAGAAAGTGTTACGAAGAAGAGGAGAAGCTATGAAACAGTGGCGTCAAAGGAAGAAAAGAAACTCTAAATAGACTTTTCGTTTAGTTTTTACATTTTCATAAGCTTTTCTCTATACCTTTCCTTTTCTCGAAATTTCATTTTTTCAACATCTCCTTTTCAGGATTTTTGTGAAAAGGCCTCATTTTCCCCTTCCATTTATGCCTTGTCACTGTAGTTCTTTACTTTCCTTTCAAGTTCTACCATTTCCTTTCCATCTGCTTCACTTTCTGCCTTTAATTATCTCCTCATCTGATGTTAAGTCGTTCGCTTGGCTGTCTCTCATTTTCTTTTCTATTTAATTTCCTCCTCATATGCGAAACTGTCAAAATTCTCTCCTTCTAATCCTCTCGTCTTTGACGGTTTTAAAACCCATTTCTCGCCTCTCTTATAGCGTAAATTTATCTTACGGAATATATTTATCAAAATATTTTCAGAAAAAGAAAATGGAAATTAGGTGTCACGTAATTTAATTCTTTCTCTCAAAAAGCCAACTCTTAATGTCGCATTTTCGAGTATAAACCGTCATTTCCAAAGGTTTTGTTCAAGAGACTGCCCATGCGATCATGCTCAACTTTATTTTTCATTTTAATATTAACACACTATTTTCTCCCAAGGAAAAAAGGACTTGAAAAAAGTCTGACGGGGCCGGGATGGTTCTCACCGCAACACAATGGACAACTTACTATGTAAATGGAACTGCAATCAGTAAACACTACTTGTGCGAATTTTTGCCATCCAGAAATTATCAATAGTGCATTTGCTGCAGGTGCGAAAGTGATGATGTATTAAAAGGCTATGTAATAATTCGGGCCAATATTTAGAAGTGGTACATTTTTTAAGTAAAAAAAAATCCACTACGTTTCAAGAACTATCGATGCGAATTACAGATATTTAAATACATTATTAAATTTAAATTTAAGATGTAAACGAACTTTATTTCACATGAGACCTATGGTTTTCACAACTGTTCAATATCTAACTTCAACTCGATAATTCTATCAAAGTTCAGCGATCACTTATCCAATCCTTAGCTCAACCACATGGTGTAATAAGAAATGAGTTTTGTGCTTTTCGAGTGTAAAAATGTTTTTAGATACTTGAATACGGCTGCATTTTATTTCTCTGGAGTAAATAAATACTAGCTTAGGTAGTACTGGATTTGACAGACATACTGCAGCTTGGCGATGGCATGACTGTAAAGTTGTTGCTAAGGGCGCAACGTCTCGCAACATTCCAGTTCTAAATGTAAACCTGTTTTATAGAAACTAGATATGTTATTGGTGATATATATTTACAATATTTTGAAATAATCCCAAACGTTCATTAACCTAAGATTCTTTAATTTTCATCTGTAGAAACTTTTCCTTCAGATAAGGCCATGGAATTATTTTTCCTAATTTAAGACGCCATAGCATGCATCAGAGCTCGCAATTTAATCCTCTTACGCCTTTCACGTTCTATTCGTTCCCAAAATTCGCGTTATTCCTTCAGCACTTCCCTCTAATTCCCGTCCTCATCCCATTTTCTTTCCTCCCCTTTCCATTACTCCCTCCCGAATATTTCCTCTCTTTCCCCGAAAAATGTTCCTTTTTTCCCATATCCTCCTTTCCGTTCCACCGCTTTATCTTCATTTCTCCTTATCCTTCTTATCGATACACTCTCTTTTCACCAGTTCGTTTTTCGGCTTCCGTAAGCAGAATTCCCTACAACTCGCATTTCACCAATCTCTCGCTGTCAATCAACACCTATACCATCGGATATGAGGGTGGGGACTGCGAGCTACATGTTGCTCTACAGGAACGCTTCTATAAAGTAATAGGAATGAGTATCATTGAATCTAATTTCCCAGCCTCTGCTATGTTTTTTGTCTTTGTAATGAAGAATTATGAACTCGAAAACTTCAACATTTGATTCTAATATTTTTTATAAGACGACTGTGCTTTAGATCCCAAGGGGGACCTCCATATTGTTATCAGTATCACCTGACTATAACATAAGGGTGCAAAACCAATGCAGTCTAATAAAACAAGTAAAATATTGTAGATTATATTACTATTAATTAACGAAAAAACTGGTATAATTAACATTGATTTTTTATCAGAAAATCATCTTTTCTGTCCTTTTATCATCATCAAGTTATCTTAATAAAACTTGTGGGTTCAGTAAAAATCAGATTATATCCACGAATATCTGAAATAAGCTACTGAAATAACTGATAATTATAAGGCTATATTTAAATTATAACCTCAATCTTGTATTTGTATGTATTTCTGTGCCCCTCAAGTAATTTGTCCTATAATAATTCTGATATTAAATAGGAAAACTTCTTTATCTGATACAATTAATGCATAATCAAGGAATTATATTGCAAAATAAAGGAAATTCCATAAAATAGTAGATACTCGTGACAGCGTTGATAGTCTGTGAATATAGTCAGTTACAGCAAGGCTCGTTAGTATATATGTAGGATTAGCATACGAGGTTAGCGATGCTGAGGTATCAGGTTTGAGTCACTAGTAGATTATATCTAAATGCATATGATTTTTAAGGATTGATTAAAAAAGAAACAAGGTAGAAATTTCTCATGAAGATATCACGCTATAGGTTGTGTGAATTCAAAAAATTGACTATTAGGGCATAACCTCGAAACCGATCGCGTTTTTGCTCCATTAGTCGAACCAACCAGATTTTGCGCCTAATGAAAGTCCCCGATAAATGCTTAATTATCACCGTTCCCTCCCTTTCCATCCGACCACCCTTCCTTTCTCCCGCTCCTTCCTCCGATTTTGCCGAGAGATGGACTGGCATATCCCGTTTGGACTCCCCGGCATCCGCCATGCGTATCATCCCGACTGACGGGCTGTTCGCATTGCGGGCATAAATCACGCTTGGCAAGTTCCGCACGTGCAGCTCTCTCCCTCTCTTCTTTATCTTTCCCTCTTCTCATATTCTCCTCACACCTAACCACCCTCCCCAGACTTGCCGGAAAAGATCCCGCTCAAAACTCCGGTGGTGCAGGCTCATTTGGTCCGGCCTATTATCTCCCGGAGTGCGGGAGAGCGAATGTTGCGTATTTTGTCGGTGGCAGTCGGTAATTGATTTCTTCCTTGCCAGCACGACGTGGTGGATGATGCGGGGTAGGAGGCCTTTTTTATTGTTATTATCTTCATGGTTTTATTAACGCGTTCGGGTTCGCTGGGATGGAATTTCACCATACTCCGCATCCATCCTCCTATCTCCATAGTGAGGCCGTGTTTGGGGAAAAAGGACGACGAGCAAACAAAGAAGAGATGGACGGAGGCAGAAAGAAAGCACTAGCATTGATGTCTTTTGTACCCTAATGGGAACCTCGTTTTATTCCGTACATTTTTTCACCATTCATCCAACGTGCGTTAATGGCGAAAGTAAAGATTCTTTCGCCTTTTTTTTCAAAAATCCGGGCGCTGCGAGGGGTAATTTAAAAGAATAGCCATTGTTTTCCCAACCCGCTTTTTTAATCTCCATTTCCTTCGCCCGGGCGATATCAGAGGAATTACTATCTGCCGCGGTTATTGCATCGACGGAAGAAGCTGCTTTGATGTCCGATAAGACCCCCGCTATCCGTTTATGGCTGTGATGGATGTCGAATTCGCTTCTTTTCGAATCGCGATGTTGGCACACGGAGTACGCCGTTTTAATTAATGCCGCGAGTCCCAAAGGAAAATCGCGTGCGTGCCGGCGTTGCTTTCGGTTCAAATGGAATCGCATATGGTTTTTATCCTTAGTTTCGTCCATTGCACTCATGTGTATGATTGTCATTTGGTGGCGAGTCCCCAGTGGTGTCACCACAGTCGAGCCATCGCGAACTCGCGTTTTCGTTCTCTCGTTTCTGTACGCGTGCCTTTGTTTACGAGTGTGGAAATGCATTGGAAATTAAACACGCTCGAAAATACGATTTTAGTTTTTTAAAGGATAGCGTCATTTCTTCATAGTTAACTTCGTAGAAATTAGTAGAAAAATACGTATTTCCCATAAAACAAATTAAGGAAGTCTCGGAGGTGTTTAACGTACATTAAGTTTGCTTTATCATTTGATTCACTCACTTAATTGGTAATTTTTGATTTATTACTCGGTGCTTCTACAATAAAACCTGTGATTTGCTAAGGATGCAAGTATCATGATCATGAATAAATAAATCGTTACCGCGCTGTCACATTAGTACCGCAGTTTTAGTTTTTTCTATAGTCTACAATCTTCAAACCTTAAGTTTTTCATAGCTGGTTTTTACGACTGAAAATTTTTAACGCATGCATGCGTTTCAGCAAGTTATGAAAGAATTTATGTTTTCATTCATGTGACGGATGAAAAAGACTGATAATAGTATATACCAAAATGTATTTTTAAAGGAAAATATTTTCACATAAATGGAAATTTGAAATTTAATACTTAAACAATAGATCATAGCTGTAATAAAAAATAACTAATATCATTAATTCATTAAAAACACCAACATTTGTAGATATATGGGTGATAGTAATTATAATGTGGTAATCAGTAACTTGAATATTCTCTTGAATATATAATCGCATGGACGTAACATTAGGTAGCTTATTAGCAGTAACGGTTAGGGATGTACGTGGATTTATAGGGTCTAGGACATTACGGCGCGGCCACTTCGGCGCAGGCCCATTTCTGCGCGGGACACTTCGGCGCGGGACATATCGGCGGGAGCAACGATTATGACCAAAAACAACTTCGTTGTTCCTTAAATTATCAGTGAATAATATGAAACTTGTGTTTAGCGTAAGATATAGAATTCGTCCATGGAATGGAAATTAGAGGTATATATTTTAATGTTTAAGATGTTGTAAAGTTATGTGAAACCCAACCCTACCCGAATTCTATATCTTTCGCTGATCACAAGTTACATATTATTCACTAATAATTTAAGGTACAACGAAGTTTTTTCCGGTCATAACCGTGGCTCGCGCCGAAGTGTCCCGCGCCGAAGTGACCTCGCCGAAGTGGCCGCGCCGAAATGTCCCATTCCCGGATTTATACCCCCTGCCGTGTTCTCCTGGCGGCTTTCAGGGTCAATTTATAAATGTAAAAATTATAAACAGCTCATGTTTAATATACACTAGAAATAGATATTTTCTCTATTATCACTCAAGCATAAATTGATTAAACAGGTTAAACAAGGAATTTAATTAGAACCACTGGCAAATGGTATTTTTTGCGATGCTCTACTCGCAAAAGATTTCTTTTTTACTATTGCTAGAACTTCTGTGGTCTTAAAATTTCGTGTTTTTATTTTCTGCAGTTTGAGTGTTCTAACTTTTCGTGTTTTTTATATTTTCAATTCTAACATAGTTAAACTTTATAAAGTGAATCTTCCGCGTATCACGGCAATGGGTTTATTAAGGGTAAACAAAGCTTCCTCCAAGTTCCTCGAGCCCAAAACACCTTCCAAATACCTCTGAGGTGAGTCATGAAGCCATTGCCACCGCTTTTTCCCTCTCCACGTTGCCATTAATTTTCAGGGCCCTCGCATTTCCTGGAGGGCTCCTTTCTCATTTCACGGCTTAACTGCATGTCTGAGCAGCTCTGCCGAGATGCCTTCCCAAAACTCATAGGGAGCTAATCGAATCATGCAAAGCAACCAAAAAAACAGGATGGAAGTAGCTTTCCGGAGGGACCGTAGTTCCGGTACGTCACGTCCAGCGCCGGGGTAACGACTCATTAGTTGGTACAACGGTTTGGATGGGAGGGATTTGATCGTTGACACAATCCACGAGGGCATGCATGAATCCATACGCCTCCAAACATCTCCGAATCCCTTTTCCACCCGAACCTGCATTTCCCCCATTCCCTTCCGTCTAACGTCCTCTCTGCCGCGTTTACCCAACGCACGGCGACAATGGGACGATTCCGCCCCCTAAACGCATTTTCAGCCGTGATTGCGAGCCCGTGACGCGAGGGAGGCCACAGTTCGCCGAAAATGCATTTGAAGCGTGAATTTCAGGAGTGGGGCCACGATGGATGGAAGGCAGAGACAGCGAGAGGTAGGGTGGTATGCAGGAGGCGGTAAATCTTAACACGCAGACTTTTGAATGCAACTTAGATTAATAGGACAGGAAATAAATCGAGCCATGCACTTTGGAAATTAACTCCTAATAGTATTACAAATGACGTAAATGGAGTTTGACTTAGCACAGGAAAGCGTGCGACTTACCCAACTTATAATTTCCTGGAGAGGATTTCTCATAATTTCGCTTTGCGGTTCGGTTGCCTCAGTGAGGACCTCTGGTGGTGGTAGAGCACCATCACCTTGATCATAAAAGCCCCCAGTTACAGAAGGGAAAAGGAAGTGGCTTGGTAGTTTAGTAGTTAAAACAACTGCCCGGAATGTGGGAGACCTGGGTTCGAGTCCCAGCCAAGTCTCCATTTTTCTTTTCTTATAAAACCTAATAGTATTATCAGAAGAAATTGTGGAGTGGAGGAATCACAGAGGAAGGCCTTGGTTAAATTATGAATAGCAAGTGAAAGTTATGGTCAGATAATTCAATAACATACTTCGTGTTTTCCACAGATATTTATTAATCAATGATCTCTCCCCACTCTTTTCCATCCCTTCAGAAATCCAACGACTTATATAAGACCTCTTATTTCCGATATACTGTACCTGAGGATGACCGTCATGATTAATACATTTCTGCGGAAAATACGAGGTACGTTATTGAATTATTTGAGATGGCGTTCCTTAACATTAGGTCTGGACATCTTGAGTTAGTGTCAGAGTTAAGTATTATGGGAGGGTGGTTCAACTCAAAAGGTAAAGGTTTTAGGTTTGCGTATATATCCCGCAAGTAGCCAGTTGCGTTTGGCAGGGGGTATAATAAGAGCATCATTATTACCTGATCTATCCTATTAGCCTTTTTGATAGTCTGGGGAAAGAATGATCAAAATTAATTATCTTTCTTTTGTGTTTAATTCCTTGTAACGTTTTGTCAAAGGTCGCGTTCGTTCTTTACTAGAACTAAAATTTCATTAAATTCGTCCAGAAGTTCTGAACCGATGATTTTTTTGAAAAACTTACGTCGGTAATAAGATCTCACCTGAAGTGAATTCCAACCGAGTTATCAGAGTAGTAACGCTACTGTTGCCAATGGAAATCTTCTCTAACGAAACGAGTTGCTCTTTGTTGGTTAGTTTCAGAGTCAAGAATTATAACAGGATAATTCTACTCGAAAGGTACAGGTAAAGTGGAGAGATTCAACTTACTAAACTTGCTATCGATAACCCATGATTATTATAATCTATTAATTAGTATAATATATACACTGCTCGAGTATATAGTGTACATTCTATATTACAGCGAAGCTAATTAATTGAAGAGTCATATGATCTCGAAAGATGATCAAGGTCAAGGCATCTAGGAACTCCTATCTAAGTCTTGGCTTCAAGCCAAAGAAAGGACTTAGGATGGGTAGGCAAAGGGCTCTCGGGTCAGGAATAAGTTCTTCACTTGAAACTTCCTTAACAATCTACGTGAAAGTTAACAGAATTTGTTGGTACGAAAACTCTATGAACTGGTTTCGATGCTTTAATTTTAATGGAAAAAGTTGAAGTTTTTTAAATTTCATAATATTTGAGTGAAAAGGGAGAACTTAATGCGTGGGCATGCAAATAAAGAGGGTTTAAATTTAGTATCGAAAACAAATTTTGGCTTTCGAAAGTAGATAAAAAAACTGAAATGCTTATAAGAAGAATGTCATTGTTTATGACATTTGTAAATAGCGCATATAGTTGTAATATTTCTGTTTTAACGTGACAATATAAATTGATACGATTTGCTCGTAGAATTTTGATGTTGATCAATCAAGTTAGGTATATTTTGCCCAATAGTACAGGGCATCGAGAATCTCTTGTAAGTAACATCTTCATTTAAAGCTGAATTTGGTATGAAAAGAATGACAATGTTATTAATCTTCGGCATTTAATATTATTTAATGGTTTAATCGATATCTAACATCATTAATTAATTTTTTTATTTATTTATTTATGAATAAAAATACATAAAATTTTCTGCTCCTAAAAATGGCAAAATTGAAAGAATTTATAATAATGATAATAAGAATGAAAAAATTACACCATACATTGAGAATCTCGAGCTTCTATTTGATAATCCTTTTTTTCATTAGTCTTGTTCCAGATTGAGATACCGTAATAAAGGATTTCGAGAAGCCATAGATATGTAAAGTATCTTTGACAAAAATTTCAATTTCTCCCTGATATATGAGCTTGAAAAATGTAGGTACCTACTCCTCTAATTTGGGCAGACAATCTTCTTCATGATATGCGGTTTGCCATTCTTCCCTGAGACGTAGATCAGCCACGTGCAAATCGAATCGCTGTAAATATCAAATTACCTTCAAAGCTAACTTTGTAACTGGATTGTAGGGACATAGAGATGAAGAAACTTCTCAATCTATTCCTATTATCTAATGTTAATTAAATTGGTTAATGGTTGATATCTGGGGGTTTCACTGTTACTTATTTTCAGGTAGAAATTTGGAGGGTCTTCGTCCTAATCCGAACCCTTAGCTCACCTTCGGAGCTACTGAGCGCCGGACCCTCCCATTAGGGGGGACCATAAAAAAACTGACCGCGTGGAATACGATTTAAAAAGTTATAAACAATTCAAATGAGCAACAATTTGTTATCTTCGTCGTCTCACTCGTCCAAAGAGATATATAAGCGTCTTTTGATCGACTTCCTAAGATGAAAATTAAGATTTTTCGTGATTTTGCTAGAAATTAGCCGTTGACACACGGCAACGTTGCCTTTGGGTTGGGGCAACATTTACTACTACAGTAGTAGGTGTTGGTTGGGGTGGGGATTTCTAGCAAAAATCTAGAAATCCTCCCCACGAAAAATCTTAATTTTCATCGTAGGACATCGATCAAAAGACGCATTTATATCTCTTTGGACGAGTGAGACGACGAAGATAATAAATTGTTGCTCATTTGAATTTTTCATAACTTTTTAAATCGTATTCCACGCGGTCGGTTTTTTCATGGCCCCCCTGATGGGAAGGTCGGGCGCTCCTGAGCTGCGAAGGCGAGCTAAGGCTCCGGATTAGGATGGAGACCCTCCAAATTTCTACCTGAAAAAAAGTTAAGGTGAAACCCCTAGATATCTACCATTAACCATTAAATTTACTTTATGGTATTATCAATACCAATAAATAATTGCATGAATGTGTGAATAGGTTTCACGTCGATAAATGGAGATTTTCGTCGAATGATATCATAAAAAATTAAGCTTCAGATGCTCCCAATGTTGAGATGTATAGTTCATAAATTGTCGCTGAGGCCACAATTTAATTTATACAACAGTTTGATTTGTTGTGTTTTTGGTACGTCACATACTTCATTATGGCGTTTTAACTAATTATACTCCGTGCCCATAAATGCTAAGGTCTCAATTTTGATTACTCAGTATGAATGCGAGTGACCTTTGTACATCCCCAATGGGATTCAATGACAAAGCCCTTAACAATTAAAATTAATTGAAGTCCTCTGTCACTCAAACGTAAACAAATTCATCTATTCTTTCAAGTTATCCTTTTAGCTCAAAACAAAATTAAATCTACCACTCTGAATATTACTAGCATGAATTTTACGTGCTTTTTGTCCAATTACTTATAAAGGAACCAGTATCTTGTAGTCCGTTATCAAAAGTAGTTGATTTTGTGCTACAGGTAAAAATAAACAATCAAAAGTCTTTTAGAAACAAAATTTTCACGATTATTTTAATGAAGCAAGTGATGCAAATTCTATCTAAAGTTAGTAATAATTAATGATTAAACGAAATAATTCTCAAGTTTCCTCTATGAAATAGGAGGTATAGTACATACAAAGGTAATATGATAATGGTAAAGAGAAAACATAATGATAACATGAAAAGGATGAAAAGGCATGTGAAAAAAACAGTAACGTGATTATTAAAACTGAGAACGATAATTAACGCATAACAATTTTAAGCATAGAAATTATTTTGGGCCAAAGCAGGAAGAATAGAGACGGAAGGAATATGATTAAGAAAGAGAAAAAGAATTTTAGTATAAATTAAAAATATGAGCTCTCTTTTTATGCGCCTTATATTTCATTAAAAACCATCATTGATCTTTCTGATAAATATTTTTACTTCAATAAACTGATTTATTTACATTATTATTACATGACGGATAAGGAGTGTCATTTTTAAGATTTTGTGTCTTTTATATGATTTCGAAGTGTACTTCCGCATCGAAATGAATATTTCTTTACATCCTCTACAGAAAGGGCAAAAATTGAAACAAATTATATATTATAATACATTAACGTTTATCTTATCGTCCACTCAGTCAGTGTCAATAGATGCGGAGGCTTAAGCATGATGAGATGGGTATATAAATTCATACCCTTCGTCGGGAACAAGTATACGAGGGATGCATAAAGAGTCACAGCCAGGTAGTTATTCGGGGGCATTTTGCATTCGATTTAAATATTACCTTTAACTATGTGCGGTCTGGAAATGGTGCATCCCGTGAACTGCGACCGTGTATTAACGTGACCTGATTGGTTTATTAGGGCGGCCACGACGCTTCAGTCATCGCTTCGTAATTGTCGCCGACGTGCGCCCGAAATTGATTGTTTTTCATTTGTTTTCGCACCGCCGCCGCCAGGGGGAAAAACGTCGTGTCGTATGTTGAATTATAGGGGCGAGTTTTATATTTATAGGGAGAGCGTTATTTGTTTGCTGCGGTCCAGACTTGGACTCGTTTAACATAAATGATTGCCCAAAGCGGATCTTCAGGAAGTATATGCATCTGAAACGGCTAATTATTTGAATGCAATTAAGTTTGGCGGTCTAGGGTGAGTTGGTGCAATTACACGGGAGAGGAAAGATCAGAGATCGGCTGAGTGGGGAGCGAAATAATATATGCTGATTTATTTTGGTTGAATTTTATCGCGAATGGTCTCCAGCACATTTTACAGTGAATGAAATTCGGTGGGATTCTGGAATTAATATTTGTTTTCGGCTAGCCCAAAATACAAGGCCTATAGTTGATTTTCCTTGAATACTAAATTATTGAGCCAATATTACTATAGGTTATTAGATGTCAGTTTCTAAAAATATTTCTAAACTAATTAAATAATTTCAAAAATGTATATAGTTTCTATTGTGTCTCTATTACCACAGGTAAATTAAAAATTAGTGTAGTAATGAGTTTAGCGATTAAGCAAGGAGCTCTTGATCATGAAATTACTGTCAGAAATAATTAACCATATATATTCCTGAAATAATCCTCAGAAAAACTCCTGAATTCTTTCTGAATTTAAGACCAGAAAAATAATTATTTTTCTATATTCTAATTTGGCCTCTCAACCTGTATAAATATATAAATATTTAATTTATCATTTCTTTTTTCTTTGATGGTTTGAGTTTTTCGGATAAATATTATTTTTGTGGAACTAAATTAATGTTAATGTTTATGTAGAATATTCTCTCTGCTTTGATATGTATTTTACATTGTATAGTTTCTATGGAATACTCATAAATAATATAACTGCATTACTTTCATCAGAATTGTAACATGCATTTTTTTAATCCTGAGAAAGATGTTTATAATTTTATGTAACTGTATGAAACAGTGTATTTTATTATTCTTAGAGATCGGCCCACTAAATCAGGTAGGAACATGGTCCACATTTCTAACTCGGAACAAGATTCTACGAAACAAGTGCGGAGCCACATGAAAAGTGAGCTAAAAGCATAGGTCATGAACAGTAACTCCCCAACCTCTGGATATCAGGATTTGCTGAGAAATACGTGCCTTCCGAAGCTAAATGATTCGCTCGCATCATTCTTAGGTCGCAATCGGATGACCATCCGACGGAAATATCAATTCATCGATACCGCACAATCGTTCAAAGTCTCCGCAATCGATATTTTTCATCTACACACACGCCGACAGGGGTACTGAAATATGGCAGCATCTCCACGGGATAATTTTTCAACCGATCGGCTTATTTTTCGCGTGTTCCGCAGGTATCGGAAACCGTCGACGTTATATACGAGGCTTATAATTTTTCCGGTCTAGACTCCGCGGCTTCGGCAAAGCGTAAAGCTAACGGTAGACCGCACCCGACGTGGATCTTCCTCACTTTCCAATCCTCCCCTTGTTTTTTATATTCCGGTAGAGGACCCTTATTGCGATTCTTCCACGAACACCGCAAATTTCCTCCCGTTTGATCCGTAGAGGTGACGGGGTAAAGATACAGGGGTCGTCTGGCTTGATTTAGTGCGTCGCCCGAATTGCTTAAATATTTGAGACCCGCTGAACTGCGGCCAATCGTTCCGCGGCGACAATTACTTAATTTTTAAATCGGAACCCTCCCTTCCGCACCGTCACATCTTTCGCTAATTATACAAACGCCGCGTATCGGTAAAGTTACCGAAGCAGCGAGAGCTCGTTGATTTTTTGACGACGGGCGCTGCGTCATTAATTCACGGGGAGTTTGGCAGACCGCGCGCTATGTTTTATTTCCTCCACGACGACTGCATTCCGCATCGGTTGCCTCCCCACTTTTGTTTCTAAGTCCTCTTTTTTCCCTCCGGAATAAAAATAGATACGCTCCTAGAATGTCCACGGGATGATTTTTAGGAGAGGTTTTTTCGTGCTCTGCTCTCGAGGTTTGTAGCGGGAAACTTATTTTCATTCGCATTTGAATATTGAGAATGGTAAAATCAACGATATTGTGTATTTCATCAATATATGTCTACGAATTTGCACTTCGTTTAAAGTGGTTTATACAAAGCATAGCACTGAATAGTACAGGGTGTAATATAGTTCCTATACTTTTTGGCATATCTGTTTAATTTTTCATTATCGATATTTATTATTTGATCTCAGTTACATTTCCATCCATATTTATAAATATATTCCCTCATTGGCTCATGGAAGTAGTTTTTCAAAGAGCTCACGCTTAATTCCATTGATAATTATTTTGAAAATGCAATCACTCAATTTCAATCTCATTTAGTTCGTAATTTGACCGTAGCATTTATTTTGAAATTGAATAAAATATTAGGTCTGTGAAAGATTTAATCATTTGGTTTTGATCTTTGAACTACATATTTAAAGTAAAATTGAACTGCATCGTTGATAATTCGTGGAATTCCGTAATGCAACACAATTTATTCTAACAAAAATCTTGTATGCACAATAATATTAAGAAACTCCTACAATTTCAAAAGATTTACAAATAGAGTCTCGTTTGAGTGGCCGTATATGACTTCATAATAAAATGATACTATTTGTTACTATAAATTGTTTTGTATGTATTTAAAGATTAAAAAAAGATAAGTTCCAGCATCAGATATACGGTACCCCGATGTAATGTTTGTTATTAATATTTGAAGGTATTACAAATATTATATATTCATGGAAGTGTTGGTTGTTATTTATTAAAAATATTGTGCCTTCTGCATACATTTTTCAATATGATGCGCCGTAAATGACATAATTGCAACGAGGTACCATTGAGAGTAATATTCATTGTCGTTCTTCAGTTAAAAATGTTGATGCCAAAATAAAAATAAGTTCAAAGTATTCAGTATGATTTACGTAATACGCACAATTTAGATTATGAGTACATGATTTTGTATGCACAGCAACAGATATACTTGATTCTTTGATTTAAAGACTAACTGAACTGAAATTTTAACACAAAACCAATTTGCGCTGATATATATTTAATCTATTACCATTCCGGCCAATTTCGCGGCAAATTGCTTCAGTTTAAAACATACGCTACGGGACTAATGAAAATGCGGTATGATAAATCGATTTGCTCGGTGGAGTGACTCTCAAAGTTATGCGTTGGCATTAGATGGCGGGGTTTTTGTCCCAAGGAAGGGAAGGAAGGAGAATGAATCCGAGGGTGGAGTTGATACCCAAGTTCGGATTGATTTATGCTCGTATTTTGTGGGATTGGGTTTGGGGTTGTGCGGCAGAGATACGGGAGGTGAATAAAGAGGATTATGATGTGCGTGCATCCCAAAAAGAGATAAAAACCATGCATAGTCATTTGTGGCTTCGTTCCAATGCATACGGATATTTATGCATATTACTCTCTGGTGATTGTTATTTGCACGACGTAATACGCATGGATGCGTATGTATTCCACATTATTTCGCTAAACAGACCTACTATTTATTTTCAGATCCTAGGAAACGTATCCATTCGAAAACGCTGAAATCAGGGAATAAATCAATATAAAGCTCGGGATAGACAGTTTAACTAGGAAGCTTTTTTTCAGAAGGTATTTGAACAGAAAAATTACATTTGTACATAAATAGCGATGGGAGTCACGCATTCATTTAGATGAATTTCCAACAACAGTATACGATATTCCCTGGTTAATGTAATTTCACGGGCTAATTCTATGATTCCTTCTCTCATAAAGCCCGTACAATTAATAATTTGCATATTACTGCGATGAAATTTAATTACGGAGGCTCTCCGATAAATTTCAAGTTCGTGCAGGTATTAGCGATAAAATTCTAAATATGCAGTCGGGTGCGGAATTCCCGAACAAACCAATCGAAAGAATCCAACTAATAGTAAAATCGAGTCTTTCGGTTTTATTAAAATTTTGGGAAATCCAAATGCTTTTTGCATGCTAGAAATTCGTGGTTTGAATTTTAATTTTGGCGATTTTCCATAATGCACGTCAAACATTGTGCACGATGCGAGATAATTTTTACGTTAAATATTAATTAAAACTTTGCGTTAAAAATTGTGCAGTCAGGTGCATCGGGAGAGCTGCAACGAATTGCTGAAGTTAAAAAAAAGAATACACGCGCATCGCTGGTGTTCGTTTTGCGGAAAATGCTTTGACAGGCGTTGTTATTTCAATGGGAAAGCCTGCTAAGCGTGAATTGGGCACAGAGCTTCATTGAAGATTTATTGAAAACGGGTATCTCCGTATACTTTAGGGCCCTAATCTACTGGTCATGTTTGATTGAAACTGATCCGACGGATCAGAAGTTATTACACGTTAGGCCTTGGCGGGTATTTTGTGGCTCATGAACGTGATTAAATAAGCATTGCTGTGTAAAATCCAATTACATTCTTCTGTTACCAGGATAGACAAGAATTGTATCAAACGTAGCCGTATCTAACGGCTGTATTCAGTTATTGATTGTTTTTTTTTTGCTCTTGAATGCAATTTATCTTCCCTCTGTGATACACGTTTCGTTCCTTTATTTTATGTTTCTATGTAAGTGACTGTTTATTATCATTACTCTCCTTACATCATTATTTTACTTTATTGAATGGTTTACGTGGTTCATAAAGAGTTCCGTAACGTAGAGAATCAAGGAAAAATCTCGATCTAATCTTAGGAAGAAATTTAAAATCCAGTATCATTCTGATTCATCAAAGAGTACATTAGGGTGGTGACAATTTACTTTCTTATATATCCTCTGATTGAATCATGCTCATATATTTTATCCACTTTCATCTCATGGTGTTATCTATCATGGAAACCATCAGTTTGCAAACTTCCTGTAGATAAAAGGAATGAATTTCATCTGGCAAAATGACTCTCGTCTCTGTGTAAATAATTTCCTACTTCGGATGACATTATTTAGGTCAACGATGCTCGGAAAATTTTCCTGTTTGTTGATGGTATCTCAATGAAATTTAACGGCTGAAGTTATAAGCAATGTTTGCAAGTCTGGAAGAGAAGTGCAGATTCATAGTACATAAATAACGATAGAGCCCATGAAAGAGTTAATTGAATCACTACTATTGAATTTTCATGTACCTTCTTTTGAAATACATTTTTACCTATTTTTGTGTATATTTCCTAAACGCCTTACTTCCTTATACAGTTAGTTATATTTTTCTTTCAAAACGTTAGCAGTTTCGATTGAATCAGAAGATTAATAGGAGTTCAGTATCAGGAAATAAAAATAGGAGAGAGCAGTTAAAGTTCTTTCTTTAAGGGTACTTAAACAAATAAGTGTGAGTAAAACTTGTAAGATGTTTTTTTAAGGTGCTTACGAATTTAAATATAAAAACGTACCTATAGCCGATACTGACAGTATCACATCTTCACTTAGTTATTAAACACAAATAGGTAACTATAGAAAACAGATTTTTTATACTGATGACATTTTACATAGTAGGAAAGACTTCTTGGGAGTAAATGAGAAACTCATTACATATATATACGCTACGGGTAGATTCTAGCTTGGAAACAATGAATGGGACAAATGTAACGTTCGGGAAATTGTACAGAGAATAGACGTTTGGTTCAGTATTCTTGCTACCTTTGATCAAACATAATGAACATTTCAACTTAGGAATAATGTTACCAATCATTTCAGAGATACCGCTTTTTCCGAAGACCATTTTAGAAGTTATATTTATTTATAATTTATTTTCAAATTACGCTGCGATTAGGCCGTCAGGCCTGGTGGCAATATCTATTCACCTACACATTATTTATGTTATTAACATCATTGACGAAAATTTAGATGAATGAAAAGAGTATTAAAAACCTTACAGCCTTATAATAGGCGTTCATCCGATTGCACCAAACGATCCGAAAATGAGAGAAGAATCTGTAAAATCGATGTCAGAACTAGCGCTTCAGAAATGCATCTTCTCCGTAAACGATAGATTACTAGGGATATCGTGCGTACGGCACATGTATACTTTGCCACACCAAGGGATGTAGAAGGCAGAAAGCTAGAGAGGAATATATGTAGTCGTATACGAACGCTCCTATTAGCATAAATTACCTACAGCACTCATGTTCTGCAAATGAGTCAAAGGAACTTCGAGAGAGTCAAAATTGGGTCTTTCCTCATGAAAGGAACTGTGAAACTCAGCAGAGGGTAAACAACCTTTTTCTTAGATTTGTTGCAAAAGAAAACAGTTACAAAGTACCTGCATTTTGATACTTGTAGACGTGTTGGTATATAAATGTATTCCAGATGATTTGAAGGTAGAGAGGAGAGATTGAAGAGAAGTGGAGCTAAACCGCAGGCTCACGGTGCGTGGAATCAGTATGCCTCACCCAAGCACGAGAAAGCCGCGTCATACATAATGGAGACCCGCTCTAATTGCAGTTTAATTTCACTCGCAGGGGCGTCCGTAGGCCTTCCCTGGAGAGGCGATCGCTTTTGGAAGTTTTTTTTTAGGAGTTTGCGCTTTGAGCTGAAGGGGGGCAGGGACGCGTGAGGTGAAAGATACACCTCTGTGACTCACCAAGAAGTATCCGCAGGCGATTTTATTTATTATGAATTATCCGTTTAGCCATTAGATCTGATGGTCGAGATGTAACGCACCATCTTATATTGATTTATCCTAATCTACAGACTCTACTGTACATTTATAGATACCATAGATATAGATACCGTAAAATAGATGAAGTGATATTGAACCTTCCGATAACGAAATATGGATAGTATGGTATAGATGAAGATAAATGTGAATGAAAGGGATAAAGAACGCATTAAAGCTAAATGGATTATAAATGCATTTTAATGCTGTTCTAAATCCATGAATGAAATAGCAATTCGCAGATTCACCAGAGCTTTGCCTCTATAACGTGTACGCATACATACATATTTATGCAGTTACTAATAATAATTCTATCTATTATTTATCAGGTCAGAGATAACCGCTATATCAATAAATTATTCATTTGTACACTCAAAAAACCATACCCTAACCAGGATTCCAACAACAAAGCCGGTATAGCATGCTTATTTATGTGTATTATTACATGCATTTTACTTATGCGTGTAATATAAATGTATAAGAATATACTTAAGTGGTTGAGTCGTAGTTAGGACATTGATACCCATACCACTTTGACAGTTTTTATGGACTACTATAATACCAGTAGCTATTCATCCAGATAGCTAACCAGTTATTACCGACGCTGGGTAAACATTATGACCCTCTACGGGAATCGAACCTGGGACAGATTTCATCTCATGAGAACACGCTTCCCAATTGACTCTCCGGAGGCCGGTTAAATATACATGGGGTTTATTAACGGAAAATACAATTACATTCACCAGTTAAATTTGCATTATAATGAAAGATAAACACGAACACACAATATATTTGGGGTTCATGATGTATGTTCGCTGAGGCCGTAGCGGTTCTGGGGCCAACGTGTTTCTAATTGTATTACCTT
Source organism: Sympetrum striolatum (assembly GCA_947579665.1). Lineage (NCBI taxonomy): Eukaryota > Metazoa > Arthropoda > Insecta > Odonata > Libellulidae > Sympetrum > Sympetrum striolatum. Next base: position 72,756,431 of record OX388347.1, on the reverse strand, counting down.
AGCGCAACTAGCGTTATTAAGAAGAATTAACATATATATTAACGATAAATTAATAAAATAATTAATATAAAACCAATAATTAAATTCTTTATATAAAATATGCGTAGTGTGTGTCCTTCCCTCCAACCTTTATTTCAGAAACGATTTGATTTAGAAATTTGAAACAAACTGAATTCAATTTTACATACCATAGAAAGACCATTTCCACTACTGAGAAGGCTTTGGTTCGAATTCAGGAACCCATAATACGTTTATAAAAGGAGATATACGTAAAATTCACTTATATCGGTCGCAGGACATATTTATTTTGTGAATTTAAATTGGAAACAAATCGTCGTAAAAAGTCAAGAATAGTTCCAAAAAAAGAAATTAAATAGAATTTTCTTGTTTTTGTTAAAGACTTTTGTTTTAGATTAGATATTGCAAGAATTTCGATAAAATAGACGAAATTAATGCTATAAACAAGCTCGTTCCAGTAAGGACAAATATTATTGCTGAATTTTCTTATTATAACACATCGAGATTTTAGGCCCATACTAAAGTCATATTTATTCATAGCAAAGTAACTATTTTCAGATAGTTACACGATTTTGGTACTAAACCTGTAATTGCGCTTGTGAAATTTAGAGATTTTGTAGACACCCTGGTAAGTTGAGGAAGTTTATAAAGTTATATTCTGCCTAAATCATAATGTAAATCTATTTACAATGTCGTATATCTCGCGGTTGACGAAAAGTAGTGGCCTTATTGAGTAAGTGAACGTCAAATAATAGTATGAGAACATATGATTATTTATTATCCCTGTTCAATTTCAACGAGCAATTCAGCTTGTATTAATAAATAAAAATACATAATAAAAATGAGATAAGTAAATAAATTCTTTAAAAAAGGTTTCCTTCGGATGTACATTTCCGGCGTTATTTCCGTTTAAGAATAAAAGGTCAGGTTTTATATTTTCGCGGTAAATTAGGGGAAGAGGTGCGAGAAAAGTTCGGTCTATTTCGAGAGGCGAAAGAAGGGGGTTTTACGCAAGCGTGGGCTGACGGGAAGGGATCTTCGGTGTAATCCGTTGGGTGCCATATTGCGCTAATCCCGCGGCTTATCCAAAGCAAATGGATTTTGTTTTGGGGTCGCAGCTGCGAAAGAGGTGTGATTGCAAACCGCGAAAAGGTTTGGTTTTCAGGAATTTTCTCGTATCCCCTTTATGATTCGTTATTTTCTCAGCGTTTCCTAAAGCGATTGGCTTAAGAATTTTGCGAAATACCGCTTACTTCGTGATCTACATCGATGATTCAATTTTCGGAATCTATTTCTCACTCTAATGGGAAACTTTAAATTATTTCCATATTAGTTTGGGGAATATTTGCAATGTCTGCATGCTCATTTTCGCGTAACCCTGAAATATTTCAATTAATTCAAAACTCGAATCTTGTCTGGAAATGTAAATCTACACGATATCCCAAACGAAGAGCAGAAAAGAATATTTTATTTTTGAACCAAACATTTGCTTCAGATTAGACAAGAAAGTTTTCCCTTCTTTTCCTCCTTCACGAATAAATAACTATTTTTTGCCTCCTTAATTGTGACAAGGGAACAATTAATTATCAATCCTCAGTATCAGGGTTATTAATAATCACAGCATTGTGGTCGTTAGTTTCATCCAGCAATTATTCATAGCTAAAAATGCTGAATTCTTAGAATAGAGCCTACTCTTAATATAGTCCTTCATTTATACTTAAAATTTATTTTAAATGGGCCAAAATATAACGTATATTCTTTTTGGGAAGTAAATCAGCTAGGAGTCAACAGTCTTCAAGGAAATGTTGACCCAAAACCAAATTTGTAGATATATAACAAAACTTAGTAATGTATCTATAAGTGTGGAAAATACTAAGCTTGGTATTTCATCTATAATGTCGTTCCACAAGGTATAATACAACCTTTTATTCTAGTTTTCATTGTTAGATATCTGCTTGGCTTTGACGTGATCCAATCATCCAACGCACGCCACCATAGAGCTAAAATTGCGCTGTAAATACCGCTTATTTACCACATATGTAACTTTTGTTTGCTTTTCAGCGCACTGTGTTTCTAGATTCACATGTAAGTTAGCAATTTTACCATCAAGACCAGCAATCCAATATAACCCTTAGGTTCTCAATGGATAACCCATCTCCATGGCGCGGGCGGTAGTCTTCCAGCAATTAGAGAAGGATTAATGATTGTGGGGATTATCGGGACGAGTTAGAAAGATTAAAACCTTCATTTGGGTCAAAGGACAAAGGTTAAGCTGCTCGAAACGCACTTGTAAGCCGACGAGATGGAATTAAAAGTCTCACGCGCCATCCACAGGAAATAATTCACCTAATGGTACCTTAAAATTCGGGATTCATCGCATTGTACGCAAAGCAGCGAATTCGCGCCATTGATTTAGAGAATGGAAACGCTATTTTTTCGACTCCCGTTTTTTACGCATTCAGCCCGTCCATTAGGAAGGAACGGGAAAACTGTAGGTCGCGCTTGGGCGTGAATTAGAAGCCACGCTTTTTGCGTGCGCAGACGTGAATGGGGAGGCGCGGCGTGCGAGACACAAATGGCGTGTTATGCGGAAAAAGTGCGGGTATAAGTGAGGCGTGGAATGACTCGCTGCAAAGGGAAGTGCGAAATAATTCCGAGGCAAAAAGAAGTCAGACGGGTTACATAGTTGGAGAGAATGAAGAGGTTTTAGCAACGGTGGGGTGGAGGAAAGAATTCACGAAGAGAAAGGGTGGGTTAGGACAAGGAAAGAAACATTTATTCATCGAATGGTTGTACCGAAATAGTGTAGTCCGTACTATGTTATCGGATATTGATATTTCATGGAAGGAAATGCTTTCAATCGCCAAGTATACGAAAGAAGAGCTTATATTTTATTTTTACAAAATTTGATGACTGATGAAAAAATCAATATCTGAATCCGTTAATGAAAGTGAGGCTAAGGTAGTACAAACGGGTAGGTAACGCTTCATTTATTAAACAAGGATCGTAGTAATAGGGAACCATTATGATAAATTAAAGAAAATTAAGACTAAGTGATAAGTGAAATAATAATACTGTTATCTGGAAAGCATACTTATAGGATTTGGCCTTTTCCGTGATAAATGTTGGACGATTTAGGGTGACTATAAAATTCCGTACAATGGCGAAACGGTTAATAACCATCCGGCTACTCTTCCCGATTCAGCTAAGGGCTTTTAATTAAAAGTTAAGCTTCCGAGGCTCTTAATTAAAACTCGAAACCAGTTTCATTTCTCAAGTATTTCGATTGGGAAATAATTGCAAGTGGAGCAACGAATAAACAATGAGCGGGTGAGATTGTTCCCTTGTTACGGAAAAAGAAATAAAATTCTACGTGAAATATGAAATAAAGTTGGTTTAAATAAACTTCGAATCTTGAGAGCATTAGATATATTCGTGGAAATCCTCCCCTTCTCCCCAGATTAGCTCATCAGTAAATTGTTACTTGAATACAACCAATGAGCTTGAAAATGTTTGGAATATTTTTCGGCATTGTAGGGTAAAAGTTGGAGCCTCTTCAAAAACGATCAAGTTTCGAGAGGAAGAAATATTCCTACCGCTTCCCATCGAACGAACCTCGTGGCACGATTTCTTAAGAAATATCAAAATGGAGGCGAATCTTGATTTATGTAAAAAGAGGGCGCGAGAAATATTCCAGAGAAGGGAGACTGATCAACCGGAACTAACGCGGCAGCGAAATGAGATGTTATTAGAAGTTTGGCGGATCTGTTAAAGAGTTTGCTGAAGTTGACCTGTAGAGGGAGATTGAGAAGTTCTGAAGAAGGTCAGGGGATTGAGATTCTCTGCTTTTTTAAAAGAGAACAGATTTCTGGGGGAACTTAACTCTTGCTGAACACACTTTGGGAATGCTTCACCGAAATTCCTCCTTTTTCTTCTAACCATTCTTCTTTTTCCAACTCGCCAAAACCCCCTCGATGTTATTTTTTTCTTCCTTGATTTGATCATTTGAGTGGAATATACTGTTGTATTATTTTCCGAGTTATTCAGCCACGCTTAAACATATTCACCGTTGAGTTTATGTGATGAAATGAGTGAAAAGTGGCCACTTTGGCCTTGACTTGAATCTTCATTCTTAACTTTATCTTAAACACCTAAGATAAATTAAACATTAGTTTATTCCACAAATTAAACTTTTAAAAAGAACATAGCACACGACTGTTTTCGACATATTCTTTTTTAAATTTGTATGTGTGGAATGAAGCAAAATTTAATTTATCGTGTTTAAAAAGAAAAGTTATTCGAATTTTATAAGCTGCCACATTTTTGTGCATTTATCGGAAGTTAATAAACATATAGTCATCAATATTGAGGAATCAGAACTCTTTTATTAGAGAGAACGCTTCTATGAATCCAAGGAGATGTTATGTAAGCGTTTTACATCGTTAATGGAAGATGCCACTTTTGCAACGGCAACGTAAGAGCCTAAAGTTTTCCCTCCCCTAAGTTATCAGCGCTACTCTACTAAAGTTTAGCTTGTCTTTTCATCGCCTACTCACTTTTGATTTCTAACAGCAATATTAAGATACTATATATATAGAATCAGCGTATAAAATAGTTCTAAGTGTTACTTTGGACGTTCAAAAGATCCTTTAATTCATTCTTTACCGCTTTGGGGTGGGTTTTGAATTGAAAGTACTCGAGCACCACTGTTATACGCGTTTGTTGCTAATGATTTGTAATGGAAAGTTTTAAAAAGTTCACCTACGGATATTAGACTAACTATAACTTTGACGAGCGACGCTACGCATCTTCCAGGAGAAATTTGAGCGAACAATATATTAAAAATAGGATTGTATGATGCATAATTTCAATGCGCAGAAATCAAAGCAATTTATTTAATAATAATAGTAATGGCTGTATATGGAATTTATTCAGCAGTATCTATACGAAGTATCAAAGTTCGCACAAACAAAATCCACTTTTGTATTTTTGGTCAGCTTTTTTCGATTCGATTCTAGCCCAAGGTATGAAGTGATATATATTAGAATAAAAGCTAACTAAAATAAAAGAATGTTCGAAAAGTAACAAGATGAAATTGAAATGCAAAAATATAAGTTATTAATAAATGTAATGTAACCGGCCTTGGTGGCCGAGTGAATAGCATGCCATCTAAGCTATCACTCCTGCCCCAAGGTCCTGGGTTCGAATCCTTCGAATTTTCGAATTTGGCTGAGTCAGATTTTTCCGTTCAGGGAATGGTTGTGTGTGTTCGTAAGTTACTGTTGCCTTGGTGTAGCTCCTTCTGACAAGTTCATTAGAGCTTAGGAGGACTTCACCGGAGAAGGGTAACAGTAGCTTTAAAAAAAACGAATGGAAGAAAATAATTTCCTATAAACTCCAGATCTATATAGTAATTCATGTGTACTGTGTAGTTGCCTAACTCCGATATTCAGTTGCTATTTTTTTAATGAACAAAAGCCCATTGAATTAAATGATCGGACACGTGATCACTATTATTAAGCAAAGACAGTGACCTGAAAGATTCGCTAAAATCTGTTTGTTAATTACCCACGAACCTGGTGTTCCCCTTGTCGGTACAAATTTCCATATCTCGAAATTGTTTGGCATCGAGTCGGCACGTGCAACCATAATTCAATCGCACTAATATGTTTTACGTAAGTTAATAAGGCCAAAAAGAAAATATTGAGGGTATGTGTTTGAAAACATTTATTAGTTTTAATTTGTTTGATTAAGTTGAAGAATTTGGTTTCACTTGCGCTCGATCTGAAATGTATCTAATATGATGTCGATATCCAATATGAAAATTTCATTCATTCACCTTTATTCATGATAACTTTTGGAGATGTTTTCTATCTTAGATCGCAAACCAACCTGCTACAAATAAAGTGCACGAAAATTTATAGTTTGATAGATCGTAAATATTTTGCTTCAATAAAAATGTAACTAATGAGGACATCTCTAAACGTCAAACTCCGCATTTTCTTCGTCACTTTTGTGGTAGACTGGTCACTTATTGTCTTGATACTTTCAAGCTTATTCTAAGAGAAGAGGGAAATATCATATCTCAGATAATTCTCTAGAGATATTCTATCGAATGAAGTCCAGTCCGTCGCTTTTTCAAAACAGATACAACAATCTCCTTTCTTACGCTTTTTCCTGATTCTGTTTATATTCCTTCCTACCAACTTTTTACTCCTTCTATTATAACCATAAAATAAGAAAACACCATTCCACTCCTACCCATTCTCAGTGTCCCAGCACCCATTGCTCAGATGAAAAATATGTAATTTCCTCTTCCCATCCTTTCTTTCTTGCACTCCCAGACATCCCTCTCAATTTTTTGTTCTCCCCTTTTCCAAGAAATTTTAATTCCAAATCACTATACCACTCTTCCGCCGCCTTAACCCCTTCATTCCACTCCAAACATCCCCTCCTCCAGCGTTTTTTGCGTCCTTTTCCATCACGCGAAAGTGTCGCTCGGGAGGGGAGAAAGAGCGGGATTATAGTAAAAGTTTGGAAAAGCAGAGTAGACGCCTTGACTGAGAGATCGCTCCGTTAAATACGGTAATTGAAAGAGCTCAAGAAAGAAGTGGGGAAAAACATCGCGTGGGACGGAAGCAGTTATTTTGTGTTGTTTTATAATCACGTTGAAACACGTCACTGTTCTGCCGTTGAATAAGACGAGGAGTGAATGCGATCTCGATGTTCCCATACGCATTTTTTTGGTGTACCTTGGTCTCCGTTTGCAAATTTAGACAACGGAAAATTGACAAACGGAATGCAAGAGTCGTTTATCCACAGTATAAGGTAAGGTGTTGTGGAGTCATTTTGTAGAAGAATGAGGCATATTCATAAATTTTCCTTTTTTCTCGTTCGTGTTCACCTTAGTAAAATAGCAAGAGGGATGTAGGCTTTTCCTTTTCGTTCTCTTTCTATAGCTTTTATATCGCAAGCATTTTGGCTGTTTTTGCTCGAGAGGAAAGTGATAAAGAATTGTGATGAAAAAACAGAGGTCCTTGCGGATTTTAACTTCATTTCATAGATTACAGTTTCCTAATCATTTTTACTGGCGGATCACTTCTCCAATTTCAAGAATTTAAGTTATGTTATGGTGTAAATAGATGTTATTTGTAATCGATTAGTGTAATGGTCGAAAGTTGAGTAATAGCAGTAACTCGTCCGTTCGCAAAATGAGGAATCCCTGACAATCGATCGTGTTTCAAATTCACCCAGCATGGATCACGTGAGGTATACGAATTCAAACAACGTTTTCGCGAAACACCAGCAGTCCAATATTAATTACTGAATGGCAGAAGTAGAAAATGCTTCGTTCCATCCAGGTGGTGATAATGACAAAATCGTAGGCTTATAGTCCTAATGCTTTCTTCAATCGAAGGTTAAATATTGAAGCTTTCGGCGGGATTAATAATAGGTGGAAACAGGTGTTCGTGGGTCCAAAAATATTCACAGTCTAAGTAAGAAACAATATATTCATAAATCCCAGAGCATTACTCGGGAAATTTTCATTTTCTAATCCAACATGGATTCCAGTAATTAAATAGGAGGTATGTAAAGAGGTAAATTTAATAACATTTCGAGTTAAAACTAAAAACACGAATATATCGAAAATGGAAAAATTAAGATAAAATACTACATTTTAAAGCTATGTTGAGATATAAAATAAGATACCCTGGGAAAAAATTTCAGAGTGAAATTTATATAACGACAGATACCTGCGAAATAGGCAAGTGATTGTAAACATTTAAGTCTGCATTGGCTAGATGATGTATTAAGATATGTTATTCTGCAGCTAGTTATTAAAATATACCATATTTTAGAATGGAGCTACATACATATTATATGATTAAAAATAGGTTATATTCTTATTACAAAATTAAAAATGTCTACAAAGACGTCTTCCCTATTTATTTTTTAGGTTCTCTGTGCACGTTCAATAAAATCATATCCATAAGACCGATGATTCGATATGATTTCATCATAATTTATAAAACATCAGTCATCAGAATAAAATATCATGTAGAATATCATCAGAATAAAATATCATGTAGAATATCATCAGAATAAAATATCATGTAGAATATCATCAGAATAAAATATCATGTAGAATATCATCAGATTAAATATCATGTAGAATATCATCAGAATAAAATATCATGTAGCCTCTGGTTGCAATTTAGACCCCGGAGCTAACTTGAAAATTTAGAATGTTCGCTTAATATATTAATGCTAGTGCAAGTCCTAACTTCATTTGACTTCTATTAAATTTTTTTTTCGTTGCGGATATTTTTACTTAATAACCAAACAAGAAATATCCCGCAGATTTTATTTGGGCATTTTATCAACTTGACGAAGGTAAGAAAGAAAAAAAAGCACATTTCTCTGACTGCCTCTTAAGATTCCTTCCTCTAGCGCAAAGGGCTTCTGAATGACTCGGTTCTTCAGCCAAGAGTTTCACTTATTCTTGAAGTAACTGTTGAATGAGGAAAGGAGGCATGGAAGAAAGAAGCCTGCTCTTACTCAAACGCATTTTTATCACTGTTTTAGCACGCTTCTATAGAATCGTGAATTGCATCTAATTATCAAGACGAAAATTAAGAGAGCATTTGTCTCTGCAATTGGAATACGTGGAATTCTGGTATTAATTAAACGAGAAAGGATTATAAAGGTATTAGTTAAGTTTTAATGAATCAACTCTCCTGGGAACTCGTGATGTATTTAGTATTATGTAAGTATTTTATATATTATGTATTAGTATTTAGTATTTCTGTATTTTATTCGACCGTATTCTTTATATGTAAGTGAAATATTCTACTGAATTGCATTTTAAAATAACATACAAAAATCAATGAGAATTATCATGTTAATTATGTATATTGATAACTCTTTAACCATTATATTACTTAGTTTCACTACAGGAATTCTTTAAAATTGATCATATTGTCTCATCATATTATAAATTTTTGTTTCCAGCTTTAAGTATAGATAATGCGCCCTTTGATGAAAAATAAAGGTTTACATTAACCTTGGTATCGAATTTACTTTCAAGCAAAACATCCTTTGGGCGAGAGTTCATTTGGTTCACAGTTGAAAGAAGGTAACTTTTAACTTTGCACGTTAAAGTGAGAGACTTAGCCAGGGTTGTACAGAAGTGGAAAATAGTGACTTGGCTGGGACTCAAACCCAAGGATACCACTTTCCGGGCAGCTATTCTAACCACTGACGTCGCTCGATAGCTAGTGGTTAGAATACCTACCCGGAAAGTGGTAGACCTGGGTTCGAGTCCCAGCCAAGTCATTATTTTTCACTTCTGCACAAACATCAAATGATTTATTTTATATTTTTTAACTCTCTATTATGTTATTCACAGTATTCTACATTTTAAGTCTGTTATTCCATTCAATACACCTGAGAAAATATCATCCACCAACGCTGTCCACCCATACTAATCGTATATTCCCCACCACATCGACAATTGCTTCTGTAGCTTCGTATTGCTAACTTCCGATAAATTATGCCTTTTGGTTGGGTGCCCCGATTCGAGGTATCATACGATGCTGTTTCAGCAACTGCAGAATGATTTCTGCTTAAATTCGAAAATTGCCTGTTGGAGAAGGGCTGTCGCATAAAATTCCAATGTAGCCACGATAAAGCTCGTAAAGTTCGCGCCCAAAAAATGAAATCGAGAAATCGAATCATGCGGAGGTTTTCATGGGTGCAATAATGTATATAGTCCATTTGTAATCAGCTCTCACTTTCGAATGAAACCCACGAGAAAGATCCGATTTCCATGATTGCCCATAGGAGAGTTGGTCGATGCAACGAATCAAACGCTCGTTAGGTCATTTCCGTTGTACTTCTATTTTCCATAGACGCAATACTCATTCTATATCGTGGGTATCGGAAATCCTCATTTATGTGAAGGGCACGTTATCCTAGGCTCCCACGGACGATGGGTTCATTAATAACTAATTAAACGAAAGGGAAGGGCCCGGTCATATAATTTTCACCAGCAAATGTTGTAGTGAATTGATGACCATCCATCTTCGTGACCTACATACCAGCATGCCGTCTCTTCTACCAATTAAATTGACCCCAGGGTAATTTATTTTGCATATTGAAACGTTCGGAAGAAATTCTTGAATTACTGCCGCATATGTTACTTTTTATTACACAAAGTGTAGAAATACAAAATTTACACCCCTTGCATCAATTATTCAAACATTTTGTTTCCTTCAAATATGTCGGAGCTTAATATCAGTCGACAAGGCCATAACTTTGAGGAAGTACGGAAGTGTGAAGAAATAGTATAATAATAATTCATATTTACAAAGTAAAGGCTATTGGACTTTCAAGAAAACCTTAAGTATTTAGAGTTGTTCAAGAGTCTGCCATTTCCGTTTATAGATGTGTTTTTGCGCTTAATTTTGCGAAATTAACATGTAATTATGAACCATTCGCTTCATCATAGTTTCTTTTCTGTTGAGCTGTGCATTGCTATTTCTTATAGAGTATGAAAACCTAGGAATTTACTACTTATCCTATTGATTGATCCAGAATACTTGAAAATGCGATGAAAGCCACTAAATCGCAAATCATTCATTAACCAACAGATCCCCTTAAAAATCCCCTTAAAAATTGTCTATTTGCCGTTCAAGTGTTTGCTTTTTCTCTAAGTAAGTCTATTTTTTGGCATATTTTTTTCGAATATATGATTCATATTAATGATTAGTTAACAATACGTTACAAATAAGCCTTACATAAATTTATTTCCTATTTTTACGTAGGTGTATCTTCATACAATTTCCGAAAATTTTTGAAGAATTAAATATATATATTTGTGTCCAAATCGTGCCACTGTAGTACCTAAAAACTACTTTCACAAAATGTAGAACGTTAACATTGAATTACTGAACAGGTATTGGCATTTACTCGTCATTGGAAAAATATGGAAGATTACAGATACATTTATTTTAGGTGACCTAACCAAACAATCGGGGAAACCCAAAAGATAATTCTAAATTAAAATATTTTATGAGACTGGGATTCAAAACACAGATCTTCTACTAGCAGTGAAGTTTCTCTAACTAATTATCTACATGCATATCACATAGCATTTCGTTCATCCTTTTCACCCTGCGCACAAATCATTGCGACCAGCTGTACGATGTAGCTCAATAGTTAGTTAGGCCCTGCTAATTAGGTCTCACCATGAGTATGCATGTAGTGTAAGGGACGCTGCCTAGAAATATAGCAATCGTGAATGCACAGCCAAAAGCCATGCGTTTGGGCAAGAGTTCCTACGAAAAATCAGTGAGCGTTACTCAGATACTTTAGGTCGCGGAATGGGAATATTTAAATTGTAGAAGTTTTAAAGACAAAAGGATTTACTTACAATGGATTAGATAATTCACAAAAATATGTCACGTAGCCAGAAAATTATCCATAAAGAATATGTAGGAAAAAATGAGGGAAAATAGTTCATACCGGTCTCGTTAAAAATTATTTTCAGTGAAATTTAATTAATAAATTCAGAGAGAAAACGTTCTTGGATGATCTTGGAGACGCTATCGTCCTCCAAGATACATAGGCCACTCTCAGCAGAAAACATTTAAATATGCTGCTCTAAGAGAGAGAATATACAGAGATAAATCCACTAGGACTATCCGCTTTATGAATTCAATTTTTCCGCGAACAATTCGCAAAAACAATAGTATAGGGAAGTAGAGTCTTGATACATGTACCTCTTGTCACATGCCGAAAGGCAGCTTGAAGTGAACATAAGGGGATCTAACGAAAGTTCGCAATCGCTGTTTCAGTGGTCTCCTGGGGTGGGGAATAGATATCGAAAACGAAAAAGGCACATATTAATAACGTTGCTGACAGTAAGTTAAATGCATAATTGGTCCATGTTTGTCCCTTGTAGGTGTTTTGCGTACTCCTAATTACTTAGTCCGTAAATAAAATGAATGAAATCTGGAAAAGAGATGCTAGAGCTAACAAATAAAATTCACAGTAAAATGCACAGTTGGCGATGTCTTGTGGAAATACGTTATGATAAAGAAGAACAATTTGTACTTTTTCCACAGTATTTAGCTAGAGCTAACGTTTCAAAAGTTTATTTTTTCCGAGTACGATAAGCGGCAGTCATTACTAGGGATGTATGGCGTTTGCAGCACCTCGTAGGATGGCTAGAAAGGTATTTGTTTAAGGTATGGTTGTCTAAGAACGCTACTGTTGTTAATAAATTACACATTAATAACTTCTAGAATACATGATCTACAAGAGATTCAAAGGATCTTTGGAAGAGACAAAAATGAATCTCAAAGAAAAACTTACAAAATATACCGGAGGAATAACTTCCAACTACTTATTAACTTATTCTTGAAAGAAGAAGTCTCAAAATACCAACGTGCATGAAGTCACATTCATAAATAAATATATTCCGAGAGATTTGAAGGTAGAGGGGAAAAGAGAGAGATTGGAGATGGGAAAGAAGTGGATCATTTCATTAATTTATTCCACGAACGCAGGTGCAAAAGTAATTGAACAAGTAGAATGATGGTGCATGGGTACAAAAATACGTAAATATGAAATGGTTTCATGGCAGCCGTACGGCTAGTGGAAGATCACGGTTCGAGCATTAATCTCGTCAAATAATTCTCATGCCCTTTAATCCTTATTACTTTCTCCCTATACCTTAGTATAGAGAAAGTATTGTTTTCGCAAAAAAATTCCTCCGACCTCCAGATTTCAACGGAAATAGATGTTTCGGGGCCCATAGAGTTCGTTTTCGTTATTTTCCCGAACATGTCTGTCTGCGTTTCTGTGTGTCAGTGTGTCTGCGTGTCTGTGTGTATGCCTGTCTGTGGTAAAAAAGTTTGTGGGCGCTCTATCTTAAAAAGTGATTATTCGATCATTTCCAAAATACATATTTAGTATTTTCCTAAAAATGCCAAAAGTTGATTAGTTTTTGATGAAAATCGATTAACCGGAAGTTAAGATTTATCCGGAACAAAGTTTTGTTTCATACATATCTCTGTTAAAATACAATGTAGGTATATATAATTACATATAAAAGTTATAGATAATGTACTTTACTACAACTTTTGAATGAAACTTTTTTTCGTAACACGGATTGTTTAGGAGTTATTCTTGAATAATGGATAACCGGAAGTTGTTGTTTATCCAGAAATGGAGGTTTATCCGGAACAAAGTTTTGTTTCATACATATCTCGGTCAGAATGCAATGTAGGTATATACAATTACTTACCAAAGTTATAGATAATGTATTTTACTACAACTTTTGTGTGAAACATTTTCCTGTAACACTTATTGTTTTGGAGTTATTTATATATTACCGGCATAGGCTTCTGTTTTCAATAAATATGAAGAAAGTAATGTGTATGCCACATTAGATTTTTTATAAATGTGTTGGTGACATTATGCGAAAAAACTGCTTCATGTTGGTTCTAATTTCGTCGGACACGTTTCATCTCCGTTCATCCTTTGAGATTGAAGTTAGCCGCTCATGATTTCACGAGCGCATATCCCTCAAAAGTAATGTCGGAGGGAATAATTGAGTGACCAAAGGCACGAGATCGAACATGAGGGTATTTCGGGGGTGTAAAGCCCTTTGCATCCATCTCACACTCCAGTCGGCGGTTAACGTGACGTGAAGACCATTAGAAGGGGGCGAGACCATTGGCCCGGAGACGAATGCGACGCAAAAAAGGGAAGTTTCGGACGGTGCGAAAAATGTAGCGAGGTTAAAGGGACGAGGAACACGCGTGAGAGGTGTTGGAATCAAGCAAGAGTTTCCGGACTCAGTGGAGAGAAGAATGCCGACGGAGTGGAGACGGGGGTAATGAGGCGGAAAAATGATTCGTGCAGGACCTTGGGGAGGAAATTTGGTTAAAGAGAAAATTGGGAGGGGGGAGAAGTAAGACGTGCGAAGGGGCGTAATGGAGGCGGAAAAAAACGTCACGTTGGCGGGCTTAAACGCCATTACGTGGAGCGCGTGTGCGGGGCATTGGTAATTGGAGGTGATCGGCATGCTGCGCGCGGCGTTTAAATAATCCGCTGGAAGCCCATCGGCAATTAAGGGAGGAATTACCTGGAAGCCGGGTGGTGAAATATCCTAGAGTACGGTCTCGTTGCGTTTTTTGCTTTACTTGAGTCATTACCATATCGGAGTTATAGCTATATATTCGACTAGATAAGGTCTGATGCGGGAAGAATTTTGGAATGCCATCCCTATTTGTTGCAAGCGACATCTTTCGTGCTTGAAATTTCAAGGACGTAGATTAATTTTTGGGTAACATGAAGGGAGATATATAAAAATTATCACGTACGACGAGAGATTATCGATTTTAAACCCTTGAAATTCTAAACGCGATGGAAATGAAAGAGAAAAAGTCTGCCGTAGCAAGGGAATAGCCCCGGCCACGGAAAACTTTTTCTCTTTCATTTCCATAGCGTTTATTTGTAATGCATGTGTTTCATGCGAACTTCCTTCGGTTATCTTCCTTAAAATTCTGTTTATTACATCTGTTATTTTATATTTGGCCATATCCTTTAACAAAAACGCCATTTTAAATAGTGCAGTGAGCTGAAAATATACAAATATACAATTTACTGATATAATAAGATATTAACCGAAATATTTAACTATTCAATTGAAAGTCTCATAAAGATTGTGAATTCAATAGGAAATAATAATTGAAGATCTTTAGTTGTGCGAGATTGAGAGTAAATATGATAGCCGCCAATAATTTAAGATAAACGGATTCTATAAAAGTCAACAGTTTTAGAAAATTGTGGAAGATATCCACGGATATAAATATGAAGAGGTCTACTAAAAAGTCTTCATTGATTCGGAGAGTTCATAATACGATTATCGTACGTAGTAGGATAGAAATGGGCAGCCCGTTACCCTTGAGGTGAATTAGAGTTTCATTTGTTCTGTTGCGACTTATGATTATTGAAAAAACTGGTGATTTAATTTATTATAACTTCATATGCCTTGACTCGGGGAAAGATAAACTCTTTAAAAAGAGGAAAATCTCGATTGGTGAACGGGGGTAAATGATATGTTTATGGTTTATATGTAGAGAAAGGTATTCAGTACATCTAAGATAAACACAAAACGGTTTTATTAGAGCTCTACTTCATGTGATACATATTCTCCTATCTGGTTTAGATGAAACATGGTAAATTAGTACTTATACGCATTTATTTATGACCTTCATGTTTATGAGCTAAATCCTGGCTGGCTGCTGGCCCTCTAATCTCCCAAAAAAGTCATTCCGATTTAAGTGTTCGACACCTTCGCATTCGAAATAATACTTCCATATTTTTCCTGCAGAAATCTGGGCTCCTGCGATACGGTAATATTTTTAAAGGAATATT
This sequence comes from Sympetrum striolatum, assembly GCA_947579665.1. Classification (NCBI taxonomy): domain Eukaryota; kingdom Metazoa; phylum Arthropoda; class Insecta; order Odonata; family Libellulidae; genus Sympetrum; species Sympetrum striolatum. The sequence continues at coordinate 72,740,963 of OX388347.1, read as the reverse complement.
TCAAGCTTTATCCGCTTTCGAGTAAAACTGATACCGAAATATTTTCGCATGTATTCCATTGGTTGTATAAATATACAGATTACTCTATACACTCTTGCCATAGAATAAATAAGCATAAAATCTCTATAAATATAGATTTAGCTCGTATAAAGAATATATTATTTTGTATCTGCGATGAATAGTGGTCTCGGAACTGAATTTTAAGCGGATAAGTGACAAATTCGCTGAACCTTAAGCTAAATACAATACCACTTACACCGAATACAAACGAATTCTAACAGTCCTCTCACATTTTGCTTTGGAAAACGTTCGTTGGATTTACTTTAGGAGTGCTACGGAATTGGTGAAATGGAATTCCAAGTTTCTCCTATGATAAACGTAACATTAGAGGTCATTTTTCAAAAATCAACAGTTCTAATAGCTAAGATAAATGAAGTCAGGAAAGGTCATGTTATTGGAAAAAATTAAGAGGGGATATTTCTCAAATAAAACGGACGAGATGCTTTTTCTGCTTCATTCCATTTTAAATAACGCATGTAGTACTGCGGAAAAATATTTAAAAATCGTTTTCGTAGCATACTGCGAAGTGTTTATGGATAAAAGAAATATCAAAACTTTGGGTTTTAACAACTTTATTTTTTTCTAGTAGAAAAATGTTAAATTGTTCATTTAATACATTGAATTAATCATTTAAAAGTTAAAAGAATATCATAACAGCGCTTATGTAAGTTATTCTGCACTGAAATATTCGAAGTGATGAAGCACATCGTAATTTCTCAGTGAATATATGTTCTTGTAAGTATTTAACTTATTGACGACTTATTCGTTTGTTTCGAAATTAATTGTACACATAGTATACACTATTCATCTTTATTAGTATGAAAATCATGTTTAAATTTTTTTCTTGAAGCTTGAGAGACATTTATTTTATGTTTACAGATAACTGGATATAGTCTGGACGTTTATTGAACGCTGGGATCTAGCTTATGGAATAAACAGGGCCCTGAATTTTAAGAGGTAAGTTGTTTTCTTAACTTTTTTGCCGGTAAGGTATAGAAGTACATGTTCCTGCAACCATATCCCGATGAATGGAATATTTGTCATTTGGTACAGGATATAGAAAAATATATCTTTCATATACTTTCGACACAGCTTTCTTCACAGCTGTCTCGGCATGAAAGTCACTGAGGCATGAATGACGCTTAATAACGACACTATTTGAAGTCTCTTCTTATGCGATGCCAAGGAAAGTATTATTAGTAAAATTAATATATTGACGTGTCAATTTTGAATTTATTATTTTTTAAATGAATGTGTAAGTAAATATATGGAAGTAAATCAACATAGTTTCTATTTTTTTTATAAAACTAATACCATAGAGGAAATTTTAAGATTACGTGCAAGTAATTTATGATAAAATTATGGCAACTTTCACGCATATAAAAAAAAAATTAGGAATAAGTATGAAAAATTGTACCAGCCCTTAAAAAGGAAACTTATATATAGTAATCATGCAAGGAACTCGCTTTAATAGCATCTGGCAGTTTTGAATGAATAATTTTAACATTATTTATCAAAATACAGGTAGATTTACAGACTTCCCTTCAAATTTTTTCGAAATACGAAAATATTTATTTCTAGCGTGAAAGATATATTTTTCTATATGTATATTTTGCATATTATTTTTGTATTATGGGGAAATATGAATATATCGTAACCATCAGAGTTTGTTTGCACAGTTCTCTTCTTCTCCCGAAGATGGAAACATAGTTTCCGAAAAACGTATCGAGATAATACGCTTACAATACCTTAGTAACGGTTAACCTTAACCCCCAATGGTTAGGGTACTTCCGCACGACGGGTTGTATGCAAACAACGGCTGTTTGGAGCTCTTTTAATTAAGTTAATAACACAGCCGTGTTCCTTTTTTACTTTCTCCATATACGTAGTATAGAGAAGTATTGTTTTAATGAAAAAATCGACTTCGAAATTTCAACGGAAATACATGTTTTGGGATCCCTAGAACACGTTTTGAAAATTTTCGGAATGATGTCTGTGTGCATGTGTGTATGTGTGCATGTGTGTATGCGTGTCTGTGTTTGTGGATGATTTCGAGATTACCAGCAGAAAGAAGGAAATACTTACAAATGTATATTTGTTTCCTAACCCGTACCTGCTACTTTGTTTCCTTCTAACTCCCCCCTTTCGTCTCTCATATATATGTCGGGAAATCTCTGTAAATGTACCTGAAGATGTTAACTCGTTGACGAAACCGGTCATTTGAAACAAAATTGTGGAAGTTACTAAGTGTATAATTACGATGGTTTATACTGAATTCCACGAAGTGAGGATAGAACATATTAATTATGATATAAGGGAGTTTTCTGATATCTCTCCTTCCAAATTCTCTGCAAACGGACATGATCGGAGGCTGTGCTTACAAACACCATAATGCGAGGGAAGGCTCCTCTCGGTGAAGAGAGTGGGCAGCAAACGCTTCAAAAAAGACTCGCAGCACATTTGAAGGCATCGGAGGAAGAAACGGGAAAAAATATCCCGAGGGAGAGGACGAAAGTGCGTGGTCAGAGGGGATATAAAGCACGTTAGACACGGTCGGAAGGGCCTCACAGTCGAGGCGAAAAAACACGGCGGGGAACGAAATAAAAAAGGGGAAAAAATCATATAATGAAGCGGAGTGAAAATGACGTAGGCAAACAGTGAAGTGTCGGTCGGTGTGAGGGCGTGAGTTTGATGGGATTATTGCGGCTCACGTGCGTGCGAACACGAAACCGGAGAGCGGTGTTAAGGGCGCACGAAAGACCTTCCGTTAGGGGGGGCGTTTAGTTTTGGGTTTTCGAGTCCTTGTTGATGTTTGAGAAGGACGGTTGATGTTTGTGCTGCAATCCTAAACGTACAGTTCCAGCCGGATTAATGACGAATTGGGAGTGATTATATCGTGCACCGCTCCGTGAATCGAAAACGGAGTCGCGGAATTGTCCCCATGTGCGAGGGTTGTCCAAGGAAAGGGTGAATAGGGGATGATGTAGGGTAGGATCGAGCTTTGAGACTAATAGTAATGAAGTTAATAGTAAATGCGGGGGCGCGCAGGGTGAGTGGAGTTGGGTGAAGGAATGATTGATCAATCGGAACCCAGTGTTGGGACATTGACATTCGGGATGGTCAAACGAGCAATTTTAGTGGTAAATATTTGAGGTAAACATCTTTAGGCCTTATATGATAATGGCTACATATATTGAATATTCAATTAAAATAGAGGTGCTAAACGTATTTATAAAATTGAAAATACTTCAATGTTATAATAATTGAGAAAAGACATGGGATTTGTCAATGTAATGCCGACCATGACAACACTCCAGCCAAAAATGGCTAAGGTATCTAGTATCAGAACAATAAAAACGCCTAACAAAGGTAAATTTTATTTTCTTGTACTTGAATTGGTTGGTATTTCACTACCATTTTGAGCAAAACGTTGTAGAAAGATGAAGTTTTAGTTTTTGTGGCTCAGTATATAAATAATGAAGCCGTTTTGTGTGATTGAACACCATAGAGTAAAATCGGATTCTATATTGTTTAGATGAATTTATAAAAATTAATAGTGACTTATATGCAAATAGAGTCACATTGAAATAATTCTCCGAGGCAGAGTTACACTTAACTTACCTTTGGAATAAATTATTTACCACTTCCTACAAGTGGATGTTTACTATCACTTTAAGAATATATTAAGCGATCGGCGGAATCCGTTTGTGTTCGATATGAGGAATTGAAAAAAATTTATTTCATTAATTTAAATATTTACCATTTATAGCATAAATTGAGTGAAATGTAGGATAATGAGCGATCCGTTATTTGCTTCTCCAATAGCTTAAATAGTTAAAATGGCAGAATGCTGCTTGAAAATCTTAATATCTATTTGATCCTTGATAAAGTTAAGAATCATCTAAAAAGAAAACATTTTGTAAGTTTGTGTAAGTTAGGAAGTTTTTATCTTTTAAGATGTTTTCTTCGAAATTCCACCAATTTTGGACTGACCACAATAATTTTATATTAATTATCGTTAACGACAGTAGACATATTTTACGTATTAAGCAATGCCACCTAAATATGACGAATAAACATATTGCGACTCATTTGATAAACACCATATAACATAAGGCTAGGGCAGAAAATGATGATGATACGCAATTCATGAAACGACACGAGTCTTTGCTCGACATCAAAGGTCAGCGTCCGAAAAAGCATACTTTTAACTCATTCTGTAGCGGGAGTACAGATGTCCCCTCGACGGTCTAAAAGCAGATAAAAAAGTCCGTCTGAAACATAACCGCGTATTTTCCCAACCAGCTCACTTTGAAAACGATTTGAAGAGGCTTAATTCTTTTATTTCTCACGTGCGATGAACTCGGTAACACAAGGACCATTTTTCAGTGCGAAGCTCGGATTTCCGAGGAGCGAAATAACGGCAAGAATCACGAGTACAAGGGTCGGTGTAGAGGGAGATATTTTAAGGGCTGCGTGGGTGTTAAAGAAAGAGATAGATAAGTGTCGGGAGGAGTCGAGGTGTAAATTGGACGTGGGAATCGGAAAGTGTGAATCAAGAGGATTTGAAGAGGGAAAACGCTGGATTTTAGGAAGTGGGGTCGACGGCTGAGGGCCTATGAGTCACTTCTTATGCCACACACGCATAATTACGGTTAAAACAGTAGAATTCTATAGCTGCCAACTTGTTTCACAATGTTTCCTTTTTACATCGGATAAAGTCGCACAGCCCGATTAGTATAGTTAGTAGAGTACTTTCAGATAAATCTGTATAGTACTGCGTCTAAATATTTACTTTCGAAAGTTAAATGGATGGGTATAAGAAGAGAAACTAGGCATACATATATGTATATGACTCGTACATATTCCGATTTAATTGTAAACAATAATGTCCTCAAATCATATAATTTGGAATTATCTCTAATTAGGTTTAATTAGTTTTAAGATAATAATTTCAAAGATAAATTGATACCATTGTCATATCTGCGCAAGTCACATATTTTTGTAATGGTCAAGTTATGGAATTTAGGATGACGCACTTACCGCCATCAATTGGTAAATGTACCCAAGCGTCGTTGTAAAATTTATAAATAAATGAGCGAGGATTTTACTCAAAATATGTATGTATTATCAACATTTTGTTCGGCCATTGTAGTTGTTGCAGTATAACGCTTCTTCTACCCATTTTCAGAAATAGATTTGCGAATATAGAAAAATACTATTAAAAAACCGTGATTAACATGTGGGTTTATATAGAATCATTATATCATATGCATAAATCGCACAGTATATATTCATATATATAAGTTCACATTATATGTTTCAAAGTACTACTACATAATTCCATTTTCCCCGGTCAATTAAAAAGTTAAAGGAAGCTCTTTTGATTTTATCCTGTCCCTTCCATTCCGTCTCGAATACCTCACTTCTCCGCTCACATCCATTTATTTTCATTCCTCAAGATTCAAAGCTAGCAGATTCCAGCACCATCCGATGGAAATTATCATTTAGACGAAAGGCTTCTGTTTGTTTTTAGCACCAGCACCTACTTCCCTTTGAAGTAAATTAACTCGCTTTCGGGTCTATAGTATAGACTCTATACATTTGGAGCAGGAGCGGTGGTAAGTTTGAGCAATTTCGGTGTGATAGGCAATGCAGAAGTAGTATGAAGATATAACTTGGTCAAACGTAAACAAATAGATATTGATCTTTCCTTGAAGTACTAGAAACACTAGCTTTTCAAATTTACATCGCAAGTTCAATTATAATTAATAAATGTTCTCTTTATGCATTAACTCCGAGTAGATCAAATTTTCTCATCGATGAATAAAAAAGTCAATAATTAGAATTATTTACTTTGAAGCACTTCAATCCCCTCTGTTTTACATAATAGCATATTTGCATTGATCGAAATAAGAAGCGATATTTAAAAGAATTGAGAATAGTTTTCTTATAAAATTATCTCTCTATTATAACAATCTATGTAAATAGCAGCAAAGGAGAGCGATTAAGATAAATCGTTATATTTTGGATTAGGCAAACTTCTAGTCTTGTAGCAATCTCTGTTCGTTTTCAGAAATGATACAAAGAAGAGATCAGGCAGCAGTGAAAGTTTATAGGGAAGGGAGAGAGGAGGTGTAAATTGGATCAAGGGCATAGAAAGTGAGAAGCAACGAGATTAAGAAGGGTTAAACCGGTTCAACCGATGTTAAATTTTACAGAGAGGGTTTGGCAGCGAAGGGGAAAGCGGCTACAGAGGTGTAGTGCAGCAGGGAAGTTATGAGTGGGTCGCAAGGATAGCGGGAGACGTGTCAAACAAGGGAAGAATTGCGAAGTGTACCGTGTTATGGGCGAGGGGATCGTTTAATTACGCCGTCCACTCCCTCTATATGCAGGATCGAATTTAAGGCACGCGTTGGCCGCTTTAGTTTACTTTGTTTTGGCGTGCCCATAAAAGTTGGTCGTGTAACTGACGAGGACGGTACACGAGCGTCCCTTGTCATGGCGATGCCCATGAAAAACGATCCAAGTTTTTCGGAACAAAGGAAAAGGGAGAGTGGTCACGATTTAATGAAGGCTTCAAAGGAGTCTCCACGTCTTTCGTTTTTATTAGGGGGAACGTTTGGAGCAAATACAAAGCAATGAAAACCGTGGAATGTCGATACTCCCTTCTTAACTAGTAACGAGTTAGAATGAAATGAAAATAGCTACAAATAAATTGAAATTGAAATCGTGTTATGAGAATGATTTATCAGCATGTTTTGGCAAATAGATTCAAATAATAGATGAATCGGTGGTTCTAATGAATTTAGTCATATAAAATGTATTTCTTTTAAAAGAATAATGTGAGCCTCTTTTGGTATGTATAGCGTAGAAATAAAAGAAATTGACTCCCAAACATGTCATTTCTTTCCATAAAGGAAAATTTACCATAAAATAAGATATTTGTAAGGAAAAGTATTCCAGAAATCCTTAAATTTGAGTTTTATCTAATGACATGATGTATACACACTCAAAGCTTTGTATACTGCCCAAGTTGCACAGTTAAGTTATTGTTGTTTTCATTAGACTAGATTTATTATATTAACAAACAAATCCATGATTTACGGAGGTTGTGGAATCATAAAAGATCATTTAGTGTCTTCACTGGAGAGTCCTACTTAAAAAAATCGAAAATAATCACACTTGGTAAATAGAAAATATGTTTCTCATTGCTCAAATCGCTTCAACGAAGTCGAAAGGGAATTTTTGTGAAGGAGCAACGTCAAGATTTTTATATTACAATCTTCAGGTATAATTGTTTTGACTCTCTTCAGAAGTAACAATTCAAACGTCTAATAATTCACTAAGTATCTCTCTAATTTTATCATAATTTGTTATAAGTTATTGAGAGTCAAATTTGATGCATTATTTTGTTTGTTTGAATTTCATGAGTGATTTATTTTTCTATAATGTTGAGATATAACTATCTGCCGGAAAAGTTATCACTTAATAACTTCGTATCACCGAGAGAAAGTAACATCATTCAGTAGAAAAATAATCTCAACCTATTTATGTTGCATGTAAAATTATACAAAGTACGCTGTTTATTTTACCAAGTTCTCGTCTTTTCTTAACCCCATTAGTGAAAATGAAAATCAAACTCTCATAATTACATCACTTACCGTTTGCTAAATCAGCTATGCGCCAAATTGTAGTCGGAGATACATTCGATCAACTCAGAGCCAATATTTAACTCATCATTCGACTCGATTTCCCCAATATTAATAGAGCGCGAAATCCCTTGAAGAGCACAATTGCTCGGCGATATGGCTAAACGAGGATAGATTAGCTCTGATGGGTGTTTGCACCGAATAAGAAGAGGCCGTTAGTGCAGGAGGCAACGGGAATAAATGAGGCTAAGTATGCCTGGTATGGAAGTGCACGAGGTGAAAGGGAAGATGATAGTGAAAGAGAGTGTGTAACACGAGAGTGTGGGAAAAGGGCGTGTGTTTGGGTCGTACAGAGGAGTAGGTGAAGGGGAAATCAAAAGTTGAGTGTACGGGGTATTTTCAGAGTGGGTGAGCCGAGAGGGGTCACAGAAGCGCGGGTTGGGTCGGACTGAGAGATGAGGGATTATGGGAAGATGTGTATGAACCGGATTTGGTAGTCGGAGGGAGATAAGAGGAGAAGGGAAAAGGATAGAGAGAGGGGTTTGGAAAGGAATGGGGAAGAGAAAGTGAATGGGAATAAAGCGGGGATTGAGAGAACCAAAGGAAGAAAAAAGGCAGGGAAAGAAAGTGGATGACGGACGTAAAGTCTCACATTTTATTGAGACAAAGAAGGGGAGAGTGAATGAAGAATAGCTTGGTAAATGAATTAAAAATACGGGAGTGAGGTTGAACAAGAAGGAGGATTGATAAAGAGATATATTTCTTCAAATTTTGCATTAATCTTCAGAAATTGCAATTTTAATCTCATAATTGTCAAATTGTAATATATTAACTATCAATAATTAAGTATATGTGTTTACTGCAACATTCGGATCAGATTAGAGAATCGTTCTTTAGAACAAATGAATTCCGATATATTTTAAATCGAAAATAGAAGATAGAAGGGATGAGATAGTATAATGGCGGCTCTTTAGGTGAATTAAAGTAAAGCAACCCTCCATAACACGATTTAATATTAGGTTTTAAAGAAGTATTTAGGATTCTTAGAAATAATTTTTTAATTTTTTTAATAGAATTAATTTGGGTAATTGGCTATCGCGTCGTAAAATATTGGGGTAAGATATAATCGCAATGTTTTCTGTATAAGAGTATCCAGTAAACAGTAAAGAGTGTCACAGTAAACTAAACCAAGTAAATTTTTTGAGTGCACATTTATTGAAATAAGCAAGTAAAGCTACATATTTTGGCGAAAATGATGGGGTAAGAAAAGTAAGAAATGAGACAGTTTAGATTGATGGATAGAGACCAAATCGCAAATAAGGATATGATTACAAAGTTACAAGTAATTGTTTTATGGAGAATGGAGGTGGAAGAGAGGGTTAGAAATCAGGGAAGAAAGGATGGATAATAATGAGGATAGGCTCCATGGTTTATGTTAGGATAGAAGAAAATGCTGTTTTAGTGCTGATAGTACTGAGATTTTACGATCTTATTTCAGTATGAGGGACGAATAGGGCTTAATTTTTGGAAGGTTTACATGCGATAGCTAAACGTGGCTAGTAAAGTTTCATATTTCATCCTGTTTCTCTCAGCAAGATAGTAAATGAATCCGGTTGAAGTGCTCGTGAAAGCTGAGGAAAAGAAAAACAGCACTTGCAATGTTAAGGATAAATAATAATATATTGAAAGGGTTAAAGTGGAATGGATGGATCATTAAAATGGATCTTTCAAATTTAAGTCACAGTTAATATAGAATATTTAATAAATATCAGAACACACTCTAAAGTGAGGAGTTATCGAATAGATGTTAAAGGATGAGTAGATTTAGGATATACCTTCAAGATAATAATAATAATAATCGTCTTTATTTGGGCGAGATTGAAACTTAAAGGTCTCTTCTTCCACCTAACCCATCGTCATTAATTATAAAATAAGAAGTAGAAATAATTAGAAGAATTGTGGATGTAAAAAACCTAAGAGATTCTTAGGAAAAAAATCCACTGCAGGAAAACACTCACAAGGAAGGAGCGTGTGAAAAACCTGCGCAAAACTACCGATAGTAATAGCTAAAAGATAAGAAAAAAGAAAAACTAAAAAAATAAATAAATGAATACACTACTAATATGTATTTACATGCAATACATGAATAAGAATCAGTTCACTTTTAAAAAAGAGATAGCAATATACAAAATAACATAAAAAAACAATACAGAAAAACAAAGAAAACGTACATGGATTTTCATCCATAAAGTACATTATGAGGAAAAATAAAAAAAGTATTATAAAAAACAGTATCAAAATAATGAATACAGTATGTACTAGTCAAAATTGTATATAGTATAGACATTTAGGTAACTCTAAGTAAGAAGAAAAGAGAAAAAACGAAGCAGATGAGAATTATTAGGTATAAAGACAGAGAATAATTACGTACAAAGACAAAGAAAGCATCTTATGCGTTGAGAGGCAGAGCAGGAGCAAGATCAGATAATCGTTACCTATATACCTTTAAGTTCTAAATTACACAGATTTCATAATGTACAATATACATGAGTTCAGAAGATGCGTTGACTAGCAGTATGAGAGGAAACAGAGTAGGTCGCACGCAATCGTAACTGCAATAGTATTTGCGTAGCGCTACACATTGCGCCTATCAGTTTCCCACCGCTAAACGCTCCCAGGAATACTCGTTTGCCTTAATTCGTCTAACTGAAAGCTATCTTTTCCTTCCTTTAAATGTGATACAGATTCAGAGTCACTGCGCGCCGACTAAGTTAACTTTAAACAGTGTAATTTTGATGAACATACGACGATAAAGCAGTGCCACGGATATTCTATCTTAGATAAATGCTGTTTTAAATGCAAGGTCAGAACCATTCAGTCCAAAGATAACTGTAATTACGAAATTATAAATCCATTGAGATAAATTGGAAATATTTATTATTTTAGACGACCTAATTCAAGTGCTACGATAATGAGATGTAATTTTGAAACCCGAGGTAATCATTTCATTACTGTTAAACTATTAATATAAACATTTTTAGAGATCTTGGATTGAGTTAAAATCTTTGAAAATGAAAACTTATTCTGTTTTGTTCGTATGATTGTGTGTAGACTTTTTGGACCCCAAGTCCAACATTGAAAAAGAATAACGAGCTGTTTAACATTGACCTTTATAAACAGAATCTAATTAATCCACATAATATAAACATGAAATTTGAATGTTTGACTAAATTAACATTTTAGTGGCTATCTTAAATCAAAATTACGGAAATATATTTCAGGTGTCTCTGTCCTGAGAACTTCGAATGTTAGATATTATGCTTGAGTGAATGTAAATTGTCTAGTTTTAGTCATTCTCAAGACCATGATTCATTAAACTTCATTAAACTGATTTCTACCTTATTTACCAAGAGTACATCTGCATACAATTCGCAGTTAGAATATAGATTTGAAATAGTAAATATATATTTTAAGTGTTAAGTACCAACAGAGAATTTTATGTAATTTTATGCACTATATCAGTGGTTCCCAAACTTTTCAGTCCGTGGACCCCTTGGAAGAGGGAGGCTCGTTGATTTTCAATCAAGTAATACCTTTACATTAATTTTAATGCGAAAATTTATTTTTAAGTAAAGTCAAATTCAATAAATAAATCAGAAGGTTAAGAATAAGGGTATTCTCATGCAATAAATCATATAAATATTTCCCATTTATGTGTAGAATGTCAGATTAGTTTTTTTAATTTTCATGAAAGAATTTATTTTCTTTCGTTGAACGCAAACTTATACATTTTGATCTACATCTTTATGTCCCTGGAAAACCTGCATATATTTGTTATTTCGCTCGAAAATAGCTCTAGATGAATGTCCTTCATGAAATAATTATTTATTTTATTTCATAACAAAAGCATACCCTCGATGAAAGAAATTTTGTATTTTGTTCTAGCTCTCATTGGATTTTTCTTCTGAAATATCATTTTCTTAGAACTTACCTTCCAGGAAAAAAAATGTTGGTTACTCTAATATCTTGATGACGCTAAACTATATCCGTTATATTTTGAAGATAATTACGCTTTATTTCCTCATTCGACGTTTCAAAACTCCATTTGTGTCTAACTTCTATAAATCCGCGAGCCATTTAGGAACTCGCGATTTTGTAACTATTAAATCGTTTTCCTCTGCACGAACTTTTGGCACCAAAGTAATACACGGAATCCCACTTGAGAGGGAAGTGTCGCGTATATTTTATTACCGCTTTCGAAGCGACCCCTGAGGAATCTTCGATCTTTGCATTTATGTGAACACGTTCCCATAAAGTGTGAAACTTTGCGATCAGCTCTTACCTCGAGGCACCGCTAATGATATATCCTGGCAAAATGGTGAAATTTCCTTCCGTATATTTCTATTACCTGTTTTATTTCTCCCTCTTGCTTCTGGCTGTCACTCACCTTCATTTTGTCGTTGGCGGTAATCCATAGTTCCATTGGATATTGTGCACTTCCTAAAATAAGCAATGAATTATTCACTTCTTTCTTCGGAAACAGTGAGGTATTTATTGCTCGCAATTCCGAGGATGTATGAGTAACTGTATAAGCACAAAATTCTTGTGATTTCACTATACTTTTATCCCCAAATCTCTACGTAAACAATCAGTGAACATCAACTGCTTTTCAAGTAATCACGATTTATTTGTGAGTGAATCAATTAAGATCATCGCAATATAATACATCAAAGCTTACATACTAAGTACATTTAGAGCTTTACAAACATACTAATGGATCACAAGTTCCGAAATGGTAGAATTAATCCTCTTTCGATGGCGTATGTTTGGAATGTAGTGCCTATTTTAAAATTATTCAAATCAAAATAAGGAAAACTCGGAATACTGAGGGGGTGCTCGTATGACTTGCTAAACTTTTCGAACTTATATTATGAATGTGAGACAGAAGGAAGAATCAGTAATGTAGTTGATTCATTCCATTGTAGACCGTAACTGCTTATAAATATTTGTTCTTATGAATTACTTTTCTGGTACTTATCGCTGTGTCTGATCGTCCCGAGTAAAAGAAAAGCTAATGGTATCCAGTACATATTTTGGAAAAGTATTAATATCCTGTATTTAATAAATCGAAATGTATATGGTTGAAAAGAACAGTGGACAACAATGCCTGTCAATAAAACCGCTAATAAATTTCGATATTCGCTCCTTCCAATCTCTTTTAGCCATTTTTGCTTTCATGTTCGTTATCTTTCAGTCAGTTTCAGAACGACCCCCTGCGCTTTGGTTTGCCCAACTTCCTTCGCGAAAATTATGTCTTTGACCCAAATTTTATCTGAATGGTGCGCACACATCATGGAGGATCCTCTTTGTGGAGGTTATCACGAGCAGCTTCCGCCAGCGCGTGCGTTTAATTGGCTCTCAGATGCAAGTTCCGCGTATCCGCGAGATGAAATTTGAACAGTTTGTCGAGATAGTTTTCCTTTTTCCGCTCGTTTTGATGGATAGCAATATAGATGCGATTCCACCGCGGTTCTGCATCCTCGATTCGGATGCTCTCTTGTTTTTAATTCCTCTTTCGCCCGACAGAGGGTGTGGGAGGGACAAGGAAGGCGGGAGAAAATTATCGTCCGGAAATTATCTCGCACAAATCAAAGGGCCGCGAAAGTTGATGATGATTTCTGGTAATTTGCGAGTCCCCTATCGAAATCTTCTTTTTTTCATTTCGCGCCAGTTGTGATAATTTAAATGGTTCCGGTTTGGAAAGCGCCGATTGCTTCGCTTCGATTAAGTTTTCATTTCGCAGCTTTTCGAAGCGGGGCAATCAAAGCATTTGCTTTCGGTGTTTGCCGGTACGTCAAAATGCGTAAATCTCGAATTAGTTCCCTGGAGGTTAAAGGATTTTTACGGGGGAGTTGTTTTATTTTACAAAGGGCGACTTTCGCTTTTACGGATTCTCGTTACAAGGTGGTGACGCTCGCTTGTCATTTCCATTTTCTACTTTTATACTTTACGCGTTTTTGTGTGTTTTTAATTTTTATTCAAGTTGCACCTTTTCTTTGTGAAAATCGATTTCAAAAAACGACGACAGTAAATGTAGATGTTAAAACTTGGAGGGTAATAAAAAAATAGCCCTATGGCGAACGAAACATTAAACCTCTGAAATGTAGTGCTTCATTTCACAGTGAACCTTCACAGCAGGTGAATCAAATCAGACAAGAATTAGTATTATAGTAGCATTAAAATGATTCAATTTCCTAATTCTTGGACAAAGTAATTATGTAATACTGCATCCACTTTTAAGCTTATTTTCATTTGAGTTAATAGAGTTGCAATACCTTACAATGCGTTCCCTCCGTCAGCAGTTCTGAGAAATGTTTTGATAAAACATATTCTCAGTCCTGGGTTTATTTCAATATTGTTGATATTTTAGTTGCTAATATTTTTCCTTCAATCTTTTGAACTTAAAGTTTAAATTTAACATTTTCCGGGTGAAAACATTTATATTCTTGTTCTTCATATTTATTCCGATGGACCAAATTGTGAAGTATGCAACTCTGCATCTATATTAACCATCAAAATTTATTATTCTGTTTCTAGAAAAGAGATAGGTAAAATAACTGTACATCGCACAATGTGAATACAAAGGAAATTGAAGCCAGAAAATAATGAAATCATAAGTGGGATATATGAGGACATTATGCGAAAAACTGTAACAATTTTGGAGGAAATCATGCAGAATCTAGCTTCAGTAATTTCGGTTAACTTAGTCACCTTCGGAACTTTCAGGAAAGCAATCTACTTATCGTTAGACTTGCATTTGCCTTAAGAATAGAAGGAAGCCTATCGCAAACCTCCCTTGGATGCAATTTATGCGTTTGATCTTTACATTAATGTGTTAATTAATGCTACCTCATGGTTTTCCATCTCTAACTCTACTGTTTCTCAGAAACGTTTTATTAATCCATCGCATTTATAATTTGAAACCTCTGCCTAATCTGATATTCATCCTAATTTAGAGAAAAAAAGCGAAAAAATAATGCATTTAAGTTTTGATAATTTACATCGATTTATATTTCATTACTTAAATAAGTGTTATATACGTTTAATGATCATGATCCTCGGGAGATCTACCTAATTCTCCTGTCTTTTTGAAGATTGAACCGGATGTCAGTGTGGGGAACAAACGGCGTAGCACGGGCTTCCTCTTTCGAAAATACCTTCCCACTCTGTTGGCCGATACCGAATCCCACTTCCTACGGACGCAGTTAACTTGTAAACGACACTCACGCAACTTTATTCGATACTGCTTTTCCTACTCACTTGACAGACGCGCATTTCTTTAAAACTTTTCTCCGGGAACCAATCACTGAGGAGAGCTGCGCTACTTTTGGTGATCGGTGGGAGAAAAAAAGAGCAAGAATTAGGAGTCGAAGAAGACGGAAGCGCAGAGGCAGCGTTAAAGAAAATAAAAAGCAATCTTACAGGAGAATCCAATTTCTTTCTCTATTTACTCACTTCGGGAGAGCGTTTTTCTTGATTAACTGATCTTCTTACTCTATTCATCCTTGGTATCCGCCCCATATATTCTTTTCTTCTACATATTCATTTTGCATTCAATGATGGACCCTCTATAAGAGTCGAATGTAATTATGATTTCACTCTGAATATGTCAATCATAACGAAGTACAAAATTATGGGATGACTACTATGTAATATAGAAAAGACTACCACCTGGCCTGGTGCCTATTTGTAGTTTTTAAGAATAAATAAGTAAATAATCTCAATGTACTCTTAAATAATTTCAGCTAAGCAGTCATGCGAAATGTATTGCGGTTGTAATTAGTAAACGTTGTCATTCATGTTTCCTCGGTAGTGTATCATTGACGAGATGTCTGCTGTTTTAAATAATAAGGTGATTTTTATGCTATCAGAGATTATGAAAACAAAATCCAGTGCTTAATTAAAACTATTGGATTATTAATCTTACTATTTAATGGTGTTTATCGTACATATGTTTCCCATCTTTTTCCCTCCGGCCTTCACATTTTATATTTTTCTCTTTTATTTACTAAGAATTTGTACATATTAATCTGGTTGCTTGATTATTTATTCTTCGTTCTAATTGAAATCTCTGCCTTCCTTTATATAACCTTACAGTTTGCCTCCCGACTCATTCCTAAAGGAATGCTTCCTTCAATATTGTTGTGAATAATTCCTGATGTTTAAGGAAGAAACAGAAAGAGAAAAAAATTTATCATCTAAATAATTTTTTAATATAGTTAAACAATTCATTTTGTCTAATGCTGGTTTCTAATTCTTCATGCATTTATGTATAGCTACTGCAAATTCGTTATATTTTTTCTTCCCAATTCACTCAAATACAGTGACAATCTTATGTGAATCTATCGAATAAGAATATAAATTAACAACATTTTCTTACTTCTTGGACACAAGCATAGATATAACTCACAGACAAATGGATTACTATTACTCAGTTGTAATTGTCAATTACTATAATATCTATATGTAACTCTAACCATCCATTTTATCTTCTCCCTCTTACTTCCTCTCATCCATAATCATTCCTTTCTTTTATTCCCCGTCTTAACTCTTCCCTAATGCCATTCTCTCCCCCTATTCTTTCTCCCTTTCCCGCTGGGGCGGAAGATTTTCCTCTTCTCCAGATTCCTGTTCTTGTATTTCCAAAACCCCATCGTCTCCTCCATTTTCTCAACCCTTCCGTACTGTCTCGAGAGCCCTGCTATCCGATGGCGAAACAAAAACAAAAGAAGTCTTTCACGCACGCCTGCAGATTGTTTCCGATTTCTGCCGTTTTTTCCTTTAAGCGTACGTGGAAACGAATGTCGTAGTGGGGATCCCCTTCTATAGTGCACCTCACGGGGGGAGAGCCAACCCCCCCTTGGGATGTCTCCAGAGATTTTGGGAGAAGGGAGGGAGGAGGATTATTTTGTTCTTGCGCATTTGAAAGAGAGAGTTTAGGGTTGCCTAGGGGCGAAAAAAAGACAAAGGAAGAAGTAGAAGACGGACATCTGGAGTTCTGGTGAATAACTCAACGGCGAAACTGTTTCCGGCGTTTTTTTGTTGCTTTCCCATCGTTTGTCCATCAGGAGAGAAATTTGGAAGCACACTTGGTTTTGTTTTTATTGAGGAGATTTTTTCGTCCTTTTTGACGTGGACAAGGTAGAAATAATCGATTGATAGGAGAAACTTTTGTCTATTTATAATAATAAATTCGACTATCAATTAATTAAAGATATGGAAGGATAAGCTTTTTTACTATTGGTATCATTTTCTTTGCTACCTAGGTTTTGATGCGATGCGTCACTATCAGACGAAAAAATTGATAGTAATAAGTGTAAATATTTTAAGAATACTATCCGCGTGTCGCCGGAGTTAATGAATGAGTGAATCTTAACCCTCAAGTACTCGCGTCTGGGTCGAATCGACCCATGTGAATTTTAAAATTCCATATCTTTTTATTAGTGCTTTTTTACTCCTTTCTCATAGTAGCTGAGCTTTAGAACGTTCTGAACCAGTCATGCATTTTCTCCAGGTCGGAAATGGAACTTTAATTATTTAAACAAATTTTTCTTAGCGGTATTGCCATATAGATGAAAGACCTTTACGTAAAATATTGCATTTTTGACCTTGTTTCCGCCTTAATTTTTAGAGATGTTATATACATTTCATATAATTAACAATTATTACTAATATATTAAATTTTATTTTATTTTTAAACATTTTACTTTTTATATGCAATATTCCAAATTCATCAGCCCTGACTCGGCGTCAGGGATATCGAATTTTTGCAAAATATTTTTGCTATTTAGTTTGCTTGTCATTTTAATAACCAGGTTAACCATTAATATTCACTACATTTTGAGACAATTATTTGGAAGATGTCGGGTTGATTCCACCCAACGCGAATACTGACGTGACAATTTGGGATGCGAGTACTCAAGGGTTAATGATGACCTTATTCAGTATTGTTGTTTCTTAAATATTTTTTGTACTCACCATGATCGCATTCTGATGACACTTAAATTCAAGTTGCTGAAATGTAATTAATAGGTTAATTATTATTATTATTATTATTATTACAGCACCAACTGCAGGTAGGCTGTAAGCCTGGTGGCAGTTACAAGATCATGCTATTTTATTGGGAATGAAAATCTTTCATTATATATTCGACTAATATCCTTTGATAAATGATTATATCAACTTACAAAACTTATATTATTACTCAACGCTTTCTTCCCTATTTCCCATATTTCTAGGTTTACAATTTTATTGTATGCATGTACAAGTTTTATTGATCGGTATTTTTACTTTCTCCATATACGAAGTATAGAGAAAGTATTGTTTTCATGAAAAAATTCGACTTCGAGATTTCAACGGAAATACATGTTTTGGGGTCCATAGAACACGTTTTGACCATTTTCTGAATGATGTCTGTGTGTATGTGTGTGTGTGTGTGTGTGTGTGTGTGTGTGTGTGATAGTGGGCGCTCTAACGTGAAAACTATTAGTCGTATCAATACCAAACTTCATATATAGCACTGTGGTGTGTGCTGTCAGAGTTGATTAGTTTTTGGAGTAAATCGGTCAACCGGAAGTCGAGCTTTATTCTTCAAAGCTCATTTCCGGTTTTCAAAATATCTCCATAAATATGGTATATACGTATGTTGCATTACTTATAAAAGTTTTAGATAATATTATTTACTATAGCTTTTGTATTTAACATATTTTTGTATCACCGGTTGATAAGGAGTTATTCGTGAAATACTGATAAACCGGAAGAAGATGATTATGTACTTTGTGGGCGCTCTAACATGAAAACTATTTGTCGGATCAACAACAAATTTCATATATACTACTTTCATTACAGTCGTTAGAGTTGATTAGTTTTTGGAGTAAATCGGTCGACCGGAAGTCGAGCTTCATTCTTCAAAGCTCATTTCCGGTTTTCAAAATATCTCCATAAAAATGATATTTAGGTATATACTATTATTTATAAATGTTTTAGAAAATGTAATTTACCATAATTTTTGTTTGAAATATATTTTTGTATCACTAATTGTTTAGGAGTTATTCATGAAATACTGATAAACCGGAAGTTGCTGATTATGTACATTGCGGGCGCTCTGGGCTCTATGGGCGAAAGGCCAATTTCATCGTTTTTCATCGAGCATGTCCCGAAAAACATTATTTAAAATGATTGTGACGTAAAAGATAATAATATATAAATTAATCACTAATCTTCCAAGTTTAGATTGAATATAAAGTTTGAAATTACTGTCGTAGATAAATATTTACATCTTATATATGGAGAAAGTCATGTGCTGGCCACATCAGATTTTTACTTTTTCCATATACGAAGTATAGAGAAAGTATTGTTTTCATGAAAAAAATCGACTTCGAGAATTCCACGGAAATACATGTTTTGGGGTCCCTAGAACACGTTTTGACCATTTTCGGAATGATGTCTGTGTGTATGTGTGTGTGTGTGTGTGTGTGTGTGTGTGATAGTGGGCGCTCTAACGTGAAAACTATTGGTCGTATCAATACCAAAATTCATATATAGTACTGTCGTGTGTGCTGTCAGAGTTGCTTAGTTTTTGGAGTAAATTGGTTAACCGGAAGTCGAGCTATATTCATCAAAGCTCATTTCCGGTTTTCAAAATAACTCCATAAATATGATATATACGTATATTGTATTACTTATATAAGTTTTAGAAAATGTAATTTACTATAACATTTGTATTTAACATATTTTTGTATCACCGGTTGATTAGGAGTTATTCGTGAAATACTGATAAACCGGAAGTAGCTGAATATGTACTTTGTGGGCGCTCTATCATGAAATCTATTTGTCGGATCAACACCAAATTTCATAAATAGTATTTTGGTTGATGTCGTTAGAGTTGATTAGTTTTTGGAGTAAATCGGTTAACCGGAAGTTGAGCTTCATTCTTCAAAGCTCATTTCTGGTTTTCAAAATATCTCCATAAATATCATATTTAGGTATATACTATTAATTATAAACGTTTTAGAAAATGTATTTTACTATAACTTTTGTGCGAAACATATCTTTGTATCACTGATTGTGTAGGAGTTATTTGTGAAATACTGATAAACCGAAAGTTGCTGATTATGTACGTTGTGGGCGCTTCGGACGCTTGGCCGAAAGGCCACTTCATCTTTTTTCATTAAACATGTCCCGAAAAACATTATTTATAATCTTTTTGACGTAAAAGATAATATGAAAGAAATTAATCACTTATCTTCCAAGTTTAGATTGAATATAGAGTTCGAAAATACTGCCGTAGGTAAATATTAACATCTTATATATATGGAGAAAGTCATGTGCTGGCCACATCAGATTTTTACTTTCTCCATATACGAAGTATAGAGAAAGTATTGTTTTCATGAAAAAATTCGACTTCGAAATTTCAACGGAAATACATGTTTTGGGGTCCCTAGAACACGTTTTGACTATTTTCGGAATGATGTCTGTGTGTATGTGTGTGTGTGTGTGTGTGTGTGTGTGTGTCTGTATGTGTGTGTGTGTTTGTGGGCGCTCTTACGTGAAAACTATAAATTGTATCAATACCAAACTTCGTATATAGTACTGTGGTGTGTGCTGTCAGAGTTGTTCAGTTTTTGGAGTAAATCGGTTTACCGGAAGTCGAGCTTCATTCATTAAAGCTCATTTCCGGTTTTCAAAATATCTCCATTAATATGATATATACGTGCATTGTATTACTTATAAAAGTTTTACATAATAAAATTTGCTATAACTTTTGTATTTAACATATTTTTGTATCACCGGTTGATTAGGTGTTGTTTGTGAAATACCGATTAACCGGAGGTAGCTGTTATGTACATTGTGGGCGCTCTAACTTAAAAAATATTCATTGTATCAACACCAAATTTCATATATAGTATTTTGCTCGATGTCGTCAGAGTTGATTAGTTTTTGGAGTATATCGGTTAACCGGAAGTTGAGCTTCATTCTTCAAAGCTCATTTCCGGTTTTCAAAATATCTCCATAAATATGATATTTAGGTATATACTTTTGTTTATAAAAGTTTTAGAGGATGTAGTTTACTATAATTTTTGGTTGAAATATATTTTTGTATCACTGATTGTGTAGGAGTTATTCATGAAATACTGATAAACCGGAAGTTGCTGATTATGTACTTTGTGGGCGCTCTGGGCTCCATGGGCGAAAGGCCAATTTCATCGTTTTTCATTGATCATGTCCCGTAAAACATTATTTATCATGTTTTTGGCGTCAAAGATAATATATTTATATATTAATCACTCATATTCCAAGTTTGGATGGAATATAGAGTTCGAAATTACCGCGGTAGTTAAATATTTACATCTTATATATATGGAGAAAGTCATGTGCTGGCCACATCAGATTTTTTCCTTAATTTTCGTCATTTTCTTGCATTTTGATCAAAAAAAGGATCGAAAACGGAGAATTTTAGGAAAATTTCAATTTTACCCCCCTTTTTTACTTTCTCCATATACGAAGTATAGAGAAAGGTTTGTTTTCATGAAAAAATTCGACTTCGAGATTTCAACGGAAATACACGTTTTGGGGTCCCTAGAACACGTTTTGACTATTTTCGGAATGATGTCTGTGTGTATGTGTGTGTGTGTGTGTGTCTGTATGTGTGTGTGTGTTAGTGGGCGCTCTAACGTGAAAACTATTAGTCGTATCAATACCAAACTTCGTATATAGTACTGTAGTGTGTGCTGTCAGAGTTGATTAGTTTTTGAAGTAAATCGGTAAACCGGAAGTCGAGCTTCATTCATCAAAGCTCATTTCCGGTTTTCAATATATCTCCATAAATTTGATATATACGTATGTTGTATTAAAATAAAAGTTTTAGATAATGTAATTTTCTATAACTTTTGTATTTAACATATTTTTGTATCACCGGTTGATTAGGAGTTATTCGTGAAATTCCGATAAACCGGAGATAGCTGTTATGTACTTTGTGGGCGCTCTAACATGAAAACTATTAGTTGTATCCACACCAAATTTCATATAAAGTATCTTGCTTCATGTATTTAGAGTTGATTAGTTTTTGGAGTAAATCGGTAAACCGGAAGTCGAGTTTCATTCTTCAAAGCTCATTTCCGGTTTTCAAAATATCTCCATAAATATGATATTTAGGTATATACTATTATAAATAAAAATTTTAGAAAATATTATTTACTATAACTTTTTTTGAAACATATTCTTGTATCACTGATTGTTTAGGAGTTATTCATGAAATACTGATAAACCGGAAGTTGCTGATTATGTACTTTGTGGGCGCTCTGGGCTCTATGGGCGAATGGCCAATTTCATCGTTTTTCATCGATCATGTCCCGAAAAACATTATCTTTAATGTTTGTGACGTCAAAGATAATAATATATACATATTTATCACTCATCTTCCAAGTTTAGATGGAATATAGAGTTCGAAATTACTGTCGTAGATAAATATTTACATCTTATATATGGAGAAAGTCATGTGCTGGCCACATCAGATTTTTACTTTCTCCATATACGAAGTATAGAGAAAGTATTGTTTTCATGAAAAAATTCGACTTCGAGATTTCAACGGAAATACATGTTTTGGGGTTCCTAGAACACGTTTTGACCATTTTCGGAATGATGTCTGTGTGTATGTGTGTGTGTGTGTGTGTGTGTGTGTGTGTGTATGTGTGTGTGTGATAGTGGACGCTCTAACCAGAAAACTATTGGTCGTATCAACACCAAACTTCATACATAGTACTGTGGTGTGTGCTGTCAGAGTTGATTAGTTTTTGGAGTAAATCGGTCAACCGGAAGTCGAGCTTTATTCATTAAAGCTCATTTCCGGTTTTCAAAATATCTCCATAAATATGATATATACGTATATTGTATTACTTATAAAAGTTTTAGATAATGTAATTTACTATAACTTTTGTATTTAACATATTTTCGTATCGCCGGTTGATTAGGAGTTATTCGTGAAACACTGATAAACCGGAAGAAGATGATTATGTACTTTGTGGGCGCTCTATCATGAAAACTATTTGGCGGATCAACACCAAAATTCATATGTAGTACTTCTATTACAATCTTTAGAGTTGATTAGTTTTTGGAGTAAATCGGTTTACCGGAAGTTGAGCTTCATTCTTTAAAGATCATTTCCGGTTTTCAAAATATCTCCATAAATATGATATTTAGGTATATATTTTTACCTATAAATGTTTTAGAAAATAAAATTTACTATAACTTTTGTATGAAACATATTTTCGTATCACTGATTGTTTAGGAGTAATTCCTGAAATACTGATAAACCGGAAGTTGCTGATTATGTACTTTGTCGGCGCTCTGGGCTCTATGGGCGAAAGGCCAGTTTCATCGTTTTTCATCCAGCATGTCCCGAACAACATTATTTATAATGTTTAGAGTTCGAAATTACTGTCGTAGATAAGTATTTACATCTTATATATGGAGAAAGTCATGTGCTGGCCACATCAGATTTTTACTTTCTCCATATACGAAGTATAGAGAAAGTATTGTTTTCATGAAAAAATTCGACTTCGAGATTTCAAAGGAAATACATGTTTTGGGGTCCCTAGAACACGTTTTGACCATTTTCGGAATGATGTCTGTGTGTATGTGTGTGTGTGTGTGTGTGTGTGTGTGTGTGTGTGTGTGTGTGTGTGTATGTGTGTGTGTGATAGTGGACGCTCTAACATGAAAACTATTGTTCGTATCAACACCAAACTTCATAAATGGTACTGTGGTGTGTGCTGTCAGAGTTGATTAGTTTTTGGAGTAAATCGGTCAACCGGAAGTCGAGCTTTATTCATTAAAGCTCATTTCCGGTTTTCAAAATATCTCCATAAATATGATATATACGTATATTGTATTACGTATAAAAGTTTTAGATAATGTATTTACTATAACTTTTGTATTTAACATATTTTTGTATCACCGGTTGATTAGGAGTTATTCGTGAAACACTGATAAACCGGAAGAAGATGATTATGTACTTTGTGGGCGCTCTAACATGAAAACTATTTGGCGGATCAACACCAAATTTCATATGAAGTACTTCTATTACAATCTTTAGAGATGATTAGTTTTTGGAGTAAATCGGTTAACCGGAAGTTGAGCTTCATACTTCAAAGCTCATTTCCGGTTTTCAAAATATCTCCATAAATATGATATTTAGGTATATACTATTTTTTATAAATGTTTTAGAAAATAAAATTTACTATAACTTTTGTTTGAAACATTTTTTCGTATCACTGATTGTTTAGGTGTTATTCCTAAAAAACTGATAAACCGGAAGTTGCTGATTATGTACTTTGTGGGCGCTCTGGCCTCTATGGGCGAAAGGCCAGTTTCATCGTTTTTCATCCAGCATGTCCCGAACAACATTATTTATAATGTTTAGAGTTCAAAATTACTGTCGTAGATAAGTATTTACATCTTATATATGGAGAAAGTTATGTGCTGGCCACATCAGATTTTTTATTCTCGTTTTCATATATACTGTGGAAAATTTACAAAATCTCATATAGATAGTTACGACACTCATCTCTCAAGAGGTACTATTAACACGATGGAAAATTCTTGAAATGAATTTTGAAATCGATTGATTAGGATTAGTAACAGAAATATTTTATAGCAAAATTGTACATTTTTAATAATAAATGGTTTACGTAAAACCTTCCTTTGATATTTCCAGAAATGTTTTGAAAAGTTTTGTGTTTTAGTTCAACAGATACTTGTATAGTTCTTTGTTATCTCCTTTCCTTCAACCCGTTACTTATAGCTAGTAGTGGTCGTGCATATTATCTTACATCTTCAACGATATTTAGATAAATTTAACTACTTACAATACTTTTTTACCTCGTTGAATTTCTAATTAGCTATAACTAGCACCGTTCTTGTTTTATGTGTTCCTTTGTTTCTGCCACAGCATCGGTTCGTGCAGTGCCTTTAAGGACTGTTCGTGCAGAAGGCAATTAAAGTTTCTGAGAAATTCAATAAACGCTGGGCTTAACTAAGCAGCATACTTGCGATGACTTGCGAGCAAAGAAAGGTCTTCTAAGAAGTCGCTTAATTCCTTCTAAATCCAGTCATTTGTAATGCTTTGAAAAGTATGTTAAACCTATCAAGGAAAATTTCATCATAAAATTTAAAATACCAGGTTTCTGTCAATTTAGTACCTATTTTATTCCTATTTAGTATTTTTTTATCGGGAATGAAAAAAGTATGCTAGCACGAAATGTGAATAAATTAATCGACTTAGTTTAACAATTCTTTTAGGTGTATTCACCACGATAGAATCAATAAATTCATTTATACATTTTCCATAGATTTGCTGTAATTATTCCGTAGAAATGAAGATTACGCTATACGATGATTGGAAATAATTTAGGATGGATGGAATTTTGCTATGTTCAAATATAGTGATCAATACCACAACGTGTTGAGCTCAAATCGGCCACATTGTTTAAAGATTATCTTTTGCCATCTCTGAGCTTCCAACTCCATTATAATGAAGGAAGTGATAATCAGAACATTTTATTTCTATGAGCCATATTTTACGAGGTAGGCAATTGCATTACTATGTGGCTTTAAAGTAATTCCCTTTTTGTTATATTTTTAACATAGATGAATTCTGTCTACTTCTTTATCACGAATATCTAAGGCAAGAACTTTTTACATCTTATAATATAATTATAGATTTTTTTTAGCATTCCAACTCTTTTCGTAGTTGGTATTTCTTTTCAAGCTATTGCGAAGAACATTGACGATCGTATGGAAGTAATCAGTAATCAATCTTTATTGAATGGAGTAACTTTCATTTGTGCACACTAGGATTTGAAGTATATGATAATGATCCATTGGTAGGAATAAAACTACTGAAGGAGATGACAAAGAGTACATCCTTCGGCTTACATCGGTTTAGACATAAATTCTTTAGGGGACTCTTACGATAAGAAAGAGGGAAAAATGTAGATGAATTGAGGCGCCATTTAAAAATGGATTGGCAAATGACTTGTATATTGTGAAAAAAATTAAGAACGTCTATTACTTGAAGCATTAAGGTAATTTTTTAGGGAAGTTCTTAACTATTGCATATTTTGGTGTGCACGATAATCTCAACCATAGAAATATGTTATTTAGCTCTTATAAAGTATGAAAAACCGAAATAAAGACCATAATGAGAATTTATCCGAATTCCATATTTATGAGCCAGTATAAAAAGGATCCGCAAGCAGTGATCGCACGCAAGCGCTCGGTCTAATTCCAGGTTCAATTGCGTATCGAATGCAATTTCCCAGTCAAGGTCATGAGGATTCAAGCATTGATCCATTTGCCTAATTACATTCGTCATTATGCAATGCCGCTCTCGCATTAATTAATACGTGATAGTATTATCATTCAGTTTTGCTCTTTTCTCTATAATTTTTGTTCTTATTGCTAAGGATGCTTAAAATAAGGCTCACATTTATATGCAGCTCATTATCATCAAGGAAATGAAATAGTCAAAATTGAAGCGTTTACATGTAATATTATAGAGCTGGAGAAGTGAAAGGCCAAAGAACATTATTTGCAATTGTGAGGGTTAATCGGGTAATGAGTTGGACTGTGGGGAAAGTGAAAGGATCTTATTTGAGGAAGGAATTAGTAACGAAGGTTAGGGAATAGTTTTTCGAAGGCAGCACAGCCGCAATTGGTAATATTTAGTTGGAAGATTAGTAACGATTACCTATGAGAGGATTGGGGATAACAACAGTCGCCATGGGGGCCTTGCATTCCCTCCCTCAATTAGTACAGTTACCCCAAGCAATCTCAAAAACACTCATAATCACTAATAGCAATAACATTACGTTCTCCCATTTAACCATAAATGTTGATATTCTACTTTCTACCTTACTGCCGCTGTTGAATTTTAATGTAGAATCTTCCAGTTTGGGACATAATAGCAGCTGAATTTGTTGACCCAAAATGAAATTCCCTATGTTGAAATTACTTGTTATAGTTTTAAAAAGTAAATTTATGAAGGAATTGCGATGCTAAAATCAGTGAAGGAACAAAGAATATCAGCTAGATTACGGTCATTATAATATTTTATTTCGGAATTATCTTCTTTTTAATTTTTGATTGATGTTGATAAAGTCTCATTAAAACGAAATATATCGAACAGAACCACTTATGCAACTCTCTTAAGTGCATACCTGTATTATTACTCTTTCAAATCCGCAGCTTAAACAACTATTATCACCAGAAAGTGGATTAAGTGAAAATTAAGTTACTATTGGCGATGATTGAAGAGTGCGTGGATTCAGTAAGAAATTTAAGTCAAGAATAAGAAGTAAATTTAAAATTGCTTAAGGAGTAGAATAAGGAACTTTTGATAGTTCCCAAATCGTTCTGAAAAATTAACGTATCGTTTTCCGCAGTTTAATAATTCTTTTGATTAAATGAGCCATAATAAGAAATCTATTTCTATTGTCATCTTTGATGCCAATAGTATTTACCATTTGATGGAACTCTGATTGCTTTTTGTATCAAAAGGCCAATCGTTTCATTTTAAGCTTCTTTTTTGTGTCCTGCATATCCAATTATATTTCTTCATCTTATCTATAAATATTCTCCGAATAATTCGTAAACAACTAAACTTTCTTCAATCAAATTGTCCATTACCTCATATGTAGTTATATAGTTCGATATGTACAAGAGGATCTGCTTCCAGATTCATTCGAAACTTAGTGCACAGTATAAGTTATGCGTGTGTGTATCATCGCTCATACGCATATCCAATCTATGCACTGGACACCTATAGTCACTTAAGGAGGGCTACCATTCATCATCTGAGTGCAGTATGCGTTACCGTTAAGCCGCGCTTGATTTACGTGTTGCCTATGTTAAAATGGCTCAGCATCGATATTTCACCTACCTTGGAAAGCAAATTTGTATTTTTTAATAGTATATATTCAATATCATTTTCACGTGGAGTAAGAAATGGGGCTGAGGAATTTAATAATTTTCATAACATAGCTTGTTTAGGAAAAATACGATTTGTAAAGAATTGCTACGATAAATCAGCGAGTGTTACTCAGTTGTTACAGGACGCGGGATGGGAATCATTAGAAGATAGAAGAAAAATTCAAAGGATAAATTTATTAAATAAGTTCAGAGAAATTACGTTTTCAGATGATGTAACCGATATATGGGCCATTCTGATACTGCCAGAAAGATTAGGGAAATAGATGCTAGAACGAATCGCTTTAAAAATTCATTTTTCCGCGTTGTATACGCGAAAGCAATCGTTTAGGAAAATGGAGTCAAGATACTTGCACCCCCTGCCACACGTTGAAGGGCGGCTTGCAGGGTTCTTAGATAGACAAAATAAAGAAAAGACGAACTGAGCTCAGGAAAGTTAGCGTGCCACAAGCTTAGGTCCTAGTAATCGGAAAAAAGAGGAAAGTGAGGTGCAAAGACTAAGCCATAAACTCATTTATTTTTTTTATTACGGTCGCGGGTTGGTAGCGGAAATTATGAGTTTTCAGCCAATTTGTATTTGCGTCTCTGTATATTTTATTCCAAGCTCATAGTCTGATCGACCGAAGCAGTTCGATGTTTCTTCCGATAACGTGTCTTCCCTGAATATGTTTTCGATCGCTACATAGCTTCTTCTTTCTTTTAGTTCAAGAATTCTCAATCTATGTCTGAGAGCATTTTTGCAACACTTTCTTTGTTGTAGTAGCAATTTCTAAGATAACGCACCGCCTCTTGCTCTATCCTCACTATCATTCACGGGAGCAGCTCTCACCCATCAGGATCTTATATACTACTTGTGTCGTATTTTGCATGAGGCCAAATTCAGACGAAGTACCTTCGCTCCCTTTCCGTTTCATCGCATTTGCCTATGTGACTCTTGGCTATCCACCGACCTCGATGCTAGCCTTTAAAGTGTTAGTACGAGTCCCGACTCGAAGGATATTTCCCGGTTAGGGTAAGATGTGGTTGTTTCTGATGTAGTGGTTATCTGTCTTCACACTTTTTGAATATCTCCCCTTTATTGTCCAGGTATTAGGAAATGTAAAGAAATAAATACATAAATCTGAGTTTTAAATCGCTTGTCAACATAATAACAATAAATAAATAGCTTTGTTCCAATTAAAGTTATTTGTGTGACCCTGAGATATTAAACTGAATGGTCCTAACTTATTTTTACCCTATCGATTCCGATTAAAAATGTATCATAATAATTTGCTTCTGTTTGATTAAATTATTCAGATTTTTATTTTCTAAGCCTTATTCCCATATCTTCTTCATGGGGTCGGCTGATGAACTGGGTGATGATGAGGGTGAGGTTAGTTTTGGCGATGATATGACTTCTACAGCCGGATGCCCTTCCTGCCGCCAACCCTGAACGGGAAAGTCAGACAAGCACACACAACCATTCCCTAATCAGTAAAATCCTGATCACCTTGCGGTTGCAGCGATAGCGGTTCGCACGCTAACCACTCGGCCACCAAGACCAGTTGATTTAAGTATTTATAATATACTCATTATAAAATAATGAAATTATAATCCCGAAGATACAGATTCCTTTCATATGTTTTTCTAACGGAGAATATTCTTGCATTGAGCTTGTCTCTTTCAGCATCAATAACAAAAAATAAATCGTGCTTAAGATATGCTTCCTCATTATATATTATGTAAATGTAAACTCTGTAGAAGTAGTGGTAATCTCTGTAAATAATTTAGTCATCTGCAAGTACGTCAATATTTCTATAAAGTAAGCGCTTCATAAAAATTCAACTCACATCTTGGTTAAAGTTCAAACCTTCCTCTAGTCATGGTCTAACATGTCGTTAATTGTAAATTCACCAGTCAATTTAGATCAAATTCTCGTATATTTGGATATCAAGTCCACTTAAAGTTTTACGGTGAAGAAGGTTCTGAAAATCAGCTGTGATGGGAACCCGTAGTTTATTCGGGAAGTGCATTTGTAGTTTTTAGAGCAAAGATTTCTTCCTTTTTAACTCCGTGTTAACACGAGCGCGCTCGCCTGTTTACATTAATGGAACGCGTGATCCCTCCCTCACTCCCCCACGAACTCCCTCACTCCCGAGGATTAACTCAAAGTTATGCCCAGCAAGAGGTCCCAGCTGCTGCAGGGTTCAAACATCCCGTAAAGGGTTGAACAACAATAACAACTAGAACAAGAGCCAAAGTGAATTATATCCACGACCAACACGATTGTCCAACGGAATGAGTCACGCCCGGGACAGATGGATCTTCGACGAGAGGAACGCAGGTGTTAAGAACAGAGTTAACTTTGGTTTCGCCGCGGAGAGCAGTTAGTGCAGTATTATTTGGGTCATTCGCAGAGGGCATCGGTGTCTTTGCTAAGCAATCGTCACGCGTGAGTCCCTCCCTGCTTATTCCCGATTCAATGAATTTCAAATCGATTAGAAATACGTCTGTTGTCATGAATGAAAGGTTGGACTGCTCGTATACGCAAAAAGGTCTTTTGGAAGGTCCATTGACCTGAAATTTTTTTATTTATATAGTAAGTTCTAATCATAATTTAAAAGCAATATGATGATTTGATATTCAGAAATATAAAATGCATAATTTCCTCAGGTTAATTTAAGAAGTATAAAATATGAGCATATTCAGAGATATAAAGCCATAATTATGCTATACTATAATAATTTAGATTCTCTTAAATCAATAACTTTTGATTGCTTTTTCATAAAATAAAATACTGGCCATATAAATGTTCGTCCCCGAACTAGCTCCGACGTGACTCCTAGGATTTCATTTGGAAATCCCGTGTCTTAGGTCTAATATGATTTTTCAATACCTGAATTGCGCCATTACTATCAAAAATAAATGAAATACTGATATCCAAATTCAAGTTAAATCTCCATTTATACTAATATTTTAGGTAATCCTAGTAAGTAATAAAGTTCAGACCAGGAATCTGATGGTATGAAAATATAAATAGGTGTCACGAAAGAAAAAAAGTTTAGAAAAAATGTTAATTCACCATATATTTTAGTAAGCTATAAAATTCTAGGTCAAAATGCATGATTAAAAAATGTATTTAAAAATATTGGCCTGTTTTTATTTCCTTGATAAATTAGATACATTCAAGATCATCCAAAATGTTGTCATTTGTTTTTCTATCCGGCATATGCAGATCTACACATATTATTGAGCATATAACATCCAGATTTATAATAATTGCATTTTCTGTAGAAATACACTTGAAAAATGTTTCGGGTTGACGTTTTTTTTCAGATTTTTCCTTTCATTGGGGATGCCGCGACATTATAATATATTTTTATATAAAATATATTATTTTTATCCACAAGACTGGAGGTGAAAGTAAAAGGGGGTATCCTGGTAAATCCTTTATACAATTCAATTCGAAAGACGCATCATAAGGACAGAATATATTACATTGCTAATTTGAAGCTTATTTTAGCGCGGTGCAAAGTTGTATTGCAGGTAAGCCATTGGGCATCATATGTGGATAACATTACTATTTTTTTATCTGACATGACCTCTATTACCATTTTAAATTATTTATTCATCTGATTTGCAGGATTATTTCTTATATTACATAAATTTGAACAATATTTCGCTATATATTTTCTAAAGTTATTTTTTAAAGATGATCTATAATTTTTTGAACGTTTAACTTTGACGTTATTTAAGAATTATGTGACCAAAAGCAGTGATATCACCGAAAAATCTCCATCGAAATAAATTATTATCTTCATATGTAAGGTTAATAGGATCTCATTACAAATTTTTATTTATAAATTACTCAGCTTAGTTTTTAGTTGACTCTTATGTGTGCAGAGCTGCTAATTATTGCCTTAGAAGGTAGTTAACTCTACTCTACTCATGGATATTTAAAAAAAGTTCGTCCATTACATTGTTAAAAAAAGATCATGAAGCCGTAAATGTTACATTTCAGGCAAATATTTCTCTTTGATAAAAATAAATCCAAATATCATGACACAAGATATGAAATTTTTATTCGCAAAAAACCGTCGTAAGAAAAATCCATTTTCTGTTAGAGAGTAGGATGTTGTCGTCTTGGCGTCCCTCGGCGTTCTGGAAATGCTTTGTGAATGGTATTCAACTGAAAGGTTTTATAGAGGGCAGAAACTCAATTCATAATTCATTTTTCTGTTCCCAGGATGTTATTAAGGTCATCCGAGAGAATAGACGGGGATATATCTTTTCGAAGATGGATTCGAGAATCACTTAAGCGGAGGTATTAGTTTGAAACGTCGGACTCAGGAGTCGGGGAAAGTTGGGAAGAATGTTCTTGACGTAAAGTAACATATGGACGAATATTTACGACTCCTCTCCTACTTCCGATTATTAACTTAGCTTTTTATACTCCTGGAGACATGAAAAATTCCATCACTGCAGTTTTCGATTAAAACTTTTATTTTAGAAATTTCTCGCGCGTAATTTTTTCTGTTTTTAAATTCTCTCCTAGAATCTCCTAGAGTTTTGTGTGGGATAAGAATTGAATTTGAAGACAGTAGCGTGCGGAATATCTTTGTGGGTTTTTTTCATCGTCAAAGTGATGATGTTGCTCTGTTAGCAGGTTTCCGTAAAGGAGGTTTGTATGTAAAATGGTACCAAATAATGGTGATTTCTTGATAACTTGTGCTATTTGAAATATGTTCCAAAAAAGCTCTTTTTTATAAGAAATTACCTCAGTTTATGGATCACGATTTGTTTTCATATTCCGAAAAAGAATTTTAATGAATTATAAATCTATTTTCTTCGAATAATACGTATGTTCGTACTATGGAAATTTAATATGGGTCAAGTTATCGCAATTATACATAATGACTTTTCAGTAATTGTTTCAGAGTTTTTAAAATTCTTTTCATCTTGATATTAATAAAATAAAACATTTATGTGCACGAGGAAACTGTTACTAAATCCTCACTCAAAATCGTAATCATGTACTGTTTTGAAACTTCTCTAGTCATAATAATTATGATGAATTTAAAGGCTCAATTGAGTCATTAGGGGCTTCTGTAAGCATTTCGCTTGAATACAGGAATAAAAAATATTTTAAAGTGTCTCCACTTACATTATTTATGAAGTAGCGAAGTAAAAATAAATTTCAAATGACTATTTCAATTCACTTTCCGTATAAAAGAATTTTCACCGTTCAGTATCAAAACATTAGTAGGAATATACTGAACGATATCTGGAATGACGAGTTGCCTTCGCGAGGTTTTGGAGAGTTTTTCCTCTCGAATAGAATGAGTTTGAGGCAGAAAAAGTTTTTCCACCCCTTAATTCTGGTTTATTAGTTTTGACGGGCTTGCAACAACACTTGCACTTCAGGGATTAATGATTATAATTGTACCATCGTGACTATTTCATACCGATGACACCTGAAGTAGGTTCCGAACCGTAGCCCCATAGGTTTTAATAATAATTATAACATTGTAGTTAGTGATTACCAAACTAGAGCTAGAGAACACTTTAGACAGCTATTCAACTTTTTTTTAAAGAAACATGGTGGTTTTTGGCAATTATTAGTATTGTAATTTTTATTTCTTAGAGCATGAATGATTGATTGAATTAAATATATAGATGGTAATTATTTGATACCCTTAGAACGTAATGAGTAGGCAACATTACTTCAGTTTGTACCTAACATAGAACTAAATACATTCATTTTTCATAATAGTGATAATACGAGCCATTTCAGGCAACGAGAGAACGTACAGTCCTGGCCAAAATTAACGCAGCACCGGCCGTAAGGATCGCTAGGGAGGTGCTGCGTTAATTTTGGCCAGGAGTGTACAATTTGTAAACAATTAATATTTGATTTCTTTTATAAATTTAAAACTATCTAAATCAATTAATACTTATTTTATAAGTTGAGTACATCTTAGAAATTAAATGTTTTATCCGACACAAAAGAACTTGTGTTTCAGTCAGATTTTAATCCGCAGAATTGTTCCTCCTCATAATTCCTCTTCAATGAAAACAATTGTACCATAAATGTCTATAAAAACAGCTCTGGGAGTAAATTAGGTAATTAACTAGACCCTCAACTCTCTTAAATCCCCAAGATTGAATAGAAAAAATTTCACATGCAGCTAATTGTAAGAACCTTGATGGAAATACGAACGAAACTTCTTAAAAACTTGTGTGCATGCACGAACAATGAGGAGCGTAACCGAATGATATATGCGGGAGCGTAAGAGCGAGAGGAATTTTTATGAATAACGAACGAGAAAATGCACGAATACAAAGATCCATATTTCAATATTACTGGAAAGTTCTTTTCGCATCTCCTGAGAGGGGAAAAGTATTCTCATTTCCTCCCACTCCGCCGTGGGAGATTGCTTAAGCTCGAAATTTCTTCCTTCATAATGACGCGAAGAAAAGAAGTACATCAGCTTCTGATGGGAGGGATGAAAACAAATTTCCTTTGTTATGGAAATTGGCTGTCGTGCACGTGAATTCATGAATTCCGGATGTAATCCTTTTTCAGCTCCCGTCATTGTTGTAGGTTAATAATTCTGCTCGTCTGGCCTCTTAGAAAAGTTTGTCGACCTCCCGAGAACTTCTTCATCATAGCATCTGAAGACTTCAAGTTTTTCGGTTATCTGATAGCTAATTCATTTCGTTATTCAGGGGTATTTCTCTGTATTTTTTGCTATTTTCTCTCGGGATTGGCAAACAGGATCGAGCGTAGTATTAATCTTCTGTAAAAACAGCGATTACAAATTAAGGCGATATATCGGCTTTTAATTAACTCTCGAGCACTCGTTTTTATAATAGTCTTGTCAGTATTGATGTTGGGTGTAGTCGAGGTTTCATATAAGCACCTGTGAAATGCACCTAGGATAAAGGGACACCATCTGTATCAATTAGCTTCCAGTGTGAGTGTCGTTACCACCAAAACCAATCTTCTAATCCGATTACCCTGTTCTACTGATTTTATTTCCCTCGCATAGTCACTTCAAAAATTCCTCTTTCCTTCTAAAACGTCTCGTGCAATTCCCTCCATTTTCTTACCCAATCAGGCCCCTTCCCTTAATCCTCATTACCTTCTCTAGGTTATCCAATTCTCCGTGTAATAGTTTTCCACGGTACTCAATCCGGCAGTAATTGTAGTTACCGTAAGCAACGCTATCTGAGGAAGATCCTCCCTCAGACTCCTCTTGTTCCCATCAGCTAGTACTGATTCCGCTCTCAAAACAAAAAAAAGTGTGCCTCAGGGAAGTGAACTAGGTTCTCCTTTCTAATGCAGTTAAGATGGGTCCGTCCGTAGCCTTAGTTGAGCCAGACGTTCTTGCTTTTATTAGGATGGCAGCCGTAAGAGATTTGAGCGGGAATAAAGGAGGAAGGAAAAGAAAGGACCTACCAAGGGATGCCATGGAAGGATAAGATTGGGGAAGGTTAAAGAGTCTGGCAGAAGAAGAAATAATGAGTACCTTCTAAAGGATCCCAGGTATATCACACCACTTCCCGATTCTTCCCATACCCTTGTTCTTTCACACGTTCAATCCACCCCTCCCACCTTTCCGATTCGAAGAAACCGTCTCAACTTTTTCTACCTTCCCATCCTTTTTCACCGATGAAATATTCAGCATACAATTACTTACCCTGCCATTCTTGTTGTCTTATTTCTACTCGCCCGTTTCTTTCCTCGCGAAGGCACTTTCTTGTAGCCCACGCGCGAACATAAAGTCCTCTTCCCTACTTTCCATCCGTTTTACCGCCTCGGAACAGAATGGGGAATTAACCGCCGCTGCACATGTTATCCGAGTAAAGAAGCCGCGTTGAAGTTTCCGGAGAGGGCTTTATCTCGCTTCGCAATAATTGGAATACATTCCTAAAGCTGTGCGCGAAGTCGTCATGCTGTGTTTAAATCTGGGGTTGCGAATCTGGAGATCTGCTGTTTTGAGGATGTATTTTTAGATTCCCTCGAATGGCGAGAAAATTATTTTTTATGGGGTATCACGAGATTCAGTAATAAACAATTGGAGAGTAATAAAGGAAACGAAGCTCTAATGGATGTAAAAGCTCTCTCTTCTCAATAAAGATTAGTTATATTTCTGCCTTCTCTTTCTGTCTGTAACTGTAGCTGCAAACATGTGCATTAATGGATATGATGATAGATTAAATAGAGAAAATACATAATTTTCAAGGAAACGCCTCTTTGGGAAAAGCATTTTGAAATATATGGACAACTTCTTTTAAGAGGTATAATAAGATTCAGATATATATATTTCGAAATAATTCAAGAAAAGGAGACTGATAGATGAAAAAGCTGTATTTCCTCAATGGAGAATAATTAATTTTCAGCCTTCTCCATCCGTCTATAGTTGTGGTTGCCTTGTGCATTAATTGACATGATGGAAAAAAAGACTTAACAAGAAAAATAGTTTGAGAAAGGTATCACTTTGGAGGAAACAATTCTCGGAAATCTTATGTAATTAAATATAATTGATAAGGATTCCTTTGCGTATAGAACATTTTCCCCTAGCTACTTAACCAAAGAATTTTATTGTCAGTCGTTAAGGATCTGTCATACCCTTAACTTAAACATTCTCTTCTGAGTCCACGGTGATAACCGATTCCTTCAGCTTTTTTCCGGAGTAATCAACGGAATTTAATTAAGACGTTTGCGAATGTAGGAAACTATTGTGCTCAGCTTGACAATGAATTTCAATTAAGTCTTTCCCTTCGCTTTCAAGCCTTTTCTCGATTTCCCGGACGACATTCTGAAACAAACTCTCCAAAAAAGAGATGTTGTTTATTTTCTCGATTTCGTCCAAAAGGAATTCTTTTGTTTGAAAGTTTCCTAACTCACCGTGTTCTTCTCAGGGTTTTGAACGGCATCCTCAGGGAATGGACGTCAAACCATTTTCTTCTACTGTTTTGTGTATGTTATCCCAGGGTGGTTCGAACCTAAAAATAATAGATTTCTTTATTTCGACTCGGGAGAAACTCTTAACCCAAACTCCCGTTGTTTACGTTTAAGTCGATCTTTCTAACGTAGGAGTTGAGTTTCCGACTTTGGCTAGTCAAATAACGAGTGGATGGAAATAAACAAAGCCAGTATATAAAGAAAACAAAAAAGATAATTGATTTCATTCATTTAGAGAAGGCCATTACGTCTTATATGGCAAAGCATAAATTTATTCACAAAATTAGCAATATATTCTGACCTTCGCTAATACGTCTTATATGGCAAAACATAAATTTCTTCACAAAATTAGCAATATATTCTGACCTTCGCTAATTCGTTTATATACATCTCATCTACAATGACAGAGGTATAGTTAGAGTTTTGACTAATAAAGTGAAATAAGACTTTATTATTATAAAAGATGATGCATTGGTTCATAGAAATAGCATTTTGGTGGATGAGTGATATGATCAGACAGTTTTTGGATTGAAAATATCATAAAATCTCGTTTGACACAAATCTTTAATAAAGCTCCATTGATTCTCCATTTTTTACCGCAAGCAGATGTTTATGCTGACTAAAATCTTGAATTCCACCAGGCATTATCAGATTATAAATTATTATATTAATAGAAATACAAAATAGCCTACATGACTGTTTTCTCCAGTATTTTTCTTCTGAATTGGTAACTCTATTTAAGATTTATGTTAAATATATTTCTATAAAATTTATTTGATTGATTTATTTACTGGATAATATGTTGATGC
The DNA here is from genome assembly GCA_947579665.1 of Sympetrum striolatum. NCBI lineage: Eukaryota > Metazoa > Arthropoda > Insecta > Odonata > Libellulidae > Sympetrum > Sympetrum striolatum. The sequence continues at coordinate 72,703,446 of OX388347.1, read as the reverse complement.
TTGTAAATCTGATTGTTCAAGAATTTTGAAACGACGTACAATATAGTACTTGTAGCTTACATTGCTGAACTAACTCCAGCAATTTTAAGAAAAAAATATTTTTTTTTCTCAGTTGACTTACTTAAATAATATCTCTTTGTTAAATGTCGTATACGCGCATCTCTTTTCCTTTCAATGAATATATTCAGCCGATAAATTGCTGCTGCTTTGAAAAGGAGGAAATTGTGATACAAAATTGCCTCTTGTGAAGTTAATTTGAAATCCCTAATTAATACGCCTACAAATTAGAATATCATAGACGACGACGTCATTCGATGCAAAGAGACCGAGTACGGAGGAAGTTCCATTGCGCAATGACTCTCGAAACACTATTCAAGGAATTTTCCCTGTCCTTATTGAGAGAGAAAATGCGGCTGACACAGATTCCCTCCGCAGGCAATTCCGTGCCTTGTACATCAATAAGCAGAACTTTCAATGCATCTTAGGACGCTATTCATTACATCGTCTCCAAAGGCATAGACCTAATATTCGCAGCCAAAAACATCGAGATTAATATCATGAAGCAGCGGCGCAGAGGGATTTTAGACGACGGCAACTTTGGACAAAAGAAAAGGGTATCGAATTCGGAACGATATTACCTTCACGGGGCACCTATGTGTACATCCCGTGCACCGCAATCGCAGTTTCCCGATAACTTTGCCAATAGCACTCCTTTGTGAGCGCTCAAAAGCTCTCATTCCACGCTCGCCCGTCACTCGCTACGAAATCTTCTGACATAACACACGCACGCTGGCTCGAGACGTTGCCTCAACCAAAAGGCCCTTTGCTCGCCGATTTCGCCGAAGAACTAGCTCCACGTCAACGGAAGCCATAACTCCGATAGGCAACGTCGCCGTGTGACACAGCTTCTTCATCGCACAAAGGGACTTTCTCTTCCTATTGGATCCGTTCCGCATTCCGTAGGACATCATCCCTTCGTCTTTTTCCGCCCCTTCCCGCGGCCGATCCCGCCGCCTCCATCCGCTTATCACCGAAAGCGGCGCGATTTTCAGGCGCCATTTTTGAAACTCGCGGAAAAGGGTTGTTCGCGAGGGATGGATCCCCTAATTTGAGAGGTTTTGCTCCTTTGAACACGTCAGAGCGCTGCGGATGTTATAATACGGGGCATGAATGGTGCGCGATGCATTGAATGTAAGCGATTATTTCCTGTTAACGCTATTCATGTGTTGACGTGGTGGAAACCTTCCAAAATACGCTCTCTCCCCTGCGAAGATCCTCATTGTTCATTCGGGCGTACTTACCGTTATTTTGGGTGAATGAATCTTGCTGTATGGTAACGAGGTTATTCAATCCCCCTCGGAATGGCGTATTTCTATGTAGGAAAGGATAATGTAGTATTATGTAGAATAAATGTGTTGTGAAATATTTTATAAGATGATAGAATAATATAAATTTACATAAAATAATATCATTTAAGCATTTTAGTATGCAAATTTACAATATTCCTCATAGCTAACGCATAAAGTCTCAAATATAATGCTACTCCTACTTTGATGGGTCGGTGTCTTATCTAATGCCTTTGTTTGTGAATTTAATCAAAAAGAAAATGGATCCACCAGAGGAATTATTTCAGATAAATTCTCCATTTAAGATTATACTTTGAGTAATATGTTCTTTTTAAGTTGAGTTGATTTATTCCAATTTCAGCCTTTTTCTCTCCGTACTGTTCCTTTTCCAATTAGTATATCTCCGTCCGGTCTCTTTCCATCGGCTTTGCATCACTGAATGAGAATATACTACACAGTATAATACTACATCAATAAAAAATACTCATTTTTTTTACTTCACTAAATAGCTTCCACCTCCTAATAATGTCCATTTCGATTATTTTCATAGAATTTTTACGTATCTGAATGCAAAATATTTGTCATTACCTAATAGTATCTTTATAGTAGTAGTATATTTTTGCACTAATTAATCCAATAGGTTTTGAAGTTCTCTAAAAGTAGATCGAGCTTTTTAATAAAGTCGATTCCTTTTTAATCTTTTGGCTTTTCCCTAAGTTTAAATTAACTAAAATAAATAAACGATTTTTGTAAGATAATCAAAACAAGTATTGGTGTTAATAAACCGAAATGATTTTGTAAGCGATGAAAATACACATGATACTCATGCTTGAATTTTGAGAATAAGTGAAGGATGAAAAGTCTGCCGCAGCCAGGACTCGAACCCGGATCTTCCACTTGCCATAAAGCATCCGCCCGGCAAGTGGAAGATCCGGGTTCGAGTCCTGGTTACGGCAGACTTTTTATCCTTCACTTCTTCTCGAAATGATTTTGGTAAGACAATTAAGACAAGCATTGATGCCAATAAACCGAAATGAAAGTAATCACGGATGGAAGTTCTATCATAAAACCATCATGGAGAGTTCATCGACCGCACATATAAAACGTGCAGAAAACAGAAGAGGGAATTCAACTCGCTTATAATGGAGCGAAACGGTAAATATACAATTAACCGGGAGGATGCATCTCCCGATCAATAAAGCCCTCCCCTGCTTGGGAGGCATCGTTTTGAAATTTTCACCTGCAATCGGCTTCCCGCACCCTCTGCTGCACCCATCTCCATTAAACGCAGCGCGACATCGCGCCGCAGCCAATTCGCGGCATACCATCCTCGGCAGCGGGAGAGTCGGTGGCGGCAGACCTTTTTGACTCCATGTCACCGTGCAGAGACAGATGTAAAGAAAGGGCTTTTTATTCCCTTCGAGTCTGCAAACGAGTTGAAGAGGCAGAGGAGGAGACATGTGATGATGCATTTTAAAGCGCGAGCGTGGAGCGAAAAAATGTATAATTAACGGGAAAGCGAGTGAGAGTCGTGGCGGGATGTGCACAAAGGAATTTCAAAACGGTACTAAGCGAAGAGTAATTAAGGCCTCGGATGTGGAGATAAAGAAAAAATCAACGGCATCTCTCGAGAGGAAAGCGGAAAGATTATGGCGTTCGCAAATATAAGGGAGGGAATTAAAAGGCATGCTTGTGAGAGACTCCTTCATGTTTGTAAGTTCTAATCACGGCAGGATTATTTATTTCTTTGAAGGGAGGATAACTATCAGCTATCCTTTGCCCCACGAAAGCTAATTAAACGTGATTTCATAAAACGGTATTTTCATTCGAAATTGGTTTTGTTTACATTAAATTTATTTTGATTGCCCAAGGCTTACCATATTGCGTTGATGAAATTACTTCTAGCTTTAATGAAGAATTCGATTCAATTGGTGCTTTAGAATAACTCTCAATATTCAAAATCTTTGGAGGAAAACCTTTTATAATGTTGCCACACATTTACTTAGTTATGATTTAAAGAGAATGCTTTATAGTTAATTCGAATTATATTTCAGGAATTGTTTCGATTCGATGAACTCTTTTATTAATTTGTAAATTAAGGGGATTTATTCTTCGGTAATTACAGGTATGTATGAATCCCATTGTGTCCTCTATACAAATTTGTATTATATAATTTCCATGAAATTCACTTGAAACCGATACTTACATCAAACGTGACTTATTAAATATATTGAGAATATAATTTTATAAGGATTTTTCCACATATACCGTCTACAGTCTTTTATTGATATCAATTTTATAAACGATAACGATTCAGGGTTAATTTTGTGGTCCTTATTAACTTGAAAAAAAAATTATGGTAAACAAACTTTTACAAGACCACTAATTAAATTAGTGGTCTAGTAAAAGTTTGTTTACCATGAATTTGTTATCAATTTTATGAATAGCGAATATAATTTGGATTTTAGGGTGATAGACTCGAACAAACGAATGAATTAATTTTATCAGTAAAGAAATTCACGGTATGAATAATATCATAATTAAGAAAATTATTAGATAGTATTGGAAACCAGTGACGAATTTACATATTATGAACACATTAAACAGTCCCAATCATTATTCATCAATATATTCACAAAATCAATTGAATGGTGGCATGCAGTTTAGTTATGTTTACAGATATTGAAGACGGTAAAAGGAATGAGGCAAGTCATCACCTAAAAATGAGATTATGATATTTTGAAATCAATAGCAAGGAAAGAGAACTAAATTTGCTATACTAACCGTAAATACGTACTCTATTAATCGTAAATATTTTGAAATAATAAGCTTGGAAGGTAAAGTAGCTCCTTTTGTTTCATAGCGAATTATTAATGCTAGCAATCAATGTATCCAGGAAACAGAACATTTAGAAGAGAAGAGTATTGAGCAAAGGGAAATTTGAAAACATTTCCGTTCCTTCTCTATTTATGACTTTTCATTCAGCATAGTACTACATTTCCGTTTTGTTAGAGTTTGATGAGTTATTTCCTCTTATAGAGATACTCCAAGCAGAAACACACTGGTGGAAAGTTAATTAAGGATATCGGACGGTCTTGTTAAAGCACTCTCTTAAGTAAATACATTACGCATCGGAATTATTAGAAAAGGAAACACGCGAGAGCTTTCAAGGAAGAGAGAATGAAGCTGTTATGACTAATAGATGTTATTATGGGAACTCCAAAATTTCTGCGAAATTTTCAGAACGAAGTTCGACTTCATCATCGCAGAAAACATTTCCATTTACCGGACGAGGACAATGGCTTTGTGACCTGAATAAATTCCACGGTTATTGTCCTGTAGCCATTCTAGAGATGCAAATATTGCGTTCCACACGTATTCAATCAGCCATATAAAATTTTTGATTTGCATGATAGAGGAAAGTATTCTTTTATTTGGTGGTGCTCGTATCTATTCGAACATTCCCCTTAGCGCTTGGATGTAAAAGCCAGGATAGTTGATGGTTATAGGATCAATCCGGTCATTTCGATATTTGGATAGAATATGTTTTATATTTACGCAAAATGTGGCGCTATTATGTTAGAATAAAGTTATTCATAAAAATGATAAAAATAACTGTAGAGTCAATGCTTGAAAATAATATATATTTTAAGCAATGAAATGAAAGGCTACGTAGGATTTTTAACCATAAATTTTAAAAGCGTTTGTACACACATCTGGATTGGCTTTTCAGATATCTAACAGAATGGCGCAATATCATATAATATGGCGAATCCTTTTCCTACTTTACTGGGATATCGTTTTGTCTTATTTCACTCCTACCTTTTGATATTTTTTCGAATTCATCTCAAAGTTATGAATTTAATTTAACATGCAACTATTATATATTCTGGAACTGTAAATGTAGGGATTAATCTCTTTGTCGCAATAGAATGAATGTAAACCACGATTGTTCAAACAAAGTTTTTATCGCAGACATTACTTTAGGCGTTTCAAACTGAAATCATTTATCATCGAGCATATGTATAAATATGCATACCCTATTATGTGTGTATTATCTGTACCAACATAATTTCGACTTATAGGACAATGTTACACAAAAAATGCTTGCAGTTACTACTGTGTATCTTTTTATTGTGTTCATGAACTTCCTACGGGAGGTTTTTGGAAGTTTTCCCTTACCGTCTTTGGACGAATTTCAAAAATATTACTATCTTAGATATTATATTTTTATCCACTATAGTGTTTCCTCCTTGATAGAAGGTCAAACAGAATAATATAAGTAAATAAAGAGTGAATAGTAATATAGTAATAAAGTAAGTTTAATTAATCGATACGAATTGAAAGAAAAAAAATTAAAAATACCTATTTTTTAGTTGTGTAAGTTTAGCTTCATTTATCGCCACATGTGCTCAAGTATAAACTTGAAGATATATTTTTTGTTCAAAGAAAAGTAGATGTAAAAATGTACAAGTCCGTCTATATCTTTACTTTTTATTGACTGTTAATATATCCTTCAATCTTAAAGGAAAATATTTCATTGGTTACGGATAGATAGTTGGTAATAATAGTTAAAGAAAGTTGTGCTCAATAAATGTAATAATCATTAACAAATCAACAATCTGAGGACTTGAGCCAACGATTTGATAAAAGTGATCGATTCTAAATATTGATGTCGTCACCGTGAGCATCCATGTCTCTTTTCAATCTCATTTAAACTACTTCTCACCTGTCCCACCCAATTACACAATCACAAGTTATGAAACATGCAAGGCGCTTCTCTTTCACTTCATACATAAGGCATGGCATTCTTCCCCTCGAGCGGCACTTAATAACCCGACTCCTTTTCCTCTCGGAAAAAGGAAGATTAATATCCCCGGACTTAATCGAGGAACGGGAGAGATCAGGCGAAGATCCCGCGACAATTCTCTTCATCCCGCATTCAGACCCAATATCGCCCCCATGTTCCACTGCCCCCATAACACGAGCCTCCCTCTACCTTTCCGAACCATTCCTCAAGTTGATTTAAACCACTCACTTCAGTTGCCGCCTGAGTTGGTACACAGCCAAGGTCTATAGGGTGAGATGGGCTTTCGCAAGGCGTGGGGCTGCATGACATGGGAGGCCTATGGTGTGGGTGGAACGCTTTTGCATTGGCAAACGCGTTCGGGTGGGGGAGGAAGAGAATGGAAAAGTTTTTTCAAGCAAACAGTTTTGTACGTGGCTCTCCTCCGCTCCCGGTTTTCCATTCGCGTTACCAACTTTTCGCTTTTGCTTCTATTTTTCATCTTATCCTCTTTTATGCTCTGGTATCGCCGTGTTCTCATCGTGCTGCTCCTTTGTTTGTTATGCTTATCTTATATCGGGAAACTCCTGAGAACATGTAGCACGAACTTTTTCGCGTGGTTCCCGCTAATGCAGTGATGAAAGACGCCCGCAGTATGAAAGAATTTAGGCCCTCAACTCCCGTTTCGAAAACTTGGATCTCGTAAAGATGTGGAAACTCAATACTATGGTAAACCATCGTAATTAAACACTTCGTAAGTGTTTAAATACATGGTTTATACTGAATTCCACGAAGTGAGGATAGAACATATTAATTATACTATGATATTCTGATGTTAACATAACATGCATTTGCATCATTGGTAAAACAGGAATTACTTATATATTTTTTTATGATGAAAAAGCCCCACTCGTCTTATACTCGAGTGAGGGTCCCATTTACCTGTTCTTCGGTGAAAAAGTCTGTCTTAACCGGAAACCGGCTTGTAAATTCCTAACTTGTTCAATCAACAATTCATTTAACATTTTACATATTTATTCCTCAATTGCTATATCTTTATTGGTATCAATTTTATTTTGAAATTTAACAGTAGCTTTGGTATTTTGAGTTAATCAGTGCTACCAATATTATTTGATAAAATTAGATTCCTCGGATTATATTCAGGTTGGCGTATACTCAAAACGGTGGTTCTCGTTAGCATGCGGGAGTGACTTTTATTCTTTCATCTATGAAATACTTGTGTTTGACTCTAAAACATGTGGGCAAGTATTATTTGTTTGCAACAATTTGGAAAAAAGATGGAATGATTTATTTCACAAATATTCCCTAATAAAATATACAGTAAAACATTTTAAAATTATCAATAACTGCCTGCTTTGTTTTCTAGATTGGATAATACCATTATCTATTTATCTTTATTGCATTTCGTTTAATAATTCTGCAGCTTTCTTGGAAAGTTAGTCTAACTTAGTATTATGTTTAACCATTCTTCTTTAGTTCTGATGATACTGTGAGAATGTAAACATTTTGCATTCTTCGTCTCTCTTTTCATATACTAGACGATATAAGGAGATAAATTTACACCTTTAGGAGCAAGGAGATATTTTATTACCCTTTCTCCTCTCATGCTGCATTTTTTGCCTCCAATTTCTTTCGGAATTCATTCATTAAATTCCCTGTTTTCATCTTTGGAATTTTTTCGCTATAGAAAAATAAAATTTACTTCGTATCATCGCTCGAGTGATTAAATAGAAGGGAAAGTCTAATATTAGTTATGATTCGAGAGTGATGTAAGCTGTAAATAGTTTTCTAAATTAAAGGTATTGCTAAAAATTACGTTACTTCATCTATTGATAGATAAATGACGATTTTAATTAGAGCGGTTATTCACTCAACCGAAAGATAAAACACCAATTAGAAGCGTTCTGTTACGTCCCCTACTGATGGATACTATTCCACTAGCTTAGCACTAGTAAATAGTGAAGGACAAAATATAGAATGTGTGCGAGCAAGTGGAATGACATAACGAACGTAACACCCAATAGTGGGAGATCTAATCTTTAAAGCTGAAATTGTATTGGAAGCGACACCTGAACAAAAAAGATGCACATTCTCGTAAATCAGCAGAGTGAGGCCTCGTTGTCTAGGATTAATTTGAGCCAAATTTTATGATGAAGAGCACCGCGCGAGTTTTGCAAGCCTCTCAAATATGCACTTCCATTCCATTGTTATTTATTAATGTAGTTAAGGCATTCGAAGCCTTCGCAATCAAATTCAGTTCCGGGAATATTTTCAAAAAATCCTTCAATGCTAGGATCCCGGGAATATTCAGGACGGGAGATACTTTTAATAGTTAGAATGCCAAGGTTCCGTTGATTTTCTCATATTTTTTCTGTCGGATATTCAATTTGAAAGGAATTTGGAGCATAATCCGAATTTAAAAGAGATATCTTACAGTAGGACGGCGAATATCGATTATATGTGATACTAAAACCCTGTTTTTATGATGCTCCCTCAGTCGAAGAGGGCGTGGAAAGTTTAAGAGCAAGAAAGAGTAAATTCTAAAATTTATCAAAGGATAACTCTAAAGTTCTTATTCTTTTAAGCTTTAAGTTGACATATATTATAGGTGGCATTAGTATCGCAGAAAAATATAAGAATTCTATTTAAAGAAGGTAGGAGATTATATTCATAAATTGAGAGTCTAACAAGAAGAATATTTCTTTTCGTGAGATTCTCTTTAGTAATTCAAAATATTTCCACTTAGTACTTCCACAATCAATCGTATTCTTTTTAGTAATCATCAAAACTTATAGAGATGTAGATTGCTGAAATAGATGAGTGTGAAAGCATATTAGGTTTAACAAGGTTTAACTCAGATCTCCATCTTTATTTTAAATGAGCTAAACTTGCTGTCTGTGGACCTCGTTCCATTGGCTTATGTTTGCAGCTGCCAATTGAATGTAAAATTAGTACTTCACTCTCACAATTTAAAATTAAAAGAAATGTAAAAACTTTCTTCACATGAAAATGTTTTATTTTATTAATGATTATTTGAATGAATCTTTTATACGATTTAACAATAATTTATATCTTTGACGCGGCTATATATACTCTGTATGTCTTAAGCTCAATAAAAATTATTATTTTTATCATTATTATTACATTTAAATTCATAGTATTCCGGAAGTAAGTGATTAGTTTATGCTTAATCTAAATTATGTCACAGTGTCTAAGATATGTATTTAAAAATTTTTTATAGTCTCAATTTAGATCTCATAAGCTTGGAAAGTTTAACTCTTTCAATCTCCTTTTCGCGTAATACACACTAACATTTATAGCGTTCGTCGGAGTCGTTCTCTCATAATTGAATCTCATACCAAAAGATGCTCTCAGTCGACCTTAATAACAAATGGTTTGCGAGAGAACTACACAGCGTTTTTCCAAACAATATTGGCTTAATCCTATAGAGGAGAATATCCTTCACGTCAGTAAAACCGTTGCATTTTACTGCTTTCTGAGTAACGCTGCAGCCAGCAACGTCTTAGAGCGGTGTTTACCGCCTATATTCCGGAGTACTGCTGAACATAACAGCTTTAGGACGGAGCGGATCCTTCCGGTTTCGCTCGTGGCACAAAAAGAAAACTGATAAACGTGATAGAGATATAGAGAGACTGCGCCTGCAGAAGCTTTATTTTTTCCTCGTGGTTCCGAAATCCGATTTACTCCATGTTTAGACCCGCAAGAAAGTTCTTCAGTGGAGATATTGCACAGTAAATGTAGTAGAGAAATAGTTTTCCATTGAATTCAATTTCCGCGTAGAATATTTTACTTCAGCAGGAATGCAGATGAAATTACATTGAATGTGTTTCTGCTACGAGTAATCGTATTCTTGCATTTTTTCCCCAAAAGAATTATTAAAGGAAGGGCGCAGATTACCCATATCTATTAACAGTACCCATACCTGTACCCATATAGATTCCCATACCTGTACCCATATGAGATATTTATATGTAATTACGTGGTTAGGAAGGAGTGAATTATCAAAGTTCGCTACCAAATTTTGATTTAAAATGTCACTACTGGAAATGAGATGCGAGCTTTGCTACTCTTTGTTTTTCAATTAAGTTCGCAGTGTTACTGCACCATTAAACCCGGTTCGCAGTTAGTGGAATCTAACAACTTTATTTCTCTTTTCTATGATCGAAGAATTCTAGAAAAACTATCCATCAGCTGTGACTTCAACTATCTGCAATAAAATTATTAATCGGTTATAAATTATTTTTATAAAGAAGCCTTAAGATCAGCCGTTTTTATGTTCTCACAAATCAGAGGAAACTAATGTATTCTTATTACCGAAAACTTAATTTTTTTGGCAATGATATAACTTTTTATTAAGTGAATACATTTTAAAATACTTTTTATGATTAACCTTCTAACAAAAATATAAATTTCACTCTATAATCAACAAGTAAGAGTAATGATAAACAGATTGCACATAGAATTTTAAAATTACACAATACTTAAATACAATTTAAGAAAAAAAAATAACCATTGTAGGTCCTGCTAAGCCGAAATGGCATGTCAGCGGATGCCTTTTAAACAAAGAAGTAATAATTAACAAAGATATTAAAAGCATACATGTCAAAACAATGTAAACAAAACAACCCCCCTGCTACCTCGTTCGATCCGATAATGACCGTAAGTTAAGAGAAATAGATGCTAGGACGAATCGTTTTAAAAATTCATTCTTTCCGCGAACGATACGCGACAATAACCGAATAAGGAAGTAGTTTAGATTCAACTGGTGTTTACACCCCCTGCCACATGCCGAAAGGCAGCTTGTAGGGTATTAATGTAGATATAGATGTAGATGTAGATGAATGTAATATTAATTGAAAAAAACTACATTTACCTATCTTTGAATGACTCATTTATCAACTGTATTTACATAATATTAATATTCAAATATTTTACAGCAGTAAGCCGAGTAATAGTGATAATCAAGACGATTCTTTATTATTATTTAACAAGCCACCTATTTGAAAGTTGGTTTTGTTCAGAGAAAGCAGAAATCGTAGCGAGCGTAAGCTAAGGAGATTATTAAGGAAAGATAAGTGACACGGTAAAGTCAGATACGAATATGAATGAATGCGAATTTTATCTGTAAGTTAGTGATCGCAATTTTGAAATTAGTAGCAATAAAACTATGTTTCATGATTTAAGTTAAATATTTAAGCACATAAGATGTAATAAACTTTACTTTATTGTAAGTCAAGTTTATTTTATCTCATATATTGAAGTTGAAGTTCCACCAATTGAGGGCTGATATGATTAAAAATAGTTAAGTTTTAAATTCGCTCAGCTGTAGGACAAATAAATCCTTCTGCACAAATATACAAGGATGATCTTTTCAAGGATGCTTTTTTCTCTTGAAACAGCGGAAAAGTTCTTTTATTCTCTCTTCGAACATATGTAAGAAAAATAATTTGCACTGTTTAATCTACTTTGCGTCTTGCTGAAAAATAGTAATTGAAGAATTTTCAGTAAATTAAATTTATAACCAGAGTCAGCGTCACCATTGAAAGAATCTGTCAAAATTATTTGCTTAAATTATCGTTCATTTACTTGACTCATTTAACTCATTACCGTGTAATTGTCATTTGGTGGTTTACTGAACCCGTAAAGAAATCGAGCAAATTGGTAATTGAAGCATTTAAAGTAATTATTCTAAAGGTTGTAAGTGAAAACTTGCGACATTATTGACATATAAAACTCTCGAGTTAGCAGCATCGTTGAAAAAAGAAAGAAAGTCTTATGATTTATTGCAACATCTTTAGACGTCTGTAACTCATGAATTGCTATCGTAAATTGCTAATTCTTGTGCATAAAAAATCATCCATTTTCTATACAGATTTTTCTATAAATTTATCTCTCTGTGAATGAGAGTAAAGTTGATTTGCGCCACTCTCTTTGATTGATTGAAGCCACTCTCTTTAAATGTAAATGTCGTTAGAAGAAGGAGTTTTAGAGGATAAACCGATAACAACTGACTGAAATCTCCTATATAAACGGACAAAAATTATCTTTAATGTGTTTTCATTGTTTGATTTTAGCCAAGCAAATACTTGGCCAGAAATTGCCTTCAATATGTTCTGTTTGGAAGATGTTATAAATCCCAAATCCTCTCTCGCCTTCTTCATTTATGCATATCAATTTCTTAGGCATATAAAGCTATATCCTGGGAATTTCCTACCTTAAAGAAGACAGGAATGTATCAAGAAGGGAGCAGAAAAAGCGAGCGCCAACTACAAGGCCAACATGAATCTCCGAAAATGGAATTACAAATCTCATCCCGGAAAAGGGCCATAATCACTTTAACCGACACACGATTCCGCGTTAAGGGATATCTTTTCGGAATATAAATAAGAAAAGCTCGAGTTCCCCTTCAGGAAAGGGACCGGAGAGGCAGGAAAGAAAGTTGGAAGGGTGCATTGTGTATCTGGAGATGATAAAGGGTTCGAGGGAGAAGGAGGACTGTGATGAAGATTGTGGCAAAGAGTGCGGAAGGAGAAAATGGATTTTCGTAGAAGCAGGTGTCGACGGGGAAATGCCGTAATCCGAATCTCTTTCCCATGCTCTCCGTGACAATTCCGAGTCTTTTTCCAGTCTTGGCTCGAAAAAAGGGTTTTCTTCGGAATGGAGAAGATGAGGACGCTTTATAAATAGGAATTTGAAGGAAAGGATCGGACATGGGGCAAGAGGAGGGGGACCACAGAGAAGGAATTCCTTTCTAACGGAATTTTTTTCTCTTCTTTGTGTCCTGCTTGTCTCCTTTCTTCTCAGCCTCTTTTGGGAGATGAACCCTGAAATCCAGTGTGTGATTATTGAAGGGTTCTTCTATCAGGAGAATAGAAAATTTTCCATAAATATAACTGTGACCTTATTTTGGGACTTAACTTTTCTGAGATCTTTTTTCCGTTCCGCCGATATTAAACTTTCCGGCGCTCTTTAATGTTAAGAATAAGGTTGCAATAAAATTTCCAAAGCTATAAAGTTGGGAGTTGGAAATAATCTAAACGTATAAAGTTTTGATCTCTATCTTCTGTGAAGACAGCTCTTTAACAATGAGCATGATCAAGATCGATTATCTTTTCAAATCAACTCGTAAATGTAACGTAGTAGTCGTAGAATAAAGATGCAAGTTGGTGAATTATTAAAATTGCAACGAAAATCAAAATTTAGTATGAAAATTATTTTTCGACTAATTGTAAGTAAAATCGTTTGAGGAAAAGTCTGTATGTTGCATATCAGACAATATGGTAACCTAGCTCATATTTAGTAAACAATTTTTGTTGTAATGGTTTGAGTAGATCCATCATGAACTAATGTCTTGGTGAGGTGCATAGGTCCTATCATATATTGACTAGTGAAATATCATTCATTTTTCTATTGGTATATAAGTGATAAAAACCTGATTTCCATTTGTGATTTTCTGCCTTGTTCATGGCAATGATAATGTGAAATCTAGTTTGGTATGAGTGATGCTGAATAATTGTATTGATGAAGGTCTCCCGTTATAGAATGCTACGAAAAGTGCTACTCTTAGAGCTACAGTTTCATTTAGAGGATTCAGGTTCAGTGGGGGAAGCAAAGACAAAATACCGCACTCCTCATCTTGCCTAGTAAGCCTCATTCCCCTGACAAACTCTTAGTAACTAATGTTGGAGGGGATTTAGTCCAAGCTGGCTTTTGGAAAAAGTACATAATCCACAAGAATATTATGTAAGTATTCTACTTTACAATCGGTGCCGGATGGATAGGGTTTCAGGAAAGAAAACTTAAAGGTAACGTAATGAGGTAAAAAAGTTTTATTTATTCTAAATTAAATTCATTCTTTGTATATTTCTTCAGTGCTGGGCACATATTTAAAAATTAAATGCCCAATTTTTTTCGGAGACATGGAAGTAGTATGACTCAGTTTGTAGGTCACCGTGTTCTACGAAATTGCGGATGCAGAAGATATTCGTGAGGCATGCGCGGTAACATCTTCGTAGGGTGGAATTACTATATCGGAATGTGTCATTAAATGCCGAATTCTTAAGTACATTTTTCTTGGGCGCGGAGTAAAGATAGCGACGCGGCGAAAAACGCGCGGTCGCGTTAATTAAAAAGAATGCGCCGCGTCCTCGGAGCACATTCGCCGCTGGAAAATGCACGCCGCAGCTTCCCCCGCCGCCTTTCATCTAAGCAATAAAAGTACGAAATTTCGCCGCTTCCTCCAGCGGAGGAATCAAAGCAACGAGTACGCTGAATACTGTTAGGGCTGCGTGTTCGAGGGCCTTGATTTAATACAAGGGTGTATCTCGCCTTAGGTAAGCCGACACGTACTTCCTTCACGGAACGAAGCCATGAAAAAATATATGGGGTAAGGAGAGGTGGGATGTGAAAAGAGCCCGGGATAAGTTCCTCGAGATTGGAGAAAGATGCAGGAGAAAGGGTGGAGAGATTTTTTAGGGGTCTCTCTCGAAGCACGTTCAAAGGAAAAGATGATGACTGCGGACAAGAGAGATTTTTTCCCGGCGAAGGGATAATAGGGGAGGGCTCGATAACAAGGATGATTATGAGAAGGGATAGAGATAAGGGCTGATGTAAGGAGATGGGAAGAGAGATACTTGCGACGCCGTGGAGGGAAACTTCTTAAGGTTACCCGAGCCTTTGATAGTTGTCGTAAAATTGGTCGGAGGAGGATATCCCGGAGGAAAAATGATCCCTCGGAAAGGAGGCCGAGAAAAGTGGTATAGGAAGGGCATTAAAATTGGGTTCCATGGCGAGAGAGGGACTGGATAGAGGAGAAGGAGAAATAGCGTTGAAAAAAAGGGATAAATCTGCATTTCCGGGTTTTATGTATTTTTTTGCACGGTTCCCCCGTTTCGCACCTCGTGGTCGGATATAAGTTTCCCGTTGCATCCTGTTTTTTTTCATAAATCCTTTGCTTAAGTCCCAAAGGAGTCCGGGGTATAAAGTGCGGTGGTTTTTTCAACGGACTTTGCTCGAATAATCGGAGTGAGTAGCAAGCATTCGGGATGTAAAGCGCGGATTTGCGTTTCTAGGGACGGGCGTTCCTTTTTTCGGGCTCTTCTCCGAAACGGAAGGTTTATGAGAAGCCCGGGTTTGTATGTCCTCCTAAAACAGTGCTGTGGAGTGTTCCGCAATCAGGTTCCTCACTGGAGCCGGAGTCCATTAAAATTCTAAAGGGTTATAAAATTCATTAACAGAAATTAAAAATGGAGTTAGTTGCATTATTCTTCGGATTTAATTAGAAATGTATGGAGAGGAGTTTCCGTGTCTGAGAAAAGTTATGAATTTATAAGCATAATGTATGTGTTTGTTCTAGAGATATTACGCGTAGAATATTAACAAATAGTTTAAAATATTATATCATAATTTTAATCCATCCTTCCTGGTTTTCTAGAGGCATAAAATATAATTGAAATATTCATGGATTTCATGATAGGTAACCAAAGACGAAGTAGAGATGCTTTATATCTGAATTGTAGGAAATTATACTTCTTGTACCCAGCAAAGCACCTTCTCGAGGTCTAACTCATGCATTTTCAATTGCTAAAATTAGCATGTCAATCTGTTTCTGCTATTATGACAAATTATTTGCTGGGTCTAAGGGGGCTTGCTCATTGCTTTTAATCTTCAGAATTTTTGAATTAATTTTTATTCATCCATTATTCGTAGAATTAGTTTCAAGTTATCTCTGAATCAAATTCTTTCATCTACTACCATATTTAAATTTAGTTTTCTATCTGTAGATTTCACAGCTTTTTCACACCTTCTTTTGAGGGTGTTTTCCTGCAGTGGAAATTTTTTCCTGTGCTCTTAGCTTAGGTTTTTAAACCCACATAGTAGTTTTTTTCTCTGTACTTTTGCAATCTATCTATTTCTTTCTGTTCCAACATGACAAAAGGTTAGGTGTAAGAAGAGACTTGATAGTCTCAATCTCGCCCTGAATAAAGTTCTTTATTATTAATATTATCAAAGTTGTATTAATCACTTAGTGTTTAGTTGAGGGTCAACTTACCTTAATAGGCTTACTTTGATTTAAATTCACAGTTTGACCGATTTTCATTATTTCGTCAATGAAGAAAATTTTGGTCTACATCATAATAACAATTAGTTTTAAATAAAGTTTGAAATATCAGATGAAGTTGTAAATGCAACGAAATGACATCATATGTAATTAAGTAAGGACAATTTCTATTAGTGACAAATTTGTGGAATTGAAAAATTAGGAACAAGTCTAATTTATTCGTCTATTTAGAAACATTAAGTTCGATCTCATTTGTAGATTTTTAGATGTTAGGAACATCAAAGGAACTTCCATCGCCCTACTTCGTAAATTTAAAACATGTCAGGTTATATAATTACTCTCCATTGCGTGTCACAATTGCACGTAAACTACGGTGCGAAGAATTGGTTTTAATACCATTACTCTGCGAAATATTTGCCCATTACCGTCCAGTTTTATCAGATTTTAATGTTAAGGACTATAAATAATATTGAAAAAAGTAGGATTGTGAGTTTTTGGAAACAAATTCAAAATATTATTGATGGAAAAGGGATTAAATTCTCACGGAGCGTTGCGCAAACTAGGGTAATTTGTAAACACTGCTCAGTGTAAAGTTCGAGATATGCATTTGCAGCTCCTGTTTTCTGCTTTCAAAGCCGGATGAACTTTTGGACGGAACTTTGCCTGTAATAATTTGCTAATCATCTCCATTTACTCATTAAGCTCTGCCGAATAGAGCTCTCTATTTCGACAAACATGCAGAAAACTTTAATTAAAATTATAGTCTGGCATAATAGCGGAAGCTTTACAATTTCAAAAGTCATTCTACGTAGGATTATATACATAGATTAAGCAAGAGCGGAGTAATATCAGTGTTTTGTAATATGTGTATAGAGATGTGATTCGTATTAATGGTTTGGATTATACAAAATGAGAGTGGCAATAGAGTATACAGTGGCATAATTGAATGACAAGCTTAAAATAATTATAGAATGTTTCAAAACTAATATCAGTATTAGTATATGCCAATTTGTCTATCGAAGGTTTTAAATAGATGAGATTTTCACTTTTAAAATATGGAATTACATTTTTATGTTAATATTTACACTTTTATATTAATTTTATTTTTAGATTTTTACGTTGATTCCTAAATTAGTGTTCTTAACTTGATAAATCTCTAAGGCACTTAATTTTTTATATTTACCACTGTGCCATTAATTATAATAACATTTAGATAATTTTGCGAATAGAATTAGCGAGTTCTCCCTGTGGTCTTAACTTAATTTGATCAGGGATAAAACTCGTGTCATATTCATGACATGTAAACAAAATATTTTTTAATTACTCTGAAAGTGAGATCATTAAACCAACTTAAATCTTAATTTCAGAGCATCATATTGTTAAGTAATATATTAATTTTATCAGGATCTATGAAGTCCTTCCTTAAAAGGGAATTTACGGTTCTTACTACAGTATATTTTTCTCGCAATATTCATGTCAATACATGTGATTAGTGTGAGTAAATATTGCAATTTATTGATTAAATAACTTCATTACCTTTTAGTCCATACATTACTCCAAATAGTTTAAATTTTTAGGAAGCACAGAATTGTCAAGTTAATTCCGTTAATAATTTAATTGTGGTGAAAAGGCAGGCAATCCCTCAATTCTGCATCACTTAAATCATGATTTATATAATGATCCTGTACGATCTTTTCTACAAGACATTTTAATAATCAGCTGATTCAGAGGGAAAATAATCAGTCAGTGTTAGATCTAAATTAGAAATTAACATATATTTACCGTCATTGCTTTTAATTGGCGTTTCTGCTACAGGATAACATTCTTTATATTCTTGAGTATTGGGTATGAATCTATTTCTCTCATATTTTAATCGAACTAAGTCTTTAATAAGATGGTAGAAATATATTTTCAACTAATACTATCAATACCAAATCATCTTTTTTTATGTGTATGAGAGAACTCCACAGAGAGTTCTCGTTCCAATTGGCCTGAAGCCAGCAACCAAGAATGTTTATACGAGTTTGCCAAGTCTCCATATAAGAAGTAAAGAAACCATTCTTTGGTCACGGATTTGGAATCCTTCTCCTGCTCACAAAATATTGCATCATCTATTATCATCATCATCTACTTCTGAATACTACAATAGATAAGCTGGGCCATCGACTAATTTGGGATTCTTAATAAAAGACTTCTTTGAATTCTAAAAACGTAATAATCCATTTAGCAACGTTTCTCGTGTAGTATTAATTTTTCCTACTGAGTAGTTAAAATTACAATTTATCTTTGAAATGTATTCATCTTTAAATAAATTAAATTTACTTATGATAAAAGCTGTCAGATTTAGGCAGAATTTCATATTTATGAAATTATTCATTTATTATTATTATTATTGATAGAAGTATCCTCAGACGGGTTTATTCGATCGTGGAAAGTCATTTAGACGATTCTAAACTACGAAATTATTTCATCTCAATTTTTTTCCTTATAATACACTTGTGATTAGTAGAATATATGACTTTGGAGTTCTTTAAATTTCATGATGGAGCAATGATGACTCGGTAAAACAATTATTATTAATCACATCCATTTACGTGAAGTCACAATTCAATCTAAGTTTTCACAATTGGAGATACATTTGCCCCTCTTTCACCAGAGAATATAATTGGCTAGAATTAAATATCTAATTTCACGCTCTTATTTATTTTTGAAAGAGGAAACTAAAAAAAATAGGATATTTCTGGGTCCTTGAATGCCTGGGGTCCAGACAGAAGGCCATATATTTCAAGGCCTAGTTACTCCTGAATTCTTCCCCGCTCCGCTAAAATGGCCATTCAATGCCAATTGGATTAAAGGTCATCATTATTCATGAATCTAGATTGATGGACGCAAATATATCGCCATTTTCGATCGGCCTAGCGCAGGAGTGGATCTCGGATGATTTAATCCCGCTAAAAACCTCCCAAAGGGACTAATCTCATCTCCCTCTCATTTGCTCCTCATTTGGCCGCGTCTATCGGATCTCTCCATCCATTGCCGTCACCAACTATCCAATCCAATTGATTCCAAACGCACCCGATTCCTCCGTGTAGTTCAGACGTTGGAGCAACATCGCCCCGTCGACTACGCTCATGCCGGATTCACTAGTAACCCAACGACCTGCAGTGACCCCCCAAGGTTCGCTTTGCAACCCCTTCAGGCTCTTATCCCTATTGCCATAGCTCCCTTTAATACTTGGTGAGTGCCTGGCGTGAGTCCAGTGGCAGCCTTGGTTGCGATGGCTCGCGGTTGATGCTTCAACGGAAGTGGTCTCCACGTGACAAAATGTCCTCCACGTCGCGCGTGCACGCCCTCTGCCTTCACTGCAGACTTTCTGCTCGTTTTAGAATTCTGCATCCTGTTTCTGAATGCCAAAGCTCACTCAAGTTTGTTTTGCGTCATTTAAACCTCATCTATTTAGAATAGGTTGACATTAACGATATTTATTCATCTTCTGTATTTTGAGCCACTGCTTAGATCAATATCACGCTCTATTTAGTTTAATGTGGTGAGGACAATTTCCAAATTAATATTGCCTCTAATGGAGTCGAAACAAGTAACTGTTTTCTTTGGCATCCATCCGGTCCTAAGCATTCGAAATTACTTTCTGGTGCACAAATATTGGCTTATAATTATTACACAAGATTATTTCTTTAATTCATGTCTATTATTTGGAATATACTTTTACTCTGTGGTTACGAAAACGAGATTTACACTTCAGTTTTTAATATGAAAGTCAACAGAATTACGAACTTAATTGAATTAATGAATTTTATTTTGAGTATCATAAAGAATGTTTTACCGTAAGAGAAGTGCTTTTAAATAAAATTGAAATTGAAATATATTTAATGTACGGAGTAAGTTAATTAATGTGTGTCGGTTAATCTTAATTTGATACGAACATCAACTATTCAAACAGAGAAATATATTTATTAAAGCGGAAACTCTTATATTTATCTTTGAAGTTTACCTAAAGTAGTACCATTCCCTTTCAAATTTGAGTGTTTTCCCTAGAGTAACATAAGTCTAATTGTAAAGTTCAGTACTAAACATATATCATATATCACTGAAATTATCTGATTTTTTAGCTGCATTAATACGTTAATTCTAGTTTATTCCTTAAAATTGGATTTCAAGTTTTTCCTCTTTGCTGAAAGTCGAAGATTTTATCTGTAGCCTTTAACGTAAATGTAATGAGTATTTATAAAAATATTTTGCATTTAAGTATTAATAATAATAATAATAATAAATGGACTTTATTCGGGCGAGATTGAGACTAGAAAGTCTCTTCTAACATCCATCAACTTAACAACCAACCCATCGTCTCATGCGAAACAGAAAGAAAGAGATAGTTTGCAAAAGTACACGAAGAAAACTAGTATGTGGATTTTTAAAATACCTAAGCTGAGGGCTCAGGAAAAAAAATTCCACTGCAGGAAAACACTCACAGGAAGGGGAGTGTGAAAAACCTGCGAAATCTACAATAGAAAATTATATTATTGATGAAGGAGAAAGAAAAGGGTTATGATAGACAGGCAGTATCGAGACTAGCCCTAAAATAAAAATCAGCAAGTGTTCAGTAAAACAAAATTTTTCTCCCCGACTTATCGGTTAGCATTGACAATACGTTGGAATAACAAAATTTGTCATTCTATAAACCTCCATATAGAAAGAAAAGAATTTTTAGTTTGACATTCGCTCAATTTTCCCGAATACCCTATTTACTTACTATATTATACCTCTTAAGAAATCCAATAAACATTTTTCCTCGAAAATTTACGATATTTACCATTTTTAAATAATTCTCGTTTACCTAATAGTCTCTATTATCCGGAGTCAGAATAAAGAAAATATGACAGAAATATTAAACTTGCCGTGGAGGATGAACACCTGCAGTTCACTTCCACTCGTTAACGGGATGCACTGCTTTAAAAAAGCGTTATGGAAGGTAATAAATTGTTTCTAACTGTTTTATAGCTTAGCATTGTTTCTCCCAAACCAATTTAAATTTACAGTTTATACCTCTAGGTTATCTTTATCAAAAGATTAATAAAACTCGGACATTTCCAAAGCTTAGTATAGTCACCTCGATGAAGCCAGTTGCCAATAAAACGCATTGCTAAATTGGAAAAGGCACCTTTTTCTTGTATATAGGTCAATTTTAACAATCCAACAGAAATCGATCATACTGCTTTTACCGTTATGGCTCTTAATTTGATCAGAATATTCTCTTCCCATTATTTCGTCAAATACACGCAGTTAACTCGAGCTTCACCATAATCGACATTATTTTTATAGTTTATAATATCCATTATCTATACAGCCTTCTTTTACATATTTTAGCTTTTAATTACATACTATTAGTAGGTTTCCTTGGTTTTTTCTCTTACCCCCTCTTTCAAGGGTTTTCTTGCAGTGGATCTTTCTTACCAAGATATTACCTAAGTTATTTTTACATCCACTCCTTATAAAGTTTTCCTCTCTTTCTTTGTTCACCTACACATTACGTATGTTTTAATATCATCGACGGAATGATAAATGAAAAAAGAGACTTTTTAGTCTCAATCTCGCTGTAATGATAACCTTATAAACCTTTTATTAGATCTTCGTCTCCACAGTGTTTCCTTTAAGGGAAAGAAGAATCCTTGTATCCATTACAGCTGTTTCCGAAACTTTACGAGCTCGCTAAAGAAAATTTCACGGTTAAACATTTGCTCACGAAAGTATTCTATTTCGAAGTCCACCCATTCACTCCATATTTCGCTTCTCTTTTTGCGCCTTACCTAAAGGAGATTTTAACAGATTTGATCCTCCGGTGTTCCCATTTATTTTCCAAATAGAGCGACCATTTTCATCGTCATGCATCCATCCCACGGGACCCTTTCCGCCATGCTGCACCTAGAGCTTCCAAGTTCAACCACATCAAGGAGACTCGATTAAGTTTCAAACGTGGACTGGCATTATGGGGTGACGGGATGTGTAGATGTGTGGGGCGCTGCGATATAATCCGTTTTGTCTCCGGCGCAACCTCCACAGAGACACTATAAGGAGCTTTAATGCGATTAGAATTTGCTCGCACCTGAGTATTAGTGCAGATTTGTTCGTTTAGGCTAATCTTTTATACTGAATACACGTTTAGATTTCGCGGGCCATTATTCACGATTAGAGAATAACGCTTATCCTTTGTTTGATGCTCGAGTTCCGGGAAATTAATACCAAGAATCACTTATTTCCTCCTATGTTTGTCCAAGCGTTAAATTCGGGGAATGGAAAATGAATTATTCAAGGGTGGGAAAAGATTGAGATCTTAAGTATTGAATTGTTAGTACTGATAGTAATCAGCCACATGGAAATTTTAACCTAGGCCTAATATATTTCAGTGAATGAACATTAACAAAAGAAGCTAGAATAGTGCTACTTCAGGTAATGGCGACGATCATTCACTGAAACCTGTCGTGCTTAAATAAATAGATTTGTGGAATAAGCATTACTTTTACATCTCATTTTCATTTGTATGAGTCCCAGAAAACTACGCATTTCTCCGTGGCTTTTATAACTAACAATAGTCAGCGTAAGCCTATTTTGCTAATTCTGTATATTATTTGCGTGTTTTAGTTTTGAAAATGCACTTATAACCATATGAGGACAAAATACGTAATAAAAAGGCATTTGGTAACTGAAATATATGTACAACTGTTCTGTATTCTAATTTTATTTATTGTGAGCGTGTTGCAAATTTAGAGAGTTATTAAATGTAATTCTTCCTTTTCCTAATATTACTTTATTCTCTTTTCAGGTGAGTAAAATCCAACCGGTTATTTCCATAGGAAGATATTGTTACGGAGGGCCCTCCAGCCGTCACAATTTATACCTTGATTCCCGATCCAAATATGTATTATATTCTTCAAGATGGTAATCGGTTTTATTTTCCTCATAATTTAGCATTTAATTTTCACCTTTGTTGTGCAAATGTAGTCTTACTCTTTAATTAGTCTATATTATTTTATAAGGATTTATTTTAGAGACATAATGTGTAATCCATCACATAGAATTTTGTTCACATATTTTCATTACCTAATCTATTGAGGAAACTTATTTTTGCTACCTTGGTATTTCACAGACGGAAAATAAGAAAAAGATGATTTGGAGGTACCGATGTAAATTCACCAAAGAGACCAAACATTAATGTGCCACTAATGCCGTTGATATGAAAAATTAAAATTATGATGTAAATTTTAACTTTCTAAATATCGATTTAACTAATGTGTTACAGAATTTAAAAAAATTCAAGGACAGAAAGAGTGGGCTCAACATATATAATCGACGTTGCTTACTAAAATTTAATTTAAATCAATCATACTAAATGTATGTAATGATTATAATTCGATGTCAGTCGGTTCATATAAATGAAAATTACTTAAGAACACTCATAAGCATAGCCTCCGGATAAACTTGGTAAATTTTAATTTGAAATGGTACTTCGGAGGAAAAATAATTTCTGCCACATTTAATAGCCTGAGTGTATCAAGAATTAGAGAATTACAAAAGTAAAATGATTTGGGAAAATTTGCCTCTCTGTGTAACGAATAATCTGTGACACCTTGCGTAGCTGATTGAAACTTGCGCATGTAAGTGCTTGTATAATATGATAGTCCTTTTTGGTAACTCATTCGATTCAAATGTTTATAGTATAGCAGTGTACTCATCGTACCAAAGGATGTATTACGCGGTATATTAACAACCTTTTCGACTACAAAGTAATCTGCCTTTGCCAAATGAAACAAGATAGAAGGAAGCTATACATACAGTGCTTGAAACAATTTGTTATATCGAGTACAGGATGGTGCCTTGCAAGCTAGCAACCAACGCAATACATCAAGCCACCAAGTCAATATCGACGAACTTCATGCAAAGATTCGTTTGATGTCATCAAAACGTTTGTTTCGACCGCGTTATTTCATTAATTCTGCAATTGCGCCGCATTAAAATCTTTCAGGAAAGTTCGAGAGCACGTTTTTCTCGCTGACAGCACCCAGGAAATCCGTCGCGATCGCTCACGAATGCCTATCCGCGAGATAATTTTTCCATAAAGCCACTCCTTATCGCAATTAGGCCCAAAACCGGTGGATCCCCACTCGACGCGTCCTTTAATTAATATCAATCTCAATAACATCGCGAGTGACGGACGGTATCAGAGAAAACACGCTGAGCGGCCGATGACGGGCGGTGACGTTGGTTTGATTCACGTTTTTGCATCGATCGGGGGAAAAAGAGACGTGTTTTCTCGTTATTTATTCCATTAATCACATTGTTATCTCAATTCCTTTCGGTGAATAAGTGATGGATCCGAATGGAAAGCATATTATACGTAACGTCAGAAAGGGAATGCGATTATCGCGAATGTGGCAGACAGTTCGGGACCTGCGATGGAGGGAGATATTGCTTTTGACTCGAAATAAGTTCTCGTTTTCCCACAGAAGTAAATTTAATTTGTCGAATATTGATTAATTCCCGCAAACGGATGCCGTTTCTACTAGCTAATTCATAGAAAAATTTCATCGATGGAAAAAATACACAGGAATGACGAGGTATGACTGGCCTCATTTAATTTTGAGAGGTACATTGAGTAATCTAACCTTTAGTTTTTTACGAATCTGAGCTGATTTATATGTGTGAAGGGGTCAAACCAATAGGTAATGAAAGCATCAAGAGCGATTGTCTATTTTTAAGTTCTAGTTTATACAGTATTTCATTAACATTTTTAAGAACTTGGGTTGAGAACAATTTATGATAAAAAAGCAACACTTTCAAAATTATTGAAAATTTGATCAAGAACAAAAAATGATTTCATAAAATGGAGGATACGTAGACAGAACTCAGTAAGCTTTGTTATGAAATGTATTCATTGAAGATTTTTTCTCAAAATTCTTGCAAAAATTGCTCAATGTTTTTGATAGTTACAAGTAAATAACAATAAATATTTTATCCGTAGTACGATATATTCCATTCTGTGTCCGCAGTTTCAACATTCATGCCATCTTTAGGCAAAGACTGTAATTTTTCACAATAATTACCAAAAAGAGGGTTAGCAAGTAATAAGAACGAAAGGGATAAGTCGAGGAATTAGAGGGAAAGGGGGTTTAATATCAGAAGAAAGTATTTGAAAAGAGAAGTAGTCTTAGATAGCCTTAGTATTGGGAGTGAAAGGATCTTAAGAATTTCTAATTGTTTTCTAACGTTCACCGACAGTCCTTTAATTTCAAAATTTAGGTATTACGTTTCCTCTGATTATTTAAGATTCACTAATTTCCATATTTTATGTAGTCCTACTACAAAACCATACCTTGCGTTATTGATAGCAGAGCAAAAAGGTTATATTTCCTCAGGATTTCTTTAATATAGACATGAATTCTGAAATTACCTCGTACCTCTTTCTTTCATTTTCTCACCTGCAATCTTAATCTCCTGTATCCGATCAACTCTTCCAGCATTCTAATATATCTATAATAGCCATCCTCCAAACCTCTACATTTCTATTTCCTTTCTTTCTTTATGCCCTCCACCCTTTTCCTCTCGCCTCATATCATCTCCTTCAGCATCCCTCCTATCTTTTTACGGCCACTTTTTTCTCGGATGGCACAGAAGGTCAGGCTCTAAGCCCCCCTTGGATATCGGCTGTCACTCATTGTTAAGGCCACGGATCTCAAACAATAAGAGAAGCGTGAGGCCCCTTTTTCCGAGAGAACGACTCTTTCAAGTGCCACACATCACACCATTACCGGAAGCAATGAACTGTTTTTGCCTCCTTTCACAGCTGATCTTATCTTCGTTTCGCGTCTCATACCTCGCTCTCAGATTTTTCCTCTTCCGGAAACACGTCATGCTTGCTCTGCTCAAATTGGAACGCCGATTCGTGGATAATCACGTCTGTTACGTTGGACATTTTCCGCCTTTTATTTCATTAATTTATTTCTGATAAAAATAACCGTTGCAGCATTCAGAAAAGAGCGATTGAAATACTTGTTAGGGGGCATCCGTTAATTACGTGAGGTGATTTTTGCGCTTTTTTGACCCCTCCCTGGTGAGATATCGTGAGATTTGGCTCTACCCCCTCCTCTAATTTCACGTGAGATTGTTCAAAATTCATGTTTTCAGTGTAAATATGTTAAACTATGCTTCATTGTATTGGATTTATTAAAAAAAACGTAATTTATTTAATTATTTTTATTTAGGACTAGTTGAGACTATATTTAAGATCACTGTGATCGTAGACTAAAATCACAATGAAAAAATCGAACAATAAAATACTTAAATGAGAACTTCTAAAATTGGTGAAAGAATATTCATTCTAATTCAGTCCATGGGGACTCAGTTTATCCCAGTTATATCATAATTCTACACTGTTTCTTGCGGATAAAAAAATACGCAATCTTTGCGAGAACCCCCGTCTCCCCCACATGAGAGTGAGTGAGATTCGGCTTAACCCCCCCCCCGCCCCCCTAAACGCCTCACGTAATTAATGGACGCCCCCTAATCTAAGGAAAAGGGTTAGGGTAACTTTTCACATATGGGCATGCACCCAGGGAAAGAGTCTGAAGGGACCGGGAGTCGAACCCGCGATCTTCCTTTAGCAGGAAGATTGCTTTGATCACCCGAGCTTTCCGGCCAGACCATTTTCTAAAGCCGTTTTGGTATCTTTGTTCCCTTGGAAACTTGTTCTGGTTCAGCTTGGATGGTTAAAGCAGCCTTACGGATAGAGAAAGGTCCCGAGTTTGATTCCCGGTCCCTCCAGACTTTTTTCAAGTTTGTTTTTCCTTGGTGTATTTGTAATCTAGTTGTACGTCGAAATAATTTGCTCATTTTTTTCTTTATGAGTGAAATAGCTTGGTTGCACGAAGTGGAGGCTCGGGTATCCGATTATATTTAATGGGTAAATGATGTGTTTGAAAATGATATGGGTGGATATCATAAAGTATTTCAGTGGATAACATATTACTAATGATGAGTGATTGGTTTAACGTTAATTTTATGGTCGGATGCCCCTCCAGCTGCAAACGAAACAAATTAGTAATTCCTAGCACGGAGACATAGACTTCAGGGCTATTGAAGGTTGATTGAGAAATTATTTACGATAGTTATTACTTTCTCATTAGTTCTTTTAGAGGAGCCTTTCCCAAAAAGGGATACTAAGAACGATTAAGTAGACTGGTAAACACAAAATTTGAGGGGTATACGATATAAATTCACGACTTGCAAAAAGTAATGTCTTTTTAAGGTAAAGTAAGACACGGAAAAAGTCAGTAATGGATGAGAAAAACCTGTACCATGAGTGTACCCTAGGCGAGCACAAGGCTAGGATTGCGACTCTGTCAATTCTGCCATATTAGATGATTATCTGGGTACGTTTTGCAGTAAGTATTTAGAAAATGTTATTTGTGTTATTTAAAACTTTCATAACTTGTGCCATGCAGAGGAGGTCTTTCAGAAAATTTGATGCCGTTCATATGTTATAGTCAATCCCCATAGGTCTATGTAGAACTGAAATAACATTATGACAAGGGATGTTTCCTTGAAATTGACATTTAATTCAATCATACAGAGAAAGAATACAAATAATACTTTTTGTTTGATTTGTAAGAGTTTAGCATTCGTTTATTGTTTTTCCCCCAGTATAAAGTGTAATAGTACATCCTATCCAAATGAGAAAATTATGAAACCAACTACGTTTATTCAAAACTTGTAAATAAAGCTTTCACTTTATCATCATTTCGGCATTCAAAGACTGAGAGAGATAACTCGTACTTCTCAGCAAGGCGCTGAAAAATTGAAAAAGATGTCTCCCTTCGGATAATGTACGGATCGATTGAAATTTGCAACTATATTGGTTTTTTAGGCATCTGTATACCGAGGAATCCCCCGATTCAAATCCTGTTCCAGCGTTACTGCAGTGATCCTACCACAGGTTTCCACGGCAACGGACGAATAAATACGCAAATAAAGTCTGCGTGATGGACGAACCGAGCTCATTATTTTTATCTTATTCACGAGAGATTCTCGGTGCGGGATTGAATGCGCTCGCAAATACACGAACGCGTTTACCTTTTTTGTGGAATCATATTTTCCTTTTTCCGGGAAAATTTGTGCCGGTAATCAATTACATCAGGATTTGGGAAAATATCGAGTTTTTATTCCTCATTTTACGGCCATTGTAGAACGGCGGTAGCATATTTATTTCGGAAATTCAATAACGCCGGAAAATTGCAGAAATATAATAGAAATCAGGTAAATACTCGCGTTAATCTAGCACCGGCAGAGTTTGTGGGAAGGAATTGAGCAAAAATTTAATGATTGCAGCCTCCGAACTAGATATCGTGTTTCTGTAAATCGAAATATTGGAAATAATTGAAAATCAGAGAGAGCATTTATATGTCGCTTTTCCGTGGACGAAATTTTTTAAATAATCGAGGAAAAACTATCGCAGCAATTCTGGGAAAGTAGCGAGACAAAATCCAGGATGCATGTATTGAATTTAATTCGAATATCGTATTTAATGAGATATTTTCTAGTGCATATGCAAAAATCTATGTTTTCTCATGAATTAATTCATTAAAGTACTCTAGTAGAAATAATGGCAACTAATCCACTTTAATTTGTACAATTCACATGCTTTTATAAGTAAAAAAATCAAGGTATTTTATCTGTGTATTTTTTAAACTCCCAAATCTTTCTCTCCATTTTTTTATTCTTTTCCGCCAATAAAATGCGTATTTCGTTCAGCAAGCTTCCTTTTATAGTTAAAGTTTTACATATTCGTCTATCATCGTAATCATTAATTAGCTATGCAAGTTTACTGCGTGTAGTTTTCTAATTTTATTCTTCATCTAAATTTTACCCCCCCCGTTAATCGTATTTTTGTACTATCTTGAAATATTAATTTGGATTTATGCGACTTCATAATGTATAATTAAATTTTTTGAGAGCCTTTTTATAAATTAGAAGAGATATAGTCTTTAAGGATCCGGTTATAGCGGAACAAGAGCTCCTTGCAAAAACAAATGTTAAACATAAATTATGCTATGACATGCGACATCCTCATGACGTAAAATATTTTGATACATCTCTAGAATTATAGCTCATATGTTATGAATGTTTTATAATTTATGTGATGAGTTATCAACATTTTCAGCCATTGTACGTTAAAGATTAAAATTGTAACAATTGCAACATTTTTATAATCCCCAAATGGGAAACGCTTAAGCTTCGAGAAAATCAAAGTTAAGCTACCAGACTTTTGTCATATTCACTCCAAATAAATTTAATAAAAATATTTGTTATATCCTAAACTTACACAATGTCTTTAATGACTAAATATACAGTGATTATATTGTGGAATAAAACAGATTTTAAATATTTACATTAACAGTGACATAATTAGCAAGCAAAATATCATGCAAGTTGAAACATCAATATCATTCTTGAGTGGGTTGTAAAATTATCATTACTATCACATCTAGTTCAATGCTTTTAAAAATCAAACAGTTAGTAGGAAAATATACAGTAATCACAGTATGTAATGATGTAACTGAGTTAGGCTCTCCATAGCAGATTTTATCTTGCTACTATTGAATTTCTACTTTTTGTTATACTATGCACTAAAACTGCAAATCGCAAACGTATACGAAAAATTAATGTATTCCGATTTTAAGGAACGCTTAACATGACAGATGAAAAATGCCGTAAATATTTTCTTCCCTATGAATGCTTTTAAATGAATCTTTAGATACACAGAAACGGGGATTAGGATTTTTATTTAACGAGTATCCGTTTTATGTATAGAACGAGTTACCATTAGTTATCATTTGAAGCGAGCCCAGCGCATAAATTACTCCACCAGATTGACTGCAAGCCACAATTAATTAATCACTCTTGTCTTTCTCTCTCGAGCTTTATCGTGGCACTGCCTCGCGAAGATAACCCTTAGCAGTAAGTTTTTGAAATAAAACAATGATCGATCATGGAACAATCATAAGCAGAAGGATACACGCCTAAAAAATCAGATCGTGGGAATTTTCGGACCGGAATAAATATGTGTAGGAAGCCACCGCCGGGCAGGTAAAGGGAAATAAAGATACGAAACAACGCGGCGTCCTCCGTGAGTGATATGGTTTTTGGTAACGGACGTAGAGGATGGAAAGAGGGACGATATGCTCACTCCCACACGATGGACACAATCGTATAGGTAACAATACCTCCTCTTATCAATTTTCCTTTTTTCTCTCGCTCCCAAAGTTTCCAATTACTCCCCCTTCCACCCTCATGTCCGTTCCATCCGAAAGCGTGATCCTATCAATCCCACCAATCAAATCGAGAGATGGCGTTTGGTGTTTTTTTCTTTCTCCCCCACACGCATTTCCTTCGCGGAGCAAAGCGGAAAGGGGGGACGGAAAGACAGAATGGAAGCTGTAAGGCGTCCGTTAAAATGAAAAATATCAGCACCGAGATATGAGCACACAAATATATATTTTCTTCTTAACTTGATTTGTGGTAACTACAGTTATGAAAGTTATTAAGCATGGGTAGTTTAAGTACCATCAAATTTAGTTTGTGTTAAAAAATCGAAGGTAATACTACTAGGTAAAAAAATTTCCGAACATATTTTTACCGCGAATACGCCGTGCAGGAGAAATTTAAAATTCTGGCGGTGGATAGGTTGGCAGGTAGGTAGCCGTATCCACAATATGTGGCGCTCTCTATCGACAGAATTAAACGCTTTTCCTGCTCGGCGTTTTCGCGGGAAATATTAAGTTCGGCAACTCTTTGAACGTAGTAGTGTATCAATTGATATTGAATAGAAACTAAATAAAATTACGGAATCGTAGACATCTATTTCCACATGATTTTTGAAGTCAAGGAGAATATTTCTATGACGAACAGGAAAGCGATTCTAAGGCGTGAATGTTAAGTGGGAATTTCAAAGTACCTGTGCAAAAACAAAAGAGTGCAAAGAAAGTTTTTTAAAGCTAGCAGCCTGCATTCACTATAAGGTTAATCAGAATCGTTCACGGAGACCTGTTAACTTCCAAGTATAGTGAAAATCGATGCATCTCTATTTCCGCCGTTCAAATTTTTAAGCATCTAAAATATTTGTTGAGATTAAACGCCAGTATGAGTAAAAACTTGAAATTTCCTTAAATTATAATAAATAAGGAATTATATTAAATCATCATATTAAGGAATATCTCCGTCTGATTCTAAAATTCGTGATTTATTTTCAATGCGGAGCAAAATTGTAATAGTTGTCGACAAATGGTGTATTCCTGATAACAAATTTATCAAACATCAAAAATGGCTTAATAGAAGCCATGGTTAATCATATCTATTTATTTATTTCGTGAAAGAAATCTTAAACTCAGAAGTCATAGAAAATATGTATTAAAAGAATATTTTGTTATCACAACCTCATACTGAAAATGTAAAAAAACACATTTATGATGTTCAATCAGTGATAAAATTTCTTTTAAACTGCAATAATAAGAGTTAAGATTTTAAGAAGTTTATGTTTTGAATAAAAGTGGAGGAGAATAGAAAAGTGAAGAAAATGGCTCGGTTTTATAAAAGGATTACTTTTAGGGAACGCCTTTCCACAACGCTATTGGACCAGTTTTCACACCCCATTCTTATTGCGCATCATTAGAGTGAAAATTAAAGGGTTAACTGCAAAGGTCTTGCACCTATTTCTCAAGTATTTCTCGCAGTGTATGGTTAGGCATTGTTACGTATAAAACACATGATATGCTTTAAAAAAAAAAATCATCACCAAAATATATGGATCAATTCATTAATTTTCTCATTCAATCCCATTACTTTGTCAGAATGCATCACTTTGTCTTTTGATTACGATGGTTTTTACTGTGTCCTGTGTTGAATCGGAGAAGCAATTATTCACATATTTCAGTAAAGGTCGATATGGTCTTTATTAAGAGGAGATTGAGACTAAAAAAGTCTTTCCTTCCATCTAAAATTTCGTCAATGATATTGAATTATAAGTAATGTGTAGGGAATTGGCGATAGAGGGAAAATTTAGAAAGAGTGGAGGTAAATAAACCTAAGATAATATCTTAGGGTAAAAATCCACTGAAGGAAAACACCCACGAAGAAGGGGTGTGTGAAAAATCTCCGCAAACCTACTGGTAGTACAAGCTAAAGATACAAAGGAAAGGTGTGTATAACATAGAAATTACAGAATCAGTACTTTAGAAAAATTAACAAAAATAAAATCAAAAACAGGAAAAAATACGAAAATACCAAATGTGAAAATAATAAATATTGCACATAAACATAAAATTTAACATTAAAAATAAAATTGTTTAGGATTCTAATCATACTGAATATAAATGTTAAAAAATGATCAGTTTATTAAAATTACAGTTACATAAAATAATATGGATAATTTAGAAGGAAAAGTTATATTAGAAGGTCTGTCCGGTGATACTTGATACGCAACTAGTTTCATAAGCTAAGACGTTCTCGTTACAGAATCGATGAAGGTAACTCTTCGATGCGCGTTATAAAGATCTCCCGAATCTGGATGGTGCCATGCTATCATTTTTGCGACGCCCTCTATCGGAGAGAAGAGATTGGAAGATGGCAAAGGGACAAAAGAGAGTCTTGAGCACGAAGGGATGAGCTCGGAGGGACAAACGTGTGACGGGATGTAGGTCATCCCGCGCTTGGTCGCATCCGATGAGAAAGCAGTCGAGGGAAAGGGACAGAGGGTTTCCGGCGAAGGGAGATGAAGTGTCACGCCTCCATCCGCGTGTTTTCCGGACCCATACAACGATGTATTTGCCGCCCTGGGTTAGAGAGGTTTTCGGCTATAAGCCGCGACCCTCAGACCTTCTAACAACCTGCCCGTGTTTTTCCATCACCTGCCCTTTCTTTCTCCGGAATGAAAACCCCACCCGCCACGCCTCGCCGAATTTCTATGATATCGCCTCATTTGGCGACAAACAAGCACCCTTAGCCGACCAATACTTTCCGATATTGTGTTTCGAACCCTTAACACAGCTTCGGCCAGGGGACCAGCCCCACCCCCCCCCCTGTCTTCCTTCCCACTCGGTATTTGCCTCCTGCAGCGGCATTTTTTAATCTCAAGGCTGTGTTGTAGCGATCCCCGTGCTTTTTTACTGCTTGCGTAACGGTGTTTTGGGTTTCCGTCATGCAGAAAAATTTAATAGCTTTAGAGATTACCACGTAAAAGGCTGACTTGTTTATTGCCCTTAAAAGGCAGAATGAGCGCTAAAATGCAAAATTTTCTCGTTCACTTTATTTTATTTAGGTTTATAGTGCATGCAGCGCTTTGTTAGAGCACTCTCAACAAATTGCATGTAAGGCGATATTTTAGATGAAGAGGTAATTACGTTATATGTGAAGAATCTACTAGTTTTAAATATATAAAAGGAAAAAATGAAAGATGATATCTTTTCGTAGCGTTCCTACATCCTTTATTTGATTGAGAAGATATATTTGAAGTATAATTTAAGCTTACTAGGAACTATTCAGGCTGCACATGCATGGGTATATTTTCTGGTTGTTTCTTTAAGGCATGAAATAATTATTCCATGACAGCTTTAAGGTTGTTACAAGTAAGGAAAGGGTTGAGGTGACTTGGCATATAAGGGCGTGCAAACAGGAAAATTTTTGTTGTTACAAGTATTTTTCTTAAATCTTAACCCGAAATTAGCAAAATTTTTGCAATAGATGGTCATTAAATAATTCTTTAATCGAATTAACAGGTATCATTGATGAGATTTACTGAAGTCTACTAATAATAAAAACATTTTAATATAGTTTACTTTATGCTTTAAAATTATTTTTTTTACATTTTTATAAAATCTATTTATTTATGAGATTAAAACGTATTTTTTCAAATCTAATTAAAATATGACATTAATCATTGTGTATACCATAAAATAGTAATAGAAAGTGTCTACTCTAACATATCATTATTACAATGTATGAAGTATTGATGAAACATTCTAACTATCGGTAATACTATTCAAAGAATCTGAATATTTAAAGATATTTTAATTTAAAGAAAAATGTATAGCTTAAATCCTTAGAATAGAGTTTTCACATACGATTTATCTCAAGGATGAAAATACAAGAAAAAAGGTCTGACAGACATATAAGTCCATCCGAGATCCCCCGCTTTCAGGGTGACTGCTTTAACTAACTGAGCTAGAACACTAATTTAATCAATTTAATTTCAATTAAAGTGGTTCATATTTTTTTATGAAATAATGCCGAAAAACCGTGAACATGTAATTTCTACCTCATTGCGTCTATGATTTGACGTGTACGAAAGGTAAAATCACTGAACGAAGTATGAATTTGTTTTCATCCCATTACTAGAAATGCATTTCAACGCCGTCTGATTGTAATGGATATATTGCGAATGCCTAATTTTAATTATTTCACCACTGGAGAATTTAAACCGAAACTCAACACTAGGAATCTGATAGCCCCAAAACGTTCCTGCCAAACCAAAGGGAATCACTCTTTTGTGATCGGAGAATTGGATCCGAAGCGTTCGGTCTGAAAAATAATTAATGATGTCAATCTCTTCTTTCAATGCTTTCTTCTTGCAAAAGCGTTTTGTTTTCCAGCATCGAATTATGTACGTTTTGAAACGCGATGTTTTCACAGAGTGCACTTCTATGCGTTCGCCAATCGGATGCATGCTTTAAACAGAATATCGGGTTTTTCGCTTTGTAGCGGAATATTTGCTCTCTTTTCGATTCGAATTCAATTCGGTAAAAAGTTTGTTTTTTATGGTAAATGATGTCCAGGATTCAATTCACTGCGTTGAATTTATCTTTTCACGGTATCGTATAGTAAAAAGACGTTATTAGACATCGATCGGAATCTGGTGAAGGTAACGCATAATAGCCAAGCATTAACCTTTTCAAACATTTCGTGGCCATCGGAGCGTTTTAGGTTTCCAATTGTACCAGTATCCGCTTTCATTCTAATGATGCGCTTGATTTTAATTTTAAATGGCCCCGAGCCATTATTTGACTTGCTGCATATCTATTGCCAAAGATAGAGGATCTCGCAAAATCACTACAGCGCAGGTTGTAAAGAAAGTTTTTAGCTTTTTCGTGTAATTTATAGATGCATTGATGAATATTAAGTTCCACTAAAAAGTATGTACCGTTTCTACTTTGATGATGAGAACCGATAGCGATTCCAGGATTCAGCGACAAACAACAAGTTTCCTTTGAAGAAAATAAGCAATAATTCTTTACTAGCAACCTTTTATTTATTTTTTCTTCTTTTGTTAAATATTCTGCAGTTTATTTGTGATTTCGACTTAAAATTTGGTCGAACCAAAGATTTTTTCACCTAAATTGCTATATTATTTGAATTCAAATATACTGGATTTATTATCACAGTATAGGCTTACCTCTATTTCTGGAGTAATGTATTTTAGATAATCATCTTGACTTTACCTTTGAGATGCTACTGAATTATAATCGCAGGAAAAATAATACCCAAAAATTATTACGCCCATGTAATCGATGATGGAAGCTTTTACTCGGTGGAAATTCATAACGAACTTTGAAATTTTACTATGATTATATTTTTGTTAGTTAATATCATATCTTATTAGTGACTTATTCAACACAATATTGATATCGGTAAATATACCGGCAGTAAAGCAGGAAAAATAATTAAAAATCTCTTCTTTTCGCCAAAATTGAAGATTATTTTTGTTTTTTTTTTTCGCCATCTTCCCATCGTACCTCAGTCGGCGTTATCTAATTAGCTGATTATTTCCATTTGGTAATTCAACAGATTTATTTCCCTGGAGTATTTGAGCGTTAATCAGTCATGCATGATGTTCCATTCTGGAACAAACGTTCAAACTGTTGACAGTTCCACGTATAATTCTCGAGCTAATTAATTAATTGAATTTGTTTAGGGACCGTAATTATTTGTTTAGGCGTGATTTACCGTACCCCTATCACTGGCAACCGTGAGTTTGGTTATGTAGTTCTTTGTTACTTCTTAGCTCATTCGAATTCTTAGTATCCTTTCCTTACAGTTCGAATCTTAGAGTTTAATTTAAGATATTAGTTTGGCGTTTATGTGAAACATTGGAAAGTGAATTTAACTTTGCTGCTATTTGGATGAGCAATTCTTATTTAGATAACAGCAGTACCTGGAGTAAGATGTATCGTTTCAGAGAAAGCACCAATCTGATACACGAATTCCCTCGTAACTGACAAATGTTTCTTCGCGGATACATACTTTCTTTATTTAAATATCATAACTGCAGCTCATATTGTAAAATAGTTCGAAAATCCGAAATTTATTAAAAATATCTGGCGAATTCTTGTGGATAAATTTCTGAGGAAAGATGTGGTTGAGTTTTTCATACTCTTCATCTGAAAAAAACTAACAAAATATTCGTTCATATTTTCAGTTAAATCTGCTGGGGTTGAAAATTATCGGTTTTTTAATAAATTACAGCATTAAATAATTATAATAATGTTTATTACGGGTTTTATCCCATTTGCAGTTGTAATAAACATCAAGAATAGCATAAAAATTATTGCAACAAGGTTTTCACTTATATATAATACAATTTACAGATTTTAATTTAAAAATGCAATTGACAAAAATATAATTGATACATATGTGATTACACTGCTAAAATATGTTTGTAAAAATTGAAATAATAAGTTTACTCAGACTAAATTAAAAATATGGAAGATACATTAGAGATTTAATAAATGAATAATATTTCAAAAGATATTATAATACAGAATTGATAAATCTTAATTAATGAAGAACATAAATAAACACATAAAGCTAGAGACATAATACAAAAACAACAAAACTATACACAGTTATTACAAAATAATATAAAATATATTGTAGGTATAAAAATATGAAAAAAGGAGAGTATGAAATACTTAAAATTGTAATCATATCTACAAAAAAATCAGATGAAAAAATTCAATTTTTAATACTTAAGTTTAAAATTCAATTGGC
This sequence comes from Sympetrum striolatum, assembly GCA_947579665.1. NCBI lineage: Eukaryota > Metazoa > Arthropoda > Insecta > Odonata > Libellulidae > Sympetrum > Sympetrum striolatum. The sequence continues at coordinate 72,666,110 of OX388347.1, read as the reverse complement.
AAGAATGAAATTGATACAAAGGAATTTTATACATAATACACATAATAATGTTTGCAGGATGTATGAATAAAAGCTTATCAAATGAATAAAATAAAATTGATAGGAATAAATTTTAGAAATATATTATATGAATGTCTGAATGGCAGTTTTAAGGATTTTCCTTTGTGATCATGGCAGTGAAATAGTATTAACACAATCAGCCATTATATCATCAATTCGCCATAAATATTGGTCCAAGCCAGCAAATCAAGGCAGTAATATTGACTCAGTTAGTAAAATCAAGTCAACGAAGTAATAGTTAACTTTTTGATTTTGGCCTTTTCTCTCTTTTCCTTGTCTTGAAATCTTTGCCACTATCATGTTTTTCGTTTTTTTTGTCACCGGTTATCGCATATAGCATTATTTAACACTATGCATAAATAAAAATGGGATATCCTATATCTATGAAAGCATGTTGCACGCTCTTTTATGCACACAGCTATTTTTTCTGGACCTCCCCCTTTGTTTTCCGTTATTTTCCCCTCTGAGGGTGCCCCACGACCCCTAACATTTCCGACCCTCCAAATCTGCATATTCGCTCCCCAAAAATATCCCTCTCTCCCCAATATCTCTGTTTCCTCCCACTAATTTCGAGCCCCTCCTTTTTCATACCTTGCTTTCTTCTCCTTCTCTTCATCTCCTCACTTATTCCCCCTCCTCGCTAATTTGGGCAGAAGGTGGCGCTGTTTGCACGGTCATCGCTCACTACGAATATGCGCCGTGTTTCACAGTTGGAGAGTGACAACGGACCAACAACCGAAAAACAACGCCCTCTATATTTTCTCTCCTTCCCGATTCTCACTTCCCCGCGCTTCATATGTCTGTGCCATCCACTTTGGAAATCTCATTTCATCATGACAAATTCATGTTTTGATGGAAAAGTATGTTACCTGTCTCGCGTTATTTATCCTTCCCCAGAGTTATTTTTCGGGGTCATGGGAGTGTAAATTTATGTATGATTTTCGCCGTGTCGCTTCCTGCCACTTGGAGTTATTTGCTTAGAGGCGATCTAGTTTATATATACTCGATACTGACCGGAAAACTGACTGCAATGTAGATGCAATGCTATCGTTTTGTCAATAGATAAACGTAATGGTATAGGCTTGACTGATGTCTACAAGCACCAATGTTAAATTTTTATTCATAAGGTTAAAGTAATTTCTCCACAGGTGCCACAGTACGGTGCAAAGGGTAAATAAAAAGAGTTGAAAATCTTTTGGGTCTTCCCAACTTTCCGGCGTAGCGTGCTTTAAATGTTTTACTATGTATTAACGAGAGCCATTTAATAGAAAAGAAAATATATTTTAGTAGAATAAAATTGTATTGAATTTGAGTATAGCCATAGGAACATATTCTTTCTATAGACGGCTATTAAGATTTAAATGCTAAATCTGCACTATGTAGTGATTGAATTAGTTCACTTATCATATCGGAGTATGTTATTTTAACTCTTTTTATTTTTTTATTTGCCTTTGGGTTATTCGTTGTAGCGTATTCGATCCCAAAGTTTCAAAGAGAAATCAAGCAGTGGGTAAACTAATTCTAATTGGCGAATTAAGTTTCTGTACTCACAATATTTCTCATTTTTTCTTATATTATCTCTTAAAATTAATTATTGTACAATTAATACTACATGTTAATTGGATCAGGAGACTTATAGTCTCCTCATAATAGCCCGAACAGAGACATATTATTATTATAGTCACTTTATTGTTTGAGATTGCTAAAAAATCCAAAACGAAGATCACTCTAGTGATTGTGGATTGCGGCCTACGCTTCAAATTTTTATGAAATTATCATCTCTTAGAGCAGCATGAGAAACAATTGTTCCCAGTACTGTAATACGAATCTTGCAGAGTATATTTCAAAATTTGCTTTCATATTTTATTACATAAATATTTTAAATTCGAATTCAAGTTCATTTTCCGAAGTCGATGATAACTTGGAAATCTTTCCCACACCGAAAGTTGAGCAATCGGATTTTTGTGGAATAATTTATCAGATTACTTAGAACTTTGAAATAGAATTCAATCAATCTTTATTCAGTTAAACTGAGTGTTAATCAAACTCTTGACGTGGCCGCGGGACCTTTGGTGCTTTCTGGTTTTTGCAGCGATTCTTTTTCTCTATACAAAGCCATTCGACTCCGCAAGAAGCAAACAGGATTCAATGCAAAATTGTAATTTTTCAGTTCCCGAATACCGTTCGATGCTTCGTGACGACAAGAAAAGATTTCTAGAGAAATGCGCCGGACGGCGAGCCAATTCTTTTTCGGGCGAATTTTCGTCCTCGTTTCGTAAAAAATTCGTAAAATTTCCCTCTAAACGGAAGAAGAGAGGAAGGATTTGCGGTTAATATGTTGAAATAAAAACCAATTGGAATTTCAAAAACGGAATTCTCGGTAACCCAATAATCAACGGGAGATGCTCCCTCAAAATTCGAGTTATCTCTCTGGAGCTAGAATTTTTGAATATTTGAAATACCTGGTATATCATCTGCTTGAAAACGTAATGCGATATTCGGAAAAGATATTATTTAAAATCAATTATAGCTGAAACGTGCGGAATTTAATATCGTGCGTGAACATTTCAATTGAGTTCATGAAAGTAAATAAGGTTAGACTAAGGCTTTATGGCGTTAATTGACTCCCTTTTGTCAAAAAACAGAGCGAATTAAGTTTTTTGGCATAACGCAATTAATGCTCCACATTTAATTGCAGGTAAATTAGACTTTCGTTATGATCACTTGGTTGACTACAATTTTGAAATGTATGCTTTAATCCATTAAGGGTCATCGTTGGAATAAATTCATCTTAGTGAATAAAGTAAATTGTAATAAAATTTTATGCGGATTTTAACTCTAGCTTAGTTTTATTACCCATTATCTTATTGTAACTCTGGTAACAGTTTTAAGAATAATATTTTATTCAAACGATTTGTATATCAATGACATATTAGCTGCAACAATTAATGATTCTGTTTTGTATTTTATTGAAAGGAGTTTTAAATTAAAATAAAAATAGAAAAATAAAATGTATCAGTGATCGTTCCTTTAATTTTCCTTTTCTGTTTGCCTGTCGTAGAATACGGACCATCTTCAGTGATAATAAAAGAGTAGGAATCACTTTCTGAATCGTGTACTAACATTCGTGAATCCTGAGTCATGATTTGACCTCAAGATATTGCGCTGTTACGAAACCTCGATCGTCACTATTATTATTGCCTTTAGTGAACTCTAATAAGTGAGTTTATATTTTTTATTTATTGAAAATATTAACATCCTGTCAGACTAAGATCCTGTCGACAAGTCGGATATCTACAATTACAGCAAAGGAATATGAGTGCTAAACAACAAAAAAGCAGCTTCTGGCTCGCATAAAATAACATAACTATTCTGTATGATTATAGTATTTGTTTTAGTTATCTTATTATTATTATCTCTTCTGATGAGTAAATGAGTAACAGGAAGTTTTTTTACCAGCTGTACTGTTTTTCTGTTATACTATTTCTGTTAAATGTAAACGGAATTCATTGTGGCAGTGGTCAAAACTACTCCCAATAAATAAAGAGGCATTATTATTAAATCAATTTGCTGATGCCAACCAGGAAAAATCTATTGGGATGATACTAAATTTTTAATTACTTCTGCTATGATCTTTTATCAATCATCTTGTACTGTTGAGACCTGAGTGTGAGCAATATTTTCTTGGATATTTTTATTAATTGGTATACTGATCAGCATTAGTGTGTTGTCCAACCTTTGTGTATAACGTATTTCCGTTCATTTTTTACTTTAAGAACTCTGTATATTAAACCTTTGAATGAAAATGGCCAATATTGCTCCTGTTAAAACACTTGTTATTAAAATATTCAGCAAAAATACTTCCGAGCTACTGGCTGAGAGTGAATTAACCAATTTTTATATCTTCAATATCGAATTCCTCAGAATTTTAAAGAATCCGCCGCAAGAAGAAAGGGATACAATTCCATTCTTGTTTTCAGTTTAGTATTTTCCAATATATTCTATTGATAATTCCTCTACTTCAATTTTTTAGCGGAATTTTCCAAAGAATTTTTAAGAAATTTGACATTTTAGACTGGCTATCTTGGGCGTCATTTATTTCGACTCCTATATAGGCGTCACCTAAGAACGGAACTTAATATTAAAATTGTATATGTTCCCCTTAGGCCTACGTTTGTTCACCATTCTTGAGAATTTTATATATTGCATGCCTTCGGATAATTTATAAAATATGGTAGTAATACCAAATTATACTTGGTAATATCAAGGAACTCCAATTTAGTGAAGATATAATTCTTTGAGTTATTACTTGTACTACACTGTTTAATCTTGAAAAATCGAATTTTATAACGATATATATATTTAAACCAGTTAAAATATTTGCGTATATTGATCAAACCCTGCCAACGAGATTGTATTTCTTTGACGATACTTCTGATTTTTAAAGTAACGATAAACTGTTACATACTATCATTTTAAACTATTTTATCCTGTAAATTTTATACGTGTATTACAATTCCTAAGGGTCTGTAGTCTAATTAATTCTTATGGTTTAACAAATTCAAATCATAAGCTGTTTTTTCTGCAATCTTCGTGGGATATTTATCGTTGCGTTCCTTTTTGCCTTTCCTCCTCATTCAATATTGCTAACATTACCTCTACGGTTTTTCCTTATCCTCTCTCCTATTTTCGATTTCTACCTCTAAGTAAAATTCCTTGCCCTTCTCAATCCTTCAGACTTCTTCCGCAGCGATTTATGTCCTCTCGGGGAAATGAAAGTAATTTCGGAGGCGAATATACGCTGTCCCACGCCTTTTCCCATACAACCCACTCCTCGTGAACTAGAATTTCCCTTGAACTCTTTCCTTGACTTCTATGCTCTCATCGCCCACAGTTTGCTTAACGTGTACGAATTATTCTGGGAAATAGAACTCTGGATTTAAATGAGAGATTCATTCATTCAATCCATTCACCAAATTGGAGTAAAATATAGTTTACTAATCAAGTCAAGCTAACTTCCATCGATTTTGAAGCTGAAAAAGGAGTGAAAAATTGTGACAAGACTGGGACTCGAACTCAGGTCTTCCTCTTTCCGGGCAGGTGCTCTAACCAGTAAACTACCATGCCGCCCTTTTTTTCTTTTTTTATGAATTTGAAGTTTTTAATTAAGGATAGGTTCACTAATTTAATTTTAAATATCATGATGCTTTACATCTTATTTTGGTTTTTATTCAAGTTTATAGCTCTAAATTTAATCGTATTCCACTAATTACAAGAACCATAAAAAATATTCCATGAAATACTAAATTGAATGTACACATTGAACCATTGAATTACGTCTCTTGGTTCTATTTTAACATTTTTATCTATTGAGCACCAAAATCTGGGTGATTGTTTGCTCTAAGGTTATCCCTAGAAGTTATATGAAAATCAGTCCTGGTTATGTCGTTGAATTTTGTTTCTATAATTCTATCAATTTGTCTGTCAGTTCCTTACAGAAACGTTAGTTGCTTATTTTGACAAGTCTATTATCTTGGTTTAGTTTTCCTCTTCCCATTGTCTCAGAGGAAATTTTTATATACAATGAAACACTTTTTATTAATTCCCCTAAAAATTTAAGATGTTACACCTGTATCGAGGCCCAAATACAGCTATGCTGGTATTATTTAATTTGGTGCATTCCTGTTTATATTATTAAGGCAATGGTTTCAAAGTTCATGTTAGATCGAGTGAGTGAAAATATTAAGTTAAATTATTTGGAAATTTTTATCAAACAAATATCACCTACTCTACATATTAAGAATGATTTTGCCAAACAAAAAATTTAGGAGGTATTTTATGCTAAACATGGTCATCTAACCTTTTTATACTTGTCATGTTAACAATTATTCGAAATATGCGATAAAAACTATTATGCCCCGCTTACATAAGTATTATGATCGCGAAAAAATTATTTCAATTTATAAAAACTGTTTTTAAGTGATTGTAAGCGCTGCTAGAATAGAATCTTACGAGAAAGTCAAAATTAAATTCCCCGATTTTCAGTTCGTCCTCTTGTTAGTAGTCTATATTCAAGGCTCGCCAAGTTGAATTTACATTTTCCACGAATGCGCTATTCTTAAGGGTACTGGTGCTTTTATTAAGGCCTCGAAGAAAAACTCACTCTTCTATTCATATCGCTTTCCCCGCGCTCTCTTTTCTTCAAACTGCTTTAAATTTGCTCGAACGCTACCACTTGCAAATGTCAGTTCATCCACGATAAAACCCTAGTCTCTCTTCTCACATAGATAGCGTAGTACGCGAATTTCACAATCACAAAAAGTAGAAAAAGACTGCAATTTGAAAAATATAGCAACTAATGTGATGTAAAACCAAAAAATGAACAATGCGACGATAAAAATACCCAGACATCGTACTTTTTGTCCTCTCCGATTCCGATTCACATTTAAAAAATAATTCGCCATGACATTTTGCTCAAGTCTTTGTTTGCGAATGAGCACACATTTTCATCACGCTGATTACTCTATCCGTAGACGGAAAAATAATAACACTCGTTCGTTTTAAGTAGCTAATGAATGAGCTCGTGGATTTCAATTACCCTGATGAGCACTTTCATCCCCCTGACATTATTTGATTAAAATATAAAGGAAGTTCTGCAACGTGAGCTACTAAGGATTAACTCAGTGTTTTTTGAAAGATAAATTCTGTTTCGCGTGGTTTTCGGGCGATTGCTCGCTAATAAATTACCAGAACTCTCGCGTCGAAAACAGTTTACCTCTCTCCTTGAATCTGAATGAATATGTAATGCATTAATAGAGAGAGTGGAACTAAATGCAAAAATTACTTCAGAAGTACTTGTACTATTTGAAATTAACATGTACCAGCTTAATCCCTCTTGGAAGTTATGAGGACTAGATTTAATTAAATGGATTTGGGTTTAAAAGTTTAATTTTGAAACCAGTGAATGAAGTTCGGCTTAAAAGTCATCGTAATTATCTTAAAGTGGTATTAGGTATAGAAAAAGCTTATAAATAATTGGTTGTTACGTAAAATAGTTTTAACTATTCCCAAAGGAAATCATTTCTGTAATTGCAACTAATTTTAGAGAAGTTTCTCGTCGGTGACTCCCTCACTTGATCATGGCCGATCTGTGCCGAAACCGTTTGTTTTCAAGTATATGTGTGGAAAAGAGTATTGGTAACTTTTTTTATAATCCTTTGATATGGATTTCCACTTTGTAAAGCCTGCCACCATCAATTTTATTTTAAATTCTAGAGAGAATTTGAAAAACTCTCTTTTTCATAACTCATGAAAAACAAAAAAGGTTTCCCGTTGAAATATTTTATACATAAAATAGAACAACGTCCTTCGTAATCAAATCTATCGTATAATTAGATTTAGGACAGTAGAATGTTTTCTTTGAAATAATTTGAGCCGTGACTCAACGGATGTATTTGCAATTTATGTAAAATCCTTGGATCTCATTATAGAATTCGAGAATTGATAACAAAAAAAGTACATGAATTAGAAATTTTGTTGTGAGTTTTGAGTGAGTTGATGTCAGCATAGTGGCAGTCCACGAAGTCGTTTGGCACTCTATTAGTTTAAAAGCATCTTTATAATTTATTTACTAAAATGATCTTTCACTAAGAAGTTTTATTGCATGACGATTATCGTCCATTTAGAATAAAACTATCCTTATTATTCTTTCGTTTACAATTGCTATCAAGTTTTATATTCATGTAGTATACCATCCCACTTCGCTTTTCTGATGGCTCCATTTTAAAATAAACTAAATTTTCAGTAAAATGTATCTTTATCTTATAAATCATTAATAAAATACATTAAAATTTACGAATTTTATACATATTATCACTCAGTGATTAGATGCAATACCCGCAATGCGTAGACATTTTCATTTATGCTTATTTATTCAAACAAGCCTAGTCGGGATATACATCCTCTATTTAAGAAGAAATGACAGAAAAAATAATAAGAGGAGATGGGACAGTGATGCTTATAATATAAGAGGACACATAATGGTAGAAGTGGTAGCGAGATTGTAAAGAAAAAGGGAAAGTAATATACATGTGATAAAAATAGGCGAAACAGGGCACTAGGCAAGGCAGAAGTAGAGTGTTGAAATAAATTTTTAGCGGAGATAGAGTTGAATGAATGGATTAGGAACGATTGTTTGCGAGTAGATTATTTCTGTAGGAGAATCTTCCGTTTTACACTAGTCAATCGCTACATTTAATTTACTTAAACTTAAAATTCCTTTTTTGTATAGATTTTCTCTTGATCCAGCGAAAATCTTAGAAAATTTTCTCAAACAAATTAAAAGATCTTAATGGAATAATTAAGGACCCCTTAGATTGTTTTCGGGTTAGCTGTGAGCTTCATCGAATGATAAGAGACTGAACCATACAATTAATTTCAATACAACGCTGTATAAGGTAATTTACGCAAATCATTATAAAGCGAAGAGATTAAAATATATGTTTATTTTACAGGACTGCTTTCGATATCAATAAGTCTTTTGTATGTATACTTGTACCCTTTGCTTTATTCAGCCTATTCCGTCTTTTTGGTATTTGAAAATACGTATGTTCTTCTCCTTTGGAGCATGGCCTTGAGTTGAAATCTTCGGACGGTAGATTAGTATCCTCCGGGGAGGGCACCGCAATTAGTTCCGGCGTTGCCTTCTTGGCGGACGATGTTCTCTTGGAGTGGTCCCATGGCAACACATCCTCCTACGAAATCCACGGTTGAGCAGCCGTTCCTACTGACGGAATATCATTGAATGACTACTCTTACACTTTCTTCCGTATTTAGGAAGTTTGCTTAAGTTTTTCTTAAATTTAGTTTCAAATGCGAATTTTATTATCCTTCTTCATATTATAGATGTAAGAACATAAGTAGCCAATGCGAATCGTTCATCAAAAACATATTTAGTTATCAATGGTAAAACCTTAAAGGGGCCTTTATGATTTCAGAGAAGTGATACATTCCGAAAGCAAGATCAAAGGATTCATTATCTGTAGTTTTTATCTTAATCTAAGGGCTTTCCATCAAAGATTGAGTTTTGAACATTTACAATTGTCATACTTATTTGTTTCTAATTGATTTATAAGGGCATTCATTGGGTTCATTACCCAGTTAATAATAATTATATAAGGGTTAGTTTACCCAGTAATAATTATTTTGAGTAGTTTTAATAAAAGCACATCAGTGTTTCAGCATTGACGGATAAATAGAACAAGGGTAAATCTTGCCGACATCAAATGTAATATCATTTACGGAGAAGTTTTTAATAAAATACATTAAACATTTTCCATAACGAGATTATTATTATTATTAGGAGCTAAACTACTTACTATTAACTAAAATAAAAACACTTGTAACAAAAATAACCCACTAAAAACACAAGTAATTTTCAGAATATATTGTTTTTTAAAAGGAGACTAGTTTCTTCGATACATCTTAGTATGGCTCCCTTCCACGAAGTTGAGCTTGGTCATATCAGATTCAGAATAATAGGAGATTCTAGCTTGTAAGTATTGATAACGTTTACTTGGTTATTTTGAGAAACAGTTGCACTTGGAGCAATTGACCCTAAATATGCTTCAAAATTACTTGGGTAGCCCAATTGCTTATATAATTGCAATGCTGAATATGCCATGGGTTCGATTCGGCCATCCTCCTTTCTATCCTATTCATTATTTACTTCAAATTTTAATAAGGAAATTATTGGATTATTAAAGCCGTTATTTGATTAGCCCATCATTGATGTTGTACTAACTTCCTGCAAAATACCTTTCGATATGATGTCTGTCTGTTTCTCGGATGTGTAGCCGACGAAAGGCGTGAGTAAGTCTAGTGAACAATATAAAAGAGCATTCTTAATTACTCCTATTTGCTGGGCCCAACTATCTATATTACTAAATTAAATATAATTTGTATTTAATACAGGCATATACACTTAGAAAATAAATTATTTCCGGTGCTAGACAATGAAAAATTGAGAAATGAGGTCAATTTTTTACGACTTTAATTAAGTTTTCTATGAATAACTAAATTTCATATATAAGTAAACTTTAAAACCCTATATTAAACTTTATAACCAACACTGAGTAAGAAGAAAAAAAAATCTGATTTATAAAATGCGAAAGAATCTCCTCTCCAATCATTCGTGAGTAATATTACGAATATAATATGAAATACGGAATTTTAGAGGCAAAGAATGTTTGGTTGTACCTAACAGATCCTAATTATTTGTTGAATATTGTTTTCCATGTTTCAACAAATAATTAACCATGAAATTTGGCAGCATTGCCTAAACCGGACATTAATTTAATATAGTGGAAAACACGAAGTCCAGTTTTTATTCATTAAACGGAGTTCCACGTACTCAGGTCAACTCATATTGATTACAAATAATTAAGCTCTGTGCATAATGTTTCATCATCAGAAATCGCTATATTACCTATATAAAATCTCGTTTATCTTTATTTTATTCTGCCGTTTGAAATATTTTAACCTGATTACAAAAACATATTCGAAGGCTACCTGAGAACATTCTCATTCATTCGCGGAAATTGGCTGCCTTAAACGTTTGACTCGTTTAAGCGAAGATATGCGGGATAAAAACAACTTCAACTCGCCCATCACACTTAATCCCTATCGGCAGCACATCGATTCCCGATTCGGGAGCATTAAAACAAAATGAAAAACTAACAGCGATCCGGAAAAAAGCGCTCGTGTAACCCGTGACCTCCTTTTCCCCTAAATTGACGCGCAAAGGGCAAACTTCAAATCCTCGTTCATTGGCACCTGTCAACCTGGCCCACATCCGACCCCGCTCCTCATACATGGTTTTGTAACCCTTTCGGTGGAAAAAGCATTGTGTCCCCGTTGCAGCCTTTACCTTTGTGGAGTTCATTTTGGTCGGAGGGTGCTCAGACGGGTGAAGGGTGCGGTCCTCAGTCGCAGCAGTTTGAGTAACAGGGACCACTTTAACGCCGTAACGGTCAGTATAATTGTGGTCTCGGAGAGCTGAAAACGTCGAGATCGGGTCTCGTTTTCCACTCGGAGAATGGACCGAAAAAATTATAAAAAGGCACGGTTTGTGAATGCGGTCAAGTGAGCAGAAAGTGATTTGTCCCTCGGACGTATGTGGATTCGACGACGGGTTTATGTGTGCCACGAAGGTCGAGTGCTTTTCATACCGAAACATCATTTCGTTAAGTTTTTTTTCCTCCGCTACATCCAGACTTGTTATGTTTCGCGAATAGCATTCCGAGTAACTATTTCGTCTCTCGGTTGAATTATCAAAGGTTCATAGTTTTCGATTGGTTTTATTATTCCAACGTGTATTTTGTTGCTTTGATGAGTGCAGGAAAATCCGAGGTTGAAATGATGGATTACGGAGATTTGTAAGCCGGTGTATTAAATACTGGGTTAAATATTTTATCGGGACTTCACTTTCAGGAATACCACGGATTTTGTTAATGCAATTTCCAAATCATCGTTAATTATTAGATCCTATACAACTAACTAAAACTTTATTTATACCATCTCATTATAATAGTTTTACTTTTTTATTATAATTAATAATATTAAAAGTTGATAAATACTCTATAGTATTCAAAGAATACCAATATGATTGTAAACGAAACAGAGTCAGGTTTCACTTGTGGTATTCATAAATACAAAACAGCTTAATGATAAAATACTTTTACTACACCACAATAAAAATTGCAAACACAACAAGGTTTTGTAGCCAAGCTACATCTTCAGGTGACATGAAAACCAACAACGTTATATAAGAACAACGAGGGTAGCGGAATTCCTCCAAAAATAATATCCTTAAGGACTTCTTGTTTTCAAACCCTTCACCCATTGTGCAAACCATCATTTCTTAACCTAACTCCCCTAAATTCCTGTCCCCCCCCCCTGCAACTCCTACCTCCCAACTAACCTTTTCCCTCCTCCCTTCTTCCCATTGGTTTACTTTCAACCCCCACACTTCCCCTACCCTCGTTGTTCCTATATAACGTTGTTGATTTTTCTCATGTCACCTGAAGATGTAGCTTGGCTACGAAACCTCGTCGTGTTTGTAATTTTTATCGTGGTGTAGTAAAAGTATTTTATCATGAAGCCGTTTTTAATATTATTGTAGACTATTTTTAGATATTCACGTCATCATGTACATTTACCGTATTTTCCATCTTTACTTCACTCCCATTTGTTAGGGTTAGGAGTAAGAAGAGACTTTCTAGTCTCAATCTCCCCCGAATAAAGTCCATTTATTATTATTATTATTTGTCAAAAGCACGTTCAAAGAACCGATTTATAGGAAATGACCTGAAGATGTAGCTTGGCTACGAAACCTCGTCGTGTTTGTAATTTTTATCGTGGTGTAGTAAAAGTATTTTATCATGAAGTCGTTTTTTAATATTATTGTAGACTATTTTTAGATATTCACGTCATCATGTACATTTACCGTATTTTCCATCTTTACTTCACTCCCATTTGTTAGGGTTAGGAGTAAGAAGAGACTTTCTAGTCTCAATCTCCCCCGAATAAGGTCCATTTATTATTATTATTATTATTTGTCAAAAGCACGTTCTAAGAACCGATTTATAGGAAATGGATTCGAAAGATATGACTGTGGACATCGGAAAAAATAAATTCAATTGAATGCTTATTAGAATCAAAATCTAAGATTTAATTTTATCATTGATGGATTCAATTCATCTTTTACTAGATTCCTTTTCATTAAAATCTCTGAGAAAATAGCTTCAACCCAACAAATTGAGGTTTTGACAAACGTTCAGCTTTAACAACGAAATTTAAAAATATGTTTCATATATTTTATAACATTATGCCAAAGTACAAAAGTAGAATTATCAACGAGAATATTAATAAAATTTCTTTCTTCCTTCATTATAAGAGTATTAACCATTTGGCCACCTATAGAACAAAGTTTCTCGTAGAGTAGGAATAAAAAGATGAGAATTTCCTATTTTTAAAGAAAATAGATATTGCAATCTCTAGTTAACAGAGGGCGTCAAGTTTTGAAACCCATAAAACGTGGATAAAGTATTTTTTATCTACATAGAGCAGCCGTGCTATTTTTCAACTGTTGTACTGTTTACAACTAAGAGTTTGACAAATTCTCATTTTTCGCGCTTTAAAAGAAATTAAATAATAAATTGGCGAATTAATATCAAACCATGATGAAAAAAGATGCACTTTTAATCATTTGAATTGTAGAATACCTATCTTTAGCCTATAAAGCCGCATTAATTAGCGTCCAAAACATAGAGTAACCGCACCATCATGGAATGAAAGTAGCTTTCAAAGAAAAGTGGATGTACTTTTTTGTTCCAAATTAATTTCGTTCAATCCTCTTTGTATTCCTCATTTTTATTTCTCTTTTAAATAGAGCCATTGTTACATTCAAAACACTGAAAAGAGCTTTTCTGCCAAATCTCTCATTTGTGAGATGTGAAATCTGGTCTCTAAACATAATGCGCACAAAAGAGAAATAATTCCTATTTTATCGTTATTATTATTTCGCAGAAATTCGTTGACGATAACAAGGTTGATGGTAATAGTAAGATTATGGCTACTCATACAATGTTACGACTCCTGTTTATGTAGCCATCATTACGGCGTACTACATTTTTTAATTTTCACAGCAAAATTTCTCTCGTTAACTTTTTAAATTTCCTTCCCTTCTCCTCCACTGCCGAAAAAATAAGCGCCAGGTTTGTTAATTATTTGGAATAAATGAAAGTACTGCGTTAGTTCCCGGTTTTTATAAGCTATAAACGAACTAAAAAATTATTGGTATCTACTCAGGGCTGAAAGTTAGGGGGGAAAGCAACTACGAAACGAACACTTTGTTACTTTACTCAGAGCTTTAAGTAATTACTTACTCTAATTAATGCTGAATTCACGTACGTTTCATTTATATTACATGCATGTTTAATAAAGGAATGTAATTTTGTTAAATCCTTATCGAATATTTTTTTATTAGACAAGATATACTGCATTTTGCCTCTCATGCGTGCATGCATATTCTCCGAAGAGAATCAAAAGAGATCCGATCGCTAATGAGAATATTGTCTCAAAGGAAAGAGTTGAATGATTTGATTCAATCTCTTTGAATTTATCATTGTAATTATCATCGATTGCTTAATATCCTGGTTTGTGAATTAATATTTCCGAATAATTCAGCCGTTAAATAGTAAAACGAGTATCTGATCACACAAAGGCTATAAAAATATAATACAAGTGAATCCTCTCTTAACTCAACTACTTAATTAACTACTTCAATGCATCCCATAAGTCCATGCGACAACTCTTTGTATTCAAATTTGCAATTAGAATGCTATGTGTAACTCCATCGGAATTGATAGTTATTTTTATGTCAAAGATGGTACATATACTGACGTATTGTGCATTAATAGGCAATAACGTGAAATGAAAATTTCAATAGCATTTAATTACGTCGGGGATTAATTAATATTATAGACAAATTTCAAATTTGTGTATTTTCCACCAATATTGCAGAAAAGGCTTTATTACTAATTTGATTGCTCCCATGAAATTTAATTAATAACTATAGTTTTGATCCTGCGCTATATGCTTATGCTAAAGCACGTAATTTGGCAAAGCATTGAGAGGTGCTTTAGAAGAATAGCTATGACCGGAAAGTCAGTATCACAAAGTCTTTTGGTATTATGCAATATCACAAATATGCAGTATCACAAAGTCTTTTGATACTATACGGAAATATAATATTGCAGTGATGAAGATAAAATGTTTCTTAATGCACTATAGATGATTGAATTAAGAGGTCTATTCAAGAAGAACAGTGTTAAAAGAGAAAATAAACTTTGGGCTAATTAGAGAGAGAGCATTCATTTGTGTTGTTCTGCTAAAATCTTTTAGGGACCAATTAAACGGTATCATCTTTGCTAATGACATCTTTATGTTAATGAAACTTTACAAGCATGAAAGCTATAAATAATATAACAATCTCAAATACGCAGTTTCCGACACCCAAGAGGGCTTTAATGCTTATTTTAGTTAAAAACCTAGAAATGAATATGATAAAACTAAAATCATGTATTGAACTAGCAAAACTTTAGTGAGAATGACATGACAATCAATATTCCTGACAATTAATCCCAGAATGTGCCAGGAGTTTGGTCAAAATTGTGGTTCCGCAGATTTTATAAGTTTTGTTTCCACAATAATTGAATAGATCAATGGCGAAAATCTTACGACCTAGCTATATGTTTTGTATTCTTTTTGTAGAAATCAATTTTGAGCTATAGCTGGTTTATTTTCGTCATTTATTAAATTTCGTAATATGGCGAAATATTTCTCTTCGTCTCCGTCAAGAGCTGACGCTTCATGTCAGAGGAAATGACGGTATTTTTTTCGCATCCGTGGAGCCAATCGAGAGCATCGTTGTCATCGGGACATTTGTACCCAATGGAGGTGCTAGAATCTGTTTGCAGTCACTACTTCGGACAACAAAATCCGAATACAATGGACGTTGTCTTCACATCGGATCCCGCGTAAGTGGGTTTGGTCCTTTTGAAGCAGTTAACGAATCCCCAAGTCCTATTATTTCAGCTGACGAGGGAAATAACCTGCGGTATTCAAGTGGCACTGCGCATTGTTTATCGCCGAGAACGGACGACCTCAAACCCGATTTACCCATTCAACTTCTTCGGCACCATGTGCAATTTGAGTACCTCAGTGATCGATTGATTTGATGCGGTCGGGAGAGGATCAGAGAGAATCTCTTATTTCGTGGTTTTTCCAATTGGTGATTTGTGCGTAATAAATGTTAGAAGAATACTTTCTTTTGTTTCTAATATAAGAATATCTTCTATTAGAGGGAAAATCCTTAAACTTTAATTTTGGGCATTATATCTGCATATATTGGTATCCTAGCTTTAAGGAGAAGAAAGGATGAATTTCACCTCAAAATATCTGTTGTTACAGTTATTTCCGGAGATGCAATACGTTCTAAGTATAATAACGCCACTGTGGGTGATGTTTTTTAAATCATCTTCCTCAACTTGGCCTCAAATGGCCAGTTTGGCGTGTACAATACCGCAAACAAATCCGTTTTAGAATTATGTTGATACCTTTAACATTCGTGCTAAAACCTTCGATACTAGACTCGTGCAAGTTTTGATTTGTGTTTTTAACAATATATTTTCTACTTTGACCAATAAAAAAACTTTTTATTATAAAAACGAAGAGGAAATAATATGTTTACTTTCCACAGAAATTTATATGAGTGGTCATAGTTTCGATGCAAGCTTACACCTTCATCAGGCACCGAGCTTATATACTAACCAGAAGGGAGGAAAGAGTTGCAAAGTAAGGAAGCCAATGTGCTATTCATAATAGATCATGGAGCGGAAGGGAATGAATAATAGTCGGAAAAGGCTGGTAAACAATGTTAAAGGATTCTCGGTGAAAATGAATTCATTGGCGAGGGAAAAGGATTAGTGAAGTTGGTGGAGTATTTGAAAATTTTCTAGTAAATCTACATTGTTTCTATTAGGTAGGAATGAAAGATAAATCGGACTGGGGATTATCAACTAAAACGTTTTCAGCATAATGAGATTTATGATGGTTGTTATTAAGTAAAGCTCTATGGCGTTCATTGCATCTGGTCAAATTATTTATAGCACTCTGACCAGTGTAACTGATTTCACATTCATGACAATTGTTTCTATAAATTCCAGGCTTAAATAGGGTGTTAGTTTTATCTTCACTGTTACATAGCAAAGACTTCTGTGTTTCGTTGCTGCGGTATGCTAAACGGAAATTATTCTAAGGGAATATATTACAAGTTCGGTGCATATGACCTTAGTTGTCGAGGCACCATTTTTATTCAATTCTTCTATATACTACTACTACTATAACAAATTTTGAATGATATATCGCCGATAAAATTTAACTTGTGATATATCTGAGGAATCGAGTTGAATAAAAGTTTCTAAATCGTAAAATATAATAAAAGAGAGTGGGTGAGGTGTTCCACATTATTATAATTATATCCACTGCTTTAGCGTTATATGCTTTTCACTATTTCTTTGATATTCTTCGTTTAAAATGGTACAATTTATTTCTTCCTACTGACACTAACTCTCTCTCTAACTAACCCTACTGACTAAACTCTTACTTTATAATTTATATGCTTGTCCATTTTTGCAGGAACTTGATAATAATTATTGATCAAACAGATATCCTTTATCCAATAATATCACAATGCGTTAAAATGAGTTTTTATTAGTCAACAAGTAAAAGAAAATTGATTTTAGAGAAATTGTTCATATCCTGGATACCAGATAAAAGAACGCTAATACCACTGGTCCGATAGAAAAGTAATCAGCTCTAAGACCGGATTGTACTATCATACTTCATCATTGTATTCCAAAAACCTTGGAGAGTGAAAGAGACCTAGTAGATAAGATAAGGAGTGAAGTAGTTTGCATTTCCTTTCTATAGAGCCTTGATGCTATGAGCGTAAATATTCCATGAAGATGCAGCATAATGACCCAATGATTAACACTTCTCATATCATACAGTAAAGTGTTACTGAAACAACTACCATCGTTCAAAATCACTCACACCTCAGTAGCATTCTCATATAAATTGACTCAAATAAAATGAAAAAATAATGTTCTCTTCCCACTAACAAATAAAGATGAGAGTATTCCATTCATCAAGATACATTTGCGGACTAATTCCACGGTGTTGGTTTTTTATTCGATTTTTTCCTCTCGAAAATCGATAACGGCATCTTCGCATTTTCTCCACCATTCGTTGCGTCACCGTCCTCTTCCCAAGGCCCCTTAAGTCCCGTCGCAGAAGAAGAGGATTTGTTTTGGAATCCCCCGCGAATTACCAGTTCCTTGAACCCATTTACCCGATGTCGAACTAAACTGTGGAGACGGGAGGCGAACGAAAAACCGGGCGAAAGAGGTTTAATTTGTTTTTCTCCCAAAGTTTTAGACCAGCACTCTCTAAGTGTGGTACGGAGGGAAGATAGGAGAGAGCGCTTACATTTCTGGATGGAGGGAAAAGATAACACCTCAGCGGAGGCTGTGTGTGGACCTAGAGAGGGATTCTCACGCACAAAAAGATTATCGAGCGAGTCTCTATGCGATCTTTGCCCTTTCTTTTTTCAGATTATCTCCTTCGATTCTCTTCCTCCCGTATCAGCTCCCAAGGATTCCCTCATTTGTTAAACTCCCTGTTTGGAGCTCGTTTCCACCGCAACCGTGGGGTTTCGACAGGAAAATACGCTGAGAAGAGCGCCGCTGATCGTCTATTAGATGCTAAAACCAATTTGTGAGCGGTTTCTCATAGAATTTAAGTAAATTCAAAAAGGTGCTACCAGCTTCGCGATCTTTGCGCCATGTGAAATACAAAATGAGGCTTTACTTTGCTTTATTTACTTACAAAGAAAAATGCCATGAGCCAATTTACTACGCCGCCTAATTTTAGATTAATATGTATCAATTAAGATTCAAGGATTTTACGAGAATATTATTTATTATAACTTATCTAAATCTATCTGCAAGAGGTGCTATTAAACAAAGTTGTTAGTCAGGTTGCCCTTATTTATCCATTCCCGCCTATATAATAATAAAGTAAACAGAAATGTCTATAAATATCTTTGTGAAATTTCAATCGTATGTTTTAAAACGAGTTGCCTGCAGATTTCAAGTGTCTTGTTAAGGTTGTGCACCTTTTACTAAGACTAATTGAATGATAAGCCGTGGACCAAGCTTTGCTTTATAAACCAGTAAAACAATAAGTATTAGGCTATCTGAAAAACTTGTTTTCCTTCTAGCAGTGTTAGGAAAAAGAGAATTTAGTATGTCAACGGAAATTATACCATGGCATACCGAGTATACTGCAGCTTGTCTTTCAGAAAGTATCTTTCTTGTTCTTCTATGTCTATTCGTATTATCCAGTAGTGGTCAGTATTTTTATAGGAAAATGAAAGTATTCTATGAATCTAAATAGAAACGTACTTACATGAATTTTGAATGCGGTTTATTAATTGGATGTCTATAGTAGGATTTTCATATTTATTCCCTTGTTATTTTGATCGATAAGAGAAATCAGACGTATTGATTGCGTAGGAACTTATGCCAGGATATTTTTATTGGGTTCAAACAATAATTGTATTTACATGCGCAAATTGTAGCAAAGTTAGTATATGAGAACGCATTTCATTAATTTGATTTTAATTTACAAGTATATATCTTATCAAATGGATACTGCCACCGACGGATGCCAGGCTAAATTAACTGGATGACTCCATATTCCCTTTAGTCCCCCTTTACTTTCGCAAGGCTTTATCCATTTGTTGTTTCCCAATACCCAACGGGAAACAATTCCCTCCACCCATTCAAAGATATTTCCCCGCATCCAACGCAATCATCACGTATAGAATCCATTTCGCCAGCTTATCCTTTCGGAATTATCTTTCATTGTTCTCGTGACCTCCTATTATCTTCCTTAATCTCCTCTCTCTCCCCCCGATTATCAACTCTCTTCATCAATATTACGCCTAGTTCTTATTTCTCTCCGATATCCCCTTCTCACTAATAATCAACCTCCCCCTGCCCCCTCATTGTCTCCTACGTCGTCTTAAGGATGAGGCCAATTAAGATCCTTAATCGGATTTTTCCTCAACCCGTGAAACCCAACCTCCATCATCCTCTCAAGAAACTGAAAATGCTTTTGTTAAAACGAACCTCCCGTGTCAAGGCGCATGCGCGTGGGGGGAAAGGTGGAGAGGAAACCGGAAGAATATTTTAACCGGGGGTTTTATCAAAAATGGGGGTCAAGAGAATAATTTGCGAAGGCTCAAAACGGGGTTTTTCGTTTAAAACGTAATGGAGTTATAGAAAGAAGTGTTCGGAAGGATTGTTGAGATGGGGGTTGCTAAGAGGGAAAAACAAGGTGATGAAGGAGGGGGAGATTGAGAAGGATAAAAGGGCGCTCATTGAGGGGGCGTGACTTAGAATGGGGAAATTGGTTTAAGGATGAAAAAAAAGTGAGGAAGATGGAGGAATAGTGTCAAGGAAGACAAATAAGCGGAGAAGCTGGATGAGGAGAGA
The DNA here is from genome assembly GCA_947579665.1 of Sympetrum striolatum. Classification (NCBI taxonomy): domain Eukaryota; kingdom Metazoa; phylum Arthropoda; class Insecta; order Odonata; family Libellulidae; genus Sympetrum; species Sympetrum striolatum. Next base: position 72,645,867 of record OX388347.1, on the reverse strand, counting down.
TAAATGAGAGTGGAACTTCGGTGGGAAAGAAGAAAGGGAAATAGCAGTAACTGGAAAAGGACAACAGTGGGGTTATCTAGAGACTCGAGGAATATTCTGATGATGGAAGGGACCGAAATTTTCACATTTAATTGCTGTTCGTAGAAAAGGTTAGAATATATGACTTCTAATTTTAGCTGTAAAAATGAATAGAATTACGTAAACTCGCTCATCATCAGCGATATTTGAGTATTCATCCAATATTCTTCCAAGAATATGCTGGCCAAGAATATCTCTATTCCTTCAAATTCCTCTTTCCTTCCCTCCCGTTTCAAACCGAAAAAATATATTTAATATTAATTTCCTGTAAACAGAAAGATACTGCTGTACGTAATAATATACTTTGGAAAATGAAATATCGATTTTAAATCACGTAGAACTTTTTTCCCTTCCGTGAACTCGTTTAGTTTCTTAATAATCAAAATATAATTTTTTTCTTTTTTAAGACTACCAGATTTCACAAAAATGCGGATTATTAAATTTTAATCAAGGATTTATTTATCTCAGAGAGAAATGATACGACAATCCCTTCTTTAACCATGATATGAAAAAGGTTAAAAATAGTTAACACAAATTCTTCTTTGGTCAGTGATAAGCATAGAGGGGACAAGTAAACTTAGCAGTCAAATAAAGCTGCTGATGGAGTGAAATTGCGAACAGTAGAGTAAAGCAAAATACGGAAAATGGAGAAATTATAAAAGTCCCGAAGGATCACTTTACTCTGAACGCACCTTGGAAAGTTGAATTAAAAATGTTTCCTAGTTTTGCCTTTAGCTCGTACAGAAATCTATTTTCTATTCTTCCTCAGAGATACGATTAAATAGCGAGGGGTCGGATTTTCTTTTTCGTTACACCTAGTTGGCTACGTAGAAAAGTTTGCGATGCGACTTTATTCGTTGCCCAACGCCTATAGTCTTTTCATAATTTGCTACCCTCTTCTTTAATTAACTTAACATAATTTTAATACAGTGGGAAAATTTCATCTCTTAAATATCTCCTTCGTATCGTTTCTATCTATCGTTGTATTTCGTTAACGGGCTCCATATATTCCTTTAAATTCTTTCGGAACATTAAGAGCGACTGCAACTGCTTTACCTAATTTTATCAGAAAAATATGCATAACAGTTAGGTGCATCTTACACGGAAATTGATTATTAATTACTAAAACATTTATATACAATTAATGCCATGAAAGATTTACCAAAATTCAAAACGGTCGGTCAAAATAGATTACCTTCATATGGTGATTCATTTTTCTCTTAACGTATTTCATTTATAATGTTTATTTGTAGTAATTTATACTTTCATAATATCGATGCATTTATTATATCATATATAACTTTACTGATAGTATACATTATTATAATTTAAAGGAATATAAACATTTTAAAATATAGTTGAAATTCATTCATATATATGGCACATATAATTGTTTTAATATTCGATATTATTTATCTAAAAATAGCCCAAGGGTCAAAACGCCATTGAAATGTAGGCTTTATTTCTAGGAGATGTTTTCCTCTAAATATTCTTGTTGAGGATTTACTTGCCATTTGAGAACTTACTTCATATTCACCCTTTTATTTAATGAAATTTGGAATTTCTTGGAAAATGTTCATTATTTACATATCGTGTCAGTAGGACGAAAGGGATCCAAGATAATTTAAAATATGGTTTTGCTGGAATCATTCCCGAATGAGCGACATTAAAAACTCAATACATTCCGTAACATTAACAACTGAGATTGCATCTTACACATTTTTTCCATGAAATGGCTGATGAGGCGATGGAATTTGAAGGAAGTGCTGTTACTTAGTTTCACTTCTCCGGGGTAAGGATTTCCATGGAATAATTTAATTGTTGCCTTACTCTAACAAAATTCCCAAACCCTTATGTTTTCAGTACAAACAATCTTTCAAGTCTTCTTGGCAATTGTTTTCAGTAAAGAAAGCAATGCTTATGCTGTGGTGTATTTGCGCTATTCAAAGGTTTCATTAGGTTATCTTTTGTGTGAATTACATTATTTGTTTTATTGGTTTGTAATCTGTATCTTCAATTTTTTTCATTTAAGCCTATCGTAAATTCAGAGTTCACAGTAAAAAAATCGAAACTCATCATCTCTATTCCTGCTAATTCATTCTTTTATGCACTCGATGTGCATTAGTTAAAAAGTACGAAAACATAGATAAAAAATTATGCCATTGGTAGTATGAGTAATTGAAACTATTCTTTAACATTGCGTTATGAGGACTCTTTCATATTCCATTAAACCATAAACTATATAAGAGTATGACGTTTATATAGATCTCAGTTTGACATAACTAACATAAGTAAGAATATCATTTCCTGAATTTCATTTATGGCGAGCGTACATCCTCTGAAATACTTATTAATTACAAGAAAGTAAATTTGAAATCATCTTCGATTACCCAAGGGGCATTCATAATGTTATGGGAGACCAATGCCTCAAATCACCAAGCTGAAACGCATTCACGAGCAACTCATTTGTCTTCCGGATACACCACCAAATGTGAACGAGGAGAGAACATTCGTTACCCATGATGACTTCGTCTTGAATTTTTTATCTCGCGCGCGCCAAATGACCCAGGTCAGAATTATGAAAGGGAACCAATTCCCTGTTTGAATACGGGAAATATATTCCTGTTGAATTTTTCGAGATGCGACGGGAGGAATTGCCTACTCAAAAAGTTGCCCCCGCTTTATCAAGAGTGGCATAGGATACTCGAAGAGTAATGAGGCGCGGAATGGAAAGATAATGATGCAGAGGGTGTTGCCGGGTAGTCCCGTCAGAGGGCAGGGCGGTCAGGGGGGCAGATGGTGGGATTTATCAGCTCGCAGGGTGGAGACAGGAGGGATTATAGGAGAGAGGAGATTGGAAGAACCAATTCTCTTCCTTTTCTTACATCCCTCCATATTGTCCCCTTTCAAAAATTCCCCCACCCCTGGCAACCCTTATCCTATAATTCCGCCTTATTCCTTTTTTTTCTCCTGAGAAACCACTCATCTTTCTCCCGTCATCCCTTTGCTCGCCCTTATCTCTTTTGCTCCTCTTTAGATCCTTATTCCCATCCTCCCGAGCATCATCCCAATTTTTCGGCCCCGGCATTACGTTAAGGTGGATTGAACTGCTGTGCTGCTGCTGTGGTTGTGTCGATTCCTTTCCCGCAGTTTCGGGTAATTAAAGTGGAATTTCGGTGGAGGATTTTCGATTGATTTCCCTTACATTTCATTTATATATTGTTAGAGTGGTCTCTTAAGACCATAATTAACCTAATGACGTCATTATTTTTTTCTAATCTAAAATTAAAACGTTACAATTCATGAAAGTAAAATTCATAAAGAAATAAGATTAAATAAAAAAATCTTCGAAAAAATATAAGATATAGGGTTCGCTTCAAACTTTCAGAATGATATTTTCCGTAAACACGGATATGAAGATAACTGTTTTACCTAAATCTTAGAAGAATTTATAGAAATTTAACACTATTCCTCATTAGTGCTGAAGACAAATTCGTCCATGTCTTACCGTCTCAAGCAATTCTTCTTGTTAAACAAATGATATTTCTCCTTCTCTGCTTCTCTAATTTTTCTTTTTAGCTCTATATATTTTTATAGAAATCTGAATGGAAAATATTTCAAATATAGCTGCTAATAAACCTATGGGTATCTATAAGAAAAAATAAATAAGAAATAAAGTCTGTAATATAATTGAATGCAATAAAATATACTTCTATGTCCCCAAAACAGCTTTAAAAATGCTCTGGCCGGGTAGCCTAGATGATTAAGGCACCCTCCCAGGTAGAGGAAGATCCCGGGTTCGAGTCCCGGCCCTGTCAGCCTTTTTTCAAGTCCGTTTTTCCTTGGGAATTTTCCTGGGTGCACGCCCTTTTGTTCAAAGTCACCTCAACCCTTTCCTTATGTATACCTCTATGTATTCGGTGTCGAGGTTTTGAGTTGACATTTCCTTTCTCAAACGCATGAAAAGTAGAGATAAAATTGAAATTTGTCGATTTAATTTATTTTATTACAATTTACATTCAAACCCATTCAACAGAGATTCATTTCTCTCTGTGCTTCCATTTGTGTCTTTATTTAAATTGAATAAGCGTAATTACGTGAGCTTTTAAGCGAAACTTTTGCAGTCCTTTTAACATATTTATTCCCCCACAATTATGTGTAAGAGTACCAATCAAAATTTTCGAAAATTTCCCTGAAATAAATGCTTTGAAAACTACTTCAGTTCTTGGTTCATCAAAAGCCAATTAACTTCTCAGAATACGCATTTTGGAGCTCTTATTGAACACCTTTGTTTCAAACGCTCAGAAAACGTATTCAGGCTTTTACAAAGAGTCTTGAATTCCATACAGCTGAAGCCGTGTGTTTCCTCTTTCAAAGCATTTATAAAATGTATCGTCTATGGGTCTCTATTTCGTAAATCATTTTTATAGTTTTCAAAACGAGAGACTGAGTATTTCCCAGTCCTGGTTATGGAAAAGCAATGGACGAAAAATTGAAGATATGAATTTATGAAAAATGCATTAACGAAAAATATTCATTATTTATCCATCCAGTTCCCTGAAATGGTTCTCATTCACCCTTGAAGCATTAAGACTAGAATAAGTCAGCAGAAATTTCTATTTGATGCTTTTGAAGGTAGAATTTACTGATTATGCTGTCATTTGAAATTATAACCATCTAAAATGTATAAAATTAACCAAATGTTATCAGAACTCCTCAAGTCAAATCAAATTATGTACGAAATTATAATTTTATATTCAGTATGTATCCTAGAAATCGTTCATTTTCGTTTTTTATTTGATCCTTTTTAATTCAATTGACCCGTAATTATTTATCTCTGCAGAAATTAATTAGTTTCGATAGACTTAAATATAAATATCATACCGCATTTATTTGTTGTACTGAATCGAGATATTTCTGGTGAATTCGATTAAATGATTTATATCTGAAAGACAGTAAAGGAAATTGGAATTTACGGTGGATACCCCCTAGCAGGAAGTCATACGACAGCATCATTTTCTATGCTAAGACTTTCATAGGTGCAAATGTAAGAAAAGATCACTTTGGAAGATAATCACACTTTATCTCTTTAACACAAATTTGATAGCGACCGTTAAATTTCAAATCTGAAAGCACTTGCATTCACATCCTCTTACAGGAATCGGCAACTTACATAAAATCCCAAATTAAACCTGTGTTACGAGGTAGAATCAGAACATATCGACGAGATACACTGCGAATTTCAACGCGGAGAAGAGCCAAGTTATCGGAGATGGATGAAAATGTATAAGGCGAAAAAGTGAAAAGAAGGAGATTGAAGAGTTTTAGGCATTAAGATGGAAAAGGTTTCATATGGGAGATGAAGAAAGGATAAGAAGAGGATGAATACAATAAACACTCGTGTAGAAGCCGAGTTTTTCAGCGCATTCTTTATGCTGAAAATACTCCCTCGGCTTATATGCTATTGAGGGTTTCACTTGCCAGTTTTCCGGTGGAAAAATTCTACCATAGCCGGAAATCTACTTGTAATTCTTCACTTGCTCGATTAACAATTCCTTGTTAATTTTCTCCGCAATCACGAGCCTTACTTCGGGAGTTGTTGGATTGAAAATAATCATGTTGGACGTCCTGATAGGTTGATGCCGGTTGTCGTCATATTTCTCATCCTAGGCTCATCATTCGACCTTAGAGTTAAAATAGCTCCAAATAGCCGTTGTTTGCGTACAAGAGAACAGTTCTCTTCTCCCCCCGAAGATGGAAACATAGTTTCCGAAATACGTATCGAGATAATACGCTTACAATACCTTAGTAACGGTTAACCTTAACTCCCAATTTTTAGAGTACTTCCGCACGACGGGTTTTACGCAAACAACGGCTATTTGGAGCTCTTTTAACTGTTAAGGTTAATAACACAGCCGTGTTCCTTTTTTCCTTTTAGTTATTATATCCGAGTAAATTAGCGTATAAACCCTCTCTACCTTACCTCCCCCTCCCCTCCTTGAGTGTATATTTGAGTAAAAATTGTTTTACTTTGCCTGAAGATGGTGCGTCGAAACCTGGGTCACATAATAAATCTTTTATATAGTACAGGTAGATGTTTTGTTTCATTTTGACAGTTAGTTATATCTTCCTACCGCAAAGTCTTGCCAGAATCTATTAATAGTACTATCAATTATTTTTCTCAATTTTTAGATTATTTATTTAATTTATTTACATTATCTTTTTCATAGATACACCGAAGATATCCGACCGATGTCAATTATAATGTTTCACTAACCTCCGGAGCTCCAGTTCCGTTCTTAGGCTCTCCTATATCCAAAGTAACTTTATCCACTTCATATGCGTGTTCCAGAATTTCTCAATATCTCCTTCAGGGATTATCGGGAAGAAGAGCCAAAAGTGCGAGAAAGTTTTGGGGAATTGATACCTTGCGGATAAAGGAGACGGATGAAGGAGGTGAGGGAGGAAAGGTTGGATGAATATATAGGAGGTGAGCAAAATGGTGAGAGTGGAGGGAGAAATTTAGGGTCAAAGGATAAGAGGGAGGACGTGATTGGGAAGAAGTATGAAGGGGGGAAAGATAGGAGATAAGTAAGGATACGTGGAGGAAATATAATGTGAGTAGGATGACACGGAGAAAGCAAAGGGAGATATACGTTGAGAAGGAATCGACGTTTTGTGGATGTGCGAGAAATTCGTGGCGTGGGATACATTGAATGGACAGGTTTGAAAAGGTTAAGGGATCGTAACATTAGTCGTACGTACGTTTGAAGTGACATTCAAGTTGACTCAGTCTTTCCGTAACATGGTAAAATATGAGATGGAGGGAGTATGCTTTGAAAGAGCTCCATTTTACACCAGTATCTATATATTAATACGTGAAGAGAAAACTTTGGATCCCTTTTTAAGGATATTGAGCGAACGGAGGAATTTGAGATTTGGCATAGTTAATTTTTATATAGAGAAGGAGTGCGAAAAGCTAAAATCTTTGTCCAAATATCCTTGGTTCGACTCTGGGCCAGTATAATCGTCTCTCATAAGAAATGCACGTAAATTTCGTTTTGATGGATTGCAGACATTTTTTATTTTGCAGAATTAAACCAGAAATAATAGTTGTAGGAAATCAAGATAAATACCAAAAGAAAGGGAATTGAATAGAGACTCTGATTTTGGTCGTAGAATATAGTATTCGTGTCGAAATTACGAGAACTCTGGCAAAATGGACGAAAATGTTGTGAAATTACTTCGTAGTAAAAAGTCCCCCTGGCGACCACGGCGATTGTTGAATCCGAGCTTATGCGTTTCTACATTAGAATACACGGAGATTTTATCTCCAAACCAAATTAACGGTAGGGACTCATGTCAGAATTTATGAAAAGAGGACAATTAACCGAGATGCCAACAGTTGCTAACTCATTAATGAATAACAGAGATATAATTACGGCGATTTTACGGAATTATTTTTGGAAATCAATCTTTAAAAATTAAAAATGACAATGAATTGTATAAAAAAATAAATAAAGCTACAAGCTGTAATTGTGTTTTATTTATTTTTCCAACATTAAAACTTTACATTTATTGAAGGGAATTAAGGCAAACAATACACACAAATGACATATTTGTACACGCTCACAGCTGACGTAATAGAAAAATAATGAAATAAATTATAAGCAATGATTATATAGGTATATTCTTTGACAAAAGAACCTCAGTAACGTTTAGACTTAAAAATTCAATGAATTATGGTCGAATTTCGACCACTGGGAGATCACTAGTCCATATAGAACGATGTTTTCAAGTTTTAGGCAACACAAATTTTTACTTTCTCCATATACGAAGTATAGAGAAAGTATTGTTTTCATGAAAAAAATCGACCTCGAGATTTCAACGGAAATACATGTTTTGGGGTCCCTAGAACACGTTTTGACCATTTTCGGAATGATGTCTGTGTGTATGTGTGTGTGTGTGTGTGTGTGTGTGTGTGTGTGTGTGTGTGTGTGTGTGTGTGTGTGTGTGTGTGTGTGTGTGTGTGTGTGTGTGTGTGTGTGTGTATGTGTGTGATAGTGGGCAATCTAACGTGAAAACTATTAGTCGTATCAATACCAAACTTCATATATAGTACTGTGGTGTGTGCTGTCAGAGTTGATTAGTTTTTGGAGTAAATCGATCAACCGGAAGTCGAGCTTTACTCATTAAAGCTCATTTCCGGTTTTCAAAATATCTCCATAAATATGATATATAGGTATATTGTATTCATTATAAAAGTTTTAGATAATGTGTTTTACTATAACTTTTGTATTTAACATATTTTTGTATAACCGGTTGATTAGGAGTTATTCGTGAAATACTGATAAACCGGAAGAAGATGATTATGTACTTTGTGGGCGCTCTAACATGAAAACTATTTGTCGGATCAACACCAAATTTCATATATAGTATTTTGGTTTGTGTCGTTAGAGTTGATTAGTTTTTGGAGTGAATCGGTTAACCGGAAGGTGAGCTTCATTCTTCAAAGCTCATTTCCGGTTTTCAAAATATCTCCATAAATATGATATTTAGGTATATACTATTATTTATAAATGTTTTAGAAAATAAAATTTACTATAACTTTCGTATGAAACATATTTTTGTATCATTGATTTTTTAGGAGTTATTTATGAAGTACTGATAAACTGGAAGTTGCTGATTATGTACATTGCGGGCGCTCTGGGCTCTATGGGCGAAAGGCCAAATTCATCGTTTTTCATCGAGCATGTCCCGAAAAACATTATTTATAATGTTTGTGACGTAAAAGATAATAATATATAAATTAATCATTCATCTTCCAAGTTTAGATGGAATATAGAGTTCGAAATTACTGTCGTAGATAAATATTTACATCTTATATATGGAGAAAGTCATGTGCTGGCCACATCAGATTTTTATAAATCTTTAGAATCATTTCGCGACGGATGAAATTTACGTTTCAGTAATCCAGATTATCATTACTTTATACTGGATTAATACATTAATAAGTAGAGGGTAGTGTAAGTTGTGGTCATGTGAAAATTATTTACATAGTTTGGTATTTCATTCCCCCTGCCATATGCCTTATGGAGGCTCGCGGGGGATTGATACAAATTTTCTTTACAATTAATTAGTGATTATAGTTTCGATACGGGTGTGTGGAAGAAAATATTGTATGATTATGAGCTAATTAGATCGTAGAATTGATTCCTCAAGCTGATGCTTATGTTAAGTTTTCTCAAATTATTGCCTAATTCAATTTCTTTTATTTATTTGTAAAAATAGTAAGCGACTGGCTTAAAAATTGATCCCGCTGCCTTTCTCTCCTGTGATCGATTACACAGGCCTGCGATGAAAAAAAAACAAGCAAAGTAAAAACTGATTCTTATGTATTTTGATGTGCTGATTTCAGAAAAAATAGTGAAAAAATTCCATCACATCACGTTTTCTTGTAATTTTCAATTACAATAATTCGCGTTCAACACACGGATAGCATAGCTTCAAGGGGCTGAGTAAATTTGCCTGACGACTTTTGCTATTTGTATGGCGAATACATGCTCAAAGGTGCACAAAGAAATATTACGAATCACGTCAAATAACGATATTTAGCCTATTTTGGTGTCAAACTAGGAGATCAAGACAAATCATGAGCACCCCATAATGTGTGTTTACAATTTCTTCATGATTTGGGACTTTGGTTTGGAGGAAAGAAAGAAGCCTTAAAATTTGGAATTCCAATGGTATGAAGGGAGCCATCGAACCAGCGTGATGATTGTTATTTTTGTTCCTGCGAAATCCGTGGTTACAATAGAAAAATAGAAAAAACATTTCGTATCCGGAAATCATTCCATCGGCCATACGCCCGGTGCCTCATGGACCTGACATTCCATTGCCTATTCCTCTAAAAGAACTGACACTTTCGTCCTCGGATTCAGAAACAGCCGAAACCCAGGAATCAGATTCCGAGTACCAGCGATGCACCTCAACCATTCACTAAGTCGGAACTCAATGATCTGACGCGAGATCTAGATATGTCGAAAGAAGCAGCTGAATTGTTTGGTTCCAGGTTGAAGGAAAAAAATTTATTATCCAAAGGTGTCTCTTTATACTGGTACAGGAACCGCGAAAAAGAATTCTTGAAATACTTTGAGGAAAAAGATGACCTGGTTTATTATGCTGACGTTCCAGGACTGATGGGCCAATTTAAAATCACGTATCATAAAAAAGATTGGAGGCTACTCATAGACTTTTCTTAAAGGAGTCTTAAAGCTGTCCTTCATCACGGAAGTCAATATGCATCTGTACCAATTGGCTGTGATATGTGCAAATCTGTGCAATGGCTCTGTGCATCTGAAAGAACGTTATGAAAATCTTTTACTAATTCTCAACAAAGTAAAGTATGCAGACCATGACTGGAATGTTTGTAGCAATATGAAAGTTATATCAATGCTTCTTGGGCAACAAGGAGGATACACTAAGTATCTTGTTTTCTACGTGAGTGGGATATTCGTGACAGAGCTGAGCAATGGGTTAGAAAAGATTGGCCAAAAAGACAAGTTCTTGAACCTGGGACCAAAAATGTGATCAGAAACAGTTTAACCATATCCAAAAAAACGTGCTGTTGCCTCATTTGCAAATCAAGTTAGGATTGATGAAGCAATTTTTAAAGGCACTACCGAAGGATGGCAACTGTTTTAAGTACCTTTGCAAAAAGTTTTCAACGCTGTCGGATGCCAAACTGAAAGTAGATGTTTTCACTGGCCCAGATATCTGAAAGGTCATGAAGGATACAGAGTTCGAATGAAGCATGACACAGAGTGAAAAGGCGGTCTAGATTGTATTTAAGGAAGTCATAAATAAATTCCTGGGCACTCACAAGCAGGGACGGATCTAGAAAATAATTTTGGGGGGGGGGTCCGATCGAAAATTTTAAAAATAAAAGATATTTCGGCTTTCACAAAACGTGACGCTAGAATTTTGTTAGACAAACTCGAATTTTTTCGCTTGTTATTGCTTATTAAATTGTGTGTTTATTTGCGTTATTTGAGTTTCATTTTCGAAAAATAGGCACAAGTGATATTTCGGTGGGGGTCCGGACCCCCAGGACCACCCCCCTGGATCGATCCCTGCTCACAAGGATCCTAATTTCGAGGCGATTGTTGAAAACATGCTAGAGAAGTTAGGTTGTTCCATGAGTGTAAAAATACATTTTCTACATTCCCTCTTAGACTTCTTTCCAAACAACTCAGGCGCAATGAGCGAAGAACAAGTCGAATGGTTCCATCAGTATGTCAAAAACATGGATCGCAAATACCAAGGAAGATGGAATTAAAATATATTTGCAGACTACTGTTGAATGTTAACCAGAGATGATTTCGTAGGTAAATACACAAAACAAACAGCTAGGAGAAATTTTAAAGGAAAAAGTAGCAGTAAATGAGTAAAAAGTGAATGAAAGTCTGTAAGCTCTAAGTCTGTAAAAGCATTAGTCTATAAGTATGTTTTTAAAGGTTTTTTCCGTTTTTTGTGCATTTTAGGGGATTTTACACACTTATACTTTCCTTTTTTTCATTTAAAAATTTCTTTTTTTGTCAAAAAGCAATCACAACAAAAAGATAATGTATTATGTAAAGAAATCTGAATGTTTAAGATTGTTATTAAGCTGAAAATTAATTTTACTACAATTTCTAAATAGTGAATAATATTACAAACATAAAAATTGAAACCTTAAAAAATCCTTACGTGATACAAGAAAATAAAGGCTATTTTTGAAATCAGCGCCTCAAAATACACTAGAAACACATTTTCTTGGTCTTGTTTTTTTTAATTACCCCGATTTCGCAGGCCTGTGTTATTCATGGCCGTACTTGTTGTATAAATTTACAAAGAGTTTTTTTTCTCTTCCCCCACAAATTTTGGTACAATTTCATACATCTCTGGGATTACGGATTGCTTAGTGGGTGGTACCTTTGGTGAAAGTGGTCGCGATTCAATTCTCGTTGGGAGCTCAAATACAAAAAAAAACATGTGCAGCTCAAATTAATCTCAAAGAAAATTATGAGTCATAAATTTACCAATTCATGTAATATTAGAAAGTTTGCAAGATACAAATAACCTTTCTGCTATGTTCTGTATTTCTTCCTCGCACCAGGTGAATATGAGTATTTGGCATTAAATTTTTATTTATTATTAAATTTATTATTAATTATATATTATATATATATATTATTATTATTAAATTTATTATTAAATGATTTATTTGTAAAATTCAATGAAAGATATTTTTCCGATGATATTGATTCATTCGAGTAGTGTATAGTTTATTTTATATAATGCACAGCATTTCCTATGACTGATTTCAATAACGATAAGCTGCTTCAATCTAAGTGAAGGATAAGATCTTCTTTGAAATTTATGTAATTTATCCGTTAGTGTATTTAAATATTCTTTAGTGACGATTGCGGCAAGCTTCATCCTTTGTTAAGCGAAATTAGTGCGATGGCTAAACATAATATCTTTACTCTATTTGTTAGTTGAAGTTATTGAAGAAAAATCAAGATTTAAGAATTGTTAAGTAGAATGTGTAACTTTATTACCTTTTCACTCAGTCACCACAGCGGTGATAGTACAACACAATCAGCTTCCAGATATTCCTGTTGTAGAATTTGACCTTTTGCTTGAATGGACAGAGGTCTTTGGTTGGTCATCACACATGAAACTCAGTCGAGCGGTAAATTCTTCAGCGGAGAGCATACGAGGTAATCACAGGGAGTGCGAGGATGGAGCAAAGCACTGCGAGGGACAGAAATTCGAAGCAAAGACCGTTGTCCTGTAGCGTACCTCGATCAAATTGCCAAATTCTACCTAAATTGCATTTCCAAACTGGTGGTGCGATACGATCAACGGATAAACAGCAAAGTAGTCGATGTTAAAAATTAGTAGATATACAATTTGCTATTTTGATTTTGCTCCATGTTTCATTTAGGCTACAAATTAAAAAATCGGATGTGGCCAACACATGACTTTCTCCGTATTTATTGAAAAAAGAAGCCTATTCCGGTAATATATAAATAACTCCAAAACAATGAGTGTTACAGGAAAATGTTTCATACAAGCTGTGTAGTAAAAAAACAATCTATAACTTTGGTACTTAATTGAACATACCTACATTGCATTCTGACAGAGATAAGTATGAAAAACTTCCATTTCTGGATTAACAACAACTTCCGGTTAACCATTATTGAAGAATAACTCCTAAACAATTACTGTTACTAAAAATTGTTTCATACAAACGTTGTAGTAAAAAGCATTATCTACAACTTTGGTACAAAATTGTATATACCTACATTGCATTTTGACAGAGATATGTATGAAAAACTTCCATTTCTGGATTAACAACAACTTCCGGTTAACCATTATTGGGGAATAACTCCTAAACAATCAGTGTTACGAAAAAATGTTTAGCACAAAAGTTGTAGTAAAATACATTATCTACAACTTTTGTGTGTAAATGTATATACCTATATTGCATTCTGACAGAGATATGTATGAAAAACTTCCTTTTCTGGGTAAACAACAGCTTCCGGTTAACCATTATTGAAGAATAACTCCTAAAAAATCAGTGTTACGAAAAAATGTTTCATACAAAAGTTGTAGTAAAGTACATCATCTATAACTTTTGTATGTAATTGTATATACCTATATTGCATTCTTACAGAGATATTTAAGAAACAAAATTTTGTTCCGGATAAACCGTAACTTCCGGTTAAGCGATATTCTCCAAAAACTAATCAACTCTTGGTATTGTTAGGAAAATTCTAAATATGAATTTTGAAAATGATCGGATAATTACTTTTTAAGATAGAGCGCACACAAACTTTTTAACCACAGACAGACAGACAGACAGACAGACACACAGACAGACATGTTCGGGAAAATAGCTAAAACATGCTCTATGGGCCCCAAAACATCTATTTCCGTCGAAATCTGGAGGTCGAATTTTTTTGCGAATACAATACTTTCTCTATACTACGTATAGGGAGAAAGTAAAAATCTGATGTGGCCAGCACATGACTTTCTTCATGTATACGATGTAAATATTTATCTACGACAATATTTTCGAACTCTATATTCCATCGAAACTTGGAAGATGAGTTGAGAATTTATATCATATTATCTTTTACGTCACAAACATTATAAATAATGTTTTTTGGGACATGTTTGAAGAAAAACGATGAAATTGGCATTTTGGCGATTGGAATTGGCGCCCAAAGAGTACATAATCAGAAACTTCCGGTTTATCAGTATTTCATGAATAACTCCTAAAAAAATCAGTTAAACTAAAAAATGTTTCATACAAAAGCTATAGTAAATTATATTTTCTAAAACTTTTATAAATAATAATATATACCTAAATATCATATTTATGGAGATATTTTGTAAAAACGGAAATTTGTCTCGAAGAATAAAGCTCGACTTCCGGTTTACCGATTTACTCCAAAAACTAATCAACTCTGACAGCACACACCACAGTGCTATATATGAAGTTGGGTATTGATACAACTAATAGTTTTCACGTTAGAGCGCCCACTATCACACACACACACACAGACAGACATCATTCCGAAAATGGTCAAAACGTGTTCTAGGGACCCCAAAACATGTATTTCCGTTGAAATCTCGAAGTCGATTTTTTCATGAAAACAATACTTTCTCTATACAGTAGAACCCCGGTAATCCGGACACTCGCTAATCCGGAACCCTCGGTAATCCGGACGGTCCATTGGGAGTTATGCAAACCCGCAACTTCTTCTTGTAAACATATAAACCCGCATATCAGTAACAAGAAACAAGAGGTGGACAGACTATTTGAAAAATGTCTCCATTGGCTGCAATGATGTGATGGAGAGCGAAGTATTTCGTTTATTGTGATAACACATCTAAGTTGTGGAACTTTTCTTAGACAGCATTTTTCCATTGGAGAAATGCTTAATATGAGCAAGACTAAACAATTTCGAAAGAAAATAAATTTTCAGTTGCAGCAGGGTTTCACTTCTCAAAACATCATGTTCATTAAAAAGCTATGAGAGAAGAGGCGTAAAAAACAATCCTTCCCTTCGATAGACGTCCAATGAGGATGACCATACATGGGCTATAGAGTTGGTGTTTATAAGCGAGAAAAGCTAAACAATTTTAATCGAGGATTAAATTTATGCCGTGTGCAAATGTGACTGGCAAACATAAGCTTCCTCTGTTTGTTGTTGGAACAGCCAAAACACCCCGTTCATTCAAGTCAGTCACGCTACCTGTGTGCAATCGAGGGCAAAAAAACGCTTGGGTCACACGAGAATTATTTTTGGATTGGTTTAAAACAGATTTCGTTCCAGCAGTTCGACAACATATGAAATCCGTAAATTTACCACAACGTGCTTTATTGTTGCTTGATAATTGTCCTGGCCATCCTTCTGCAGAAGAATTGTACACTGATGACGGTGAAATTTCCGCAATGTTTTTACCCCCTAACACGACTACGCTGATCCAACCATGTATCAGAATGTTATTCAAAGCATTAAGTTAGGATATCTTTAGTTGCTTTTGCAAATATCCTTAATGATCCTGTGCACAATGAAAATTTGGAAAATGCACTGAAAAAGGTAAATTTAAAAGATGTCATGTTCAATCTAGCTAACTGTTGGGCATCTGTGTCTAAATTATTGATCAGCAAGTCGTAGAAAAATTTACTCCCAAATTTTATTGGTTCGGAAGTTTTAGAAAATGCGCAAACAGAAGAAATTCAGCTTGCGCCACTCATTAATCAGTTACAAAATTCGAACCCAATATCTAACCCTGAAGCTCTCCGGTGAACTGCTGAGGCTGGCGACAGTTTGGCTTGAAACGAAGCTTTAACAGATGACGAAATTATCAGAACAGTAACGGCAGAAGATGATGATGACGACGACGACCACCACCACCCTGTAGACTCCGTCAAAATTTCTCATCATGAGGCTTTGGCGGCACTCAGTACATCTACAAAATTTTGAAGCACATGAAATTACGCTCTTTAGACGTTTTAGAGACCGTGCACTTGATTTGAAAATAAGAACGGTCGCGCAGAAGAAAAAACTGACTTTTTTGCTCGCTGATAATATTCATGCACTTTATATGTTGTAATACCTTATGAAATATATATATGCATTATCTATACATTATAAGTTTTGAGAAAAAAGGTTATTTTTTAAAAACCTCGCTAATCCGGAAACCCCGCTAATCCGGACGCCTATGTGCCTGAATTCGTCCGGATTACCGGGGTTCTACTGTACTTCGTATATGGAGAACGTAAAAAGGCTAAAAAAGAAGGGAAGATGCCCAGGTCTTCGGAATGAGATAGGCGATTCCCATATTTCCTCAAAAAATATTGTTAGGCTGGATATTAACGAATAGGGTCGAGTCGGATACAAAAGAACCTGTTTTAGGTTTTAAATATCAAGTAGGGATTTGGAATGAATTTCCTTCAGGTTTGGGATGACTGATACTTCCTGCATGTAATTTAACTTACACAAAGTTGTATTAAATCATGTATTCTGGGCTCAGAGTGACTGTAAGTCCCTATTTCCTGCAACATTTGAAAAGGAAGTCGGAGATTCAATTCTATGCATTTGAAAAGATCGCGATTCCAATGAGTACGTTGAGTAATCCCTAGGAATGTCTCTGTAAAAACGTATGGGAGGGAAACAGACTTTTATTAAATTGGGGAAGACGGAGATAACTCTGGAAATCTCTCCGAGGATTCATGGAGAAAGCATAAAACTGCATAACAATAAGTTTGGGAAGGGTGGAGGGAATGTCTGCAGTAAGAGTTTATGAGGGTGAAACGAGAGGGCTTTATATTCTTTGAAATCAATTTGGAAGTAGTTGGGTTTAAGTTAAAGTGCTTGATAAGCGGAGGATGGGAAGTGCAGTTTCAATGGCGGGCGGATCTCAAGAGGTTCTAAAACTCGGCGAACTCGAGGAATTCGTCTAATGAAGCGCCATCTCTTATCCTTCGAGACGATTCAATTTTGATCCCTCTTCTTGCGCCATTCATCGGAACATAATCCGGATACTGCGAGCTTTGGTTTCCAAACGTACTTTTCATCATCTCTAAGGACGCGTAAACAATGATTTCCTCTCTTCAAGTCCTTGTTGATTCGCGCGCTCCTTTTTCTTCTCGAACGGGAAAGGGTTTTCCGGCATAATTACACGTTCGTGACGCGGGGTTTTGAGGGGGAGGCTCTTTTAACGCCACATTTCATTGTGTTTGGAAGCTTAGAAGTTTCTCGACTGGTGGAGTATTTCCCCATAGCAGACGTGCACCCCAGAGGGAGTGGATTCAAGCGATTACGTAAGGTTCGAATCTCAACAACATTGAATAGGGATGTCATCGTTCCCCTTTTCATGGGATATTTTTCATTGTGTCAAGTAATAACCGCTAATTGGTATCAACCGAGTCCTGGGTTCGGAGTTTTAAAAACTTTACGCAGATTCGAAGGATTCTAGCTTTAATACGGATGAAAGGCATTCCATCCCCAGTCGTTTCGAAAAATTGAACTTCATACGCATTTGTACTTTTGTAAGCGGACCACTTAACTCGATGAATGTAATCCGCCGTCATCCGTGGTTTCCAATGCGTGCGGTTTCCAAATGCACTTTCACGAGATGGGATTAATAGCGATACGGAGATGGACGATTTCAATTTTTGCGGTGGAGGAATGGCACGCGTGATTTGCGAGCAGAGATCAGCCTCTGAATCTTTTTCTGGGTACTGATACTAGACGCGCATGCACAGGTGTACTGTAACATCCATGGAGTTTGTTTTCTAGAAAATTCGGTAATTTAATTAAAATCTTTGAGATTTAGCAACCAATTGGCCTCTCTTTCGGCTCATTAGATGAAATATAGTTGATTGAGCTAACATACTTCGTAGAATATCATGTATGCATCTTTGAAGTGTCTATGTTTTAGAGATCTTCCTGTTGATTATAATCACATAAAAACCTAATAAAAATAACTAAATGAAACGGAAATAACAGAGATTTTTAATGCACATATACCAACTGAAAGGTAGGTAAACTCATCATCTCAATAAGATTTACCCTGTACTGATAATTTTAGACGTCATACTACATTATTTCAGTTAATAGTGTCCAAATGACTCGGAACTATTTAGCCAACTCAAGTCCAGCGGCCGATATCAATATTTCCCAAAGGCGCGCACAATAGTAGTTATTCGCAGTGTTTAGTAATTAGAAAAATTAATAGACTCACTGACTCGTCACTATTTCCGTTAAATGACCAAATTCTAAGTCAAAATGGCTGCATTCAAAACAAAAAATTCAAGTGCCTTTGGACGATGTGCCTTAAAGGTCTTACCCCTAAAACAATCTACCCAGATACTTATAATTATGAGTTACAATTCAAGTATGGAGCAAACACATTTGGCTCACGATTGAAATTATACATTGAGTATTTTTTATTGGGATAGTTAAAAATGTTAAATTAAGAAATTTTGTTCAGTAAAATTATCTTCGGCGAATGAAAATTTCCAAACGTTCTTTGTAGTTTGCAATATTTGGTACCGCAAGTATTAAATAGGTATGTGAAGAACTTACTACAACTCGTCTATTCAATTGATTTATCAGTGATTATAACCTTTTAAAACTCCCTGAAAGTTCGAATCAATTAGTTTTCTGGTTATTTTTAGGCAACACATTTTTGGGCATCTTAATTTCCAAACATTTATACTTGTAGTTATGATTAATTTTACCTCAAACTGTTCAGTAATATAAACAATTTATTATAATAGATGTCTTGTACAATAATATTAAGATACTTGTACAAATCCACACGTTCTCCACGTAGTGCAAATTTATTAATATTAATGTACGTGATTTTTGTTTCAGTGAATTTTTTGATGGTATTTTTAGTATCGTTGAACCAGTTCAATTTTATTTCAGTGACAATCAGTTTCCTTTTTAGCAAAGAAGAAAATGTTACTTTTACACTATTAAAATTCAGCTACGCAGAACTTAATTCCTCGGCCGAAAAGTGAGAATATCAAGAGGGAATATTTCTACGTTCACCAATGTTATCAACGCTCTCGGAAATAATTTTGATTCGATTCCGTCGAAGATTTCTCCTCCCTCAGGAAGAACACAATATTCTCGTAAATTATCGGAAGCAGTATGCAATTTTTCCCAACATCATCGCCAAGATTTTCCTCCTTTTATTTCGGCGATTGCGTGGCGGAAATAATTTTCGAAACGAATGGAAGCATTCCAATCGTACCTCGTGGGAAATGAATAGGGAAAAAATATCGGAAAGAGATTGAAGAGCGGGAGAAGGAACAATTTTAAGAGGATGGAGAAGATCGTTATTCCCAGAGCTCGTCATTGTGTGTAACATTGATCTGGTTTCATGAAATCGCGCGGAAACAGGGAAGGAAAAGGGACGTACACACATACCTCGTGCACACACACGCAGACTCAGGAGGAGCGGAAGGAAATGAGTAGAGGAACGTGCTTTGGAAAGGATGACAGATTTCCAGATCGCCCGAAAAAAAGGAGAGAATTTTTCAGCGGAGGCAATGTATTACGAATTCGGTTCGCAGGAAATTTAAGGGAAGTGCCGGAAATAAAAACGGAATGTATTTTATGCCACCAAGATTTCTTTAAAAGGGTTGCTAAGAGCGAGGAAATGTAATTGAGATTTATGAAATGGTTGTCCCTTACTCTAAGAAGTTCGCCGGAGCGAACAGACAGTTTGATTGATGTTGGATTTTTTTCTAGAGCTTAAATCATCTTTATTTAGTATTTATCGCTACAAAAATCTTTGTTTCAACGAAACCTAAGTAATTCTATTTTATCTTTAAACCTGCCTTATTAATCGAAAGAGCAAATTTTAGAATTTATAAGATAATAGAGCTTCGACATATTCACCCACTGATATTTGGGGTGAATTAACTCAAATTTTACTTGGAAGGGTTCCGTTGGTGTATCCTGCCTCCCACACTTAAATGTCATGTTCATAGTTGGATTTAAATCGTCGTCTAAATCAAAATAAACTACCAATCTTAATTATACTACTGAATAAAATCAGTATCCTGACTCGTATTGCACAGTTGGGAAGAATCGAATAAGCTCACCAAGAGATGGTTCACGTTAGCATGGGTTATATGGTAGATTGAAATATCTAGTTTCATTTCTGCCCAAGAAAGTGTATTCAATGTAGATAAATTTTTCGGCATTCGTTCCTCTTTCAGAGTGATTAGGGATCTAATGAAAATCACATGAAATTTAAATTTTACGGCTTGTGCGTACTCTTAGGTATACAGAAGTATATGTATTTAAATTAACGCTAATTCAAAGAATGGTAAGTTATCTCTCTTTATACTTTCGGAATAATTATTTTGTTACGTATTCACCCTTGCTGAAAGGATCGCAATTGGCTAAGGTGGCGGAGTGGTTAGCTTGCTAACACTCCAAGGGCAAGGTCCCTGGTTCGAATCCGGCTTGTCGGATTTTTCAGACAAGGGAATGGTTGCCTATTTTTAAGTAGTAATAATTGTTGAAATGGATAAAATCGGGGTCTTCCTGTTTCCATTAGAGAAGTTATTATTATCAAGAATATCTCCACATATTCATTTTATTCTAAGAATTTTAGAATTTGGTGTCTTCCCAATGGAAACACTTTTCTTCAAGGAGGTCAACCTGTTATTTAACATAAGTATTGTTCCTGGGAAAACCATATTTACTTTTAATCCAAAATACTTTTTTAACTTAAGAAAATCGTGCTGTTTCCACAGCATTTAAATCATACGTATTAGTCTGTTACAGAAAAAATCAGAAAATCACCAGAATCTCCAACTCGTGAAATCCTCTCTATATTGGCATTCACTTCCCCATGCGGCGTAGTTATTAATACATCCCGAACGCTCCCATAACTCCCCGCAGAACGTTGAATAAATTCATCCGATTCGCGGGTGGGGTTGCTTTTATAACTAGGAGATCGTAAAACAGAATTAAGACTTCTAAAGAAGCCGCTGACGTCTTGGGGAGATACGCCAGCGCTGCCTTTCTTCGGGGACAGGAATTAGTGGAACAATGGAGGAACGAAATACCTGTGCGTGAGAAACAGAGGGGAGAAACCTTTTGCCTCGGGATAAGAAGACAGCTGGAGAAAATGATAGAGGGGAGATGATTGGCCTAAATAAAGATTAGGGTTAGGAGGGCTGGCAATAACGAACACGGAATATGGCAGAGGGGCGCTGGAATCGGCATGGCGCCATCAAAATCCATATTTTATCTCATCCGTGGGAGAAGTGCGTTTTGGTGGCAAGTTTGCGTGGAGGGATGGGTTAAGATGGAAGAGAGGGGTCTCTTTTATTTCCTTGAGGCTATCGTACGAGTGTGGTAAAATGTGGAACTCGGAAAGGAAAACCGAATCGGAGTTTATGAAGAGTGTTTGGATGGTCGGGGGTGGATATGGAGAAAGCATTGTTTCGTGGGAGGCGCGGGTTGGGGAGAGATAAGGAACGTTCCGCGGGGTCTTGCGGTGTGCTATAGCCAATCGCCTACCTAAAAATAGAAGGAAAGGGAAAGTATTGCGTGATTCCCGTGGGTATTACTAGAGGTGCTTGAAAGGAAGAGGTTTGATCGAGGGGTTGCTATTTTCGTCAAAATTTTCTTTCAGAGTTGTACTCGATGATGAAAGGATATGAATGTAAAAATTGATAGGGGACCTCAAAATGGAATGCGTCATTCTTAAACATAGAATTTCGAAGTAGGTAATGGACAGTTTATGATAAAATCCACGGAGGAAGGTATCGTATCGTGAAAATCCATCAACGAATGAAAAAGGACAGACTCGTACTTTGTCCACGGTTTTATTATCTACTTTATTTTAATTCTGTGAATGGTATATCAGTGGAATAAGTATATATCTTTCTCTTTTCTTTCTTTATGAACCAATAGTTTATTCGAGCTATATTTACTTCAGCGTTAGTATGTTTTCTCTTATGAATAACAACGAATAAACTTTAGGCTAATTAGGTTTCAAGAAGTATTCGATTGCAGTGTAGGAGAAAGAGAGGCACAGAAAATGAGAAATTATCTGAAAGCATTTAATATATATAATTTACTATGCCTCTTTCTTCTCTGCGAATAATATTCAATCGCTTCAAATACATATCTTATGATTAATTATTTAAATTTTCTGGTTCACATTACGACAAGACTACGATAAGAAATGAGAAAATATATATATAAAGTTGGATCAACTCAATCATATCGACTTGTAACTAACTGAAAATTTAAACAATTTTCAGTATCTCTTGGCTTGATTCTGTTCCAATCATGTTACGATACCTTTAAAGCTATCCTTTTACGTCAGTTTTGTTTTATGGTTCGAGGATACAGACGTCATTGGAATTATTTAGAGTAAAGGTGTTCTAAACAAATTTAGAAGTATTAAATACATACTATTTAGAATATGGCATGAGTTTCTTATATGAAAAGGTAAGCTGTTGACTTTTGGATTTAAATTTATTTTAAATACGAATTAGAATTAGTTTGAAATTAATCACACATCGATGGATGGGTTAAAAACATCTTACCGAATATATATAATTGAAATCGTCGAATTAATTTGAATAATCTCCATGTCATTTGGTAAATATTATTAGGAAAATAAATAATCAAGTCAGTCTTAAAAATCGATATTTTCAATGACAGACTCATCAAGTAAGATTCATTTTGTTGATGCATACCGAACCCAAATTTTACATAAGAAGGAAATAGTAGATATTTTTGAAAGATATGATATTTCGGTTATTTCCATAGAATAATTGCTATTACAATATGAACCATTCAAGCGTATATTTTCATAGTGATCACATACAAAAGGAGCGGAAATGAAGTCCGTATCTGCTCAAGCAAACGAAAGCCCGTAAAAAATCAACTGGAGTAGAAATGGCGTGAGCGAAAATATCATTCTTTTAGGGAGTGAAAATGCACCTATAAACGCTGGAAAACTTCGCGGAACGGGAAAACTACGAGATATTTTCTGGGTCAAACGTTACTTATCAATAAACACCTCCAAAACTAGTGCCTTTAGGGCACTCGTCTTTAAATGTTGATTTCAGCTCTTTCGCGCATTCAGCCGTTGGAATGAAAACTCGAAGAGCCTGAGAGCGTGATTTAGAAGGCATAAAACCCCTTTTATAATGCATTCAAATTCATCGTGCATGGATTTGTTTCCCATTTTCCTCACTTCTAGTTGCATCTCGAGATGTTTTTCCCATCTCGCTTTTGCCGAGACTCGCAATATATCCTCATGCATCGAAGGAATCTGTAACTCTCCACGAATAATCCCCTTCATAAATCCAAGCCGTCCTTTATCTTCGTTTCCTTAGCCGAAATAAAAAAGACGACCGTCTTTTACCCACGGACGTCGCCCAATCGTACTCCTCAAGGAAAGGTATAAGCGATGGAAGGGCAGAGGCAAAGAACCAGAAAAACGGCAAAACAAGCAGATTTCAGATACGGTAAACCGTCGCAATAAAAAAAGGAAGTTCCCAGATGCGCGATGGGAGAAATGAACTGCTAGGATTCCGAAGTCAACCGGAATCGAACCCTGACTTAAGGGATTTATTGCTACTATAGATAGGATATACATTGTTGCTAAGTGAAAGATATGATGACCTGAAGGAAAATAGAAATTAAAATACATCTCGAATGAAGAATATAAATTTAAAATTAAACTGCTCCAATGGTACTTGGTGGATCCCATCAAACCAATGAATTTACTATTAAGAAATTTTGTACAATAATATAAAGAAACTTATACATTATTACACATTAAAAAGATTTTTGTTACAATAAATTCTTTAGTAATATAGATTTATATCCACGGATACCTCGACTATCAATTAACCATGATAAGGAACAGAAATTCAGCTAACGCAACTTTGGAGCTTACATGTAATTATTCACGTTATTTGCAAATTCAAGGTTATCCTAAACAAAATGGCTGTTGTTCATTCTTGCTAGCCAGTAGAAGACATTTTTTAGTTTTCGGCAAAGTTTATACAGTAATATACTTTTTATTTGAATTGTTATATATTGCTTTATAAATTGCTATATACATAATGCAGCATAAAATAAAAGCGTGCCTGCTAATAAAAGGTTTAGATAAATAGAATAATCTCTTCCTTTTCAAAAAATTAACATTAGAGTTGGATGAACCATTGGAAACGTGAAGTTAATTTCACTTGTAGATTTCACTTAAGATTCACCCAACATCTTTAAGTAAACCAACATCTATTCCACCTGAACAATTCTAGCAGTTGAAGGCATGTCTACAAAGAAATAACAAGCCTGAGTTTCTACTTCTTAGAGAAACGTTTCGTAAATAATTGCTTGCATATATGTTTCTCATAATTCGGAATTAAAGCTCTCGAAGGGATCCTTTTCCTCAGACGATATTCTATACGTCTAATTAAACTTCCGAGAAATACCTCCATGTTCTTCTCAAAAGTTTGGTCGAGTTTTCTTGCGAACAAAATCTTGCGATAGAAATAGGGTGCAGCTCTTTATTTTGCGAAAATAGGGAAGTATACATATTTTCAACCCACTCTACAAATGAAACAATCTCTCGTTAAATTGATCCTCCATAAAATATATACATAGCTAAAAATTTGTTCCTTTCGTGCACATTTTCGTAGGATTCCCCTCGAGGAAAATTTCATGATACTAAGAAAAAACTCGTCGAAATTGCTTAATTTTTCTCCTTCAGGGAAATATCATTAAAATAGGGTGAGTAAATCTTGGGATCAAAAATAATGACTTTCGTCCATTTCCAGGAAACTCGAAGATAATGAAGTCGCATGAAAGCACACACTCTCTCCTCAAACTTCTGAATCCCAATCAAGAAACATTAAACTTTACCGATTCCGAGTCGTTTCTTATTTTCCTCAGCGAGTTTCGAGGGATAACAGGTGAGGTCAAGGAAACGGTCGGAGGAGGAGGAAAAAGTTAGCAGAATAGGGAGACGGCAATGCAGTTTACCCCCCAAAGTGGGTTTAAGGCACGTATCCAAGAAAGTGGAAGGGGACACAACAGAAGGTACGGGGGACCCGAAAAAAAGAAAGGGGGGTAAATGCGGGAACGATGGCCTGGTTCCCCGGATCGCCTTTGCATCGAAATGGGCGGGAGCCATAAATCTCCACGCCCTCTTCATCCCCTCAGACGTCTCTCTCTTCCCTTTTTATTCTTCTTCCATTTTTCACCGTAAAGAAGGTTTTCTATTATTTATGCCCTTTCTTCTCCCTTCCAAACTTCCTCGGTACTTCCGAGGAATCAAGACACCATTTAAAATTTCGGCCTCTTTTTATTTCTCATCCGATTTAGGCGGCCTTGGAGATGAGGCTAGTCCTTGGGATGCGAGTCTGAGGCTCCCAGTAGACTGTGTTCCCTTCTCGGAATTAAAAAGAACGAAGCCAAGACCCGTCAAAATCAAACTTATAGCCATCCAATAAAAGGAAGCTAGGGCCTTCTTTACGTATCGCCATCAACGTTTTCCTCGTCATTGAGATAAAAAAACTATCGACTGCTTAAAATCATTCTTTTGGCTGTTTTATCACCTTTTGATAGCTCCTCATATAATTTACCAACATTTATTAAATGAACAACTACAAGTTTTCCTATTTTTTCTTGGCATAAAATGACAGAACCTCCGTCAATCCATGGAGAAAAATCATATATGCATCATACATGCAGGAAAATTATCGAGGGATAAAAAATTGTAAATAATTTTGTTTCGTTTAATTTTTAAATTTTAGTAATATCCACGTGGATAATCTTTCTCGCATTGATCAATTGTACGAACGTTTAACAGTTTTCAAGAAGAACTTAAATTGGATTTCGTGAAATAGAAATGGAAATAATTGAAGAGAAATATTAAGTGATTATAAAATGTTACTCTCAATACTGTAATACTCCATCTTTTTCGTATGATTTATCGTGAATTACCATATGATTTGAACGTATGCTTTTATAAAGTTATAACACAGTTTGGAAAATCTAGCTAATAACTATTCTATTCTATTTTATTTATTTGATCTAAACGCTGCAATCTGGTATGATAACCAGGTGGCAACGGTTGAGGGGGATATAACAATACAATCTGCCCTTGATTCGCCCAACGACGGGAGGGAAACCCCTCCAAAAACCTCCCGTGGACAGTATTATAGTATTTATATGTTGATTGCCTTCTTTAAACTTCCTAATACTTTCCTTCCTCTCTTACTTATCGCCACATTCAATATTTTACATATAAAATGCAAGAGAGAGCAAGTCACTACATGTTCCACTTACGCTTACCAACGTTAAACAAAAATCTTCATAGCAATTGATGGCTGCAAAATTGTGTTCAGTAAGTTAAATGTCTTCTTTAATAGTCTAACTGCAAAGCGAAGGAAGTAAAAAGTTTTTCCAGGTGATTTGCACGGAACCATTGTGATAACTCTACATGTTTCAAGCTTTCCTTATGCTAATATTTGTAAATACTCTATTTCTTCGCAAAAGTTACGGCGGAGATGGGACACTGGAAGCGAGTCAGACAACCAGGCGCGACTACAAAGGATTCAAATTGGACTCCAAGATTTAGATTACATCGTAAAGGAGAATAATTCTTGAATATCCGCAGCCGTTTCGGGGAACCGCCCGAACTTGGACTCACCTCCAATCCCTTTCGAAGGTATTCGGCCAACAAAAGAAGATCCAAACTCGAGTGGCGTCTCGATCGCATGGAAACACCCCTCCCCCTTCCCCTCCCCTACTATTCCCCCTTTTTTACGACTCTTTCCTTTCGCCGTCTTTCTCCAACTTTAACTTCTCCATAAAACCTTTCCTTTGCCGTTCCTCCTCATCTCCGTCCTTCTCCACTTCCGACATGAAACATTCACTCCCTAATCGAGGGATCGATGGGAAGAGACCAATGTCCCGAAGCCATCCGAGCCCATACGGACGACCTATAACCTCCTCCCCCTCGCACACCTTTCCAGCCTCCGCATATTTTCCCTTTTCCACTCTGCCGATCCAATTTTTCCGTCTTTCTGGACCCCCGCACGCACAATGGCCGAGTCTCGAGCATCGGGTTTCGATACCCGAGACGCATCGATATAAAGTCGATATGTCGAGATATCGCGGTGATACGGTGACATCGATCAGTCAAAATATCGAAATTGATGCTGCGATGGGGGCGTGGTCGATCAAGGGGATGCGGTTCCGACGGTATCCGAATCCTGTTGGGGTAAGATTACCGGAAATCTAACGAACATGGCGATGAGATTGATTGTCGAGTATATCAAAGTAGTTGTCAGTAATGGAATGTAATATTTTGGAAGGTGGAATGGTTATGAATGTTAAAATTCTAGATAGATGAAATAAACGAGGATACAACTATAACAAATCCCTTAATAAATTCAACAGAGTGTTAAAATTTCCAATGAATTATATAGTATTTCATTTTAGTTATTTTCTATATTTGGCAAAAGAGCCTTTAAAATGTAATTATTCTGGCTCACAAGCTCAGTCGGCTACAGTTGAAGTTCCTTTCAAGAAAGGTCAGAAAGGATGACATAATACTTACTTTTGTATAGAATACGATCCCTTAATCTTCTCTTGATGGATAATTGAAGGTTATATGTAGAATTAAAAGCCTAATATCAGTTAAATTTCGTTCGAATGCGGGTTGTCTTCTTTCTTTAATGAAGTATCGCATTATAAAGGTGATACAATGAGAACACCCCAGGAAAATTGAGTATACTTTGAAAGAAATCTCAAAATTATAGCAGCACTAATTTAAAGATACTTAGATGTGACCCTCAATGGAATCAGAGTTATACGGTTAAGTTTCGATATTCATAGACTTTCAATGTTAATTATTAAGTAAAGAGTGGATAATACACGCACATATAGCACATGAATATTTTATTTCAGTTACAATCCATAAAGTTTAGTTTTGTGTATATAATGGGCACTTTGTTAAGTAATTTCTCCAATTAGCTTTGATTAAACCGCTTAACGCAGGAGAGAGATGACCAATTGAAAGTTCAATTGATTAAAGGCGAGTGGACACTGATTCAGGATGAATAAACCTTTGTATTTTATTAGCTCTCAGATCTCTGAGATTATAATCCCCTAGATAATTCAACAATCAAACAGATCATGAACATACCTTTGACAATTACTGTAATATAATCCATCCTTCTATAATCCAGAATTTTGATGCAAGATATCTTCATTAATATTCATGTAGCAAAAGCTATTTAGATATTTGAAGAAGAAAGTAAAAATCGTTCTTTTGAACATTTAAATTTTAGAAGATCCCCGTAAGTACAGGGAAATAATTAAGTTAACTTAATTAAGTTGATCGTCATTATATAATGAAAAGAATTTCCCTTGATAATTTTAACTCATTCATCAATTATTCTTAGTACATTCTCAATATTCCCTTATTACATAGATCGTACGTGGTCCAAGATACAGTTAAAATATCTATACTGAAAATATTCATCAAAACCAAATGAAGAATTTCATTGCAATATAAAATGATAAATTTTTTTGAATTATTATATTATGCGTACCTTATATCAAAATTGCGTATCGTTACTTCTATTGGATTTCAAAGAAGGAGTATCATTCAGTCAGATATTTCAGTATCATCACATCAAAAGTAAACGTGTCTGATTAAAATTTTAGCATAACAATTTTAGTTTGTATTTCTACATCAATTAAAATAGGGTATTAATTAAAAAAAAAAACTACTGATTTTTTATAGCCAAATACAGTTTGCCAAACAAACTGTAAATCCAAATATTTGCATTACAAACAACAGGTGACATTTACGCCGTACGCCAGCTCGTTAGTCAATGCTGGTATCGTAAGAGAAACTGCTAACGCAGAAATTTCAAGTTTAACTGCTAACCTTGAACTTTACAGGTACTAACACTAACTAACCGAACTTCATTTCTAATTTCCTTTTTTTACGTTCTTGTATTCTCTCTCTCTGTTTCAGGTGAGATACCGAATTCCATTCCTGTAATTGCGCAAGCCTCTGTGAATCGGGAAATCTAAGCTCCCGTGCAAAGGTGAGTCGGAAAGATAACTACTTTCCTGCAATTATCCGAAGATAGAACTCTGTAGAGTTTCATCTTTAATCGCGACGAGACCGAGTAAATTAACAACCACCCACGCTTAATTACCTTATAATTACGTTACCTTATGTCCAACTTCTCTTACTCAATACCCGATACCCACGAAGTGGCATTTTTCGGATATTATGAAAGTGGTGAAATTCAATTAAAATTCAGTGATATTTTTTAGTTGGTTTTAAAGACTATGAATTGGCCCCGGTATTCAATAGGACGAGACTTAGTTGAGTTATTCGAAAAACAACGTTCTTCATGTTGGGAAAAAACATGGATGGAGGCGTTCTTCGCTGGAAGGTAATTTGTGCTCCCCTGCGTCCCCTAAAATATTCATGGCTTAATCGCCAGGATCAAAAGAAGAGCTTTTCGATAAACGCACCAATTATTTGGGTAACGCAGCCGGTTTTTATTTTTTTGTTAATGCGGTTATTTGTATTCCATCGGGAGCATTCTGCCACTGAAAACAGAAAGAGAAAATTAAAAACCTGACACCTGCTACGCCCGTTCTTTCGAGAGTTATCTATATGTTGGGTTGAAATTTAGGATCGTGCTAGTCTGAAATAAGTTCAACTATCGTATTTTCCAGATTATTTAAACAAAATTTTTATTAAGTGTCTAATGAAGAATAATATAGAATATTAACCCTCCAAGGCCGGAATTATTTTTTTTGTAATTATTTCAAATTTCTTAGGTATTTCACTTTGTGATTGTCTTTAAACAATACCCATAAAATATTACACATAAATGACACATAAAACCAGCCAAACAAATACAAAATTGCAACATTGTCATCGAGTCCTCCTATTCTGTGATAAAAAATGAAATAATAGTAGGTGTCGGATGATGCCATATGGCATCCGTAGTCTGTCGAGGATTAATTTGTATAGCACTGATAGAAAAATTGACAGGTTTTTGTGCTGGTATGAAGGGACCTGTTCTACTATATGAATTACTTTTCAAAAACTCATTCGAAACGAACGAAGACAAATAGTATATAAAGTCAAATCTATTATGTGTTAATAGTACTAATTGTACAAATTTGAATCGTCACCATGAGTATTTTATACCTGTTCTCACTGTAGGAAAGAGATCCCCGGACCGCCTTTGTCGAAGGAGACGAGTTTTACACTTTGTAATCCAAGTAGAGTTAGGTGAAATCTCCCATGGCCAAGAATTATACGACATTATTTTGACAGCTATTTTCTTCACAAATTTATTAGCGTTGAGCCATACGACAAGATCCAATCTACAGACTGAATTTAAGATTAGGTACTAATTTAAGTCTTTTCTCTCCACCCCACTTGTAAGAAGTCGACCGCATTCCGTTATTTCTCTATTCTTATTTTTACACTATTCTTCACTTACATCTAATTCTTTGCACTTCATTTTAATAACTCATGCTTATAAGGAGGATAGGCTTTTAAGCACTATTTTTTAAGATTAATGTATCCCATTTCATTACTTTTTTCAGTCCCTCTCTTCTTTCTACAACATGTCCCACACCAAGGAGTGGATATATATTATGTCCTGGCTTTGAATTACGTAAAGCACTTATGTATATCTCCACCCCCCCTACTTTTCCACTCTATTTAACTGATCCCACTCAATGAGATGCATTTTGTACTCTCTCACACCTCAGCCTCACTCTGTCTTTGCGGTGGACTCCACTCTTGGAATACCATGCGGAACAATTATGCTCAGCCTTGTAGTGTTAATCTAAAGCACAAGTATACAAACCAGTCTATGCGATTTCAGTTGTTTTATGAAAATGAAAAACCTAAATTCGAATAACGTTTTGTCCTTTCTAAGGAATTGGTCAATGATGTTGCGCTGATTGTCGACTGAATTGAAATCCATCCAATACCAAACAAAAGACATGGCATTAATTTATTATATCACCCAGCCTTAGGAGATGTATAAATACTTTTACTTTGGAAGATAGAATCTCAAAATTTTAAGGTGTTTGTTAAAAAATCATATTTCCTCAAAACAAATAAATGATTTTATTGATTCTACTGATACCGAAGAAAATTTTTGTGTAAAAGGATGATTTCCTCGGAAATTAATTACATTATTTATTATTATCAATTTATTTCAGATATTCCTTTATAAAACTGATCGGGCTTTGTGTTTTCTTAAATTGAATTTAATACGTAATTCTACTCCTGTATACTTCTAAAACCACAGGCGATAATGTTTACTATATTTCCCTCAAACGATTCCTTATATCCTCCGTTAGGTTTAATTTCTAAAAAAAACTTCATGTCCCGAGTCTCGGAATTTTGCTAAAATGCTGAAAAATATGTGGTAATCTGCTATTTTTACTACAAAAATGTGGAAGCGTAATATTTTAAACTACTTTACAAAAAAAATGATTTCTTCTCAAACTAGTCCACTCAAACTCCACAATATATGTAAATTTGCTAATTTCGTATATAATTTGAAATTAATAAACGAGAGGATGGAGTTTGGATTGTAAAAGCTTGAAAGGGAGTAGGTAATAAATACTAGTCTCTCCCCCATTTAAGGTTACTTTTCTTCGATGAAAATAATTTTTTAAGGCATAAAATACATAATTTAGCATTTGGCTGCTATATCATTCTTCTATTTCCTCACGTCCTTGTTTACTATACTTATCCGTCCCTCCCTACAAGGACTTTCAAAGGACGTCAAAATTCCAATCCGTTTATACATTTTTAGAACATTGAACTTGAAAATGGGTTTAGTTATCTCCGTTCACGCAGTAACACCCTATCTATTATTTTAATGTCTCCATTTCAATGATACCATTAAGTATTATTTATTTTTATCCTCTGTCCATAATTCTATCTCCGTCTTTTTCTTTCTTCTTGGGCCCTTCCTTCTCCCAACCCCAGCAATTTCCTCCTAGTGTACCGTACATGACAATCCCATCTCACTCTGCCCATCACTCCCATTCGAGAGCACTCTTATTTCGTCAAAAACTCTGAAAGTATATCCATGCTCTAGAATTTTATGTGCCTCTCTTATTGCCACCCGTATATATCATCACTTTTTATTTGGCTGCTATTAGCTAATGCACCTGTCAACCCCAGTATGTGCGTGTCTCCGGGGCTGACCAATAGCTGATGATCAGAGTATCGGCTTTCCAATCCGCGTCGCTCCGTTTATGGAGATATTTTTTTACGTCCGATCTCAATTCAATTCCGGAAGAAACTTCATAAGGCTAGAAGGACGGAAAGAAAATTAGATTGGCGCCATCGATGGATTTTTGCGAAATTAATGGTGATGAAAAAATCTCCGGAGTACGTGAGAAAGGTGCCGAGTAGAAAAAAGGGAGGGAAAATTCCCAGAATAAAAATATTTGTTTCGCTAAATGGAATATATAATCTGACGGAGTGCATAAAACAGATTACGATTGTGTACTGATATGTTGTGAACGGCATCACATAGAGGTAGAATATTTAAGAGCTTCGCCAGCTGAGGTCTTATCGCATGTAACTTGATCGGGAATTGAACCCGCGACCGCTTTCGCCAAAGGCGAACGCCCTGCTCACGTTGTCTACTAGTGTCTTCTGGAGGAATTCGGAAGTATCAAATGTCAAATAATTTTTATTATGGAAATACAACAAACCATGTGATAAATAACCTACAAAAAATATATACGAACTTCAATAAACATGTTCAGGATAGAACGGACCTCAATTTATGGATTTTGTAATATTATTGATTAGACATGACATTTTCACATTAAGAAAAGAATAAACAATTCTAACTGAGACATAATTACTGGATAATAAATATTGTATCATATAAGAAATGTTATGAAATATTTCGATTCAATATTGTCTTCAGCCGGCTTTTAATACTATGTAGTCAAAGTCTACACAAGTGATAATCAGTTATTTGATCAGTGTTAGTCTGTGAAAAACCCGAATATGATTAATATACCGCATGACATTGTGAAATAGTTGCATAGAATATAAATTTATAGATCTGTAGTTACGGAGAAATTCCTTTTACCAAATCTTTGTATTTCGCGAGTCTATCGTGAAAAAAAGCCGTCGCAGATATTTAGTTTTACAGTGCAGCATTTCTCAAACTTTTCATCTGACGAATTACTTTGCTAATTTTGAGATTTAAACAGAACGCTTTTTTATCAACTATATATAGCATAGAATAACCCACGATGATAATCAATTAATTTCATTTTCTCGGAAAACTAAACTAATTTTACTGGCAATGTGTCACAATAATGTTTTGTGGAGCATATTTTATTAGAAAATGGCTAAGCGAATCCTTTGATTTCCTTTCATTTTGAATATCAGTCGTTTTCCTTGAAATAAATGCTGTTGGATTTGATTAGAGAAAGTTAATGATGACTAGGAAGATAATTTAGGGGTTAATTTATTGATAGCATAATAAAGAATGTAAATTTAGACGAAATGACGGTGATCCATCTAACGGTATTCAATTCTGTATCACGTGATCAACGAAATAAATTGACATAATCTCTGATTGCAGAGAATCCTATCAATCTGTTTTAGAAGTAGTCGCAAAAGCATTGTCGAGGTGAGTACCCACGCTTGCACTCTTTAATTATATAAACAGCACGCTATTACAGTAGCAAGGTAATTTATAAAAATGAAAATGAAGTAGGCGGCTGTACGTAAAATCTTTCATTAAGGAGCGAAAATTGCGCAATTTATCTTTAATGGTTTTAACCCGTAAGCTACCAAGAAATTAATTCATTAGCTATCCTAGCAAGCGTGTATAAATTAAAAAATTCAGCTCAATTAAGCGGGAAAAATATCGGACACTCTCACGGAATTGGATAATAAAGTGATTAAAGCAGTGTGTTAACCTTAATAACGTACAAGGAATTTCACGTTCATCGTGCTCTCTCGATTTTATTGCAGCCATTTGATTTTTTCATTGTAAACCTTCAGTAAACTCATCTAAAAGAATGGCGAATTTTCCAACCATCGTTAATTATAGTGTATACATTTCTTAACTAACAGGGTTTTCCACCGAAAAAAAAAACAAAATTATGAATGTTGTTGCTTCACAGATAGCAGGTCTCCCAGTTTACAGGAATATATACTACGTTTGTCAAAAAAAGGAGGACCAAAATTAAACTTTTCCGAGTTAAGTGAAAATTGTTCATCTAATATATCATGGTGCCATTTTTTAAGCGTAAAAGCATTCCACCAGTATTTTTCATTCTATCACTGATGCAGAATAGGCTCAACTTTCTGGCTGACTTTCGTACTCTTCTCCAGGAGCTTAGTTTGAAGGTTCCAACGAAATATTGAATACCTAATAATAAGCAGCAGTATTTCAGAGAAATAGATATGACACGAAGTTTAAGTTGAAGTTCTAAAAAGTTCCTTTTCTTGGTAATACTTTCCAGACTCTCACATCTTACGTAATTTGGTTTATATCTCGTTCTACGTTTGTTACGAATCCAAGAATCTTACAAAGGAATTTATTTGTGAAAACTTTTTTATAAGAATAGTTTCTTTGTGAAATCTAAAATTTTCCAGAAATATTACTTTTACGATTGAAAGAAAAATATGTTAAAACGTTGCCGAATAAGCAGTCATATGAATGTATGCTATCTTTATCAGGAAATTGCCTTAATGTTTATTTTGACATATCGTTATAAACGTTTCTTTACATACTGAATATTCTCGTATTCTTAAAACCTACCCATGTCTTGGAAGTCATATAGAGGGAAAATAACAGTGGTAGTGTGGTAAAAATACGACTTGCGTATACATCATCTTTGAGATTGCTTTATCATTAGAGTTTAAGAACTCATCCTATTTATAATGTTGCATATTATATTGCTTATCTGAGACCCTCTCGATTTTTGGAAGCACCAAAATACAATAAGAGGACTTTATTCTAGAGTATTTGTTGTTTGAAAATAATCTATGTAGGCAACGAATACAAAATTATGAGTAGTTAATTATTTGCATTCAAAATCGTTCCTGACATTTTATCATAATAGAGTATAAATTACACTAAATTCAAAACTAAGGAAATGAAATGCTATATTACGTCTTGCAGCTAATTATATTTAATGCTACAAGAAATTATGCTTGGATGGGTACTGTATTGTTTCAGGTTTATTTATAATAATTCTACTGCTTCCTGAGCCGTACGTTTTAAACATGCCCCTTTTCCAATTATATTCACATATTTATAGTCTGGAGTCCTCTTTATACCACCATATAATTAAAATTTTATAAATGCGCAATAGACATACATGAATTCTGAAATTACTTTGACTGATGTATTATAACTTAGACTCTACTTTTGGAGGAGATCAAAAGTCAAATTTGTTATCAGAAGGTATTCAACAATTTATGCTCCAAGTTCTTTCAAAGTTACGATAGATAATGACCGACATCGGTAAATCTAAACCCAAAGTTTTTACAGAAATAAGTTGAAATTGTATCATTCATTTTTACAGAAAAGGACTGCTAAGATTTTAAGAAAATATTTCATTATTTAAATCATTGTATGTATTATAGAAATATTATAAAATATATCTTGCTGCAAAATTAAAATTAAGATAAAGAAATCAAATAAAAGTTATTAGAAAATATACTTAATTTTTTATAAAACGTTCAAATAATGGCCTTTATTCGATCCCCATTTGCCGGCCATTTTCCTCCCCATATCGGGTACGTTTCAAACAGTCGTTCGTTTGCACGGAAGTTCCCTCTATCCCCGTTGCCACCAACATTTTTTCCAATGAAACTTTAAGGGCGACGCCTGGAAGATGTTTGCCTTTTATGCCAGCTGATACCCTCCCTTAGGACGTTTATCGCCTGTGTACTTTTTCCCGAGGAGCATTGAAGCGTGGATACACGGAAGGGTACATTAATTTGCCGAACCAATTCCACCTCGGCCTAATTTTCAGCGGCAATTTCCGGAGGGGCATAATACGGGCCTTGCACGTAACTAAGCGCCACTGTCCCTCATTCCGCGAGGGCAAATATTCCGCGGATGTGTACCCGAGCGCACCCCTTTTGTTTGTCCCCCTCGAAGCCCTTTGGTCGTCCTTATCCCCTAACCTCTCCTCCTCATCTTCTGCACTCTCTCTTCCCTTCTTTTGATAAGGTGTGCCAAATGTTTGTCCCCTAGTTCATCGCCCCGTAATTTTTCGAGCCACTGTTTTCGTTTAGGTTTACACTACGCCCATTCCTAATATAATAGAATCGGTAACTTGTCATTTTAAACTTCGCTATTTACTAAAAAAGTATTGTTCATTTTCAAAATATCTACAACCTTTTGGTATCTAGAGAAACTGTGTCCATAAGATACTTGTTTAAAAAAAGCTTCATCACTAGGCCGCAAAATTTTTTCCCCGACCAATAAAGTACATAAAAATGAAACCATACACTTATCTACCTACACGATGAAGGAACGTAAACGCGTAACTCGTTTTGATTAGTTATCGCAAGGTTAGGCTTGTTATGGATAACTTCTAACCTCTCATCACAGCCGTAGATTTTCAAAATTGGATTCGTAAAAAAATTTTTTAATTCGATCCGTTTCTTCCAACTGTTTCAAAAGGATTCTGTGTAAATGAATTTCAATTTTTTTTTCAATTAAGTAGTAGTTGAGCAGCTATGAGAATCTGGTCTTCCTTTTGATCTGTTGTTATTCTAATTTTCTGTAACATTATTTGGGTAACATTACTTTGATAAAATTAATATTAATATATTCTGGATTTCTCATTATCAGAAATGTTGATCCGAGCTCAGCTCCAATTTTCCTGTATTATTTGTATTTTCAGTTTGATTTTTGTTATGCTCCGACACGGTTTCGTTGTAATTTCATTTAAAAAAAATAGAAGGACGTATCAATTTCTGATCGGGGTCCAGCCAATGGTATATGTAAAAAACTAAATAAAAATTCTACGAAAAAATATAGAAAAATATCTGTCGATAGTAAAGGTGAATCCAACATTTGAAGTAAGAGAAGTGCCATATTTATTATAACATAAAAAATCTAAAATTAAATCAAAATTATTTAATATTACTATTCATTGTTGATTATACATTTTTCATAAATCTCTGTATTCATTTAAGTGATAGATGAAAAATAATAGACATTCATTCAGTTGAAATATTTTCTCCTGCCTGCAATATATTACTAAACCTTCAAATTAAAGATATTTAGAAAGCCAAACCCCTTCATCTATAAGGCTGATTTAGGTTTTAATTGATTACAGATTATAAAAAGTAACGGATAGTTAACGCCTCTACTAAAGTGCCTCCTCAAGAGTGCGACGTGACCCAGATCTCTGTGAGGCTTTTAGCGAATCGCAGCTCAATTGAAAGAAACCTCTATTGACCGTCAAAACTTGACCTTGATTCGTCTAGAAGATAAATCATTTATCATGGGTATCAGAAAATTTTGGTTATAAAGTTTTACTCCATCTTTATTGAAAAATACCAATACCGAATAATACCAAACCTGAGAAAAATGAATTCATATCTAACGATACATATTTCCTTGTAGCCGCAGTAAAGAATTGATTTGTGTGCTTTATACGTATGGCATAAAACTGCATAATTTTATGTGCAGATACGTGGGAAAGTAAATATTAGTGTAGAATAAAGTTGTACTGAAATATATCCATACATTTACATAGAAAAATAATTATTGGACTCTGTAATCTTCTAACGATGTGGAAATTCTCTTAAAAGGGGTTAAACAGTGCCATCATTGAATCTTTTCTTGCTGATAAATTCAATTTTTGTTGTCAAAACGAATTTTTAAAATTCTAAAACGTGCCATTCCTGCATATTCTGAAAGGTGCGTACCATAATGGAGGGAATACCTTCATTTTTTCATTTAATTTGGTTTGATTAGATTTTCATGCTATTCACGATTATGAAGTCCCATTTCTCATTAATCTCATTCTCTAAGGCATCCTAATCTACACCGCATTGTCTCCACCATTTTTATGCCCACCGCTCCGCCTGTCATTCGCACGAACGGCCTCCTCCTCCTTGCCTTTTTAATTCTATTTCCTACCTTTCGCGCAGTTTTTCCGTAATTTTACCCTTCGCTCTTGTTCGGATTCACTCCATCCATTTCATTTCCACTCTTCTCTCAAATCGTCCCCTCATCACATTTCCATTTCCTTTTCGATATTTTCTCTTTTTTTCCTTTCTCTCATTCCTTCCCCGAAACCTCCGTCTGATTTTATCAGCGTTTTTCCCCCCTCCCTTCCCCGGAATTTCCCTTCCTTTAATTTCAGTCGCTTCTTCGTTATCGGACTCACGCCACAGCCGAAGTTTTGCTCCATCTTCTGCCTCTAAATTCATATCGTCAATTTTTCTCCCTCTCCGTACATTCGCATTTTTTCTAATTTTCCTACATCCAACTCTCGATCCATTAAACCGGTTGTCTTTCTTTTTTCGCTTTAGCGTTTATCACATTTCCGGGCCAAACTCTCTTTGCTTCTTCACCGATATCCCTTTATCTGTCTCTTTAAACCTTTCCCTGCTTCTTTCCACTCCTTCATACTTTGGCACCAATTCGTGCAGAACTGTTTATCCCCTCCAGTTCTATTCTCTAAGTTCTTGTTTCCACTAGTAATAATGGCTAAATTTTATAGACATTTATTAAACCACCGTTATGGAATTGAGGACAATTACAATATTCCTCATAAAGTTTAAAATATGTCCTGTTTCCCTAGCGTGTCTGTATCTTCAATTAAAAACGAAACATTTTTTACAAATGTATATGAGATGTAGGATAGGTGGAGAAAGAGATAGAGAAGGCTTGAACTGTGAATCATACTTATATTGTGAGTGAGTTTATTAAACTCTATATGGAAAATTACCAAATTAACTCGTTTCCAAGAAATCACATGTTCAAACAACAATTTTAATATCTTTTATATCCTTTAATGACCACTTTAAATTGAAAAGTTTAGACTTTATTATTCAATTAGTCCAACACAAATTGTTATTCTCTACTTTAATGGCAAACTCCTTAAAGATAAATATGATGAACAGAGGGATGTTTTAACCGTATTAAACTTTTAAAACTAAACAAATACGTTTATAATTTATTAAGATTATTTTTAGCTCTGTCTTAAAACAGAGATGCACTCCCTATTTTCTTTTAATGCAAAATTCGCGAGAAAGGATTTTGGCTACTTATAAATGTAATAGACTAGATACTATCGGTGGATAACTCGGCGTTGCAAAGTATTGACATTCTTAAACATATTTTCCTTCATTTACACTATTAGGGAAATCAGTGGTAAATTTGAATCTGTCATGACTTATGACCCAAGTTTACCTTACAAATACCGTACCGTCAATATGCTTAATATTTTCTTTAAATACAAAAGATATTCGTAAAAATCTCTGTTATAATCCCTCAAATCCTCATATTCCTCGTTACTGAAAATAAAATTCCTTCTTACATAGAATACACACGTATTCTATTTGCCATTAAAATTATTGATTTCAATATTACTAAATGCAAAACTTTTTTGAAATCATATTATTCCCACCTACTGCTGCCTAATTCTTGAAAAAGGAATTAAAAGTGAATCAATCCACCATTTTGACGGTACACCAATTCTGTTTATCATCCAATATTTAAAATACCTCACAATGCCCGCAGTTCTCCACTGGCTCTAAATTGTTTGAGAGCAACGTAAATCAAGTTCGCATCGCTCCGCCTTGATTGTCTACCTTTTCCGTTGTCCAATAACGCCTTCTTTGCCCTCCCTCTTTCCAGACGCGAGCTGTAGCCGGAGAGAGAGATCTAGGACTCCTCACTCCACTCCTACCGCTGGACGTTGCTATATTGCATTATCTCCCCATTTGCTAACGTTGGGGACTCCAACTAGCCAGCGATTACATTGGCAACTTGAGTGATTGCGAGTCGTGTATTGCCTCGGTTCAAATTGTCCCTTTCTCCCCCTGGCGGCAAACATCGAGAGGTAGGCGGAATAGAAGTAGCGTTAATTCGGACCGGTTTTTTCCTCTCGCAGGAGACGGTGGGGTGGGCGACGTTAGGGTGAGAGGAATTGGTTGACGCATTTCGAGCATTTCCGGGAGGGACGGAATCCTTCCACGATAGTCATTTCGGAAGGCGCGTCAAAAATTCAAGTACCAATCGGGAGGACGCGTTTTTTTCCCACGGGAACCAAAAAGGTTCGTGGCCTCGAAGGAATTTTTCCGCCCATCCGTGAATTATCAGTTTCTCAAACAGAGGTCACGGGCTCTCGGATAGTCATGTGGACAGCGCGTTCGACTTTGGTGAAAGCGGTCCCGGGTTCGATTCCCGGTAGGAGCCAATGTGCGAAATGATCTAAGCTGCCGATGCACTTTTAACAATACTACTACTAACAGAGGTCACGGGTGACTGAAAAGCTATGCGTGATGTTCAAATGGAAATGTGTCCGTTATCTTCGCAAACTGTATATGAAGTTGATGTAGTATAGTGGACGTATTTCTTTTTATTTAAAAACACACAAAACTTTATATTTTGTAATTTTTCGTTGGTTTTTAATTGTTGTCATTGTCATGTGGTTGTTGATAATTAAGTGATTGTTGATTGTGATTTATTTGCCGCTGGCTCGATAATAAAAAGTTTTTATGCGAAGTGATGTAAATTCTTTAATTTAATCGCTCCCGAGCATCAAAGTAAAGGTTCTACAAAACGTGGAAAATAAAGACATGACTGGGACTCAAACCCAGGTCTCCCACTTTCCGGGCAGGTGTTCTAATCAACTAAACTACCATAAAATAATACTACTATACTTCATTGTTAAACTTCATTTCCACCATACGTATGAAGTAGATAAATGGAGTGAGGAAAAGCGTTTCACTGTTTCACCTAACGCATTTATTCTAACCTTTCATCCAAATTCTTTTAATTTCTATAAATGTTTTACCCGAGAATGAATAACCCACGAGATTTTTTTCCAAGAGAAAATTAGTTACAGGAATTCTTTTAAATATTTAATTCGTAAACGTTGTAATGTAGCCACGTCCTGAGACAGGGGTGGGTGATCCTTGAAACACGTGCCAAACTTGGCACGCTGATGACTTGTTTCTGGCACGCGAAACAAGACCTTGCCGAATGTATTTTCAACATTTAAGGGACACTTTACAGCTGCATGGACAGATTTCTGGGTGTGCGTTTTTTATTCAGTCACTTTTACATAATTTTTAGAATCGATTACTAACCATATACATGTATAATAAATTATACGTTCTCAAAGCAGTTTCGTTGGCAATTTGAATTTTTTTTGTAATACTGATTTTGACTCATACTCAGTATTGCGGTTCCTAATTAAATGAAATATATTTTAGATAACACGTCCTAGGATAGAGGAAATCACCTTACAGCTTAATGCAAGGGAAAATTTTGCTTACTATAATCATAAATTCAGATCGTATGGTCAAAAACGAATTGCATTTTCTTACGCATACTATACTCTTACATATCTTGCACTGTAAGACCCAAATATAAAAAAATAAGGCATAAGGTATTGTAGGCATATAGATATCTCGGTTTCCCTAAGTGCTGCCTTTTGCCGCAAATTGAATAGACCCTGGACTAATCTTTTCCCCCAATTAAAATTATTTACAAGTCAAGAAAGGATAAAATTGTTATAGCTAGGTGGTATAGGTTAGATGTATAAAAATGCCAAAGGATTCAACTCGACTAGTAGAGGACATACCCAATGTAAAATTCTCTTTGGACTGATTAAAATAATTACGTAAGATCGTAACATCATACAGATTAGTGCTTATTGCTGACTTTCCTCAAACATTCCGGAATAACTCAAAATTATTCTTGATATTTACTATTTTATTTTTTTCTTTATTGTCTTTGTCCAATTTCATATAAACTCTATGTTTTTGATTATTTAATTCATTCTCAACCTTATGTATTTAATCGTTTTATTATTCTTGACATATTCTTATGTGTTTTATCCTTTTTATGCTACAATTCTTGAAATGTAGAATTAGTGTCATTTGTGAAGATATTTTATTTGATTTGATTGCTTGTAGTGAATGTATATTTTTCTCCCGTCTCTTTTGCATAATTTTTATTTATTCTCTGCTTGTCTTTCATAACACATTTATTCTCCTTCTTCACAAAATATGGTTTTCTATCTGTAGGTTTCACAAGTTTTTCACACTCCCCTTCCTGTGAGTGTTTTCCTGCAGTGGAAATTTTTTCCTCCCTCAGTTTTGGTTTTTCAAT
Source organism: Sympetrum striolatum (assembly GCA_947579665.1). NCBI lineage: Eukaryota > Metazoa > Arthropoda > Insecta > Odonata > Libellulidae > Sympetrum > Sympetrum striolatum. The sequence goes on along the minus strand of OX388347.1, from coordinate 72,603,290 downwards.
CCGCATACTAGTTTTCTTCGTGTACTATTGCAAACTATCTCTTTCTTTCTGTTTTGCTTATGACGATGGTTTAGATGTAAAAGAGACTTTCTAGTCTCAATCTCGCTCGAATAAAGGCCATTTATTATTATTATTATTATTATTATCCACACACCAAATCACCAAACATATTTCGTAAATCACAATTTATAGATAAATTGAAGTATTTTTTCGGTAACATCTAGATTGTTAAATTTTTAATGAGTATATGTAAAGATAAAAGCAAGCAAAATAGAATCATTTCTTCCTCGTTCTCTTTAAGGTAAATAGGAGGATTAAAGGGACTGCAACTGCCTAACTTAGATTTAAAAGGAAATATTATCTTCGTGAATTACTTGGAATTTTCTATCGTCAACTTTATTATGAATATTTTATCTGAAATATGTTATCAAAAATTAGAAGGCTAATATGAAAAATTTTATGCTTTGTAGTTTTTTTTAAATTACACAAAATTGAATAAATTTCAGTATCTTGAATTCAATCCCAACTTCTTAATAATTAAATATGTATCCTAAATATTAAATTAGTTTTATTTTGGTTTTTATTTTTATTTTTCTTTTCCTTGGTTGTTTTTTAGCACTGATACCATTCTGTCGTGCTTTCAAAATGTGTCGTCAAAGAAAATAATTGAAAATTCAAAGATACAATTTTTACATCAATAAATCACCATAAACTTTGTACTTTAATCTTAAGAATGTTAATTTTTGAGTCGAATTTGCAAACAGGATATTATTATCTCAGAATTTCTAGTACAAGCCTTTCACTAAATATACACAACTATATTGTCTATTATTTATTTATTTAATTATAAGGACTACCAGTAGGCTCTGGGCCAGGTGGTAGTCATCTTTTCTTACGGGAAGAAAATGCATTACCCTGCCTGTTATTCACCCTAGTTGAGAGGAAATCCCCAAAATGTTTCCAAAGGCAGTACTGCTTTGAATTTCATTAGCATAAGGAACTTTATGGTAACTTTTGTTTTTAATTCTATAGTCTGTAGTATATAATGGACTATATATGATGCAAGATAAGTAATAGTAGTAGTAAAATAGTATAAGTATAGCAGTATACAGGTGTTACGATTATATTCGATGAAACATACGTCGATCGAAAGGGAAATTTGTTGCAGCTTTGGAATGAAAATCAACTTAATAGTGCAACTCGGAAGTTACTTATAATTAATTAATTTATACTAATCAGTTAAAAAAATATTTATAAAGTTAACGATCAAGCCTTAAATAAAGCAGTTTCCATGAAACCCAATGAATTTTCGTCTGACGATGTAAGAACATCGAAACAATTAATAAATACGAAAATGAGTTTTTCGATTTCAGATTTGCAGTTTTTTATGGAAATAATGCATTAGATCTGATACTTGTTGATAAGAGGATATAAATTCAATCATCTTTGCCATGTTAAAACAGTAAATTTTAAAATATATCCCTCTTTCATTAAAAAGAGATCATGCAAAGAATTAAATCTCATTATGATAATTAACTGATTTTTAAAAAATTGAAAGACATTGTAATAGAAGCACTAGAATGTTCAAACTCAGCTCAACTACGTCGCGGAAAGAATTGGAGTCGCTAATATCATTTGGTTTCGTCAGCTTTAAAGCGAGATCCCCACCACCTTTAGTAACTAAAGCGTTAGTGGATTTTCCAAGCTATAACCGGAGAATAAAAAGAACCCGAAGAGTTTGAAATCTCTTTCATGCGAAAAATGTGTCGATTGCAGAATAGTCTTTTTCACTTTGCTAAAGATAGTATGATTGATGCTTGCGAAATTGCCCAAGTTTCGGGATTTCCCTGTAACTTTTTCACCTCTCTGGGTGCGATTCAATTAACGAACTGAATTTTATAGAACATCGACTCGAGAAACTTTTCAAGTAATGCATGGAGATCTTTTCGATAAGGTTTCGGGCGAAAGTTGGAGTAATACATTTAATGATTACTTTTCTCAATGACATCAGACCGAATCCACCGTTATGTAATTTGTTCCAATTCCTTTTAAGTGACCGGTATAGTAAATGGTCTATGAAATCCAGAAACTAGCACTCAGGAAAAAACAGGGCTTATTTTTATCTTAATAAAATCCAATATTCGGTTATAGAAATCTGACATGTCAGTAATTGGTAATGAGAAATAGTCGAAGATGAAACTTCTTAAATTAAAATGTTTTTAGGTTGGCAATTTTTAATTACTACTTAATCATCAGCCACTTATATCTTAGTTGCACTGCAGACACATGAGTAAATGTGAATAAGCTAATGGAATCTTAGTGATTCATTTTGGGAATATACAGTTCAGAAAACTTGTGTTTTTTTATTTGTAAGGTAGTCTATTTACCTTACCGAATTCTTTTGACGAACACACGCCTGTTGTATTACCGATTTTGTAGTTAATTTTCAATTTATTTTAACGATTTGGAATAGTAAAACAGGAAATTTTCTTCACATAGTTTTTTAAATCGGGGATCTTTACTCGAACTTCTGCTTTAAGGTTCATATCATAAGCTCATGGATACCAATTGGACGTATCTTTTGTAATTAAATATTACTATAAATCGTTTCGAAGATATGTTTATAACTTTCAGATATATTTTCTATGTATCGTAAATATTACAATCAAAGAAAATCACGGCACCATTAAAATCAATTGAAAACTCGGATGAAATTATTCTAAGAACTAAAGTAATGGAATTAAACTAAATTAATGGAAAATACTTCGTTAAAAAATAGTATCACGAGATTTTTTAGGGACCTCTTTTTGTGCTATTTTAAGTCTTCGAGTTATTTTCTCCTTGAAAACGACACTTTCACTGTTCAATATGGAGAAAGTGAAAGCCATAATTCAACAAAGATAAAGACATATTGCCAGCAAATTTGCAAGGCGTCGGCATTTAAATTCAGAAAGATAACGTTCAGCGACGCGACAAAAGTCATTTTCATAATTGAATCGACTTAGTGTTAATTATCGTGGTGGATGCGAGGGAAAGCAGTGTGTAAACACGTCAGCTAATTTATCACGGGCCGAATATCTGAAGGTGAATTGCAAATAAGCGCCCGAGTTGATTCGATCTAGAACATTTACGCACGACTCAATCAACAGCTTATTATTTACTCCCATTTTTGTGCGTTTATCATCGCTATAAAATCGCTATTTTTGTAAACCCGTTTGAGAAAGAGTGACTGTAAAATTATATACCCTCAACCCGAGTTCCACGTACGAGTTGTTGGGCTGCATGTGAATTAGTTGAAGACTATAACTGCACTCCAATAGAATTGATTATGCGCTTCAATGAGTCAAAAAATTTTCTTCTTTATATTCTGATTCTGGTATGAAATAAAATAAAGGACCTTTTACAAAGTTTTTAATTCCTTAATTTCTCATTGACTTGCCATCAAATATTTTATGACAGTAAAATAGATTAAAATAATCAATTCAACTTATTTGTTATAGAATGATAAGAGTAGAATAAATATAAACAAATGATAGCATTTTTTTAGATTCCAATTGAGCTTTATGTTCTACCTGACAGTTTTACTCTCATACCATCGTCAAACGTGGCACATTTATATTAAACAATGTAAGAAAATTTAAAATATTTATTATATCATATTAATATTATTAAATCATGGTTGACAATATTGCAATACTAACAGAAAAAAATATTGAAAAATATAAAATATTATTAAATGTTATTTTAATTTTACTCGTGCACAGGGAATATTCGCATGATGACGTCAATTAATTAAGATTAAAGATTTCATGAAATTAAAAGACCGGGAGGCAAACGGAAACAAGTCTTTGAAAGCTTCATATAAGTTTAGTTCCTTAATAATCACTATCTCTTATCTAAGGCCACAAATTAGAGAACATCAGGAACAAAATTTTAAAGATAATTAAGTTTAAACAATTCCTGTTCACGCTACCAAATCCTTTAGCTAAGTAACATTTCAATATTTAATGTAGCATAATGTGAGATGAAAAATTAAAATTTTCATTTATGAAGTTAACTCACACGAAACGTTTTCTTATGTCCAAGATTAGCAGATACTAATTGTAAGTCGTTTTAAGTATTCACTGAGTCAGTGCAAGATACTTTTTATAAGAAAAATAAATTCCAATCTTCGCTAATATATTTCGTTACGCTTTGGTATTGGACGATTTTCAGATCAGTTCTATTCACTTTAATCTCTCCTTCCTTGGTGTGTTATTCGGTCCGTAAAATTGAAAATATTCTTATAGATAGCTACAGTCTAACTTATTTTAATTAATTTGTTTAAAAATTTGAATAAAACTTCTCAATTTGTTATTGCATCATTTTAGTCTCTCAAAGCGATTGACACAATTTATATTTCAAACAAAATTCTCTTTTAGGCTCGTATTTCAATTCGATATTAATTAGCCCATTTTTTAAATTTACCCGCGTATTATATTACCTTGCCGTAATGGAATTTATGCTATATGTGTCCGTACAATCCTTAGCATTGCTGGATCGAAAATTATCGCAAACTCAAGATTGATCAAGGAAACCCTTACATAAGCATTTCTCATAAAGGTACCCGTAACAAAGAGAAATCATTATCGAATTCGCGAGTAAACCATTTTGCGATAATGCGCTTCTATTGACAATTGCACACCAATTATGGCTCGAATTAAACTCTTCTCATTACGCACTAACTTTTTTATCATAACGGAAACACGGATAAATCACGGATATCTCGTTTCGACTTCCCCAGAACTCCCCTCTCAATGCGACCAACTTTTGTCAAACTGTAGACAGGCATTTCACCCTTCGCTTCCCCGAGCTGCTCCTTGAAATGACAAAGACTCGCTTGCGGTTTCGTGCGGAAACGTTACTTCACTTGACTTCTCTCGCAACCTCGGGAAATGCAGAGCGATTCGATTTATCGCACCAATTAATCACTTGGCTGCCTTGTTCATCCGCTCGCATAACCCTTTAACAAGACATCTCCAGCGAAAACGTCACCTTTATGGCCGTAGCAGCGGGCAATATTTCTGCCTGCCTGCAGACAGACCTACCATAATACCCCGATGGGTTTCGCCAAGAGATTCGGAGGTTTCTGACTGTTTGCTCACGGAGCGGGGTCGGACGGAGACTATGGACTTGAAGAAAATCCGAGATGAGAAATGTTTAGAATTAAACGGCGCAAGCAGCTTTTTGATTGTAATTGCGTTCTAGAATAAGCGTACGTAGTTCCCGGAATTGAACCAGGCAAAGTGCTTTGACTAGGTGCGCTGCTATGCCGCTCGAAACTCCATCTAGTTGATAAATCATATGAATCCACCGTATGAATATCATCCGAGCCTATCCATTCAGCAATTGGGAAGTTTTACCTCATCTGAGATAGTACCGCTGCTGAATAATATCCCAGTAAGTGGAATCTCTGAGTGTGATTTACGATTGCAAATGACGTAATATGAGGTATTCTGCTATACGTAGGGGTTTAGCGTGAGGGAATATCTCTCAAATAAATTGCCGCTATCCGTAAAAAAAATGTAAATAAGTTTTTGAATATTTTTTGGCATGTTAACGATTTCCCAGAATTTTATGGTGGCTAGCATGATTTAGTAGAAAGGGAGACTTAATGAAAACGTTAATTTGATGAAATTTGTATCTTTAGTTCCTAAACAAATGGACCATTGACAGAAATACAGAAACTTCCATATTACTTATTTTGATGAATTATTACTTAGATTTTATTTAATAAATATGCTTCCCAAACATAGCGAAAATGATATCTAAAGGGTTATTTGCAAAAAATAAATATCTACATTAAAAAGAGCCATTATTACACTCTTATTTTCTTTTTAGAAAATTTAATAACGTGTGTGATTGTTAAACGTTATAAGGAACAGTTATTTATAACGATGATTTCTTTAAATAAATTATATGGAATTAAGATTCACGATATAACATTGATTACATTTTATAATCAAAAGATCCAATGCAGCGAAGATATTAATGATTAATGTCCAATGTTAATATATAACTGTTAGTTGGTGGACAGTATTATTTTAAATTGAATGACGTCTAAAATTCAACTAAGAGTACTCTTTTCAATTTAAAACAAACTAGATTTTAAATATCTTGAAGAGGATATTTTTTAATCTAATATGCTTACAAAAGTTGCTATTGCAAAGAAATTAGATCTTTAGAGCATCTTTCATGATGCCGTAACCTCCAAATTAAATAGTTACATCTCGATTATTTTTTGGAATAAATGAAAATTTAACGCAAGATTATTGCTCTAAGATCCATGTCCGACGTAGGTCACGTAGGTAGATGGAAATTGTTCATTCGATTCCTTCTTGGTAAAGGAGAAGGGAATGGAACGGTTTCAGTGATTTATTTTCAATTGGTTAACCAGACGGATTGACAAGTGATTTCGTAACGCTAGAATAAGTTTCACTCGGATAAGGCCGCTGGAAACGTTGGCGTTATCGAAGAGAACCAGAGGAGCCGTTCTTACAAGGGGAAGAGCGGTGTCAGTTTATTGGTATTGGAAATGTTCAAATGACGAGAGGGTTGGGTGGTACACAGTGCACACAGCCTACAACCACCTAACGTCCGCCCAAACCGTTTCCAGTCGCCTAATCTCTCTCCATCCCAATCCAATTCCATTCTCTCCGAAGTCGAACTATCCTCCGCCCGAATAATGGCCTCCCCCCCTCGGATCCGTTACCATTCTATGCACCGATACACCCACACATGTGCGCAAGGCGGTGCACCCCTATACAAATGTGCGCAACCCCTCGCCGCTACATAGAGGAGCACTTAACCGCATACGCATCGTTTGCTTGGAGAAACCATCGAAGTGCGCTCTTTTTCTGCTCCCTTCTTTTGTCTGTCTCCACGGCTCATATACATCGCCCTTCAACATCTTCATCCACTTCCCGGCTCACTTTCTCGCCGAACCCGTTACCTTCCCAACTTTTAACTGAATCTTTTTTTGCCTCTATATGCCGAGTTACTTTATATGCCTTTTCCTTCTCGACGTTTCCTTCCCGCGGGCGGAGTTTCCCGTGCGAGTTCTTTCTACATTCGAAACACGTTCTCTCTCCTTTCCTTTCCTCTAATATTTCAGTCCGAGATTTTCCTCTGTCATTACCTTCAAAAATAGTAAAATGTTTTTATTTGCTATGATAAATGGAATGAAAAGCAAATATTCAATAGCTTTTCCTCCATATTCGTTGTAATATAAAATTTAAACGATTAATTTAACAATTATTCTAATATTAAACGATGACGTCTTTAATTTTATATTATAAATAGTCTATCTTATAAGAATTCATACGATATATGTTTCTGCTATTGATTGTATGTATTATTTTAAAATATTTACATCAATGCATAACATAAGGAAACAGGAATATAAGTTTCCTCCATTTTCGCTATTCTCTTCATCTATCGTTTTAATTATTTGATCTTCAATCTGCGATTTTTATTATTATTTTCAGTGAACTATTCGTGATAGTTTTCCATAAGTAAGTAACTTGTCGAGCATTATTCCTTTTGTATTTAGGAATTATTCATATTTTCATTCAATTTTTGATTAAAAATCATGATTTCTTGTTCATAGAGTGATTCCTTTCTGCTTTTGATAATATAAATTTTACTTACCAAAGTCATTTCATTGATTTCAATCGGTTAAATATTTTAACCAAAATTTTAATTTCTAAAATTGCTCATTCTTCGTATTCCTAAGCCCAAGTATATTTACATTAATATTTTATTAAATATATGTATTACTTCTTGCCTGGATTCCATTTTTACAAATGTCTTCAATACTAGCTAAAGTTGAATATTTTAACACGAAATAATAATTATTAATAATATTCTCATTACAAATTAATGTTAAGCTTTTGCCATAAAAATGTTCTCTGCAATTAAGGTTAAACATTATTTTCTTTTCAGGCAATAGTTATTTATAATTCTTAATAAAGACTAAAATTAGGGCAATACTCTCCTTTAGAAATAATAGAAAGAAAATCTCTCCTTCTTTATATGACTGGAATACTTGCCTTTTGGGATATGATACTCTCAACAGTTTTCTGCAGAATTTAAATTAATTTCCTTTAAATTTAATTATCTTTCGTATGCTCTCAATATCTTAACTTACTTTGGAAATGTGATCTTAATAAGTAAAGATTCATTTAATCTCTTGACTGAATATTATTATGTAGTATAAAAAGGCTGAGTTTCATAAATCTTTTATGTTCATATTTATGTTTTCCCCATATCTTAGACCTTTTCTAGTCATCTCCCGCTAGCAAGAGCTCTATTTCTGTAGGCTTATCCTTTCCTCTCTTTGCCTTCTTTCCTCCAAAATAGCAATCGAATTCCTCGTTCGGATGCAATACCGCTCAGAGTACTTCCCCTGGAGCACCATCTTCTTCTGCATATATACTCTTCCACTCTACCGTTTTATTATTTCGCTTTGTAGCGAGAGCTGTAAGAAAACAACGCAGTTTCGTACAAGCGCTAATATGAACGTGCTTATTGAGAGTCGCGGCACTTGATTAAGAAAGTTTTATGCGAAAAAGTATTTGATACGGCATCCAGATAACGCAATAAGGCAATAAAGCGAACGGACGCTCCGCATGCAGTGTTTGCGTTACACAAATAAATGCCACTGCGCCACGTACGCGCGGCAGTTAATTACGATATTGAGTGTACGGATAGATTGTTTTATTAGAATTAGGAAGATTGTTCATACTATATCTAGCTCTAGCTATCGGCAATTTACACACGAAATTTGTTCTATCGCGATAAATTAGTATAATCGACCGTTTTATTTCCTCCGGAAATTAATGTGTTAGCGAACAATTATCATTGAATTGAAAGGTAACGTTGAGCTAAATTTAGTCGCTAACTTAGACTGCAATTTATTGGCCAGAACGGTAGCTTAATGAATTGAAACACTATATGCTGTTTAATTTTCAGTCTATGGAATTTGAAGAAAACATTCGTAAATGGAAGCTTATAGACTTAGATACATTAATCTTTCAGTAATTCAAATTATTTTCCTTGCCTGAGCAAATAAGTTACTTTATGACGCAAATTTTGAATCAGGTAGGTAATTTCAGTATTTCGTATCGGCTCGCCGTTACGCTGGACAGGGGGTGTTTTAGGTAACACATGTCGCATTCTTTGTTCACGATGTTCACTAAATAATATTGTTATAGATATTAATATACACGAGGTAAGGAACGTTAAAGAGTAATTAGAGCGTGCTGATAAATGTATTCAGTTCGTATGTTAAGCTGTTATTAATGTTTAATTCGTTTAAAGCTATTTTACTCCACAATCAATTTTGGACGATATGTCCTAAATCTATTTTGCATTCCTTCAGTTTCCTTATCATTAGCAGTGATATTGCTTAATAGCTTCGACATCTTAGGTAATTTTGCGTATGGGCTCTCACTGGGAATGGAACCCGGTAATGATAGAGTATTTTCACTATAAGTGAAGCAGCTCTCTTGGCTATCCGGGAGCCCCTTGATAAACATTAAGAAATAATTTAAACAACTGAAAAACTGAAACTATTCAGTAGTTAATATATTGTTATAACAAGTAATAATGATGTTAGTGATATTTATATAGTCGAATAATTTGTGATATTAATTTCCATATTTGTGATATTTTATACTTATAAAATCCTTTTGTTTATTACATTTTATACTTTTAAATTCGAATAAATGTGAAAACACGTTTTCTCACAGATTTTGATTGATAGTCAAGGAGACGCTGAAAAAGATTGTCTGCCGAAATATCTACAACAACTATGTATATTTTGTAGATAAATGTGCTAAATTTGGTGGGGAAAATTCAAGAGTGAAATTTAATAAATTTCTATCTTTCGGAAAGAAATTTGCATAGGATGTTTGCAATAACGTTGAGTTCAACCTTTCCGAAAGATTTACTGAGCCAGAGGAGGAAAGGTGTTTTGTCTGACTGGTTCATAATATTCGCTCTAAATCATGTGCTGCATCTTCCATTTTCCTTTCACTCAGGCGTTCAAGCAAATTGCGCCGAAGAACAAGGAATTTCTTTTCACCCCCTTTCCTTTTCACTTTCGAATAATTTTTCTTTCCTCTTCAAATAATGGAACGCCCTTTACACGTTCCTTTCACAAAGTTTATTGTGTTCCATTACCTGTCTCGCATCCACTCGCACTCAAAGCATGATTCTATTTCCTCTCCCCCTCATCTTCCGCACGCCTTGTAAGATTTCCCATAACTATTTTCTCTTTTGACTCTTTTTCCTTCCGAAAAATTCTTATTCCACATTATTTTTTTCCCGAACGCCCTCTTTTCTTCCTCCCTTTAGCATTTGCCAATTTCCACGTCAAATCTTCTCCCATTCCCTTATCCCATTCTACCAATCCTTACAATCTCCCCCGTGCTTTTAAAGTTCCCTCTTCCATCTTCCCCAATCCCATTTCGTAGTACTATAACTGCTCGTGGCCCTTCTTTTCCAGAACTTCTTTCCATCGCTTTCAATCTCTTCGCATATTCCACGAACGGTAGCTTTTGCGTGGCATCGGTCTATTTCACGCCATTTTATCGATTTGCTCGATTAAACGCGTAAGAATTACGTTTTACGAAGTTGAAAGTGCTGTTTCTAACATGATATTCAGTCTTATCGTTTCGACAATTTTATTTCATTATCCTATTCTGAGTCCTAATATCACCATCTTTCATAATCAGCCATGTCATTGATTATATACTCCGCTTTTACCCATTTTACTCAAATTTTATAAATATTTCGAATCTGAGATGCACAATATAAAGGATAGAAATATAAAGGATACAGCTATGCTCTATTTAGAAGTTCGCATTTGATAGCCAAGTAACATTCTGTTGAAAAAGATTAATATTTCTTTATGCCTACCAATTCTCAATGGAGGTTAGCAATATGCATGTATGGAGAAAATTAGTTCCAACAGCATCTTTAAAGAATCGAATAATGAAAACACAAGGCTTGTATCTATTAGTAGGCCGTCATGAAGAGTAAAAATCCAACGGCCTGAAACGGCTTTTTTTCTGTATGGTGTCCAACCCCCTAAACAGCATTTACACTAATCCAATATTCCGTTACCAATAAAATTTAGTAGTAGTGATTCAATTTATTTGGAAATTTTACTGAGAGATATTGTACAGTGACTCAATTTTAACTAAAGATATTCAAAACAAAACTGAGGAATGCAGATGTTACAACTGGTCGCTTCAACGGTTGATTCTTCTCTCCATACGATACACGATAGTAAAAGATAATATAGTAAGAACAGATTGGAGAAAAAGAGTTAACACGCCGAAAGGAGGATAGAATGGTAGGACACAACAGTAGTCGTAGATGTAGGTTTCAGAGCCATCCTACCATTCTTAAACTTTTATCTGAGTGGAATTCATGGATAAATAAACTGGTCGTTTTTCTTAAATCAACTCCGAAATATAAAAATAGTTAGGTTGATCAAGATATGTATTAAACTATAAATAGATGATTAATAAAATGTTTACTTTGCATGTCGTAAATTTTGAAAGGTTTTCGTTTTTATATCCCTAAAAATCTGACGGAGAAAATGTATAACAATCTAGTTTATAGAATAACGCAGGAATATCGATCCGGATATGGAAACAAGTCATTCCAGTTGAATAAAAGAAGATATTTAACCCCACTATCAGGTTAAAGTTGACCCTAATACGAGGCTAACTCGTCGAGTCATACATTCAACCAAAAAATACGAATCTAATACTTTTAACGTCGAACCGCAGCGATAAATAATCGAGTTAAAGTTATCAGGATCGGTTTAAGGATAATCGTTAACGATCGTTGAAGCTCTCCATATCTCGCCATACAAAAAGTGACGGTCGTAAGTTTAATGCTCACGTAAACCTTCATCACTGGAGCTCGGTGGATTATTAACTATCTCTACCACTAGTACTATACTCGCGGAATATTTGCGCGTTTCAAGCGCAAGTCCTCTCAAACTCGGAATCGTTTTCAACTTTGCCGATCATCTCATACATTCCTCCCGAATCTCGTCCCTCCCTCTGAAACCAACGAAGCGGAAGGCAATTCGAGGGAATTGAGAAACAAGGAGGTTAAAAGAAGATTTATTACGCCATAATCATGCTCGGGAGTACGAGAAAAATCACCTCCTCCAGTTAAACGGGAACGAGAGAAAGGATGAAAAAGTCCCTATTTAACGACTATCTCGATGCGCTATTTTCAAATTACTCGGAATCTTCAAAATGGGGAGGCGGATGCTTGGTCATATTGCGGAAGTGCGTCGTTTTGTTATCCAACTGTAAAGCGACGTGTTGCCTTTTGTTCTTTGCCTTATCGTCCTCCGTCGCGATACTCTATTTTCACGGAAGCTTAAAATGCTCTAGTTCCTATGTTCCTACAGTCAACATTCATCTCGTATCAGCTCTTTATACGCTTACAATTACGGCGCAAATTATATCCAAGGCTGCATATTCTTTTATGAAAATGGGCGTTTTAATCTACCGGCCACGCAACTTTCCGAATCCAGGTTATATTTTAAAAGTTCAAGTTCGCAAATGAGCATTTTGTTTCCGAAGCTCGAACTTATTTTTCAAAGCTCGCATTCCGCTCAGCCAAGGAATAAAATTTAACGAAGATGTAAGAATAAACAGGGCAACTTTTGAAACATAAATAATAGGCATCGTTCGTTATTGAGGAGATTATTGTTTTTAAATTGGTTTTAGTAAGATCTATTATAAAGATAGTGGCTACTTTTACATAAATTGTGCAGTTAGGATATATTTTGCGAACATTCGTAATACTGAAGAATCTTCATCAACGTCCTCAAACATGGTAGATAAGCGAAAAGCTCACGCATTGCAAGGTAAGGACTTATCAATCTGGGGAGTCAACCACAGTGATCTTTCGCTTTGCCGTAAGTTAGCATTGTAGCGACGTAGCATATTCAATTAAGATGTAATTAATTATTCTATTTAGATGTAATATATATCCGTACAAAAATTACGTAATATCATAGAATCATAATAATTTGTATTATCATCAGCCGAAATAGGGGATAAGACGATAGGGAAAGAAGACTTTCCGTTTTTTGTCGTTTAAATGTTGAATAAGAATATACGTTTTTTACAAGCTGTGATTCTCTCCGTTTGATTTATATTTTATTTTTCCTTTATTCATGACTTTCGCTCTTCAAAAGATCGAATTTTTATGAGCGATTTATGAACTTCCAAACTTACATCACCTTAGGGAAATAACTATTATGTCTCATTGATGCTTTTTTATCAGTTTTTATTCAATAAATATGCATGGATGACTGAGTATGTGCAAATATTCACGCTAATACATAAACTAACTTTTCATCTCCTAAAGTATGGGGGGAAATATCGTGCAAAGAAGAGATTTCCGAGTAGGGAAAACGCTATTCAAATTTACGGTCGAGAGACGGCATAAATAATCGATAAATGAACCTGAATAAAAATAGGGCCCTCCCTTCCCAAGTAGCGAAAGGTTTAAAATTCTTCCTCTTCACTTTCTTTTTCTCTTCGCGCTCCATTAACATCACGTTCGGAGAACACCCTCGTGAACTCTTCTCTCGAAATTTGAATTCTTCTTCTTCTCCATTTTATTTTCCTTACTTCGACGTACCGGGGAGGTCAAAAGAAACACCTTCGAAGTGAATGGAGAGAAGAAGTATTGGACATTGCGAGGGGTATTTCTAAGGCAGTTTGTCGTTTTTTTCTCATTTAAACTTTGTGCAACCAGTAATAAAATCAGTAGTTATTAGATGAATCTGTTGTAATGCTGGTTCACGGTTTCAAAATGAGACAATTTTCAAAGATAAACAGAAGTGAAAAGTAGCGCCAGGGTTAGAACTTGAACCCATTTGCCCACTTATAGGGCAGCTATTCTTACCACTAGACGACCTCGCCGCATTAATTATGTTGTAAGGATGCTTATGAACAAAGCAAGTGACGTTGCACTCAGTAATGCCAGTTACCTCCAGAGGTCATCTCATGGTTTGGGTTTTAAAGGACACGGTTTCTTGAGATATGGAAAAATTTATTTTACCACCCTTGGTTATTTTTCTTGTTCCATTTTAACCAAATTCTCTTGAGTACCGGTTTCACAACGTCAGCCACCACAACCATAGAGAATCAAATTTCTTGCTCCGAGCATAACATTTTGTGATGTCTCTAAAAGTTATCAATTATAGAACCAGAATTTAGCTTTACTCTTTGTTCATCTATCGGCCGTGGTGACGGAGTGGTTAGCGTGCTAGCGCCGTAACGTTCTAACAGCCCCGGGTTCGAATCTCGGCTGATCGGATTTTTCTTTTTACGGAATGGTTGTCTGTGTCGTGTGTGTGTTTATTAATCAAGTGGAAAATGAAAAATAGGGTTAATTGGAAGAATAGCCTTCAAAGGTTAAAATTTTCCCATATAAAAGACGGCATTATTATTATCTGTATTAGTAATCCACCGATAAATTTTATTTCCTGCTCTGTTATACTAGTAACATGTGTAAGAGGTAGAGCTTCGTTGCTTTCAGCAGTTAGAATTCTATCTTTACTTACTTTTTTCTAATAAGAATTGAAGACTAAGATACGCAGTCATATTAGCGAGGTAGAGGTGAGTCGAGGAAAATTTTCCGACGTATTTGCATGCTTAAATCGTAAACCTCTCTAATATTCGGCGGATAGGAAAAGTAGTTTGTTTAACTCCACCATTAGAAAATATGCATATAAAATATATATATTATAATAGTCGCAGTAAAAACGGGTACCTATGTTACCTCAACGATTTTATCTATTTAAAACTATATCTAACTTGACGAATTCTTCCAACGCACGGACTTTTGTTGTGATGAATCGATTCTTGAAATTGAGTTATTACTAAGGTGACTCTTTTGACGGTGACCGTCGTCATCAATCCAAAGATTGTTTTGTGACGGTGTTTCTCCAATTTATATATAATCGGGATGATATCACACTCATCCTAGAATATAGGCAACTTACAGATTCCAATGATGAATTTGAGTCCAGTTTGCATATGCAAAAATACATTAATAGCATTAACATTACCTCTAAATAAGCATCAAAACAATTAAGATATTGACGTGATACACCGGATTACTTGTAATATTCAATGAAAAGAAGCGGTAGTCGGCAGTTACTCCGAGGACACCATGACGGCTTAATGAAACCATAATCGATAGATATTCCTGATTTCGCTCCGTAACCACTAGAGAGTGGAAATTTCTGGACCAATCTGGGAAGCAAGACTGATAATTTCAAAGCGAGATGGTTCCGTCTAAATAGGGCAATCCGGCTACCCAAAGGGCACTAATACATGTACGATTCAGAGTGTGCTGCGGAATATGAAGCAAAGAGGAGGAGAGATAACGAGAGACGGGAAAGGAGAACGAAAGGAAGATAGTTAAGGGCGTCTCCAAAGGAAGAGATAAACAAAGAATGGGGAGTCCACTTTCACCCTCACGCCGTGTAATAACGGACTCCTGTTCAAACACGCGGAAGAGGACACGTGAGAGAGAGGACAAGAGGAAGGACCTTATAAAACAAACCTTTCGATTGGATGGGACGGAAAGGAAAAAAATCGCCGAGGATAAATAAAATGAAAAATGGGGAATTTATTTTAATTCCCCGTCGCCATGTTTGTTCGCTTGTTTGTGATCGAGAAAATGGAGGAAATCGTCGCAGATCACGTGACGAAGGGACGCGTTATGTCCATTGCTCCATCTCCCTTAAGAACTTCGCTTTTTTCTCTTTGTTTTATCTGTGATCGTGCGCTCACTGTTCCCGTGCGGATGTGTCTGTGTGAGCTTGCTTTCGTCAATCGTGACAAATTACAATGAGAGCGGAAACTGTGTTATTTCATTCCTCGAATATTAGATTACTTTCATTTCCCGCTCTACCTCTGAAAGCACGTTTTAATCCGGAACTGATGATATTTCCGATAACGTTGTTTCTGCCCGACATACATTGCTTCGCCCAATTGAATGAAATCTTACGGTGATTTTTTTCACTACAGGAAAACTCGCTGTCGTCTTTAATTAAAGAAACCCGGCAACTTTTTAATTATCAATTGCAATCAAGATCTGCTGTCTGTATGTTTCTCATGTGTTAACATATTGAAGAAAAATTCTTTCACTTCAGAACGGAAGTGGTTAAGTGAATAATGCAGTACGGTAAATGTATCACTGATGAATCCTAATTAAATAAAATCAAGCGTGCAGATATGTTTTGGAGATAAATCACTTATTTGATTTAATTACGGAAATGATGAATCCCTAATATAATGATAAATTTGAAACTAAAACATTTATTTTGAAACTTGTATGTATAAATGCATTCTCATCCATGATATCCATAGTTCGTTCATGTCAGAGTTGATATAAGATAAATTTTCTTCGAAAGCAGAGGGATTAATGAATTTATATAGCAAATTATGTTTTATAATTTTGTCCTCGTGAACGTCAACGTCAAAATATACGTTATTCAGAGTAGTGCAGCTATGCATGTTGAAATGATGAAATACGTTTCAAAGGAACGTAATACAATTAATTAATGACAAATCAACTCCTACATTAAGCGGAATCCGAAGGAGAATGATATACGTAACAAGTAATTATAAAAATCAAAATATCGAAGTAATTTTTGGGCCATAATTTTGATGAATGCACATTTCGGTGCATAATTTTAGAATAATGTATATTCATTTCCTACTACTTGAGATAGCTCATTTTCAACCTAACAGTCGCATGGCCATTGAATTGGAATTTCCAATCAATATAGAATTCTACAGTATTGAAACTACGTAACAGTTTGTTTGAAAATATAAATGTTATGAGTGAAAGAGCCGTAAAAAGAGTAGATGTAAGTCAAAAGAAATTCTGTGAAGGAAACCAAGAGAGAAAAAGGGTATGAAATTAAATCAAAACAATACTATTTAAGCTCAATGATATGTGAAATAAACTGGAGAAAGCAAGATAGCAGATTATTTATAGAGCCGTTTGTTCTTGAGATGAAAACAAACAGTGTGAAGAAGAATCAACTAACAACAAAGGAAAATCAACGGGGTAGCGGTAAATCTACGTGGACAAAAGAGGCATTGATCTTGAAATTCTCGTTGACCTATTTCCATGCACGACCTTCTGCTTGAAATTGGTGTCCCTGGGTCCCATTCAAATGCATTTACAGAGGATTTGTTCCAGCTGTCCCGCCCACTTTGTGTAACTCACTAAATGAAGGGCTATTCTTCTTTTGAAGAGTCTCACTAATTATTGTCTTATCTAATCTCGCACTCTCCATTCTTCCAGTGTTTTTTCAAATTCCACAAAATGAAACTCATACATGCCCAGATTTATTTTTCCACCAGTTTCATCATGAATTGCTACGTACAATATTTTTACACCTTCTAACTTTGATACCATCGCCTGAAGCATTTTGTTTTCCGACTAATCTCAGCTCATGTTGGGATTTTCAAAGCGTTCCAAATCTTTTCATACCCAATGCGTCAAGATTCGTTCCCACTACTATGTATTCTGAATGAAAAGTTGTTCAATTGTTATTAGAAACAGGGGTACGAGAAAATATCTTCCATTTGCTTTTTTCAGTCTTGATCATGACTTTGATAACATGAAAGCTATTCGTACCCTTAATAGAGGCACTAATTAAAGCTTCTCCTTAGAGAATGCTAAGAAAAGTTTTACCTGTAGAGTCACTGTGCTCCACTTTCGTGGACATGTTCTGTTTGTAGCATTCTGACTTGATTAGTAAGGCATGATTTTTAAAAAAATACCTCACTTCTCAACCTGTCTGGTAAGTCACATTTCCCATACTAGCTCTTGGTGGCTAATTCTAGTAGAGGTGACGTACCAACCGCCTTTCGGGCCTTATCATTTACTGACAGTATCAAGATGTTTTACCTATGATTCAGCTATATAAAAAGGTAATTAGGTAAAATTATTAGCTTGCCTATTGCATGCCTTTCTTTTTCTGTTTACAGGGAGTATTAGTTAGCCATCAACAGCAGTGTTACTCAATATTTTCATTATTTACTGAATAACTTGTTAGTTATATGTTACTTTAAAATAGTGTTTATAAGCAGATTGCTTAATTTGATACTCCGATACCCTGCATTATATGAAAATTTAAGCGAAAAGAAGAGGTTCAATTTAATTACATCAGTTAATTTTTCAGCTTCATCTGATTTAATTTTACTCCGAAGGATATTCAAAGATTCATAATCTAAAATTAAAATATTATGGCTGAGGATTTTGCTGGTTTGCTACCAGTTGTAATTGTTTGTGTTATCGAGAGAAAATTTTCCCCATACATGGGTTAAAAGAGGAGAAAAATCGTTTAGGAACAGGAAAAGAGTTTAGATGAGAGCTTCTGAGGAGAAAAGAGAGAGAATCTGTTTACCTGTTTTTATTTTTCGAAAGGATTTGAAAAATAAGTCTCAGAAAGAATGTAATTATAAATTTTCCTCATCGAGTCTACAATTCCATGAATTAATGTCGTTTTAGGAACTCCATAACGTTAAAATTCGCAGTTTTTTGCATTTTATCGAAAATTGTAGAGATGAGGATGTGATGATTAGGGATTAATTTCGTTCATATTATCATCTCCTCATTCCATTTCTCCCTTATATTTCCCCTTTTGTTTTAATTATACTGTTAATTTTTAGATTTGGGTTCTTAGTCATTCTCCTTATAGCCAGTCTCCTTTACATTGCTCATTACACACTTAACTGTCATATTATCATCTTTACTTTGTTAGAATGAACATTCTCATGGTATGTATTTATCATATACTTAATCTAATTGTTGAGATATGCTTTAAGATTAACTCTTTCCTTCTAGAAAAAATGTTTAAACAAATTTCAAGGGAATCCAGGTTTTCCGTCAGTATACTGTCTTAAGCGGATTAATGATATACTTTGATCTCATTAAGAATCTGGTAATTTACTGTTGAAGCCCTTTTCTTTCTGTATTCAGGCATTATTTGAGGCATTAATCAACTGAATTCACTTCGCTGACCTCCCTCTTGATTAAATCTTTCTTTGGTTCAAAAATTGAATTCCTCCTTTCCTTATCTCATTCTGCGCAGATTCTGATTAAGTAATAAGGAAAAGGATTTCGGGGAAGTTCCTTTAATATTCCTACATTAATGTCTTCAAATTAAAAATTTTCCTTTTATATTCCAACTGAATTCCTTTATTTGTAATAATAACATCACATTTAGCAAAAGTAAATATAGAGGAAAATAATATTAGTTTGTGAAAACGAAATCAGCATTACCGAGGGTTATTAAAAAAATCAACTGCTTTGGTGATGTTGAATACGAAGATAATAACTAAAAAAATATCAATTAATACTTAAACTTATAATCTAGGAAAATGTTATAGCTGGCTGTCCTATATTCGCTTTAGCTTGTCACGGATATTTTCCTGTAATATGATTTTTTGCGAGTGTATAAATTCGTAGATTCATTCTAAATAATATAGGTAATATCCATGGTAGAGAGCACTACAAGTAGTTTTTCACATAATGTTCAAGATAGGTATATATTTCAGCAGAGAAACCTTCTAAAAAATAGTGACCGAGTTCTCAATTTAGCAATTACCTTGCTAATATTAATGTGGTCATTCCTAACTTTGTGAAATTTTGTAGAAACTATATATAATGAAAAACGCTTCGTAAAATTCACACTATATATTTCCATTAACCGATTCCGTCTCTCTGATCTCTTGGTGATACCAACACGTTGACGTAACCAGTCGATATATATATGCTGTGGAAGTAACGAAGCGTTTTTCTTTTAAGATGGACAATCACCTTTGAATATTACTAACTCTAATATATTCAACGACAGAAATAATATGTGGATAGCTTCTAATAGGAAAAAGGAAGGGGAAAATGTAGAGGGAGCGAGGAAATTGAGAGAGAGAGAAGAAAATTTAAACTTAGCAGACGCGTGGGGGTCAAGGGGCGCCTGTGGCTCCGTGTGGTGGCACTTTTGAGAAAGAGGTTATATAAAGGAAGAGCGGAAACCCAAATACGTGGAAGGGAAGTGGTTGCTAAGCGACAGGTGGGTGAAAAAATAAAGAAAAGGGGCGCGAAAAGACAGGAAGTTGGCGGCAAGGAGAAAGGAGGCTGATGATGCAGGAAAGAGATCGGATGAGGCGTCGAAAACGCTAAAACAATGGCTTTTCCACGCAGCGCACCAAAGAAAACGAACTTTTTTCCTCCACCGCAAAAAGCACGTGCGTCCCTCCTTCGCTTTCCCCCCTTCACATTCTATTTTGGCAACGGCGGTCGATCTTTCTCATTTTTTTCACTTTCCCATTGTTGTTTTTCAAACGGGGAAGATGCGTCGATGGTCGAATAAAGGCAAATTTGGCGGGGTGAAATGAAAGGGAGTTCTATTTATTACCCATGGTAACGCCGTTGTGCAGGGAATATTTTCATTGACTTGATGTAAGAGGCTTACTTTACCTTCCCTCTATCTCTTACATTTGTTTTATTCCTCCTCGAAATCTCTTTACTTTGTATGTCTCTCATTGTTCGCACATTTTGAAAATCAACCGTGGAGCTACTTACGGTGATGAATTTCCAAAATTCGTAACGTTCTCTTTGACAGCAGCAGCTGACTAGTTATGACAACAATGAGTAGTTAACAAAAGCCAGGGAATGAAAAGAACCCTCTTTGATCGCCCTTCCCTATCTTCAAGTTTTCTTTTTAATACCAGGAAGGTTTCGTTATGTATGATATTAATTTCAGTAAGCTAAAGATAACATTCCAAGGGTTTTTGCTTGAACGCTCATTTAAATATAAGGGATATTTCAGCCGAATTAAATACCTTGTAAGCATTGAAAATAAAGTGCTTCAATAGTAATTTATAGTGTTTATGAGGATCCAGATTTTTCAGGAAGGACATAAGTGTAGGTAGTTAAAGACGACGAATATATAATTTTGTTGGTTTAGGCCTTAACTTGATGGTGAACAGATTAAAATAAGATGTTACTATTAACAAACTGATTCATACAAATATAAATTCCATAGCTCATTAAATTTTATGTGGTAAGGCATTAATTGAATTGTTGATTCTATCATCTTATTTTTTTATAGCGAATATATGCTTAAAGTATGATGCCTCTTTCTATTTGAAAAATTTTCAAAACTGCTAATCCAATGATTTATCGTACAGACATTGCTTACTTTTCCTAGCAGCTTTCTGTAACTTCTTAATATCACTAACTGCCAATAAGTTTTTTTTTTTATTTTCATAATGTTTGTTTTCACTATCCTAATCTGAGATCATTTTTATTTACCGTTAATTTCATTAACGCTTAACGAAGACAGTTCCATTTCTTCCAAGTTCTCCGTCTTGAATTTGATCGAGACAGTAATCCACTACCTTTGGCTTCTCACCACTCCTACTATATGAGTCCATTCCGCCTTTAGCACACCTGTCAACATCCGTTGCATCACACGCCGGACTCTATTACTAAACCGATTATTGGACCCCTTCGGCCTAATCTCCTTACCCGTATCTTAGGCAGGATGACAACCTACTTCTAACTCGCCGCTTCCCCGAGGACAACCAGAACGACTTAATGTGATACGATAATGCTATCCCTTTTTTGCCTATTCGGATCAAAGTAGTAGCAGCTATAATAGGGATAAGGTAATGCAGATGATTTAACATAGCCATAAGCGCTTAATAGTGAAATCTTCAATCATAGCCTGAAAAGTTAATTCCATATCCATTGAATATCAGTATCAGCAGTTCACTCCTACCCACCTGTGACTTTTATCAATTGTTATGTTTATCAAATTTTATGCTATTTAAAATCAATCAAAGTTTGGTCTGAAATAGAAACTAATTATTGATTTCAAGCGTGTGTTAGTTCAAATTTTGTGACATATCTCTCTCTTTATTTGCAACCGGGAATTTTCTTTCGGTGCCTTTTTTCCTTCAACAATATTTTCGCCTCACGGCTTTCCCCTCCGTCCGTTAATGTTAATGAGAATCGATTGATTAAACTTATAAATCCATACAGAGAAGCCATTCCTGAAACAGAATATTAAAATAGAAAATTAAATCCTGGTTTTAGAGGAATATGAGAACAAAACATCCTCTTGTATAAACTAAATTGATTCATCGATATTTCCAAAAACGTGAATGGTATTTAATTAACATGAAGAACTCTATTCAGACAGTAACGCCCATAATTACCTTTTTGCTACCTAACTCGCTCCCGCATCCTATCCTATATTGTTTTCTCAATATGTCTGATTCTGGTATTAATTTTCCTCGTGAAACGACAGTCATTGTAGAGGCAGGCTTTTGATGGATGGCCCATCTATCGCTCACGTAAAACCAGAGGCATAATTGTGCCGGAATATAATTATCCCGCCGATCCGGAAATTGTTTGTCGAACTACGACAAAACGAAGACCCATATGAAACGCCATCAAAGCTCTCTCGGCAGGCAGAGAGCGAGTTGTTCTGACGAAAACCTAGCTTGCAGAAACTGCGGCAGAGGGGGTTTCGGTGCCGAAATTAGTGGAAGCGAACGTCGAAATAAAAGACTAACGTGAAAGCGCGCACGCGGGGGTTCATTTTCTCCATTTTCGGATGATTATTTCCGTTAATTGGCGATATTCTTGAAGAGAGGGATCAAAAGAACTCTTTTGGAGATAACAGATTAATTTTCAGAGCGGAAGCGAATGTTTCGCTTTTGGGCGGGAAAAACATGAGGGTTGCTTTTCGCGCTTCTCATGTCATCGAACTTTACTTACCGCTACTTCCGCTGTGGCGCTGCCGTCTTTTATTTTTACATCCGTCCTGCGCTCGCCAAAAACGTAGAAACGAAAGGACTTTCAATGGAGGCAATTACCGATCCCACGAAAAGTTTACACGGAGTGCATTTTTATTTCTTCGTCGTCCCTCTTCATTGGATCGTTGTTAGCTATGACCGCGGAGATCGTGGGCAGATGAAAAACTTGCGTATGATTCCGCCCTTCACAAACTGTTTACTGGCGACTTGAATGCCCCTGACTTCTTTAACTCCACTCTAACTTTGGGCAGAAGAAAACTCTACTTGAATCCCATAAGATAATAGCAGTGCCAGAAAGTTGTGATCACGGATCAGGATCGAATGACTGTCAAGAGAAAGCTCTTCGAGAAATCACTTAAAACTTTTAGTAATACAACTCGGAATGAAGTTTATCACACCCTCTTCTTCTTGGGCGTATTTCTGCAACGGATAGTTATTTTCCTAAGAATCTCTGAGGTTGTTTGCATTCACAATTCTTATCATTTTACATAATCTGTTCGTTCTTTTAAAATATCTTTATTTTAATTATTGTACAATCTATGGTGATAGATGGAAGAAGTGACTTTTAGTCACAATCTCACCCGAAAAAGGAAGTTTTATCATTGAAACTGTATGAAAAACCTAATAAGTAGGATTTTCATTATCAATATATATAAGTGAAGGAGTTGTAGGTTATTAGAGATGATTAAAAATATAGTTTCCTTGAAGGAGAAGTATGATAATCTGGCGTAGGAAGGGTGTATTAATCCGAGAAGTCTTAGACATTATAATTGAAATGTAAGGTAAGAATTATTTTTAAGTTCTGGGATGATGCATTGCAGTGTTAGATGGCATTTAATGCTACAGAGGGCTTCATTGGAATGTATAAGGAAATAGGCTTCCGTAGCTAATTAACTGGTGTTGCAGAGCTCTAATAGATTAAGTTTAACTGCTATAAAACCTGATAAGATGTTCAAAGGTCGTCTTCATAACTATCAAAAGACATGTATGAAATGAAACCATTGAAGTTATCTGGAAAAGGCAGAATATACAGGAAAAAAATTGATTGATGAAAAAGGAAAAAGAGAGTTGTGAGAGTTATTAGTATATTTATGTAGTACATTTATATTGTAAATAAATACATAGTACAATTATAAAACTTTTAGTTTACATTATACCACAATAGTGCGTTAATGCTTTAGTACATTAGTAAAGTAAAATCTAGCTTTAATTGATCTTAAAAAGTATTTTTATTTATGAATTAGATTGCCAGAGCTTGTTGTTTTTACTCGAATAGATTTACTTTTCTTTATAAATAATAGAGATCAAACCATCAATGAGCTGGCATACGTGTATTTTAGCTGTCATGAAACTGTTCAAAAAACACAAAAGATTATTATTAGGACGTGCAAATAGAGCGAACCGGCCCTGCTATTTTACCGAAAACTCTCAATATTAGAGTCACTACCCTGTCTGCGAGACTATTAGCGAGTGATTGAAAGCATTTCATTCCCAATAATGCTTTATTTATCGCTCACACAGAAAATTAATAATTTAGACGTATTCATCAGAAGGGAAATTTTAATTAAGCCTCCCAAGTAGATGCATGCATGTATGGAGCCATTCATGCGAGTTCATCTATTTTCATTACATACCGACGAGGCTTTAATTAAAAAGCTTCACAGTAGTTATACAGTGGAATTTAATCATTCCTCTATTGCCGGAAAGTTGGAAATGAAATCGCAGAAATGAATGCATTTTTCACGGGAATTCCCGGCTCATTCAGTCGGCAAAAAAGGCGGGAATCGAAGCCACTCAGCGAAAGCATCGAATCGGAGCGCCGAAAAAACTTCCGATTCACATCAAAAGAATAGGAGGCAAATGACGCATGGGAAATGATCCGAAATTTCCCGGAAAAATTACGCTTTCGGAAGGAACGGCAATATAAAGCCCCGATAGAAATATGATAGTATGAATTCAAAACATCTGAGCGCCGAATCATTGGTCATCGAATCCATGAGTGGCGTTTGAAAGGTGTTTTATTACATGCATTCCCTCCTTCATTTCCATTCCCTCCACTTTCATTCCCTTTGGTCACTCCTATTTCCCAATATTCCGGCATTTTTTCGCCCATACATTTATATTTCCCATTCATGCGTTTTTATTGGCATTCTTGTCACCACCTATGATGATTTTTAGTTTTCTTTTCATCGTTTCCTCTTTTCATGAAAAAAAATAAAGTCTGACTTTGTGTGCACACATAGTTCCCAAAACGGAATGCTAGAATGTTCTGTCCGGGTAGCTCAGTTGGTTAAGACAGCCTTCCGGGTAGAGAAAGATCCCAGGTTCGATTCCCGGCCTCCTCAGTCTTTATTCAAGGTTTTTCTTGGGAATTTTTCTGGTTATACACTAGGGTGGACCGTTTTTCCACTTTTTATTTATCGAAATGAAATACCCGGCAAAAGTGGCCCATTCAAATGGATATTAAGAACATAAAATTGTTTCGAAATAAAAAAAACATCTTCTGTTTGAATTTTTACCTCAATGTTTTGAAATTTCGACTTAAACATGAAAATTGTCATACATTTTTTTTTTCGGTCAAAACCAATCATATTTTCGGCGAAAAAAGATGTCACTTGCAATGAAAACTGATGGTCAAGCCTCCAAATGTACACTCGTATGTGCAAAGCTTACTTGATTAGCCTATTACTTCTGATTGAGAAATATTTTAAAACATTTTAAGTCTAAAATATTTCTTATTTACTTTAATTAGGAAGAAGCTGAAAACTCTGATTTCTTATTAATAATTCCCTTCCGATAAGTAATTGTTCAGTGATGTAACGACTTCCATATTCCTTTAGGTGTAATGCAATTTAAATAAAATATTTGTTGAAATTCATCAAAATTCTTTATTACCAATAAATAACGGACATGAAAATATTCTGACAACACCGGGATTCGAACCCATACCTACCAATTGCCGGTCAGTTGCTTGGGAGATCCGGGTTTGAGACCCTGTCTCGTCAAACTTTTTTCAGGTCCGTTATTCCTTGAGAATATTCTTAGGTGCACTAGCTTTTCGTACTAAGACATCTTTCTCTTTTCTTTAAAATTCTTACTCCATATTTATTATTTATTTACTATCTATTATTTTTGAATATGTTAAAAGGAGCTTTTAAAGATGTTAGTATAAATACAATGATTAATGCATGACTTACTGTAAACGTCATTTACATACTTACAATAGGCTTAAATGTGCCGTACACAAAAGTTAACGTATCTGTTTTTATGGACGCCAATTTCTCATCTTTTGCTTTATCATATTATTCCATCGAACAGTCTATTTTCTCGGTTTTTCTCGAAGGCAGTTGTTCATACGCCCGCCCTTAAAATTCTCTGTTTTCTGAATCTAATTCACAGTCTTTCTATTCCGCCACCTCAATGTTATTTTCTTCCGCGGGCTAGTCACGACCACACTCACACAATACTTCGTTCCGAGCATAGCTCGTTCGCGTGAACCGACTCTTTTCAATTGGTTTCCATATAAACGAGGAATTCGTCGAGTCGCCGATAGGGTTCGTCGCGGTCGAGAGAATAGTCACTCGGCGTTTCGTGAATCGTCATCGATCTCTTTCCAAATTCTCTTTCCTTGTTTGTCTCCCAGTCAACTTTACCGCACTGCTTTCGCAAGTTGATGCTCCTCTTTTCTGTGTGCAAATGGGTCGCGTGCCGAATTTTATGAAAACTGAGAATCAGTGCTACTTCTGCTTTTTATGAAGATGAATCCTGAGGTTGAACTTTTAGACTATCCTTCTCTATGATTTGGTAAAAAAGTTTTACTTTTTGTCGAGCCGTAAATGTATATCTCAAAAGAAATAAAATTATGAAAGCAATAGACGTTTTATCTAGTGCTATGGATCGTATAGTCTGCACAACTGCTAATATCCCAACTCAAGTGATAGGCAAAACCCAATAGCATTCTATCAACGTTACCATTCTCACTTAGGATATTTTATTCTTCGTATGAGTAGGTTTTTGTATGTATTATATTAGTATTCTTTTTCATTTTGTTACATAAATTTATATGGTTGTATTTTTAAATATTTTTTATAGACTTGTAATTTATTTTGTTATATGATTTGAATATTTATATACTATGTCGTATGTTTTGTAAATGTTTATGGTTAAATGGAAGATGGGACTAAAAAGTCCCAATCTCGCCTAATAAAGTCCTTTGTATGTATGTTTTTGATGATAGAATAAGTACTTTGCTTATCAATATAATTACTCTTTTATCAATAGATACTAAATATAGAATATTTGATTTACTTAAGAATCGAAGAATATAGCATAGTCATGTCTAGTCTTTCGAAAAAACTTTACGATGCCGAAGGTTCTACATAGTACTTTATCTGACGTCTCATTTCGTTGGCAAGTTGATGTTTTGTCTGGAAAGATTTTAAAGCCGTTGAGAAGTTATAGTCAGAAAAAATAATTATTATTTTTTTATTGAAATTTGATGTACGTGTTATAATTTTCTTATGCAAAATTACAAAAGTGTCACAAAATATGAAATTTTTGAACTGGTCTAAATTAACGTTCTCTGAAGCTTAGCAAAACCATGATTTTACTTAATTTCCTGCAGGTATTGTATTCAGAAAAGATTCCGTTTCCGCCGAGAAATCGGTTGCTCCATATCAGGCGGCCGCATGGGCATGACGTGATTTTAAGAGCACAAATGGATAACATTTCGAGTGCGTCACTCGATTTGTTTTTCGAAGGAAAAAAGGAGGAAAGATTCTCATCGGAAGTTTTGAGGTGGTAGAGGGGGAAGTGCGCTAGGTGTTTGTTTTGAGGAAAATCGAGTTTGCTGGGAGGCGACGCAGCGAAACCCGTATCGCGCGTTGATATTCCGGGAAACAACGCTCTCTCGAGCGCCAATTGATTCGTTATTCTCATCCAAAAGCCCCTTTTTCCTCATCTCCTCTTTCGGATTTTTCTCGCTTTCTGCCGCTTTACGCTAGTTTCACATGCAAAAAGCATTTCTTCCTGCTAGACCGTTTTCCCCACTGTTTTACAGGGTTCTTTATTTACCGTTTCCCCTAAAAAAAAGAGTAAGAGAAATTTCCTGTCTAACTCGATCGGTTATCATCTTAGCATTTTCTTGCGTTATTATATCATAATAATAAATTAAAATTTACTATGATGAGAGGAACACGTGTGTAGGAGTTGAAGAAACATTAAAAAAATATAATACTTATGTACAAGTTTCAGTGATTTTAATTCTATAATTCTTGATTTATTTATCACATAAAGCAGTAGCCAATTTATCATGATGATATAATAATTTTGCAAACATAAAAAATATAAGGGAAATGAAAATAAAAAGGAGAGAAATTAATAATTTAAGTTATGGGGGATAATAGATAAGAGGGTTGCTGCATCAAGACCTGAAGTGGTGTAGGCCAGTTTTGATAAATGTACCTTTTGATAAGGAAAAGGGATCAACAGAAGGGAAAATGGAATTTAGTAAAGATAGGAGTCAAAAGAAGAGGGAACGCTTGAAGAGGGAGAGTCTAGGAGTGGCGTAATGGAGTAGGGCTATCGAACGAATAGTTAATAAATTTCAGTTATAATATAACAAACGAACGATTAAAAGAGGTTGAAAACGCTTAAATTTTTTTATAAAATATTTTTGAGGTAAATATTGAAAAAAATAACATCGAGGAAAGCTCGACCAATGACCACTTCAGTCGTGGATTAATCCAAGTGAAAACCAGCTGACGAGCTTCTGTCTGTCGTGCAAGACTCCTCTAAGAACGTGTTGTGCTCGACTTTTTCTCGATTGAACATGCTGTTGAGGCAATCTCGTGTGAACGACAACAGTCAAGCATGACTTAGCAAGTACGTGAACCCCAGATCATCATCAGATGTTGATCTGGGGGTTCGCTCCGGTGTCAGAACCCAGCTGACGCGCCCGTCCCGGCACCCACCTTATGTGCCCGGCAATAATACTGCTCGACCAGGCTTATAAGGAGGGAACAGTCTGGGAAGGATGGTGGGCAGGATTAAGACTACCTGGGACGAACTCCCAGGCCACTAAACGCGGCAATTCCTTTATTATACTCATGTACATTTGTTTTTACAGATCATTATTAAACAATGTGCCTCTGCCTTTCCGGAGAGTGTAGACAATCGACATATTGTCTGAGGATACAAGCATGTACTTGCTAGTCGTGCACTCGACCCAGCAAGAGCATTACGACTTCTCTAATGGAAAGTGGTAGATCTCAATTAAATCCATCCAAATCCAAGTTTCACGTAGATGGACAACCAATCAGAATTCACCTTGCGATAGCTGCGCCATCTGAAGATAAATACAAGTACTACTATTTGGGGTACGCCATTACAGACCAAAGATTTGAATAATCATTAAGCCATAATTATTAGACCGAACTACAAAATAATTACCTAATTTTCATCCATCATTCTATAAGATTATTCTTCTCTTCATCTCTTTGTAAATGTTAGAACACTCAGCGTGCATAGCGCCTACGAGTGTCCATTGTTCCCTAGGATTTTCTGATGTCTCTGATTGGCTGAGGTTCACGTTCACGTTCTGACTGTGTTCGCTAGTACCAAGTTCCAAGTTTGAAGTACAATTGTCACGTCTCAAGTCTTGCGTACACGTTGATTGTGTCTTCGCCTTAACACTCGGAAAACAGGAGGTGCACCGAAGTTATAGGTGGTATAAATTGATACTTTTATACCGATAGTAGACTCCAAGGAAAAAGTAGTGTAAAAGTAGTAAAACATGTTCTACTGTGAGTACTTAACGAGGAAAGGCACATTTGGGTGTCACTCAGCATAACTTCTGTTTTGACTTTTAGGAAGCTGTCTCACGGCTACTTTAAAGTTTTATTAATTACACCTTTTCTAATTAAAAAATCTGATGTGGCCAGAACATGACTTTCTCCATATATAAGATGTAAATATTTATCTACGACAGTATTTTCGAACTCTAGATTCAATCTAAACTTGGAGGAAACATACAAATACATTTTTTGTAATTTTTGTAGATAACTGTATACCTAAATATCATATTTATGAAGATATTTTGCAAAAACGGAAATTTGCTTCGAAGAATAAATCTCGACTTCCGGTTAACCGATTTACTCCAAAACCTAATCAACTTTAACGACAACAACCAAAGTGCTATATATGAAATTTAGTATTGATACAACAAACAGTTTTAATGTCAAAGCGCCCACAAAGTACATAGTCAGCAACTGCCGTTTTATCAGTATTTCACAAATAATTCATAAACAATCAGTGATACAAAAATATGTTTCATACAAAAGTTATAGTAAATTACATTTTCTAAAACTTTTACAAAGAAGAATATATGACAAAATATCATATATATCATATTTATGGAGATATTTTGCAAAAACGAAAATTCACTTCGAAGAATAAAGCTCGACTTCCGGTTAATCGAATTACTACATAAACTAATCAACTCTGATAGCACCTACCACATATGTAGTTGGGTATTGATACGACTAATAGTTTTTACGTTAGAGCGCCCACAAGCTCACACACACATACACACTTACATCATTCCGAAAATGGTCAAAACGTGTTCTAGGGACCTCAAAACATGCGTTTCCATTGAAATCTCGAAGTCGATTTTTTTCATGAAAACAATACTTTCTCTATACTAAGTATATAGATAAAGTAAAAATGAATTACTTCACGTTACCCGTTCCGTCGTTACATCTACGATCAGTCAAATTCGGTGAAGGAACTTCATCCAAAACAGACGTTTAGCGTATATTTGTCGATTTCGCCGGAAGTAAATAACGTTCCACTGTCAGAAGTTTAAGAAAAGTGACGTAAACTTACTATTAGTCCATCTGGTCAATCGTCCATGGCAAACGAACATAGTGGACGATTATCTTGGCGTGCCATCTGGTCGGTATTTCCGTTTTGTTTTTTTCCTTCTGTCCCTCATCGATTTGGGCGTATGCGGACTCTCCCAGTAGAAGTTCCGAAATGAAATGAAGGAAGCATAGGAAACACGCATTGGTAATCCTGCATTTAGCTTGGGAGATTTCTGAGGGAAATAGCTTTCTCTATACAATACATCCGTACAAAATTTACCCACATGATAACCCAGTTTATGTAACAAAGAACAATGGAAAAGAAGAAAAAAATTTGGAATTCTATGTAGTTATGTACGTACATTGTTTGAAATTTTATTAGCTATTTAGAAGATTAGATTTCTTTCCTCTCTCTCGACTTTGAGTCCGTATTTCACTCGTAATCTTCTTATTGCCCAATGTTAAGAGTCCATTGATTACTTGAGAACATAGTGCTGATAAGCGTTTTTAGATTCCATGACAATAGCTAACAGAGATCTATGAAAATAAATCCAAAGCGTACTTCGTATTTGTGACAAATTTATTTAGACGAAAGCGGTCGTTTCCAAATAAATTTGTGGAAAATACGAAGATTTATTTATTGATGACGTTCCACAATATTAGGGCAGAACACCTTGAGTTTAAGAGATATATAGAATTGCAGTTATTAAATAAATTAATTGCTAGGCACAATTTTGGAGCTTCTTTGTGAAACCTAGAACTCATTGAGCCTGTTTTCAATTTCTAAACCTAACAAAATGACATCTTAGTAAAAATTTGAAAAATTCTTTATGTAATCCATTAGAGGTTTAAATTTGAACAACACAGATTTCTTAGAAGAAAATTTGGCACAGTTAAAAATTTCTGGAGTAGTAATACTACTACTAATAATAAAAATATTTACAGTGTTCTTTGGATAACTCCGTCAAGAGCAAATGATAAATACATTAGCATATCAGCTCTCGGAAAATGTAATTAGAGAGTATAAAAATTGAAACAATCCAAGAAAATTTTGAAACACAATGTACATGAAGAGATAAAAGGAAAATTATTCAAATTTGAAGTAAAGGTAATCGAATAACGTATATTTTAGAAAAGTTAGTAAGGTTATCGTATTTAGTTGGATGAGAATATGCCATACCATTGTAATAACAATGATGAAGCTATTTCCCATTTCTCTTTGAAAATATAATATATTTCGCGTATTAATTTTAATAAATTACCAACCGCCATTACAGCGCACATTGTGCTATCCAAAGGCCGAGTAATAACGTAGCTAATAACTCTCTAGGGACTATTTAGAGAGCTTTATACATCGGAAACCCTATTAACATGCTGAATTAATTCGCCTCTTCCTCCAGTAGAGAGCAAATTGATAGCCCCCGTAAAAGGACATTAAAGATCACGACCTCATGAGATCCGCACGTATCCTGGGCATCCCTCGGGAAATCTTGCGATTGGTTCCCTCAGAAACAGTCACGAAATTCCACGGTGACCATGCCTTCCTCACCGGAAGAAGCACGAATTCCTCTGGCTTTACGAGGCGCCCCGGACGAAATGAATCAGTCATTTTTTCCATCAAAAGCCCTCCATTGTCGTCCGTCCACGGGTGGAATTGACAGCAATTTGCACGCTTTAATTACCTCGCGGAAATGTCAACAGCCATTACGGTCAGCAAGAGGCGCCATAATTTTGGGTGAAATTTGAAGCAGCCCTCTGCTCAATCGACGGGAAACTACGCCGCTGGTAATAGTCCCTCCTGTGTCATAAGGGTCTTGTTTTAACGGGTATACTAAGGTTATTTTGTTGTTCCAAAATAAGGTCATAGGAGTTGCTATTTTTCATATTTGCAGAGTAAGCTTATGGTAGGTTTTTAATGCAAGAGAAATATTGTTCATTATATTAGTTTGCTTGCGCTCTATGTCTTACTCCTTACGCAGGAAAGTATGTCTGATGGGTATCTGAACTAATCTTGTCTTTTAATGATTATTTTGGTATATTTATAGCAAATAATTGTGATTTCTTTGGACGTTATTTCGGAAATTTGCGTAAAACTTCTTTAAAGAAGACAGTTCAAATTAATTTACTTTTTACTTAATTTAAATAAAATCAACCTAGTAATTCAATGAAGATCGCCTTATTCAGTGGAAAATTTTAAAAATATTTTATTATTATAAATCAAATCATAACAGCTTAGAGCCTTTATAAGTCAATAGGGAGTTCGCAAGTTAAAGAAAGAGAACAGTGGAATTACAAGTGGTCTGTTTGAATTTTCAGTTTTCGAAATTCAAAATAATTTTTAAAATACTCTTGTAAAACACCGTGCCTAAACTGAACAGTTAAGTACTCAATATCTCTGTAATTGGCTAAATTAAATTTCATTGTTCCGTCATTGATTCCAAATGTTTTTCAGTCTCACGCATTCTGTATAATTTTCATTTTTCTCAAGCGACCCTATTATCTCGAGCGTCGTTCCTAATATCATATGCTGATGTAGATAAAGGGACTCAAGAGGTTCCGAGCTTTCGTTTGAAATAGACCTTTAAATACTCGATGCCTTTTTGGCTCTTCGCGCTCTTCGGCCTTCCCTAATAGAATCCTTTGCGTGCGCCTATGTTTAGTTCTGTTCCTTGGCAACTGAGGGAACTTTTGCTCGCTAATGGAAGGCTTTTAAAAATATGGCTTTGCCTCCGAAATAATTTCCTTCTCTGGCAGATTTTTTTCCTTCTCCCTATTCGAAATTTACCGAGAATCGTGATAGAGGTCTCAATCGACCTTTATGAATATTATAGCTGTGTTATTCATTCATTCTGCCAGGGGTTCTCAGGAAGCTCTTAGAGTGGGAGAACTTCTAAAGATGTGACTCCAAGAAGTCGGAACCTATCACCCTTATTTTCCTCCATTATCCACTCATAACATTTGTATTTTTCTTTCCAATTCGCTTGATTTTTTAACCCAGATAGTCGATCACAATATTAGGATAAGTTTCTTCAGTTTTGAAAGCAATTTTTTACTCCAAAACTGCCATTACTCAGTTCACACAATCTTCAGAACGTAATCCGTTATTATATACTAGCGAATTTTCTGCTCGACTCTCAATGGAAAACACTGAAACGAGAAATGATACAGAAATCATATTTATAGAGCAGAAGATCTAATATCTTCTATTATCATCGCTTCAGGATACGGAGCATGAGAATAATTTACTCATATCATTATTTAATTTATTTCTAAAAAATCGTAGACTATAATAAAATTCATCTCTTTAGAATTTTAACATTTTAGCGATATGAAATTAGCCACCTGACGATTACAAACCTTTAAAATTTGCAAAATTTGAAAGTTGTCATACCTGTTTTTTGGGATGAGGAAATGTCTTTAAAATTTTTAAACCTGAATCAGAAAAACTATCAATAAAACTATTTCTTCTTTCAGGATTTTTTTCAAAACGTATGGTAACGGTGAAAATATATACTGCATTAATTATGGCACTATTCATTACGACGACGGTTTTGAAAATGCTATACATGGACGACACCGATGTATTTAATCAAAGTTCGCATTGTATCGGAATCGTTAGTAAAAGGATAAAGTTTATCGAATTTCCATAATTATGATATATATTATGGAATATTAGTTTTTACTCCATACGATAATTTCAAAGAGATTTATTGTAATAAAAATCGCTCTATTTATAAAAATCTGCTTGGTTTGAGCAAAATATCTGGAGTTAGTATTTAAATACCATATGTTATCCAATATAAGACGCAACCAAGTCTCGGAAGTTATGTAGAGGAAAAACAATATTGTAAGACGCATGCTATTTGCAAAGGAACGTGTCTCAACATGCAAACAGGCTTAATAATTGCTTACGAAAAGAATGTTAATTGTTACGAGGAATGCTGAATCATAGCTTTAGAAGCTATAGATAAGGTAAATTTTCTCAGTAATAACTAATTAATGCATAAGGTCGTGAGTCTAGGACTAACCTAATTTTTGTAGGCTCTAAAACCATGAAAAGATGCGTCTCATATTTGATTGTATGCGATAATAACCTTTATTGATTTTTTAAGAGATCTTCCATTTGACCGATGATTTCTATTGTTTCATTTTATTAAAAGAGAGATTCTACAATTGATAATAGTGTACTTTATGCTTTTATCTCTTAGGTACGCATTGAATCGTCCGAGATCGTACCCTTATATACCCTTCGTGGTTGAAATTAGCTTCAAAGAGAAGACATTGTAATTGTCAAACATGAAACTACATTGGCAACATTTAGTGTTCTAATTTGATACAATGCTTGTGTTAACAAGCATTGTATCTTTTTAATGTTTGATGTTCATCTCTGAAATCATTTTAGTTTTATAATACTGTCCTTCTAATTTTTATCGCTAAATTTAATGTGAGAACTTACAATCACTCTCCTTCTTCATATTCGTATTTGCGGTCCTGCATATATACTTCTGAGAACCAAAGGCTGTCATGAAACTAGGCATTAACACTAAATATTATTTAACAAAACACTTTAATTTTTGAGTTAAGTTGAGTTGAGTTGAGTTTTGATTGATCAGAAAGTGTATCTCCCATGTCCTTCTCCTCGGCTTGATTATAAATACCAAATAATAAAAACTATAAGGGGATATTTATTGCAGAGTGTTGCCTAATCTTATGTGAGCGACATCTTGGGAAATGTATGAGAGACGGAAAAACACTGCGTGAATCAGAAAGAATAAAAATATCGTCCATGTGAATAATGAACAGCGATATGGTTCTATAGCACGCAACGGTGAAATTCCTTCTGGCAACATCATGCCATCTACGTATCAGAAAGAAAATTCTGCCCATAATTTATCATGCACACAATTATTTTAAGTTTTAGTTATTGCGTATCGTTTCAAGTTACGAATGGAATAATAAACTTGACGTCGAGGGTTCAGAAATAGCATTTGAAAGGACATCTATAATAAACTCACGTTGAAACATCTTAATGTACGATTTAGATATCTTTATAAACGTTTTGAATATGATGATGGATATTTTAATTAAGAGTTGAATTTATTTTGTTATGTGGTATTAAAATATTTACTTTGATATTTGGTGTTATTTATAGATATATATATTGCTATTGCATATCCTGCGTCTATGCATGACTGTTTCCATCTCAGATGTAAGCACTCTTGAGAGTATATAGTCCTTATTACTGCATTAGAAATCGAAGGAGATGTTACGCATTCGTAGAAGCCTAATTGCTTTGAGGAACCGCCCTGCTAGCGCCTGAACAATCGGGGCTTGATTTCCGGATTCGACACTTTCTATCTTTCGTTTCTTAATAATAAATGAGGCATGTAAATCATGCGTTTTTCGTCGCTTTGTATTTAATGATTGTGCGTAATTATCTGTGCGTTTTCATCATAGATCATCTGAGTTAATACTTTCTTTAAAATTGATTCTACTGTCAAATAGTTAATAAAAATAAAATAATATATATATAATATAGTATAAAAATATAATAATAAAATAGAAGGATTTGAAAGTAATTGATTAATTGAATTATTAAAAAGTAATTGATTATTTATTTATAAGCAATTTATACATTGAGTGTTAATTTATAATGATTATATATAATTGTAATCCGTGAATCGTATTTTAAAAGTTTTTTAATCTGTATTAATCTATAGGTAAGGTTTTTGTTATCTGTATGTATTATTCGAATGTTAATTTTTTCATAATTTTGAAATCTTCTGATTTTATATGACAGAAAATTAGTGCTTAAAAGTTTAGAAAATTATGGCAAACTGAAAGAAAGATATCAAAGAAATCAACTTTCTATTATGGTCCATTATTTTTGGTATATTTAAAATTTTAAATCAAAATTACCAATTTTAAATCTAATTTCAAATTGAAAATTGGGCGAAATCAAAATGTATCCATTCAATTGAATTCAAATATTTATTGCATTCGATTAATTAGAATATTCATCATCATACAGGAAAACCGTTGCTTAACTATAAGAAAATACATGGATAAAGATTTGGCAGAAAAAATTGTCGTACGCATTGTAAGTATTCAATTTGATTGTTGATCAAGGTATATATCTGAACGATTATTGATTATGTGCCCGAATTTTGAGTTTCCGGAATAACAATCTTAATCGCTAATTACCACAAACATTTGAGATTGGCCTTTATGTAGTCACTGTTCTTCCTTATCCGAAAATATTATTCATTTTGGTGAAACTCTCCGAAACCTTAGGTACATTCTTAAAACAATCCTTTCCTTTCTTTTTGTCTTCCTTATTTTTTGCTTCCTTGTTCTTTGCTCTTATTTCTTTAAATGACCCGCCTTTTTAGGAGAACCACTTTATCTTCAATCGGTTGATCTCCTTCCATTAAAATCCCTAGTTCCAACAGTCTTTCAACTTGTGCGTCAATCCTCTTTTATCTCGTTCCTTTATTTTCCCCTTATTCCTTATTCTTTCCTCTTGATTCATTCTCTTTAGTCTTCCCTCGCTTTTACTCCTTATCTTCGTCATTCTATCCTTTGTTGTCGTCTTCCCCTTTAGATCCCCTCAACGTGACACCCTAATTCTCTCCACTAACTCTTCCTAAGCTAATCTTTGCCATTGCATCTCCTTCTCTGTCTATCCTATACTTTCTTATCGCAATGGCAGCAAAACTATGATATTCCTTTGTTCTCTTCCTTCGTTCGCTCCTCCATATTTGGACCTCTAAACCTCTCTCCCAACTATTATATTCTAAGAAAGGGAGAACAAAATGGTCAAATAGTGACAAAAGGGAAAGGAAAGATGGGAGATGATAGAAGGATTTAGACATATTTAGGGGCAAAGAAAGGGTTTACTTTAATAAAAGTCGGTTATTTAAGTGTAAGTATTGATCAGAAATGAATTGAGGTAATACGTTAGACTTTTATTAACTAAAATGTGAATGGTTTTTATGAAGGATTGTTTAGCCATACATTTATTTTAGTTTCCATACATTTCGCTCATTAATGGTGTTTTCATCCTTATTATCTTGTAGGTGAAGAAATTAGTTTCATGACTATCATTATATATTTATTATTAAGTATATGTGCATACCCGTACATGCTTATTTGAGTGGGTGAGTAAATCCTTAATGTTCCCCATAAATTCCTAAGAAACCTATTTTCCGCTTATAAGCCTACTATCGTCTTCAATTTGTTTTTAAGGACTTCGATTTTATATTTTGGTGTTATCATTGTGTATAACAATAAAGCTAACAATGCAGATGTATACATATCATTTACATCTTTCTATCAGTTTTCTTTTGCGAATATAAAAAATAAGTACTGTAAGTAATGATAAATGCATATTTTATGTTCTGTTTCTTGGATAAATACTGTATTCTAAATTAATGATTTCTAATTTCTGAATTTTCAGGAAAGTTATTTGAATGCTTTTGCAAATGATTTATTGTTCTAAAAAAATAATTACGCGTACTTATAATCGCGCTTACCCTTTCATGTTTCTTAACTCTATGTACTAGCTGTTACATCATTCTACAATTCTTGGAGATTTCATATCGCGATATCATTCACCCTGTAAATGAATCATTGAATAGATTCAGATTCAGAGATAGGGATGACACTACAAAATAGTTTATATGGTGGATCATTCTATAGATCATTCATTAGAATCCTCTTCCTGAATATCTTATATAATAACCTTAACAATAATTATGAATTATCTTCAGTACTTGATTGGAAATACTTATCCAGGAAACTCTTATGATTGCGCAGTGGAAACAATAATACATCCTTTATATTTCTAATAAGTCATCATAATATATTTTCATCATCATATTTGTAAAAGGAAAAGAATGTTCATCTAGTAATATGACCTTCTCTGTCCTTCAACCATTCCGCCACCTTATTCCAATTTTTTACATGTGATAATTACTTCTAGCACCAACTCATTTCTCAAAACATACCTCGTACCTAAGTTTTCTAGTATTTCTTGTAATACATTGCAACACCTTAGATTCTCTTTCATTCCATCCCCTCCACTCCTTCTATTTTACTCCCAAATCAAATTTTGGCGCGACTCCAAATCGGGGCCCAGGCTCTCATGTCGTCTTAATTCTTCGCAAACTCCTTCGCAGCTTATCCGAACCCTTTTCGCCTTTATCCTGTCGCATCCCCGTTCGACATCCCTCTGATATACTGCCAAGGATTCGTTCCGGGAGATGCTGAAGACGATAGGGGTGGAGATCCGAGGGAAAGGTGAATGAATGAATTAACTATGTGGAAATAATTTATGGGTTAATGGAGAAAATAGTGCCAATACATTTCTCATAGCATCTATGTTTAGCGAGGAATTAAAGTAGCATAGAGGTAAATATATTGATCTAATTTTAAGGAAATAGACCGAGCGATATATACCATATACCGATCTACCGTGCACGGAAAAGGGTACAAAAATATAGTTGTTTATGTTATGTTATGATAATCTTATTCCAAAAGGCTTGTTAGAGTGATTGACATAGCAGTTACGGTAAACAATTCAGATTCTCTTTATCGGAGTACCGCTATTTTCTCGACTTATTTACGACAGTAATTATAATTGCTATAGTTGAGCCGTTGAGTCTTGAGCTCTGCGGTACTTTTTCGGAAGGGTACCGGTGTTGCCAAACTTGACTTTTTCAGATAATCGAAAATTGACTAAAATAAAAACAAGCAAATAAGCAAAATTAGAATAATATCGAAGCTAAATATAAGTATTATAGAAAAATTAATCTTTAGTAGGACTAAAGGAATGACAAAAATCTACTAAAAGTGAGACAATATAAAACATCAAAGTAAGAAAACTTAAAATACAAAATAAATCACTTCACGCAATAAAGACGTAATTACTTAAATAACCAATAAAGTTAACCAGAAAGAAAAGGAATGTAAAATTAAGAACCGACCTATACTTGAAAGCGAAGAATTTACCTATGTACGGAAGCGAGAATTGCGGCGAAACAAGCACCAAAGCTGTCACGACCAACACGGAGGACGAACTGACATCTGTAAATGCAACGCTGTACAGATTTTGAGGCTTCCCGCCCGAAATCCGGACATACCATTCGCTACTGTCCTCATCCCCCAGAAATACCTTAAGGGCGGGGTAGAGCTTAAGACTCAGCGGCTCAACTATAGTCGTAACGTAGCTATGATTTCAAACTACTATAGTTTCAAAGTCATAATTTTCATGACTTACTCCTTCCATTACGCTTTATTTCCTGAATATCCTGCCCCTATCCACTATTTCAGGAGCTACGCGTCTTATATTTGCATTAAAGGTGGTTCATCATTATCTAACTTTCAAAATGTAAACATAGTTACCTTATTTAACACTGCAATAATTAAAATCTGATTACGAGAGTATCATGTCTTTGTGCGATTTGGCATCGGTAGTCCATGACGAGCTAAACTTCTATTTTAAGTGCAACGGATTTACGCATCAAATGGTAAAATCGTTCCATTGAAACACATTTTTGGAAGCCCTAATGAGTTATTTTCAACTTTGGCATTCATATTGCATGAAGGAATAATATTGATGATAAGTTCATGATTACACTTCCATTAAATATATTAAATCAAAATAAAATATTTAGATGAAAGTGAATGTGTTACTAAGAGTTTGTCTCTAAACATAGTGATAGTGGAATAAACCTAACGCTATTACAAATACACGTATGTCACGTATGTTCAGTCCTGGCCAAAATTAACGCAGCACCGGCCGTAAGGATCGCTAGGGAGGTGCTGCGTTAATTTTGGCCAGGAGTGTACAAACAATGATTATCATCAGGAAATCAGAAAATAGAACACATGAATGTTAAACAGAGGGACTAGAGCAGAAGATATGGCGGATGTGGAAGAGGCTATTGAGAGATAGAGAGGAAGAAAGATAGACACGACTCTTGCTCTTTTGTTTTGATTCTTTCTCTTTTCAAAGAGATTTAAGATTGATTCAAGGTGAAGGAATGGGGTTAGTGGATGTTGTAGAAGTATTCCGAAGGTATGGGAAGAGAAGAGCTGAGGAAAGATATAAGAGGGAGCGTTTAAGGAAGAATTCCGAGGAAGGTTATATGGCGCTTTATATCAGTCTAAACCATCGAAAAGGTTTTCGATCCAAATTTAGATTATTTTCCTTCTCAAACAGTAAGAGAAAACCTTATTTTGGGGACAACTGTTTGTCGCGAGCATTTCATTATGATTATTTCGTCTCTTAATTTGCTAGAACCGGATCTCCTTGAGTGATTAAAACTGAGTATTTTTTCTTTGTAAGGGTTGACTTGTACTGACCGTAGAAAAGCGAGTCAAGAGTAATATCTTGTCTCAAAAAGATCTCTTTTAAGAGAATGTTTTTTCCCAGCTTAATTATTTAACAATAAAATTTTTCTTTGCATTGTTTGAGTTTTTTCACTACATTATTTCCGTTCCAATTTCTATTTGCTGTTTTACTGACATGAAATATTAAATACTGGCATATCAAATACAGATAAGTGTTTCCAAATTCAATCAGTAGTCAGGAAAGATAAATGGTTCTCCAGAAATTAAGACATAGTTGACGAGAAAGTCATATTTTTTATAATATATTTTACTTGACGGATGGAAAAAATACGGCATATTTATGTTTAATTCTTGAAAATAATGGATTTTCGCAAGACTATGTCTTCCTCCGAAAATTTCACTATTGAAGATAGTGCCAATGATTGATGATGCCAATAATTATCTTAATTAACCATTGCATTGTGTTCCACGTAGAATATTCTCTTTTAATTTAATTTATTTTAATTAGTAAACCGCATATTTTAAGAAGTGAGACAGTTATTATTTTACTTTTGAGAATAAATTCATCAATCATATATATTTTGTTGATTTTTTCAATCCTCTTAACATAGTATAAATGCTGGCGTCTAGGACGATTAGTATATTGAAATCAATAGAGAAATCAATATCAATAGAAATAATTATCAAGATGCATCTCAGAAATCAGTGTTTTTTATGTACAGTAGATATTTTCCTCTTTCATACCTAAAATAAATTAATAAAATTAAAATTAAAACCCGGGATCGCTTTCAACAATGTCGAATACGCTGCCTACTTGGCATGAGCATAAAATTCCTCGAAAACGTATTCTTCATAGGAAATTCTTCGAAAGAAAATTTTTCAAAAACTAATTATTCGAAAAACAATTCTTCAAATGATGAATTTTTTGAGAGAAAATTTACCCGAAAGCCTAGACCACTCTAATGAAGTTGCGAAGTTATCCAAAATTTGTAATAACAGAATTGACATGGAGGTGAAATATACTCAGGAAATTATCGAGAATGGGTTGGGTTGAGTTATGTATGTCTATGAGATAATTTTTCAAAGAATTTATTATTCAAGGAATTAATTTATAGAAGAATTTGCTTTAAAATATTTACTTTCAAAGAATCCGTTTTCTAAGAATTTGCCTGTAACTCCACTTTGCTATCCGGAAGCTCCACGAGATATGTTTAGATTTATATATATACCCCGCGAGCCGCCAGAGGCGTATGGCAGGGGGTGTAATACACCACCAGTATTCATTAATCCCTATTAGCATCTCTAATAGCCTGGGAAAAAACGACCAAAAGTAATTATCCGTCATTGCGATTACTTCCCTATAACGCTTCGTCGATGCCTCTCGGAGATCGCGTTCGCTCCTTACTGGCACTAACATTTCACTTACTTCGTCTATAAATTCTGAACGAATGAACTTTTCGAAAAGTTTCCGACGATATTCAGATCTTCTCATCTGTAGTGAATTCCAACCGAGGGTCTCTATTAGTTTTAAGAAAAGAGAAGTAGTTCATCAGTTATAAGAATGTATGGTATTTAATTCATTATGTTACGTACTGAAATATGCATGTCTTTTTTCTAGTCCGCAAATTTTACGCTATGTAGTATAATATTGATGATATATATCTCCTCCTTAGATGGAACTTGTTGACTTAATCACCAAAAATTAGACGAATAATGATTTATTAAGGGCCCAAGAAAACATCGCGACATTCGTCGAGCTCCTGAGTGGTTCGCAGGTACTCGACTCCCCGCAAAAAAAACCGCTAAATTCTTCCCGGGGGAAATCCAAAGA
This sequence comes from Sympetrum striolatum, assembly GCA_947579665.1. NCBI lineage: Eukaryota > Metazoa > Arthropoda > Insecta > Odonata > Libellulidae > Sympetrum > Sympetrum striolatum. Next base: position 72,560,295 of record OX388347.1, on the reverse strand, counting down.
AGAATCACAATTCAAGTCACGGAACCCAAACGCTTTTGTTATGAGCTAACGAGGGGAAAGTCTTAATTGCATCTTGGGTCGAGAAAGAATAGCGGGCGAAGACTGCATTCATTCACCACTTTTGCGCACAAAGCCCAACGCCGTAATGATGTTCCAGAGAGTGTAGTTTAAGTGTTTCTCAATTCGAAAGTGCCAACATCCAACGAAAAAAAGAGGGCCTGGGGACAACGCATTTTATTCCACCGACGGTGTGCATGAATTATTCATCGGAGAATGATATCTCAAAGGTTCCCTCCTTTTTTTAAAATCCCCCTTCCTCATTCGGGAGGCGGGGATTAATGCCAGAAGGAGATATCAACGAGCGAAACACTTGAAGGCAAACCCTTTTGTTCTTCCCCACAAAACACGCCCTTTAGACGCATTCTTACACGGACCTTAATCCACACCGCGTTTATACACTTTGCACCCCCTCAAGTTGAAGACAACGCTGTTGTTCTAGCACCCCCACCCACACCATATCACTTATCTATTCTTCGTATAGATGGAGAAACTCGATAATATTATTCGTATCTAACATTATGAGATAAATTAGTGTGAGGGTCTTACAGCGTACACAACAGATTTCTAAAATTCTTGGAGTTAAGTTCAATTACCTCTCATGCATAACAATGGGCCGTTTTCGTGATTGTTTGAAAACCAAACAATTCAACAATATACTTCTTCACGCCTTCTTCATAATTTACAATTTGACATTATCATTCGTTTGGTGGAGAGTGTAGCAATTGTATGTCAGTAATCCTTATTTGAAATTATAATTTCTAAGGAATGAATAGAATCATAATAATTTTTATTTAGGGTGATGAAATATGTCAAATTCAACTGAGTAAGAGGATAAATTTTATCTGTACTTTCTGAAAGTAAATTTGTGATTAGTCTTAAATTAATTTACGTCCTTTAATTTTGCCGTTTTGTATTTTTTATTATTTTTTCAGTTAATATGTATTTTGTGAAGGAAGAAGAAAACATAAATATATATGCTTAAGGTACCTCTCAGCAACGAGCTAATGTTTAACCCTTAACTTCTGAACGAAAAGTCACTTATATAATTTACAAAGAATTATCCTTCAAACCGGTACTTAACAAATTATTTTTACTTTCTATGAGTTCATTGCATTTTGCGTTGTTCTTTGGATTATTTAATACAAATTAATGATACTTCTTTCCATATTTTCCGCAATTCAATAGTTACTTTTAATTTGACATCTATTACGAGAAATGGTATCATCAATGAAGTAGGAATATTTCTTAAATCATTTATAAATTAGTTTGCTGGTAAAGATTGGGATATTTTAGTCAAGTTATATAAATTAAATCTTTCACACAACTCATTTATTTCAGATTAGAGTAAAATTTGGTTTTTATGCAATTATAATATATGATGAGAAGAGGCAATAAAATTTATCTGCCTTTCTTCTACCTCCCTTATCCCTTATCTCGTTCCCCTCAGTCTCTTTTGATGTATGTGAAGCACGAGAGGTTTGGCTCCGAATGCACCTTCTTTCCTCCCCTCTCCAATTATAAGTCAATGCAGGAGCCTACCTGGGTCCGCTAAAGTATAGTGCTGCAACCCCTTGGAAATCACCCTCATTACCATATCTGCCCTCGAATATGCATCGATCAGCGCCCCTTCCCTTATCAGACGCCTCCCCGCCTTCCTTCACGAATTCACCACCTTTTGAATCCGTCGAAATCAGGTCATTTTGCGACGTCTCCATGTATTTGCCGTGCATTTTGGACTGAGTTTTAATAAAATGACGCGAGGCGATTTTTAAAAAGGGAAGGAATGATTTGCTCCGGCGAAGTAATTATTTTTGGATAGACTCGACCTGATTCGACTTCCAGAAGGAAAGGTCACGGGAAGGCACGTTGGAGATTCAATTAAATGAATTTATCCCTTTCGAAGGAGTGCCGACGATTGAATGGTGACTGATTTATTGCCACGTGTATTAATTATCACCAATGCTATAATAATGTGAATACTTTTCTAGTGATTTAAAACGTTTCTCATTCAAATATCGAGATTTATTGTAATTGCAGTAGCTTGGCAAGAGTGGTCGCTACAAATGACTTCAATACTAACTTTTAATCTGCGCTCAACTTAGATTCAAAATCAATTCGGTAAAATTTTCAATTTACTCAACTGAAAATATTTCTATCGTATTTTCTCATAATTCAGTATTGTCGTAAGTTTTGTCTTACTTATGTACTTGAATATTTTTTTTATAAAAGTATTATAAAGTGTTACTAATGTTTGGAGATGTTAAGGACAATTTCCTAAATTCTCCCAAAAGCAATAATTATAGGAGAAATTAGAAGATTCAGTTTTCGTAATAAAGTAATATATTTCTATCATAACAATATTTTGTTCCAAATCGGTATTATCGGATTCAATAATCAAAAGTCTTTAGATTTTTACTATTGCAATTAACGTCTTAATTTAAATACTTTGATAAAGCAATTAGTACTCTAGAAAGAAGAAAAACAGTATTCAATTCCACTGATAGAGATTTTATTGAGTCCTAGGTTTCGCTTCATTTGTAACATCTTCAGATAAAGGTTTGTGATTATTGTAAGTTCTTTTGTATTCAGGAGAGAGGGGAATGGTTTTGGGAGGCGTAGGAAAACATGTAGCGGGTTGAGGATTGGTCGCTTCGTGAATCGTTTGATAAGGAATAGCAAGGAGTATGGAGTGGGTTGGGGACAATGTTTCATTGAAGAGGTATTCTTTGTTTCTTAATACTTAAATATTTTCCAGTTTTTCTAATTCATTGTGTCATCTCGTCGATAATTTCATTTTGAGAACGCACAAAGAATTTTTCTTCTTTCCATTGTGAATATATCCACAGCGTGATGCCTGAAATGGTGTTATTTGATAATGTAATTTTTATTTATATCGCCTTATTTTGTAAATAAAAGATGACTATGTAAATGTGTCATATAGTTATGAATAATCATATCGCGCAGTATATTTTATATATGGTGTCACGCCGTTGTTTTTGGGTACGCCGTATTTTTGGAGAGGAAATCTTGATTATTTGTTTTAGTGCATGCTTCTAGGTTAGGTTCTAAAGCTCTGTTTCATCTTAGGTAGAAAATTTTGGATATAAATCCACCTTCTGCTACATTTAAACATAATAAAGACATATGAAACAGATAATAGCTATACGTAAGGAAGGAAGAAGCTCCGCTATGTAGCTTTCAGCTATAACCATTGTAAGCAGGGACATGTAGGCATATACCTATAGGGAATTTCCACAAGTTGGCGATGTCAACTATGTTCACCCTCCTTCGCAAACACATGTGATGTGGGCGGGATTTCCTGACGCCCACTAATGAAGGGGAAACCCCTATTTTTCCGTTCTCCAATTTAAGGATACCGACGTTTGTAAAGACATAAATTATTCAGCCCACACTTTCAGCTTAAACCATTTTCTTTCAGCTTCCCAAATCTCCCCTTCAGATCTCGTAACTGACAGGTACTCGCACATCAAGGCGACATAAGTTCAGCTCGAGGTCCCACTTATTCATGCCACCCTCTTTGTTTGGAAGCATCAATTTTCTTCCTTTGAGAGCTCTCATACGATTTTTAAATTCATCATCCTCTCTAGGATTCTTTGAGAATGCTTGAAGCGCTGGGATTAAATTAAACATAGATGCTTGACTTCAATGGTGATCTGAACACAGGTTATAAAGCTCAATATTCTAGGCACATAACGCAGTATTTGCCTGCAAGAATAAACTGCTTTGATAACTTAATCATCTCTTATTGTAAATTATCCTCAATAGTCGCAATCATTTATTAGACTTCCTTTTTCTCTTGTCGAAGATCTTCTAACTGTATTGAGATATAGCTTCAATATTCAGTGCTCTTTTTATCTACGCGCGATTAATATTTAAATTTCATTAGATGATTTGCTTTTCATTGTTTTTAATAAACTCAAGGACAACAGAAACAATAAATATCAATATGATTTGGTCTCGAACCCAGGTCTCCAATTATCTTCGGTGAAAAAGGGAGACCTTGAGTACATCCGAGTCGTATTGATAATGTCTGCTACTATTTTGTCTTTGGATACTAAATCGCACCATAATATACACAAATTTAATTCCGATTTTTATTTTTCGTCAGTTTTTCAAGCAACAAGTTATAATCGGTTGAAAAAGTTGGTATCACTAAATTCATCTCCGAAATTGTGTGTTTTAAGCTTGATGTTTTAATACTTTATCTGCAGTTTCCTCAGTCGATTCATATGCTTTAATGCGCTCTTTGCGTTTCTTTCCTCGAAAAATATTGCTATCTTTCAAGTTTATCAACTCGTAGGTGCGTGAAGAGCTTTTTAACTTCAAATTAATCATGAATATCTTAAATCTTAAATTAAAGACCTATACCAACAAGCTCACAAAACACACTGTAATTTCCTTTGATCCTCCTCACTATTTTTTATATTTTCACAACTCTATTCACAGGACCGAAAAAGGAATGAAATATTTAAATTTAAGATAATTTTTCGTTACCAAGAAAATATTATTTGTAGTTAGTTTTAAGTTCAACATAGGAGCAATACAAAATAATAATAATGCAACAATATTACTAAGGTCTTTAGGGCCTGTAAATGTTTCGCTAATTATAACTTCCTATTTACAGTTTTAAACGAATTTTTAAAAGTTTCATATTTATAATACATTACTACAGGCGATAGGTTAACTAAAATGAATTTTTTCGCAAAAATTTAAATTAACATTCAAAATCGATTTAATGCCATTTAGTTGATGAATTTCAGATAGGTATAGTGGTGGTTTAACATACTAAATAAGTTAATTAAATTAACATTTTATAGATAATGCCTGCAGATGTTTTATTTTATACAGAAAGCTGGAAATATTTAATTAATTAAATAGACAATTTAGAGAACACATCTATTGAAGTGCAAAACTTTATTTGTGAAGTTTGTCGACATTAATTATTGAATGATTCGCATTATCCAATTTTTCCATATTTATTGTTCATGATGTCCATAATTATTTACCTTCTTTTATATATATCAAACAGCAAATTTTTCACAAACATGTTGATGATACTCAGCAGTAAATAATTTCTTCTTTTTGTTTCGAATTAAATTTACTCACCATCGATGTCCTAATTTCGCGTTTAAATCATTGCTTTACATTTTTCCTCATTTTTTCTTCATGTGGATATACATTTAGCGTAATTCAAAATTCCTCTCTTACGAAGAGATCAAATATTGCTCTTTCCAATGTCGAAAAAGTTACGTATTAGCGTGGAATGCTGACACGATTTCGTAATTCACAAAGTCTTTGGTCGAAGTAAGTTTGGCGAAATGGAAGATATCTTTGAAACTTCGGCCCATGCAGCACATTGAGATTCGCTATTCACGTTTCGAAGTGCTGATTCCAGCGACCTCTCGAAATTAAAAGAGAACGAACTTCTCAGCAAGCGAATGACCAATAAATGTGACACCTTAATTAATTTTGATTTTCCACGATCGGGATTCTCGGGTAACTTACGTCCTTCACGCGTTTTCTTTTTTAATTCAGACACAAATTTATGGCGAAGATAAATCTGCGGAAAAAAGTTTCCTTGAGTGCGACCGTTGCGTTTACCCGGTCGACTTTCCACCAAACACTACAAATCAGGTGAAAAGTTAAAGAGGCCGTTCAGTTTGGCGATGTAAAACTTGGCTGCGATCCAAAAAAAAACACCATTAAAAATTGAATGAATCTTGCCGGATATTTTTCCTTCTTTAACATCCCTTAAGTCGGCTTGTATAGGAGTAGTTTCTGCAATAACTCAAGGCACGGCTTAACATCTCAGCCAGATCTAAGGAGATGAAATTTGCTGGAAGTAGACGAGGTGCCTAAAGCAAAATAACTGTAAGTATTTCGGCGAAATGTTATAGGTCGACGCTAATGTATTAAGTTGCGACTCAGAAGGTTATTTTACTGATTTTAAGGCGTGTAAGGGGGAGGATATATTTCCAATATCATTAACCATTTACGATTCATTTGAATGTAGACGGAAAAGAGGTAAACAGAAAAATAGGGCTCCACATCTTTTTTCCATGTGCATTCTCTTCCATCGTAATAGAAGTATTTTAAAGATTTAATATAAGTAATCTTTTTAAAATTTGAAGTTTATAATATATTTCACCAGCTTAAGCATCTAAGATTATTCATTTTTTATTAGAAATCATTAGCAATTCATATCCGTACAGCCTCTATGTTATTAAGATAATTGAAATGAAGTATACAAAATTATTTCATATAATACACATGAAAATTACTTCAGAGAAATGAATAAAGATATTAATGAGATATTTTAATAAACTAGTTTAGAATGGATAAGAAAAATATTTAAAGATGAATATTAAATTCTGATAAGCAATCATTTTGTAAGAATTGGAAAATAATTCGAAATTAAATGTATCAATTTCAGAGTTAAGTTATTTAAAAGCAAAACTTGGCTCACGATAAACAATTTCCAGAATTTTAAAATATTTTGTTGATTTAGAAGAACTAATGTTTCAGTATCTTCTTAGTTTATTGTGCAAGATATTTCTTTTTTAATTTTGAGTATCCCCATGATAAGATTGTATTAATAAAGATAAATGCACTAAAGCAATATATTTTAGCTCCCTGGTTGGAGTGAGTTAAGAATATTTGGAAAAATATTTTTCCACTCGTATAGAGTAAATTGAACGGTCATTTTAGGTTAGGGTGACCTATCTAATATTGTAGTCTTCTATTCAAGCATTATATATTCTCGTAATATCGTCTAAATAACACTACCATGTAGTTAAAATGCACGAAGAAACCTTGGGCAATATTCAGATGAGATTGCGTTTGAGCTTACCCTGGGTATTCGGACGATGTTTGGAAAAATTGATTTATCCAAACATGAACCAGCCAATGGGAAACGTGATGTCGTAGTGCCTCAAAAATTCCGAATACGTTTGCAAGCAAGGGGGTCATAGAGCGATAACCAGACAGTGTTAGTATACGGAGGTACTAGTCTCAGGTGGCTCGCGTAAGAGAAAATGTGACCAGGATGGAGAGTATCAAAAAAGACTTTTCAAGTGTCCTTTTTTTAGGCCGTGAAATGTTAGCACTCTAGGATGCCTATGCAGACATTACCCCACTGGAGGTATCCGAAAAAGATTCCAAAGACGCGCTGAAGATTCTCGTCAATACGTTCAGCCGAGATTGCGTCGAAGGTCGACTTTTTTAGATTGACGATTTCCAATTTTTTCCGAGAAAGAAACGTGAGGGCGTTCTCTTTTGAGTTTGGTGGATGTTATTAGGAAATAATCAAAGTCACGACCCGCGCGGTTGGGGGCACGATCGTCCGAATCTCGTCACAAATAGAGATGAAGCGAAGGAAGAGTTGATTGTGGGCAGCTTTGTTAGAGGAAGGATTGCAGTTGCTGATTGAAGGTTGCTATTTGCTTCTGCGGACATTTCTACTGTATCCACTCCTGATATATATGTTTCTCTTTATTTTCGTTGTATTATTTTTTAATGAGATCATGTAACGTTGTGAGGGAAGTACAGAAATAATGTATCGTAAATCCATACCCGTATATTGTTCAAACATAATGGCGTAAGGCCATATATTTTTAAGTTAAATAATTAAACTGAATATTTAACTTCGGATAACTCATGCAAATTAGCTATTTATAGTTCTGGTACGATCATAAAGTAAGAGTGCATTTTTACTCTAAATAATAATTGTATTGTAATAAGAATTCCATTTCGAGTTTAAACTTCCCTTTCAATTCATATATGCTGTTTTGTTTCATTTTCTGCTTATGATCATAATCCCCAATTTAGAACCTTCATTGGCCGAATAAATTTGATAAATCGTTCAATTTATAAGTCTTTTAAATGTAATTATTCATTAACCATGTTTTGTAAGCAATTACTCTCAGTATATTACTTGTGAACTAAATTGACCGATTAATTAACTATAATAAAATTATTATGTTATGAGGTAGATAATTTCCTTAATTGTTAATATGTTTGCAGTGTCCACAGTGCCAGTTGAGGAATTTACGCGGTTTAATATGTTTGGACTTTGCTAAATGTATTTATGTTAATATTGAATAGTTTATCCGTGGATACTGTTCGAATGTATTTTATAATAACGCATAATTTATATTTTATAAGATAAAACCTTAGTTACGTTGTGACATTTTTAAAGCGTCTGTAAATTCATATATGGAGAAGCAATTACATTTTTCTTTCTTTATGAAAATTAAATAAAGGACAACTAAGGATATATCATACATTGTTTGTGTAATTACGGTGTCTTTCTCCGCTCAAAAGCACCTCTGTTGCTCAAATCTTGGTATAATAAGTGAAGGAGTTTCCTTCGTCACACAATCATGTTTCTCTTTGAATCATCAGTTAACGCAAAAAAGAGACCCAGAATACTTCATATAACAACTGGAGAGCCTTTTGTAGAGTCAGCTTCTCTCGCAGAATGAATGCCTCAGCAATTACTTTTGCAGAAGTGACTCCTTTGGCCTTTTCAGAGCGAAGGTAAAGGAATATACGGAAACATATTTTACTACAAAATATTTACTCCATTGAGAGAAGAAGCTGAAGGGGAGTATTGAGGGCAGGACACGAAGTGGTTCTTGAACCGTGTTTAAAACTTCCAGGTTAAAGGCACATTCATCTTTGTCCTTAAGTCTCCTTCAATTTCACCTACTTCTTTCCCCGCCTCATCTTGCGCTCCTTTGTGAAAGGGAATTCTTTCTACGCGATGTGCAAGAACCGTACCGACGGAAGATATCTTTGTCCTCCTTGGCCACCATATTGCCTCTCCTCCCGTATCAGCACACGCAAAAAAGAGCGATCCTCGGAAGCATGGGCTTGTATTTCCCGAGTTACATGCAGTCGCTCGGAGACGACCCAGAGGAATCTTCATTTCTAAAAGCGGGCGAATGTTATGACGAAGCCTTACCTTCGCATCCTTCGCCCATCTCTGCTAGCAACGAAAGGAGGACCGGGTTAAAACTCTCCTCCTCCTCAGAAGGCCTCTATTCCTCATTCTTCTTCCCCACCCCTCACAACCCGAGCCCCCCTTTCTCCAAGTCTTTGATCTTTTGTGACGAGTTCCGACTCAAGATTGCTGTCTCTTGCTCCTTCCAACATTCAAACTCTCTCTCCCCCTTCCTTTATTCAACTTCCTCGTAGAACCCCGCCTCCCCCAACTGGCAAGGAACTCCCTACAACATTCCCCGTCCCCTCTTCCGAACTTCTGAGTCTTACCTCAAAGGGCTCCCAATCTCCCCCATCTCCCTCTGCTTCCCATCCTTATTCGATCCTCATTCTGCTCTGCCTTTTAATTCTTCAACCTTGTCCTTCATTATATATCTGAAGGGATACCTTCGCCAACTTCCTTCTCCACGTCTTCCTCCTGACCCATCCCAGTCCTCTCTCTCTCTCATCACTGCTGGAATTTTTTTCCCTTTGTCCACTGTACTTCCGAAGCCTTTCGCCCGTTTTTCCACCTTAAATTTCTTTGTTTTCGCTCGGCCTCCCTTTTTGGCTCCCTTTCTGATTCTTGCGCCGAGTTTGAAAATAACTCACCAAAAAGTTTAATAAACAGGTGTTTTCATACATCTGGTTTGATCTTCATTATTGAGAGATTTTTGTTTTTATCGTATCGATCACAGAGAGGAGTAATCTGGAGAATTTTTCGAACGGAAGAGGAATCCTCTAAAGCAGTTTTGAGTTTTCCGAATATAATTATGAGAAATAATAAACGTTGATGAGAGATAGAAAAGCAAAACTCCTCAATCTTGAGTTACTCCGGAGGTTTAATATTCCAAGATAAGAGGTACGCCCTGGTTAATGAAATTGGAAGTGCATTGAAATCCGAATACCGTCTTCTTGACATCATTACGGAAAATATGCATAAATGAGGATGCATATTTCGATCTTCCATCTTCAATAATTTGGGAGCTATTTAGAGGGAATAAATTGCCCTTTCTCCGAGCTTGAATTTGTATGTAATACAGTGATTTATATTTCTTCGAATAAAAGATTTGTCTTAAAAATTAAGCTATGAGTAAAATAGGGCACATCGCATTCAGTATTTGCATAGACAATTCCGGTTACCGTATTCTACATGTTTAAATTAGACAGGTACTTCTGTTTCATTTCGAAATAACGTGAACATTATCCTACCATCCCACATCGATGGCTATCTTACCCTTCTCTTGTAGCTTGAATATTTTATATTGTAGTATCAAATAATGTCAAAAAAAGTTCCTTAGTTTGGCCGATTATAATTCACAAAGAAAGTTGCATTGTATCTCACTCTATTCTAATTTTCCTTCTTCATTTATTCAAGCCTTGATCTTATATTTTCGTTTCTCTCTCGCATTTTCAAGCCTGTTCCTTGATAGTGTAAATCTTGTAATGAATTTTCTGAAATGTTTTCCTTCTCAAATATATTACTTCAAAGAAATTACCCGTATCCAGAAATTAGATAGTTCGGGGAAGTATTGTGGAAAAATTTAAGAAAATTGAACTTCGACAAATAACCAGCTTTTCATTATTATTCACACTGAAATATCCACTTCATTGATCCTTCGTCTTTTTGATGCTTACGTTACTTTATATGGTGGGATAAGCTTTCACCTCTAAAACAAATATCACATGAGTGGATACTAAGAAGAATTTACTCGGGAGATTCTAGTTAGATTTCACAATGCCTCTTATGAAATAGAAATCTTAATTTGGTATGACGCTCTCCAACAAAAAAACTTCACAACTAAAGCTGAAAGGTATATTGGAGTTCAAGATTCAGACTTATTTACTTAGGATAACTTTGAGATTTGATAACGTAATCGAGATAATTCTTTTTAATCATAAACAAAAAAATCATAATGTGACATAAAATTGACTTAAAATTACTCAAAGACTAAATTAGAACAACTGGAAGCCGATATTTTCTAATAAAAAAGTGTCTTCATTGAGACGAGTTTCAATCTTAAGAGTCTACTCATCCATATTAACGGGGAAGTGTAGTCTGTGGAGCGTAAGCTTGTGTTTCAACACAGAAAAGCTGACATAAGAGAATGCGCGAAAAAATTCATAAAATTTGTACACCAGAGAAATACAAAATTACATAATTTAAGTCCAAAATTATTAGATTGATAAAATAATCTACAGAATACTTGTACTCCAACAGAAAAAAATCCAGCTTTACAACCGGAATTTGACTCTTAATAGAGTACCTAAATGATCACAACAGTTATAATAATTATCAAATGACAACTACAAATATGTTGGTAGATGCAGGAGTCACTGAACTAATCGTTTGACGGAGTATATCATGAATGGCATCCAACGAGGCTAGTAAAGAAAGTCAAATAACAGTCAGGTTATGATAGCTATATCTATTTTACGTTCTGTCGCAGGTTTTATTTTAAATAGCACAAAAAAATCTACTACCAAATATGATTTGCAGTCCTTCCATGATGTTGTGTACCATTTTTTCATGGCCGTAGCGGTACACATTAGAGAAGGAACTAATAGTAGAATTGAAGAACTTTCTTTCAGGTAAAGGTTATTTTTTTTTTTGGTTTTGCTAGGTGCTCTTTTCTCAGTATTTTGATCGTAATACACATGATATCATTGACATTTGTTCGTTTCACAAGGAATCCTTCAATTATTTCCTCCTCTGTTAAGGGTTAGGACTCCAATACGATCTAGGGTCGTATTCTGAGACGGTTCTTTGTAATCTCCTCTCGAATTGCTCCGATTTATACCCCTGTGTTAAAGATTCCCTTGATTGAATATGAGGAAAGTCAGAGAACCCGGAAGAAAAACCTTTGCCAGATTCAAGGTTTACTCGAAGTTCTTGGAAAAAAGATAATGGGAAACACAACTTCGTATATTGTTGACTTCGGAGCTCGTAAAATGAAATTTTTCTGTTGACCTTACTCTGGTGGTCTCTTTTATGCTTCATTGGTAATGATAGAGTATCATGTTTGTCCTTTTGGGTCAGTTTTTTCTAAGTAATACGACTCCTTAAATGGATTCTTACTCTCCATACGAACTTGGCTCTCTAAATGTGGGTTCGTATTCTTTTATGAAAGCATTGTTTAACTTAATTAGTATTACTTTGACGCCTTAACTCTCCACCTAGAGGTCAATAAACTTTCTTTCTTTTGCCGACGGCATGCGTGCATTCAGTGAAAATATTCTGCTCGTAAGCTTTTCCTTATTGAAGTTCATAGCTATTTTTCTGAGAATATGATTTGTATGTTATTATAGCTGTCTTTAAACCTTTTTTTAACGTATAATTTAAGTTTAAATATTAAAATCAGCTAATAAGCACAATGCAGCTAATTTAAGTGAGCGCAGAAGGGTCGCTATGAGATACCCACTCCATCCTTGAGGGGTCAAGCTCAGTATGGCTTTAGATGAGTAAATATTCAGTGTTAAGTTATTTTAATGTTATTAAAATTTAAAAATTCCAAACTACTTCCCACAAATGAGTAGATTATTCTTATAAAATCTATAGTTATTGTTCATAAGAATTCTGCCTCTTCCAATAAAAAGTTTAAAATCACATAATTTATTTGAATGTTCCAGAATACTTCGAAAAGTTTTCATATTACAGACATCGACATTTCTTTTGTTGGGCTAATTATTGTTTAAAGTATTGAACTACAAAGATGCGCATAGAGACAGAGCATGGATAACTGTTACATATTTTGTATTGTCATAATCAAACGCTTAAATTTATAAAATTAAAATTACGCTTTTGGAGATTTATTGCATAATATGTAATGCAAATATCTTTGAAAGAACACTTCAACATTTTTTTTTGTATTCTCGACAATTTGAGAAATTCGCAATTATCCTCGTGGTTCATTTGAACTGTAGAAATCCATAGCCATTATATTTAACAATAGTTTGTGTAAATTACAAAATATATATTACACACCTGCATTTAGAAAGGTATAAATACGGTTAAATTTGGATTAGAAAATCCTATACGTTATATTTAATTGTAATCATTAATTAATTAATAAACTGTCTAAAATTAATACACCAAGATCTAAAATATTGCTACATTAGATAAATATACTCTTGCATGTAAAAAAACTCGCAGGTAAAGAAGTCAATAATTTTTTATTGAAATAAAGATGTTTTTAACAAAAGAAAATCATATAGTACATAAAAAGTATACGCAAATGTAATCAGAGATAGTTTTTAAAAATAAAGTTAATGTCTTTTATACTATCGGAACTGTGAGTGAAATTTTCTCCATCTTCCAGGTTTTTATCTCAATTCCTTCCTCTCTCAAAGGATCAATAAAACACCGAAAACACCACCAACTTGGACACCTCCGTGCGACAACAACTCGAGCGAAGTACCACCATTCTCCGATTGGACAGCAAAAGGGAATAGTCATGAATTATTAGGGAGTGGAGAAGAGAGAGGGTTTCGTATCGGAGGTTTTGGAATTCAAGCAATGGAGACGGAGGTGAGGGTTTGTTCTCTCTCTCTGAGGGATGTGCACAGAATTGCATTTAGATTAGGTGTGTAAGAGGGATGGAGTTGAGGCAAAGGAATGTGTCTGGACGTAAGTGGGGTAGGAATGTTCGAGGGGCTTAGGAAACGTTTGTATGTGTAATTGACTTCCCGAGAGCGATTGAGGCTATATTTAACCATTTCCGATTCGGACATACGTGATGCGTATAAAACGCGTGGGTGGCAACCGTGATTCTAAGAGGGTGTATCGAAGAATGAAGAAATGTGGAGGTAATTGAATTTCTTTAAGGGAGGCTACATTGTAAGATATTATTAGAATGCATCTCGTATTCTGTGTTCATTTGCAGAGTATCTCAGATAAATTTATGATACTTATTAATAATGAACGCAATCCGAATTATGTACTCTTCGTCAACATTTATTTGGCCAAATGGGTACTTTATGCAGCATATCGTAGAGCTAACAAACACAACTATAAATCAACTGTAAGCAGCATTAATAATTCATATGCGATTTGCCTTATTGCATTAGTTAAGTGTTCTTAAGCACGTTTTACGATCCAATTTACCGATTTCGAATGTTTTATGTTTATATTTTATAAATGTTTAATATTGATTTCTTGCAAATTAACCGAAGTTAATTTTCCACGAAAACCCTTAATACTTCAATACAAAGTAATTCTTTTCATTAAAAATAATCTTTTTAGAATTCAAATATATAATTTTGTCAGTAGGTAGAAATTCCAATTTCTAGATTAAATAAAAAAATAAAATATTCATGAGTATGAGTATATTCATCTTTTTTATCAATATTTTAATTCCCAAAGGTTCATATATAAGTTTCAAATATTTTCATATTCTAACAATTTAAAAATTCAAATATAGCTCTTTAGCCAATCGGTGCACCTAATTTCGGGTGTTTAAAAATTTATTAATAAAAACTTGAGATATAAATTGATTTAATAAAGCTTCATTTAAGTAAAACTTCAAAAATTACGATGAAACACTGTACCTTTGAGGAATAACGAGAAGATATCTACAGAATTTAGTTTCAGCTAAGATACTACTAATGATTAGAAAAAGTAAGTTAAAACCGGCTGACTAAAATGCAGTATTTATGGAAACGCAATTTGAAGTTGAATCGAGGAAAAGGGAATTGTTATTGAAAGCATGTTTCTTCCGGAAGAACTCAGTGAAGAAACAATTCCTTAAAAAATGCATGCGTAGACAGCCTAGAGCTAAGAAAGGTGAGGGAGGGTTGAAATTTCCAAGTATTCTGTTCAGTAGATGCTCACTTTGGAAGCAATTTTGAGGAAAGTCACGCAGTTCAACGACCGGATAAGATGCGATTTTAAGATAAGATTTGCTTCTGTTTCTCTTCCTTACTTCTTTATCGTTCAAAATTTAGTGTTTTATATTCTATTGACTCGTAGAAAGTTTTAGTAATTTACCAGTTATTTTTTATTTGCTCCTTTAATTACAATGATTTGTTTTTCAAAATCATTCATAGCGCTGCTTAAGCCTCTATTTTCTTACGTTCGAAAAAAATAGCAGTGATACACGCAAAAGAAAGAGACGAGTTTCGAAGCCCTTAAAATCCTTAGTAGTAAAATGTTATCACTCTCTAGTTCTATATTATGGATTTAAAGGCCTCACTAAAGGATAGAAGGGTTCTTAACATTAACTGACTTTCGTCAAAGCAAATGGGATTAAGATGTCTTTATTTCAGGAAAGGGATAGTTGGCTAATTTGAATCAGCAATAAGATGTATTCTCTGAAATCTTAGTTCTCAAATTATCTCTGAAATATTAAGAGTAAGCTTTAGAATGAAATAAATACTTCATCTATATTTGGAAACATTAAATATCATAAACTGTAAAATTCTGTTTTAATAAAATTTAATAATTTTTATTTTCTCCCTATACGTAGTATAGAGATAGTATTGTATTCGCAAAAAAATCGACCTCCAGATTTCAACAGAAATAGATGTTTTGGGGCCCATAGAGTTCGTTTTCGCTATTTTCCCGAACATGTCTGTCTTTGTGTCTGTGTGTGTGTCTGTCTGTGGTAAAAACGTTTGTTGGCGCTCTATCTTAAAAAGTAATTATTCGATCATTTCCAAAATTCAGATTTAGTATTTTCCTAACAATTCCAAGAGTTAATTATTTTTTATGAATATCGCATAACCGGAAGTTGCGGTTTAACCGGAACAAAATTTTTTTTCTTAAATATCTCTGTCAGAATGCATTGTAGGTATATACAATTTTATACAATAGTTATAGACAATGTACTTTACTATAACTTTTGTAAGGAACATTTTTTCGTAACACTGATTGTTTAGGAGTTATTCTTGAATAATGGTTAACCGGAAGTTGTTGTTTATCCAGAAATGGAAGAATTTCATAGATATATCTGTCAGAATACAATTTAGGTATATACAATTATGTACTAAAGTTATAGATAATATACATTACTACAGCTTTTGTTTGATACATTTTTTCTTAACACTGATTGTTTAAGAGTTATTAGTGAATACTCGCTAACCGTAAGTTGCTTTTTATCGAAAAATTGCAGTTTTTCTTAAATATCTCTGACAGAATGTGGTGTATTTATATACAATTTGTACAAAAGTTATAGATAATTTATTTGACTACAACTTTTGCTTAAAACAATTTTCTGTAACACTCATTGTTTTGGAGTTATTTATTTATTACCGGCATAGGCTTCTGTTTTCAATAAATATGGAGAAAGTCATTTGTTGGCCACATCAGATTTTTCTGTTAATATAATGTTAAATTTTATTTATAGTATTACTTATATTTTGAATAATCTCCATCGATATTTAAAAAATTATATCGAGGAACGGTCTAAATTTACCCTTCTTAAAAAATAAGGCATTGAATTATATTTTCAAATAAGTAAATTCGATTTAATTTTTTGAAATTTTATATACTATTAGCTTCCATTACAATACCTTTATGGTATACATTACGATGAAAATCGATATCTCAAAAATAATTTTATCCATATTTGAAAAATGCAGGTAGTGTATTTTTGCGCAATGCTCCAATGGTAATCCATTTAGGTATATTTATCCCACTTAAGCTTACCCTCTCCAACCTCTCAGTGCGTTCCCTGTATCAACCGCTGTTTCTGAACGAAGTTCACTTCCTTCGAAAGCAATTATCGTCAAGAATCGTGAGAACCCGGTTCGAATGGCCGATGCAATTGTCGCCTTGGGAGTGCTATATTCCAATTCACCGCCAGATGAGCTCTCACATTCCCTCTTTTCCCCTCTCTTTATGCACATCTTTATCCTTCTCCTTCTTTTCTATTCGCCCCCAAACACGACTCCACTTTATTCCAAACGCAGTAACTTACGATCAGCTCGAATGTTTGGACTCCAATGAAATGACCAGACGCCATTTGTTTTCATTGCTTTCGTCCAAACACTGGAGAGGCTTTGAATGCGAAAACAAAGTAATTTCTTGAAAATATCCGTTAAATTCCGAAGGAAGGTCTCAGGTTGAAGTCGATTTCGTTCGCCTTTGATTGCTCTTTGTGTCCTTTGAATATCCTGCAGAAAATGAAGAGTGATTGCGTAGTAAGCCTGCTTTTCTTTTGTCTTCCAGGGCTTAAAGGTTCTCCAGTGATGTGAATTGCCGACGGAGGGGAAATTATAGCGTTTGGTTCGGTCTTCCGGGTGCTGCTCTTCAATACCCCAGCGTCAATTATTTCAGGTAATTTCTTTTGACATTAATCTATTAGCTTTTGTCATTGATAGTTCTTTTCCATGAAAAAGAGAAGATTCATGCCAAGGAAAAACGGACTTGAAAAAAAGTCTGACGGGGTCTGGAATCACAGTGGTTTGTGAAAATGTTGTGGCCGGGTATCCTAGATGGTTAAGGCAACCTCTCGGGTTCGATTCGCGGCTCTGTCAGACTTTTTTCAAGTCCGTCTTTCATTGGGATTTTTGCTGGGTGCACGCTCTTATGTAAAATATAACTATACCAAACCCTTTCCAGAAGATTCATGATTATTGTAACATTTTTACAATTTCATATATGAAGTTTTATCTTATTAAATTGATTTATAAATGTAGCAGCTTTACTATACACAGCTAAAAATGGGAAATTTTGTGTTTAGAAGCTATTGTAAAAACATGATTGCCTACCACGTTAAATGGAGGCTATTAGCATTATTTTTCATAGGATTATTTCTCACAAATTTTAATTCACAAGTCAGGATCTTCGTTACCTTAAAACAACTGATACTTAATCCAAAGATGGTCTTTTAACTAGGAACGTTATTTCATATTTATACAATCAACTGTGTATCAAATAATTACCACGTAGTAGATATGGGTTAGGGTAAATCTTTTTTCCTAATAAGCAAAGTAATATTATGTTAGTTACTATTATTTTTCTCGAAAAACCATCGGTTTCGATAGATTCATCTCAATATGAAAACGTAGCGCCTACAGTAAACTTGGATGAGATGAATTAAGGTAAGGGTTTACTTATTTTTAAACCTTGTTAATGTATGTCACAATGATTATAAAATCCATTGCTTGGGTCGATACTTCATGGTAATTCTCCATCAGAAACAGAGGGAAAGAAAAAAAATGATACCTGATGATAACTCCATGAGTCAAAACTATGATCGATTAAAAATAAATTATCATGTGGTTTGTATAAGTTAAACTTTTTCTCTGTTCCTGATGATTATAGAATTTGTAATTACTTGTTCAGCTATACTATTTCGTTAGAATAGATGCATACACATCAATGATTCTTAAAGCGATCGTCTAAATTAATCATACATATCATTAATATGGTCAATTGTAACGAGCTTACTCTCAGATAAATTTACCGGAAAATCTTCTTCTTCCAAGCAATCAGACGCTTACATGTAACTTCGCCGTCCAAAATAACTCTGTGACTTCACTTGTTAATCCTCTGCTCTACAGTTATTGCCTTAATTGAGCGAGAGGGATAGTTAACAAAAAGCAACACAAGGAATGATAGCATATACTTGGATCCTAGTATTGTAAACAATTCCCTCATAGTTAATTTAACTCTCTGAGGCCTTCCCTTTGAAACCGTTCCAAGAGTGGAAGGAAAGGGAGTTTCCCCGTTTTATGAGTAAAGCAGAGAGCACGGAGAGAGAGGCAATGATTCTCACTTAAACCTTAAAAACGGAGACCATTTGCCAAAGGGCTTTTCATGCTCTTGGCTATGCGGTCGTTACGTGCGCCAAAGAAATCGTTCCTTTTTTAAGTTTCGCCTTTAAACCCTTTAGCCTCATGACCCAATCTACGGGCCCCTCCAAAACCCACTAGCACTCTAAGCACGGCTAAAGCCAGGATGGAAATAGACCGCGAAGCAACCCATTCGGAAGCATTTACCGGGGCATTTTGTTTGATAACTCGACGGAAGCGCAGGAGATGAGGCTGTTTGGCGGATTTGTAATGGAATCGGCGCCTGCAGACACGATGCACGCAATACAGAAAGTGTTGCCGGTTGCGGACGTTTCAGAGGCGCGGGTTTACCATCTCAGCCGTCAGGCTAATTGTTACGGTACTCATACATGGCTCAGCATTTAAATATGGTTCAAGCACTAAATGTAAATGTGAAAGAAAAAAGCATTGCTGATTATTGCGGTACATTTACAGATTTCCCGGTTAATTTTCTACTCAGTGAAATTCCAAATTCAATTTATCCTTCAGGATAGCAAGTCGATTTTTATTTTTCATGCATTCGGTCCTCTTACCTAAGGATAGAAGTTTGTAAGGTTTGAATCTACGAAAGGTTATGCAGGGTTTCATAATTATGTTTGGGGCAATACTTTATACCTTTATATAAGAATCTACCTTTTATAATATCCCGATTATCTTGCTTTCCGTTAAAACATCCCTTTGTTTTTCTGCCATTAGCTGTCAAAACACACGCTTATTTTCTATTCATCTAAGGTAAAACAGTAAATCAAAGTTTGCGTTGCATCCAAATACTCTATGCTAGTATATGTAAAAATATTGATTAGATTAATTGGAAAACATGAAAAATTATATATTGTAGTTAAATTTATATTTTGAAGATATAATTTTGGCTAATGAAATGATATCCAGTGAAGAGAAAACTTTGAGCAGAATTATCTCAAAGCGTTGCTGTTCATTAATTATTTTTATTAATTAATTATCTATGTTCAGATGATTAATTACTAATGAAAGAATTGATTGATTAAAACTTACCCTGAAATTATAATGTGCCACCTAATATGATAGAAATTTAATATCTCATGATTGGTACTCCTGTTCTTGGAATAAGCATTCCAGCACTTGATACCTCCTTGCTCAGTAGATACATTCCAAAGTTGCAGTAACCATCATCTCGTCTCTTGATCGAAAATATTTCCAACGACAAAGATGGGGATACTATCTGATTTCGGTCCAAATGATGACCCCGGAGCGTTTGGGAGGGAAAACAATCGAGGAGAGGGAAAGAAGGCTGGATATCGAATTGAAACTGTGTTCGACATAGCGTCTCCTTGGAAACAGCGGCTCCGTAGAAAAGTATCGAGTACGGGGAGGGGAGAAATTGGATGGCAACGAGGAGATCATAAGTACGTGGAAATGTGAGAAGGGAGGTAGGCGACCTGGATCCCATACTTCCAAAGGTATTTCATCGCTGTTTGCAGACCCTCTCAATGAAATTCCAAAGCCAACTCTCTCTCTCTCTCTCCCTTTCTTCTTTCTTCAATAAGTCTCCATCTCTTTCTTTCTCCATTTTCCTTTGCATGTCCCTTCTTGCTCTATTCTGTCTCCTTGCTTCAGAATTCCTTTTCCCCATTCTTCTCCTGTTCTGTTTTTTTCTTTCTTCTGTATCCGAGGTAGAATCAACTCATTCTGATTAACTCAACAATTTTCTAAGGAAAACTTAAGTTTTATTTCGGTAGAGCTGATAATAGCCACGGTATCTTAATGGGTGGAATTTTTCCCATTTTTCTTTGGTACACAATACAGAGAAACGCTTCTATTCTATAATATGTATTGCCCTAGTCTTGTTCATTCTCGTTGAAAGTTTCCGAAGTATGAACGATGGAGATCATCTTGGTCTCTTTTTATTGAGTGCTATGAGAAGCGATTTTTATCGAGTTATCATACTGGAATTATTTAGAGATTTCCAATTATCAACTTTAGAATTATATGGAAAAATCAATTTTTAATTTTGTTCCAGTATTGCTTTTGTAATGTTCGTGTACATATATACAGGTTTCTTTTACATAATTTATCTTATACTATCAAGTGCAGGTTTTTCACACCACCCTTCTTTGTGAGGTTTTTCCTGAAGTACATCTTTTTCCTAAGATATTACCTTGATTTCTTTACATCCACTCTTTCTGTGGCTTTCCTTTCTATCTTTATCATCTTCACATTACTTATGATTTAATATCACTGACGAAAGGTTAGATGCAAGATGAGACTTTTCAGTCTCCATCTCGCCTTAGCTAACATCAGTAAGGAGAGCATGGGAAATCTAACTCACTCTCAATATTGCTTTGAATACCTCAATCCCAATTCACGGTTTTTCACAGATAAGAGTGGAGGTTTTCAGGTCCAATTCACCCCTCGCGCTCGGTACTTCACTAACTGATTGGTCGTAGTTATAAATGAATATCTTTTTTAGAAGAAGATTAAGATTATAGAGTCAACTCTTACATTTTGGTAGATGGCTGTAAGAATAAATCATGGAGGAACTACCTTGCATGTATAGAGAAGTCGAAAGCATTATAGAGCTTTCTCAGAGTTAAAATGAATTAAAATTTATACATTAAGAGTTCAGAAAATTGCCAAGGTGTCGTCCATTCACACAGACTCACATTATATTAGTTAATTTTATTTAGGTATGTACTAACAGAATCCATTATTTTTTATTTTCACGAAAATCATTCCTTGTATTAAGAGATTAAACTAGTATTCTAGTTCATTATAACAAGTAAAAATTGCACTTCATTAAATTATGCATTTATTTTCTTTAAGTTGCAATTAAACGCTTTTTTCAAACAGTACTTTTATAGTATCTGAAAAGGATAAAATGATCACAAATCTGTTAATACGATACATTAGAGTTAAAAAGCTCCAAAAAGCCGTTGTTTGCAAACAATTGCAAACAATCCATCGAGAGGAAATACCCAAACCTTGTGGGCTAGGGTTCTTCGTGACTGAGATAATTGCAAGGTATCTCAAAAAGTAACCTAAGTACTTTTTGCGGGTTTTCCAACTCTCCAACAATGTTGAAATTTCACAACATTTTCTGGTGGCATCGAAAAAGACATACGGTTTGATATATATTTCCAGTTCATAATGTCCGTGTAGTACCAATTGTATTTTAATAACCCAAGCTGTGGTTGGTGTCTTATCGCAGAGCTAAGGTGTAATTTGTCTACTTGATCTCCTGCATGAAAAATCCCTAACCACGTCAGAAAGTGCTTCTTCTACGGCTGGAAAACGAGTTCCCATCAGTATAATCATACAAGCAACGTTATTTATATGCCACTGAACATTTCCTGAACATTTTTATGCATGTAAATGCGCGACCTTCCCACGTGTGACTTTTGCGTGGAGGTTTCAAAAATGGGCTTTTTCCCCGTTATTTAAGCTACCAACGCGTATTTTAAACTACATATATATAACATCGTTTTGAAAAACATATTCCATCTGCAGCGTTTTCGTTATAATCAGGGTTTTATTTTACAAAGGTTACACGTAAGAATAGCCTTCACATTTTTCTCTCGTAAAAATTAACTCGAGTAACTTCAAAGGTACCAGAATTAGTTCTTTGTCGATAACTTGTACCTTTTTTCCCCTTTTATTTCAGTTCTCTCTTCCTCCTTTTCACCACTTCTGCTTTAAATTACCTTCACCCTCTCTTTTTGTTCCCAATGACCTTTTATGCCACTTTATTTTTCTCTTCCCTTCACTTGTATATTTTGGGAGCCAAACTTTACTATCTCTTTCTGCACCGAAAGATACCCGATGTCCCCACACAGAATCCCCTACCCCCTACCTTTCTATTTCCATTTATGTCACATTCACTCTATAGGGTTTCACTTATGTATATCTTTATATAATCCTTCACATACTTCTTGATACTATCTTCTTCGCCAGCACTTTAACCATGAAAATTTCAATAATTCAAAACGTTTATATCCAAAATGGATGACAATTAAAGGTTTTCAGCCATTTCTGTCTTTTACCACTTGTTAATTTTGAACGATATGCCACTAGTCAAATGAGAGACATACATTTTCCCAAATAATCGACATTTATTATGCTTAAAAAATGACTATGATTAAAGCGTATTTTTTATATTAAATATATCATAATATCTGGGATGCCTTTGTGCCAATGTTACGTCTACATTACTTAAACATGAATTGCTTAATATTTTATGTTTGGTTGTTTGTAGATAAACGTTAGTCAAGTGTTATGTGATTCTTAAAAAAATAAACCTATCTTTATCCGTTCATGATTCATAACAAGTGATAATTGAAACAGTGCATGGTTTGTAAATGGGATTTGGGCTTTATGTTGGGTCAGTAGTAATACTGTTACAATTGTATAAATCTTTATTTCCTAAACGTTTCTTCATAGATTCTGAACTTAAGTTCTAAGAAAAATTTCTCATAATGTGTACCAAGATTATATATTCTAGATAGACCCACAATATAAATTTCAATATGTATCTATAGTTTCATTTTCTTCATCAAATATCTTTGTAGTGCCTTTCTTTAGACTAAAAAATTGATGTTTTGAAATTTTCACTAGCAGGATGAAAGAAATTTTATCAATTCGACTTACATATGAAAAATAATTACTTAAAGATTGCAACGTGATTATTACCATCGCAATATTTTAATTCTTACTCTTTTTGGCGTGGATTTGTACCGATAATTTTCTTTTCAACTCTCGATTCGCATAATATGTTTACTTCTGAAGCATTTTACATCCTATCCAATTTATTAAAATTCTCCTCCTCCTCCAAGGTAATACGTAAGTTTGCAAGTTAAATATGTTCTAAGTACATGATAATTTATTAGATTTTGAGTATATTTTCCATCTCTTCCTCCAGCTTTAAGCTCTCTTCTCCGTAGTCTGGTTTATTAGTAGTTTCCCAATATTGACTTTAATGCGTCATCGCAAACATATTGGATCCAAGAGTGGCAAAATTACAGACTGACCGCTGAGAGAAAATTCAACCCTGGTTTTCTCCGCAAGGGTTTGGGTTGGTGACTAATCACACCCCATTCCACGCAATTCCTAACGCAGGAACCCTTTTTCCCCTTGTCCCTTCCGGCATATTATTCAACCCGCACATATCTCCGTAGGCTGAGGAATCGGTTTCGACGCCGCCGGAATGTGAGAGGGCATTTTCCTATTGGTCCCTTCACCTTTCAGCCCACATATTACCACTCCTTGCTATTCCCCTCCGCATACTTGGGAACAGAGATATTCCAATTGCAGCCGAGGCTAAATTAGACCCTCTCTCGATATCCGAATTTCTACGCATGATTGAAACCTCGCTGTCAGTTGTTCGTTATGTCGTCCGTTTTCCCCAGCGACACGCGACGTCACGGACCCGATTGACTTTGCGAATTTCGGAGATGCCCGGCAATAATATTTGGCTAACCGTTTTCGGAAGCGCGGCGCCATTAGCATTTTTCGGTGCGCGAAAAATTGTTTCTGCGCTCCTAAATGTGTCGCGGAGGAATTTGCCCGCGTGCGCCAGGGAATGTATCGGCTATTTTTCTGTTATCAGATCCCCGTTCTATCGCTTTGCTTGACAGCTTCGATTGTTAGGCCAAATTTTTTTACACAAGTTTTTGTAATGCTTGGTAGGGTCTAACTCTTCCTTATGATTAAGGTTCAATGCCATAATTAATCAATTTTACTATTACCCTTTCATCATCATACCTTATCCTTTCTAAGTATCGTATAATACTCAGGGAGGTCTTAAAAATTTAATAAATTGCACAAAATATAAATACATAAATAGAAAGTGGGTATATGTGTGTGCGTGTTTTCGCTAAAAACTCGAGAACCGAGAGGTGTAAAACATTGAAATGTTGCACATAATTAAGGATCGACGCCGCAAAGAGTTTAAGCTACTTTTTATTTACTTTTGTCCTTGTAATTAAATTTGATGACACCTAACAACTTCCAACAACAAATATATGTCATATTCTTACCCTTATAAAGTTGAGACAAGAGAGCATGAGGATAAAAGGCTCAGGCTTAATGCAGGAGAGTAAAGTTTACTGTCGTAAATGCATTGACTCTATCAACAGATTTATGGTCTAATACTCGTAGGGATTCTTTCTCTTACAATAATATGTGACTTGTATTATGTATTAAAATATTACCCTTCAAAGACTTGATCTTGCATTATGTTGCATCAATAAACCTTGTTTATTATCAATATTATTCCGACAAATAAATTTCGGTATCCACAAATTTGTAAATTTTATACAAATATAACAAAACTAAGCAATTTTATATTTCTAAAAGTTGTATGAAATATAAAAACCAGTTGATTGCTAAGATAGGTTGAAAATGATTATAGTTTTCGTGGAATTGCAATACTAAGCGTTCCATCCATGATGGTAGGATGTTCTTAAGGCGTAATGGTGTTTTTGCCGATTTAACTTAGGTTTAATTTGATATTCTTTTAACTCAAGAAAGTAATAAAGTCACTTTGTAATACGAATATGTAGAAATGTTTCATTTTAATTTGCTCGTAATTACTCTCTATAAATATCATGGCATTTTAACTTTCCGATCTGGGGGAATATAGGTCTAGTAGAAGGAAACATGTTTTTTTATCAACTCTATATGTCTATATATATGTGGTCTTTAATGTGTTAGCCATAAATTTACTTGAATGATTATATGTTGTTGGTTTATAATCTATTTTGGGTTCATGTGCCAAAATTTTAGAAGGTCTGAAAATTGGCATAATGATATTAGCATAAATAATTACTTCTGTTCAACTTTGGTTTTAATTCTTTATATTTTAAATTAGATTAATTACTCTTGGAGAGCATTTGTTCCACAAAAAACATTCAAGTAGTCTTGGACGTTTTAAATATTAGTTTGTCAAAATATCTCTAGATTATTGGCGAATCGCTTATCATTTATATATACTTATACCCTTTGTCATATGGTAAGGAAGTATGTAACCTAAAAGATTTACATGAAAATATTTTCAAATGAATAATTAAAAAATTATTTCGAGGCTTCTAGCCAAATTACAACAAGAGAAATACAAAGAGATTGCATTGAGAGCACTTGAAAAGGATGCCGCATGGAATCAGCTTTAGATTTTTTTGTTCTTCTAATCGCAAAAAATCACAGTCACTCGCCTCGGAAAAGGTAACAATGCGAAACAGCAAGCAAAGAAAGAAAGAGAGGCTCCTTTCAAAAACCGTAATTTCTGACGCAAACACTTCGGAACCCCATTAAATAGTCCCGCTCTTTTCGAACGTTCTTAATTATTTGAGATTTCCAAAAAAATATTCCCGAGACTCTTTTTTTTCGCTTTTAAGGACACTCAATGCAGTTACCTTTTCTCTCTCCGGTGAGCATTTTTCGAACTTAAACTTGTAAAAAAGGTCGAATCTTTAAATATTACTCTCTGAAGTTGGGAAAAAAGGCGTCGTCTTATTTTAATCCTCGGAACTGTCCTTTGTGCCACATAAGACTAATCTATAAAATATACACCTTCAAAAATGAGTGCTTCAACTGCCCTTCTGTCTGAGCCCTTCTTTGGTCCATGCATTAACTCTTTCGCTTTTCATCCTCTCTCAGAACAAAGTCTCTCCAATCAGGCCGCATTATTTACTGCGGAGTTCTTTTGTTTTCGACCTCTTTTCGTTATTTTTGTAATCCTTCAGAGGAAAAAGTGTTGGCCGTGCACCTAAGACCGAACCTTCAAGGAGTCGCTCATCCGAGTCTGTACTCGCTCACCCATCAACTCTTTCTCTTTAGCGCCCTAAATACAGCTTTCCTCTCGGGGCTACTTTGTCGCGGAGACTCCGTCATTTTTTTTCAAAGCTCTTTCGCCTCTGTATTCGCTGGTTCGCTTTCCGGCCCACCCGCGCGGGTTTGTTACTCACGACCTATTTATCCGTTCTCACAAAATGTGGATTTTTGGAGCTCATCAGCGCTTCCTCGCTCATATTCTATAGGGGAGACTCTTAACAATCTGAAAAACTGCTGTTTGCGCGATGTTTTGGTGTTTTGGAAAACTTTTTGAAGAGATGTGTGGGATGGTTTTCTTGAAATTGGACGTGTGAAGAACGTCTTTTATATCCTGAATATTTTTCCGCGTACAAAGCTCAAAGCTGTGAGTAGTATTATTTTTGCGCTATGAGAGGATTTGTCTTATAAAAGGAAATCTTCTGTCTATTAATACGACGGAATACATTTTCCTGAAATTTGTGGGAGTTAAATAATGAAATATTCTGCGTAAATGGATCTCAAATTTAGAACCAAATACTGGTTAGTATAATTTTTGAAACAATTCAAGTCCATTTTCATCCGCTGATAACTCTTGAAGATGTGTTACATTTTCTTCATGCTGCCAATTTAATTTAATAGAATATTTATTGGCGAATGATTCTTCTTGTTATGTAAATCTTTGGATAATAGTTATCTTATTTACATTGTTCATCTTTTCTGGAAATAATTATATACATTCTAGCATATTTTTTACTTTTTAGAGATAAAAATATTTAGCTTTTTAGAGATGAGAAGAATTTTCATTGAATTGTTCCAAAATCTCATTTAAAATTTTTGTTTGGGAAATGAAGCACGAAAAATGATTGTATATATTCATCTTTTGGAATTATTTTTTTAACAAATGAATAATACTATTTGAAGGTTTTAACGTGGCTAAGAGAAGTTGACCCAGATATTTCTTAACTGAGCGTGATTGTTTACATATTATTCATGGGGAACACATTTTAGACATATATTTACCTCTTCAATATAATTCTCTTTTAATACATATATTTCGCAATTTGAAATCAATTCTAATTGACTCTTTCATGCTATTCGTCGGCATGGGAGTCAATTATCGCAACTTTCCTTCGCTTGTCATGACTGTTGGCTAATAGTCCTTCCACTGTTCATACACGTTGCAGCATATTCAGAACCGAAAATTACTCGACGCAATTTCAGCGAGAACATTTCCGAATGCAAGATGTCTTTTATCATCGTCTCTGAGCGCTCTCGTCCTCATTCGCCATACGTTTTGTGTACCAATTCCCAGCTTACATCCTTCCCTTTCATCCTCCCACACCCTCCCTCGCTTCCTTACCCATTAAATGGCTTTCTCAACCACAGTTCCTTAATCGTCCCCCACTCCCCCGCCAAAATTAAGCTTCGTTTCTCCGAGAAATCCCTTTCTCTCCAAACCTCACTCAGCGGTAATCGTTCCTCCTCGGAGTGGGAGTCACACCTGTAGTATTGTGTCTATGCTGCGTCGGTAACTGCGGACCGTCTTGGGAAGTGGTAAGTAGGAGGTAATGCGCGCCCCGCAGTCTCCCGCGGTCGGCAGTAAAAGGTCAGACGTCAGTATAAAGGCCCCCGTGGGTGCCGAGATTTCGGGTCTCTTCCGGTGGGGCAGAACAACAATCTCCTCCCGCAGTTAGGGCAAGGTGGAAGGTTTAAGCAAAGCTCAGAGGGCGGGTGGGGCGTCCACCGGTGTAGGGTGCGTTATTAGTCTCCCCTGAAGGTGAAAGGAGGCGGAAAGTGCGGGGGTTGTAGGGGAAAGCTGTCTTAATTATCACAATCTCTGTTTATCCAGACTAGCATTTACATGTTAATTGCTTTCCCTTCCTCGTGAGTCGGTTAGGGAGGCAATTGCGGCCGGGGTCTCTTCGAGGCCACTATCTCCGAGGCAACAAGGTCTCCTGCCCTCTCCTGTGGGGCCCACTTACCCTCCGCGTCTTCCTCCGCTTCCCCATTCGCTTTCCTTCCTTCCGTCTTATCCCTCCTTATCCAAACACCCTCTCTTCTACAACTCCGCTCTCTCCCCGTCGCCTTTTCTCTCGAATTGAGTAATGGATGTGTGCGCGGATGGAGAAGCTGCACCTTTAGCGGGTCGTTATGGGATATGGTGAGGAGATATAATGGGGATTAGTCGTTCGAGACAAATAGAGAGGCTGAATGAAGAGGCAGTTCGGATAACAAATATTACATGGTAATGCGGAGCAGATTAAGACGGAGCAGATGGGCGCGGTTGGATGAATGGTGTTGATCTAGCAACGTTTGAAATGGGAGTGTAAAAAGGTTTCTACTGGCGTTTCGGTTTTTATTCGGGTAAACGGCCGCTTCCTGTGTGAACGATGTAACTCTCCCCTTCATATGTCATTAGGTAATAAGAAGAGGTCAACGGTCAGTGAGCAGTGAAATTTTATTAATGCATAAACGTAATCTCAAAATGCGTGTCATTTCTTCTGAGGAACGATAAATAATTGCAAATCGACCACTCTTAAATATCCCGCGTGGGTCTAAGAGTTTCTCACGAAATAAAACTTTATAATTTTTGATGCAGTAAAATTTTATTGCAAATGAAACAGTACTATTTTTTATGATTTTACAAAATAAATTCCCTTTATAAATGTATAATTCCTATGAAATAGCAATTATATTGAGAAATACTTAATTGAGTTCATTGATACTAAAAATATTAAAACTTTTGCAACATATAATAATAATATCTTTGTTAACAAAGCATTTTTTGAGTGTATGGTAAATATATTTAAATAGAAATTCCATTTACATTTTTGGAAAGTGATGCATAAATATATATTCCTTTCACTGCGACCAATTTTGCTTTATTTAGCTCTTTCAATTAATTTATCAAAAATAAATTTCCTTATGGGTTCTTTCAATCAGTTGACTGTGTTCAATGACACACAGTAGAATTTTAATTAAATATTCCTGTTCAATGTTATTTGCATTTAAAACAAACCTTACAGACGGTGAGTGAATAAGATTTTCTGAGTAAATTCATAGTGAAGAATTTTAAACGACCTGTCGTAATCCGAAAGATGATCTAGCATGGAAATTCAAAGATGCTTAGAGGTAGTGAAATTTAAAAATGTTCATAGTCTTAAAACGGTGAAATTTATAAAGCTAGAACTCGATGGCAATGTAAATAGATAGGATAGTTATAACATATTACAAAATCTTAGCCTTATTTATAAAGCAATGTCTAGTGCCAGTCTAAATTAATTTTCTCTAGCCGAATTCGCAGCTCTAATCCAAGTTTATATATGTTTAGTGTTATGAGCCTTAATCAAGCCAAATAATACCATAATTTTCGCTTTGCACTCTCAAAACTATGGGGAAGACTAAGAAAACTAAGAACAAAGAAGTACTCCAAGATTTGAGTTGTGGAGGTAAAGCAGCCGTAATATAGAGAGGAAACGGCTGAGGTGGGACAACGGAGAGAAATCCACAAGAGAGGGAGAGTGAGCGATGCGATGGAAACTTTAATGGCTCCTTAGAGGAGTGAGCATAAGTTCTTCCTCAGAACATGAAGTACGGGGACAAAGAGCGACTCCATTCCCAATATCCTCGAAAGCGAAATTTCTCCCCTTCTCTGCATCTCTCCCACACGCTCATTCTCTCTCTCTGTTTTGCTCAAGGGAGGTTTTTGTGGCCCAAAAGAGAATTCGCTAAAGGCTTCGGAAGGCGAGAGTTAGCGGTTGAGAGGGAGAGGGGATGCTGGATACATAGATGGTAAGGAGGGCGCAGAGAGGATTGCGAAGGAAAAATGCACACCTGGGAGAAAGGGGTGGGTAAGAGAGAGAATTGAGGATGAGAAATGAGCCACTGAAGTGGGAGAAGAGGGATTAGAATGGGATTGAAAGAGAGAATGAAAGAGGAATAGGAAACGAGGTGAGGCAATGGAGATATAAAAAGAGTATGCCATGATGCAATATTTAAGCGAATTTTCAAGAAATACGATGGACTAAAGGAACCGCGAGGGGAAACCGAAATGCTATCGCCCGAGAGAATATGGTTATCCTATTTGGATAATCCGATAAGAATACTCAAGAATCAAAATGATTAAGTAACACGAATTACCTGCCACTGCATATGGATAATAATTCATTAAGCATTGTTAATTGTGATTACTAATATGGAAAGAGCAAATACCTATGGCAATTTCTCTGGTCAAATTGAAATGTAAAATACACGAAGCAAGTATTATATTATTATATTGCGAACCATCCAATGATTATGTCATACCCTTTACGAAGTTGTTGTAAATTTCTTTTAATCTCCTTCCAGCGTGGAATTTGGTACTAATATATGAATACTGTTTGCTTGAACACGATGCATTAACGGCATTATACATGATTTAATAGTATATTGAGTGATAAAAGTCGATCATTTTCATGTCATACGAAGAGGAAGTTTACCACTGATATTGTGCTTCCCAAACCATGGCTTCTATGTTAGGGGGTGCTCTGTTACATAAGAGGGTGGTAGAGTGGGTTAGATGGATATATATTTCTTTGTAATTTTCTTGAAAATTCTGAATAATTCTGACAAGTATAACTTAACACATTGTAATTTACTCTTTAAACACAGGATTGATTCATGCATATTTGGCAACTCCTAAAGAGCTATGAAAAACAACAAAAATACCACTCTAACCCAAGCTTTCAATTGGCAGCTTAGGAGCTGAAGTTTTTTTAATTGAACTTTTTTAAATAACAATAATACGTCTTTATTCGGGAGAGATTGAGACAAAAAGTTTCTTCTTCCATCCAACCCATAAATATTATCCACAAAATAATACGTGCAAACACATTTCTCTGATGAAATCATCTGCGTCGTTATATTATGTAAGTTAGAAACGGAGTTGTAACTAGTAATGATTTTATTACAGGGCACTATCAGGTGATCATTGAGCCTGATGATGATGCTTCAAATCTAAACCATACTCTAATGAATTAATCTCTATCTACCTCTATATCTGATAATCCGAAAGATGCCTACTGGAGTGAGACATCTGATTGAAGCTTTTAGATTGCCTTATTTTTTCTTTCTTATTTTCATAGTTTAAAGACTTTTCAGGCGTTTTGGAAATTCTACAAAAACAACTACATTCATAATTAAATATTTCCATGATTATCGTCGGAGGCAATATTCTTCGTCGCCCAAAGAACGGAGTATGCGTATAGACATCTATACCATCGTACAATGTCCTGAAAAAACTCTCGATATCTTTACAGCAGTATAAGAAGATGAGATTTATATATAACATCCAAGAGGGATTTGGAAACCAGAATAAAGTCTTCCCAAAAATATCTTACCTCAAACCACCCAAAGGAAAAAGGGTAAAGAAAACGTGGGATGGAGGCACAACAGACTGGTGGATTTTCTGAATGTAATACCGGACAGACAAATGGCAACCGGAAACTGCCAAACAAAGGAAAACGGGTAGATCAACAGATTTCTGCGGAGGCACGCGAACAAACAGGCAGAGAGGCAGCAGATGAATGGGCAAACGCTGATAGACGGGAAATGGATGGGCATAGCGGTACACAAGCTGAGAATCACTTCCGTACAAAGCCAGTCGAATTCATCCTCAAGTATCTTACGGTTTTGCGAAAGAATCTGGAAAGCCAAGAAAAATTGAGATTCGGTAGCAGTTGAATCGAGTATGAATGTCGACGGAGAGTAATGTAAAAAAAGCAAACAAAAGAGAATGGAATTAACGGCGGATGTAAGCAAGGGATGAGGAATCGATGTTTAGGGTTTCTCAAATGAACAAGAAGGTTAATTAACCTAATTGCTTTCCATCGGCCCGTACATTCTCCGGATGCGTAGGGTGGAGGGGTTTCAAATCAGGGGAAAGAAAATACGGGTGTGGGAGGGGCAGATGTAGGGGTAATTGGTCGAATCAGAGCTCAAACTCCTTTGAATTAGAAGAGGGAGACGAGATTTACTAATTGGCTACGGATGATTAATAATTTAGAAGGGTAGAGGAGCATCATCAAAGTTTTGCTTGTCAATGTTTTTGCATATTTACTTTGAGACGACCATCTTGAAAAAAGGTGGGCGTCTCGGAATTATTTTTGGGATACAACTGATTATAGGATGGTTGAATGACTAGAACCGTGAAATTTGTAGCAATTATTTATTGAATTCTTTCATATTTAAGAAGTTTCTGTATATATACTCCCTTTAATATTGTTCTTTATTAACTATTCAAATTATTTAAGGGAGTATTTACTTATTTTGAGTACATTTTTTGTAACGTAGATGGACGGATGCTTTCCAGCTATGGGTAGATCATCAATCATCATCTAATATAAAATTAATGATTATCTATATAAGGTTATTGATGTATTATTTACCGGATAACTGCCATGATTTGCAGTTACATAGAGAATTATCTACATCATGGCTACCGCGTGCATAATTTCAGAATTTATGGTATATTTTCCATTGAAGTACTTGATTTTTTATTAATATACCATTTAGTTTAATATAAAATTCGTATTATCCATAGAAAACATTATTTATATTTGGTTCTTTTTATATTTAATCGCATGTAATAGGGAATCACTTTACTCTTACTAATTATCATTCAATCCGAACGTAGTAAAAATCAAATAATTCAAATCTATATGATAAATGAAAACATCGCGAATTAATTAAATATTGCAGACATGAAATGTGAACTGATCACGTTCCAGCGGGTCATTAACCGAAAATTCCCTCAATGCATTTCACCGCGAGTTCCAATGATAATTTACTATAGAATTCGCAGATGCACGAACCAGAAAGGAAAAAACTTCGGCGGAAAAATGCGAAAGCTGATTATTACCCCGTTAATATCACGACGGGTGTATTGAGATTTCCACTGTGCCATTTCGAAAAGCGGCATTTCAACACTCCTCTCCAGCAACAAAAAAGGGCTCGCTTTTTATGCGGGAATAATCGGTAGAAAATTCGTTTGGAATACATTCGGTCCAGCTGCCATCGATGGGAAAAAAAGAGGAGCGACGGAAAGCGCAAAAATGAAAACGGTGCGTCAGACAAAAATCAAATCCCTTTGTCGCTATTATTCCTTTAAACATTCGCTGCCGAAACGCGAGTCATACAACATTTCATAGGCGAACGTTTTCACAAAGGACGTTAACATCGGTCCCTGCTCATTTCGTCTCGTAAACAAAAGACGCCGGCTTTTTCAGAGGACAAAAAGAAAATGTGTAAACGTGGAAAGAAAGGAGGGAATCGAGCCTCGCGAATGTTTTTTTTTGCGATTTTTTTCGCCTGTTTCCGGTACGCGCGGATGGGACGAATTTTTCGCGAAATTCACCCATTTAGCTCGCGACTTTCCGAAACGAGCGCTTCTATTCCCCGGAGTTCATTTCTGCTTCCCACGCCACCCACTCATAATCTCCGGCAAATCGCGGAAATAACCGACGTAAAACGTGGATAATTTGGTCGTATATGTGTAAACAGAGGGACGAAAAAATTATTGGGATGCACGTTTGAGCGGAGTCACAATGGGGAGTGCATCCAGCCGCGCGCGCGCATCCATTCACTATCTGAAGGGCGGTGGTTTTTCTAACAGAGTGCTCACAAAAGAGAGCACAACCGACAGTTTGACGTGAAGGGCTTTTCAAAATCGCAGGCAGCTATTTGGAATAGGGGGCACCATGGGATGGGAGATATATTCACAATGCATTTCGGATACGACACGAGGAAGGAAACCTTTGGATCCCTCACCTCTCACTTCCTCTTCTCTGTTTCTCTCCCTCCTCCAAACCTGCACACTTTTGGTTTCGTTCCCCTGGTTTTTTATTTATTTCCACCGAAAAACGTGTCGCGTGATAATTAAATGGTCCCGTATAATGAACTCTTGTTTGAAATCGACGCGTTCAATTTCCTTCGTCTCTTCCTGTATGTCCGTCCTCAGTATACATTCCCTTGTTAACCCATAAAAAGTGAAAAAATGCCAATTAATAAAAATTAAACCTCCATTTGGTTGTGAGGGAGAACATAAACAGGATTGCCTCCGCGTTGGATTTTTAATTATTGGAATTTTTATGTTTTCCCTCTGGAAGTAGAATTTGGATTGGAAGCAGAGGAATTTGGAAGAATGGTAGGGTAGATTGCTCAGATAAAGAAATGCAGTATGGCATCAATTTACGTGTATCAACTTGATTTTTATGAAATAAAACTAAAGCACAGTTAAATCCAACAATTAGGTGCTTCTTAAATCACTCCTTAAGTTATCATTTCCAGTTATGATTTCTATTGAAATTGAAATCTGGGATAACAACTTAGTAGCCGTCGTACATCCACAGCCTTCGTGCTTTGGATTCGTTATTAAAATATGGTTTTAAATAAATATCTTCAGAACAATATACATGTTACACTTTCATAACATGAGGATTAGGTGGAGATTTAATGAATAACATACGGCTTATATGCTTCGTCATAAGAATTTTTCCCAATGTTATTAATTCGTATGCGTGTCCTATGCAGATGTTTTAGAAAACCTACACTTAAGATATTATTGCACTTATGATATTATCGCACAGAAAATTATTTCAGTATCATTTTGCACTTCTCTTCGAAAAAGTAATGATAGTGTGTAAAGACGATATCTTACTTCTAATTGATGATAGTTCGAATGAAATACTTCCTTCCGAAGAGGACATTTTTGCTGCCACTAAAACTTTTAAGAATAATTCGTTACCGGGAACAGATATACGTCCTGTTTTTGTTTGATTGGGCTGTTCTGGAGTTCTTGTGGTACGATTTTTTCTTTATAAAAAGAGATTTTAGTTTCCACTCCTTCTCTATCAAATGGAAATCGAATATATCCACACCAATCTACAAAGTGATGAAAAATACTGTAACAAATTATGGACCGGTTTTTCTAGTTTCTCTGCTGTCCAAAGTCTTTGAAAAAGCAATTTCTTGGAGATTAATATTTCATTTCTCTAGGCTTTTCTCCGATAAACAACGTGAATTGATTCGGCAACGATCCACTTCTTCCAATCTTACTCTGCGTATTTATCACTTGGTCTCAGTCTGTAATGGAGCTGGTCAAATCGACTGAGTGTACTTTGATTAATTAATTCCACAGTATTGAGCAGCATCAGCTATTACTATCCAATCTTGAGTCTTCGGGCGCAGGTGGGAACTTTACTTTTTAAATCCTATTTCAAACATTGGACTCAAAGAGTTGTGTTAAATGTATTTGCAACTTCACGTTTAACTTATGGCGTCTCATATGGGTCATTTTCTTTTTGTTGTTTTGTGGTATCGACCTGTCAAAGTTGATTTCTGGCGCATCATATCTATATACTGATGATTTTAAATCGCACAGAAAATTATTTCAATATCATTTCGCACTTTTCTTCGAAAAAGTAATGATAGAGTGTGTAAAGAAAAGATTTACTGACCTAACCTGAAAATGGCCGTGTATCCAAAATCTTAACCATGTTGATAGTACAAAATATTTTTTAAGGCATCCAGAAGGTCTTCTTTTCACTTAGTACGGCCAAATAATTTAGGCTTTATGCCTATTGATAGCTTCTTTTTCTGGTATAAAAAATAATCATTATAGTCGTAATATTTGAAAATTTAAAGTGATCATTTCCACTCTTAAAATAAATTCCATTGTTTCTATAAGCAAAAAAAATAATATAGTAAAGAAATCCTTAGTTTTTTCCTTTAACATAAAAAAATTACCGAGAGTGTTTGAAGATTCCTGCAGTAGCAAGTACAATAATTACTATCTATTTATTCAGTAATGTGAATTTGTGATATTTTTGCTAGCGGTCCCAGGTTTGACCCTAAAAGTAGTACTATTATCTAGTTATGGGTTTGCTGTTAGATGTTAAATGTGTTATGCGTTTCGTAAAAGTAAGTACTTATATCAAAAACCAATTATATTTGCTGTCATCTTCTCTTATCATAAATAGCCGATTCTGTGACAAAAAGCTATGGAGGGGAAAAAGTTACTTTCCACATTGCACGTTACGTTGGGTCACTAGTTATACTTAGGAGGTGATCATAGAGATCGCAACAAGAGAACCCGCTGAAGCAATAAGTAGGTTTTTAATTTCGAGGGCTACCGTAATAGAGCTTCGGAATAAGGTAGGCACGGGTAGAGTAGCAAAGGGTGTGAGGGAGAAACCGCGGGTGAATGAGGAGCTTTGGTATGAGGACACTGGAGTGAGCTCACAAGAGGATGGAGTGCTTTGGAGGGCGGCGAAGGAGGGTCGAGGCGCGTCATTGTTCGTGTCTGGGGACGCTATTCCGTTGCGGCATTTGATAGCGCGGGCATTTGACGTCGCCATCCCAACTTAACTAGGTGGCGCGCGCCCACCCTCCTGCACAATAACAACAGCGGATAACAGAGAGGAGATCGGCGAAAGTCGCCACCCCCCAGGGCTGCCACTCCACCGATGATTATGGGCCCCCTTGGCGTTTACATTTTTTGGACAAGGAATGGGTGGGGATGCTGGAAGTAGGAGATAGGGCATTCTTTTATTAGCGGCATTTTCGGAGGTTTCGTCGAGTGCGGAAATCGTAATGGGAGAGGGAGGGTGTTGTTTTTTTCGCTCGTTGGCGGTATGGAGATTGTGTTTTTCGGGTGGCATTCGAAGGGAGCTTGCTTTTTTCCCAAGTCAATGGGTTTATAACGGATGGCATGAAAGGGGCAGGAGTGGATCAGTCGTATCGGAACGCAGCTTCCCATTGTTCTCCCGACAGGGCTTTTTTGGCAGAGCTAATCTCTTGTTCAATATACTCTTTCCATTCTCATCAACCTGGACCACGTCGTGCCCATCCGAGTGGTCAATCAAAAACACCAGATTTTGTTCTCTGACCTCTCTTTTGCCGTATCTCCCGAAAGCAAACAACCATTCTCCAAAAGGTTCCCTTTACCTGTTAATTATAACGTTTCGAATTCGTGAGCTGATTGTAAAAGGTCGAATTCATCGCACATTAAAATCGCTTTGTATGTTTCCTTGAGTACAAGCGATAAAATTTCGTGAAATATTTTAAATGGTATTATTTATAAGGCACTTGACTATAGCATACTTATTTTTGTAAGGATAAAATTAATGCTATCAGCATTCAGTCACAGAATTAATGTCACGATTTTAAAAATATATTTCTCAGAATGTAGTATACATGATGCATTTCCGAGTATACACGCCTCGGTAATCAATACCACACACTTATGCGGTCTTGCAGTCTATGTACGGTAAATTACTATAAATATTGAATCCAAGAATGATTATACATTGGGAGTGTATTTGAAACTCTTATTGTTAATTAAAGAGCTGCACCGAAGTAATTCTTTGGTTTTAGCAACCAAATTGTTCGGCATCAGCATTTCCCTTATAATTCCTTCAAAAATTTTTGCAATGAAAAATATTCGAATTAAATCTTTTTACAATTTCATAACTCTAAATTCATAGCACAACATGCATTTAAATCTCTTTCGTGCCCTCTGTACTTTATACTTTGAGTGTAATTACACCCTCTTTTGTGAAGTTTACTTTTTAAATGAACACCGTTTCGCCAATAGTCCTTCTTTGAAGAAAAATCCCCGTTTGATTTCAAATTTCCTCTGTGTATCCGCTTTCGAATCCTAATTCAATTTCCTCTGGAGTACTTTTATTTTTCGGAGTTTCTCTCTTTGCTTCATTTCCCGCTATTCCTTTCATTGTTTACTTTCCCGCTGTTCTTTAGGTGTAATCTGCTCATCCCATGATTCGGAGCCGACCTTACGTCCATAGTTTAATAATTCCATTCAACGACAGGGAGCTTTGCGCTTTTGTTTGATGTACAACACCGCGTCTCTCTGTTTGCGGAATTTTCTCCCTCGTTCTTTCATACCATCGGAGCGTTTGCTGATGGAGATTTGTTCACAGTACCCATTTTTACTTATTGAAAGCAAACCACCATTCCTGGACCCCGGTTTTATCTTCGATCGCTGCCGTTTGCTTTCCATTATTTCATCATGTGGCAGGGTAACAGAGGGATTCTAGTTTCTCTCTCGAGTAAATTTCAATTAGGAATTATCTGTCGGCGACTTCAGGTATTAACGCCAAAATCTTAGGATTTTACCACTGAAGTGTATACGCAAATCTTTGGGATTGATGTACTGATTTTCTACAATATGTGAATTAGAAACTATAGAAGTTAATTTCCTTTTTTTATAAATATAAGCTTAGCGTAAAATTTCATAGTTTCATTTATTTATTTTCTACTCACATTCATAAAAATTATTTGTTGAATTTTCGTCTTTCTAAAGAACGTTTCTAAAAAGCATTTTGTTGTTCAAAAGAATTGGGAAAAGTCACATTTTCTCTACTTTAATTGTCATCAACGTTCAAAAATGCAGTTGAATTTAATATCAATGAAAAATTTAGAAATATTTTTTCTGCGAAAGAAGACTAATTTGAACTCCATTTTATAACCACTCTAACAAATCACATAATTGCTGCAATCCTTTGGCTACTCTTCTATTTTCAAATTTAACTGCCTACTACTTAACAATAACCTCCACCATCCCACCTATGTCTCATGGTGGTGTTTATTACAATGGATGCATTTTTATTCGTCGAAACATTCCCATTTACCCTCCTGCAACCTTTCCTCGAAATTTCGTCCCTCCACTCGGTGGTCCTCTCCGATTCCTGCCGCTCTCCCTTATTTCAGTCCCTCCCCACACTATAAAGTCCACTTCCATCCGATAGCGTTTCATTTCCTTTTTTACAGTTGACGTTCGTTTGTTCTTCTCCCCGTGTTACCAATATATCTCTCTGCGGAGATCTCTTTCTCGCTGCACGTCGTCTGCTACCGTCGGATTAATCGAAGCTTGGATAGAGAAACGAAAAAAGGGCAAAATTCCAAAAAACTGCAGGAATCAGACTAAAAGTGAGTCGAAAGAAAACATCAAACAATTCGAGGAAGATGACCATTTTTTCAGCGAACTCGATACTTTTTCTTCCCCTCTCTCTTCGGGAGCGCTTTTTGTGTTCCATCCAATCACTTAAATCGGACTTTTATTACTTGGATGCGAGATCCGCTCGCTTCCGATGCATTTTTTTCCATCGTATCTTCGGAATATGTCGAATATCCTTAAGTTGGAAATGTTGAAATGATTTTTTTCTCCGAAAGTGCTCAGATGGGATTCGGTATATCATGATTGTATCGGTTGAAATTGGAGACGAATCGTTTCTAGATTAGAAAATTGGGAGTTTAAGACTATTGTGATCGCTAACTAAAGATGGTAGCTGCAGTTATTGGTCTATTATTTCATTTTTAAAGATTTTATTTAAATTCGCTATCGAGAAAAAATAGAGGACTTCAAATTATAATAAAGTGTTGCTTTCAAAATTGGATGGATATAAAATAACAATTCTTTGAGATATCTGAGCTTGAATCAAATAAACTAGTAAAACATTGATTATTCTACCCTTTCGTAACTAAGAGTAATTAGACTGCAATATTATCTTATCTTGCTTTACCGCTATAATACACGTTCATGGAAAAGCTACGATTTGGTTATTTGCGATCTATTCAGAGAAATACCATGGTCGTGTTATTAGCGCAGGTGTATCCAAAGCAAAACTAGAATGTAATCTACAAAATTAAGTATTTCTCATTTGACAGTTATCTGAATTCCATGCTGTGTAAATGCAGTGGTGAATAGTCAGTCTGCAGATACAAAATCCATAAACATTATTACGCTATAACAAGTAAAACTCAGCGAGCGCTAAAAACTTTACTATCTCTGATGTAATCGTTACCCACTCATTACTAATGACTTTTATTTGTACAGTACGTATTTTTGACTACGCGAGATCAAATCACTAAGGTTTTACTATGATTGTTTTATATTTGAATTTCTTATGAAAAGTGTGTCAGTATGAATAATATTAGTGGTCCTTTTGTAGCTTTTTGTAAGTTAGTTTGGTCAAAGTAGCGGAACCCGTAGCCTTCTAATTAATGCATTGCCTGCTGACTCTGTACCCTTAGTTCTGCTGTCGTGCATACTATCTATATTATCAACGTTTTATTCTTTCTATTTTGGTGCATTGTAATAAGAGAGAATGTTATATTTTATAACTAAAAAGAAAAAAGGACCGTTACTAAGTACTTACGCTTATAATAACTTAGTAACGGTTAACTTTAACCCCCAATGGTTAGGTTACTTCCGCACGACGGGTTGTACGCAAACAACGGCTATTTGGAGCTCTTTTAACTCTTAATGTTATATTTTATCTTATAGTCCTGTAATTTATTGTCTATCTTCATTTTTGATTTTTCCGAAGTATCGATTTTCATTTTCTTACTCCATTTTGATGACGAATTACTTAATTTATGAAATGGAATTAAAGAGTAATCAAAATAGACTGGCTCCCAAGTAGCCATTAATTTCCCCATTTCATAAGCCTTGTTATATGCTAGTGATAATATCACCTGTTAGCACAAATATATTTATAAGAATCCATGTATTTTCTTCTGAAGATAACTAACCAGCTCTAGAATGTATAATTCATTACCATACATTCGTGTTCCTAGGTAAATCTATATTCAGATGTATAAATCTTTCTACAGCATGTCATTCTTCAATTCCAACGTCTAATAAGCCTCTTGTAGCCTCTTATTCCCATTACATCAAGACTCTCGTCGAATTTAATCAGTTCTGTCTGTTTTTCTATATTAATTGATTTAAACCATCACTACATACAATTTCTATCTTTCTTCAAATATTCGAGGCACCGTTTGAAACGTTAACTCACTTGTTTTTAAGACAATACGCAAGATATAAATTAAATTCAGGCGAACATCTTCCTGACGCTGAGTTCAGAGGAATATCCTCGTAGCATCGGAATCCCGCGAGATGTACATGCATTTCATACGCTTCTGAAGCTCACATATCATTTAAAGAGAAAAACTCATTTCGTAAGGAGCGGCGCATTTCCCTTCCGAGGAAATGAATGTGAAAAAGACGATCGTAAATGTCAGTCTGGATGCTGGTTAAGTTCTGACGAAAAGCCCAGAGCAGGAGTCAACGACACATAAAGAGTTTGGTTGAGTCATATTAATATCGAGATATGAAAGCGTCGAAATCGAGATGAAATGCGACATTTCTGTGAGACACGAATTTCGAAAAAATTCTCCGGAAACGCGGATGTGGAAAAACTCGTCCAGAAAAACGCAGTTTTTTTTAACTCTCTTTGAGGGGCTGTTTGAATTTATGCAAATAACATATTTGCTAAGTCTAGAATTTGGTATACAGGGAGACCTAAAAGTTAAAATTTGGCATTAAAAGATGCTGTTGTAGTTTAAGATGTATATTTAATGTTATAATATCAGAATTTATTTAATATATACCATATTCTTTATATCTACTAATTTAATGGTAACTGGACATGTTTTCTTTAAATGGAATAAATACAGGGTGTATAATATTGATTATAAATTAACTACTGAATAAGTTTACAGCATACAAGGCATTCTTATACATATCCTTTTCTAACC
This sequence comes from Sympetrum striolatum, assembly GCA_947579665.1. Lineage (NCBI taxonomy): Eukaryota > Metazoa > Arthropoda > Insecta > Odonata > Libellulidae > Sympetrum > Sympetrum striolatum. The sequence continues at coordinate 72,518,079 of OX388347.1, read as the reverse complement.
TTTGTCCATTCTGAATACAGTAATTTAATGGCCATTTTAAATTGCTACATAATTTATACGACGTAATGTTGACAGATGTTACTCGGTGGAGCATGAAAGAAGAGATTGTAAAGGAAAATATAATGTAATAACAATATAATTATATAGTGAGTATTTAACGTATAACTTTAATATCGATACTACCGATATTTAGTCGTTAGAATGGATTAAACGATAATATCAGTTTTTATGTTCGAAATGATTATCAAAACACCACTAACAACAAAATTATCCACCATTAAGCAATTCGTCTCTGTTTTTTCCTAATTGGAGATTGTTGTTACAGCGACCATTTTTTACCATTTCATCCATCCATGTACATTTTAAATACAATATGGAAGAAGGTGATTGGGTAGCTGGATTAAATTTGCCCAGAAGACTTGCTCACAAATCGTGGGCTCTTAAAATATATGCCTAACTTATGCAAATATAAATAACTTCTTATGAAAATAAAATAAAAATTTTCATCTCTTAGATCGAAAGATTCTTCTTTTTAATGTAGTAAGATTTTGATTTTTTGTCTCAACCACTTAACCAACATTTTAATGCTTCTCTGATGATTCAAGTAATGTATATATAGATCCTTTTGCAATTTTTATTATCATTATAAAAATATTACAAGTGGAATAATCGTCCAGTGGCAACACTTATTACATATATTACACATATAATTAAATATCCCATCTGTATATTTTTAAATACAAAAATATACTTATTTATCAAATAATTCCCTTCCCTTGCAATACAAGTTTTTTCAGGGTTCCCAGTAGGCCTTCACGGCTACCGTAGCGGTTCCGGGGACAAGTCCCCACCGTACATCACCATACCAGGCGATCCCCTACTCCACCTGTACTAGTCGACGTCAAGCTCACTCGTCCTTGATATTTTTACCCAATCTTTTTACAAACTCCCTATGATGTTTTGAGAAGGGCTCCCAGACTCCTGCAGGCAAATCATTCCAATCTGTAACAGCACGATTTAGAAAGAGAATAGACTAATGTTTGTTCTCTGTTTTATTAACTTAACTTTATGTCTACGGTCTTTTCTGCCATAAAATTTTGTCATAGTGACTTTGTTTGATTATTCCTCTAACGATTTAACTCCTGTGAATACTTTAAAAAATATAGCTAGCCATTTCTTTAATCTCCGCTCCTCTAAACTTTCCCAACCTAATTCTTTTAGCATCTGAGTAACGCTATCAAGCCTTGCATATCTACCTAAGACGAATTTTGCTATTTTTCTCTGTATCTTGTCTATTTTTCGCTTTGAACCTACCTCATGCGGGTCCCATAGGCATTCCTCGTATTCCAAGATTGGCCTAACCAGTGAAATTATGAATCAATGTATATGATTGATTTGTAGTGCAAAACGGTGTTATTTGAAATATGATCAAGCAAAGTAACCTGAGTTTGTATGTTATTAGTTTTCCTAATTATCATTTTAGCCCTTTTAACTGTCGTAGGAGAGAGATGTCTCAAAACATTTCATAGAGTAAGTAGAAGCATGATGACAAAACTATTTACGCAGATATACACGAAAGGTATGGTATTATGCCTGATTTTTCCCAGTTTTAAGCACAATACCATGTTATTCCGAATAGTTAAAGATTACATACGAGCTGTAAATTTGCTCCCAGATAACTAATTGGGTAGAGCATTCACCTCTTTTGAAAGTGTTCCCAGGTTCAACTCCCAGAATAGGTGTCCAATGATCTCATCGATCGAATCACTTAACTGGATAAGATGTCATATATGAATAGTCACCCTCTCATCGATTTAGCATTACTAAAACATTTGACGTAAAACGAGTTTACAAACAGTAAGAGATAAAAATTCTCTCAGGCTTAAGGTCCACCAATAGTTAAGTTCGAAATGTTCGGATTCACCCTCTGTATGATTCCTCCCTGCTACTTACTGCTGGTGGAGGAAAAGGGTTGAAAAGGAAAGGATAAATCGAGAGAGGGGATGTTATAGAGATAGCGTCGAATCCGCTTAAACTCTCATCCCTTCCTTTTTACCTATCCATCTCTCCCCATTCCGACGGTGTTGTTTCCAGAATCTTCCGCCGGCACAGCGCCACTTACTTCCGCTCCACCGAAGCCGGCCCTCATACACCCCTCCCATTAGGACCCGAATCTCCACTCATGGGATTAATAATCCTTTGTCCCAGCTCCTAAGTGCCACCCCTTCTTCCTTCTCCTCCGCCACCCTATGCTCCTGATAGCGACGGGTCAGCTGCTGTGAAACCGAAAATACCCCCTTCCCATTCATTGGCAATGAGATGTCTTCTCAGACGCTTTTCCAAAGGTTCAGAGAGCTTATCATTTCAATGCAATGTTTGCCCCGGGATTTAAGCGAGTGCTGAGATCTGCCTGTTGTGTTCAAGTCGGATACTCTTGATGGGGAATGCTTCAGAGTGGGAAGAATCTAACCTTTAGAAAGGAGAATCTCCGTGAGGAATTGTGCCTCCTGGCATATTTTATAGACATATTTCACTATACATTAGAGGGTCATAACTGTAATCACACGGTTTAAAAGACCATAATACAGGTACATTTGTAAGCAATATTTTGCACTCCCCCAACTTTAACCACTTTTACAATGCTAGTAGTCTATTTCTTATGGTATATAAAAGTACAAGGACTTTCCGAGAATTAATTTTCTGATTAGTCATTAATGCTACATTATACCAACCGCAGTGGTGAAGTGGTTTGTGTGCTAGCGTTCTGATGCCTGGAGTCCCGGACTCGAGTCCTAGTTAATCAGATTCTGGTTAGCAAATGGTTGTGCGTTCGTCAGTTGTTACTATTTACGTTTCCACTGAAATGTGATGTTTGCGGGGGCTATGAGAAATAAATAAATAAAAAAATATTACGATCGGTGCCATATATGGTCTGGAAAAATAGATATCCACCTATGCTTGACTCGATTATTATCAAATCCGGCTTCTGTAGTATTATTTCCGTATTACACGCTCATTCCATGATCTGTTGAATCTCAAGGATTATTTTGGTAAATACAATATAATATGTATAGCCAATATATCATATCCAATATATATGTATCCAATCTTCAGATATCCTTTGTTTATTCTTACAGATTATCTATCTATCTATATCATTACCTAATCAAAATACATCAGATATCTGAATATTAGTTGTTTTCTGCGCAAGATACCCTCGTTTTTTATTCAGCAAATTAATTTTGTCAAAATGTGAAAAATCTCTTCAGAATATTGTAAATTGGTTTATTTCGTGAAGTAGGGTAATCTCTTAATTCAGTATCATCCTAGTTTCTGTTTTAATTAAGATTTTGAGGCATCCGACATTCCACGATCAATAGTTCTTAAAGTATCTTCGAAATAAACTCACTCGGAAGACCAAAGCTAAATATTAGTTTATTATTATTATATATTATATGAATAATAATAATAATAATAATATATATATATATATATATATATATATATATATATATATATATATATATATATACAAATTATTTAAATGCAACGTAGTTTTATTCACGGCAATCATCCCTTCTGTTCGTTCATAAGTTATTACTTCTCTTTCGTGTTTGCTCATTCATGAGTATTAGCCGAATAAATATTAAGCTATAAATAGCCTGTCTATACATGTAACGGTGATATTAAAATCATAAAAGGCAATAGTTGTTGAAATGTGATAAAAAATTTCAATGGAAATAGAATACCTAAATCTCATACAATTCCAAATACATATAACGTTGGCTTGAAAACTGTGCTATTTTTAAACAAGCACTCTCGGGGTTCTTTTTACTCATATATGTAAACGAAAACTACTCATTCGTTTTCTCTCAAGCTTCAAAAATTATATAAATTATAATCTATGCTTTGTGTGACCTAGTTAAGAGCTGAGCCATTTTGGTTTCTGAGAATTAATTCAATCGAGTATACCAGCAGTAGAAAATATATTTTTTAAAGTTTTAGTTTCTCTGTCAACATTCTTCATTATAAAGAAAAGTAGTGAAGTGAGTTTTATGCACTTGTAAGTAAGCAGTATACATTTAAATTCCAGCAAACTAGAGTTGAACTTGTTAAAAATAATACATTTTTTAAAGGATTTTAAATAAGTGATACCTTGATTGTGTAAAGTTTTCTTTAAATATATTAAATTTTTGTATGAGAATCACTTATGAATTGAAATAACTTATGTCTATATTCAACATAGCATGTATTTCACTCTTTATTTTCTGCTTTGCTATTATTTGAAGTTCGAGTTACTTCAGAAACTACCTGAAAATTGTTTTAGTATCCGGAGAATTATTCCAAATTGCATATAAAACATTAACAAATTCACGTTATTAAAGTTTTATCTTACAGTAAAATACATTTTCATTCTTTTAATAGTTGAATTAAAAAGTCGAAGGGTTTAAAATAATTTAAAATTCCCGAAAATAGTATTTGTATTCGCAAAATAATATTTTCGTTGAATTTAAATCAAATGGAAGAGCAGTAGATATGTCAGGACTTCTTTTTGATTTTAAGGTTATTACAGAAGAGAAAGTTTGATCCATCACAACCACATTTGGATGAGTTTTAATCTCGCGGTGAAATTATTCTTTCAGGGATACGATGATAAAACAAATCAAGATTTAAATATGAGTGCTGCTAATCCGCTGGAATCTCTCATCGTCGTTGGAATCATCAGCTCGAAATAATTGCTAAAGTAAATAAGTTAAAGTTATCCACTTCAGCCGAAGCCTCTTCAGAATTTTTGCAATGAAACTCCGCTCTCATACCTCTCTGACAGTTTATTCTCTGCTCTATTAAAACTCTGTAGATGTCCGACGAGCACTCGAAAATTTCATCCCAACATTCACCTAAATCAAGCCACTCATTCCAATCTTTTTTCTTATTCACTCTCTCTTTGTGTTATTTTTCTGATCTCATTTCGTTATTCCCTCATTTCTCTACCCGTAGCCACTTTCTCCCCTTAACAAGGGCTCTTCTCACTCACTCAACCGTCTAACAACGACCTTGAACCCTATCTTTTCTGGCGTTTCCTCTGTTCCCCTTCAAAGGATAGCTTGTTTCTCATTTGTTGCTAATTGGGGCAGTGTACAGACTCCAGGCATTGTAAACGTTGGAGAATCATTTAACACTGAAAGGTTTTTGGTTAAGGAAGAAAGTATATTTTTAATGATGGCAGCTTACGTACTCACCTATTGAAAACATCATTTATTTATCATGTTATTTATCCACTACATCATTCATCTCTACTCTAAGGGTTGGGTGTAAGAACAAAGAGTTAGGTGTAAGAAGAGACTTGATAGTCTCAATCTTGCCCTGAATAAAGTCATTTATTATTATTATTATTGTTATTATTATTATTACTGCAATAGGATGCATCCAACTCATCTCTACTGAGGATTTTTCCTATTTAATGCAATTCAATATCACATAATATATTTTTTTGTGTTTTCACATGATGGAGCTATACATTTGGAAATGATAGTTGGCAATTTGAGAAAGATTTCTTTAACAGTAATGAAATGCGAATAAAATTTGTGTAAAATAAGTAAAATATTATTTTTAAACCTTCTAGCTAGTGTTAGTGGCGTTACATTAATGTTAGTTAGTGTTTCACCAGTAATCCATTCTCATTGAATACTTGAATGTTCAAGTATTACAACATCAAGACAAAAAAATGTATCGCTATCAAAGATTATATGATACCCAGATTCAGGTTGAATGAATTTATAAATCATCCCGTGATAACAAGCAACCCGCATAGCACAATTGTGTTTGCTGGTTGCTTGCATCTCGTGGGTAGTGCATTGTCTGACCCAAAACAGGATCAGAAACCCGATTAGCATAGTAGTATCGAAATAGTTTTAGCCAGATTCAAGGCTGGAGATAGACGCCAGATATACACGTATTTTAGAGTTTTCATAAAGCAATAAATATAGAGTAAGCGAATAATCGTAGTTCTTCAGACCTGGAGACATTTACTTCGACCTCTTTATTTGGGAATTTTCCATCCGAACTGACCCCATCTTTTTCAGTGTGGCTGCAAAACCTTTGTTGGGCAAAATCTACAAACTGCACTCTACCGTATCTCTGAATTTAAGGAATCCAAAAATAAGCAAAAATCTTACCCTTATTACTCTTCCATGATTCGAGACTTCCTTCAGTGAATCCTTCCACTTCTGACGCCCGGAAACTAGCGCATCTTTCTCAGCCTTTTTTTGGTTACAGGCAAACAGTGGGCAATGATAATGGGGAGTATTCGTATCCTCAGGTAGATCATTCAGAATAGCAATTATTTCTTCTGGTGGAATTACCCTTCTTTCGGACATTTTTCGTGTTGGTTTGTACTTCACAAACAAGGCAGATTTACCCTTCCACTCAAGCAGTCAGGCCCACCGACTAAGTCGTGACTGCTGAAAGTTACCACGTACCAGAGTTTATATAGGAATGAAAGGCTTACAATGTAGGAAAATGACTCACTGTGTCGCAGAAGAGTATATTTTTAAGGCAATTAAATTGCAAAAATCTCTCCAAAAGGCAAGTCACTATTACTCCACCGGGACTACGAGGTAAATTATGAAATATTTCTACAGTTTATAAATGAATGTCTTTGTATGTCAGGCAGCCAAAACAAATCGCAAAATGAATGAAAGTCACGAAGGGAAATATTCGAATGTATTACCTTTCGTTGATATGCCATTACAAAAACTCTAAGAGTCATTTTGACTTCCACAGGGACTCCGAGTGTTAAAAAAGTTAGTTCGCGTTATTTTACACTGATTATTTTTTTATTACCCAAGGCTGTTTTTGCCGTTAAAATTGAGGTACAGTTATTTACTTTGTTTTTATCAAAAAGTATTTTAAGAGTTGTGACTCTCAAAGATGCTCCCAAATAGCCTTAGGTGTAGATCTTTCGTTGATGCAAAATTTTCTTTGCTGACGGAACACTTTAAAAAATACTACTATAAGTAACTCTACTTTAAGCTGTTCAATTAGCAGATACATAAAAGTATACTCTTTCCCATTTTGATAATTTTTCTCAGACTAGTACTGCAAACACACTACTGAATTTCCAAATTTTAATAATAGTGGCTTAAAAATGGGTGATTATTTAACAAGTGCTCTCAGGGAACTTTTTACTCATATTTATTGATAAAAATATCTCTAACTAATAATCTAACATATAGTCTCTAACTTCCAAATCTCGAATAATGTTACGAAACATAATATATGCTTTGTGAGTCTTAGTTATTAGCTAAAGCTTTTTAGTTTCTGAGAATCCATTCAATGGAGTAATCCAGCAGTAAATTAAATCAGTAAAGTTTTAGTTTCTCCAACAACTTCTTCCTTATGGACTCTTATGTAAGCAATATATATGAAGAATGTATTTAAATTTCTCCAAACCAGAGTTGAAAATAATTAATTTTAAAATTATGTTAAATTTTATCTCCCCATTTTAACCATATTTTTTCACAGTATATTTTGGAATTCACAATTTAGGGTAGCCTGTCTTAGGTACAGTCTACTTTACGGACTACGATATATTATACCTTAACCTCGAATTTTTTTACTATTTAATTTGAGTAGGCTGCGATTATCACTCCCAATATTCACAAATTGTAAATGTAGCTAACCATAACTATATTTTTTGCCAATTTTAACTGGCCTTCTGTGAATTTTCAGAGAAATAAAATGGTTACTATTTCACATATCTTTGCTTTAAGGTAGGATTTTCTAATTGGTTCAAGTTCCTCCTTAAAATGCCTACCTCTTTAGTTACACATCATTCCTCAGTTACAGTTACAAGGTGCCCTCAATTTTTGGCCTCGTCCCGCATCTGCCTCCTCATCCAATTCTCCAACTATAATCTCTTCTTTTTTCTTTTTCTCTGAGAATTCCTCTTCGACCTTCCAACTCCTATCCCACTTTTATTTCTCATCTCACGTCACATTTGCATTTTAATGATTTTCGAAAGCGTGCTGTTCCACGTCGCCTTCTCTTACGCTGTTTATTTTCTCCTCCCAATGGCCATTTTATTTCCTATCGCCGCCCTCCACACATCTCTTTCCCTCCGTTTTATTAGGGATGAGAAAGGAATAAATTATCACGCGCCGACAGAAGGGTTTTCTCAAATTATGCACCATGTGATTACAAGGGATCATTAGTCTCTCATTTTGGGATCGCCACCGAAGGCTAAGAAAAATTGCACCGATTCAACAGAGGATATTTAGATGTGGAACAAGGCTTTGCATTTCCGTTTGAGCCAACATCTATCGCTACTCAGGAACGAAGTGGCTCGAATCTGATTATCTTGTTAAAAATACCTTATTCTCGGCATTTCAAAATTTAGAGATATTTATTTCAGTAATTTATGCTAAGCACGATTAGTATAGGGCAGGATTTCCCAACATATGGCCCGTAGACCCTGTAGTATTCTAGAAGTTCATTAAATTAATTTCGATTTCAGAATTGTGTCCTTCGACAAGATAGTGTACTATATTTAGAACTTTTACACGCCTTTACAAATATGAAAACACAAGATTATCCTAATTTTATTTTCGAAGGATTTTTAACGTTGATATATTGCTTTTCTATTAATTATTATAATATCAGTTTTAAATATGAGACAAACCTCTAAACGTGCTAGCGCGTTAACGCTCCAACCTCACGGTCACGGGTTCGAATCCCGGCTAATTGGAAATTTTTGTTATGTAATGGCTGTCTGTGTAAGTGTGTGTGATATTAATAAAATAAAAATGCAAAAAAGGAATAAAATTAAGAAAAGGGGTTATTTGGAGGAATAGCCTTCCTAGGCTAAAATTCGCCCTAAAAATAAGACGGCATTACTATTAATTTTACCAACCGTGAGTTTTTTTAAGCATCTGAAATGGAAGGTAACCATTTCCAGAGTAATAATTTAGCAAAGCCAGTCTACATTAAAATAAGAAAAATTTTTAACTGAACTTTTCTTAAGAACGTAGAATAAAAATTAATTTTTAATATTTCATTCCTGACTTGCCACAATTACATTCGCTTGAGTTAAAACATTTCAACGTCTTACTCAATATATTCATGAAAAATTATATTCCGATTATGGATTTTTATGGTTCATTTATGTATTTATTTATGTCATATGACTCCAAGAAAAAATTATCAAAATATACATTTCATAAGTTTATTTTAAAATGGTAAATTTTGCTGGAAATTAGACATCTAATGTATTTTATTACTGCTGTTTAGTGGCGAAAGATGTCGAAACGAGTATATCGCTAAATTAACTGTTTTTTAGAAAATTTTAGAAATATCGATTAGGATAGAAGTGGAATAAGCCACCATTAAAAATGGGGGATTTACTCCCACTAGTAATTAAAAGATAGTGAAAAAAGGTCCGCAAACATTTGCTCATGATACGCCCACCCATTGCTTAACTAATGAAAGATCTAAAAAAACGAGGTTTTAGAGGAGAACGGTAATGTCCATTCTTTGAGTAGAAAGCCGTGAATTTAAGCGGATATGGAAATGGAAAGAGTATGAGAACGAGGCTGTTTCCACTGACCGTTAGCCTCAAGTTTCTCTCCTCCGGGCGATAATTTCCCTCTGATATGTAAAAACTAACGCCCTCGACCATCTTTTTTTCCAGCTTGCGTAAACGTTTTCATTCCCACTTTCTCCTGAATAAACAAAATGGAGGGATTAAAATGGCGCGCGTGCGCAGAAGGTCGCCTCACGACCAAATGTGCGCATATGAAATGATCGGCCGTTTAAAATACTTTGAGAAAATATTGTTTTAACCTCTCACTCTCTTTATCTGCCTTGGTAGCAGAATCACAATGGAACATAAAGGATTATTTTTTATGGGTATTTTAAATTTTGTGCTGTTTACACTCCCAGAATCTTGAATTATGGAAAACCGGCAGGTGGAGAGCATAATGTGCTTTCTCAGGAGTCGATTTAGCATACTTATTCTTCAGTCAGCGATTCTCGCTATTTTTTATTTTTTTCTGGGAGAGAAGGACCTGCGCTCGTGCGATTATTATTCCATGAATTTATCACGTTGCGGAGAACAAATTATTCATATGTCTTCCATGCTTTTGTATCAAATTGTGACCTTGTTCTTCCGGATTATGTTTATACTCTCACTTTGGTTTCATATGATATTCAAGATTCACTTTTCGAAATCTTCCCCTCCGTTTTCTCGGATTCTATTTCTTACGCACTATTTCCTTGAAGTCATACAAAAAGTTCTTATCAATAATTAATTCTTAAAATATACGAATATTTCGTTTTTATTCAAGTATTTTGTTATTAACGAGAAAAGAAGTGTGAGAAGTGGAATTCGTAGTTTTTTATGAACCAACCAAGAGGTAGACTGATAGAAGTACTGATGAGTAAGTATTCCAATAAAGAATAACAGTGTAGCGTCAAAATCTATCAGATAGAACTGAAGCCTGTGATTGGTTTTTTCGTCAAGTCTTATTGATAGAACACGTAATATTTCAAACGTAAGTTCAAAGAAAAATTTCTTTGAAAGAAAATAACATAACATATATAACACTTTGTAAAACTCATTGAATATCTTTGTCTCCAGTACGAGACACAAATTCAGTTTGTTTATACAAGTAGATCGTAATTACTTAGTCCGTCAAAAGTCAAGTAAACATGTTAAAATACTTTACAATGAAGTCGTCAGGTATTTTCCGCTGATATTCGTAATAACAGATATGTAAATATTCCGCATAAAATACGGTTTACTATTTATAAACATGATAGTTATTGAAATACGTCACAGATTCATCTCAGAATGGCGTGCTTTCCCTGAGTTTACTAAACTGGCCAAAATGTGAACTCGTGGATCTGTCAACGAGCTTGAAGTATTTGTAATTAATGTCTCTTTTAATAACAGCCAAGTCCAAATTTCCTCTCCTACAGTTGTTGTGATTGTAAGGGAATATTAATCACAGACATTTCTCATCGTGCTCATTGTTGAGTTTCATAGTTTTCATACGATATTCTACAGCCTCACGAGATCTTTATTTAGAATTATTTCCTGTTTCATCTCACCAATTTCGAGCAAATACGGTATGGAGTCAATTATAACTTGTCTGGCTGGAAATTCCATCTTCAGCCTTGCAACTCTCCAATTCATAAGCAAAGTCAGTCACGCATCTCTTCAGATATTTCCGCTGTCCCAACATCAGCCATACTGCACAAAGATGAAAGAGTTTCCCTTCTTTGCCCTCGAGGTAGAGTCCCCAAACCGCTCCGCCTCGCCAATTCAAGCCTCTCCTTACCTATCCGATCATATGTACACGCCCAACATTCCTTCACTCCCCTTTCAACTTTCTTTCCTCCTGGCTTCATACTCGCTTCCACCCCCTATCTAAACACTGCGAGGGCCTTCCTCCGCTTCGGGTGGATTCAATTACCTTGCGTGGAAGGGATGAGAGAGACGGACCCCGAAGGCGCACGAGGAAAAAGGTATGCGCACTGAAAGGGAGGAGTGATAGAGAAAGAGGCTAAGTTTTGGGTGTATAATTAGCGGGTGGGATTGTGGGAGGAACATCAAGAAGCTCGAGAAGTTTTCGCTGGAAAAGGAAAATTTTCACTCCGAAATTCCGTGCTTTAGGTGAGAAAGTTTTTCGAATGTTGATATCACGGGCGAAATTCGGCCGGTGGAAAAATTGGGGGCTTTCGGACTAGATTGGTGCTCCGCTGGAGAAACTGCTTTGAACTCCCGTAGCACGATCCGGACTTTTTCATGCTTTACCTAACTCAAAACACGCACTATAGGGTGGAAATATCCTCGATTTTCATAATCGGCGAACTTCATCAAGCTCACTCAAAATTACTTGTGTTTATTCTTTACAGTATCTAAAGTACTTCTGTACTTAGTACAGAAAGGACAGCATTGTTGCAAATCTTAAGCTAAGGGAAACTAATATATGACAGATGCATCATATGTGGCTGAGATTCAGCAAACAAATTAAATTCATTCGCTATTCTTTGCTCTACTCTTTACACAATAATTAAAAGAAAAGGAAAAATATTATTAAATATTTATGTTCATAGAATTAATATTAATTTAGTGCTGTTGCATGAGTGAGAGCATGCATAGAAAATGTAAGAATTACCATCATAATTTTTATAAAGATTTTTCGGAAATCAAGGTATAAATTACGTTCGAATGATTTTCGCAGTGGCAAAGTAAGAACTGCTGACGTCAAATTACATTTCTTTTTATAAATACATCTTTGCGTAAAATTAGCAAGCTGGAAACATATCAAGCTAAAGTTTGTACTTGCAATTTGATATGTACTACTAATGGGGATAATTGATGATATTGAATTAGATATTAGGAAACATTTAATGCAATGTTTTACGTTCTAAAAGAATCATAATACATAAATACTGCTTAAGTTATTTTAACAATCCTCAGTGGTTTTAGTTTAGTAGATATATTTCCAACCCTGAATTTGTGGGTCTTGAGATGGGCTGCATTTTCGTCAACACCAGTCTTAAACTTTTGGTAATAATTATTCCCGACCCGAATTATTAAGTTTATCATTTGAATTAAGTTATTAAAATTAGTAATGAAATCTACCACGAAAAATTAAATACTCAACTCGTCGTAATAATTTTTCCTACTGAATCGGGAAGCACTGGTATTCAGCTTCGACATTGTAAATACTCCAAGAGCTTTTGAGATCCACAAAGCCGCTCCCAAAATGTCACCTTCGATATTGAAGAGCCATGTAACAGAGATTTAGTAGGAATTCCCAAGGAAAAACGGACTTGAAAAAAGTCTAACAGGGCCGGGAATCGAACCCGGGATCTTCCTCTAACCGGGAGGCTGCCTTAATCATCTAGGCTACCCGACCAGAACATTTTAGTAAGCCGTTTTGGGGACTTGTCAGCAAGTGAACCCGGTTAGAGGAAGATCCCGGGTTCGATTCCCGGCCCTGTCAGACTTTTTTAAAGTCCGTTTTTCCTTGGGAATTTCCCTGGGTGCACGGTCTTATGTGCAAAGTCACCTCAAACCTTTCCTTATTTAGTGGTGGTGGCGGAGTGTTTAACGTGCTAGCGCGTTAACGCTCCAACCTGGCGGTCCCGGGTTCAAATCCCGGCTAATCGGATTTTTCCGGTTAGGGAATGGTTGTCTGTGCATGTTGTGTGTGTGTGTATGAGTGTTTGTGATATAAATAAAAAAATGCAAAAAAGGAATAAAATTAAGAAAAAGGGTTAATTGGAGGAATAGCCTTCCTAGGCTAAAATTCGCCCAAAAAATAAGACGGCATTATTATTATTATTATCATTTAGTAGGAACTTAAATGGTTATTTTGTGTAAAAATTCAAAGAATCAAATATAAAATTTTCAAAGTATTAATTAGGTATGGGTTAGTGTCATATACAGCAAGGTTATCACAAGATCATTAAAATGAAATTACAGCGGGAAATAATGACTAATTTGTCGTTATATTTCTACTTCGGCATATTGACTTGCTATAGATTCACGAGGCATTTCTTAGTTTTTTTTCTCCTCAATTCCTTCTTGATCGCGATCTGCTCGACTTTTGCCCTGCATTTACAAAGCATTCCCGGACGGATTTCTTCGTAAATTCTTCCGCGTTCTTTTTCGTGACGTCCTCGATATCTTCAATATATTACGTGACCCCCGTTCCGAGCATCCCCCCGCCTTCGGTGTACGCCATCCAAGTTCGAAACAACATACACGATATACTCCTCCTCGAATTAATTGCCTTCTCAGATTCCGCATATTTCCCCAAGCCCCGCGTCCGACCGCACGTCCGTCCAAGATCTCCGATCATCAGAAACCCCTTTATGCCCTCGTGATTTCCTTCGCCCCCCGGCGCTCCTACTTTCTGATCCCTCAATCTTTCCCTCTCTCCCTCTAAAGACTATCTCACTCACGTAGCCGGCACCTGCCTAGAACGCTAAATACCCTGAATAATGAGTCCGCCGTCTTCAAGGGGGAGCGATGGGAGAGAATGAAGATTAGCCTATCCAGCACGGCGTACACCCTTCATTATTTAGTAAACTCCCGCGTGGCACCGTGAATAAGCCCTCCTCCCTTCGAGATGAGTTAAGGATGAAGGCCTCCCAAAGACGAGGAGATCGGTTTGAAAGCGGTCCAGGGCCGCTCCTCCGTACTCTATGATTAGGATGGTGTGGGGTGGGATTTCTCACGGGAACTCTTAGCACGGAGTGAAGGATGCGAGGAGATTGGCCGTGGGAGTTGGGGGAAATGGTCAATTAAGACCGCCTATATGGAATGGAAATTAATAACGCTAATGCAGCTTGGCATTATTAGACGCGAGGCGATGGAGTTGTTGATTGTTTTTCTTTTCTGGAATTTGGGCGTGCTAAGCTAGTCGCGGAGAAGACATATTGCTGGGAACTACGATAACCGTGGTGCGATGGATGATATCTTTCGCGATGAAAAACTTGATGACTAGCCTGCGTGAAAAGAGTTACGAAATTAGGGAAATTGTGCCTCGTAGGAGGAATTGGTGCGTCTGGCAGAGGAAGATTATGGCTCTTGAGGAAGGATTTTGAAGAGTTTAGGGTTACGCTAGCTTTGGTTGAAAAACACGAAAAACCATTTCATCTGTATTATTCGGAAAGGTACAATACAGATTTACAATACAGTACAATATATATGATATGTATTCTACCACGATTGGTTTTAGGAACGAAATATTTTGATAGTTTCTTTCCTGGATATCGAATAGATCCTTATTTGTGAAAAGATGCTACGAGTGGGTTGTTTCAACATTTATGATTAGAACATAGAACTTATTGATTTAAAATTACCTCTACAACCCTAATAATCTCTCGTGCATTATTAAGACATTGAGAAATTGCCTATTTCACCAAACTGTATTGAAAATAAAATTGCATTCATACTCATTTATCTTTTCATACGGGCATTATATTAAATTTCGCTTCACGATAAAAAATACTATATTTATTCATGTGCAGAATTTAATTTTAAAAAAATTTCCTCTAACGTTAATAATAGTAATAATAAAGGACTTTATTCAGGGCGAGATTGAGACAATTAGTTAATTAGGCTTAAATCGTTAATTATAACTTATGTCGGCGAATCGCCATCGATAAATGAATGAATTGAATTAAATTAAAAATTTTATACGTTAATTTCTCAAAAATAGGACATGGTAGCATTCATGAATACGGCACACATGTACGAAATAGTGCGTGAATCATAAACTTATAGCGTAGGAGTACCAAATAAAAGTGGCAGTTTAGCAGTAGAGCTATATTTCTTTTAAACCATTGATATTTAAAAACGATTAATTAAATTGTTTTTCAGCATTGTAGAGTAATGATCATTGAATGAGTTGTAAAAAGACAATAATTACCAAATTATGTGATTTTTTAGCAATAGATATTTTGTTAAATTCTAATTGATTCTCTTTAACAGTTACTTTCTGCCTGTAATTCCAAATCTTTAATGTATTTATATACCCGAGGTATTACATCGACGAATTTTTTTGTCCTCAATCCAAGGAATCATATTTTTAAAGGAAACTTTTGTTCGTAGTTAATGATTGTGTTTCTCTCTTTATGCACATACCATTCCTAAGCATAGTGCATTTGATATTGCTGTTTTATATGAGATTAGATATTTATGAGTGAATTATATGGAATTGAGTATGAAGAAAAATCAAGTATTGCTGTCGTGTCGCATTCCACAATATATAGTTAATTATTCGTACTATCATCATAAAAGGCTTACTGAGAACTTTGGACTCCTACCAAAATGTCTGGTTTACTTACATATCTAACATTCAAAGTTTTGAATCCACTAGTTATTGGCGGGATGGTGCTGTTTTGACATAAATGAACCAAGTAAATCTACCTCAAATATCGTTTGACAATAATATTGACAATTTAGATAATTACTTAGAGAAAAAAATTGCTTACCCTATTCCCATCGCAATTAGTGAGAAGATATAATCCATACCTAAGTAACTCATTTTATAATGCTAAAACGCAAAGGCTGGAATTAGATACCTAAAATTTATTCATAAAAGTAGAATTACGGCATTGTAGAAAAACTAATCAACTGTATAAAATTGATTTAGTAATGGAAATCGTTATAAGCAATAGAAAACTGTCTACAATGAGAATGAAACTTATAATGTTTTATTGGCAATAGAGAATCTTATAGACAATAGAGCTATCTTATTTACTTAATTGAAATGCATGAGTTAACGTCAAGCAATTGATGCTGTTATCGATATCCCACTACCAATTACGGACAATCGTATTTTCCATCAAATATATTTGTCAGTTAACTCGAAAATCGATCAATAGATCGATACAACATCATGTTAGAGAAACGTCCTTTAGAAATGAAAATTACATTCAGCCCTAACATCTTAAGAAATAACTTTTGGGTAGATTTTGAAAAGGAAACTAAGAGCAATAAAAGTATTATAAAACGTAATACAATGATTTTTAACTATTTCTTCCATAAATTTAGAAAAATGTTCTATCGCCGATACAATCTTCACTGATCCCTGAGAACTGATTTCACCATAATTCAGCCATATGCTGCTCTCTAATATATCAAAGAGAAGGAAGACTTTAAAATTCGACTTCATTTGAGAGGGTGGTGGATAAAACAGGAGGCCTCCTCTGAGCATGTCTTCTACGCCCAGCAAATTAGCAGCTGAGGAGCCAGATTAACCTCCTTTCCGAGGCGTCGGGTCTTGAACGCCTGCCTCGGTGACGTCAGAGATGCGCGCACTATCTGTCCCATTAAATACGCTCCTCGGTTACTTCAGACATTAATTAGTTCGCGCTTCTTTCTTTTTTCGACCCCTTTGTTGGATGCCTATTACACAGCAATCTGCAGTAGCAAAAGTTTAAAGCGCGACAGATTTTGCGAAACTAGTTTCATGAATCTATTGAGCGCACTTCATGTGCAACACGTTAGTTTGTTCGCGAAGGACGTCTGCTTAACAAGGAGATCAGCAGAAGATAAATGAGGTATAAATTGGAAATAGGTTCGCTCGTGAGGAAGTTTAATGTTCGAAGGCGAGGATTCGTCAATGGGAGGACTCATTATTGAGTCGACGAAATATTCCCTGCAATCATGAGAACGGCAGGTATCCTTCCAGAATGCAGTCTAAATGGAAACATGAACTTAGATGTTTTCCTACGGTGTTTTTTTAGTGAGAAACATCGATTAGCATCAGATGATTTCAAGTTTCTGAGACGCTATAACTTAGCATTAACACTATTACCTCGAATATTTATAGGGATTCAAAAAAGACAATCTTGCTTGAAATGAATCAAGAAATACTAACATAATTTCAGAGGTTTTTCGTATGATTTGCTAGTGAAAATCTCTACAATATTGAATTTATAAAAAAAACTTTGCTCTTTCACTGCTGAATGTTTCTTTGCTGCTCATCAACATCACTTACCTCTCTTTTGGATCATTTCACGTGGCTCATTTGCCAGTTCTTTCCTAAATTAATTTTAATTCAGCTCTGCTCTCAACTCTTCCATATCCATTTGTTGTTGATTCTTCCAGAGGTAATCCATTTATTTTTATATTCAAAGATAGAATTAAATGACTAAGTTAGGTTATTCGTGCAAAAGTAAGTTGTTAATGGTGATCATCATTTCCCCTCTTCATTGATTTGTTTATTACCTTGATGCTGCATTGCTTTGATTTGTCATAGACCTTCTCTACTCTAACGAAGATTTCTTTTATATTTCTACTGCTTTACTGTACTTAAATTTTTTGTCCGGAGAAACGAGTCATGGCATTTTATTACTACAGAGGAACGGTAAATTTTTATATTATGATACCATTAGAAAGGATAAAAATCCACTAAGAGAAATATAAGAAATTGCTAAAATACTTTAACACTAAGAAAACGAAATTTGATATATTTCTTATATTAGTTGATAGCTAAAACTCGCTACGGACGTTACTAATTCAACAGCGCTGCCTTGTAAAATATGCATTTATTGATTCAGTGTATAATAGTTGATTATAATCCTGTAAGCATGCGTAGGTATATTCTAACTCCGCATCTCTGAATTTAACTAGTACAAATGTACACGTTCGTGCAACCATAGACATTGATGAGATCAATCTCTTTTGATCATTATTTAATCACCGTTTTATCAAAGTAATCAGCGATGAATTAAAATTAAACACCACCTCCTCCGTCACGCTCGGTGCGATTTCCTGGTGCACCGTTTTTGCCGCTGAATTTGTGTATCTAATCCCCATCCGGAGGAGGGCGCTTTAAAGGCGTTCGCTATCTTCTTTTCACCGCACTCCCAGTCCGTGATCTTTTTCCAATCATTCCTCCCCTTCACGACTTTTTGGGTCACAGGAAGAGCGACGACCCGGATTGCCACTGCGCATGCGTTTCTTCCACGGACTTAAGTTAACTTGGAAGAAAAGAAGGCACAAAAAAGGAGTTTAGAAGGAAGGGAGGGGTGGGAGAGGAAATGGGAAGGAAAGGATAGGAGAGAAGCTCTAATGAAGAGTAATGCTGAGGGAAGTTTAGTGGGAAGGGGAAGGAGGGTGTTGGAGGGGGTTTGGTCTCCTCACGGAGGTGTAATCAGAAGCAGGAGGAAAAAAATAAAGGAACATCGGCTTAATAAAGACGCGAGCGGGGACAGGGTGTGTGATCAGGGGGAGGAAATGGAGTATCCTGGTGGGAAGGAATATATAACAGGAGAGGAGGGGGTTAACGGAAGATTAGGGAAGGGGAATCTAATAAGGGGGATCTGGGGTCGGATTTTGTTTGCGTTTTTTTAAGGAAGAGCTCAGTGCTGACTTTTGGACAAATTGTATCTAATTGTATGCCCGAACGGTGATGAAAGAATGGAGGTAATTGATCAAGGTTTGCTCGGTGAGGGCCTGTTGCTAGATCGGAAGTGAAGTTTTTAATTTTCCTTCGCGTTCTCCCTTGCGCGGGACTTATATATACGGGCGAAGTTATTTACAGGGAAATGAATTTTACAATTTTCTCTTATGGCCTCCCCTTAAGGGCTCAACCATATTCAATACGAGTTAGCCTAAGGGATCCAGTAAACACATTGTTGTTTGCATCTTAGTTTTATGTAATTGCTACATCTTATTTCAGCTGTTTGTAACACATGTGATTAAATAAGTAAGTCAATAACGTGTTTATTCGGGCGGAATATATGTATCTAATGTCATGTGATGGGACCATTAGAGCCAAGTCACAATTGCTCACACAATTATGCAGTACCTTTGCGTCCACCTGCATCCATAGATGGTATAAATTTATTTATTATAAAAATATGAGTACGCTGAAGTTAGTACAATTGACCGAAAGCAATGTTACCTTAAACCGTAGTCAACAATATTTTCAAGCACTATTACTATGTATCACACAATATATACTATACTATATTATAATGTATCATACATGTATGCAAATGAATACAAAATACAATATCTCAAACTAAAAATATTTTCAATTTAGCTTAATATTGAAACAGCATGTACAGTCCTGGCCAAAATTAACGCAGCACCGGCCGTAAGGATCGCTAGGGAGGTGCTGCGTTAATTTTGGCCAGGAATGTACATACATGAATTTTCAAGTTTATTCAAATACTTCATGTAGCTTCAAAACTAACAGTAATCGACTCTATCGAAGAAAATTAAACGTTTTGGCTTATTTTACTGTACAAAGATTCGCACAAATAATACAATAATCATAATAATCTGTGCGTTTTCTATTAGAAGAAGTAGGGACCAGCAAATGATTGTCATTTTTATTGCAGGAATATTAAGGATAGTGTATAGATTATCTTTAACCGTATACATAAGTTAAAATAAAATATAAGTTTATCCTAAACACATGGTGTAAATTTTATAATGAAAAAGAAATTGTGTGCATGACATGCAGATTACCGTCAAAAATTTTAAACACTAAACTATTCTCTAATATTCGTGACTTTCATTAAACATAGTCTTGCATCTATAACATTTAGGCTTAGATAGTGAACTATCGAAGACCTCTAAAGCTGTAAAAAACATCGTCTCTTTGCCATGTATTGAGCTCTCTTCGCAAAATAATAACAGCGCCATGTCCATCCATTTTTCTCAGATTTAATCAGAGTCTCCGACACCAATATCATCAATCAATTCCGATAAAATCCAAGCGTGAATAACTTCTTCTACATATCCCACGGCTTTTTCTTTCCCCTAAACTTTCATGAGAGTCCGTATCTTGCAAGCCATTCGTCAGCAACCTTATCTAATCCTTCGCAAGCAATTTAGTATATTTCACGGCTCCCGAAAGAAACTCAAAATTATACTGTATCAATTTAACCGCTCTCACTCGGCCCAGTTTTATATCTCAATTTTAATGCGAGAGGCAAGTGCTACTTAAAGGAGAGATGGATGACGGAATATGGGTAATAGGTTGGCAAGAGGAGTAATAAATAGGTTAAAAGAAGGCAAGGGAAGCAATAAAGATAAGAGAGGGGAAAAGGGTAAAAGGTTTTGAGGACGATTATGCTCTTATGGTGCTCTAGGGAAGTGGCAGAATTAAAGTGGAATGAAGAGGAGAACGAATGGGGATGAGGTTTTCCGCAAAACCTTAGTTTAAGAGTTTCGAAGGAAGAGGGAGGTTGATTTTGGGAGGAAGAGTTGAAGGGTGCTGCGAGAAGGGTTCATCTTGAAGGGAGGCAGACCTGAAATGAAGACAAGAAATGAATGAATGGCTTAACTCTTTATTAAGGCGAGGTCTCTCCCAACTTATCTCAATTGCGGAGACATATGTAAAATTTAATGTTAATTAAAAGAAAGAGTACAGCATACATACCAGATTGTGGTACGAAAATCGTATTAACTGAGTTCGCAAAAGGCAAAATACCAGAAGGAAAACACAGGGAAAAAACGCAATGAAAAAACCCTAGAAAACACAAAGTAAATTAGAAAAAATAGAGTATCCATTTAATAAAATTTATATTAATATACTTGTAAATACAGTTAAAGTAGCGATCTAAGTAGAGTAAAAACAGAATTCAATGAGAAATATTAGAGAAAAAATCATAGATACAAAGGATACAATTAAAACATTCATACATTTTATACTAACATTTAATTCAATGGCACTTTTAGATGGTATAAATAGAACGATACTGAAAATAAGATGTAAATCTAATGCCGATGTTCTTGTGAAGTATAGCGAATGTTAAAAACTGCGCATTATCTTATTCAGGTGATTTTCTATGATACATTTTTCAAGGCTCCACAAAATCCACTATTGAGTCAGATAAGCCCGAGAATTGCAATAAATTAAGACCGTTGCAAGGATTTTGTTCGCAATTTCCATGAATACTTTCTTTTGAACCAAACTCAGTGATTTGAATTTTTTTATTCTTTATTTTTTCACAATAAACATTTTAATTCAAAAGAGGTGTCATTAAGGGTCTCTGGTGAATTGAAAATGAGCACGTCTATTCCAAAATAGGATAGGAAAATAAAACGCAGATACTGGTTTAATCAGAAATTTATGAAGTACGATGGTGGTATAGCATTAAACATTTTGAGATAAGCATTGTTGATCTTTCTAAAATTTGAGATGTTGTGACATAGTAAACAGAATGATTTATTTTATTTTCAAATCTATGAAACTCAAATAATGGTAAGTTTGTGGAAATTCGACTTCTAAACATCATCATACATGACTCAAAATCCATACCAATGCGTTAATTTTTATTGTTGAATTTTATTTTCAATAATATAATGTAATATTTTCAATAATAATTATGATAAATACCACTTTCGCATATTCTTTCTCATGAACGTCAGTAAAATGTTCATTTTATTTTGATATTTAAGTTTATAAAACTGAATGTTTTACTAAACAGATGATTATTTATTTATTTAATGTAAAAATTTACTACCTTCAATAACTCTTTCTGAACTTAAGCCTTTGCAAGACTATTGTTAAAATTTGTAATTAAAAGAATAGCTACAGCATCAATTAAATGCTATAATGATCTTTATGTCGAATTCGAAGTATTGTCTCTCATTTAGATATGAAATCATGTAAAAAGTAAAAGAAAAACTTGACTTCAGTTTATTAATATGAGTCATTTTGTCTTCATTAATTTGAAAAATAGGTTTTCCTGATTTTTCCATTATTAAACTGCTATTGCATAAAAGTCGGATGGTAAAATTTGAGAAATTAAATAACTATTTAATGTTTCAAGAAAAAATAAATTTGTGAATGCGTGTGGGAATATATTAATTGTATCAAAATAAGTTATTTGTTTCTCATGTTGATTTACATTTAAAATAAATGAAATTATATAATGTTTCCGAAGAATAATAAATAATGGATGGTAAGGCGTCGCCAACTTCCACTTTCGCCAATGAAAGCAAATAGAAATATGAATATTCTGAGTCGAAATCCCCGAATGATTCGTAAAGAATGAGGGAAAAGGATGAAAATTTAATCCTCGAAAACACGCTCGAACAAGATTGAAAGAGGTGTGTTAATTAAGAGTTGATCAGAATCGTCCAGTTGTGGTCGGATCGAATGGCGAACTATGAGTTCACTCAATGGCTTAAAAAATGAAAAAGAAAGTTGGACAGGAAGGAGAAAAAATTGAGGGGAAGAGCGGAAAACCGGAAAGTTGGAGGAACAAAAGAAGGCGTATTTTATTCCAATCAAGGCTGAAATGTTTTCCGCAAGAAGAAATAAGGTAACTTTTCCAAGCATTAATTCAAATATTTTCGTCGAATACTTGAATAGGCTTCCTCAATGGGAATTTAAGTTAATAAAATTCTATATTGTAGCTTTAAAAACTCATTTAACTTACAATGGTAATTTTTGAGAGACTGAAGGGGTAAGAAAGTAAGAAGTGGATTACGAAAATAGCTATCATTGAATTCAGTATATATATATACCTACATACACGATCAGGTTCCAATTTTCAGTAAACAATACATAGGCATCCATTACTGTAAAATCAAACGATAGTTAATATTCAGGTATAACCATAAGTTTTATCCTTTTTTTCTCACTCCTATTTAACATCATGACCGAACCTCATTATCCCTACAAGAGCTGCTAATATCAGAAGGAAAAAATATAACAGCTTCAAATGAAGTTAAGTAAGTTTAACCAGCATGGTTATCGAAAGTCCCGATCATGTGAAACCCAGCTTGCTCTATTTGTACACGATATCTTAAAGTCTGCCGAAAGTAAAAAGCAAGTGGACGCTATTTTCCTAGATTTAAAAAAAGCATTTGATAGAGTCTCCCACTACAAAATAATTTACATACTAAAATTAGCGGGCAGTAACAAGGAATTAGTTGACTGGGTTAAGTATTTTCTCTGCTAGAGGGAACAACAAGTTGTACTGGATGGCGTTAGCTCAAATAGAGTCAACGTTACCTCTGGTGTACCTCAAGGCAGCGTAATTTGACCTCTTCTTTTCCTGATTTATATCAGTGACTTGAGTGACGAGATATATAGCAATGAGAGGATATTTTCGGATGACCCGGTTATATATAGGGAAATAACAAACGAGGAAGACCGAGCATCTCTCTCAAACGATTTAGTCCTCATCCAAAGGTGATTCAAAAATGGGAATTAGATATTAATATAGATAAAAGCTCCGTAGTTAATTTCTTCGAAAAGAAAAAATTTGCGTCCAAATCACCCGAACCAAATTAGTGGAATTAATATAAAAGTAGTAGATTCAGTTGAATATCTCGGGAACAACATTACTAATAACTTAAATTGGAGCACGCATATTCGAAAAATCTGCGGCAAAGCAAGTAAAAGGCTTGACTTTGTAAAGCGTATTGTCGGTAAATGCGATAAAAAGGTGAGAGAGCGGTGTTATTTTACCTTGGTCAGACCCCTTCTGGAATATGCGGCAAGTATATGGGATCCGGCTGATGAAACGTGTACTCGCAAACTCGAGAAGGTGCAGCGTAAAGCGGTTCGTTTTGTTAAGAAATGCTACGATAAAAAAGCAAGCGTTACAAAAATGCTCTCAGACGTAGGTTGGGAATCCTTGAAAGAAAGGAGATTGGAAGCTAGGCTGCGATTGCTTAATAAATTCAGGGAAACTACATTTGCTGAAGATACAACCGGTATCATGCAACACTCCTGCTAAATCGGTCGATCCGATAATGACCGTAAATTAAGAGAAATAGATGCTAGGACGAATCGTTTTAAAAATCCATTCTTTCCGCGAACGATACGCGACAATAACCGAATAAGGAAGTAGTTTAGATTCAACTAGTGTTTACACCCCCTGCCACACACCAAAAGCCGGCTTGTAGGGCATTAATGTGTATGTAGATGTGAAGTTAAAGCGAGATTCATTGTTACGTATTTGTTATCGTGCTATTTTTGGAATCTAGTATTTATGATTCAGTTCAACTTATCCTGCTTGACTTTTAAATTTTTAAACCGAAGACAATATTGATTAATTTTTATAGTCAAAATTCATATTTATTCTAATTAAATTACTTGCATGTATGTTTAGTAATTCATTAAAAAAATAAAGAGCCCCTTCAAAACTTTTACTTATCAAACAAGAAGATACAATCAAACTAGGTAAACTTTTTCAATCAATACCTTTTTCTTTGATAAGTAAAGTGTTGAAAAGTATGAGTCACATTCCACTGCTCAAAATAGTTCTCATTTACTAACTCTGATCAAAATGGCCTATATCAGCAACTTTTATTTATTATAAAGTATCTTCAAAATATGACATTCGAAATCAAATTTCCGTAACACAACTTTTATTTTTCATGAAGGAGGTGACATCTGATATATCTAGAAATTACATGAAAAAGGAATTCATAAATTTTTCTCCGATTTGCACACTATCGGCTTTCTGAAACATATATATGGTGATCAGCTGCTTAAGAATAACTTCCATCTATCAGTTAAGTTGTTTGATACTGAGATATTTGAATAATTTTAGTAGTATGCTTAAAAAATGTGAATACCTATTATCGTTATGGAATAGTTGATTTTTCAGAAATTTTTTATTAATTTAGTAGTGAAACTTAGTTTTTACTTTCTTGTTGTATTAAATAACAGAGAAATAAATATATATTTAAAATTATGGTAAATACCTATCGTCTCCGATGTAAAGCACTGCAATTATAAAGAACATATCCTCTTTTACGTCCATAATGCTTGATATATTCAACTTTAACCTTAGCATTCTTGCTTTATCACTCTTTCAACAAAGAAGTGCCATTTTAACTCGCCCCCAAAAGCCTACTAAACCATGCGAACACCTCCACAATCTCCAAATGCTTCCCTCAAGTCAGACCTTTTTCCCCGCCCGCCTCCACACCATACCTTTCTGGACATGTAGAAAGGCTCTCGGATTGCAATGGACCACTTTACAAATGAGATCGGACTTAAGAGGGACTCTCTCTCTCTCTCTCTCTCTCTCCATCCCTTCCTTTCCCTCATTTTCTCTTAAATTCTTCCATCTAACACTCCCTCCATCCCCCTCGTTTATACACCCATTCTTTTAACGTCTTTCTTCGTTAGGTCCACGTACATATTAATATTCGTTTTGTTACATCTCTAATGTACATTTTTACATTGAAATTTTCTGTTTTTAATACATCGACTAGTACTAATCCAATGAGATATGTGTAATATAATGTGATACCTTTTTTCTACTTGAGTAAAAGAATAAACGCATATGCAAGCATCCAAATGCATATTTAACGCATTTCACAAAATTTCTACCTTATTTTCCTATCACATATATTCTTGTGATACGCTATCATTGTATATACTGTATCCATTTCAACAATTTTATATTGGTATTTTCTATACTTTATAATGATAAGAAATCGATATCATAATACGCCATCATACTCTTTAAGAGATTCTCGTTGTTATTCTTTACGAAAATCGACCAGGATATGAAAAGTTGATAAAATAATGCTGGGAACGTGTGTCAAATGCGGCCCACTGATTCGCAGGCTTAATAAATAAGACCTCCTTAATCATTCCTTTGCAATGTATATTTCACAACGCAGATATATATTGCTTGCATTGGTTAATTTTGTCCTAGTATAAAATCCTCCTCATCTAAATTGCCATTGAAAATCATGTATCTTTACTGTCATCAATCCGAATACTGTCAGGATCCTCAACCACTCCACCATAAACTAAAAATAGTGTAGGAGGGAATGAGGCAACTAGAAATGGAGAGGAGTGAGGTAGTTCGCTATCTTACCTAGATGCATCTCAGTGGGGAATACTATTAGCGGAATATACTCACACGCATGGAGCAAAATAGCCCTTTGAATTATAATCTTTATAGATATTAACGAGAAATTAAAAAAAAATAATCCCATAATTCTGCATCGCGTATACTTTAATATATGTCATATTATCACAGCCATGAATAAAGCCTACTTCTCCATCCTGTACAAGCTGAGAAACAGAGAAGATAATTTGAAAACTATTCATCATGGAACTGCATATATGAAGAATATAATTGATCCTGACCATGGACTTTAGAATTACTTAAGTGACCCCTCGATTAAAGAGTTTAGAGGCTTATGATGATACATTTTTATATCTTACGCTTCACATTCCTTCCTTGATAAGTTCTTCAAGATATCTTTGATCTACTGCATTAGTTAGGATCTTAATACTGCTCCGGAGTTGTTTTCTTTCATATGCACTTTGTAAACACCTCCTTTAAGATAAGATGGCCTTCCTGTCAGCACCAAGAAATACTCTTCATTTCTCTTCTTTAATCCCCGCGAACTTGACTCGTCTATCCGAGAAACTTTATGAATCTCGAGTCCCGTACTTTACTCCCCTCCGCGCCGCGGGGTATGTGCCTTCACTTTCCGGGTAATTTGTATTCTTAGTCATCGGAAGGAGAAAGAGGTTGATAAAAGGGAGTGGCTGATGGGATCGAAGAGGGCGGCGAAAGCCGGCGGATCGGAGTAAGTTTAGCGGAGAAAAACATTTGCACTGAAGGGGTCGCGACGTGGAGTTAACTTTGATCCTTGAGAAGAAGCGCGCCAAGTTTCTGCGGCGAAATGGTTTCATGCTCGGCGAATGGGGTGGAGATTAAAATGTGGGCTAAAGAGGGGAGGTGAGGATTGGATGCGCCGTCCGTATACATTGGAAGGAAGAAGTCGAAATGCAAACATAGCGATCCAAGAAGGGTTGGAAGGAGAGATTTTATGTGCTTTGCGGATCGGTTGGTTAAGTAAGAAAGGGAGCAAGAAAGAAGATTTATGAATGGGAATATGGTTTTGCGGCGGGGAGCAAAGGGTGCCAGGGCGTTGTAAAACAAAGACTGGCGTTTGGAATTAGCAATGCGAGTGTTTCATCCCCAGGGTGGGAATCATAATATTGAACCATCGCGGGGTTTGATTATGATATCAGAGAGATAAATACCCGAAAAGAGAGATCGGTATCACGAAGCCAGATATGCATTATTCAGAAACAGAAAAACGACATTTCTTTTCTCATCGATTACATATTCCTTTATTATCTCACATTTTGTGAGAGATATGCTACATCTCTTTTTATGCAAATGAGTATATGGGAATATTCTAGTTCCCTTTTGATTAATTCGATATCTCCTGTTAAATTACGAAATATAGTAATTTTTATCTGCATGGAAGGATTCATTACTCATCATAAAATGCATTATTTTTATAATTTCAATATTTGTTTGTTCAATGCTATACAAAAGCAAATGATTTCAGAGTTAATAATGAAAAGTTTGATATACCATTCAGATATACGCTAATTTTATAAAAGCTCTGCGATATGATAATTATTAATGGCGGACTTTAATTTTCAATTCAATGTCTCTCGTTGATAGGTTTCTATTTATTTCTAAAAGTAATTAAATTTTTTTAGTACTAAAGCTTGTCTCTGCTCTCGTTTAATGAAATAAAAGATCACTCGACATGTGATGAGCATTCGAAAATTAAAATATTATTATCATCTAAATGAAATTCGACAAATAAAATCAATTAAAAAACCTAATTAGGTTGACCTATTACTCTTTATAATGATCTAATTATAATAATATAATGATTTATATTTTGAGTTGTATTTTTTAATATTGGCACTGAGAAACAAAGATTTAACCCTCTCTTGAAAAGACTAATTTTAGTTTGACTCCAAATCATTGACATGGTTTGATTGACAATTTCATAAACAAGAATTTTAAAATTTTTTCTATATCTATTTACTATATCTATACTATTCTATCTATATCTATTTACTATATCTTTACTTATATCTATTCCATCGCGTAAATTTTAAAAAAATATAAAAAAAATATCTATTAAAGAAAAAATATGCACAAATATCCATCTTTTGACACAGGAAATAAATAAATGTTTATTTCATTTGTATTTGCATTTATATGGAAGGAATATATTTCTTCTAGCATTTGTCAGCAACTAAGTAAACATCTGACGTTAAATATTTGTATGTGCCTCGGTAATCACCATTATATCTTTAGTTTTTAATCTTATTTGTTTTCATCTTCAGTGTTAACATTATATCTCCTTTGATTGATTCTGAACACTGCATTTTTAGATATCTCCAACAGTATTGAATACATTTTTGGAAAATTTTTGTTTTATCTACAATAATGTTCAACTTATATATTTTTGCATTTATTTTGATAGGTAAGTCCATACTTCAGCAATTGTTACACCTGGAAACTGAGAGAAAGCACCTTCCGTTAGTGGTGGTGAGTACGAAGTTTAACTCGTTTCGAAAACGTTCCAAATGAGCTCCAATAATTCGAGTCCTCGCATGAATTTTTCAAATCGGTAAAATAGGAAATTAAATTTATGATATTGTCTTGTTAACAACTATACCATAAATCGTACGTTTTTAAGTCACGCTATGTTTAGGTCATAAATTACGCACTAATCAATATTTTTGGTTACAGAAGCTACATTATAAATGAACAGTCTTCTCTATAACGCAACGGTTGACTGGTGGTAACTTCTTTGACGTACGTAGAAAGCTTTTGAAAAAAAATTAGCTCTTTTGCTCCTGAATCTTTTTAAACTAATTTTCGAAGTTACAAAGGTAAAATTCGGGTTAACAGGAAGAGAAGAAATATAATGTTGAAAAATATATTTCAGTTCTTTCAGCGCCAAACTTTCCATGGTGAGGCTATGTTTTCAGGTATAATTAAAATTAAAAATGGCCGATTTTAATGAGTGTTGAAACTCCTAAAACGTCTGTGAATGTGTTCGTGAGATCACTATTTCCTCAGATCAAGCAATAATGGAGGTTAGCGAAAGTGATCGAAGTTAGCTTCACGCGCTGTTCACCAGCAGTTTGGTTTGACGCATGTCGTGTTTTTCCTCAAGTACCCGCGTCCTCCGTATAATCGCATGTTTTGGAGGAATAAACGGAAAAGGGAAACAACAGCCACGGACGTCCTGCCCTTGTTTTGCTGTGCGGTGACCGACGGATCCCAAATGAGTAGGTGCTAAAAGGATGTTTTTTCCCTTTCGATTCTCCCTGTTTTTAATTAACCGGTGCAGATAGTGTAACAAAACGGTGCTCTTTGGGAGAATTGGTGGCGTTGATGGACGTGCCGTGTGCTCAAAAAGTGCGTGTGTTATTGGAGATCGTTGGAAACGAAAACTGAACAAGCTAAGCTCCAATCTATTATTTGATGTAAATTTTCAACACAAAGCTATACACGTTTACGACTTGATAGTTAAAATTTCCGATTCTTCATTTTAATTAGCCATCTAATGCGCAGGTTTTTGAAATGTTTCTATTCTGATTGAACATTTTATAAAAATCGACTATTTCCTTCAAATATGTGGTAATATTCTATTTGATATTCCTGGGGGTGGGGTTCTACGCTACGGTAGCCAAGAGAGCCTGACATGAACCCCGAAAAAACAGTTACAAATCATATTATAAATTCATTTTTTATTTGTAAGGTGTATTTAATATAAGGTCATTTAGGGATATCTCGACACTTGGGAGATCTCGACACTTTTTAAATATTTGCACATTAGCGACACTGGTTTTGAGTGGGATTTACTGGAACTTTTAGTAGTGAAAGCTAGATGACATAGGGTCACACGGAAAACACTGTAGAGAACACTTTCCATAAATTGAAGCAGTCACAACGCTCAGAATCCAAATAGGTAAGTCTTAAATACCCTGAAAAGTTCATCCTATAATAATCCATTTCTATTCCGGCGTTACTTTGTGGAAAACACGGTAATTTAGATGGATTTCGATATGCTGTGTAGTGACCAGGTGCTTTTTAGCTACCCCTCGCAAAATGTCAGTCTGGAAATCAGCCACCCTTACAATTACTGCGACCTGCAGCTTGACCCTGCAACTCAGGGTGATTGCGACACTCTGTAAAGGGGAGAAGTCGACATGTCGAGTTTTCCCTAATCTTTAGTTTTTTATAACTATTAAAGTTCGCACGGTATTTTAGGGTAGTATCTTTACGCGGTTTAGTATAATGTTATTGCACGGTTAATTATAATGTATTCATTTATGTAGCAAAAAATGAAAGTGATTATTAGTAGTATATGTCAACATGATATTTTTTAGTATTTTGTTCATGTTGTAGGCGAAAAATATGCCACGAGTGTACGATTATAAAGGGAAGCTCGAGAAATGGGATCCACATAGTATGGCTAAGGCAATAGAAGAAGTAAAGGAGAGGAATATGCCCCCTGCAACTGCTGCGAGATAATATCGTGTCCCGAGAAACACATTGAGAGCAAGGCTGACCTCGGGCAACGTGAGCAATAGACAATTTGGGAAAGGCGCTACGCTGAATCCAGATCTTGAGGAGCAGTTAGCACGCTATTTAATTGTTTTGGACTCAAAAAGATATGGGTTGACTGTAAGTGATGCCAGACCGCTTGCATTTAAATTTGCAGTTAAGATGAGGCTGCATCATAAATTTAATTTGGAAACTAAAATGGCAGGATATGATTGGGTTTACTCATTTTTAGCTAGAAATCCTGCTTTAAGGGTACGTAAGGCTCAAGGTCTGTCATATGCTCGTTCAAAAGGTCTGAATAAGGATGGTGTAACAAAATTTTGCAGGAATTTGGAGCTATGTATGATGAACATGGCTTATGGGAAGAGCCTGGCAGAATTTTTAACTCAGATGAAACAGGGCTGCAACTAATTTTTAAACCAGGAAAAGTTATTTCTTCCAAAGGAAAAAGAGATGTGTACCATGCTACAACTGGGGAAAAGGGGTCAACTGTTACAGTAAGGGTGTGCACCAGCGCTACAGGTCAGGCTCTACCCCCCTTCCTCATAATGAAGGACCTAAGGCAGAGGGATGCTAAATGGGGCTGTTTTGCACATGTCTGACTCTGGTTACATGACATCAGAATTTTTTTCACTTTTTATTGATCATTTGGGTAAGTTCAAACCTCCAGAGAAGATTTCGCTAATATTAGATGGACATGCATCTCACTGTAAAGATCCACATTCGCTGAATAAGGCAGTGAACATGGGTATTGAAATGCTTTGCCTACCTCCAGGTAGCACTCAAAACTCCAGCCACTTGATATTTTATCTGTCAAGAGTTTGAAACACTTTTATAATGAAGCCTGCAGAAACTTTGTGCGCCAACACTCAGGAAAGGGAATCACCAAAGAAGAATTTGGCGACTTACTAAGAATGGCATGGGATAAATCAGTAACTGCCGGTAATTTTACAAATGGATTTTGGAAATCAGGAATTTATCCGTACAATCCTGTTTTATCCTTGAGGAAGATGTTTTTGAATACGAAATCACACCATCGCCCGGTGTTGAAGTTAGTGTTACAGATGATTCGGTTCCCTCTCCCACATCATCATCTTCCTCTTCACTTTTGTCAGAATAATCGCCAATCCCTGTGCTATCTTCTAGTCTAGAGCATTCTAAAAGGAAATGACAGAAGAAGCAAGTCTGCCGTTGTCACTTAGCCAGCATACATAGAAAAACTACGAGACTGTGCAAATAAAGCCACAGGGTCAAGAAGATCTGTGAAAGTAAAGGATAAGACCGACCATCACTCAAATCGTCGTGTAACCACAGATAGTCCAAGCTCCTCAAACAGTTTAAGGTAAAGTGAAAATTATTGTGGTGAATGTCGAGGCTATTATTATGACGATGAATGTGGTGAACGTTGGGTTAAATGTCTTGGTGCCTGTGGTAAATGGTTTCATGTGCACTGTGTGGAGAATGGACAAGATAAAAAATTCATCTGCGAACATTGCCAGTAACTTGTATGCAAAATAATCTACCTATATTAGTATACTGATACTTTTGTAACTTTCCTAAGTATATCTGTCTTATTTCTAGATAAAATTGGCACTTTGTGTTTCTTTTTAGCAACGATTTTGACCTTTTAGTAATATGTGTGGCCAGCAATGTTTGCATTTGCTAGGCTCGAAAAAGGTTTGAAAAAGTTAAACAATATAAATAATGTATCGCAAGATATCTCTAGTTCCAGGGTAACACTGACATTGTATGTTCAGTATTTTGCAATTAACATTTAATTTAGCTTAACTTTTAGTTTGTATACTATGTTTAAAGATGAATGTTAAATTTTATACTACCTGCCGAGATCTCCCTAATTTCAGGGAGAAACCGACATTTTGTATTTCTTTGTTTTGGCGTTAATTTTGATACATTTGTTTCACTAAAAATGTTTATTCTTGTATCACATGAAAATAAAACAAAAAATCTTATAATACACAAAAATTTGTTTATATTAATTAGTTTTTTCTATCAGAAAATTAGTATTTTCTCTTAGGGTGTCGGGATGTCCCTAAATGACCCTATTTAATCATTCTATAGGAGTTGTGTGTTTATTCTGTATGTATTTTATATAAATTTTGTTTACAACTTGTATGTATGTGAGCAGGTAAAAGAGCTGCCACCAGACTTACATCCTACCTGCAGTTGTACTATACTAATAATAATATAACGCAATTGACATTTTTCTCTCTCCTAATCTGTCCTTAGTCAATCGAGCTGCTGTATTACCGGACGTGGTTCGTTGTTATTTATTATATCTTAAAAATCGACACAATTGGAATCGTCAGTGTGACCATTAACTTGCAGATAGAATTTCTGTGAATGAATAATTATCTGCCTGTTTTATTTTTTTCGGTCGAAATGGAATGGTATTGCCCAAGTCCTAAAGATGGAAAGGAAGGCTGTGAAGTGTGATACGCTTGAGCGTCTATGTAATTAAAAGGTTAGGTCTGTTTTGGTCGGAGAGGACACTGCGCTACCTTCATGAATTCAAGAGCCCACCAGACCCCCTTAGGAGGTCCTACTTTTTGGGCCAAATTATAGTTAATTTGCATCCCTTCGAAATCGTCTTATCTGTAATAACCTCCACTATTCATGGTCCCTCCGCTACAATGTATATATTGAGAGATATAGTATTTCCCTCGCTCTAGGATTGATTATCTTGGGAAGCATCCTCGCCCTTAACATTACTTATTATCCTTAATGATGATACTTACGTATTTGTCTGTAAAACTTATTACTCGTAAAACTCAACATAGTCCATCCAAATGAATGAGGATTAAAATCGAAATCAAGATACGATTCAGAATGTGAGGAGTGGAACAAGACTGCAGAAGTGCAGCAAAACTACTCAGTGAATAATGACACTTATAATATGATGAAATTGGTTAATTATTCTAATTATTAATTATACAACAATAAATCAAGCGTTATTAAAATTCTCTCTGGCGCAGGTTGGGAATCCTTAAAAGAAAGGAGATTAGAAGCTAGGCTGCGTTTGCTCTAGAAGTTTAGGGAATATAAGTTTGCGGAATATATAATTGATATTATGCGACCTCCATGATACCTTGGCCGATTATAAAATGGTGTGAAATAAGAAATATAAATGCCAGGACAGATCGCTTTAAGAATTCATTCTTCCCGCGAAATATACTCTATAGTAATTGGCTGAAAGAAATAGCCCGAATGTTCGGAGTTTACACCCCCTGCCACACGTTGAAAGGCGGCCTGCAGGGTATTTATGTAGATTCGGATGTGAATTATTTGGAAGAAAGTCACGTAAATTGCCTATAATAGCTGGAATAGGTTGATACTAAGCTGGTTCTTAACTTACGAAAATTCCAATATTAGAATTGCATACATAACACTGCGGACAATTAATTGACTTGCACACAATAGTTAAAGATTACAATATGATTAATCCCTATTTTTTAGTCTAATTTAACATCAATTTTTCTGAAACATATTTAATTTTAGTTTCTTACTGATTCGTACCCAGTATAAGGACGTAGAAAGTTCTCTCGGGTTTCCAGCCGGGTTGCCTCCTGCCATAGGATCGACGTTTCGGGTGCGTACTCTGCACCCATCTTCAGGAATCTCATCTCATCAGTTCCTGAAGATGGGTGCAGAGTACGCACCCGAAACGTCGATCCTATGGCAGGAGGCAACCCGGCTGGAAACCCGAGAGAACTTTCTACATCATATTCACCGGGAAAAATCTTCTTCTTTCTACAGTATAAGGACAATTGAAAATAAAGAGCTGATACTCGTATCTTTAAGTTCATAGATATACTTTAATATGAATTCAAATCAAACAGTGATGAAATTACTTAAATCTTTTGAAATAATCATGTGCTTCCATTGTAAGTTAAAAGGAGAGTTGTTTGAAAATTCTTCTGGGAGAAAGATTTATGGGTTTATTATCATTATACTTCTACTAAACTAAAATTCAAACCATAATCCAAGGAAATATCCTTTAGATATATCCTTTTTGCAGCACAAACGTATGCTAATCCCATATTATATCCATTCGTTACTACACTCATTAAAACCAGCTTCGTTGAAGTACGAATAATAAACTCCCGAGTTATTTCAAAGACCTGAGAGAATTTGTGATTAAAATTCGTTCCAAGATCCACGTTTGATCCTACATCATCGGAACAACTTCGTACCCAAACCCAGAGGTGGAAAAAATAAATTCGTCTAAAATTGCCAATTAGAAAGAAAATAAAAAGAAAGTGAGAGAATCGGGAGACCCTTTCTACCGACGTACAAAGAATTTCCCCTCAGTAAACCGGATTCTCTCTCTCATACCCCAAACCTTAAACTGCGCGGTCAATAACCACAAAGGTAATGCGGGTTACTTCGGGGAAGGATTGAGAGACAATGAAGAAAGGATTATGCCCCTTTCAAAGAGTACAGAATGGAGGAATCAGGCATGAAAGAAGCACGTGAGATGAAAGATTCCCAAAGGATGATGCCGATGATAACCTCGTATCTTTCTTCTTATTCCTTTTTCCTTGGTTTTGTCCACTAAAGGAAGAGTGGAAGATGAATTGACTCAACACTTAGTGACATAAAAGGACAAAAGAGAGGTTCTTTTTGTTGTTGGA
The DNA here is from genome assembly GCA_947579665.1 of Sympetrum striolatum. Classification (NCBI taxonomy): domain Eukaryota; kingdom Metazoa; phylum Arthropoda; class Insecta; order Odonata; family Libellulidae; genus Sympetrum; species Sympetrum striolatum. The sequence goes on along the minus strand of OX388347.1, from coordinate 72,482,551 downwards.
TTACGAGAATCTGGGCTCAGATGGTCTGTTTGGCTGAGTGTTAAAAGAAAATATTTGAAGTTGCGGAAGAGGTTATTAGCAAAAACAGATTCGGAGAAATCTATTTTTACCATAATATTGATAATGTGGAAATATTGCAATACACGCTAGTGGTGATCCCACTACTGCTTTTAAATATTAAATGTGAACAATTTTAAATAAATTAAGCTCATGCTAGAATAACATCATATGTACTGAACTATTAAATAGTTCTAAGATAAAAATTTTAAATAGTTAAATTTCAGCAATATTTTCAAAGAAAACTCCAATGATCATTCTCTCTCGTTGTGCTTTTCCTTATATTTTTCCCTTCATATTTTATCCTTCTCTAGATTTTCCCCTTCATTTCTTTTAAGAAGAACTTTACGTTTTTCAAGATAATTATATTTTAACTCTTTTTTAACTTCTTTTTAATTATTGCTGTTTTCTCTCTGTTTCCCTCTGAGAAACATTTTTGCGGATTATAAGTCAATCTACGATGATAGCGATTGCATAATAAAATTATTTATTTGTTCATTTATCACTGTATTAGTTAAAAATTGACTATTACTTGCATATTAAGTTTCGGGGGTGGGATTTCTTCAAAGCTTGATCCGTAATTGTACATAATTGATGAGAATTAAGTTGTACATTGTCATAAAGATGTAGAAATATTACTATATGCTGATGATGAAGCAAATATTTATTTAGGAAGTAATGTTGCAAGTACATAAGGAATGGTGCTTAATGCCTTAGATGGATATGGCACTTACATCATGGATTAATTATTAACAGTAGTAAGATAAAAACTATATAAATTGCATAATAATAATAATAATAATAATAAGTCGTCTTTATTTGGGCAAGATTGAGACTTAAAAGTCTCTTCTTCCATCTAACCCATGTATAGAGCATATAGAGTAACGAAGATAAAACAACTAGAACTTAAATTACATGACCATGCCTGCTTGTCGGATAACAGTATAAGTGTTTGCTGCTGCAATACTATTGAAAAATTTTCTGAAATTAAATAATTAAGCATTGTAGTTTAATGGGGAGGAAGTGGGAGACCTTGGTTCGGGTCCCAGCCAAGTCACTAGCTTTCACTTCTCGTTCAACATTGGGTTAAGGCGCACATATTCTTGTGCAACGTCAAAGTTACTTTCCAACATTTACTATATTTTATCAAAATTTTAAATTTGATGAATATATTAAGAAAATGAATAAAAAGTTAAAAAGTAGCGCATTCCAAATGTATAGTATTAAAAATATTCTACCCTTTTTGGTGAGGCACCTGCTGACAAGTCTTTGATTTAGAAAGACCTGAAAGTATGTTTCTAAAATTTGCATTTGTGGGAAAATTCAGCAAATCGTGAAATTCACCCAAAAATATTACTAATTTCTTGCTTCGTATAACTTTCATGAAAGAATTATTCAAATATTCATCGCTGGAAAAGTTCACTATATTGCACTCTGCTACTGATCTTGCTTTTAAACTCTGATACTTCTCGGTTTCCAAGAGCTATTCAATCGTTTGAACAGTAGAGATCGTTTCCTTAATTGGTTCCTTCGCCCAATCGACATCGATAAAGCGGTTACGTCACTATTCATCATTTCGTTTATTGCTCCCTCCACCGAAAAGCGACGAAAATGCAGAAACAATCGTCCCCATCCGAGGAATTTGAATCCCTCGCTCCAACGCAGTTAATCAGAAACTTTCTGGTCGGAGTTAACTCCGCTCCTCACCGCTGGAGAGCAAATAAAAAGCACCGAGGACGTGAAGTTTTAGTTCCTGCAGCGCAACGGATAGGAACGGAGTCAAAGAAAGGGATGGGGAAAAGTTGGGAAGAAAGGAGATGGGAAACATAAGGAGGTCAAATTGAAAGAGACGAGGGTTATGTATTATTTGCCTGGACAGAGAGGACAACAATTTTGTTATCATTGGGGTGAAATGAGTCGGACGCCGAGGAGAGAGAAGTTGGGGACGTTACGAAAGAACTGAGAGGGTAGAAACAAGAAAAAGAGGTTGCTTAAGTTTGACAAGGAGGACAGTAAAGGACAAGGGAATAAGAGCTCCGGAGATATTCTGAAGATGACTCCCCCGAAAATTGCCATCCATCAAAATCGAGTTATTTGCCAAGAAGTCCATTACTTGTAACGAAGTTTGGTCGACTTCTGTGGGACACGGGAAACCTAATACTTCTTTCCTCGGACCGAAGTTTTGGAGTAGTTTGCTTATTTTTCCTCCCCAGGATTGTTTAGCCGCATCATATTCCAGGAAAAAAGGAGAGGATGGGAAAAGATAGGTACTGTCAACGGGGACTCGCTGGAGATATTAAACCAAATTCATTTTGCTGAAAATATGTAGGGACTGTAAATGTATTAAAAGTCTTTAAGGAGGGCTTTTTTCTACGTTAGGTAGGTCGACCTTCTGCCATAATTGGATGAACTCAACTCATCTTTTTCATCCTAATATTCATTAGTTTATCTTCCGATCTACGATACGTCTTTTAGTAAAGTTTTTAACTCTTTGCAGTTTCTCCGTTTTGATTAAGTTCTCCTCTCCTTTCGAATCGCTCATATAAGAAATATTTTGTGCAACACAACAAGAAAAATGAAATAATCAACTCAAGTAATTTCTAATTATGATCGTTTTTACGGTAGCTAATCTAACAAATGTTTGGTAAGTAGAAGACCAACTTTAAAGAGAAAATACTCTATCTTTAGGATTTTATATGTTGCCTGTACAAATTGACTTAACAAAGATCGATTGAAAAGATGTTAAGATGAATAGGATTCTTTTCACTATTTAGCAGTACTTTCTCATTTCCTTCTTTATTCATATTCATATATTAGATGTTTTTTGCAAAAGCTAGACATTTTAATTGGACTATTTCTTATATGAATCTTTCTCTACTTATCTCAATAAATCTGTGCTAATATTCTTTAAAATGATATATATGATTGTGTGAAGATATATATATAATGAAATATTTGAATAAACGAATTTTAATTTCAAATTCCCTGTATGTAGATAGTATCTCAATATCTCCATGTAAATAGTGCTTGGGATCTTTTATTAGTTGAAATCAAATAACAGCGTTACATTAAAAATCCCTGTTTATGTAAACATGATCGGATGGAAAGCCTTTATCTTTGTTAAATTACCTGTTCTAGTTTTATTTCATCATGACCATAGCTGATTCTGTACGTCCATTCCTTCCTTTGTATATTTCATTCATTTTCTTCTTATCAATTGTATTTTAAGTTCCGAGGCCTCCAACTTCAACCTTTTTACTTAACCAATTCTACCTTTAACCAATTCTTTACATTCCGACAATTTTGGGCTACGAGCATGCTTTTCTTTCGTATGACATTATTGCAAACTTTAATTTCAGTTTATCAAAACAAAAGATCTTCCACGATTACGAAATTAATCTGATTCAATTTTTTCATCCAACTCCGCCTTTAATCCCCTCATTTCCTCTCTCGGGCATTAGAGATCCTGTTTATTTACGATTTGAATGAATAAATGCTTCATCTGTTTGGGAACTCCACCGCTGAAAAACATCCAATCTGATTCCCTCTCCGAGAGTTATACTTTGATCCGACGGAGAGGAAAGAAACTCCCCGGATGTTGGAGCGTCCTTTCGTTTTATTAAAGCCATAAAACAACAAGATCGAAGGGAAGGGAAAACAAATGAATTGCGTAATTAACATGTAATCACCACATTAGGGCGAACCGACGATTTCCGCCACCGGAAAGAGAGTGAAGAAGAGTAAAAGGCTGTTGGGAGGAGAAAATGAAGAAATTTTAACGAATTAGGGAATCAAGAATGGAATGGAGTAAGCAAACAGAGAATACAATGAGAGCTTGAGTTAATCCCCATTAAAGGGGAAAGCCGGAGAGGGGAATTTGGAGGTAGGAAAGGATCGGAGCAGATGAAGTGAGGGGAGGAGAAACATGGAGAGGGATAAAGGAGGGCAGAGAAAATGGGAAAGAGGAAGAGGGGAGAAGAAGAGTAAGAGAACAGAATAATGAAGAATAGAAAGTGTTGAATAAAGAGAGGAGATGGAAAGTCTTGAGAGATTAGAAAGGGTGTAGTATCTAATCAGGGATAGGAATTGAAAGAAGAAAATAAAGTGGATTAACTATAATTTAAATAGAAGACTTGAGTCCTGATAGATAAGGGAAACGAGATACTTAAGGATTACAGGTACAGATTTTTGATGCTGGCAGCTTAAGTAATTTACAAACTAATGAATTGAACGATAATTTGAAAAAGTATGATAAAATCGAAATATTGTGAATTTCTTTATTGTAAATCACTGGTTCCCAACCGGTGGATCGTGGCATTGGCTTTTTGGGGGATCGAACCAAAAAGAATATTGACACTTGTTAATCAGATTCAAACTCAATCATCACATAATACTTAATAAAATATATCATTAATTTTGTTAATTCCTAAATTGTATTTTATCCTTTATTTTTCGTTTTATTGATCAAATATGGAGAATGAGAAAGAGGGTGCAAAATGTTTTAAGAATTTAAAATGGGTAGCGTTTAAAAATGGTTAGGAACCTTTGTTATAAATGGATTAAGAAATAGCAGTGATCGTAACTCCACCCTCACGAGAATTCAAAAGGAAAGCTTCACTGGTGTTCGGCCATTTACAAACCATAAGATAGGTCTAACGAAAATCGGAAGATTTGAATAACGGTCTCAGTGCAACTTTATTAATATTTAATCTTATGGTTGTGTAGTTATTGATTAATTTATGGCTATATTTGGTATTACTATCAGTAATGTATCATGAACATAATGTAGCAGTTGAGTACAATTGAATCTCTATACATTTTGTCACTCGAATCATCTAAGATATTTTATCGTACCATGTATAAACATTTTATTAAAAATTATATATTTCTCGGAGAAGGTGATATTAAATGTGATCATTAGAATAATGCAGAAAGAGAAAAAAGCGAGAAAGAAAGGATAACAAATCGTGATAGAGAAACACAAAATCAAACTTCAGAAATGGTATTAATTGAAATTTTAGTGGAAAAACGTAAAGCATAAATTGTAGCTTATTGTATAGGAAGCAGGAAAAATTGAAGAGAAGGAGAGAAAATGGAGGGAGCATTAGAGGAAATGTAAAGGAATTAATATAAAAGGAAATATAAACGAAGAAGGAAGAGGAGAGGACGGAGCGTAGTGGGCGAATTCGGTGAATAGAAAAATTGAAGAGTTGGAGACATAATCGGGAGGGTTAGGAGACTAGACGTGAGTGAGTGGGGTGGAGCGAGTGGGGTGGAGTGAGTGGGGTGGAGTGGGGTGAGTTAGTCGGCGAGGGATTGGAATGAAAGGGTTGCGACTCCCGACAAGCCGAGCTAAATGAAGCGTCAGGTATAGACGGAAAGACTGAGAGGGAATTGCGAGGATAATGGGTAAAATGGGGGTACGGAATGAAAGGTACGGGCAGAGTCCTCTGACAGAGATAAAGGTAGTTAGAGTTAGTGATTCCGGAAGGCAGAAAGTAACCTGCTCGAGCAATGGAATACAATTGCAAGTGATAGGAATAAAATAGTTAAATGTTGTCAATAGGGGTTACCAGGCGTACCGTTATGCATAGGGTATATCTTTACAGAACTATCTTGTCACGATTTCCTAGAATTGTCTATCGGGAAGTAAAGTTGTCCCGTACTCAAATAACTGCAATCACTGAATTATGTCTATAAAATTATCATCTATTCATTTTTAAAATGTTAATCTACATTGTGGGATTAACGGAAAGAACTGTCGCAGGGTTATAGTTTTAGGGGAAAGAACTTCAAAGTCTAAGAAGTTAAACCCTGAATACATCCCTAAATATTTATCTAGACTTCTGCTATTGTTGCTTTTTGTAGTTCTGGTTAGAAATCGGCCGTATATATGCAATATCAAGGTTCAAGTCCCTTATTCCTTCCTTTTGTCATTAATAGCTACAGCATTATAATAGCTGTGCAAATCTAGACATTTTGTATTTCGATGCAATTGGCTCATATGTATTGAATAACCCATAAATAGCGCTAAGGCACTATTTTGTGTCTATTTTTTTACTGATAAAACGTGTTCTTTGAATCCTTAAAAGTGTAATCATATTGCATTCTCATTATTACGAAGTAAGATAAAGCTACCTCATACGAATTTTCTCAGAAGAGTAACATAAATGGGAATAGCTTCCTCAGATATTCAGATAATCTTAAAATATGTCATATCGTCTTAATGGCACACCCTAAGTCGGAAGATAATCGTGAGAACGAGATTGTATTCACGTGGCTTTAAGCATCCACAGAAGTGCGTAAGCAAAAAATAATCGTGGAAGGTACGTACACGGATCTTAAACGGGTACAGTTCATTTAAATAAACATATTCTTGAAACGAAAGTTTATTATAATTGGTTATTGCATGCTTCCTTTTTATTTGAATCCAGAATAATTTTACTTTAAGTATAGAACGAAGTAAATTTTTTTACGGACTGAATTCTTCGGATGTAAGCTTTTGTATGCTAAAAAAAATTATAAAAAACTCAACATAGCAAGATTAAGTTTAGTAGAACTTAGATTAATCAAGTTGTTTACTCCTACCAGGAATTCCAACCTTACAATATAGAAAGAAATTACTGCTAAGAGTAAACGACTCGGTTATTCTCACATTAAAAACATTCTAATTCTGTTCCATTTTGATTGATTGGTTAAACTTCTATGTTACGATATGAAAGGAGCACAGTATTATCCCTACAACTAATTCACTATGGGTAATCAGTTTTCATTGGAAAAATATTATGAAGGGACAACGGCAATTTTTCGCTAGCATAACATCACTCCTTAAACTTGGATGTCAGTGTTAAAATTAGTTCTTCATTTAAGCGTTAAAAGTTTCATCATATAACTTCTTTCGCGGACTTTACTTCCTATGCACCATTTGTATGTTAGTCAAATAAAGCTAATGTTCAATTTCTTTCGTAAGATCAAAATAAAATTCTTAAATTCCTGGTGTAACTTCGTAGATTTTGAAGTCTGACAGAAGGTTCTATCCCCTATCACATGCGATAGTTGTAGACTAACTTTGTGAAGGTGAAAATGTGATGAATTTAAAGACATCATTCTATGATGGTAGATACATAAGTACGTTAAATACTCTACTTACTGATGGGCCATTTTATGTTAGTTTAATAAAGTTAATTTTCAATTTCTTTTGTATGGTGAAAATTAAAATACAGTCACACTAGCGGGGAAGTAATGGAAAATGAGCTGTACAGATGTATGTATTGCTGTATTGATGTGAAAGGCTGGCTTAGAAACCCGTAGTGCCAAATCAACTCTTTCGGAGGAAGTTCGGCTCCTTATTTGAAGGAATTGCAAATCTCTTGGAATGGTGCATATTGGCAGAGGGGAATTTTAAGGCGAGGTATTAGGGGGAGAGAGCTCTGAAGGGTTGCTGAATTCCGCGTGGAAAATACTCGCTGGAGCTTTCTCAACGAAGCAACGGTAGCCATGGGAGCGAAAAATGAAAGGAAGTTGGCAGGGGAGTGCGTGGGGTTTGTATGGGGCGTGTATGGGTAATGCAAGTTTGAGGAAAAGCTAGAGCTACAAGTGGAAAATAAAAGCCCTGGATTAGGAAGTATTGCTTGCATAACTAAAGCAAAAATAGTTAGAGAGAGGAAAATATCCAGGGTATTTTACTCTAAGCCAAGAGCTCTATACAGGCTTCTGAAATGTAATAAAATGATGAATAGACTGACTATAAAATAGGTGATTTAAACATTGTCAGAGATATTTAAAAGCTAACACATGAAGATTATTGTTTAGTACCCTTGAGATAAAACATTAATAAAAATTTTACAAAATAGCATTTCATATGATGAATGCTAAAGAATATAACCATGGTTTTCGACATCCTCATTACCTGATCATTTATTTATTTTATTTATTTATTTAAACGCTGCAAGTTGGTATTAATACCAGGTGGCAACGGTTGAGGGGGATATAAAAATTCAATCTGTCCGGCATTCGCCCAATGACGGGAGGGAAACCCCTCCAAAAACCTTCCGTGGACAGTAGACATCTAAATCATCACATCACATCACAGCAATAGGCCCAATTAGTAGAATATGTCAAACAAGTCAGATAAACAATATACAAGCACCTCCACCAAACACAGATACAGTCGGATTTTAAATAATTATACCCTTAAAGTTGTACGAGTGCCAAAATTTAAAACCGGAGTAGAATGGAGAATATAGATAATATATTTTACATAGTAAACATCGCAAGTTATCGCATGGTTGAGCAAAGGAAATTTGTTAGGAAATGGGATGGAAAGATGGATTGAAAGTTTTCATTCATTCTGAAATGAATTGAAAAGCTGGAATTTTAGATTTGGTGGAACAGAATTTGAAATGGAATGAAAAAATGGAATCTTCGATTTCCATACACAGCATCCTCTGTGTCTGAAGGCGAGATGACAAGGCAGGAAATTGATCAGACATTCGAGGAAGTCTCACATTCAGAACTTCTCTTTTACAAGGTAAACGACAACTTGCGAAACGGAAACATGCTGTAGTTGATTGACGTATTTGCTGTATACAGTGAAAAAAATGAAGGAAGTACCCAGCTACGAAGTACGTATTCTATGTTCCACTAGAGAAGAAAATATTAAAACTCTCCAAGTGCATCTTTAGGAAGCATAGAGTGCATTACTTAAGGTGGTCTAATTCAAAAGCCTCCTCTAATAAAGGTTCAAGGACCCCGAAAATGCATCTCCACAGAGATGCAGGGGTCAGGCACCTCTCGAAAGCATATTTTAAGTAATTAATCCCTCGATATGAAACGAACTACGCCATAGGGACTGCACGTTGGGCAACTACGTAAGAACTGATTAGCGCGCAGCGGAGCACGAAAGAGGAGCGGTCATACGTGCAATAACCGAAGAGGAATCCTCCAAAGAGGGAGTCAAATGGGGGCGCCTCCATCCAGGAATTAGCCTTTGAAATAGGAAGGCTCTAAGACGGTTCCTACGAAGAATGGCCGGCGGAATCGAAGGGAGAGTTTCCGAACGGCGGGAGGAAGGGGCGGTGGTTGGCTAATTAATTAAGAGACAGCGAAGGTGGGGGGAGAATAAACAAGGGGATTTCGAGACAAAAGCCGAATTTACTGGTAATATAGGAGGCGGGGGGGATTTGCGGCGGGGATGGGAAGGGTGAAATGGAAGGAGAAAAAGGCGACTACGAAAAAAGTAGGAATCATTCCCTTTTCTTCTCTCACAGTTTCTTTCTGCTATGAAGAACAGGGTCATTAGGGTCTTAGCGAAGGCATTGCCAGTCTTAGTCGTCGCCGAAGGCTTAATGAAGGTCGGGAATGCTTCTTGCACGGATGCAGCGGAGGATGGTTGCATTGTTTGGAAAGAGACAGAGGCTTGCAATGTTTCAGGGGGGAGACTTAAGCGTTGCGATTGGAGGGAATTAACGGGTAAAGCGGCTTATCGATCATTTACATCGAGGAAAGAAGAGGCGACACAGTCTTTAAGACTCGCAGAAGCTGTCCATAACTGTTTCTCACTCACCCGTCTTTCCGCATTCCGAAATCAACCCTTTTGTCCCTTCGCCCAATCATCTATTGCACGGAGTTAAGTACGACTGCGCCGTATATCTGCCAATTATAGTGCCTCGCGAAATGGGTTTTGCGCCGTGATATATGTCACATTGCGTGAACACACGAGGCAACTTTTTCGCGAAGTTTGAGAGTCTGGAGGCCGCGGAAGCTTTGCTGTAATGGGATATGATTAATGAGGCGGTCTATCTATCTAGCTATCTCTGCCGCAGGAAAGGAAAAAGTTGTGGCATAGTTACCGAGTTAGGGTGTATTTTGGTGATATATCGTCGCGTAAATAACACGAGGTTATAGTCTACCAACGAGGAGATGGCTCGGGGAATGGAAAAAACATGGGTGGGTAGTTCAAATGTTATCAGAAACGTTGAGTTTCCTAAAGCTATTATTATGCAATTTAAATGAAAATCATTCCGGATAGTTTATTTCAGTGAAATTTCGAATTATACTGAGAAAAATATGAATTATTATGCAATGAATAATAGATATTTAGCAATAAAGTTTGATGGTTAGGACTCGAATGTGCACTCTTGACGGACGTTGTCAAGGAAATAAATACCGGACAATTCCTCAAGGTATCATTTTCCGTAGGAGTCGTAAAACTGAAATATTTCTTGCTTCTGAACTTTACCTCTGTCAATTAATATTCCATAAGACAAACAGCGTGTTCTCAAGAGGAGCATAATGCTCGTGGATTCTTTAATAATGCAAATTAGGTTTCTTTTTTACCCCCGCAAAGAAAATATCATAAAATGAGAGCAAACATATTAAGAAAAAAGATGTTTTAGATGTACTCACAATGTCAGATGTAGTTAGGTATACTTCAATCCTGTTGAACACTTTCCGCTATGATGTAGGTAATCGATGTCTTATATTCGCCAAATACAGCTAATCTTATGAATGGTTTTATCTGTTCAATAGAAAATTTACTTTTATTTCCGGGTCTGACTTCTAAATAAACCAAGGCTCTGGTAATTCTAATGATTGCATTCACATTATCTTAGCTTTTGAACGTTATATGAGGAAACTTCTTTCTTATTCTACGCGTTATTTCTACAAATTGTATAAATGGATTTATTAGTAGACTGTCGAATACTCTCCAAGGAGTTACAGTAGATTTGTTGCGTATATTTTCCTCCCAAAAAAGCAAAACATTCTAATTTTCCTCAATGTCCACAAAATGAAAATTCCGCAAATTCAGCGAATATCTTATTTTTCGTCGGGCTTGTTATTTTATTTCTCAGGAATGTCATTTTAGCCTTTATTTCAAGCATATCCTCTTGCTTAATTATTTAGGATAATTAATTCAAGATGAGGAAACATTCTCTTTTGTTTTTCATTTTCAAGCGGATCATTAGAGAAAACAACTAATTTAAAGTTTACCGAGGCCTAACATAATTTTAGTTGAGTTTATTTCTATATAATATAAATTCATAAGTGTTTTTATTTTTCTTTAAGATTAATATTGACCCGAAGAGGAATGTCTTGTGTCCAATTATGAGAGGTTCTTATAACAGTGACAAATCTATCCATATTAAACATTCATTGCTTGTTGATTAAGTTCTTGTTTTTTATGCATTTAACTTGAGTTTTTTTCTGTTACTTTCCCTACATTCTGTTCTGAAATAAATAATTAGCATGGAGGATATGAGAAATGGTATAAGAAATAAATGTTTACTGAAGAGGTATTTAAATTAAATTAAATGATTCGTTTGAAAATAACATCATTGTTTTGTGTTCTACCTAAAAGGTATTTCATTTACTTAATTTCAAATAAATTAACATGCAATAATGATGTTCCAAATCCAATGTATATATCTTACTAGTTTTATGACAATAAGATTGAAAATAGTAAGCGTAATTGATAATTTATGGGTAAATGCTTTGAAAGGTAGGCTTTATCTGATAAAATAATCGCTAAATGTCTTGGAACAGAAATTAGCAAAGGCATTATTAAAATAGTAAATAGAAATAAAAGAATAGCGACTCTTATCTTATAAATATTACACAAAATAGCAAGAATTGATTCATCCTTTGTGATCATAAATTTTTAGGTGTATGAGTGAATATCATTTTAGCTCATGTCACGCAGCTGAATTTTTAGCCAGCAATTGATATTGTTTCAAATACCTACGGAGATTATTCTCATTGTTTCCCTATTCATTTTATCTTTATAAAGATTTTTTGCCGTTTTTGGGACTCTTCTATATGGACGAAAAATAATTTCTTGGTACTAATTAGCTCAGGAGGCTTAAATGTATCAAATCGCACCACTTCTCTATTGCCAATAAAGTCTCTTTGACGTAGGTGTCCTCAAAGTGGCCCAAAAAAGCTCTCATCAGTCCCGCCCGTGCATTCTTTTTCTCCCTTTTCTTTTATTTCGTAAACTGGAAACCATTTTTCATGCGTCATAGAGATGGCTACTTTTTTCACCTCTTTCAAGCTGGAAAGTTTAATGGAAATTAAATCTGTTTGTACTGATGACCAAACAGAGGGAAAAGAGAAGGGATTTTCCTTTCCCACCGACAGTTAAGTAACCTTTGACCACGGAATGATCAATCATTACCAACTTGTCCCTTTAAAGTTCATCGATCATACGGGGATTACTTCGGCGTTTTTTATCTTATTTGCTCCTTTCCAAAAGTTTCCTTTTAATGAAGATAGAGCGAGTGGCCTCGCTGAAGAACCCGACACGTAATTTATTCTCCGCCGCGAAGAAATTTTCCCTTTTATCCAAACAAAAGGAAAGCGGAACTTAGAAATATAAGCTGATAGACTCTTTGTCTCGAGTTAAAATGCTTATTTCCTTCCATTTCCTCCTTCGTCTTTTTTGAAAACGATATTTTGAAATAATGGCCAAGCTCAAGCATTCGGTTTGGGCTTCTTAATTATGACGATAAATATCGGGAGAAAATAGTTTGACAGAAAGTTTCGTTCAAGACAGTCTCTCTTACACTGGCGTCAAGAAAGACATTCCAAGAGCTCTCTCTGTATTTTTTCCATATGTTTGCTACCGTAGTATTTTTATATTTAAAGACCAATTTCTATAAATTATTTTATTGTTAATTTTTCTTTTCTAAGGACTTATCATTGAATTTTTTTGGAATTTAATAAAATTGGAAGAATTCACAAATACACATGTGAAAAGAAAGTATATCTAGGTCTGCAATTTAAAAATTATAGGAAAATGGAGGGACTTTAGACTTTACTAACCCAATTAAATTATAGGTTATGTTCCTAGGAGGCACTGGTTCTCAATCGCGTTCAACTTCACCTGAAAGTTTGTGAGTCACCCTAAATCAGAACTCGATATGCGTGTAAAACTACTTGCTATATCCCCCATAAGAAATGGGGGGTCTTAAGAAGGTAATTATATGTTCAATTACTTTTTATCGGTTATTATAAAGAAATATCCTGATTTTTACCCGTTAATAAAAGTGATGCTACTTCCTTTCAGAATATAATGTATTTCCTTGTTTACTTTCTTCACGAATCTTAGACTCTAATTGAAATACATATTTACTATTTAAATCAAAGTAGTCAGTCGTATGAATCAATTTGCCCAAGATGGCAGATTTTTAAATGAAAACTTAGTCATACTATTTTAAAGCTTGTATGTAAATCATGATGACGAGCTGTCACACAAAATTCGTTCTAGCCCACAACCGATAACAGAATAATCTTTTCATCCAAATCCCTACTAATTATTTTATATTACTTTTTGCAAACAGAGTGCAATTACAATAATATCTGTTCGAAAATCGAATACCCCATGTTCATCGGAAACATAAATGTCATATTTAATAAATTAATTCAATTGTTAAATTTCAAATTGAATGAAAACATAGATGTCGACGGGCAATAATAGACACAATCCTGTAGGCATTATTATATGATAACTCAAGGTTTATTTTTATCGAATTACGAGAGAGCGAATTGGTTTCAAGTGTTTATTTTATATCACCCACCAATTTGAGCAACAAAACTCATTACCATTATTCACGCCGTATATCGTATGAATGCGCTTTCGATATCGTAAATTTATTCAATTAAAACGGAATTATCGTTGCGCCGTCATTTGCACAACTTTAATACAGAGGGCGACTCTATCGATTCATATTTAAATATCCCCCGTAATTTAGACGCACGTCGATTTCTCGCCCGTGAAATAACCCCGCGGTTGCGCTTTTGGACGTCTTTTTTATGACAAACGACACTTCAATGTGAAAGATTCTATTCGAACTTATCCTGCGACTCCCGTTTTTTATTCATGGCCCTTTTGAATCGACGCATATAATTGTGGGGTAAGCCCGGAGAGAGAAAACATCTGCGAGACAATGCGCGGTTGAGGAAAACTCTTTGGGTGCATCAAATATTGAATGTGTTAAGAGCGGGGGTGTGTGACAGGTGGCGAAGAAGGATGTCTGTAGCGTGTATGTGCGAGGGAGTGGGAGGGAGCGGGAGGGAGCGGGAGGGAGCGGGAGGGGGCGGGAGGGGGCCGGAGTGGTAACATTTGAAAGGAAAAGAGAGCAGTGACAGGGACATGATGATGAGAGAGGGAAGTGTGGAGGGGGTGTTTTAAGGGGAGGAGAGAGTGGGAGGGGAAACGAGGGATGGGAATGTAACGGAGAGGGAAATGATGTGGGGGGGATAGGGAGGGGAAAAGGTGAAAGAAATTGGCATAAGAGAAAGCACGAGAAGAAAGATAGTGTAAAAATGGGGCCTGGAAAGAGAAGAGTAGAAGGAAAAACATCAATAAAGGAATTTCCTCTCATTCTACATTTATAATCTTAAAATAATACATGCAGTTAATTATAATTTGCAAAAAATATAGCATTTATTATTTTATTGCAAATGATAGTAAAATGTATCGTTTTCCAGCTTCTATTTATTTGTTAATTATCATTTTGGATTATATTTTATTTTTCATTTGGCACAGGATAGAAAATAAAAATATTTTTTGTATACTTTCATCTCTGCCTTGTTCATGATATGAAAATTACTTAGTCATTAGCGATGTTTAATTATATCCTTCATCCCGCTCATTCTATATTAAATCCTATTGTAGAAAATACTATTCAAGGGGCTCTTGTGCTTCACTTACAACACTTTGTTAGACTTTGATTTGTTATCTGATTCAGTGAAGAATGCAAAGGCGAGCTATCTGATTCTTGGTCTTACATAGTCGCCTCATAACCCCATTCAAAGCTTTATGTAATTTAAGGTGGAGAGGTTAAGGATCTAAACAAGCCTTTAGGTTTTGTTTACATGTTTAATAGTAAATGATCATCATGCGTAAAACTTGCGTGTTCAATATTTACGAGCTTACCCCTAAAATTATTCCAAATGTTTTAAAAATTTTTTTCTTCACCATGGATAATTTCCACAAAGTAACTACTAAGACCATACTAATAGCTAAGGATTAGAAAAAAGTTTTCCATTGAATCTAATTTGGTTTTGGAAGGAAAAATGGAGCTGTGTTTGTTGGCATGTTGCAATCAGAAGACATTGATTAAGTTGGATAAATGTTTTTGGACTACATAATCATTTAAATTTGCGAAGTTCCACGTATCAAGAAATAGATTTGTTTCAAGTACCAATTTAATAAAGACATTAATAGAAAATGAAAAAGCTTGCAAAATTTGGTGAAGTATGGAAAACTTATCTTTGAGTGGACGAAACTTGCGTAAAGAAGTTAAAACTGAAATTTGTAATCCAAGGTTTTCGATGAAATTATTGTCGATTGAAATTTTATTTAGCAAGTGTGGAGTCGCTAGTGGTTAAGAAGTTTTTAAACTTAGAGTGCAATTCAGCTGAACAACAAATAATTTTAAGATCAAGGACGAAATAACAGTACGAATGACGTATCAGAGTAGAAATATATTACTTCTATGCATACCAAACACTGCCATCTACACGACCTGATATATATTATTTTATAGAAAGTCTACATTATTTCAATTTTTACAAGGTTAGGATAATAGTATGAATGGGTTTTTCTCACCTGCATATTTATTAATTGAATCTGATTGACGTAACTGTCGGTACCAGTGGGTGTAATTATAGAGCAAAAATTGTGTATTTTTAAGTATTTTACGGAGTAAAAATCAACGGTAGCTATCATCAGCAATTACTGTTGATTTTTACACTAAAAGTTTTAAAATTTTTTATCTAACAGTAAGTAGATCAACATTTTTACAGAGCTAAAGAGGTGGCGAGGTATCTTCATAAACAAAATTATATATAATTCAATACAAATTACGTAGTATTGGCTTATAGCCCAATAAATCTAGCAACGTTATATCGTCAATACTTCGATGAAAGATTTCTCGGATAGATAAACCAAACTTCATCGTAAATAAGCTTCCTCTCTATCACATCAGATCAAATATAAGGAAGCAAAAGGAAGACTAGAACAGGAAACGTTCGACTACAGCTCAGAAAAAAACGGCGTTTATTTATAATGGCACATGCGAAAGGTGGAGTAAAGAGATGGTGGAACAAAAGAAAGAGATAAGAATTCGGAATAAAGGAACAGGGGTGCGTGGAGAGAGAGAGAGAAAGTGAAGTGAAGGAAAGCGAAGTGGAATCGTAAGAGGATAAGGCGTGAATAAGGGAATATACAAAATGAAAGAGGAGCGGAGAAATGTATGGGGGTCGATATATCGAACTGTCTCCGGCTTATTCATCCCCGTCACAACCTCCCCCTGAAGCCCCCCCCCCTCCAAAAAGCCTCCCCCACACCCCTCCCACGAATGCTGAAATACAATTTTCCTCTGCATGCGATGTGAAAGCGCGGAATGAAGAATTCGCCACTTTGCAGCCCGTGTGTGTGCGTGTCACAATGGCGGTGCGGAGAGAGATTTTTGGCGGCGAAAAAAGGGGAAGAAGGGTGAAGAGTTATGTCTGATAGGGAATGCGTAGGAGGAATGTGTGCGGGAATGAGGTGGGATTAGAGGAGATTAGGAAGGGGTGGAGAGGAATGGTAAACGATGAGGTGTGTGGAGGAATGAGAAGAGGTAATTTTGAATGAGGAAGCGTGGAGGAATGAGTGCACGTTTGGTGAGGGATTAAGGTATATTAGGAGGGGGAACGTGAAAGACTGACTAATGCGAATTAATCAGATAGGAAATTGGGATTTTAGAGAGCGGAATGAACATTCAATAAGTAAGCAGAAGTTGGCTTAGAATTAATGTTACTGTGGTTAAAGTCATATCTACGGTAACTGTAAAATTAAGATAGGGTACGTAGGTTAGATAATCATATTACTTAGTTTTAAGAATTATGTTTTTCCTTATTTACTATTCATCTCTACATCCGTCATCCCCAAGGATGATTGAATTCTCAACCACTCCAGCATTGGCTGCAATTGGGATGGGGTGACTAAGAAAGCTGAGGGATTAGATTAGGGTTAGCGGTTACATTTCTCACTTATATAAGCCAGGATTCTATTAGCGGAAAACATATATTCAAGAACAGCTAAATTATTAGAAGTTCTTACAGCAATCAACCATACTTGACCATTTCAATGCCGTTATCACCAATCAATCATACCTAACATACACCTAACATGTATTTCTTTCACACTATGAACAAAGCTGAAATTAATGTAATGATCTGTTTTTCTATAACATCGACTACAATAAGATTTGAAAAGTAGTCATTCTTTATGACCTTTTGCAGGAAAAAGTAGTATATTACGAGTATATGCTGAATTATTATATTTTAGTATATTTTATAGTATATTATAGTATATTATACATCACTAAAAATTTAATCTTAAAAACCGTGTTTAATCATTGTAAAGTAGAAATTTGTTATCGTTTTGATTCATTCCACTCTATTTATATTCCAAATTTTGTGTTGTGTGAAGTAATTATTCAATAATAACATAATAATAATGATGATAAGTAAGGATTGATAATAATCTGTGATAGTTTGTTCGTAGCGTTATTCCTAAGTTGTATTTGTAAATGTAAATTCTCAAGTTTATCGTTCATTTCGATCTATATTTATAAAATTTAGAGTGAGGTTTCGTTATGTTAGCTAGGAAAAAATGGAAAGGTAAAATACTTCCCCTCGGTTATCAGATATCTAATGAATAAATAAAAAGGGATTGGTGTAGCTAATAATCCTTAACTTTACACAACTCTGTTGAGCAATTTGAAAGCTAAAGGAAAGTTTAAAGCTAAGCAAAGAACGGACTAATAAATCCTACTATTAAATTGCATGCATTTCATTGTCCTGCATTATAAGTGATGACGAATGAAGAATAATGAGTCGGACTGGAACATATTTCGATTTACATTATTAAGGTGGGATCGGGACTTAAAGGTCTCATCCCAGATTTGAGCCCCAATTAGAACCCAAAGCCCACGAATTAAAACGTTCAAAAAATGAGATTACAAAGCTTTTTAGGGTTACAAATGATATTTAAATTAGCGATTGCTAAGATAAATGTAACAGGAATTAAAAAAAAAACCTTTCTCGGTGGAGTAATGAAATTTTTCAGTGCATAACTTTAATTTAACTACAAAAATTATAACCAAACAGGGAAAGTTTTATATCAGAATTTAGAGATTTAAATATATAGAGTTATATTACGAGTTGAAATAATAGACCTGTTCAATTAATCGACGCAAGTTCATATCAAATGAAAGTGAAGAAACTTGCCATAGTCAAAAAAGGCCATATTTTATATATGGCTTTATAAATGCGTTAAAATATTGGATAGAAGCTAACTCATACTGCAGTATATATGGAATTTATGGGTATACTCTTGAAAATGAGACGTAAAAGTCACTGTTTTAGGGTTCGTTGAATGCAAGGAGAGGGTGCATTTAAAAGGCATTGATACTTGGCAGAGAAGTTGTTTATTCTTCCAAGATTATGCACTGAATAAAGAGGTGCACCTTTGGGAATGAAACGTACAAGGATTACTGGATACTCAGGATTAATGGAATGGTATCCAAATAGATAGCAGGAAAGAAGAGGAATTTTAACGATTAGGGGGTGCACATAAGGGGAGAAGTAAGAATAGAGCACGGGGGTGGATTTTGAATGACAGAGCGAAGAAGGATAGCGTAGGGGGAGGCGGAAGATGAAAGCTTGTCGCAGCCTACTTTATGCGAGAGAGAAGCACGAAGTTGCCCACCCCTGCGAAGAAGGGGGTGGAATAGAATGCGTGAACAGGGCGGACCCGAGAAAGAGAGAAAGATAAGCTCTTTCTCTCAATCCGTGAGTGGTGACGTAAATTCGTAGTCTTAAACCTTCCTTCCCCCTTCGCTATACATATCCCCTTAGGGTCTGGAGATAGGGTGTGGCGCTTCGAGGGATTTGCATTCGAACGAAGGGGTTAAAGGCGTGGGAACGGTAAAACGCGACGGAGGTATGGAAGAAATAAAGGCGTTTTTTCCTCCCCGGATGGAGTCCCATAGTCGGTGGGTTTTTACAAGGAGAAAAGGGGGTTTTCGGAATGGATGTGCTGTGTTTCCAAAACGCCCCTTAAGGACTACTCATCTCCGAAGGCAACGACGAGTGTGTGTTGAAATCTTACGCCGGAAGGAACTGTTAAAACTTTCCGTATACTGTCAGAGGTCGGCGGTGGCGGTGAAAGGAAGTTCTCAGTTGATCGTGTGAAATCGTCCTTGAAGTTGGTTCTCTGGGATGGATGAGTAAAGACAGACGAAATAAGAGGCGCGTTTTATTTGCCGGAATTCCCACAGGCGGATTATTTCGCTTCATCGGTATTTAATTCCTTTAAAGCTCCTCCTTACCTAGCTGAAAGGCTGAAAGGTGTTTTGATTGCGGATATCATTCCTTACTCGATTGCTAATGTATTGATAAAGACTGATAATGGAACAATTGCTGAAACCTTTATAACGTTAACTTCAATGAATCAGTAGAATAATTTACATTCTGTGAGAATGGCTTTAATGCAATCGTTGCTAAATATGTAAGATCTCAATTTCAAATTTTCTTCTATTATTATTTTCTACTATTAGTTCCGAAAATGGTATTTACAAATAATTTAATCCTGCCCCTGGAACATGCATTTTGATACAGATATACAAAATATCCTATAAGTACATCCTTTAGGTAAATGAGACCTATAAGTTCAATCTCATTGTAGACTCTTTTAGAAATTGAGGCAATTAAAGTAGAATCCATTACATTGACAATTCTTTGATGATCACCTAAAAATTAAACCGATCACGAATAATAATTAGCTGTCTGAATCAGCGATCATCAAATTACTAATTGTGTTGAACACTATCTTAATGACGTAAATTCCCTTAGGACTGAGGAATTACTCACATCAGAGCACCATATTAGATGCAGATTGATGTTCCAAACAGTCGTTTCTACTATCAGAAAACCTCTGCCCTTTGCAGTTAAATAATTCTCGGCAGAGAGTGTCTCGTGGTCTCCAAGTCATTCGTATTGTCTCAGGAGGAAGTCCTCTTCCCCTCAGGTCTCGGCGATTGTTAGTAGACAAAGCCAAAGTACGTAAGGTTCAAAAGTGAAGAAGTGAAATAGACTTGATATGAAGACTATGGATGACGGTGGTTACAAAAACTGTGCTTTCAAAATATAACTAATAAAAATATTACTTATTATGATTTAAAAAGTACATTTTAGATAAATTTGCGATGTTTAAGAATAACATGAGGTATCGTTCGGAAATTATAATAATGGAGTCAACGAAACAAGTCGTGGATATCGATGTTTACATAGATCGTTTCCTATCTCATGATTCTGAATAAAATTACTGATATAATAACGTTATCGAGATTATATTGCTTGCGATAATCCTTATGTTTACTACAAAGCTGTATGGTATAGTATTTCCATCAGTGAAAAGTGCACCAAATGAATACGTCAAAAGGGAGCCAATGTGCGAAATGACCTAAGCTGTCGAAGCACTTTTAACAATACTACTACTACTACGAATACGTCAAAAGATTCATTTCCTCTTTGAGGGACTTTAGAATGTTCTCCTTTGATGCTCTTTTTCTTACTTTGTCTTGTTTTTCTCCAATTTTAACCAATCCAGGCTTATTAGCTCTATTCTGTACAGTATGTGAAACGCCCACGTCTTGCAATCTTGACGTGTGTTTATCTCTTGTACTAGAATAGCACTACTCATAGGAGTGAGCTTTCTGCCAGTGGCAGTCTAATATCCTTATCGAAGCTCCTTCATCAAATCCTCCACTCTCACGAAAGCCTCTTTTAGCATCATCATTACTGTTTCAAGATCTTTTGTACTCCATCAGTCCAAACTAAGCTCACTTCCCAGATAAGAATGACGGTTAATTGGAAACTCCATCAGGGCTTAAAGCTGATTATATCATCTTTCCCTATAAACTTAATATCTCATAACGTTTCTAAGGGTTTCACTTCATTAACAGCGGAACAGAGGAAAAACGCGAAAATAAGATGGATGACACCCAACACCGACCCACGGGGGATTGGGGAGGAGACTTTTCACCGAAGCCCGGGAAGAAAATGAGCGGAGAAGTGGAGGGATCCTTCTCGGAAAGGCACCTCTCTTATTTCGCCCAGAAATCATAAACCCTCAAACTGTTTTACTTTCTTGATGAGCATCTTCCCGTTTTCTCGAAAACTTTGGCGGTGGAGGGGATAATAAGGCTTCCTCGATGGGTAATGAAAGGAATTTTGGGTGTATCAGTGATTCTGGCGGGGGTCAGAAAACAAGGGAGTTGAAGTTGATCAGAGGAGATGACGGGAAAGGAGTTGGAGTCTCGAGAATAGGGAAAGGAAAGCAAAGGATGAAAGGAAGGCGAAATCAAGTTGTTAAATTGGAGACTACGTGTCGCGGAGATGCATCATATAGTCAAAGGACGCAATAAGCGATAAATATCGTATTAGAAATGTATATCTTACTGTAGGAATTCTTCACGGGTTCTTCAGTTCACTCTGAAGAGACAGCGGCATCAACGTCGGTTTTATCCATTCAGCCGACCTCTTTGTAAACCCGTGAAGAATTTCTGAAGCAGATACATCGTGAAAGCACGAATTCATTTTTTAATGTATATCTTCTTCAGTCGAAGCACTATTGAGCTAACGGGATTTGAAGCACATCTTTGTTAATATTTACCTAGATAATTGGAATAATGTACTATGGGTGGACGATAAGTCAGTGTCTTTTGTACGATAAGGCGCTGGAGGTAACATTTTATCTCTGACGTCGAAAATATTTTTTGCACATGCTCACAAATATTCGGCTGAACTGATAGTTTTAACTTCATTGAGAGCGTCCAAAAGAGGAAAGATTGTTGTTATTTGCCCTAAAGGAGAAAAGAGAATTTCTAAGTATAAATTGAACACTATACCTTAGTTGGGAAACGATAATCACGAAGATTATGATGAGGAGGATGCATACGAAGTGATACCGAGCGTCCACAAGGCCAAGAGGAGGTAACAACTGAAGATCCACAGAAGAACCACAAGCGAGATAAAAGAATTTAAAATGGATAGTGATTCCAACACTGTGTAATTCGTCATATTTTCTCCAATCAATTCTCATTAACTTCATCAATACAAATTAATAAATAAAACTTGAAAAAAGTCGGAGGGGGCCGGGAATCGAACCCGGGTTCTTCCTTTATTGGAGAGAGCTTGGCTTACAAAAATGTTATGGCCGAGTAGCCTATATGTTTAAGGCAGCCTCCCGGATAGAGGAAGATTCCGGGTTCGATATCCTACCCCGTCAGACCATTTTCAAGTACGTTTTTCCTTGGGATTTTTCTAGGGTGAAATGAACCTTTAACCCCTTCAACAAATTTCACATTAAATAATTATATGCTAAAATTATAGAGAATACCACTGATTTTTTCCTCTTGCTTATAAATTACGGTTGCATATTAGAATAGAAGAAAACTAATCGCTAGATTATTTGAATGACGTACGGACGTAAATATAACAACCACTAAGTAATAGGTTTTTTCAGAATGAAGAAGGAATCTATTGCCTATAATATTCATCATTGGAATTCGAGGATAAGTATATTGCCTGAAAAACAGCTTGACGCAGCATTAAAGAATATATTTGTTAAGCGTATGCTGTATAAAGAAGAGCTTACAAAAGTGTTGGAAGGGATCGTTTTCTTAAAGAAAAACGGTAAGAGGATCTCGTACAAAGGAGGAAGTTTAATGATGAATGAAAATGACGGCAAATTAAACGTCGGAAAAATCAAAGAGCGAGTTTTTAAGATAATCTTGAAAGCCAAAGAAGAATGGAGAGAAAGGGACAAAAGGGTTCCTTGATAGCAGACGTTCCTTGACGTTAACGAATGGGATAAAAATACGGAAAGGAGCCACTTATATTGGCTCGTAAGGAAGAGAAGAAACAGGCAAAAGTAATTGGAATCCCGATAAAATTTGAAAGGGCTCCGCTATCATATATGATACTTCAAAGTCTTGCTCGAGAATGCTTTGCAAATTGTTTCCAAAGGAACCTAGAAAGTTGAATTTCTGAATCGTAACGAAATGGAAATATCATTCGAGGAGTATATCTGTCATTAGGGATGGCTCCTTCCTCCAGATATATGAGTAACATTTTATCATTCCAATCGAGATATAATTTGACAAATAAAAGGACTGTTTGTAAGTTACCGTTCCGGCGAAACACTCGGTTCAGTTTTCGTTTAAATCACATGAAGTAGATTTTTAATCTTAGAGAAAGATATCTAGCCAAATCTTATAAAATAAAGAAAGTTTATAAGTGTTGTTACCTAAAGCAACTTCGATGATTTTCGAATAATTACTTATTTTGGCAGTGTTTGATTTGTAATTTAAAAATAAAAATCGTTGTTGACTAGCGTACGTTGCCAAGTGGAAAGCCTGGAAAAGCTATTTACAATAATTAATATATAGTGTATCTCACTTTAACTTCAGTAGATATATAGACTATTAAATAGCTGACGCTTTTTATTTAAGCAATAATTTACTTGAATTTTAGTAATATTTACGATGATTCCCAAAAGTTAAGAAAAGAAAACAATTCAGATTGTAAGCAAGCGGAAAGAAGCTTTAAATTTGTTTGTTTTTTCTATTCGTTGGGATTATTTCATAGCTGGTAGGAAGGTTTTTTCAAGTTGATAATTTAAAGTTTTTAAAGAAAATTACTCTTCAATGCCCGAAGTCTAAGTCTCATTTTTCAAAGCTAATTAATTTCACGCAATGTATCTTCAGTAATGATAGTTACAGTTGACTAGAAACCCTGACTGTTGTTAGCTTATTTCGTTATCTTCTTTCTTTCTAATATACTATCATAAACGTATATTTATGTTGGAATTCATTCAAATTCAATGAGGAAGTTTAAAATGTTTGAGTGGAAATTGCATTATGTATGCAATTTCCCTCTTTTTCCAAGCAAACTTTACTTCTCGATATTTTGAAATGCAAAGGTATTGAAATTTAAAAAAATATATATTTTGAGAAAACTCCTGGATTTCAATCTAATTAATCACTTAAAGGTATTTATGCATAATTAGGGTGAATACAAAGAATTGAATTTCATAATATTTTCTTGAAATAGATTACTGCGCTTTATTCAGGCATTATACGTTCGTCTATTCTATTTGTTCTTGAATAAAAGGCTTGAATGGTTTTACTTACGGGTCACCTCTATCAAAATATCCCTGACATATCGAGTAAAAATAAACTTAGAAGGATAATGGCCGGTTAAAAATATGTATTTCATTAAATAGGAGTTGGGAACCTTTTTCCATTGAAGTGACGCTTTAGAAATTATTCATTGGTATATGGCTTACGTTTAACTAGTCTAAGATTGAACAAACACGAAGGGCGGCTAATTTATAATGTAATTCTCTAAGTGAACTTAGGTAAATAATTTCCAATTTTTTATTTATTTTAAGTGATAAACAAGTTTGGGAAATAAAGGTAATGCAAGTATTTGTTTTAGGTTTCAGACAATGAGCACCGGAAAAACGAACGTTGAAAACGGGTTTCCAACCTCCAACCCATTTCACCAAAATCAAACTACTTACTGTGCAACATTTTTATTTTAATTATACTTTTTATCACCCAGGGGTCGTCGCTTTTTATTCCTACTGTAATTTCAGTCTCACTCTTCAAATCTTCTCAAATTAATTTTCCAATAATTATTAATAGCCAATGTTCTACTCGTTAAGATTCTAAGGCTTGCTTTATCGGAATTAACCCTCGACAGACTACGGATGCCATATGGCATCATCCGACACCTACTATTATTTCATTTTGTGTCACGGAATAGGAGAGCTCGATGACAATGTTGCAATTTTTTATTTTTTTGGCTGGGTTTGTGTGTCGTTTGTGTATAATATTTTATGGATAAGGTTTTCAGACAATCACAAATCGAAATACAAAAGAAATTTAAAATAATTCTGGCCTTGGAGCGTTAAAGATAAAACGAATAATTAAAAATGTCATTAGTGTATACGAGATAAGAAAAAGATACCGATCGGAGTAGAATCTAAGGGGGATAACGAGCGGATAAAGGGGTCCATGCATTGGAGATAATAAAGCAGATTTGAAAAGGATAATGCGGAATGGAATCGCAAATGGATTCGGGGATCGAACGCGATTAGGGACTCCGTATGTTAGTCCATGTCTAAGAGCGGCGATAAAAGTGGGAGCGGAAATGAAGGCATCGAGTGGAGAATGATTTGTGGGATCGGAAGCAGATTCACTCGCGTCGGGAGGATTATCTGTGAGGGGCGGAGTGGGTGCGTATCAGTGTTACCAAATTAGCGAGTTTGTCACGGGATTTAGCAATGCCATGTTTCTAAGGTTTAGTCACATTTCGCTGGGTTCCTAATAGATGCCACGTTCATTTCCGGCATTTTGGTATAAGTGAGAATCGCTGCAGCAATCAATGGCTTTATGAAATTACCTTATCAGTGTCCTGAGGAATTACTGATATCGGGAGGCCTACGTTGCACGTTCAAGAGAAGCGCAGTGTTGGGAATTTATATCGAATTTGTATTTATTTCTGATGCTTCAAAATTGGAATGAGGAAAATATTTAAATAGTTAAAATTATAATTTATTGCAAAATTGCTATTCTATTATCATTCAAGCTATAATTATCCCGAAGATTACTTTGAAGACAGCAGCCGAAACGTCGGCCTCACTCCGTGAAGCAATTCGGTTGTCATCCCGAGAACATTTCCGTCACCAATCTTTCCACCGGGAAATCGTGAAATTTAAGCCATTCAATCATATCGTAGAAGTCGATTCAAGGTTGAAATGATCATAGCGGAGACTATTAACTATTTTTATGTGAGCATATTATTTGAGGAAAATGAGCTGATCATTTGAAAATCCATTAAGAAATGTACAAAAGGTGGTGGTAGGAATGCCGCATATAAATATTTTCACATATTTACTCCAATTTTATTCAAGTTTGTCTGTTAAGGTCAGAATTTCTAGTACTCTACCTATCGAATACTAGTTTTATTTCGCTCTTCTTAGTCTTACTCCAATCAATCATGGCGTCATTCCTTGGCTGATCATTTTTTTATGATTAGCAATGAGCATTGTTTTGTGTGGGCATAAAATATTGCTTTGTTAAGCAGATGGAAGATTTCCGATCATGTCTCTATCTAACTAACTCACTATTCAAAGATTTACAACGTTAGATATTATTACGTAAGTGAATACAAATCGCGATTACGTTTCCTGCAAATTTTAATTACGTAATATTTAGGATACCTGCAATCAAGAGCAAATATTTCACCATTTCTCGTACAGGTTATATCATAAACAGTCTCTAATAAACTTGATTTATCAGTAGTATTTTTGGAACAGAAAATTTTTTAGAGGGCATGAATAATATTTAAAGTCATTGCTTGCTTAATAGAGGTTGGCATTCGAGGAATAATTTTCCGATTATAAAATTATTCTGATTGATCTGTTTCTTAATATGAATGTCCATCTTTGCTATTATATCATTCCAGATAAAATGAATTTTGGTCTCATCTGAATCCCCATCTACTTAGATCGTGATTGAATTAGCGCTTAAGTATCAGTTACAGCCCCTCGTTTTCTCATGGAAGTTATTATGGTCGCCCACATTTGGCAATGGTTTAAACAAAATGCAAAATTTCTGCCAACCAGTTCTAGTTAGCAAAGCGTGCAGTTGGCGACTGCGGAGAGTAGAAACGTTCACGAGTGGTTTCGAAGGGCGGATGCTGAGTGAGGACCATTTTTTATCCCCTTGACGTGGAGCCCCGCGGCGTGTGTATTATGGCGTCCCAACAGATCATCCCATTTACAACGTGATCCTACCTCATTAGCCGGTTTACATGACTGGCCTTGGAGGGTTATGCAGATTTCCACTGGAAAACTGTCTACGTCTGCTTATTATACTCTGAGAGGAAATCACGAACTTTTCCAGGGATCGTGCAGATAAAAAGTAGAGAAAGTTTTCCCATTTTTTTCTCCCTCTCGAATAAAAGGTCTGGATTGGAAATAATTTAGCAGGGTAGGAATTTCATCTGTTTTTCCCTTCCGCAAAAAATACTTTCTCTTCCCTTGGAAAACTTTTTGTCTGTCGAATCAGAAGTTATCTCGCAATGAAATGGTTAAAAATGTATCCTTTTCCTGCGCGCTCAGCTTCCTTTTCGATAATTTTTTCACTCCTGCGGAAATAGCTTACTCCGCTAATTTACTGCTCTTTTATCGTTACTTTAAGAGAGGCTCGAGATAAAAGGGGTATAAAGAGTAGACTTGCTTTTAGCAAGAGAAACGATTATTTATAAAACGGCAAACATGGCATGACCTACTTCCGATTTTGTGTTAAATGCTAAACTTATTTATCCACCATTTACTTATCAGTGACCATAGATTCATTATGCCAAAATTATTATGTACATTATGTATTCTATTCATTATGTATTGACTGTCTATGAATATGTTGATTGACTTGTCCTATACATGCCTATGTATGTCTCTGGATTAATAAATATTATTATTATTATTATTATTATTATTATTATAGCTAGAAACTCATATGGTGGCAGTGTTTGTTACATAAAATTAAAAAATAAGAAAAAATCATTTAAAATTTTCATTAGATCAATTTGCCAGCATGAAAAATTCATTATTTAATTAATAATCATTGCCAAAGACTATAATCCATCCATCAAAATCATAATCATTTATATCATAATAATAATATGGTAAACATGACAGATTTTTCTGTCGTACTAATAGGTCTTCACGGCTACCGTAGGGGTTCCGGGGCACACGTAGTCCCCGGCGTATACCATCTTCTCTAAACCTTCCGTATATGGTCGTTCAAATTAATTACAACTGTTTTTAAAAATTTTAGTTGTTTACAATTACATTTCAGAAGCCTATTTACTCTAAAAATATGTTTTTATGGAAAGGACTTCGGAAGAGCGATTCAGATAATTTGTTCCAATCCGCTTTGCCGATGTTCAAGAAAGAGCATTTGGTAAGCTCTTCGCAGCGTATTTTTTTATGGCCAAATTCCTAAAATATTTGCTGTCATCGTTAGATTTTTAAAACTTTTCCATCCATTACTGCCCGTTTTTACCGTATAAATACACCCTAGCCCATTTATTTTCTTTCTTTTCTCTAACGATTCCCTACAGAAGGTCTTTCACGTTTCTGAGACGCTATCTGCCTTTCTTAACCTACTAATTACATAGCGAGCTGTTTTCCTTCGAGAGTTCTTTAATTTTTTTTAAGAGACGAATTTCAATATGATCCCGCACCGTTGTATTCTAAGCTCGGCCCAAACTAGGATAAGAACCACCAGTTCCTTTACTTTCCTTGTTTTTGCTGGGATTCCACTTATTATACTTGGGTTACATCATTTCACCTCTCCAATTTTAATATATATTCATCATTGTTTTGTGCTCTCCCACTACTAAATTTTATCTGGGTTCAGCTGAAAATTTAAATGAATTCAGTATTTAGAATCAAAAGAAAACTTTCAACGGTAGTTATTTCTGAAAAAGTACCGTTGAAAGTTTCCTTTGGCTTTTACATAACAAATTTGCTCAGTTCTTTCTTAATGAAAATAATTACATGTATTTAATAATACTGTTTTCATAATGAGTATGTCAAGTCAATTGCAAAAGTGGGCATGATCCATCGCTGCTCTAGTGACCCAACGACATAGAATTTCTATTGGAACTTTTTGGAAGTACTTCAAAAACGGAGCCGAAAACATTGAAGGTCATAGGAAAGCTATGTTGAGGCCGACATTCCCTTGAGCCCAGCTATCTTTTTTAAGAATAAGGATCCAGTAAAAACCGAAGAAGGGCGAAGCATGCTATCAATATGTATATAAACACCTATCACTTTTGCTAATAGAATTTACAGTAAATTAAAGGTCAAAAGTGTATCTTTCAAAAAAAACGAGGCCATGTTCCGTAGAAAAGAGATTAAAATCGAAAACCATACTGATTTGAATGAATTCCGAGCTTAAACCGTATTTATAACTATATGACAAATCGAACAACAAAAAACGGAAATGTACAGGGCTTATTTCCAATATATGCAGAGCGCAAATAAGCGCAAAAACTGAAATTTAATACAAAAATAAAAATATTTACTATTTGAGTAAATTATTATAATTATCGAGATCTGCCAAAAACGTAATTCAATTTTTCAAATCTAGTTCAAATTTATCATAAAAGTTTTTCCTAATATTCTAAAATGAAAAAAAATACAGAAGCAAATTATCAAAAATTGATATTGAAAATATATGTACAATAATTTTGAGAACTGCCGAGGAATTTCGACTTGTCAGGGAAAGACTACAAACTCTTCCTCGGATAGGGAAAACCCTGCCTTTGTCCTCCGATAAGTGATTCTGAGCGGGAATGTCATTCGGTGAATTATTTCCTCTAGGTAAGTAGATGAGCTTCATTCGATAATTATCGAAGGTAGCGAAAATAATAAAAAAAAAGTTGTTCTTGAATGTGGCATGAAAATCAATAAATTACAAACGAAAGAGAAATACTTTTACGAACAAAAAAGAAAATTGAAAATATTTCACCATCAACGGTATCGGACCCGTGAGTGTGGACTCCGCTGCCGGACGCGTTACCTCTACACCACGGCTAATATGAATTCGAAGATTGTACGCATAGCTACTTGATGCCAACGGTGAACGGTGACATCCGACGCTGATTTTTAAACGCTTATTTCTTAAAAATTAGCGAAAGTTAGTCGCTGCGGTTTTACAATTGTTATTATTATTTACACGAAAGCCTTCCCTATAAGTATTAAGAAGAACCCTTTCATACAAGGAGGAATGTTCCCTTGTAAGTAAAGAGTAGACTTTTACTTTTCACAGAATCGGGCGAGATATGGTGGAAATCCATCATGCAGAATGAAGGAGATATTTGGTACTTTTTCTACAAAAATTTTTTATTTGTACTACCGGTTTCAACGGAGATGACGGTCCTCCGTTGAAACCGGTAGTACAAATAAAAAATTTTGTGGAAAAAGTACCAAATATCTCCTTCATTCTGCACGAATTTTACTTTTCAGCATAGCTTGGAGCAGTCAACATAAGAAATAATGAAATATTTTGAATATTGCGCGTGTGCAGCGAGGGGCTACCTCCTCTACCAAAGTGCTGGAAGCCTGAATGCCGCTTTAGTCCTTGAAGTTCACTCTCTTCACATCTATCTGACCTAACGTTTGTACAACGATGCATTCCTCATACTTACTAAACGCAATAATTTCTCTATTTGATCTAAACCAGGTATATTTTAATTGAAAAGTATGGTAGGTACGACTACAAACTTAAATATATGGCTCACCAAAATTTAAAATGACTTTTTTAAGATATTAAAGTCTAATTTAGCGGGAAAGTTTGCTATAAACTAAATCTATGGTAAATCTCAAATATTTGGCAATAAAAAATAAGTTCATGCTCATGGTTCAAACTGTGAAGCTTAAGAAAAATATGAAAATCGTTCTAGAATCGATCTTTGAAATAAAATTTCATTTACGTTTAATTTGGATCTGGAATATTTAACTCTTTATTTTAACAAATCGTTCAATAGGGTTTTATGGGCACTCAGATATCATTAAACATATGCCGGATTAAACCTAGCAGATCTGAAAGGTAGGCCTATTTACCGTTATAGACACTTTTTGAATTTTCAACCACTTGATACAACTATCGTCAAGCTTCGAAGTAAATCGTTCTAAACTAGAAAGCCTAACAAAAAATAAAGTATATAAAATGTTCTTCCACGATTAGGTCTGTGAATGCAGTAAGTCTTGAAACGAGGATTTTGGAGTGAAATTGCTCAAACCAGTAATAAAGAAAGTGGCTAACGAAGAATAAGTTTGATTTCCTTTCAATCAATTGCAAAGTAAAGGTTGATTTTATGTGAGATTTAATTTAATCATGATGATGTGTGGTAATTCAAATTCTTTTTAGGGTAGAAACATATTATTTTCAATTTCTCAATATTCTAGAAATATTAGAAAAACGTGGTGCACTTATAAAAGTTTGCAGAATTTGTACTAAATCATAACCAAATCACTCAATGAATTAAATTAAATTTAAAATATATTAGCCACTCTGACATAGATATACTAGTTCATATCGCAAAAACCTTGAGTTATAAGTATGAAACGCAAGATAAAGAGCATTGTGATGCTAAAAAAGTATACATGTAATGAATGACCAATATCGATCAAAGAAATGATTCCAAATGATTCTTAACTGTGGCAATGCAGAACTGAAATATTATCTCTATTTTACAAAAACATACCTCAAATTTTGAATCTAGAATGAAATAAATCACGTTTTAGGGGTATGGAAAATTAGCGAAGATTGCCGATCCTAATCCTAAATTATGAATGCCATACATTCAATTTAAAAAAGTTAAGGTTAAGGCCAAATGTATTCGAGTGAGAATGGAGATGCCACTTAGAATTTTGAACAGTGCAAATGCTGTATTAACAAATCAAGGAAATGTGAATTCATAGAATCCTGTACTTTTACTTTCAGTTTCCTAACAAAAATTTCCTAAAATCATTCTCTGTCTATATTAGATCCTCTTCCTGTGTTTATAAAATTTGATAAGTCCCAAATATTCTAGAATATCGGGATGATTTTAGAAGGTCAAACGTTGGCTACTTATTTCGAATACCAGAAAGAAAGTATTTTAAAATTTCCAAAAAACAAGCATGTTTGTCACATAGACTACGATGAAGCATATGGATGTAACTTCTACTTGCCTATATAGAAGTCAGGCCGAAAGCTGTTCTCGGTGTTTCCTCATGACGCATCCCTTAACCGTCCTTTCCTTTCGAAAAACAAATGGCTCACATGACAGTTCAATATAGAAGTCAAAGAGAATTCACTTTCTCAAAATCTGGAACAAATAGAAACACCAAATTAATAAAATGTTAGTGAAGTTCAATCAGGTTACCATTGTAACCGACGTCCACAGGATGAAATGAGAACTATCGAAAACTGTAATATGAGGCTTTCCGTTGTTTCAAAAACACTGTGACTGTTTACACCAATACCTTCCGATATCTGTTGTTTTCAAATAACACTCAATAAGAAGAAAGCCTCTTTTTAATTTTCTTTTTATATATATGTATTTGTATTGTTTTTCCTCCTTTTCTGTAAGTAATATTAGTAACCCTTAATGGTTAGGTGTAAGAGAGGCCCTAATGGGCCTAACCTCGCCAAATATAGAGTTTTTATTATTATTATTATTATTATTATTATTATAAGAAAGCCGAAAAATTTTATTCGGGTGACTAAGATAAACATGGCAGCAAGAATTAATTCAGTTTTCTGAATTACAAAATGTTCATCTCATTCGAGCGCAAGAAGGAAATTCTACTTAGCAATATTAATTAATAATATATACGAGAGACTAAATTTTAACTAAATAGATGAATGATAGATATAAGTACACCTCAGATTAGTTGGAACACGAAACTTAATTACACCGTGTAGTGTCGGTGAACGAGATGCCCTAAATATAATCAAGGATATAAGATAAAGTATCTGAAAACATAGACACTAACAATGACGATAAATATATCGTGCGACTTGCTTATGTATAACTATATACTATTTTAAAAATTCTCAACCCGTGATTTCCTTTAGGAATCTTTGATGTGAACCTCGATCTCCAGCTTGCTGAGCGCATGCTCACCATCGGACGGATAGAGCAACCATCCGGCTGACGAGGCATCGGGTTCGAATCCCAGCGGAGAACTATTTTCTCCCTTACATAACCTTTTCCAAAATTAAGCAATTATACAAGATGTTTTTAATTGCCCACATACGCTTCAACTCGTTTTGGAAAATCAATCACGAAATTAAAAATTTAACATTTTAAATTATCAGTTATCAATCGAATGAACATCGCAAACTAACCTTAGGCTAAAACTGAAGGAAATACGCGATGAAAGATGTTGATTGCTTCCCGTAACCTGAAAATTAACTAATAATACGAAAGGAGAAGTATTAAGTATGGGAAATTTTAGCTCCAAAAACATTTACTTCGTTAAAACAATATCACAAGAAAAATTAAAATAAAAATTTTTATACAACTTACCATTTACAGGATAACATAGGTGCCGACGACATCCCAATTCTTTTTTTCCGAAAGTAACGACGCTAAATTCAAATCAGGAACGGTTTTTTCAAACTATCTGACAAAACGGCTTCACCAGAAGAAATTTCGGAGACGACTGCGGAGCTAACCGTTTATTTAAGTCATGAAATGAATTGCTTTAATCAGATTGGTCGAAATTGAATCTGTCTGTTTCCACACCCCTTGCATGTTAATTATTCTCTCAAATATTAATTATAATTCAATTTGCATTTATTTTGATAAAGTATTATCTTGATTGAACTTTGAAATGTGTAAGAATATAGAATCTTTCTTTGATAAATTTTACGTAAAATCATATCATATTTATTAAGGGTCTTAACTCCTCATCATCCATTAACAAAAGAATGCGATTAGCGCATCACCATAATTTTATTCGTTTACATTAAAAATTTTCCTAATATTTAATAAAACATTTCTTTGATGAAAAAATCAACTTACTTGGGAATTTCGATGTTATCGATGACCTAGAAGTATACTAATCACTTCCTTCTTCGGAGTGTGTTTGTTACGATTGGTCTCATCTGCAAATAACCTTCAGTAAAAAGAAAAACAGGTTATCACATGAAAGTTTAGAAGGTTTTCTATCGGTGTGCTTGAGGAAAACTTAACGAAACTTAAATACTAGATTTTACTTGATGAACCTTACATTTTTAATTATGATTTTATGATTGGGTTTCTATAAATCATCACAAATCAGGTAATTCATGATATTTAAGCAGATGTAATGAAGTAAAAGAATTTTCTTGAATTAATTTAATCACAGTCAGAGATACCGCTTTTTAAATCATGAAATTGATAGCAAATATTTGGATATAGTGTATTGGAGAAAATCATAAAAATGCATCACTCTTCAGAAGTATAACGTTGCTTAAAAATTAGAAAATCTTTTCAAGATTATGTCATAAATGAATTGTTGGATATCTTTAATGAAGCGCCGTGCTCAGTGAACTTGAATCACAGTGCTTAGTGATTCTTGAATGCAGCACATATACAATCAGAAGATAAGTATCATAATGGCTAGATTATATCTCCTCGTAAACTAATTCTCTAAAATAGAAAATTTCACATTCACTCTTACATCTATCAAAGAGCTTAACATATTCAGCATTCATACCTCTCTTCATTTCCATTATTCAAACCTATGGGATGATTAACATTACCTTTTAGCTCCAGCATGAATTCATTTATTCTGAGGCTTCGTTTCCTTGACGATTCCTTCATCACAACTGAAGTATTACGGACCTTTTCAAAATTATTTAAGGAAATATCTGATTGAAGAATTGGGTTTCAGTTGTCATAGAAACTTTTGACTTGGTTACGTTAGTGTACTCTTACATTGCACATTACGTTGACACTCGTTGTAAAATTGGAATTTAGAATAAAACACGATCTTGTTACCTGTCAATAGAAGCAATCCTCAGTGTTAAAATATCTTCATCACTTAAATATAACCAGAATGCCATTCCACCTACAAACTTAACGTGACCACGAGGCTTTTACGTGACCGTTCACTGCGCTTTTGGGAACGTCGATTGTCTTGAAAACTGAATCACGTAGAGGCTTTTCAAGAGTAGTGAATAATGCCAGGTGATTGAGTGCTCTCGTGTTGTTTTCTCAATGACGGTCATTATCTAACTCTAAAATTAATCACAACGAATTCTTGTGGATATACAACGAGTGCTAAAGACATCGGACGGATAAGCTCACCTCTTAAGTATTATAAGAGGAAGTTCCTTTGGAGTGCAAAGAAAGCCATCCATCTTGTGATTTACTTCGAAGGCTCGGAATGTGTATGACGGAAAAAATTGGATCTATTTATGTTTAACGTGTGTCTTTTGTGTGAAGAAATGGTTCAAATTACTATTATTAGTGGCAGTTAGGGCTGGAAGAAGTGTAGAAGAATGAAGTAATCCACATTCTTGATGTGTGAAGACAGAATGAAACCAAGAATTACAAGAGCAAAGAAGCAAAAGGTATGATAATCGAGAGACAGATTCGTTTGAAATGAATTTCAAGTCATGGGGAATGAATAATATTAGCGTGTAAGGAACTATTTCTTGCTGTTAAGGTAGTTTGCTTAAATTAATCAAATACGTAGTTTGGCAAACTAGCTAAAACCTATTATCTGCATAATGGTTGAAAATTATAGAGTCCTCCAATTCAATATAGTCTTTATATTTCATTAAGTGGTCATCCAAAGGCATAGATGTACACCGATAAGAAACCTTGCAACATTTCAAAAGACTTTCTTCCACACTTTTCTTTGCGGTGAAGGTCATTTTGTTTGAAGTAGATGAGCGATAGAGGAATCGTAGCAAACACACTCTGTAGAAGTGAAGTGCTTAGTTTTCTTTTACGACATTCACATGATCGAAATTCGGTGAGGAGTTCATTGTCTCAACAAAGAAAGCTTTTGAAAAAATATTATGAGTAATTACAATGTAATTTAATGAAGTGGGACGATGCGCTGATCGCATTCTTTTGTTACTGGATGGTTATAAGGTACGATTTTTTTAATGAATAGGATATGATATTACGTAAAATATATCACGGATTAAAATTTATATAAATAAGTATCCTAAATTAAGAAAAATATTTTTTTCAATATTATATAATTATTATTTTACAACTTTTCAGAAACTTCGATCAATTGCTTCCTGGCAACAATCAAATTCATTCAATACGGAAAAATGTTACTTTTAAGTCAAATTCTCTATTCTAACGATATTTTAAAATTCCATTAAAACAATAACTAATCAACATAAACGCCAATTCAATCACAATTGGTATTTATAAAAATAATTAACAAACAAGGGGGCGGGGTAACGGACGTAGATCTCAATTTCGACCAATCAGATTACAGCAATTATGTTCATCGCTTAAACAAACAGTTATCTCCTCAGTCGTCTCCGAGATTTCTTCTGGTGAAGTCGTTGTGTCAGTTAGTTTGAAAAAAGCGTTACTAATTTGAATTTTCAATTTCGGAAAAGGTATTTGGAATGTCGTCGCCACCTTTGGTTTCCTGTGTACGGTAAGTTGCCTAAAATATCTTATTTTAATTTTACCTGTGAGGTTGTATTAATGAATTAAATGTTTTTGGAGCTAAAGTTTTCCACATTTAATCTCTTTTCGTATTATTAGTTCATCTTTTGGTTATGGAAAGCAAACAATATCTTTCATCGCGTATTTCCCTGAGCATACATCGCGTACACTCTAAGTATTTTTCGAATCTCATACCATTTGGTAACAAATAATTTAAAATATTAATTTTTTTTAATTTCGTGATTTATTTTTGCGAAAAAATCGAGACAAGTATTGTCAATAAAAATCTCGCGTAAAGAGCCTAATTTTGTGGTAAGCAAAGTAGGGGAAAAAATCGTACTTCGCAAAGATTCGAACCCGATGCTTCGCTCACCGGGTGGTTGCTCTTTTCGTCCAAAAAGAGCACGCGTTTGGCAAGAAATAAATTGAGGTGCGAGTCAAGGATTCGTAACCGGAATCGGTCTTTAAAAGATATTAAAATTGTTAATTTGAATACTTAAAATAAATGCACTGTGTATTTATTATCGCTGTTAGTGCCTTACATTTAAGATAATTTTACAGTCATCATTGAGTAGTGTCAGGACATGTTTATTGCCATTGCACAATCTTTTTAAGCTTTATTTTCTATTAAATCTATACGTTGTAATATCTGTTGTTTGTCCATTATGTTAGCACTTAGTCTCTTGTTTATGCTATTAATTTATAATGCAATGCTTAGTAAAATTTCCCTATTTTGCTTACCTTCAAATTCAGAAAATTAAATTAATACCTTCTTCTATGTTTATCTTTGTTACTCGAATACAATTTCTTCGACTTTCTTCTTTTTGAATGATTTGTTGTTTTTAAACCAGATTTCGAAAGTCATTGTTTTAACGGTCAAA
Source organism: Sympetrum striolatum (assembly GCA_947579665.1). Classification (NCBI taxonomy): domain Eukaryota; kingdom Metazoa; phylum Arthropoda; class Insecta; order Odonata; family Libellulidae; genus Sympetrum; species Sympetrum striolatum. Next base: position 72,445,292 of record OX388347.1, on the reverse strand, counting down.
GTGTTTTTTTAAACAACGGAAATCGTCTATTAAAGTTAACGACATTATTTCATTCCACCTTATTGCAGAAGGCTTCGATACTTTCCTGCTTAAACTTTATAAAAATCTTTTTTATTTATTTGTTATATCTATTCTTTCCAGATTTTGTGTAAGTGAATTTTTTGTGAATTTCATATTTTACTGTTGTATGAGTCATTGAAAGGCAAGGAAGTTTACTGGATGTATCACTGAGGAGAACCAAAGATAGTTGTTTTCCAGATCTCTAAATAGGTAAGCAAAAGTTTTATTCATATTCTTCATCGTATTCTGTTTGACTAATGTCCTTGATTTGTGGCAATTTTAAATAATTTACTTTTCGATATTCGAAATGAGTGAAGATCGTTTTTTCCCCTAAAACTATCTCGATATTCTAGAATATATGCGAGCTTACAAGACGGCGTTTGGAGATTTTAAATCTCTATCTAATCTATAACGTAAAGTCAAGCGCTAATAATAGTTGGATGGCCTAGTATAGAAAGAGGTCTTAGGAAATTACTGTTAGGAAACTGAAAGGACATATATACAATTTTATAAAGTAATTCTCCTTCCATTAATGCATATAGTTGCTGTTCGCTCGAATACTTTTTATCTTCGCTGAAATTATTTAATATGAATATAGATCTTACATTATTTATGATTAAGACAGAGAGTTTTTCACGTTATACTCAAAACTCGTTGTGCGCTTTTGAAAGATAGGGAAAATATTTATTTAAAATATAATTCCGTTTTTTATCACAGTTTATATCATTTTTACCTTCGGAAGGTAATATAAGCTCCGGGAAAATTACACTTCAGTTAGTTATAACAATACTCCAAACAACTACAAATTTTTTGAACCTTATATTAATGTCTGCAGTGATTGCCATTCTGCTTATCAAAATATCCCCAATTAGCTCCAATGAAGAAAGTGTAATGTTTGACTAGAAAGAGGAATTTGTTGTTATTTAAACCGTTAGGTTAGAAAGATATGAAGAGAAATAATTTCATAGGCTCAAGTTACCTTCTTGTTTCCTGCTGTTTTATTTGAAGTTAAAGGTGGGCTTTCCATCACCTCCCTAGACTTGCGCAATGCTCAGAATTGTTCTCTGGTTCTTACTTTGAATACTTTAGGTCACATTTAAAAGGAAAAGTCTACACTTTACTCAAAAATTGAATGCTATATCATACATCGAGGTCTATGACCTTTATTTTTAAAGGAGTTGCCACTAGCTCATTCGTCTCTCTATTGCTCCTATAATAATCATATTTAAAATATCTCTTTCTTCAACATTAGTAATCAAAGCTCAATCTTTTACAATTCCGGACTTATATACAAGTAAGGTAAAGTAAATGAAATTTTATTTCAATTTGTAGGAATACAGACTACATGAAAATATGCATTACGATGTAAATTACCTGTTACGAGTAAAATGTTGCTTGCATACTGCAAGCAGAATGACAACACTAATTTCATATCGGCATTATATCGGGACGGTCCTCAAAAGAAAAGAAAAAAGGATTTAATTGTTTCTTAAAATTCGCTGAAATTTCATCGTCTGGCATCGAACCCGGGTCTTACTGGTAAACCTACTATGAAACACAATAGAAGATCGCCATCTGTAACTATGTGTGAAAATTCAAGCAGAAATAATGGCTACAACTGCCTCAAAAGACGCTCTAATGTTCACGAATGTAAATGGCTCTCGGGACTCGAACCAAGGACAATCTTGGAAATCTTAAACATGTTTCTGAAAGTTAATTATGATGTCTATCTATATGCCGAATTTCAAGTTTCTATATTATTGGGAAAGGATTCAAAATAATTCCTAAAAATCGGATCAACTTCTGATTGCAGAGACACCTGGTGTCGAACCCAGGACATATTGTAAGCTGTGAATGCACAGTTTGATTTGTATAAATTTGTTCTTGTGTCATGCCAAGTTTGAAGTCGATAGCATGTCGGGAAGTACCTAAATTTTGTTTCCGTTATCTCCGTAAGAAATGCATTGAGAAGTGCAAATGGCCCTCTGGGATCGAACCAAGGACCATCAGCGAACATAAAAAATTTAATTATGAAATATATTCATGATATCTAACCTCATGCCGAATTTCAAGTTTCCATGCCATCGGCAAATGGTCCAAATAAAATCTTAAAAATCGCCGCAATGTATTTTAAACGGCCGATTTTTGCCCCGACTTAGCATCGAACCATGGACAATATTCGAAGATGTCTTTATGATTTTTGTAAGATATCCACGGCATCTAGCGATCCCTCGAATTTCAACTCTCTACCTTTCCGGGAAGTGCTTCAAAAAAATTTTCGAAAATCTTCACCATGTATCCTTATGGAGAAAATCGGGACTTTGGGGCCTTCTGGAATCGAACCCATGACACCGAGGTTCAATGTCAGCTTTTTCCTGGAGGTTACACGTTATGGCCTATACGTCGTAAAAATTTCAAGTCGTTGGCACTTGTAGAACATGGTTAGAATTTTGATCCCCTATATATATATATATAGGTATATCCGGAGAAACGTCTATATATCTATTACGAGTAAAATGTTGCTTGCATACTGCAAGCAGATCGACAACACTATTTTCATGTCGGCATCATATCGGGAAGGCCATCAAAAGAAAAAAATGGATTGAAATTTTTCTTAAAATTCGCTGAAATTCCACCGTCTGGCATCGAACCCGGGTCTTTACTGTGAACTTACTATGCAGCACAATAGAACATCACCATCTCTAACTATGTGTGAAAATTCAAGCAGAACTATGGGCTACAACTGCCTCAAAAGACGTTCTAATTTTCACGAATTTAAATGGCTCTCTAGATTCGAACAAAGGACGATCTTGGAAATCTAAAAAATTTTTTTGAAAGTTATTTATGATCTCTATCTACATGCCGAATTTGAAGTTTCTATATTATTGGCAAAGTTTTCAAAATAATTCCTAAATATCGGATCAACTTCTGATTGCAGAGACACCTGGTGTCGAACCCAGGACACATTGATAGCTGTGAATGCATTGTTTGATTTGTATGGACTTGATCTTTCTATACGCAAAGTTTGAAGTCGATATCGTGCCTGGAAGTACCTAAAATTTGTTTCCGTTATCTCCGTAAGAAATGCATTGAGGAATTTAAATGGCTCTCTGGGATCGAACCAAGGACCATCAGCGAATATGTAAAATTTGATTACGAAATATATTTATGATCTCCAACTCCATGCCGAATTTCAAGTTTCCATGCCATCGGGAAAGGGTCGAAAAAAAATCTTAAAAATCGCCGCAATGCATTTTAAACGGCCGATTTTTGCCCCGACCTAGCATCAAACCAAGGATTATATTCGTAGATGTCTTTATGGTTTCCTTTTGATATGCACGGCATCTAGCGATCCCTCGAGTTTCAAATCTCTCCTTTTCCGGGAAGTGCCTCAAATAAATTTTCGAAAATCCCCCCCATGTAATCTTATGGGGAAAATCGCGACTTTGGGGCCTTCTGGAATCGAACCCATGACACCGAGGTTCAAAGTCGGCTTTTTCCTGGAAGTTACACGTTATGGCCAATATGTCGTAAAATTTTCAAGGCATTAGCACTTGTGGAACATGGTTAGAATTTTGATCCCCTATGAATGTATATACATATCTATTATACGAGTAAAATGTTGCTTGCATACTGCAAGCAGATCGACATCACTATTTTCATGTTGGCATCATATCGGGACGGCCATCAAAAAAAAAAATGGATTGAAATTTTTCTTAAAATTCGCTGAAATTTTATCGTCTGGCATCGAACCCGGGTCTTTACTGTGAACTTACTATGCAACACAATAGAACATCACCGTCTCTAACTATGTGTGAAAAATCAAGCAGAAATATTGGCTACAACTGCCTCAAAAGACGTTCTAATTTTCACGAATTTAAATGGCTCTCTGGATTCGAACCAAGGACGATCATGGAAATCTAAAAAATGTTTCTGAAAGTTATTTATGATCTCTATCTATATGCCGAATTTGAAGTTTCTATATTATTGGCAAAGGTTTCAAAATAATTCCTAAAAATCGGATCAACTTCTGATTGCAGAGACACCTGGTGTCGAACCCGGGACACATTGATAGCTGTGAATGCACTGTTTGATTTGTATGGACTTGATCTTTCGATATGCAAAGTTTGAAGTCGATATCGTGCCTGGAAGTACCTAAAATTTGTTTCCGTTTTCTCCGTAAGAAATGCATTGAGAATTTTAAATGTCCCTCTGGGATCGAACCAAGGACCATAAGGGAATATGTAAAATTTGATTATGATTTATGTTTATGGTATCTAACCTCATACCAAATTTCAAGTTTCTATGCCATCGGAAAAGGGTCCAAAAAAAATCTTAAAAATCGCCACAATGCATTTTAAACGGCCGATTTTTGACCCGACCTAGCATCGAACCTAGGATAATATTCGTAGGTATCTTTATGGTTTCCTTTAGATATGCACGGCATCTAGCGATCCCTTGAATTTCAAATCTCTCCTTTTCCGGGAAGTGCCTCAAAAAAATTTTCGAAAATCTTCACCATGTATCCTTATGGAGAAAATCGGGACTTTGGGGCCTTCTGGAATCGAACCCATGACACCGAGGTTCAATTTCGGCTTTTTCCTGGAGGTTACACGTTATGGCCAATATGTCGTAAAAATTTCAAGTCAGTGGCACTTCTGGAACATGGCTAGAATTTTGATCCCCTATATATATATATATATATATATATAGGTATATCCGGAGAAACGTCTATATATATCTACGAGTAAAATGTTGCTTGCATACTGCAAGCAGATCGGCAATACTAATTTTATATCGGCATCACATCGAGACGGTCCTCATAAGAAAAAAAAAGGATTTAATTTTTTCTTAAATTTGCTGAAATTTCATCGTCTGGCATCGAACCTGGGTCTTACTGGTAAAACTACAATGAAACACAATAAAAGATCACCATCTCTAACTATGTGTGAAAATTCAAGCAGAAATATTGGCTACAACTGCCTCAAAAGACGCTCTAATGTTCACGAATGTAAATGGCTCTTGGGACTCGAACCAAGGACGATCTTGGAAATTAAAAATATGTTTCTGAAAGGTATAAATCATCTCAATCTATATGTCAAATTTCAAGTTTCTATATTATTGGGAAAGGTTTCAAAATAATTTCTAAAAATCGGATCAACTTCTGATTGCAGAGACACCTGGTGTCGAACCCAGGACACATTGATAGCTGTGAATGCATAGTTTGATTTGTTAAGTCTTGCCCCTCTATCATGCAAAGTTTGAAGTCGATAGCATGCCGGGAAGTACCTAAAATTTGTGTCCGTTATCTCCGTAAGAAATGCATTGAGGAATTTAAATGTCCCTCTGGGATCGAACCAAGGACCATCAGCGAATATGAAAAATTCGATTATGATATATTTTTATGGTATCTAATCTCATACCGAATTTCAAGTTTCTATGCCATCGGAAAAGGGTCCAAACAAAATCTTCAAAATCGCCACAATGCATTTTAAACGGCCGATTTTTGCCCCGACCTAGCATCGAACCAAGGATAATATTCGTAGATGTCTTTATGGTTTCCTTTAGATATGCACGGCATCTAACGATCCCTTGAATTTCAACTCTCTCCTTTTCCGGGAAGTGCCTCAAAAAAAATTTCGAAAATCCCCGCCATGTAATCTTATGGAGAAAATCGGGACTTTGGGGCCTTCTGGAATCGAGCCCATGGCACCGAGGTTCAATGTCGGCTTTTTTTTGGAGGTTACACGTTATGGCCAATACGTCGTAAAAATTTCAAGTCTTTGGCACTTGTGGAACATGGTAAAACTTTTGATCCCCTATATATATATATATATATACGAGTAAAATGTTGCTTGCATACTGCAAGCAGATCGACAACACTATTTTCATGTCGGTATCATATCGGGACGGCCATCAAAAGAAAAAAGTGGATTGAAATTTTTCTTAAAATTCGCTGAAATTCCATCGTCTGGCATTGAACCCGGGTCTTACTGGTGAACCTACTATGAAACACAATAGAACATCACCATCTCTAACTATGTGTGAAAATTCAAGCAGAAATATGGGCTACAACTGCCTCAAAAGACGTTCTAATTTTCACGAATTTAAATGGCTCCCTGGATTCGAACCAAGGACGATCTTGGAAATCTAAAACATGTTACTGAAAGTTATTTATGATTCCTATCTATATGCCGAATTTGAAGTTTCTATATTATTGGGAAAGGGTTCAAAATCGTTCCTAAAAATTGAATCAATTACTGATTGTAGAGACCCCTGGTGTCGAACCCAGGACCTACTGGCAGCTGTGAAAACACATTATGACTTGGTTTGACCTGATCTTATTTAATGCAATGTTTGAAGTCAACAACTTGCCAGGAAGTGCCTAAAATTTGCTACCGTAATCTCCATAAGAAATGCATTGTAGGATGTAAATGGCCCTCTGAGATCGAACCAAGGACCATCAGCGAGTTCTAAAATTTTATTATGAAATATATTTATGATATATATCCACGTGCCAAGTTTCAAGTTTCCAAGTCATCTGTAAGTAATTAAAAAAAATCTTAAAAATCGCAATGTAAATTAAACGGGAGAATATTTGCCCTGGCCTAGCATCGAACCAAGGATAATATTTGTAGATGTCTTTGCGGTTTCCTTTAGATATACACGGTATCTAGAGATACCTAGAATTTCAACTCTCAACTCTTCCGGGAAAGGCCTCAAAAAAATTTTCTAAAATCCCCGCCATGTATTCTTATGGACAAAATCGCGACTTTGGGGCCTTCTGGAATCGAACCCATGACACTGAGGTTCAAAGTCGGCTTTTTCCTGGAGGTTACACGTTATGGCCAATATGTCGTAAAAATTTCAAGTCGGTGGCACTTGTGGAACATGCTTAGACTTTTGATCCCCAGTGTATATATATATATATAAGTATATCCGGAGAAGCGTCTATATATAATAGATAATATATATATATATATATATAACTTATATATAGGTATATCCGGAGAAGCGTCTATATATAATAGATTATATATAGATGCTTCTCCGGATTCATTCATATATATACCTATATAGATAGATAGGATACAAATTCACAGCCTAAACTACAAGCGTCATTGATCTGAAATTTTTATGACATATTGGCCATAACGTGAAACCCCCAGGAAAAAAGAGACTTTGATCCTCAGTGTCATAGGTTCGATTCCAGAGGGCCCCAAAGTCCCGATTTTTCCCGTTTGAATGCATTGCCGTGATTTTCGGGAATTAAAAAAAAATACTTTCCGGATAGGTAGAGAAGTAAAACTCAAGGTGCCTATATTTATGGTCTTGGACTTTCGAAAACATCAATGACTTTTACAAAAGTTATCCTGGGTTCGATGCTAGGACGATGCAAAGATCTGCCCTTTAAAATGCATGGGAGCCGTTTTTCATTATTTTTTTAGATGCACTTATCGAAATGATAGGAGGTTCGTGCTTGGCTGGAAGATGTATGGTACGAATAAGTTTTAGAAAAAAATTTTCATAAGACCGTACTGTTCCTGGGTTCGAAGCCAGAGCACAATAACGTTTCTCTCATAAGGAATATAAAGGAAAAGTAGGACGTCATTTGAGGCAGTTGTAACCAATATTTCTGCTTGAATTTGCATACGCGGTTAGAGATGGTGTTTTTCTTTTGTGCTGCATAGAAAGTATTGCCTGAAAGACCCGGGTTCGATGCCGGGCGGTAAAAATATCACCCATATATAATACTATGGGGTATCTTTTCATAATTTTTTTATGCATTTATCGATATGTAAGGGAGCTCTTGCTTAGATGGAAGATGTATATTAACACTTTGTTTAAGAAAAAAAATAGATAAGACCATGCTGTTCCTGGGTTCGATGCCAGAGCACATTATAATTTCTCAAATAAGGAGTGTATGTGAATAGTAGGACGTCGTTTGAGGTAGTTGCACCTAATAGTTTTGCTTGAATTTTCACACATAGTTTGATATGGTAATTTTCTATTTTGCTGCATAGTAAGTACACCAGGAAGACCGGGGTTCGCTGCCAGGTGATTAAATTGCAGCGAATTCTACGAATATTTTGAATTCTTTTTTTCTTTTGATGTCCGTCCCGATATGATGCCGATATGAAATTAGTGTTGTCGATCTGCTTGCAGTATGCAAGCTACATTTTACTCGTATATATATAGGTATATCCGGAGAAGCGTCTATATATAATAGATGTAATTCTAATCAGTTTTTATCAATTATCTATGGAGCTGGAATACATGATGCGTTAGAAAGATCGAACTTACTGTATATTTCCGCACGAAGACGTAAAAGGTGTTTACACTCATATCGATGTTTTGCTTTCCCTTTCTTTAGCTTTTAGGGAATTTTTCTTCTTAGAAAAGACAGCTGGGCTCAAGGAAATGACTCAGTCAGACCCGACATGGGATCCCTTGGACATTCAATTTTTCGGCTCTGTTTTTGAAGGTCAAGGTGATCTCTTTTCTACTTTACGGCCAAACATAGCCGCGTAAACTAATGTTTTCTTGCTTTTTTTCGTTTCATTAGAACCAACAAATACTTAATTTCGTTTAATATCGGATAAATAATTTTTCTTGCCCATAACCAAGACTTTATAATTAAAAATAGCCACCAATGCTTAAAAATACACATGGAAATGACAAATATTTAAATATAGTATTCATTTTTTAATAGTTACAATTAATTTAATAATTTTTAACTTGCAATTAATAACTAACGAAAATTAATCCGTTGACAAGTTTGCGTAAAACCTAAATGATATATACAGTTAGAAGCTTAGAACAGCTGATTATTTCTATATGTACTTGCAATAGTTACTACCACACCTTTTTTATTTCTTTAAATTACATCAGAGCATATAAGCATTGCTCAAAACCGTGCACAAAACTAACGTCTTTCCCCATACTCTTTTGCAAAGAAAATTATAGAATTGATTAAGTAAGTTGTGAAGACTTTCTTGTTGTAGATTTAAGTTTACACTCCAATTACTTTTCCTTTGCAAAGGGTCCAGAATAGAGCATACACTTAAGTATATAGCCGTATTCTGATTTGTTTTACTCAAAGCAGCAAAGTATTGTGGGATCGGAATCAAGTGAAGCTGCCTAATTATTCCACTCATTTACATGTTTTTATCCTACAATTTGAAAGTAAAAGCAGCCTTACTGATGACACTCAGTTGAATTATAGAAAAATATGAAGACACTTGAATCAATAGATTATTTTGCTGATAGTAATTTTATTAAGTAGACGTACATAGTCAAGTAATACCAATCCTTAATGCAAAATGTCAATGCGCTATGCATCTCAATGTATAAATACTACCAATCAACCAATGGCTTAAGAGGAAAGTAATTAACATAAACACAATATAAAATATTTTGATTATGCATATATATTTAAGTTAGAAATTCCTTATGTCAAGTTTAAATAAATATTGTATTTATTTATTTACAGGAGAGCTTACTATCAGTATCTCCTGATTTAGAGGCCAATTGGTGAGTATTACCAGTCCCATTACTAGATTGCATTGCTGCCACTTTATCATCAAATACATTTCATTTACCATGGATACCTTAGATAGAGGCAATCTATCCTTCATTAATTGTAGTCTTATTAGCGTAGATATCATTACTAATCATCTTTGTGTCAATTATTTCTTGAATCTTTCACTTAAGTTTTATCTGTTTATATATGATTATGAGAGTCATCCAAACATTCATATCTTTCGAGGATGTACTAATCGGAAGAATTGCCAGTAACAACATTAAATACATAAATTAATCCATTAAAATCGTAACAAAACGTTTCCAAAATTAGCATTCTCATTCGCTTTAAGTTTCAAATATATACCTCCTTTCACTATTTTCATTCCATCCTGAAAATCATCACCTGCCAACAGGAATTTAAAGCGCTCTGTTTGGACATTGTGGCAGACTCTTAAAAGTGAGTGTACATTAATCCTCTACCTTATATGCTTGTAGAATACGTTTATTATGTAATAATAATAATAATAATAAAACGGCTTTATTCGGGCGAGATTGAGACTTAAAGTCTCCTCTTCCATCTAATCCATCGTCATACAATACATAAATAATTAATTTAAAGAGATTATATGAAAAAGATATTTGAAGAATTGTGGATGTAAAAAACCTAAGAAATTCTTAGGAAAAAAATTATCCACAGCAGGAAAACACCCACTAAGAGGTGGGGGTGTGAATAATCTGCGCAAACCTACCGATAGTCATAACTAAAAAGTGGCTAAGAAACATGATTACATTTTATAAATACAGTGTCAATACTTACATATATGGGATACGTCAATAAACATAGTCATGTTGACATTTAAATAAATGCCAACCATTTACATAAGAACATAAAGTAATAAGGGTATACATATTTTAGAGCATAAAAACCATTAATCCAGTACATAGTCAATATTACATAATACGTAGATATTAACACAAAATGGGGATAGGAAACAGGTAAGAAAAGGTTTTTTATTACTAGAATAAAGAAGGGATAATTTAATTTTCAACAGCAATAAGTATATGAAAATTGAAGACAAAATATCACAATTTACAGTTCAATGGTACACATTTTTTATATATAATATTAACATGGTCCATGCATACGTATAAAGTCGAAAATAATTAAAAACGCAAATAATATGGTGTCAGTAAAACAGTACAGGAAGTATATTATTACAAATTGAAAGAAAGAAAAAAGATGTAGTATACTATACTAAAGGCGTAATTGTATCATGGATGATAAGCGAATAACAAGTATTTATAAAAGTGATGCATCCGAAATCTCGTATACTGGAAACAGTTTAAACCGTGATTCTATACAAACAGCCACTTATTCGAAGAGCAACTCTTAGCATAGAAATAAACACTACGTCTTTCAGAAAACTTGATTCCGATTGATTCTTAGCATTAAGTTATCTCCGAGAAAGATCTCTGAAAGTGGGAGGAGTGGAATGAAATTGAGGACCATCGATGCGAGAAGTGGGGGAAGCGAAACAAGAGGAAAAATTATTCCATTCTTAAATAAAAGAGGGGAAGTAAGTGACATCAGATGGAAAATTTTTGAAAAATGGTGCTCCGAGAGGGACGGTTGGTGGGATATTTTTAAAGTTAGGGAACGCAAGGGGAGTGAAGGAAGTGTCTGAGGATGTTAGAGGAAGTGGGGTTTGTTGGGATGAACGGGAAAATGGAAGAGATTTAAGAGGGGAAACTCGGAAGTGAAACAGTTAGGGGGGAGTTTGTAAGATAAGACAGAAGATGTAAGGAAAGGGGGATTTGGAAGAAAATTAAAGATCTGCGAATGGAGTGTGGGTGGTTATTGGAAGGATAGCAGTTTTCTGGGAGCAGATCAGAGGGTTTAAAGAGAAGACAAATTTAGCGAATAATACTCCAACTGCTGCACAATGCGCGGATTACTCTATCTCTTCATTTATTTACACTAAGAAGGAATGGATATGTGAACGCTAATAAAAATTAAAATTTTAACTCTTTGGCGAAAGTAATGAATAAGAATAGATGTAATAAATTCAAATTATCTAGGATTTGTAATGAGAATTTAATTTTTAACATTTATTTAACACTGATAACGAATCATTCGGTCCGTTTTTGGATCAGTTATGACATGAATTCTATTCGTGCTGAAAAAAGAAAATGCTGAAAAATGGCCTTCAATGTAAACGCCCAATTTTATTCATAAATAAACTGAGTGTTTTCAAGCAAGTTCATTTTTACATGAAAACCCCTCTAAGATTTCATGGAAACTGGATTTAAAGGAACAGATATTTTTATTTATCTAATGTAAGAAATACTTTTCAAGGATCAAGAAACAAGTCTCTTTTCTTTGCAGTTTTTTCCTCTATTTTCCTTTTATGCTAGATTCATAATAGTAACTAACTATAATTATTTCCCTTCGGTAGTATTTCGTGTTAGTTTTTTTACAAACTATTTTCATTAAATGGTTAAATATAATGTTTAGAGTAAAGGAAGGAATGATTTCTGCTAATCCAAATTATTTACACGTAGTAAAAGCACATTTTTAAAATTGTCTAATAATCAACAATTTAACCATTCCAATCTCAATGGGAAAATACTTCAGGCTCATTAATTTAAAGGAAGAAGATGAAAAAATTAATCACCCAGATTTAGGCGGGCGAGGGGGGGGGGGCGACGAGCATTAATTTTCGACTGAGGTAAGGCTGCCTTTCGGAAGTTCTTAGTTCGAGAGTGGATAGACGCGGAATGGAAATAAATGAGACGTCTTTCTTCTTTTTTAAAACCATCCGGAGCGGATGAAAGGGGGATGAGTCACTTATTCCTTTATTTCTGCGAAAAGAAAAAAGCAATTCGTCGCGCATCACATTTTTCCCTCCGGGTTCGAGGTCAAGGGAATTTAATAACGGGTTTCGGCTGGATTGTTTGAAATTGGGGTGCATTCGCCTAACTCGTAATTTTCAACATAACTCTTTACCGCTTGAGCGACGTTCTCTTTCTATATTTTTTCGCGGCCTTTCTCTCGCTCCGGATGGACTTTTCGCCGTAGCAAATAACCCGTCAACGTCTTTTAGTGTTGATTGAGATTAAGTGTGTACCGAGCCGAGATCTCAATGAGATTTCCTCCAACACTTCTACCATTTTCCCCTCGAGTGGCTTCTGATGTTTTATTTAATTCCGAGAGGATCTCTCTCTTAATGCGAGAAAAAGTAATCTTTCTCCCCGAGTAATTGCCTCCTCTTTTTTTGCTAGAAAAACCTGAGAAAAACTCATCCCGTTTTCATACAGGTAATAAGTGGATTCGTCTCCAATAATCAGTTTAACGTTTTTTCATCGCGCTCGGCAATTTTAATATTTCAAGAATTAATCTTGGTTGGCAACGTAAGAGATTGAAGATCCGTGAATTAAATCCTCGGGTAATATTGCCTGCAGATGTAACGTATTTAGTTCGAAACGTTTTCCGTGTTCATTTCAAATTTATTTTTCGCGTTTTAGCGCGAAATGCCGGACGGATTCGTGACAGGCTGGGTGAAATATTTTCCTACTTGAGCGAAATTTTCCAGAAAGATATTTGCGCGCAATTCGTGCAAGATTAATACCATATCGCCTCTCAGTTCTGGGAAATATTAACTAAATTTGAATATTCTGGTTTTGGTGAGGTGACTACTAGTCAACTTTGGCATGCAATGCCTAAAATTTTGCCAATCGTATCAGAATAACGGGTGGAGATGATTGTAATACTCTTGATTCTCCATTCATATACACACATACATACTTTTATATAAACATTACATATTATCATCATCATGTATACATATAAATATGCATTATCTATTATATATAGATGCTTCTCCGGATTCATCTATATATATAGGTATATAGATAGGATACTAATTCACAGGCTAAACGATAAGCGCCATTGACATAAAATTTTTACGACATAATGGCCATAACGTGTAACCACCAGAAAAATTGCGATTTTGAACTTCAGTGTCATTGGTTCGATTCCAGAGGGCCCCTAAGTCCAGATTTTTCCCGTTTAAATGCATTGCGTTGATTTTCGGGAATTTATAAAAAATACTTCCCAGATAGGTAGAGAATCGAAACTCTAGGAGCATTTATATATGGTCATGATCTATCAAAAACATAAATAACTCTCACGGAAAATATCCTGGGTTCGATCCTAGGACGATGCAAATATCTGCCCTTTAAAATACATGGGATTAGTTGTTCATTATTTTTTTTGATGCACTTATCGAAATGATAGGAAGTTTGTGCTGAGCTGGAAGATAAACGGTAAGAATTCGTTGAAGAAAAATATTTTCATAAGCCCGTTTTATTCCTGGGTTCGATGCCAGAGCACAATAACTTTTCTCTCATAAGGAATATAAGGGAAAAGTAGGACGTCGTTTGAGGCAGTTACAAGCAATATTTCTGCTTGAATTTGCATATGTGGTTAGAGATGGCGATTTTCTGTTGTGTTGCATAGAAAGTATTGCCAGAAAGACCTGGGTTCGATGCCGGGCGGTATATATATATCCCCCATATATAACACATTGGGGTAACTTTTCATAATTTTTTTTATGCATTTATCGATATGATATGAAGTTCTTGTTTACAAAGAAGATGCATTTTAAGATTTGCTTTATGAAAAAAATTAAATAAGACCATGCTGTTGCTGGGTTCGATGCCAGAGCACATAACAATTTCTTTCATAAGGAATATAAGGGAAAAGTAGGACATCGTTTGAGGCACTTGCAGCCAATATTTCAGCTTGAATTTTTACACATAGTTAGAGATAGTGATCTTCTATTGTGTTGCATAGGAAGTATTACCAATAATACCCGGGTTCGATGCCGGACGGAGATATTGCAGCGAATTTTAAGAATATTTGCAATACTTTTTCTACTTTTGTGGACCCTCTCGATATGATGTCGACTTTAAATTTGTTTTAACGACATGCTTGCAGAATGCAAGCTACATTTCACTCGTATGTTATACACATTTGTATATTCTGATTACAAATTTGAAAGTTTACTGATTCTAATATTTATATTTTAACAAGGTCAAATCAATTCACGTTTTCATTTATTACATCTTTCTGTTCATTACGTTGAATTGTTTGGTTTTCCATTTCTATTTTTTACATTAAAACCTTCAGGTGTCATTATTGTGAATCTTAGCCAGTCCATTTTCTCATGCTTTTTTCAGTTAAATATAAAAAAATCGATGGATTCCGCGAAAATTGAATAAAATTATTTCATTATCAATTAAATATTTTATTTCTTATATTTTAATATTTATATTTCTTATATTTAATTATTATGTATATATTTATAATAATTCTTCTCTTGGTTCCTATAAATCTAGTTAAAATATCTCCTCTTAAAAAAACATTATTATTAAAATATCAACGAAAGGTTTTTTCGCAAAGTCAACATTTCTGTAAAATCTCAATTGTTTACCTAATGGCTTCGGAAACCCTTCAACCAATCGTTTCTTTATTCTCTTTTGCTCCACGATTTCACTCCCGCCTCCCCTAATTTTCTTCATCCCAACTCCAAATCCTTCGCAAAATTTTTCCTGTTCAGCTCTCTTGCACTGCCCCCTATTATTCCCTCCCTCTTTGAAATCAGCCGAGAGTTCCAGCAAACTGAACCGTTTTTAACTCGATTCTTCCTCCTCATCCTTTGCCTTTCTTTGAATTCGAATGTTTTACTGAAACACCTATTATCAACAAATGAATCGACGAGGAACTTCCTGTATATTTTCGTAGAATCATGCTTAGCAGAGGCTTATTTTCTATTCAGGCTCATTTATAACAAAGCTTCGGGAAATGCTTTTCCCGTATACCGAATAATACTACTATTACTGGCCGGTAGTTTTTTAGGAGATTATTTTAATTCACATAGATTTTCCACCTCTGGCTTATCGGAAATTCCTCCAGAGAGCAGTCTATTCGGAATATTTCTGCGATTTGCTCAGTTATTTATTCAGGTACTGAAGTTAAGACTACTCAACAAAAACGAATGATTTCGGATTGATTTCTGAGAATATCATAGGCACCAAAGTATTTAGCATAAGTATTTCAAAATTAGCATATTTAAATTTCATCGTTGGAGTAATGCATACAATATAATATCAAGTCATTTTATGTTTCTCAATATTTCATAGATATAGTTTAATATTTTTATGCAAGATTCACTCCTTATTAAGTAATTCATTCATCCATCGGAAATGAAACAACTATTGTCAATAGACAATTTTAAATTCGTTTTGGGAAATTTTACTCATCTGTAAGGCGAATTTTCTCTTGACTAATAATTTATATATGAAAGCCTTTCATTTAAAATCAACACTTCCAATTCTTGATTTTATATTAATAAATGTTAAGATAGATGTGAAAATTTTCGGTTACATTACGATATCGATGGGTCCCAATTTAGCCAGCAGTACTTCGTCTTAAGAAGGAAACATTTTTTTTTTGAATTTTTATACGGAATTCTGTATTCCACTTTATGCTATCAATATATCAGGTATGTAACATCATAAAGTCAAATAAAGTAAGAGATTACGACTGGGCACAGAAGACTATCAAATAGGTATTCTTCACATCATTTATTCCCTTTTCCACGATGTATACCCCCTAACTTGCAGTATTCCCTCATCGTAAATAGATCATCCGGTTTTAGTTTTCATCACATCCAGTTTTCTTACTGCAATTTTTAGGCGCGATTTTTATTCAGGGACCTAGTTGTTTGTAAGGAAAGGCTATTGCCCCAGGGCGAGATCATGATAGTGCCTACCGATCGTACGTCGGAATGTCAGTCCTGTGAAGCGTTGACGATATTCAGTTCTAAAGAGCGACCGGACCAAGTGTTCCCCCCTCCTCCTCGGTAACGTATCTCAGGAAACTCCATACAGGTCACTCGCCCTCCTCGATCTCTCGGCTCTGGAATTTCAATAAGCGGACTCCGCCGCTACAACCTCCTCTTTCCTTCTTATGCCTTCGACGATTCCCAATCCCCCGAATACCCACTCTCCCCCTATACTTTAAACATGCCTTTTCCTCAAACTCATCTTCTTTCCCCGGTGCCAAAGAAACCTCCTCCAATGGCCTTCTCCTTGAATATTTTCTTCCTTCATATCTTTCTCCTCCATCTCCCTTCATTTGTTGAAGGGATCGCTTCCAACGTGAGAACTTTTTTCTCGGTAGATAATTGCTTATTTATTCGAAAGGTACGCTCTCGCGTACGTTAAGGCCGAAGAAAATCTCTTTTACATTTTTAAGTCTCAATCCTTTTTTCCTGCTTCCCATTCTACGAAATATTGCAGAGGATCAAATGTATCGTAAGCTAATTATTTATTGGAATAGTAGAAGTAACTATTTGGATGAATATACTACATATACTTGTATATAAGTCAAGCTTTTCGGCACATTTTTTATGCTGAAAATACACCCTCGGCTACTCGAGTGAGGCTCTCATTTACCTGTTCTCCAGTGGAAAAAGTTTGCCGTAGCCGGATATTGGCTGGTAAATTTCTCACTTGCTCAATCAACAATTCATTTAATATTTAACTAAATCATTTCGAAATGTGTAATTTTATTGATATCTATTGTTATTTTGAAATTTACTGTATTTCTCATTATAGGCTTATAATAAAATTCGGCTCATGCTCGAGTCTGATTATACTTGAATTTATACGGTACAATATAAATATACAATATAATTATATAGCGAATATAAGTTCAAAGTGATATGATAATAACAAATCGTCTTTAATCGAGCAAGATTGAGATTAAAAGTCTCTTGTTTCATCTAACAAATCGTCATAAATATAAATATGCAATTAAAATAAGAAGATAGCATTAGAAAAAAATCAGAATAATTATGGGTGTAAAAAACATAAGAGAATCTAAGAAAAAATATGTACCCCTGCAGAGAAACACCCCCGTAGAATTTTGGTGTGAAAAACCTGCTCAACATCATTACATATCTGGTATACACAATAGCATACCATTATTACATATAAGTTCCTTCGCATATCCAAAATATCAATCTTTCGGTTACATGTGTGGATCTTGCTGAGAGTATCTGGATTCTCTAAGGAGTACATCTTGAGTTTCGTATTTGCAGCGTCTTTTCACGAATGTATACCATAGATTTTTGGAATTCCGGTCTTACATCTCTTACATCACTCTTTCTTGTGAATATCGTCGACCAGTTTACATCGTCTGCAATTCATATCATGCGAAAGTACTTCTTGTCGTCCCTTAGAGTAGGAGACATTTCGTCCAACAAGTTTGAAATAAATAGAAAGTCGAATGGAAATTCGTAGGTCGAGAATATGCGATAACTTTTATTGAAATGAAATATAAGTAGGACCCGTAAAAATAAACTCCTTTTTATTTCAATATTTAAATTGACTTACTCATAGAATTTCATAAACACTGTGATAAAAAACTAAGATACCATTTATCAAATTTTTAATATTATTACATTCAGCCATATTAATTCAGTTTCTCTTCATTGTAAATATATTATTTAAGGATTGCACGAATGAGTTCTTATTTTGAATTAGGATTCTAATAAAATTTTTAGATCGATTGATTGACTTAAGAAAGCACGTGACATATCATATTTATAAAATTCGTTTGCAGCGTTTAAGCAATCCTTAACACACGAGTCTTATCTATCATGTGTCCATCTATATTATGTGCTCTTACTAATATATTTGTCTGCTCTATCATTAATGTTCTTACTTCTTTAAGATTTATAGCTTTTATTTGATAGCAAATAATGTAAAAATGCAATTCTATCCGCTGAAGTGGATCTTTTATGTCAATTGTTTCATTCTATAACTCATAGTCTATATCTTAGTCCTGTACAAATTCCAGCCTCCGACGAATGCAGTGAGTTGTCTTTCCTTGGAATTATTAGTTATTTTATCACTTCAATAAACCAATTTTAGTATTCCAATAGCAGAATTTTACTATCTAAACCCCCATTCTTCATTTCACCTGCTGTAGTAAATATAAGACATTCGAAATATTCCGTATTCTGGGAAATTTAATTTCAGTTTGTAAATCATTGCTCTATGGAGTGAAAATTGCTGACCTGAACCTGTAATAACCGCTTACTTTTTATTGATTTTATTCAATATCATTATTCGACTGAACCCCCAATTATCGCACACAATTCCATCATTTTAATAAGTATAGTGAAGGAAATAAACAGTAACAGTAGAGAAACATTTAAAACCGTGAGCAAACCAGGATAAACACTGTTCATCCGAAATTGGATCACAATTTCTTGGCAGGCAATTTCACTAATCCAGTGGTTCCCAACCTTTTATTAATCGCGACCATTTATAGATGCCTTTAAATTGTTCACGAAATCCCTTTACCATCTGCCATATTTGATCAATACAAAAAATGTAGAGGATTTGACAAAATATAATTTAAGACTTAACAAAATGAATGATATTTTATGTTAAGTATTTTAAACTAATGATTTTTGTGATGATTGAGCTTGCATCTACTGAACAAGTGCTATAATTCTTTTGGGAGCAAAAAAAGCCAAGGCGACCTCCTTGTGGGTCGCGAGTCGCGACCCACCAGTAAGGAAACTGCGATAATCATTCCGTCATCAGTACTTTCCAGATTTATTAATCAGTCTCCTTATTTCATAACTTTACGCTATATTTCTACTCATGAATCATCAATATTTACACACATTTTTATAGTGAATATCCTTACTTCGGTATCATTATGTAATTAGCATTATATACGACGTATGAGTGACACTTAACACGATGATACTATAAGTATTCAATTATTCCTTGGAGGTAGATAAATCTGAAACCTAATTGGTCCTTTCTTGTATCTACTTTTATTTATACGGCACAACTTGACTGCTAATTTTACGCATTTCACATAAATCCTTCAGATTGATAAATTCTCCACCACTCATCCGCAGCTGCCTCCTTTTACGTTTCGTTTTTTATTGAGATACTAAAACTAGCGAAAATATCCGCTTCTTATTCCCTTCTTTCTTCAATTTTTCCACCCGCTGAATTTGTTTCCTGATTCGGTCCCGTTCTTGCCCCATACATCCTCGCAAATGCTGAAAAAAGGGCTCGCATTCACGGGTGATTAAATTTCTTTCTGCCGCAGGTTTTACAAGTCTTACGAGGAAGTTCACCATTCTTTCTCCGCCGCAAAGTTTTTTCCGTAGTCGCTGTTCGTGCAGTTTCAACCTCTTTCGTATTCTTGGTCGCGTAAAGTAAACTGCTAGCCAGTTTTACGGCCAGTATATCTTACCAGAGCTCCACTTCTTACG
The DNA here is from genome assembly GCA_947579665.1 of Sympetrum striolatum. Classification (NCBI taxonomy): domain Eukaryota; kingdom Metazoa; phylum Arthropoda; class Insecta; order Odonata; family Libellulidae; genus Sympetrum; species Sympetrum striolatum. Next base: position 72,425,334 of record OX388347.1, on the reverse strand, counting down.
CCCTTCAACTAAGTCTGCTTCTTAGCCTAACGCGCTTTTGCCACGCCATCATTGTGCCGGTTGTTCAGCTAGACGGCGACTTGTGTTTTTATTTTCACTTCGAAAGTCGTCGCCATGCCGTGCCTCAGCGGTAAACTTTTAGCAATTTATGTATGAAACTGTGGTCATCTCCGAACTATCCTCGAATATCGGTCCTACCAACACTCAAGAACTCTGATATTATGTTACGTACTTTAAAGCCATCCAATATTGAAACTAGCTGAATTTTATGGTAGATTTATGAGATAAACATCGTTATAAAACGTTGAAACATATTATAGGATATTTAGGTACATGAATATGACGGAAAATTTATTAAGAAGAAGTCAAGTAAGTTAAAATGTAATATTCAGTCTCTGCCTTTCTGTCGCAGAATATTGCCCGAAGACAAAATATTTGAATTTTGATAACCAATTATCAATTAAAATTCTGCCATATCAACGAATACAATATAATTAGGAACTATGAAAAAGTATAGCTTTTACAAACCAAAATCTAATTTATTCTTAAACTACTATGGTTTAGACTCAAATCTTCACTTCGTTTAAGAATAAGTAATATTGTGGTTTGTAAAAGGTAATTTTTTTTTGTTTCTGATGGAGACTTACCTTGAAGTCTCAGCCCAAGCTGCGGATTATAGTAATGCAATTAATTTAAATTATAAGATAGCTAGTTATTGCACTTTCTGTTTAATTAAATTTCAAAGGGTTATTAAAATGAATTTAAAAATCCATGGTAAAGAAACTTTTACTAGACCACTATTTAATTCAGAAAAAAACACGACCCAGGTTTCGTAGTGTCGCTACATCTTCAGGTGACAAAATAAGAAAACTTCCAAATATATATATACATATATATACTCATGAATTTGGAAGTGGAATATATATATACTTAATTTTGAATATATTTAGTATATACTCATATTTGGAAATGTTCTTATTTTGTCACCTGAAGATGTAGCGGCGCTACGAAACCTTGGTCGTGTTTTTTCTGAAATAAATAGTGGTCTAGTAAAAGTTTCTTTACCATGGATATTATTATGGTTAATAACTACCACAAAATTAACCCTGAATCTGCATCAATATGAAAATGCTCTTTTTAAACGTGTTTTACACCCCAACGCTTTTCAAACCAACCCATTTACTCCATTATTTGAACTTATGAATTTTAATATCTTTGATTCGCTTGATCATTGATTTCTTTGAGAGTTAACGCTATAAGGCTGACTCTTTTACAATTTAATCAGCCTTGCGGGAACCAAAAATAGGAAGATTTATAATTGCATAACTTACAACTCATTCGTACAGCATATATAACGTCCATTTATGCCCACTGCCATGGAAATGAAACCCGAAAGACATCCGGGCGAGTTAACGTACTAAACACAGGTCTAGACCGCATTTTATTTAAACATCTGAGTGAAACGTCTCCAGTTCACAAAGTTTTCTCCGCCAGCCGAAACTCCGGGAGGTTTCGTGCGAGCAGGAGTTGGAAATGTATTTTACATCTCCCGACGTAACATACTTCATGCAAATTCCCCGTCTCTCGGGAGCGAGGACACCGCTTCCAAGGGTATGAATACGAGAGAAAACTCCACGTAATTTTCCGCGACGAGTACGATAAATAAATACGTCGGGATTTACGAGAGGCGCTCGGAAAAAAGTCCGCGGAAAGGAAGGGGTTATCCCGGTTAAATTGGCGTTCTTGGAGGAGAATCCCCTCTCTTCGGAAATTTGCATAATAAAAGGGTGGGCTCACATTATCCGCGATGATTCCTCGCATCGGGAAATAAAGAGGGGACTCCCCGAGATACTGAGACAAAACTGGATGCGGAAAAATGAAAGATGCTGGGGAAGATGGGAGTCCATCTGTTTGAACGACGTTTTCGGATGGCGAGGATATGTTTTATTCATGCTCATGTTTCGGAGAACATAGAAGTGCATTTCGGTCTGGGGTCGTGTGTCAAATTACGTGTCTCATTCGAGGCAATGAGGGCTCCAAAGCCGCAAGAGGCGGAACGAAAGTATCGAAGAGATGATGGAGATACGTCTCGGTTCTGAAGATGGTGATGTGATGCGGGGATAATTCTATCGTAAGGCATCAAATAATGGGAAGGAGGATGTAAGGGAAGAAAGCTGTTTCACTACGTAAAAGTTAGTTGACCCCTGTGAATATTGTAACCCAATTTTTTTTGGCCTACCTTAGAACGGTTACTTCTCTACTAAAGTGCACCTGCCATAAGTTTTTCTTTCACTTTTTGAATACATATTTCTATAGATGGATGAAGTGAGCAAAGTAGGAAAAATTTCGAATAGATATTACGGAAGCAGATTTTTAAGCAATTTATCTCACAAAAATATGCTATGATTTAAAGTACATAACTCATGTTTGCAATAAGAAATATAAGTACTTTGGATTAATCGCTAGCTCGATTAATAGATTGAAATAGTCAGCCATTGAATAATCCTGTGATTATTCCATATCTCTCTTTCATTGGATGTAAATAAATCTGCTCAGAAAAAGAAGTAAGCTGTGATTTTTTTATGGTCAATTTGTGTTATAAAAATCAACTTTGCTTTGTAAAATACGTTATTTATTATTCGTTTCTTTCTTTTACTATTGATAAACCCTTTTAAATTCCGAAATATTCTGTATTTCATTTGTTTAGGCAGCGTCCGGAAATTAATATCAAATTGTGTAATACGTACGTCATTTATCTTTCAGTATTAATCGATTTAGACGTTTAATCGATCCAAGAATTTACATGTTTAAGTAAGAAAATTGATATAATGAAAAACCTTTGAGCTATTGTTTGTAATATTTTGAGTAGTCACAGTATATCCTTTTATCATGCAGTTCACTGAGTAAACTAATCAAAAGCAATAAAACATTTGCATTACTAATATCTTGCTTTATACGGTCTTAGAATATGATTTAACAAGTCGAAAAGTTTGAGATGACTTTCAATCCTTCGTGGTTATTTAATTCGATGACGAGCCTATACAGAACCCCATCATTAACCCAGTGATCGCGACCCAATTTCTCGAAGCGGTAAAAATCATTGGAATCGAACACCATTTACCGATGCACGGGTCCATTAATCTCCGAAGATTCTGGAACCTTCCGAAGGATTAATAGCCCTTTTACATGACGAAGTGGCGGTTCTTATTCATTTCGCCAAGAACCACGTCTCCATTGCTAAGTTTCGCAGCCGGAGGACGATTTGAATAAAGGAAGCAGTCGAAAGCGTAACAATCATCTCTTGTGCGCCTGAAGGCTCGCATGCAGAGCGATTTGCCAGAAAGAAGAGGTAATCTCCAGCGCATTCCGAGTGATAGATTGCGAAGTGAAAAATATAGCATAAGTTGAATGAGGGAGGCCATTTCGGGGAATAAAAAACGGATCGCTAAGTTGGAGGAAGGAAAAACTCCGCTATAAAAGTCTTCCGAGTGAGTCTTCCCCGTGAATAATGGTTCGCCACTGTCTGTAACGAATTATTTCCCATTATTGATTACGCTAACTGCCGCGGTGCATTTATCACCAAGCCATCCCTCTAACTTTTATAGGAGGAACGCTTTCGCAACTCCGATCAGGTTATACGTTTCGCATGGATTTCTTTGTCGAGGTTTTCACAGAATTAATTTTCAGAGTTCTCTTCCGCGAAGGGAAATAGCTTTCGAAGCTGAGTATGGGAATACGTAAAATATAGGTTGAATTAAAAGGAAGACCGTATGGAAAGTATTGAAGCTAAAACGAATCAACTAATTTCACCGCAAGTACTGATGCAATATTTATGGCTGCGTATCCACCGTCGCTATGCTTGTTTCAGTAACGTTCAGTTAAGGATAGTTTGAGTTTATAAATACGGAAAATTAATATAAATTTTATCAATCTAAATCACGTATAAAATTAGTTACCAACACTCATCTGAGTAATCAAAAATTTTTTATGCGTATCTGTTTGATATTTAAGATTTTGATAGTATATTCTAGTGATAAAATCATTTTTTAGATCAAATTGTTTACCTAAGAAAATTGATATATCAAGAGACAAAATATCTGCTTAATATTTTCCGTCATTTTATTAGCAATATTATATACTATTTTTGTCTATCACTTTCAAAAAGCATATCATTTGATGTTACAATTTTGCATTGAGTGATGCTATTTTTAATGAAATTTCATTTGCTATTATATCGATTTAAAAGACGAAGAATGTGATATCTGCCAATTTCATGAGAGCTGCATGCTATAAATATTTCCATAGTATAATCTTGATTTGTTAGTTATAACTATTCAGCGGTTAAGCGTGTAATTTATTTTCTGAGAGAGTGAACTTTAATATTCATTTGGTCGGCCGGAATACTTTACTTATAGTGATAAAAATTGTTTGATAATATAAGTCATTTTTGAATAAAATTGCTTTACGAAACCTCCCTTTTAAAATAAAAATTTTTAATTTATTTACATATCCTAAGCAGTGAAACGAGCTATTCTCTTCTGTAAAAACCGAGTCCTGCATAGTTGACGATCCTATAATATTACCTAGAATTGTTAGAGACTTGCGTAGTTTTTACAAATGGAAACGCGATGACAGATAATTTGACGTAATTTCAAGAGGATATCACATCTCTCGTTTCCAATCCAGCATTCGATCTTCCATCGAAGCTGAATTTATTTCGCGTTGTATATTCCTCAGGGATCCAAAGAGTTGAAATGCTACACTATCAATATCTGACACTATATAACTTCACACATCAAATAAGTGAGGGAAGAAATGAACTAACGTGAGTTACTGCAGTTGGAGATGCGATGAATACAAAAGCATTTCATTGAAGATCATGGAGATTGATATTCGTTAAATATTTTCGTAATTTAGGGAAACCAAATTTCAAATCAATTGCAGTTTGTAAAATACTATATCTCCATGTGGGTTGTAGACAACTCAAAAGTACTGTTATTGTTTGTGATTTAAATTCACGGATAAAAATATGTATGCTGCATTCATAACCTCTAAGGAATCGCCTGGATTAAATTAGTATTTAAATTACAGGCACTGTTTCCATCTGCTCTAAATTTACAAATATTACATTTCTGCGTGCTTGTAATCTATTCTTCGAAGAAATTCGTGAGTTGAGAGTTATTTTTATATACTAGGTTAGTAATTATCATATTGCTAGAGTTATTGTTTTGCATGCATTTATTGATTGACCACTGTTAAATGTATTGATAGATGTAAAACAACGAATATCAAATATCCTGTTACCTAATTTCTATTCTTAGGTGCGGTATTCATGAATGCATTAGGTGTTTTATAAATTAGATAACTGACGAAGTCACGCCTACGAACATCAAAAATATTCATAAAAATTTTTCCTATGGTGTTTCCTGAAATATGATTTATTTTGGAATGAAAAACTGTGCGGACACATGATAGCCAAAAAAATAAAACCATTTTTTATAAGCACAGAGATTTTTGTAGCTATGGTTTTACCCTAAAATATTTCATTGCGGAGATGTAACTCAATATTTTTTACTTTTATTGGGCCAATTTTGTATATCCACAACAATTGTCGATCAACTGTCTTTACTAGTACTTAAATTCTCTCTCGAAAGTCTTTAGATCTTCAATTTTGAGATCTTTAGCTATTTTATTGGCACTCTTCAAAATTCCCTTTTCTCGATATCCCTGAGTCTTCTTATATTTGTTAATTAGTCTATTTTTGGGCCATGTGCAAAATATCGAGTGCTCGATCCTCATTGACGCCCATAGTAAAAATAATATTAGCGATATTTTCCTAAGATATATATTGGCTGTCTTTTAGTTGCTCGTATTTATAATCGTAAGAAAACAGAAATCGTCAACTATAGAAATGCAACTTTGTTCCGGAAGAACTGGAGGAAAATGGTCCTCATTTTTTCGTCTCTTTATTAAAAGTTTATTCCCCTCGGAAGAAAAGCCGTTCCACGAATCCCGATGCAGTACCGGAGAAATCTTCCCCAGTATTAAATTTCGTCGCAAAAGAAAAGCAAATCCCTCGTCTCGAGAAATCGAACGTCCCCATCCGTTCCAATTCGTTTCAAACGGAGAGAGAGACGTATGTTTTCATGCATCTTTGTATCCCTTTGAGGTGCAGCAATCGGATCGTATGGGTTATCGTTACGACGTCAGAAGCAATCTGTCTGCCTCTTTCTCCGATTTCCTCCGTCGCCTTAATCTCTCTCGGGGTCTGCGAACTCTAAATTCAGATCCAAACTTTCTTTTCGCGTTTTTACGGCCGTGTGATTTCTCCCAATCTTCGCTTTCATTTCGAATATGCGTTTTCGAGCGCGGATCATTTGAGTTTTCAGTTATTTGCGTTTGCTGGATATCGTGACTCGTATCGCTCTGAATCGCCTGCATTCAGCCGTAATGACGCTCTGTGCGTTCGTCAAAGTTCCGAGTGTATATTTTCGGCTCAATAAATTGACGGATGAGTTTCGATGAACGGCAAAAGTAAAAACTAGAAGCAATTACTGTTGAGAACTTTCTGACGGGTGAACGAAATTAAGTTTGAGTGATTTTTTTCGATAAATCGAATTGAATATGATTGAAATGTTAAGACGTCTAATGTAGCGATTCGATTCATCAAACTCTTTGCTTCGATTGCTTTAGAAAGAAACGGGTTTCCACTTAAGGACGTGTTTAATTACTTTTTACAGCTCTATATATTAGTTATTTTTTCGAAAACTCTAAAATATACTCTTCTTTATCACGGGTTGGATTTCCTTTTATCCTTGATTCTGAGATGAATTCTATTGAAAAAGTATTTAGGGTTAAAGGTTATGAATATTTTTAAACATCCTAAGTTCGGCTGTTACGGGTAGGAAATGCAGAGCTACTTAAATTTAATTGTTACTTTTGATTATTAAAGATGCTGCTAATCTTTTTCAATTGGAAAGAAATAAAATTAACTAGTCGCCAGAGCATCTCTTCTCTCTAAAACCGATATACCTTCCTATCCATCGCTCTCAGATGATCATAAGGACAGTATTTTCTTACGAGCTCAAGGATGTATTCGTTTGTATTATGATACACAAACTACTTTGGCTCTCTACTGATACGTGATCTGCCAACCGAAAAAAATTACTGATTTCATTTTGTTTTGATGTATATTATACACTGTAAGATCACCTTTTCATTCTACTTTTTTGTTGTGATAAACAATTTTTACAGTAATATCCAGCTCAATATAATGAAAAGTTAGTGATAATGTAACTTTTAATAATTAAGATAGATAGATAGTGGTGGTAGAACATTTAGTAAGAGTGCAATATTTTTTTTCTTTATACCAGTGTAAATCAATCGAGTGTTTGGCTTATTACTACGAACAACATCACGTTTTTTATCTATTTATTTATTGTACAGTCCTGGCCAAAATTAACCCATCACCGGCCGTAAGAATCGCTAGGGAGGTGCTGCGTTAATTTTGGCCAGGAGTGTACAATAACTTAAACCTACCAATTTAAACCTCATGAAAAAATAATAACCATAAAACTAGAACTAGTTGCGTTCATTTAGTAAGCAATGGACATGATGGTTTTCATCCAAACTAGTCATCGCGACTCAATTTTAGGTTCATTCGGAGGCTTTCCCTTCCTAGTGTAACACTCAGAGTGCGTGTCTGTCCAAATATTCATCTTGGCAGAGCCATATTGTTTTTCACTAACCGTTGGAGAGGACGTAAAGCGAGCGTGTTTTGAAAAGAAGGTAATATAACCCTTCATATTACCGAGAGAGTCGGATTCCGTGATTATTCTTCCAGCCCAATTTCCTCTTCAGGATACGTAATAACAAAACGGAATCTCGAATAACAGGACAACTCTTTCAAATATAAATATCCCCGGAGAAGTTTACGCGGGGGCAATTTTCATAAGATGTCGCGGGTTTGGAACGTAAAAGGAGGAGGCAGTCCGGAGCGGAAAACAAGTCGCAGACGAATTTAATCAATGTCATCCGTTCTCCCCGGCAAAAACAAAAAAACGCCGCAGAAATTGAGATTTACCATTTTCGTCCGAATTGTTGCGTTCCTTATTTGCTTTTATCACGTCACCTTCTTCTTTAAGGCGTCTTCTACTACACATCCACCTGAGTCTTTTTCCTGCTGCATCCTCCCCGAATTCCCTTACACCCCGGCCGAGAGGATCATATTTCCGGGAGGGACAGTGGGGGACTCCTCCCCTCCCCGTTCCTCCTTCATATTCTTCCTCATTCTCGTTTTTCTCTCCTGGAACTCCATTCCGGAGGCTGTAAATTTCAATTCGTACACCTTGACGTTTTACGGGCGGGCATTACTCTTTGTCGCGCATGGAATTGCGCCGGGGGTTTTCAATTGCGAAAGAACATATCGCCGCCGTCCGGATTTTTACTTTCTCGTTTGTCGCGGAGCCGTCCTCCACGGAGGGCGCGCTTTTATTTGCTCTCTTTCCTATGTTTGTCGAATCGTGGGGAAGGCGCAAATACGACAGGAGTTGTTGACGAGTGCGAGGGAACTTCTTACCCTTTCTTCTTGTTAAAAGTTCTTCTTTGGCGCGCCGAAGTATACTCGAAAAATGGGTAATATCGGAGCGGTGCATTCTCGCGCCGAGAATTCGGAGTAAGCGACTCTGTTGGTGCACGCGTGGAGTATAACTGTTGTGATATCTTTGCCAGTACTTGGGATTGGGAATGAAAATTCAGGCACTGAAATCAATAAAAAAATCCTATCGATACAGTGGAAATCAGCTAAAACGAAATCTCCCTCCATATGCTTCATTAACTTTACTTGTGAATTCTTTGTTAGTGCATACAGCTGCTTTGATTTCCATAGATTACTATATGATACATTAAAGTGGAGCTGTTCCAAATACAGATCTCGATAAATGTTTGTTTAGATTTCGTACACATTGAATCCTGCAGATGTTTATTATTATTGATCTTGCTGTAGAGCAATGAGCTTTAATGATTCTTTAAAAATTTCTTATTGATTTTAGTTGACAAACCTTATAGTTCCCCAAACTATAGCGTGCGCATTATTTTCCTATTTATCACCTTTTATTCTGAAAATTATCACGAATTTTCGGTTATTAAACAAATTAACCTCTAAACTCAGTAAGAAAATGTAATTATCTAACCTCAGCTAGTATTTAAAATGGTTAAACATAGTAATGATAAATGTGAACACAATAGAAAATTAAGAGTGATAATTTATTTTAGATTGAAATACTGCAATAAATACCGTCCCGTGTTATGCAAAGAACTTGGTGTTGATATTTTTCCTGTGACCATCCAATTTCTTCGTTTTAACCGATTCACTTTGAAAAGATTTCAGTTGAAACACCTCATTCCTTCTATTAATCTTTCACATCGATAATTAGTGTTATCCGTTTTCGTGTTAACCGTAATTGTTGATTTCTTGGTTTGGCATTTGAGGCTAAACTCCTTTGCCTCAGCCACATGTGTCCTCAAGTAGATGAAGATAAAGTACTACGAAATGTTGACCTTGATAACGAATTATTCTGTACGAAAAAGAAAAAAAGGCTAAATTCCCAACATTTTCTTTTTTTCTTTCCCTACTACATCATAATTGTCAGACATAACTAAAGTAAGAGCGGGAATTAAATCATTTTACTCCCAAAGACGCGCAGGGGCTTTTCTTTACGAAAAAAATCTGTATTCATTAAGGTAATAGATTGAAAAATAATTAAAATACAATAAGCGTTTACTAGAGTAAAACTGTACCATTATTCAGAAAAAATCTATTATTCTTACTTACTTATGTAAAAATATCTACGTTAGCCTTAGAAGAATAATATGAGTACTTGCTTTTACTTTTACTTATTGTTAATTTAAATCACTCATGTCAATTATATTATTTTTATTTATGTAAATATTCATTATGCCTGCTGTGTGTTTCAACCGAGGAAAGAAATCCTCTCGATTGACTCAGGTCTCAACTAACAGTAAGGCTTTCATATTGGCTACAGCTGATATTAAGAACACCCTGAAAATCAATATATAGGTTTATTTCGAGAATGCACGGTAGTACGGAACGGTACAACTACCAACGCAAGGACAGTTAATTTTCAATAATAGCAGAATGTATTTCAGGCATATTAATCTCACGACGCTGCTTCAATATTGATATCACTATGCTTGTTATCCATTACACATCCGGTAGTAACATTTCCGATCCCCACGGGGATCTCTCTCCTTGCCTGTTCCCCTTTAGTTTAAGTACCTCGCATGGTGACCTGCCATTCTCCTTGATGATGTCCCTCATCAGTCATGTCCTTCAATGTGAGACTTATTTCTTCCTCAGATACATTTTGCATCGTGTTAGTTATTAGTGTGCAATTCACTTCTCTATGCACCATGTTATCTTTCTGGTGTTCGACTGAAGAATGAGTGATTGGCTGGGAACAGAACGGTCTCTACAGCTGCAGCAAACCAATCTTCGAATTATAAATCAGAGATTATTGATTCATTCTTTAGTAATGACCGGCACTTATTTTCTTCCGGGCAGCGAATTCTCACTCAAATTTGTCTCACTCAAATAAGCGGGATAAACGAAAATCGCATTTACTGAATTCCAGTAATTCATCACCCAGCTTTCCATCTAAATTCATTGACCTTACTTTCTTGGGACCAAGTACTAACGAAAAAAAAATAACTGAGAAGAAAGATATTAAAATAAAAATTTAAGATCGTTATACATATCATTACATAGTATATTTGATTAAATCATTGACGTAAACGAAGTTACTGCGCTCTCAGTTCTTTCAATGACTTCATAAGACCTCCAGTAAACCCGTAACTACACAATATATCCTTTGTTCATACGGAGTTATTTCCATATGATGTAATATATTTTTATTCCTTTTTATTCCTATACTCAATTCTATGTTTTATAATATTTTTGAAGCCTTTTCCCATTGAGCGTATAACTTCAGTCAAACTTGCAATTTCCATGCGTGAGGAACGAAACGGGAGAGGAACTACAGAGGATGCTCATCTAGAGTCAAAGAAATAGCTTATTTCTCTCTTATTTGGCCGAGACTAGAATACTGCTGTGAGGTTTGGGACCCACACGAGGTAGGTTTAGTCTCAGATTTAGAGATGGCCCAGCGTAGGGCAGCCCGATTCGTTTGCGGGGATTTCAGGTTTGATAGCAGCGTTGCGGCAATGATAGAGTCCCTCGGTTGTAATTCACTACAGATGAGAAGATCTGAATATCGTCGGAAACTTTTCGAAAAGTTCATTCGTTTAGAATTTATAGACGAAGTAAGTGAAATATTAGTGCTAGTAAGGAGCGAACGTGATCTCCGAGAGGCATAGACGAAGCGTTATAGGGAAGTAATCGCAAGGACGGATAATGGTTTTTTGTCGTTTTTCCCTTAGGCTATTAGAGATGCTAATAGGGAAGAAATAATATGGTGGTGTATAACACCCCCTGCCATACGCCTCTGGTGGCTCGCAGGGTTTATATCTAAATCTAAATCTAAACTAAATAAGCAAGGTATTACTGTACCCTTAGAACAAGCAAATCATGCCGAGAGTTATTTCTCCCGTAGCTTGATATCGTGCGAATTTAATATGGATTCATTCTATTTATGCTGAGGAATATAAGACTCAAGCTATTCCCTTAAGAGACCATTCAGCAGTCATTGCGCTAACGGAAATCATAAGTTAAAGATAGTGATCGAACCAGAAACTCACTATCTTAAGCATTGGATCTTCTGGTCTGTGCGACTGTATTCACATCTTCGTCCGACCCTAGCTTCCGTAACACCTTCCAGCCCCTTGTTCCTTCCTTTCCAAAGTGGCAGGGGATCTCTCTGCCATTGCCACCTCCCCCGGACGTAAAGGACGAAATTTAGAGGCCCAGGAGGACTTGCCCTCCCCCACTCCCTACGTCTTCCCTAACTTGCCCTATCTTTCGCCCCAAAAGCACCCCCAAATCCTACGCTAAAACCTACAGGAAAAAAGGCCCGCGCTAAGAGAGATGGGCCCAAAGTGTTTCCAACGCGGGGGAGGACGTCCGTGATCTGGTTGCGAATGCGAATAACGCGAAAACAGAAGAGAAAGAAAATCGAAAATTAGACTCCCATTGAATTTTTGAGAGAGCGATAATGGCGAGGTTAAATTTTTATAGGATTCGGAGTGCGGGAATTATAGTTTTTCACGGGGGAATTATTCAGGCGATGAAAGCGTTCTTTTAAAGGGGAAATGAAAAAGAGGGCCCGAGTGACCGTAGGCACGCTCTCTCCTGTTCTACGTGACTGCCAATCGGAAAAGGTGATTATGCCGATAAAGCCTTCTTATTGGTGGAGAGCTATCGTCATAAGTCAGGCGGTAAGCTTTATTGTTTTCCATTCCCTTCTCCAGTCTTTTTCGATAGGAGTCTTGATGGGTAAAATCAGCACTACACTAGATTCTCTAGGATGAATGTCTCGTTGAGGATGAGTGTCTGAACTTTGGCTTCGGAGTGTTTCCAAATACGCTACAATCTGATTACGAAACGAAATCTTTTTGTTCTTTTTGAGCGCCAAAACAATTTACCACGCTAATTGAATTTGCAAATTCAGCATAAAATTCACCATATCTCGATCTAATAGTTTTTACTGGACCAATAGAAATGGAATCAAAATGCGGAGAAACGTAAGATGCGAAGAACAAAGGGTGTCGTTGGGACCTTGAAATTTTTACCTAAGATCCGGGGAACGTTATAAACGAGAAATTTTGATTGGGATTCAACTGTCAGCCCTTAGTCGAAAAGAAATAAAATTACTTTGTAGTTTCCCAATAAAAATTTCTAAGTAACTTTATTTATTTTCTTCTGGTACTCTACCATAAAATGCTGTACCATATCGATTTCTATCACTTTGTCCATTTAGCTTTGGCTGAATTGAGGTCGAATCTCTTTTATCCAGGATCGATTCTTAAAAAAAAAATTCAAAATAATTTTGCACTTCTTCATATACATTACATTATATACATGAATATACTATAGAGTTGAATATATTAATCAATTTGTTTAGTTGTATATTGTTAGTCTATCACGATCTACCAAATATATCTTAGCGATATATCTATTCCAATTTTTCATATTTTTTATACATTTTTCTTAGTTCTCTAAGTAATCGCAAATCGCTTCATTTCCTCATAATTCCAAACTGTAACACCACATTTCACTCTATCATAAACAAAGACTTCAATTTCGCTACTTTTTCCTCTGCTTCCTTCTGCTAGGAGGTAATCGCGTCTCATTGAGCGAGTTAATGTTTACCATAAAACATTTTCCTCGGCTTTTTTTAACATTTAGATCTGTTTGTCTGTTTCTGCCAATTTTTTGTAGCTTTAATCCTCAAGTTTATGTAGCATTCTCGTTTTTACTGTTGTAATTAGAACTCTTGCTTCTTGGTCACGAGAGGTTTGTTTCAATTTGTTTTAGCTCTTCAAGCAGACTTGTCCGCTGCTATATGCTTCATTTCCTCATAATTCATAACTCGTAATTAACCACCATCTACCTATAAAACTTCACCTACGTCTCTTTCTATGATTTCTCCTTTTCACTATCCCTTCTCCTACTCTTAAACAACTCACAATGGCATACAACCATGCTTCAATGACCTCCCTATCAATTTTCCATCCTCTTTCACCGAAGTTTTAGGCGGATATCTCCATCCGTCTGCTTGTTGAATGACTTCTTTAGCTGCTAATTATGTGGCCTGTTCTCATATTTTCATTTTGCATCGGTTTCACCGCATCTTCATTACGTTCAAACTTATCTTCTTTGCTATTGTAATAGTACTTGTTTCACAGCCGAAATATTCGAGAAAACATTGAACGGAAAACAAGGAAAGGGTTAAAGGTAGTTTGCACATAAGGGCGTGCACCCACGAAAAAGCCCAAGGAAAAACGGACTTGAAAAATGTCTGACGGTGCCGGGAAGGAAAATCAATTGAAGGAAAAATTTTTGCTATTATCACTCGGTGTTAACATCGAACATTCTACCAAAACCCTCCTTTACTGAAGCTATCGCATTAAAAAAAATCTGATGTGGCCAGCACATGACTTTCTCCATACTTATATAACATGCAAATATTTATCTACGACAGTATTTTCGAACTCTATATCCAATCTAAACTTGGAAGAAAAGTGATTATTTTACTTCATATTATCTTCTACGCCACAAACATAATAAATAATGTTTTTCGGGACACGTTTGATGAAAAACGATGAAATAGGCCTTTAGCTCACAGCACCCACGTATAATTACATTTTCTAAAACTTTTATAAATAATAGTATATATCTAAATATCAGGTTAATGGAGATATTTTGCAAAAACGGAAACGAGCTTTGAAAAGTAAAGCTCAACTTCCGGTAAACCGATTTACTCCAAAAACTAATCAACTCTAACGACACCAACCAAAGTACTATATATGAAATTTGGTGTTGATACGACACATACTTTTCATTTTAGAGCGTCCACAATCACACACACACACACACACACACACACACACACACACACACACACACACACACACACACATACACACACACACACACACACACACAAACACATACACATTCTCTATACTACGTATATGGGAAAGTAAAAGTCGTTTTCGTATTCTATTTATTAAATTATTAGCTGCATAGTACCTTTTTGAGCAGATACACTCGAAAAGTGTTATATCCTAAAGTCGAAGCGAGTCCAGTCGCAATATCCGATAGTAGAACAGTAGTTCCATCTAACGTACGCCTAATCTTGCCTATTTCAGCCTGGCGCTACTTCCTTCCCATAATTTCCTTTCGCTCACTCCTTTCCATTGCTTCCTCTTCATTTCCACTCAGTCCCTCCCTCCTAGAGACCTTTCCTCTAACTCTTCGGTGGCAATTGCCCGCCAATGAACACTGCGGTTCTGCGCTTCCGATGGCCAATCTACTGTCCACGTAGTGACGTCCTTCGGGCGAGAATGGTGTTTTAGGAAAGGGAGCGAGAGGGACCGGTGAATGATTCGGAGGCCATTTCCCCTTAATAGGGGGCGCAATTAGGGTCCTTGTGAGGCCCATAAGTTATTCGGGCGCTTACCCTGCCAAATGCTGTCTAAGAAGAGTTAGGGCTCGCTAAGGGATGGCCGTGTATTTGACGCTACTGAGATGGGCTATAACACGAAATCAGCGAAAGTGAAATTGATTTTTATCTCCCGTCGAAAGTAAACGCTGAGAAACATTAAACGAAAGTGTATTGTGCCCAGCCAAACCGCTTACTTTATCGCATAAAATACGAAATAGTATATTCAGAAACAATTTTCCCCCAGCAATTCTATGACACCGACTCGTTCCATTTCAAAAACAAATAAGGACTTTTAAAAATAACTTATAGTATAAAATATTCAGCGTAAAATTTGTATGCGTTCCTTTAATATGCAGTATTTCATTAACATTTATTTAAATTGAGAAATCGCTATTTTCTTCAGAAATAGACAAAATGGATTTCATGGTAATAAGTATCTAGATATTCCCGTTGAAAACCCATTTTTATTATGATTCAAATAATTTCCTCCTCCCAAATAGCCAAGTGGGCAGCGCATTCAGCTTTAATTGAAGCAGGTCCGGGTTCGATTCCCAATGGGGATCCATACTGTATGTCCGAAATGGTATTACCTGTCAAAGCACCTTAAATATTACTAAAACCACTGGATCCTGATTCCATGTTCCTACAGCTCTACGAAGTCCTTCATATGCAGTTAAAATCTGTTTTGCCGAAAAGAAATCCTAACGTAACGTAGAAAAAGAAAATTTCTAATAATGATGAATCCAAATTATGCTTGATAACCTGTAGTTTTACTGTATCTTGAGTAATAAATATGAATCACCCTTTAATTAATAAAAATAGAAAATTCAGATTATTCTAACTATAAGATACCTCGCTATTGGTAAATGGCTTTAAGAAGAGATGAAAATGTTGGAAATTGTAGTAGATTTAAAATAATTATGTTTCCCTCTCATTATACTACATCTTCAAATTATTTACAAACTAGTCAAAAAATGTCCTGCTTATGCGTACTGCGATTTCGATTCTTACGATGATTAACTTCACATCAAGATAAAATAGCCTTATTGCTGTTTATCAATAACTTCTTGAAGTATACTACTGAAACTATTGCAAATATTTGCTGTTACAATTAGCTTAAAATGACTACCTCATGAAACAGGTGTATTTAAACAGATTTTAGAATGAAAACTAAACTCGAATGTTAATCGCATCTAGCCTTAATTTTAGATTAGAGCTTAGCTTGCTCACTTTCGTGTTTAGTGAGATCCGATTACGCACAGAAATAAGTCTTACTAAAGTTTGAGCCAGCAAGTTTTCCTCCGTTTCAAATTGTTTGGTTTTACTGCTGTAAGGGTTTTGGTTTTATTAGTGAAAGTCAAAATTTTCCTCGGGTTTTGTACTTGAGGCTCAAAAAGATGTTGTATAGACTTTCTTGTTATTCACGCTTGATTATTTCTTGCTATTATATCATATTAAGTTGCTAGCTGTCCTCAGTGTCGTTAAACTAGTAAATCAAATTACTCTTTGCGTAATTCGTCTCTTAACTTAAGAAGTAGGGAGTACAGAACCCGTGAAATCATTAAACATTATCGTATTAATTCGTTGATTAAAAAAAACTCAGAGGAGATTCCAGAGATGCCTAATGAGATGCTCTATGAGATTAATTTCAGGTTAAATGTATTTTATTTTCAATCTATTTTTTCATTACACTGAAGCACTCCGAAGCTGTCTTCAACTTAAAAATATTTATCATACGATGATTAATGGCTGTGTGTCCTCGAGGTATTATTATTTAAAAAATGATGCGATTGTGTATTTTCTGCGTCACTAACGGTGTACAGGCACGGTCTTGCATGTTTCAGAAAACTCATCAGATTATTTAGTACTAATTACACATACTATCTCCCAAAATATTGAGGCCATTTATGTTATGGAATTTGTTTAATTGCATATTATGTTACATATTTGTCGTTTCCGCATGAAACCACTGAAATTTCAGGTTTCAGGCATTGCGCTTGCAAGACATTTACCCTTCCTTTATTTGATTAGTAACCGTATTTCTATTGGAGGTTTCACACCTTAATTCATTAATATCCGTGTTCCAAATTTTGTTTCCTTTACTGTTCCGGGCATTTCTTGGTGGGTGCCCCATCATGCAAAGTAAATGTATAAGCATACATATAAGTTTTCCAGAAATGCTCGAAATCAACTAACTCGATATATATCGATACTCCTATATGCTATTAAGTTACGTCACAGTTGTTCTTTAACCTCTCACTAAGGTTCATTTGCTACCGCCGTTTCGTTGCTGTGAATTCCATTCTCGGAAGTACAAGGGAATAAGTAAACTTCCATTTAAGATGTCTGCTCGAAACCAGATACAAATACAAATTTCAACAATATTCTCAATTTCATTAGAAACGCGTTATTTGTTATAAAAGAAATAAAAATAATAAGGTCACAGATAGATTGGACTTGCCGAACAAATTTTTGAGGTTACGCTTTATTTTTGAGGTTACCGTTTAAATGATTTTGTTTGCTAAAGTATTGATTTCTTTAAACTAAATAGTTTGTAGCTTTTATTTGTGCTAACAATACAAAAAGCAAATCAGAGGAAAGTAAGAATTCTGCATCGGATTGGTACAGAGTATCACCTGCTTTAAAAATGATCACGCGGGAAAAATTCGGTAGAAATGTTGTTAACCTTTAAGTTGACGTAATATAAAAAACACAACCTCGTATATATACAATGTACAACTGTTCCTTAATTGAGAATATCTGGATATTATATAACATTATACGAAAATGAAGCTTACACAAGATTAGCCCTCGACGGACTACGGATGCCATAAGACATCATCCGACACCTACTATTATTTCATTTTGTATCACAGAATAGGAGAGCTCGATGACAATGTTTTAATTTTGTATTTTTTTGGCTGGTTTTATAAATATGTTTGACATACTATTTTATGGGTATTGTTTTCAGACAATCACAAAGCGAATTACGTAATAAATTTAAAATAACTACAAAAAAAAATAATTCCGGCCTTGGAGGGTTAAGAAAAGAAGAATGACGTCGGATGTAATATTACGTCCAAGGGCATTGAGGGGTTATGCGGTTTACCCTTGAAAATGTCTTCTCGTAACCATGCCTAGGTGATCGGGGTCCTACTGTACTTCTGTCTCTTCCGTCGTGACAACTGACCCCTACGGAGATAACCCATCCCTAGGACACGGATCCATGTTCGCTCCCTCGGGACAAGGAGAGGGTGGTGCCCGTAAGGGATACTCCCCCGCAAACCTATGCTTCATCCCGCCCAGAGGATGATCTCCAAGAAGGCCAATATTTCAGCTTCCCTCTAATGGAGCAACTTTGACGCTCGTTCTTAGAAGCACTCATTTTCTTCTTCGCTTTCTTCCCCTTTCTTCGACTCCGTTTCTCTCACTCTCATAGATGCTAGATTTATCACCGCCCTGAGGGCCATGCATCAAATTAAGAACGTTTGCCAATGGAGGGCTTTTCCATGAGAGATGTGCCGACCTCCGAATGTTATTTATCGCATTTTTCACGGCTCTAATTTTCCCGTCAATACTCCGCTGAGACTTTGGCCGTTTCGCACCGGAACTCTATTTTCGGTTTTGCCTCCGCTAAACGAAGTTTTTTTTTCGCGAGGAGAAGAAGATTGAAAACTCGGTTGTAACGGGGTGGAGAATGATTAAAGATAAAGTGATTTACGTTTTGTCGAAACAAATCGCCGTCCAAAGTTCTTCTTGGCAAAGTTAATTTTTTCGGAAGGATTTGCCCTCGATATATTTTTTGCTGGAAAAACAGAACTTTCCCTTTCTTCCCGTCCTTTAAATGTTTGGTCGGTTTTCAAACTATGTAGTGAAACAGCAGTTCTCTTGTTAAAGACTTTTTACTAGCCCTTAAACCTTGTAATAATATAACTGTATCCTCTCTGCAGTACTATCCACCGATATTATTAAAAAACGAAATACAGTTTTAACATTACTGTTTCCATATAATTGAATGTATTTAAAAATTTCTAATAATTTCACAGATTACTTAATTAAGGAAAACCAGTGATCGGAAACTATCGCATTCACAGAACAGACTACTATTAATTTTCTTAGTGTCAATTAAATATTAATCAATAGAAGAACGGAGGAAATTTTAAAAATAGAACAGTGTAGTGAAATCAATGCGATAATATAGTAATGCTACAATATAGCAATAACGAATAACATGAAAAGAGGGTTATTATTAATTGCATATGAGGAACGATGGTAAAAATATATCTTATGATTTACGTTCTAATACATTAAAAGAAAGAGTTGTTTGAAATGAAGAAAATTACTGCGTAGAAGTTTAGTATTTAACATAAGCGTACCGATGCACAACTTATCATCGAAAGAACAGGTTCGGGAATAAGGCTGCAGAGGCAGTTACTGAGTTTACTTTCGACTTATCGATTTTTAGTGATGTATAACCAAGAATTATATGAACCAATATTTTTTTCCAAACGGAGGATATTTATATAACTGTACAATAATTTGCTCTATAGATTTTTTATTATAATTTATTAATTCGATTGTCACATTTCGTGCATTCACGCTGGTAACTTTTCCTAAAGCTCTACTCTCCATTTAAATATCGGAGCTTTAGCATGGTTATGAATATAAATTTATGTTAACTTTAATTTAAGGAAGTAATGTCTTCGATTTATCCCCATGTCATCAGCTTGAGAATTTTAATGTTGTTCGTATCGAATGACAATAAAGTTAATCTTACGGGTGTCTTATGCCCAAAAACATGTGACAAACACCATTAAATCATCATCAAGATTAAGTAAAAAATTCAAAACTCCTTATTCTGTATTCTTCAGTCACATTTAAAGACAAGCGAGGTTTACATCACTTTGAATTGTAAACCATAAAATATGCCTTCCTTTACTTTTCGGTAGTTACTCCCATTTGTTATTTGCTCGATAACAGTCCTTTGAAATACCTTTTGTTCAATTTTCTCCAATGGTTTTACTGCCCGCTGTAATTTTCTCTATTACAATTTCTTTTCAGCAACGAATGACAATACGCTAGCATTCTTGCTTTTCCTCTTACACAACAAAGAAGGAATAAAATATTATGAAACCCTCAAATACGCTTAAAGACTCCTGGATAATTTCATTTCACAACGTCTCCGAATCATCTCGAGCGTGCATGACTTTTGCGCATTCGTTTGCAGGTGAAGCACTCCTGTGAATGCAGTCGGTGCTCGTCTTCCGAGACAGCGTTAATCTAAACAGATAAGGAAGAGTCGCTCCGCAAACTTCGATTCCTTCTAATCCTTTGGAAACCTTTCAGAACGTTCTTAAAGCGGCACTCGCCCCACTGCGCCTTTTCCTTACCGAACAAAGAGGAAGCCCTTTATGAAAAACAATACATCTTTGAGGCATCTAAGTGTAATGCAATCCCTCGCTTACTGTGAACGGTACATCTCTCGCACCCACTCCAGATGCTCTGCCACGAAAGATCCTTCAATTCGTGATGGAGTAGGATTCCCATTATAATCCCCTTTACTCTTGAAACTGGAGCTCGCTTCCAAATTTACTCTTTGCTCGTTCCATCGCTCATTTATGTCTCCATTATTTTCCCTTTCCACATATTTACATCATTCCTTTATGTCATATATCGCTTCCCATCTTTTTTCAAAAATTCTCCATTCTGCATTCATACGTACCGAATATTTCCCATACAATGAAGCACCCCCCGCTAAGCCGTTCGTTCATGAACTTTGAGCCTTTACAAAACTTCAAAGTAATAAAACTGCGATACTCAAGTCATGCAGCGATATCGTCTACGAAAACAAGTGCAAAAAGTCTTCAAATCTAAAGAGAATGACGTCCGCCTTGAACAAAGTAGATTTCGATGCCGTAAGACGCGAAATTAATGTACAAATAATAATAAGAGATAAAATACGTTTAAATTAAACACTTGTAGAAACGGAGACTACAGAATTAGAAAGGAATTTAAAAGTAATCGTTGAACGCTAAAATGCTCTGTCTCTCTCATCTGTCATAAAAATTATTTGTATCAGTACAACACTAAGTGAGGATCATAGTTTCTAAAACTTCTCCTCTCTTTGTTCTATAGCAATAAATATTTCCAGGGAATAAACGGAGTTTAGACAATGCGTGAGTGGGTTTCGAACACAGATATTTCATTAAGCGGTATGATTCTTTAAATTGATTAAACTATCACCCAGAGCTTTGATTAAATTTTCGAGTTTAAGGGAAGTTTGAAGGCACTTGATTTAAAGCACTCATTCCTAAAGTAGAAGGTCTGGTTTCGAGTCCCAGTTACGAATTACTTTTTTACTTCAATTCAACTCCAACCAAAATACGCTTCGAATGAAGATAGTCCTAAATTGCTCCCCAAAAAATATTTCAGTAATTCTTTTACAGATTACAACACGAGTTTTAAGCCGAGTAATATAGATTAAGAAGACAGATTGTCATAACAAAAACTTACTTTCCGTTTTACAGGAATTTCTCTCACGATTTTTAAAAGAGAGCGTGTAAATTTGAATACTAACCATAGCTTCGGACGGGGGCGAAAGTAACAGAGTTTAAGCAACGTCTAACACGAAGGATAAGCTTCACTTCTTTCTTCCTCAAAGGATTTTTTTCTCTGCATCCCTTGGGGTCCCTCCGCCAAACTCCCCCAAGGCATACCCTTGTTACACCATTTCCTCGCACCCTCCGGAAGTGGCGCTCCTATCTCTTCTTCCTCCCACCTACACATCCCACTTCCTTCACACCCTTTTCCAAGTAATATTTCCCCCTCCTCATCATCCCTTCCTTCTCGTTTAACAAATCTCTTTCGTTGATGAATCGCCCTTCCAAACAAAATTAACGAAAGCGTTTTCTGTTCCTTTTCGCTCTTTCTCCGGCACTTTGTTCGCGCACCCCCACGTGCTTCGAACTGGGTGCCGTATATTCATCGAGGCAGACCTCGTAAGTGTTCCCCAGGGCAGACTCTCTCACTTCCCACAACTCTGCACTTCCGACGAACCCCAACCTCTTCCGCATTACCTCTCTCCCTTTGCCACTTGCCCTTCAACCAGCAAACCTCCCATGCGTTTACTTCGAACTCCCTTCTTCTACATCTCTCTCCATATAAACCCTCCTTTCTGTTACTCTTTTTCCCAGTCCAAAGAGTAATAGCTTGCGTAGGATATAATTCACGGTTTTTTTCCTTCGCTCCGGGGTATTGCTCCACAATAGCATACGGCACTCGCACAATGGAAAACTATGGCTTGGAAGAGTCCATTTTCCACAAACCGGTATCCGGTAGGATTTTGATTGCTGTCAAGTTCTTCTTCTTTTAAAGTCTTCATTCTCGTCATGCTTCTTCCAATAAGTCTTCCCCTCCTATCTGTGTTATTAATAGTAATTTTATTGCTTGATTAGAGCAAACAGATGTAAGTTTAAGGTAAGTCAAATCGTAGTTACAAATTTACAATATTAGATAAGAGATAATTGCATCATGATTCATAATCATCTTCAATGCATATGCTACACTCCAAACGTGTAATTGCCCATTTCATGAATTGGGCAAAAAGTTGCCCATTTCATGAAATAGGCAATTACACGTTTGGGGTGAAAGAAACCCTACCTACCCTACTCAACCCATCGGCGCCGCGCATATTTCACGATTTGTAGCGGAGATTAATTAATTAATTGGGCAAATGGGCAATGAAATGGGCAATTACACATTTGGTGTGTAACAAATACATCATCTAGTAGAAGTGAGATCGTTACAAGATATAGCATACTACATACAGAAGTATATAGAACCAAATACTTACAAACATAGATATACACTTAAACACTTTTCATTTATGAATTCATCTTCAATGCAGTTTGTTTTATAAAGAAAAAATTGCCTCAGTGTTTTTAAGAAAAGTGTACATTAGCATCTTTCAAAGCACCAGGCAGCGTTTTGTAGAGCCATTATCTCAAAGCTCCTTGCAGTTACTTTCTTTCTATGTGATGGAACCTTCAAGAGCTACCTTCCTCTTGTAAAGTGAACATGATTATCTTCCTGTTCGTCAAATTTGTCTGTGTTTGAATGAACAAGGACAGTACAGGCATAGATATATGCTGAGTGCATTGTTAAAATAGTCCACTCGTTAAAGAAAGGCCTACATGATTGTCTTATTCCAATCTTTGCTATGACTCCGATTACCCTCTTTTGCATAATGAAAACATTTTTGCCGTAAACCTTGGCGTTTGTTGAATTTACCCAGCATACGTTATTCCTAAAGCATCCTCTTTACTCAGATACCTTCGGATATCTTTCTCATCATTCTTTCGCTACCGACTCTTTTTATTCTTTAGGGCTTTTATGCGATGGAACAGCACTCACTTCTTCAAGAGTTATTCGTCGATGTCCGCGACTTTAGCTCACAAAGTAAACATTTCTATTCCATCCACTCTTTTATCTTCCATGTATACAAACTGGTAAGCGTATGAGATGGTCATCAAGTTACATGGACGGAAGCAAAATATTCGTGCAGAGGGAGCGTTTTCTTTGATCTCAAGAAAGAAGTTCAAGAAAAACTGTAAGGAAGACTTTTGAAGAAACATTAAGATGAAGACTGAAAGCCATTGCGCTCAACAAAATGCTAACAAAAACCACTTGAAAACAAGTATCATTTGATGGTATGAATTACAGTTGGAAAAAAAGGTGAAGAAATTCCAAATTTCAAAATTCCAGTGTTCACTTCAGATGTAACTTCTTTATGGCATTGTTGATAAAGAAAATTACCCTAAAATTTTAGTTTTTCTTTCCTTAACGTATCATTTTGTTCGATATCATACTTAAATAAAGATACGGCCTCTCCAAACTCCATTTAATTTCTCACTAACCCAAGAAAGTAATTAGCAATTCGTGAAAACGTCCTTTGCTTGGAATCTGTTTTGGTTTAGAACTGCGTTTCGCTCCGGAAATTATACAACGCCCTACTATGTGCTTTTCTGGAATATTTTCTTTAAGTGTGACTTCACTTTATCTGTGCCCTAGTGTAGCGAGAGTATCAGCCATACTGTTTGTGAGTCAAGAAAATCTCGTTGACATAGGTATTTATTTACAGTTTCATGAATTGCTATATCCACATGGTGAACATGATCTATCTGTATCATAGGGAACTATTTAACTTGTATGTGAAATACCGCAATTTCAGTGAGTGTGTGTAGTGACGGAATACCTCCTTACTTTTCAAAATCCCCTCAAAGAAACAATAGTTAAGTCATTCTCCGATAAATTGATACTTATGATATTGAGTATCAAGAAAAGTCGTACATTTCCTGTACGATTCGTTTGCCGTAGGAACAGCTTCTTGTCTTCGTCAACAGGTCTCGGACAAGTGGTACAGTACTTGTATGATATTGTACTGACGACAGCGATAAGAAGCATATTTTTTGCATTTAAGAAAAGAATCACCTTCTCATGAATATCTTATTTAAGTTGAAATTAACTTATGATTTTATTTATTGTTACAAAGTTATATGAGCGTGGGAGGTTTACCGAGGGATTTCTTTTCCTCCTTGGGCATACGCTTAGCAAATAAGGTCTCCACCATTTTTCTGAAAATGAGGGCCTAGTAATTCATCATCATCAATTGGTAGCTTCTCCTATCAGGAGGTTAGCTCTCATTGATCTCCACTCTTCTCTTCTACTTGCTTTCCTTTTCATTTCTTCATATTTGTTAATTTCAGTCCAGTTCTTTGTATTGTCCAACCATTCCATCCTTGGTCTCCCTCTTTCTCTCATCCTTACTGGCCATCCTTCCAGCGCTGTCACGATTCTCTCCCCTGACGATCCCCTCAGCACATGTCCCGCGTATTTCCACTTTCTTCTTTTCACTTCGTTCCATAGGCTATATCTGCTTCCAATCTTTCTCCAAACCTCTTCATTAGTTATTTGACTGACCAATTGATTTTCCAAATTCTTCTGGCAAACCGTGTGTCCAATGCCTTTATTCTTTTTTCCATACTTTTTAAGATGGTCCATGTTTCGCTCCCATACATGAAAACCGGCCAAACATAACACCTCAACATTTTCAGTTTTAGTTTCATATTGATCTCTTCTCTCATTGGATCCTTGTACTTCCAAAAATTTTCCTTTGCCATTCCAATTCTTTATTTTGTTTCATTACTGCGGTACCCATCATCTGATATGAAACTTCTTAGATATCTAAACTGTTGGACTTGTTTTATTGGTTTGTCATTAATTTTTATATTGCAGTCACTGTTGCTCTTTTTACTACCCACCATCATTATTTTTGTTTTATTGATATTAATGCTCATTCCAAATTTTGTTCCCACCTCATAAACTCTTTGCATTGCTAACTCTAAATCCTCTTTTGAAGATTCATGAATAATATATCATCTGCATACCTTATATTGTTGAAATTCCTTCCTCCTATACATATACCCTTAATCTCTTCTAATGCTTCCCCTACAACTTCTTCACTGTACAGGTTAAATAATAGTGGTGACATCATACAACCCTGTCTTACTCCACATTTTACTTCGAAAATTTTTACATTAAAACTAGTAATTACTCAAGTATTTATGCAAATCATTGTGGTCTATTTCATTCTCATTGTATTTATGGCTATTTATGCGAATTACTGTGTTATGACGTTTTCACATTTTGCAACCTACCTTTGCAATATCTAGGATGGAATATATTTGATATTTGTAAAAAATAATTGCGTGATATTTTGTGATCCTTTTATTTTCCTTTATCCTTACAATTATTGATTAAGTATCTGTTACACTTTGTTCATGATTATGTATCTTAATTTCCTTTGAAAAGGACAGATTGTTCCATCATGAGAGAGGAAGCCCTCCTATGAGTCAGCAACGTATAAAATTTAAGATAGGTCACGTCACTAGGCACGCTCATGATACGCCGTGCCTCCGGCGTGTTCATCTCGTTAATAATTTCAAGGTTAGATTGCCTCTGCTGCCATCCATCAAACTCGAGACCCATTGCCCCAAGAAGACTGATGTTGCGCAGATTACAGCGGATTCTTCCGGAGACGTATCCAAATAAAGATCTCTCCTATTTCGGTCGTCCAGAGACTCATGCTGCGAAACCGGGGCATACACTGCGTTGAGTACGATCAATCCGGAACAAGACCTGAAAAAACGTATGTTTCATTTATTTTTCGTGGTAAGAGGCATTGAAATATTATTGCAAGAAATACCCCCCTGCATTTATAAATACAATCGTTTATTTTCGTGATTATATTTAAGCTAATATTGCCTTTTTTGTGGTGGAGCGAGTCACAGAGAAGCTCGCATCAAGTAAGCAACACAAATAGTTCAGTAAGACTCAAAAAAAAATGTCTCTATCAGTTAATGAACTCTGAAAATAATTCGAATCATAATGATCGTAACAATTAGTATTATATAATGGAAAGGGGAGTCCGGTATACCATCTTATTCGCCTGGTACTTATTGTATAAATACTAATGATGCCTTTCTGATTTTTGAGGGTACAATTTAAGAAATTACTCATTTTGAAGGTTGTGACTTGATTATATTGTTAAATTTTTTCACTTATCTATGAAAATAACCGGTTTTAAATCACATTCGGTCTCCCATATTGCCAAGTGAGCAGCGCGTCCGGCTTTTATGAATGTGGTTCTGGGTTGAATTCCAGATGGGAGCTCATGTGCGAAATGACCAAAGTTGAGAAAGCTGTTTTGACAATACTACTACTAAGTCATATCCTAAGCAGTATAGGTTCAGCTGCAATATCTAAGCACCTATTTCAGTTTTCTTACGTTCAACGAAGGAAATATCAGATGGGCTATCCGTATCCTACTACTGATCTCTAACAGGTCATGAAATGCCAATGGGAAATGCTTAGTATTTAATACATCCGGATGCATGTATTGAAATCCCGGATGAACGAATATGGAGAAGGAAGAACTGTTTTAATTACGGGAATATATGGGATGCAGTATTATGGGATGTGCCTGCGAGTGCGTTGGCGTGTGTTGTGTGCGGAAGGCCGATGCTGTTTAATGGGAAGCAGGGGGGCGATAAAGTGGGATTGGAGAGGAGGGAAACGCCCGGTATGTGGCGTTTCAATCTAACGCCCTCGACTCGCTTCAATGCATCTAACACCGCATCTTCCTCCACCACGCCTATTCCCACGCAATAGACACCCCGACACTTTTATCTACATACTCTCAGCTGAATTTCTTCCCCCTCGACTCTTTTTTTCCCTCCCACGCATTCTCCCTCAGGAGGCGTTTTTTCCCTCTTGACCTCCGGGGAATCTTTCTGCAGACAATGGCCGAACGAAGTGCGGTGCGCTGCTTTCCGGCGTTCTTTTATTTCATTTCGGGTACGAGTTCCCTCCCCGTAAATGCTCACTTGAAAAGAGTGCGGAGCGCGATGTGTTTCTTTTTTTCCGAATCTTGGAAATGGGAGCGATTCCAATGAATATTATTTAATGTGTTGAGGCGTGCGTTATTCCTCGGTGGAATTGGCGGATGCGGATTTGTTTGTTTTTCGCCCGCGATGAATTTCGCGTGGTGTTGGAGCGAAAGAAGTTTCCTTTTTCCACCGAGTGTTCGTTTAAGGGCTCGTTTCCCCAGCGATTCGCGGCTCTCTGTCAAATCGCTCGGAAAAACGCTTGGAGTTTAATTTTCTCGAATATGAATCCAACTATTGCGTTGGCAAAACAATTTTGATAGCAGCGCAAAAGTCGACGGTGGGGATATTTTCAATGATGTTTCACGGATCTAAAAACGTGGCTCTTTCGTTCTGAAATGTTCGGTTATTCTAATTTGTTCACCTCTGAATAATACGCTACCTTGCATGCTGTCATATAAGTAGCCTTTCGATTTTATAACCGGATTTAATGCAAAAAAATTGTAGAATCAACCTATTTGTCTTTACAGACTATTACGAATGGAATATGTTTCATTTTCCCTTCGGTATAGTATTGAAGAAAACACATATTTCATTTAATTTCTTTTCTTTTACATTCGGAGAGTTTCTAAAGTGTGAATGATTCTGAATAATGACATTCATGCTCATCATAGACTTTTTCGTAGTGCCATATATCTGCACTTAAGAAAATGTTTTCCACTGATAGCATATTGAGTTAGTGATAAAAGCATAGGCAAGCTATAAAAACTTATAGATTATATAAAATTTAAAAGATACATTATTATTATTCAATGCCACAGAGAAATTATTTTAATTGCCCTTGGTTTCTACTGTACACATCCACGTGACTCAGTCTATATATTTCACTTAAGTTTCTTACGGCATTTGTAGAACACTCTCCATAGGCTGCGAAATAGACGGTGTAAGGCAGGAGAAATTTAAGAAATGGAAAATAAACCGGAGGAAGGTTTCGTATTCCTTGGAGGAATAAAAAGATTATGATCTATGCATTTTTTCCCTCTTCTTCGTTAGAGAATGAGTTTTAGGGTATTCTATAAATCTAGCCACATGATCAAAAGTGTCAAGTTCTTTCCTGCACTCCGCTTCCTCAATTGGAACACGAAATACCCTCTCTGTCATCGAGTGTGAAATGCATGCATCCTCGGATTACAGGAATCATACAGCCAATGAAAGAATCAGCATCAGTTGCTTTTCAGAAAATTGTAATGGAATGGCTATTCTTTTGTTATGTGAGGTTCAGGAAGCTTAGCATTCTATCAAATTCCCTCTCGCACGCGAAGCTGATCAATGTAAAAAGGAAGTTGGTGAAGTTGAAAAAGTATGTATCACTAACAATACACAGGTAGAGTATATCTTCGACATAGAGCAACCTGTAAATAATACTTCTGATGTGCGGGTGTCCAAAGAAAAACTAGCGAATCCCTCGGCTTCCTAGAAGTTTGTTTGCATTCATTGAAACAAAAATAGTTCTGATGAGGTCATGAGTTAGACAAAAACGATTGGGTCACTATCATGTTCTTTTTCTATTCCTAAATCATGCAGCATAGAGCCTATACCAAATGCATTATTTGAAGAAAATATTGTCCTTTGATATAACTCGTTTCAGCAAGAACTTTGTCGCAAAACATCACTAAGCCGAGGGATATCCCAGCCAGGAAGGCTGGGAAACACTTATCTAATGCATAAAAAAAATATCTCGATGATTCCATCGTCTGCAACAACAGTATGAGATTATGATGAATAATAACCTCATACTGTACTAATACTCAACCAATCCCAGTACGAAATGCTAGAGAAATAGGGACGCCATTCCTCAAAATATGTGAAGGAAATATTCTCTGACTACTATTTGGAGATAAACCTGTCTCCCAACTGTCTCTTTAAAAATCCCAACCTCAGATTCACCAAAAAATAAAAGTGCAGAATACCTTTTAGGAAGCTCTTTTCAGGTAAATTCATTAGCGGTGATGGACTGATCCTTTTGTGCCTTCCTCGAAATCTCTCATTAACGAAATGTCTTTCAGTATTTTCGGTTGAATTCGTCAAAAAAGGAGGATTATAATTTCAGCGATTTTTTCTCTCGGAATTTGCGAAATGAGTCGAAAGCTGAGTTTCAACCCGTCGCGGAAAATGCCATCGTCAACAGCTAAAAACGTTGCTTGGTGATGTAAAGAATAGCCAAAGACTTCCTCGTTGTCATTTTTCGCCTCTCGGATCCGTTTTTACGCGGTTTTGGATTTAATTCCCGCCACCGACGGATTCTGTTTTCTCCCCGTTCTGCTCATTTGTCATGATGAAATGACCTCGGGCATTGAACTAGGAGGTTCACCTCACGTAGAGGTGAAATTTCACTTTAAATTTGTTCTATTATCCAACGTAAATCGTATTTGTTTTTTTACATAAATAGGGATTATAAGTGAAATTTACAGAAACTCAGCGTGCGTAAACACTTTTAAAATTTTCTTTCAAGTAATTAACTGTACGATTAACAAAATTTATTTTCTTTTATATGCAGAATGGTGATATTTTTATACATGAAGCAATAAAGTGACGATAATTTTAAAGAAGGGAAGTTTTGAATGAGATTATAATTTGCATATTTCGTCAAAGTTTACGGCATGATTTAGTTATCACGTATTTCTTTGCCAAAATGACTTATAATTAAAGTAAGAACTAATTCTTAAAAGGGTTGATAAGCATTTTAGCTACCTAACTAGTTGTTGTTTACATGTACTTGGGTTTTCATGTATATGCTAGGCTCAAAAAAATACTCCTTATCTTTCTCTGCATTAGATCCTAATTCTGTATTAATTTAATTCGAAGTAATTGCAAATAACTGTGCGATAGGATCATATTTTTCAGTATTGCTCTCAACTTTCGCTCTACTCCATAGCCGAAAAACCTATTTTTGTTTATAATTTTACAAATAATTGTTAGTCAGTATTTGGCACCGTAAATTTATTACTTTCTCTAAAATAATTGTAAGTATATTCGGGTAAATAAAAATGGCGATTCGTTGAACAACAGCACGTTGATAAAGTCGGTGAAATAGAAAACTATTATGGAAGCTACCAAGTGTCATCTGTTAGATATGTGCTCATGTATGTATTCCAAAAAGTTACGTAAAACTTATTAAATTGGTTTTATATATTCAAGCGTAAAATTTCTAAATATATAGCACAAATATTTTTGATAACAAATAACATCTACAAATCATAATTGATTCCCACCTCGAGGTTGAGATTTTCGTTAATTTATGTTGAAATAGATGCCATAGTTCCATCTTCCAACATAAGTAAATGATAACCGGTAAATAGCTAGAACGGTTAACTGTGGATGCCCACTGAAATATATTTTACTGTGACTTTTCATACCTAGCAATACAATAACTACTAAATAATAACTTACCTAAATATCTATGTTATATAAAATGTTGACTAGTACATACATACTGTGTGTATTATTGTAATACTGTTTTTTTATAATAATATTCTTTTATTTTATTTTTTTCTCTGATAATGTACGTTCTTTTTCTATTTTGTTTTTTTATGTTACTTTATATATTGCTATCTCTTTTTAAATGTGAACTGATTTATGTATCGCATGTAAGTACTTATTGGTAGTGTATTTATTTATTTTTGAATGTTTTTCTCTTCTCTTATCTTTTAGCTATTACTATCGGTAGGTTTGCGCAGGTTTTTCACACCCCCCTTCCTTGTGGGTGTTTTCCTGCAGTGGATTTTATTTTCCTAAGAATCTCTTAGGTTTTTTACCTCCACAATTCTTCTAATTTTTTCTACTTCTTATTTTATACTTAATGACGATGGGTTAGATGGAAGAAGAGACTTTTAAGTCTCAATCTCGCCCAAATAAAGACGATTTATTATTATTATTATTATTAACTAATTTAGCTTTGCGTTTTACATTTCGTATGGAGTCGAGCACAGAAGGTGATCACGAGAAATTTCCTCCTCGGAAAATTTCGGACTACTAGTTAGTAGAAGCATAACAAAGGAAAAATGAAAGGCGCACGTAAGCAAAGCTACTCCTATACTAGCCGACACCACCCACGCCCTTATTATTTCCCTGTGCCCACTTCTTCATCAAGGGAGTCAATGCTAATTGGCTCCGCACAAATGACGGAGCGTAAGTTTCCGTGACGAGAAGAGACGGAGAGCGGTTAAAAATTGCATGCGAAGGGGAAAAGTTAAAGAGGGAGATTCCCAGATATGAATCTCTCTTTCCGAGTTTTCTTCGAAGAATTCTTAATGGCGGGTGATTAACTCTCTCCCCGGCTTCCGAGACCCTGAGTCCATTAAGCGTTTAGCGGAATAATAGCGAAATTTGAATACGAAGCATCGGTGATTGCTGATAGCGTAATTACTTCTTCGGAGGTCTAAATTTGAATTTCTGGAGAGGACTCGTGACGGATCGATTTTAATTGGTTAATTAGCGTGGTACGCTGCTGATAATGATTTTCTTATCTATAAATCTCAAAATATATAATTTTTTAATTAACAGAGACAAAACTAACTTTGGAAAGGCGTTCTTTTTATGAATGATTCGCATAAATCAAAGCTATGGACAGCTATTCGATCACTATCGTCCTATCAATACTATCTACCTATCCATTTTTTTATCTATCTAAATATCGATCCATGTATCGATAGTTGAAACGATCGAGATATCGATTTCCAATTCTATACAAGTGTCTATCAAAATATAGATAAATATCGATTGTTATATTTATCTAACTATCGATAGTAATATAGATGGACATATTGATCATACCTGGAGAGCAAGACGCTTTTAATCATCTAATTTTTTTATAAATGTAAAATACTAAAAGCTGGTTTATAGATATACTGTAAAATTATCTGCAACTTCGGTCAGCCCCCGCTAAAACGCAAATTCCAAACCATAAATCGTTGTTCTGATTTCAAATTTTAAAGATCTGATTCGATCGTAGTTGAAAAAACATAATTGAAGTCGACCGCAGTAAAAATAAGTAATAATTCATGTGTATAATGGATTGATTTTTTCTGGTCCTCACGCTCAATATTTCTCAGATTTTGTTTGTTCAGTCTCAAACAAAATGAACCAAGAAAGTAGTTTTCTCCCATTGAAAATAAAATGCTTCAAAACAATTCCATTTGACTACTTTATTGAAAAAAATGAGAATATTATGTGTATTTCCATCATTTTTTCATTAATTACAATGGAAAGTTTCAGTGAAATCCAGTTTTTTCCTCTTATTATACAATAAACAACAAATCTTAGTAGTTTTAAATCATCTGGTGGAAAATAATAAGATTTATTGCTTTTAATTTAAATGTAATTCCACAGAGTTAGACCAGAGTGCCTTGAGTTTATCATTTAATTATGGGTAAAATATTCAACTACTATTTCTTTTGTTATCTCATATCTACACTTAATATCGCCAATAATAAACACCCTATTTATAATAATAGTATCGTAGAAATCATGACAGGTATGCTTTCCTGTAGCAATTCATCAGTTCTTTTTTCTTTGATTCACAAAGTAACAAAATGTAGCGTATAGAATATGAAATCTTGATGAAATGCTTAACGTTTCCGTTTACCATGTGAGTTTGACGGATTAGATCTTAATGTATTATGTATGGTATTAATTAATAGCTTCATAATGAGTTAGTTAGATTTAATTATCACACATTAGTTAGATTTAATCATTTACACTTATGGTTCGATCTGACTCATTTTTCTTATAGATTGCATAGAGTCCAGCGGAAATTTTATGCATATTGTAGCTTTTGTTTTTTACAAGGTAGCCTTGCTTAATTAATTATTTATTTTGTTTGTCATTCCGCTAATTGAGGGGAAGGGGAAAACAAGGATATAGATAGTTCAACAATTACGGGTTAAAATTTGCGAAAAAAATGTCTTGCGACTCCGCCCATGAAACCCAAAATTGAGCTGATAGACTTTGAACTAATCATCTAAATGAGGAAAGTGTCCCGAATTTTCACCAAGTTTTCCTCTTCCCGCGCTCGCAGTGCCATCTAGGATGCTCCTTCAAATTAAGCAACCTTGGCCGCAATCCACGTAAGATGAGTGGGGAAGATGGACAGTCTCATTTTCTGGTCTTCTCTAAGGTCTCCATCCCAATGCAGTGCCACGGCGGCCCCATAAAGGGCATCCAATACCACTCCAATCAAAGCCTCAATACCATATCCATCCTCATTTCCAAACTTGCTTCTCGATCTTTTTTACCACGGTTTTCCCCGTTGCATATGTCGTCATGCCTCTGACGATCCAGGCACGTTCCACATAATGGCGGCCCAAATCTCTACATTATTCTGTCCGTGCTTAACTCTCCCTCTCTTTTTCTTGTCTACTTCTCTTTTCTTGCCCTTTTTGTCTCCAATACGAAGGCTGTCATTTTCTTTTCTCTCCAATATTATCTTTTCTCTATCTTTCTGTGTTCTTGTTTTAGTTCCTCGCGCTTGGATCTTCTGGACTGAGTTTTTAAATTTGGTGTCGTAACACTTTTTAAATCTTACTTTCGATTTTTTTATTAAACATTATGTGCTCGGAGACATCAAATGATATTTACTATTTTATGAATCAATAATTTATTAGATTTATTTCCAAAATATTGCACATTTTCTTATTTTTCGTGACTAATCCAAGTGCCAAAATGTATCACGTACTGATTTACTGCCGTCCGTTATTAATTTTTTGCCATTTTGCTTCCAACAGCATAATAATTTGCAATGTCTTCCAATCGATCTGTAAGATTAGTGACATGAACATTTCCATGATTTTTTCTTGATTTTTTTCATTTCCATATTCAAGTTGGAATAAAATTATATTTCTTACTCAAAAAAGATTTTAGTGAGTATACAGAAACTTATTTTTTTTACTTCCGTATTCAGAATGTCCAACTAATTCGCAATTATCTGAGAAAACATTTTTTTTAATTTTCTCTGTAAAATGGATGTAAACATTTACCAATCTCGGCTTTATCCGGCATTTCATTCCTCGATTTATAATTCATTTTTCCAAGTTTCCTTTATATAAGGAAAGTTTTCATAGTGATTATCTCTTAACTAGGACATTACTTATCTTTCTTAACTGACTACATTTTTCCTGTATATTCTTTTAAGTTATCATTTGAAGCCAAGTCTCCCTTAATTGATGTAGCGCAGAACACCTATGAGACAAGTTGACTTCCCTTTTGGCATGTCACTGAGGAAAGATGGAGCTTCCTTTGGAGTTACTATTCCCTTTTCAAGCATGTTCTCGCAAGGAAGTAGGACTTTTTTATTTTAACTAGAAGAAATATTATGATTTTTCTTCTAAGAACCTTCAACATCTCCCTATTATCATTTTCATTTTCTATTCAAAATCCCATTTTATCATTCTTTGCTTCCAACTTCTTGATTGGTATGTTAAACGTTCCCTTATTTCAATCAATAAGGTTACTATAGGGAAGTTGGAGTGAAAAAGATATTTTCTCGGCATGACCAGGCGTGAGCTATAGAAAACAAAAAATGTTCGCATACTACTTTCCTATAAAAATAATGCTTTTTAATTGTAGCTTATCGACATAATAATGTACTTATATGCTTTTATGTTTCGTCCTGAGCTAGTTTCCTTTGCTTCTTTTCATCGTGACCTTTCGCATATTATATCTCCCTTGTTTTCGTCCATATACGTAAATCTCTTCATCGCCTCCTTGTTATATCTGAGAGAATATTCTGCGAGCTGAAAATTGACGAACTTCATGGAAAAGAAAATTCTAAATGAAAAATCCAGCTCCATATAGACCGATGTATGATTTTTCACAAAAAACGTTGTTTAATAGGACTACCGGTTTGGGTGAAGCATCATAAGATCGAACAGTGTTTTTGACTATACATCTGTCTACATTATTTTTTGATGATTGATTTCCATAACATATCGGCTGCCTCCGTCGATTTTAAAACATCAGTGTTTTTACTATTAAAGAAACTGACTTACAATTTTGTTGATCGCGGATTTTTTTATAGCTCTTGGGAATGTGCAGGACCCAAGGAAGAAGAGGAGTTATTCCCTTCGATGTGGTAAACTTTCGAAAGGGGTTGAAAGCAGGTCTTTCTTCGCTGGTCGATTGTTACGATTTATATTATCTCCTCCGACTTGTGTTACAGCAACCTTTTAGCAATCTATACGGACATCATTGGAAGGGCCGGAGATTTTGTGAGAGTTTCCATCTGGATGAGTAGGATCCTGAGATTACATAAGGGGGAAACCTTAAAAGGACTATTACATGATCCATGGCAAACTTCCCGTCAGGAAGGAAGTAAAAGTGATGGAGACTGATGGGGCAGTTTGGAAGGGAGGGCGTAATGGACCAGGACTTTGAGGGTTTGCGTGTGGAGTACTCCGATGAAGTTCTTCTGTTTAGCCAGAGATGCTAGGAATGAAAGTTGTTTGTCTTCGACGAAATTCCGAACGTTGGATAGAATTGCTATCAGCTTTCTACCGAGCCAACTTAACCTAACGGTCTAATCGATCAACTTAAGTAGGAAACGTATTGCTTTTGGGACAGATCAGTAAACTAATTCTTTTCCTTTTTTCTTGTTTTTTTATGATAAATACCCATGCAGAACAGACATAAAAGATTAGATGAATGAGAAAAACACTAAGTAAACAGCAATAAACAAACAACAGTCAATACTAAAAAATAATTATTATTTTACTAATAATGGGAAATACATACATAAATACATAGGCATCCTCACTTTGCAATATAACTGTAATAGGGAAAAAACGTTTGAATCTGTTACGATATCTTTACGTATACTCTATCTTATGATTTATCTTTCAGTGAAGTAATTTAACAATGCTCATCAAAGCAAATTCAGATAATTTTCTGTCCCGAGCTCCAAATCATGGCTTGATTTCCCATTTATTCCATCACAAAAAATAGTAGTCATACAGTACTGTAAGACTTCTTTTTTTGTTCAAGGACACTACTTAGTGTCCTTGAATTTTATTTATAAATTTGTATTCGGTTGACGAAATCCATT
This sequence comes from Sympetrum striolatum, assembly GCA_947579665.1. Classification (NCBI taxonomy): domain Eukaryota; kingdom Metazoa; phylum Arthropoda; class Insecta; order Odonata; family Libellulidae; genus Sympetrum; species Sympetrum striolatum. The sequence goes on along the minus strand of OX388347.1, from coordinate 72,388,651 downwards.
CTGTCATAGGTCATAATTCCCAATTACCTCAAAGAATGAAATGTGACTAAAGTATTCCAGCTTTACAAACAATTCAGACTGCATAGAAGGATCATATTTCGTTTTTAAATGTAACATAATTCGAAAATTACTCCAAAACTTAGTCGTTTTACAATTAAGACAGATGAATAGGAGGATGTTCTTTGAATATATGTACATTTAATAGAATGTTAGTTGTTTTTATACATATTTTATCAAACATAGCCGTTAAGTTAATTACAGCTCGTAATTGATACTAGTCACCGTATCCTTCAATTCCACTTATTTGAAAAATCAGTTATTTATCAAATTTTTATTAAAGTGACAGATCAAACTAGATTGAAAATATTTTGATAAAAATTTCCACAAAAATCCAATTAAACATGTATCGGAGATTCACGAAATCTAGAAATTAATTGGGCTAAAATATAATTGGTATATCATTCCAAAACTGGTGATGCATATATCATCGCATTGGAGTAATGAAATTGCACTCGAATATAATCCATCACTGATTACGGAGAGCGGGATTCTAAAATTCCTTGCCGTTTTGCAGTTATTTGATCTGAAATAAATGTAATAGAAATTCCAGGAGATCCTGCACATTTTGTATCTGGTTATAATAGAGAAAACGAGATAATTTATTGACCTTAATTTTTTTAATTAAAACTTCGAGTATTAAAAATACATTTTGAATAAGTCGGAATTATATCAAATCTAACAATATCTTATAGAAAATAATGTAAATTAATTTAATTATTTAACTTGTTAACTACATTTGTGAGGTTGTAAAATACTGCATTCCTGAAAACCAAAATACCCATTTTTGATTATTTATTCCAATACCATTCTAACGCAATGACTGTGTCCTTCAGTCACTCTAATATAATCTAATCAAAATCTCTTAAGGCTTAGTATACACTCAGAAAATAGGCCCCTTTGTAGATTAATTTACATACACACTCAGAATTACTCTTTAAATAATCCTTGATAGCGTGAAATTTCCATTCTTAAACTTCAGTGACGTTTATTTACTTCTCAAGTGTTGTAAGCATGGTAGCGAATCAACACCAATTGTTACAATTTCAATATTTACTCTTTCGTAAATTCAGTATTTGTTCGGTTGTATAAATGTGAAGACGTGTTAAATTGGGGATATTCCCCGTAGTGTTGTTTTTGTTTGCATGTGATTACTTTCCGTTAATAATCCTGAAAATTTCCAGTTATATTTTACAGAAGACACTAATTCTGTCATAAGGTACGTACGATTAATTAACACTATTAGTATACAATTTTGAGGAAGTGATTCTGGATTGATGATTAGGTTTTTTTTTCTAATTAAATGGCTTTTTAGTAATAATATCTTGACCATATGAATGATATATTCTCATACTCTTTGATTTATTTATTATTAATTGAATTGTTTGACCCGCATATTTGCAAGATCAAAAAAAATCTGATTAAGTTTTTTGGATTAAAAGGGTTCAGTGTAACTTATATTAATCACATCTCATATATTGGTAAATAAAATAAATTTCTATATTTTCTACTCCTGTAATAATTTAAAGTACATATATTCATATATTAATTACTTAAACTCAAGTGATAACGTTTGATTATAACTTCGGATTGTAGTCAATCTAATTGAATTTTCTCCTGATGTAATAGTTAATTGGAAAGTAAGTTATAAGTAAACCATAAATAATTTATTTTAAGTGTGTATTTATTAAACTGGTTAAAAAACTTTGAGCAGCTGTATCGGATCACTGGTATTTTCTTACGCCCAATGCAATTTAGTATTCGTAAAATGAAGAGGTATTAATATAATTTTTCTTAACATGCACCTCTGAAATTATATTAATGTTTTCAAAATATCATTGGTAAGATATTACTAAAATGTTTCTATCGGTATAAAATATTTCGGAAGGTATTAAACATAAACTAGACTCAAAATATAGTGTGAAGATGAATAAAGTGTATAGAACTTAGTATGGGTTTCAATGCTAGCTCTCTTATAATTAATTAGTTCAATTGTATCCTAAGTGTCCATATTGAGTACATCATAAAATTGAATTTACATAAATCAAGCTTTAAATTATACTCTTTGTAGTTGCCTTCAAGTTTCTTACTGTGCATCGTTCAATCTTCGTTCCGATATATAGAAATGTTATTCCTCCATCTAGTATCCATTCACTTAACTAACCGTTGTATTTTATTGGAAATTTTGGTTTCTAATAAACTATCGATTTACGAAATCTCAACTAGCGAAAGTCTAAATAGTACGGTTCTAGTTTCAATAGGAAATGTTTTGCAGAGTAGCAAGAAAAATGCTCAATGTAAGTGAACGAGTGTTCAACTTGTTCGAGGAATAGTGCTGGTTTCAGTGCAATAATTAAGAAATTAAGATCCCCTAATCTTCCTATTCTTAGTTTATGAAATTACCGGTTTAGTTTATTCGTGACTATTACAATGTCCATTTTCAATGCCATTATCAGAATAATTGTTATTATTGTCATTATTAGGATGGAAGGACTCCCAAAAATCTTAAGAAAAAAATTCTCATCTAATCATGGAGAGGAGGATTGTAATTTAGAATAAATAGAAAAACCGATGGGGAATATCTTTATGCAGTTATTATTTTGTCTTGACTCAGGATTAGATTAATGGAATGGTATATATCGTATGATAAGCTCCCACCAGATATCAAACCCAGGACCCCTTTCACCGAAGTTGGTCGCCTTGTCCGCATTGCTATCCGGGAGTCTTTCAGCTTTAATGATGATATAACGAAGGAAAACTACGTTTAATATAAATTAGCGGATATTACAGTAGAAAAAATCAGCATTTGACTCAGGGTACATTCTAAGATGATTAAAAAACGTACGTTTATGAAAAATTCTGTGTTGTTTGACAAACTTAAATAACGAGATTTTTCTAGATGTGACGTTTGTGGTGAAATTCTAGATAATGTGCGCAGTTAAGTGGAAAATATCAAGAAGCTAAAATATGGAATAACTAGTGATGTAACGTACCACCAAAGGGAACGATGAAAATTGTGCACTTGGCGTGTGATTGTTAGAGGTGTATGAATGGAAGAGACATGTCCAAGGATAGGAATATTCGGAGAATTATTATGATTAGGATAATATTAATAAAATATATAATAAGATAAATTCTTACCTCTAAACGGAATAACATAATTCGTACGTAGAAATATATGGAGATAATATATAAAAAAGGTATGTTTCAATGAAATGTTTCCATAAATCTCTTTGCCTACCTATGTCGGTGAGGTAACTTTTTTGATCTTTCCTCTACGCCCTCCCGCCTCGCCACATTTCCGTGAATCGCGATGCCTTTCTGTTAATCTCGATGGCTTCCCGTTGTGCGGGGGGAGCCTGTTTCTCCGTGTGTGAGTCGCCGAATGTGAAGGAAGGGTCCCGAGAGGAGAAAGTGGACCAAGGGAGGCTTGCGGTCGGTAGCGCGGGTTTGCCCGCTCTAGAGGTCGAGGGTAATTGGATTTGCCGTGACCGAGAGGGAGGGAAGGGGGCTACGTCGTCGAGGGTGACCGCTACGGATGTGGGAAGGAGAGGATATCTGCGGAGCAAGAGAGACAACGTTTAAGAAGGACAGTCTTAGGAGAGGTATTTCGGAACTGGACAAGACCCCGACTTGATTGGAAGTTTCCTCCCTCTCTCCTTCGCCGGGTTATTTTCCTTCCTCCTTATCTCTTTCTCTTCATGATGTCTCCGAAAAGTTTTGTGCGGATTCCACTAAACTCGGAGTTATTCTCTCATCTCCGTCGCTTCCCCGCTCTTAAGTGGCCCCTTCGTGTCTTTCACTTTTCCTTTCGTGGTTAAAGTATCTCAATGTCACGAAGTTTCGCCTTCGTGTGTTAATTTACGTAACTCGGGCCATGGGCGCGTAATGAAGTTATATATTCCGCAGTTTCTTCGAGAGTGGGAATAAATGAGTAACTGTTTTGACGGGTTGCATCCTCTGACTCTTCTACGAAGTTATTCTGAAATTGAGTTTAGGCTGTAAAGGGTATTTTATGCGCAGGAGGTTGACTCCATAATTCGGCAAATGAGTTAAAATTGCGAAGTCAGCGGGTACGACGAAAATAAGCTAAATTGTAAAAATAAGGTATTTTGAAAGATTTTATTTATAATTTTATCTCAAGTTTTTGGGTACTTACGGTATAATATACAAGATAAATAGAGCTATATAAGCCATAGGTAGTATATGCATTAAATGTAGTTAGTTCTTGGAAAGAATGCTGGTTATGGAAAATTGCAAGCTTTAATGTTATATATGTAGTATTAAATTTTATAACTAACCGTCCGTGGTGCAATTCATTGAAAAATTTGATACATTATTAAGTTACAGTTTTTCAAGTTTGATTAAAAGAATATTCTGGATTTGAGTTCTTGATACTATGGTGCTTAAATCAGTGGTCATTAAGTTTTCAGTAATAGAGATATTTTTGCATATGTTGATATTAAATTTGTCTGTGTATAGAAAATGTCATTATGACACAAGTTTTAGAAATAAATGTATCTGACCCAAGAATAGCCTGGTCTAAGCAGGCCTCTTTTTCTCCTGAACTCCGATCTCTATTTAACTCGCTTAAACAATATACATAATCGTATAAAATGAATTAACGTATGTAATGATATAATGGAAGAGTTTTGTAGACTATCAAATTTAATGACCATCATTGAGTGATATGTGGTGGAATTTCAGTATAGAAAATATTTAATAGCAACAGAACGAGCTCGTATACCATATTGTTTTACCAGGGTTGCTATAGAAGATTTTCTTCTACAAATTTATTTCTTTGTTTCAGTTTTGTCCGGTGTTTCGCCGTCGCTTGAGGATACCCCGTGAAGCCGAGCCTTCAAGCTGGTGAGTAGAAAACATTATTATTTAGTTCTATATTTCAGCCTAATTTAAGAAAATTATTTTCTGGAGTGCCTGTGAATAGGTTTATGTTAGGGGTCTGGCGTTCCTCAACAGCTAAGATCATCAGCACTGCATGCATAGGGAATATATGTGAAAACCTTACAGATTAAAGGTTTTGGTGTTATCGTAATGACGTTTATCATTACTTTCCCATTCCGAAATACTAATAAGTTAATAGACTTTGTAAAAATATACAAGAAAAGGAAGATTATTTTCGTGTATTAAATACTTCCGAAATTAAAGATGAGACGCCATTGGAGGATATTTCATATTTTCCGTGCAGCTCTAAATTTACGTTGCATACGTAATTAAATGCAGTTATATTGAAATATTTACGGTCCAAAATTAATTTTGTGCATCAGCCTAGCATTATTATGTAAATATTTCAAAATTACAGAATATCTGACTCCTAACGAGATTCGCAGACTGAATATTCCCTTTACTAATAACATCGTGCAAACAACCTTCAATACTCAGCTCATATAGCGTAGACTTATAAGTAGAACTATGCACGCAAAACATAAATTAATATTACATTAAAAATATAAAATATTAAAACATTTTTTCATTAATGTTTTAATTTCAAGCGTATTTAAATTATGACGTTAACTTCTTTTGTGATTGTTCTCTCATTGTCCAACTCCCAGTGATCTGAAACCTACGAAACTCTTATTCTATAAACGTAAATCTACATAAATAAACTCTGAACCGAACTATTAATGCCCATAATAATTAGCAGCCTTGTTTTAACCGGTAGCAAAAAACAATAGATAAGTTCGTATTCTGGAAGGTCGAAAATAATTAGCGATTCCAATCGGATGCCGTGATATGGTATCCCTCTGTGACTCTTTGTGATGCTTAGCGGCAGCTCGGCCTTTGACTTCCGGTCACCTTTTCTATCCCATTACGAGTGACGTCGCAGAGTTGCGAAAGACCATTACGCCGACCTGAAGGGATCTTCACAAAAGAGCAACAACTTTCCAAAGCAATCAAGTTTAATCCCGCGATTTACGAAGCTCAAAACAAGTTATGCCGCTCACGACAAATCCGTTTTTCGTATCTCCAACGTTACAAGATATTCTTGTTTCCTCTTAAACGCTCCCTGAATTTGTTACCTCCACTTTTTGTTGGGCCACGTTTGTCCTTCATTTTGTCTTATGTTCTTTTCACATCGAGAACGAGTCCTCAAGCAATCGTTTCATTTTATTTCTGAACTACACGATATCCCGCAACACTTTGACCAAGCCATATTTTTTGCTGTCTTTAATCCCAGAATATGACTTCTAGAAAATCAGTTTCATGTAATTACATTTCCAAAGAGGATTCGTGTATTGAATTTAATTCTTTGTCTCACGTGGCAGTTTGCACGGTTTAAAATTAATTTTAACTTAATTGTGACCAATGAAAAAATAATTTGATTTATTTATTTCACTGAAAGTGAGATTTAAGTCTGTCAAATGAATGAGAATGTAGAACTGAAATTTTAATCGATTGGAAAATTTCCTAAGAAACGGGACAAATAGGACGGATGTATTCAGAGTACGTTTGAATTTTATAAGTAAACTAGAGTAGATTCTACTCAAGGATGAACTGAATTAGAAAATAATATATATTTATTGCACAGCACTTTAAGAAATTACTTATTTAGAGGATAATTCGTGAAGATGTATGGGATTAAGTAGAAACCCAATAAACTCAGAAAGATTATGGAAGGAATATGTTACTTACTGAAATGAGAATAGTGAAAAACTGGGGTTGCATTATGTGATGTTATCAACAAAACTTTTAGTTATTTTAGCTAAAACAGGGCCATTTTTATCTTTGACCGTTATATTTAAATTTAACCAAGTTGTAAAAACTAATGTTTGCATCTCATTTTTTAACTAGAGGTTCTTGAGAAAATTTATCCACAAGTCTCCCACTTATCATGCAAGTTTTGCTATTTTCATTTTAATTTGTTTCCTATTTTAAATAATAAGTTGGCGCGTATACTTTTCCGTCTCGTAAAACTATGTTGAGTTTTTCTTTTGTCGTATAATTTTCTGTCTAAGACTTCAGATAATTTTATTCAGGTATATAATGAATATGAGCTTTAAGGAGCAACCGATTCTCCTCAATGTATCAAATGATAATTAAAAACCATATTATTTATATGTTCCCGCTACCATATTATGACAAATTAAATGTTATTAATTTGCCTCTTGGTTCAGGATAGAGAAGAATGTATCTTTCATTTACTGGTCACAGTATCATCGCTGTGATGATATGAAAGCTACTAAGATCAAGGTCTCTCCTTACGGAATGCCAAAAAAGTGCTACTTGTAGAGTCATTGCGCTTCACTTACGTGGGCATGTTCCACTGGCATTCTGGCTCATTGAGGAAAGAAAGGGCGAACTACCTCACACCTCACCCTTCCTGGGCAGCCTCATTTCTCTTTGCAAGCTATAAGTCGCTAATTTGAAAGTAGGTGAGGTAACAACCGTCCTTCGGGCTGAATGCTTACCTGACATTATTAAAACTGAGCTGGCGCGTATAGTTTTCCACCTCGTGAAACTTTGTGGCATTTTTATACTACCTTCTTATTTTGTCATCTTTCTAAGACTTCAAGTAATTATTACTCATGATGATGATGACTTTGAATTTTTTAAGACCACCCGACCAACCTTAATTTATCAAATGATAATCACATTAAGATAAGATCATTACTATTAAGTATTTATTTATTTATTTGACCCTTTATTGGCGAGGTTAGGCCCAAGTGGGCCTCTCTTCCACCTAACCTCGTATGTCGTTAGAATATGAGTAATTACAAATTAAATTCAAACAAAAAGACAGAGTAGAGTGTGGGGAATAATCTTTGCAACTGAAGGTTGCTAAAGAAAAACCCACGTTGCGGGAAAACACCCACAGAGATGGGGGGTGAAAAAAACCGCGAAAACACAGTAAAAATAACAATTAAATATAGACAATTATAAAATTACATACAGCATATATATATAAATCAATGATTTTACAGAAGACAATAAAAATATTATTAATTACAATAGAAAAATAAAACATTTACTTAAGTGAGAAAGAAAATAAAAAAAATCACAAATATAAGTAATGATGACTTGTGAGGGAATCATATTATAAATATCTCTCTTCAACACCAGGTTGTATTTCTTGCAAAGTTCGCGATAGCATGAATAAAACTACCATACCTAGCTCGCATTCGAAGTTTTCAACTGCATATTACAACTGCCACACTCCGTAGAAAAATTAGGACGCACTATAGAATCGTTCCCTTATGAGGTAATAAGGTAGACAACTTTACAAATGTTTACATTTCTTGAAAAATCTCCTCAAGGATTTTATAATATCATTGGAGTTTCTCTCGAAATAGTAAGTCTGGGAAAACCGATTGCTTAAATTTTTTTAGTTCTAGACGAGATCTGGGACTATCAAACTCAAGGTCTTCCTTAAAACAGTGCACTCTGTTTTACCGCCGCTTTTGATAGCAAGCCGCATTTCATCATCCCTTGATCTCACGGCTGCCCTCACATATCCTCTGGTAAATATTCCTTTGACTCTGTCCTCACGCGAGATTGAGTTAATCCCGTTCATAAGGGTTATTGTCCCACAGGGCTGTATCTCTCCCCACTGCAAATTGTTCTTCCGGCGGAGACGTCTTTTAAGGAGTTAAACTCCAGGCACACGGAATAAATCTCTTACAACTCTCTCGCGCATATCTTAGCGAGATAATTACTCCAGCCCGAAACCATTCCTTTTAACAAACCGGCTCTTACCTCCCGACTCCCGAGCAAAGCTCATCTTTTCGTAACAATCCGCGGCGTTGATGGCGAATTAAAGCTGCGCAAAGAGTGCTAACCCTTTTCCGCAGCGAAAACGCAATTCTCGCGGAGGTTTCATGCGTCCTTTCCCCACTGAATCGCGGATGGCTTTATGAGAATCATCTCCAGCGCTTATTTCCTCTCCTCCGCAACCCTTTTAATTACCTCAGCCCGATTTGCGTACCGGAAAATACTATAACGGAATTTGCTTTCATCTCGGTGCCTAGAGGAATCATAGGCCCTTAGAGAGCGTTTGGACCAAGTTTCTCCACAAACCCCGGGGTATAACTCGCGGAGACTTTACGGCCGTCCCTGTCATCTCTTTATTCCTCTCATACTTCTTCTTTCGGGTGCCGCAAACGAACGACCCGAACCTAGTCGCCGTCGTGTTTTTTATTACGGGCTCAAACCTGATTATTCCGCCGGGATCGTGTTTTGATATTAAGGGAGACGTAGTCCCGGGGATACACGAATAGCTCAGATATTACACGGTAAAGGACCCTTTTATTTCTTCTTTAAGGGAGCCGGACCGTGTGCCTTTAAAACTCGCCCTAAGCCCCAGCCATCTCTCTTGCCTCCTCCTCGAATCCATTTTCCTTAGCGGGTGCGTGGCTACCAGAAATCTCGTACATCGGCCTCGCTCTTGAATCCAGACTCTCCCCGGAGAGATTTTTTGACTACTTCCCGTTTTCCGGTGGGCATTCAACGCAGGCGGGATTGTTTTATTTCCGCATTCGTCCATTCTCCCCCTTTAACTCAATTCCCTCCCCGGCTGACCTTTCATCATAAATGTGCTCATGTCATGCTCACCTTTCTTCCCAGAATCCCCCATTTTTCCCGCTATATTTCCACTTCCTCGTGTCTGAGACCTCCTACTATCAGACTTCCTTCCTTGCGAATCTAATAGCTTCCGTTCCTCTTTTCCTTCCCTTCCTTTCCCCCATGTTCGTAAGATTTATCCTCGTTCTCTTTAATTTTACCCCTGCCATTTTCTTTTTATGCCTTGTCTCTTTACTTTACGTTTCTCTTTCGGACCAGTCGTTCCGAGGCATTTTTTTGTCATGTAATATTCCATTCCTCATCGCGACCGTCCCCGATTTTTTCTCGACTCATTTCTTGCATTTCCTTCCGCTGGACCACCCGCCCTGTCGGTGCCACACACGTTTCAATCGTTCCGACTTTAAGTCGTCTTCCCGTTCCTCATATCGTCCGACCCAAGTTCCTGCCTGTTCTTTGCTGTTCGTTCTGAACCCTTTCATTCCAACCCACCCCTTCCGCCTACTTACATTTTTTCTCCATTCCTTAATACTCCATATTCCGTTCCTATCCCTTACTCCGTCCTTTCCTCACCGTTCCTTCATTCGTTTATTCCCATAAATTCAAATATCATTCGTTCTTCACCACCAATATTATTTTATTCGTTCTATGTCATATATATTTTCGAATTCTATTGATTTCTAGCTTGCTTGCCGCCTACATTATTAACTGCACCACAGTAGAGAGCAATTTTGTTATTTAGCCTGAAAATCGAGCTTTCGCGACCAGTGATTTATGTAAAATTTTTACTTTATCAAAATTTCATTTATCGGTACTAGCACGAACTCGGTGTCCTATTTAAAAACACTTCAACATTTGACTGCTTATGCAATTAGTCCCTCAGGTAGTCGCGTGGCATACGTTGCCAGTCCCGTCGGGTCATATTAATTGGATACTTAAACTCAATATTTAAATGTGATTATCCTAATTAAAGCCCTCAAAATGTTATGATTAACCTATATAATTTATGAATTGTAAGAAATTAAGAGTTTAACTGCAAAATTTCCCTTCAACAAGAAGGAGTAACAGGAACAGAATCCGTTGTTATAAATACGTAACAGTGGAAGTGGTGCACTTGCTCTTAGAATCAATTAATACTTTATAGTTTTAAAAACAACATCGACGAAAATCATTTGGCCTTGAGACAAATTATGATAAGCTATTTTCCGTTAATATATTTATTTTTAATGCCTTAATTTTATGACACTTAGCCCTCGCTTCCCTTCAACTTCAGCTATGATACTTGCCCCCTCTTTTGGGGTCGAAAAGTATGTTTACATGCTGCATACATTGTGATCAATTTAAAGTTAGATATTTTTTTAAATGGATAAAAATATTACGTCGATCTCCTATCTTATTATACTTATATATTAATATTATATCATTTTTGAGTTAGTTAGTATTATAGAGTTAGTATTATAATTCAAAATACTAAATTTAACGGGCAGATTCTCCTTCGAGTCATATTGATCCGACATAACTTCGTAAGGGTTTTCGAAGGAACTATCGGACGGATAAAATTATTCTTGGAAAAGGTATATCAGTGAGTTCCGTTTGACGGAATTATATCATAAGATGTTTTCATTTTATCAGGATTTACGTAGAAAAGTTAGGGGCGATTTTCTGTTACTCATTAAAATTAAGGATCTAGTAAATAATGTAAGGAGCAAGGTTAATTTATTAGCCAATCATATAGGAAGAAATTTCGTCACGAAATTCTACCAGTAATCTGAAGTATGACCAAAGGTTCATATAAACTTGAACATGGAAAATCGGCAGCTTAAAGAACTATGAAGCAATTGGTTTTTGCGCTTTACAGTCTTTATTTGTATTGCACATAAAATTTCTAGAAATACTTTAAAAATACGTAAGTCGCTTTAAATGCCTATTTACACTTAGCTACCGTTTGGCTATCTAAGGGCTCGCTCAATATGCGATAGAAAAGGTGAATGGATTGAAAAACATTATCTAGCTGATCTCTGAGTGAGTGGGCATCAAGAGGAATAGGTACAGCGTATTTTTCTTCAATTTGACCTCTTCCCGCATAATGCTACGTAATACTTGAGATGAACGTAAAGTAGGTTTGTTCCAACGTATATTAATTCGTTTAGTTAGCGTAGATTTCAAGATCGGCATTGGTATTATGCACATAGTTAGAATATTATGCATAGTCCCCCAGGTGGGATTTGCTCCGGGTGAAGAGATCAGCTTCCTAAAACTTGGATTTATAAATTTTCATCTGTTCAGAAATTTAAAACGAAGAAGATGACAATGTAATGATCAGCGAGTGTCAATTCTAAAATATATTGAAAAGGCGATAAAAGAAAATATTCGCTATAACAGATCGTTACTTCTGATCGTTTTTCCTCTACATCAGGTACTTAATTAGACTTAAAGGAAGATATAGTTGTTGGTGAGGATTCTCCCTCCATACGCCGTTGGTGAATTACGGGAAAAATATACAAATGTTTGGAAATTGTCAAATTTTAAGTTTAAAATTAACGCATTCAGTTTTAATAGCATGATTGAAATTTCGAATTACGAAATTTGAAGAAGTATTTCGGAAAAAAGCACTAAATTATTTTTACTTAGACCAACTTTACGTCCCATTCTGAAATAGATTGTCCTATTATAAGCGTCAGCCTTTGAGGATAAAACGATAGATTTAAAAGAATAAAAATAAAAAAAATAAAAATTAATAACCCATGCTGAATAAATTAAAATTTTATCAAATTAAGCCTTTAAAGTAATTTAAAACCCAGGGTCGAGGCAATGATACAGCCCGATTTGCGTTACACAACAGCCATCCCAGATTCGACAATTTTCATTGATCATTAAAATGATTGCCATTTCCATGGCCCAAGTTTTCGTTTATCTCTACGAGGCCCTGTTATTCTCGTTGCGTTTCATTTCTCGTTGTTCTCTCCTATTTCGTTTTCGTCCCATCCTTCCTTCCTCTCGCCTTCCTCCGACGCCCTCAATATCCATTTCTTTCCCTCCACAGTCGATTTTTCTCAAAAATCTCGCGATTCCTCAGCTCTTTTTTTCCAGCCCATCGCCGCATTCCCCACCCTCAGATGCCCCCGTTGTCCTCTACTCCTTATAACCCCCTCCCTTCCCTTCTTCTCCCCCTTCCCCTCTTCTCTCCAAGTCGTCCTTTTGTGACTTTTTTCAGCCTTTCGCTTCCTTTCATTTCATTGAGTCTGGGAAGTCTTCCCCGCGTTTCCGTCGACGCATCCTTTTCAATTTTCTTTCGTGTAATCAATCACTCCCTCTAACCATGCCGAAAAAGGACGTTTCCTTCCCTTTTCTACCATTGCTCCTCTCCCAGCCTCCTCTTTTCCCTATACGTTGGATTCCTCGTGGTCTTTTTTACGAGTAACAATGAATCACTTTTTTTAGCCGATAGCCTATCGGTGCCTTTTATGCTCTTAAAGTACGACAGCGCTTTCTTTGTTTATAGTCCTCTACATTTTTTTGCTACTCTGTGTTCGTAGTGGAAAGAATCGGAAAAGGAAATATTTGTCTATAATTTTGTCAATGGTCCCCGGCTGAATGGATGGAGTTTGGTTTTCCGAGAACTGAGGATTGGCGGCAGGGATCCTTCGACGAAAATGTAGTTCCTGCCTTTACGAGTAAGAGAGGCTAATTTTAAGTTGAGGATATACTCCTTTCGATGAAAATTATTGGCATTCTTCAGGACTTACTTGGGTCATTGAAAACATAGTTCTATATTCTACGAGCGTTATACTACAATCGCCTTCAAATTGCTCTTTAGATTCGTCGAAAAAAATCATCTCCTCTCTCGTGTATCAATGCAAAGGAATTTTGGCTATTGTCTTTATAATTACAAAATTTTGTCCGATGAATGAATCTTTAAAATTATGTTCTTTATCATAACATTTTAATCGATAGTAACTCTAAGCTACTTGTTAATGTAAAATTAAAGGCAAACATTTGGAATGTATAAATATGTCTCGGTATAACTTCGTTATATCAATATTTTAAGCAAACTATATTATTGCTTGTTTACGATGCAATAGAATTATTTGCTACAATTAGGCATTATAAAACATAGAAAACAGTTTAGATTAATTGACGCAACTCCATTTTTAATGTAACTAATGTAATTTACATGTATGTTTTAAGTTCGAATATAACCGTTCACTTTTGATATCATTGCTAATGAACTGAGGATACATGAGCAATTTTTAAAGGATCGATGAGGCACGTTATAAATCAGTTTATCTTTAAGATTATGAGTTAACTATGCGAGAACTATATTTTCTAATAATGAAAATGGAATGATATTATAAAAACTACGCTGCAAATTCTACCTACATTACCATTACCAGGCAGGTTTTCTAACGAATAGAACCAAGAAAGAATTTCAATTAACGTGAGAAAAATCTTCATTCCCACCTTCAGCTGATATTTTATTTAATGAACAAAGAGTTGAGATTATTTTATTCATCCGGGCGCAATTTCTTGACCCATTCTCTCGAGAAATCACAAATTTACGGCTGCGGCCTAAATCCACCCTCGAAGTCATCACAAAGCCCAGAGACGAAATTATTCTCCGGAAATATTAAAGGCGACAGATTTTACAAACCATCCAGTGACACGCCGCCCCTTTTTACCCCGTGAGAATTCTCACAAAGACTCTAATAACCTACTTCATCCTCGCGATTGTTGCTCTTCCCAGACATTTTTTCCTCCTCCATCATCGCCAAACATTCCCTCCTTCCTTTATACGAGTATATATGTATAAAAACTCATTTCGCGTTTTTCGGGACTAGCTATCACGCGCCTTTCAGGCCGACACGTCTCCAGACAGATTTCTGCCACAGCGCTCATTTCCCCTTCTTTTCCACATCTTCCAAAGCACGCCTCCGTAGCGGCCTTGTCTTCTCCCCGGGACTCCCACCGCTGACGTGGCAATTTGTCCCGTCGCATAAAGAGCGGGAATAGAACCTCTTTTTCTCCCCCATTCGTGCCCAGGAGTCCCTTATCCATCTACTATATTCCCATCCCTTCCATTTTCTTCTCAGCTTCGGCCAATCCAGCTCTTCACCCCGCCAAGGTGGGGGTCACAATTTGGGTTGGAATCACTCCTTCCATTTTTATCACCTTCCTGCTTTACTTTCTGGTGTTTGATCTAGTGCGGTTCTTCCGGGGAGATCCTGTGTCGCCACCCGTTGAGTGCAGCGCCTGCGGTAAATTGTTCAGTGGCTGGATACGTAACGACTTCACCGAAGACGCGCTTCACGGAGTGGGCACTTATTCGAAAGGAACCTCTTTGAAAGTCGCGGCCTGATTTTCGATGATTCCTCCAGGGTTTGGATCGACTTAGAAATGTAGTTCGTGGAACGAAAGTTGATTTTTTTGTAGCCAAGTAATTTTCTAAAACGTCTATCTCGTATTAGGATTTTTCGATCAGGAGCAATCACTCCCTCAGAGAGCGCTTTCATTCCCTTCCTTCCAAACAATTGCAATATTTGATCAATACGACAAGAAAACATTCTCCGAATGCAATTGATAATACGTTCAAGATGGTTTCATTCTTCGCATCTTTTAATTTGAAAATGTTATATCCTTCTCTATTCGGTCCATTTTGTTCATTATTTTTGGCTGGATAGCGTAGAAAAAGGTTATAACACTAATGAAGGTATCTATGAGATCCTGGAAAAGGTTATCTAAAGTAGTATAAACATAAAGGCAAAGGGGTTTTCAAAGACTCTTTGCAGGTTAGAATTTTGAATCCAAATAAATGAGCAATCACGAACTTTCAAATTAACGTCCTCACGAATGTTTCTCAAAAATCACTCCATTGTACACGAGATGCGTTAAGTTACGAGCCCGTCACATTATGGGTTTGCACAAAAATAGCTCAGAAATTCAGACTTGTTAAGGATTCTAACACAATAAGATCGCACATAGACGTGAGACCCCGAGGGAAAAAATGTTAAATTCTTCCTCCGGAAAGCGTGAAAACTTAAATTATTAATTTTGAATCGCCTTCCTTCTTGAGGTTTCCAGCCTCATTCTTCATCTCTGAATCCCCAGCCTCCGCAAATCCCTCGAAGCAGACGACGCACGCACCGGAAGGTTGGATTCGTGCGCACGGAAGGAACGCCCATTAAAATAACATTAATGGCCTTCCGTTCTCAACCCCGTAACTCTCTCGAAATAAAACTACGGAAGCAAACGACGGATCGCTGGTGTGTGTCGACGAAATAAAAGGTTTGGGTGATCCTTTGTGATCGAGAAGTCAGCTCTTTCTTTCCCCAACGATTCCCCTGGATATGAAAAGCAAAAAAAGAAGGTAAAAATCGCGACTTTTAAAATGTAGCGCTCGCAAATTCACCTCCGCCTAAATCCTCCCGGGGTGCAAGCATTCAGGATCTCCCTTTTCACAGTTTACCCCTTCTTCTCCCTCAGACCCTTATGTTTCTTTTCACTCCTTCCCTCACGCCTTCGTAAAAACCACCTTATCTCGAAACACCATCGCCCGAGACGTTTATGGCATTCCAGTCCTATTAATTTTCTTCTAAGGACCCAAAAACCTCATTGTCTCCGGCTCGAAAAATTATACCCGGTGCAACTGGAATAAAGGCTCCCAACGGAGAAAGACGAGTTAGATTCACTCCACGGAACGTGTTTTCCACTTTTTCGTTTTCCCGGGAAAAGTTTTTGCGAGAATATCTCGTTACCATTTCCCCGTCTTATTTCACCTCGACGTGAGAGGGTTCCTCGCTTTCTAACGCCTTCCCTTTGCAGCTTCCTCTTCTCACGACGGTTGTCGGACGGCGCCGTAAGTTTCTTAGCGCGGCCGTAAGCAGGGCAGGAAGTAGAGGAACGGAAAAACCACTACGAAGTGCGATTAACACCGAGCTTAAGTAGACAATCTGGGAATGAGAACATTATTTAGAGATCGTGTGAATTGCACGTCTCGAGGTATAATAGTATGAGTCTTTGTTGGAGAGGTCTCGTAGGAATCCATCGTTGTATCAAATTCCAAGATGTTATTTTTCAAAATATTGCGATGAAATTCTTTTCGGGACAGATGCATCATCTTTCACTACTCCAGCGATCTCAGTGGATGTTAGAACTTCGTAAATGTTTCGTTATATTCCCACTGATTTATTAAGTCGATCAAATTCATTAAAATTCGGAAAAAATGATTTGTGTGGATGAAATTGATATCAAGGCACCTAACTGAATTTCATTTCAAAATAGCATATGAGAAATGAAGAATAAGGTTTTATGTAATCCACTAATAATACAGTAACTCAAAAGTTTCGGATCCATTTATACTTATTTATTGCACTAAATATCTTTCAAATTGCTGATTAAATATTTAATAAATAATGAATTCTTTCCCCTTAAGGCTTATGTGAATTCAAGTTATATCATTCTGTCCTAGTCCGAAATATTTAATCCTGTGCCAACTTTCCCCTTAAAAATTTCGGATCCATTTATATTTATTTACTGCACTAGATATATTTCAAATTGCTGATTAAATATTTATTAAATAATAAATTCTTTCCCCTTAAGGCTTCTGTGAATTCAAGTTATATCATTCTGTCCTAGTCCGAAATATTTAATCCTGTGCCAACTTTCCCCTTTCCAAATACATTCTTTTAAAGGATTTAAAGAGATGAGAGCTATTTTAGGATTGAACGACTATTTGAATGAATGAGTAAATGAATTTATATCTCTCAGTTCAGCTATATATAATTTTTTTCCATTTATACTATCATGGACTCATTGTTATTGGAGACCGGTTGGATCCATAGGATTTCATTTATAGGGAAAACGCTACAAGGTGTCATACATTAACTACTTAAATAATATCTTTTTTCCTTTACGAGACCGAATATGGTTCAGGTAATGCATGAATATTTGTAAAATGACGTTACATGCGAGATGATGGATGTTAGTCCAAAATCTTCATTTATCTCCCGGCAGATATTGAGCTAATATTACTTACTGGAAGAATGAGACGGTATTTGCTTAGACTTGGGATAGTATCTTTCACAAATTGTAATCAAAAGTGGATATGTTAGTACGGATCATAAAATATTAAATATTTCCATTTAATAAGAAGTTTACATTAAATAAACTTGCGTAATCCTGAGACGAGAGGGCAGATAACTCAAGTGAAACGAAGGTTCCAAGAAAAGTAGTTTAGAATTGGGTAGAAGAGTAAGAATCTTTTTGAGCTGAGAAGAATAGAACTTCAGGAAAAGGAGAGAAACAGGGAAGTGTTTTGGATTCTTATTCTAGCATTTTTCCTCCCAATGACCCTCTCAAGGTTGCTTTATTTTTTCCTATCCTCTTTCCTGTCGCGTGGTTTCTTACTGCTGAGAAATGTGCCTGAATGTGAGCTCGCTTGTCTCTTTCTCTTGCTTCGTACCCTCTTTCATCCCACCTCTTTTGCCGTACTTTTTCATTCCATTTCTCTATCTTCTCTCCCTCCTTAGCTCTATTCTTGATGAAGACCCTGTCCCCTGTAATGCCACCCCTATTTCCATCTCCTTAGAGACGTCGTATTCCATCTTTTTCTCTACCCTCATTTTCTTCTTTCAAAGATTTTTCTTTATCACACCTCTCTTTCTTTGTCTGTCATAGAGAAAACTGCCTATGTATCCTTTGGTGACGCTTCTCCTTTCTTGTTCATCGCCCATGAATGTTGCTAAATTCCCTTTTTCATTTATTAAGTCGTCCTTTAATCAATAGACTTGTAGTATACTTCGTTCCAGTTTAATGAAATGAACGAATTTCGGTGTAGCTTCTTTTTTGCTCCATCTGCTAACGTCGATGCGTTTTCTATTTGTTATTTTGTTCTAGTTATGTGAGTAAAAAACCATTCCGTAATTTATTTTTATGGTAATTATTATTATTTTAGTTATTTTTATTATGTAATTATGTGGATTATTCCTTCATCAATAGGAACATGAGTGTTGTATTTCTCGGTAGGTTCATGTGCATTCAAAAATCCTTACTAAGCGCCATCTCCTTCATTTCACTATAGTTAACCACACCCCTTATGTCATCCAACATCTTTTGTCTTTGTCTTACCCTCTGTTTTTTCCCCTGAATTTCCCCTTCATCAATAAAAGATAAAAATTAATGAAGCCGATCTTAACTTTGGTGGAATCGCGTCGAAACCATCTTACAAAAAAATCACCTCGTAACTTCCACAATATATATGTTAGTCGACCAGTTTCGTCAACGTGTTGAAATAATCATCTGTCAATGTCAAAATTTTGATGATTTCAACACGTTGACGAAACCGATCGACTGACATATATATTTTAAAATTACGAAATGCTTGTTTTTCTGTTAGCATGTAACATAGGTTAAGATTATATTCAACTTTGGTTTTCAATCAAATTCTCTTTAGATTAGATTACATGCAATTTTTGTCTTAAGTACTGTAATGAAAATAACAATACTGTATCGATAAATGTTGATCCAAATCTCTGATTACACAAGTGTGAGTAATTACTAGTTGCAAGTCGTTGCTACGCATATTTAGTAGAGATTTTTACTTTATTTGTACTACTGTAAAATAGTGTCATTTGAAGCTACAACTCAGAATTGAATAAATATGCTTTGTTTTTCGGTTTCTGATCGTTTCGGTTCGAAATGTCGTAATGGGTTTTAAGGACGGAAGCCGTAAAATTACCTCTATTATATTTTATTTACTCACTCCTTCCCTGGGGTGGCTCAAACCTACGTACGCCACGTTATGTGGATGAGTCATCGAGGGCTTGATTCTCAATGAGACGTCAGCAACGGGACCTCGATTAGCTGGAGTCGCGCTGAGTGACGCCAGGCTGAAGAATTCCTCGCTTTCTTGGTAACCCAGTTTATATGGGTATCTCGGTCCCCAAATATAGGACTCTCGGAGCCCAAAAGTGCATCTCCGAGGCTCGCGACCGTTAAAACAAAAACATAAAAACTATAAATTTAAACCCCTGGGGTTTGGACTTCGCATCACTGAAAATGTCTATTTTTTATGATATCGGTTCAAGATTCTGCTTTGTTCATCTATTTCTTCCTGTTTTTAAATATTCTCTCATTTATTTACTCTTTTTTCTTGAGAATGATATTTGGCTTATCATATTCTTCTGTAGCTCTCTCTCTCTATTTTTGTTATATCCAGGTGCATCATCATTTATTTATTTTTCACTGAATATATATTCATCTTTTTGAATTGTTTTTCCAAAAATGTTTTTAGTTTTATTTTCACACTATAAAATGTTCTGATTGCGATGCACTATGTTAAAAGAAAAACATTTGTAGTAGCAAAAAATAGCAATAACTAAAATATTTTGGTAATTTAAGTGAAAAATAAGTGAATTCTTGTCAGCAATTTGCACCTTAAGATTATCATCAGAAAAATGTCGACGGGAAAAAATATATAATTAAAATCCGGTACATTAATTTCACTTACTTGGGGTTGGTTGCTGGTAAGGATCTCTTAAATAATATTTTGTATGAGAAAGAATAAAAAAATGAAGTGTAAATTAAAAATTCTATGTAACAATCTCAGTAATCCAAAAAAATCATATTAAGGAAGTGCGATGATCAAAGCGTCAAATTTGTTTTATTAGAAACTTTGTTCGATTATAGACGGTGGATAAAATTATAGAGGTCCGTCTTAGTATAAAATCTGCATAATTGACCGTTGATGATGTCGAAAAAACGTACGTAGAAGGCTGTTTGATAAAGATGTATGCTAGCAACCGTCCATTCCTTCCGAACGGTAATCTAACTTTGTGGTTAATTTGCGGGAAAATCCCTTCAAAGCCTCCGTAATGCATTATGCTGTGTCCTAGATTCTTCTGTGTCCGTTGCAGAGGCGACAAAGCTTGCATGCGAAAGAGTGAAGTGACCCTCGCTTTATATTATGGTCAAAAATTCCGTTCCAGAGCTACGAAAAAAGAATGGTTCACGCCGTGACACCTCCTTTCTGGTAAAAATAAAGCCTCACACGCGTTAACCGTGGCGTTATCATATTCAACCTAGCTCACGCTTTTTGAATTAAAACTTTTATTTCTCTTACAAAAGGAAGATGTGAAAGACGGAGCTGAGAATGACAAAGGCCTGCCCACGTCATGTAAAGACCTTTTTCGCTATTTTGTGATATCGAAATGGAACATATATTATCATTGACTTTATTTAGATTTAAGACTGTTATTACCCATGATTTTAATGAAATAATTCACTCAACTAGAACCCATTTGAAAATTAGGAGAAAGAGAGACCAAAAATATTATCATACCTGAAGGAACTGGTTAAATATCATTTAAATTTCAATTCTAATGATGCCGTACTTAAATATTGTAATTTTGTTTCAAATATCATGATACTGGTGTAAACACAGATTCTCTTAAATTCAACCTTAAATCTGATAAAAAATCCATTTCCAAGAAATCTTAATTTTTAGTTCTAGAAGGTTGAGAGTTAAAAATAAATTCTTAATAGTGACAACTTTTGCAATTTTTAGACGGCATTAATTGACGGTCAAAAGGTGGATGAATTAGATGGTTTTAGTTTACTAAGTACAGTAAGATACGATTTCTTGATTACTCATTCCAAAATCTAACTTCCTGTGTATTTCCGATCAGCGCTAGCTTATATAAAATCAATCGCAAAAAGATATTCATAGTATTGCATATCTAATCAGATGCATAGGAATATGTCTCACAAGACTCAATGTAAAATTTTGTGAGTTTCGCCTGAATCATAAGATAGTATCACTGTATAAATACTATGGAATGGAAGATCGTTTACATTTCATATGTGATATGTCTATGTGATTTTTTCCTCGTTATCTCTAAGGATAATAAGGCTGGACAAACAATTAATGAATATGGTATGAAAACTCCAGCTAATGGCTGATTACCTCAGGGTCTAATTTTATGTCCTTAAGGAGTCTCTATGTCTTAAGGAGTAAATGCGTAGAAATGTAATATTATTATTAATAATAATAAAACGGCTTTATTAGGGCGAGATTGAGACTAAAAGTCTCCTCTTCCATCTAACCCATAAAAAATGTAAAAGTATTTAGATTAGGCCAACAATTGTAATGGATAAATGTTTAAAAAAAATCGGAAATGGAGTATAAAGCAAGAGAAACGTTTCCAGCTAAAGAGGCTGGCCGAAAGCTGCGTAAAACTCGACTAATAACATCAGGCTCGTGGTGAAAGGTCGAAAACATGGATTGATTACTAACGTCTTGAAAATATTTTGATAAACTTCATTTGGAATAGATAACTATTTATCTTAATTTTCACAGATCATCGCAGATAATTATCTAAAACGGTGTTGATTGTTATGTTTTGCTTTCACTAGCTGCTGAGATAGGAATGAGATGGCACGGTATACTTAAAGTCAATTTTGATATCGTAATGTTGGGTCAATATTGGCACATGCAAGTGGTGAATATGGAAACTTGCCAATGAGATAGTGAAATCTTAGCTATTTATGTAATGGGATTCTATAGTCTCTTATTATAGTAATACTATATTAACCGATACTTTATTAAGCATCTTAACTATTTCTAATTGAAAGATGAAATTTTAGATTTTGGTGAAATTTTCGATTGGTTTCGTAAATTTATTGTAAAACCTTTGCTATTAGTTTTAAATTTTAGCTCTTCGTCATGCTCTGATATGTTTTCTTGTTTTACAACGCTATCAGTAGAGGGGTTTTCTACCCATCAACATTACCTCTCTGAATCCATCCGGAGATATGCGCTCATGATGTTCTATTCATTAAAAGGCTGTCGAATCCATTTCCTTGTGCATTCCTCTCCGATGACTTTACGATCACATCTTTAAAGGACATAAAAATAGTAACTCAAGATTCTGGACCAATCTTCCGTCGCATTCTCTTATTCTTCTCCTCTGTAACACAGATAAAGCTGTGCCCATAGCATCCATCCGCACCTCCCCCATCCGCTTTTTGTTCGGTCTATCGCTAAGGCGGTTATTTCTAGAGAAAAGGCTAGTACCAGGGCTCCAGGCCCCTTCAAAACGTTGGGAGGTGAGCCAAGCAGACGGAGCAGGGCTGGCCGGCAATGCAAGCTGTGGCAAACGTACGATCCAAGGGAAAGTAGACTGAATAAACAAGGGGAGGTTTTATAGCGCGTTTTCTATTTATAAATTAGTTTCCGACCTCTCTATCCCTTGCGTCGTGCCCACTACGAGCTGTTTGCTCTGGAATTGTGAAAAAATAGAGATTGGGTCTCCTAGGGTCCTTTTGATTTTTCTTTTTGAGGTCAACCTCCTCGTTTAACGATCACTATGACCTATGGAAGATTTTTTGTACAGAGCAGTCTCGCAATCTGGTATTTTTAGTGATATATTCCACTGAAAAGCTGCCTCCTGGTGTATCATTCTTATTTTAGTAACTATATAAAAAAAACAGCGGAAAAGCCTTCACGGCAACAGTAAATATAGCGTCAGTTTCATTGAACTTCCATCAGACGTAACAGCAAATGAAATTGTACGAAGCAGATTTTAACCGTAATTACATACAACCGCATGTTCAGTTGTGCTATGTAACTTGAAGAGGCTTTTCTGCAATCCTGGTAAATTTCTGGTAAATAATACCCACAAAATTATGTAAAAATTCGTACATTTTATGATTTCATTTAGATAGTTTTTATGTACCATTTCGAAGATTTCTTAAATACAATATCTGTAACATAATTCATTCAGCTGTGACGATGTTTTTTATTTTATCTTTGTCGAGTTTAAGCCGGATTTTCATTGTTAAAATTTTTTATTCAAAGTTTGATCCTTGTTCGATTACATGCGTATATTGTTATTATTTAACAAAAACAAAGAATTAACTATTCCCTTTATCCAATGAAAACTGAATGATGAAACACAAAGAACTATACCCCCAGCTGAAATTATACAACGCATATAATTGTATTCCCCAATGCGTGGTTGGATGCTATGGGCACAGCTTTATCTGTGTTACAGAGGAGAAGAATAAGATAATGCGACGGAAGATTGGTCCAGAATCTTGAGTTACTATTTTTATGTCCTTTAAAGATGTGATCGTAAAGTCATCGGAATTATTTTCTTCAATGAAAAGAACATCATGAGCGCATATCTCCGGATGGATTCAGAGAGGTAATGTTGATGGATAGGAAACCCCTCCACTGATAGCGTTGCAAAACAAGAAAATATGTCAGAGTATGACGAAGAGCTAAAATTTAAAACTAATAGCAAAGGTTTACAACAACTTTACGAAACCAATCGAAAATTTCACCAAAATCTAAAATTTCGTATTTCAATCAGAAATAGTTAAGACGCTTAATCTTAAAGATCACCTTACTCGAATCATAATGATAGTTGAAGAAGGTAGATCCAACGGTTGACGATTCGCATATATAGATCAGGAGAGTGCTTTTCTTTAGTTGAAACCATAAAAAAACTTTAAACATAATAATAGTATATATTTCAGATTTATTGGTAAAGTGTAGCGCAGTGATTTCCAAAACCTTTGACGTTCACTCACAAGATAGTCATGGACAGATCAGCATTAATGTTTATAGTTTGTATTATAAAATCAGGAAATTCACAAATAGGAAAATATTCTCTTTAAAAACGTTTCTATACACTATGTGATGATATCCTTTTCTCTACAATCATTTTCCCTATTCTCTCAATGGAAGTCCGAGCTAAATACCTCGATAAGCCTTCATCCGTATCATAGACCTGGGTGAGGCTTAAAAGAGATTAGATTTATTTTCGCGCAGAAAGAAAAAAACTTTTCCGGCTCAAGCACCCTATGTAAATCCCCGTTCAAATAGAATCAAAGCAACATCATTAGCAAAAATCCCTATTGATCCGACTCGATTTCTGTTTCTTATAGGTCCCTCTTTTTGGCGCATTTGTCGAGACGAAAATAAAATAAACGGAAGACAAAAGGAATCGAATACATGGAAACGAGGGTTTTATTCCCCTTTTTATTTTCCCTTTTCCTCTTCATTCGTTGCAGCACAATGAACGGGGAAAGAGTAAGTGGAGAGGTGAAGGAGGAGAGTTTTTTTTCTCTTCCACCAAACTCTCAATATATCCTCGAACTCGGAATCTCTACCAATTGAAGTCCTCGTGGAGGAAGAAAGGGAGGACACAGTCTGACTTGGTGGCAAATGGAAATTGATTCGCTTTCTGCTGCAGCGACTGCCTCTTCTCTCTCCATTCGTCCACCTCTCTCTTTCCTCCCTTTTTCTTCCTCTTCATCGATTCTGAACTAATACTTGCATGCATGAATGCTTACATTAAGAGCGTATGCATACGTATCAAGCACGAATGTCTGATTCTAACGATGGCATTACTTTTCACGTAAAGTAGTTTTATCTTTAAGGAGATAATAGTCTATATGAAGCTAGAAACCGGGAGAGAATTACACTGTCATTTTTGCAGAGGTAAAACACGATAATGAATCGAAAAATGTGATTGTTGCGCTTCTACCAAAAACCGATTTCTATACCAGCTTTCATTTCACAAGGTTTTGTTTTGACTTATAATTCTTTAAAAAAATGAGTATTATTCTGAAATTTGAAGTAACGAAATGTAGATGGTTATGTTTCATTTCGAAAACCTAAAAAAACTCTTCAAAAGGGTTTTCATTTTCCTTAGGGTAGTAAACAGGAAAAAAAAAGTTGCATGCCCCTGCTTAAAGTATATCTCTTTTGATTTTTTCTTGATTATTTATTAATTTATATATGTGCTGTTATTTTTTCCATTTTAACGATTTGGAAAAGGTTTAACAAAAAATTGTTTATCTCGCAACAAAGGTAAATTAAATTAAATTCCCTAAGGGCAGATAAAATTTGGTATCTATCTTTTCATAGCTTAATGCCTCAGATTCCTCGAAAACTCCACCCCATTAGAGTTAGCGTATGTGATTGAATGCAAGATATTGAAAAGTTATCAGAAGGTATCGATATGTTCTTCTTCTGTTTCCATGTTTCTAGTCTTATCAATCGTCATATTTTTGCTTTTTTCAAACAGATATATAAATTAGTATCTTATTTCTTCATTTATAATAATTCAGAATTCGCCCATCGTCTTCGATATTTTAATAAATTTACCGTTCCAGGTTTGTTTTATGGAAAGGTATTTTATTCCATTGTCTATCACCTTTCCCTCTTAATTGTTGGATATAACTCTTAAATCAATGAAACATCAGTAAATTGTTATTTCGTAATTAATTGGACATTTTTACAATCCTACCGTAATTTTACTGTTCATTATGTTCCTATTATTTTGAATTTTGAAGGTTGATGATATGATTATAGTTGAAACGACGAAGCGGTTGTATGAAAACGTTTGAGAAGCACTGGGCTGCGCTTTGTTTATGACTTTGAAATATACGCTATTATTTAGTTAAAATTTGTTATATGGTTTCACCCAAAGCGGGGCACTCTGCTGTTTTGATGAAAGCATTTTCATGGCGGTCATGTTCATGCGGAGTCGAACCTTTTTACCCGCTTTTAGAGTCGCTCTATTCTTTAATTAACGAAACCTCTCGCAGAATTGAATTCCTCGCATGTCATATATTTCTCCTATGGCCCTTCTCTTTCTCCTGATTTATTTTCTCTTCACTCTGTTTTCCCTTCACCCTACGTCCTCTCTCCACTCCGCCAATGAAGTACCAAGCAGCGGCACAAGAGCCACCGTAAGAACCCATACACAAGCTCCCTTTCATCTCTCGACGGAGCCACGAAACCGCCGCGGAAATTTCATTTTTCCCCTCTCTCTCTATCTCTCTTTCTCTCTCAGTCTCTCTCTTCAGCACACACGCGTGCAGCCGCGCGGTCTCACGCACAGCTAGAGTGCGTTCGTCTCCGAAAGTTATTTTTTCCGTAATTTTATATCCCCCCGAGAATTAAAAAAATATATGTTTTGGAGAGGTCCCCTTCCCTCCTTGCCTAAAATGCTCTACTCGGCGAGCGTAAAAATTCTTCCATGACACAGTGCCTCCCCTCGTCGGAGGTGGGTGAAATGTAGCGTGGCCAAAGTGGTTTTATTTCTTTTTTCCGGTCCGCCCCCGCTCGCGGACGTGGTCCGCCCCATCCTCCAGAATAAAAAAAGCTCTCCCCCAACGTCATTGGGTATAATCGAGTTAGAAGTGTCACTGCCAATGCATCCCTGTATCGGACTCGAAATTTCCATCATCAGACATCTTTTGCCGCCTTCCCTTCTTTTCCCTTCCACATTTTCCTTCGCGTGTCTGCTCGTGACGCGGTGCCCAAGAGGGGTAACTGATGTGCGCGTATTATCATAAGGGTGTTAACGGACGGTGAAGTGAGTTTCTTTCTCTATCCATCCAAGGTATGGAACGGATTGCGATCGTGGATTTCGATAGTTCTTAATACACGCGTATTCCTCGAGCACGTTTTGTGTGATTTCCGCTGCATTTTCTGTTGCGTGAAACAATGATGGCCACTATCAAGTAAGACATATCGCTGAAATGAAAGGATTTCTATTAAAACCTTCAAAGCAATGTCAGAATTTATAAAAAAAGACCTCTTCAAAGAAGACCGCGATTTCAATACGACGTCTGCAAATGTTCTTAACTGTAACATGTTTTACGTTTATAAATTAAATAAGAACTTCCGCAAGATATCACTGTGATTTAACCACTTTCAGCAAAGTTCACCATTTATAGCCTTAATCATACTGAATGTAAAGAGCTTCAACTACCTTATCTTAATTCGCCTAACTCAGTGAAGTTCATCTTAATTCAACTGAAAGGGATACTTTCCTTAGTACTCAAGCTTAGTCATCGTCTTTCATAATAATTTTTCCATATATACTCGATATATTATTGTAATATTAGTACTATTTATATTGTGTGAACCTGTACCATCATTAATCATCTGTAGACATCAGTAATCATAAAGAAGTTCTCCAGGAAATGTTTTCAGAATAATTAACTACCATTGAGTTTTGAATTACATAAACATATCTAATGCATTGCATATATTTTATACCTATTTTACTATTTCAGTGTTTGACTTTATATAATTTTTAAAAACAACCTTTATTTCCTTGTCTTGGTCCTGTAATCATATTTAATCATATTCACAATGCTTTCCCTTATTCGTTTTTGTGCAAACAGGCCAGTCTATAGTTATAGGCTTCGACCGTTACTTTCCGATAAGAGGTCTTAGAATTAACGTGTTCTCCCATCAAGGATATATTTCTCAACTTAAAATAGATCATATTATAGAATCTAAATCAGTCTATTTTTATAAAGGAAGTATGCAGCTGTTTCCACGAGATGTTAGTCATCTCCCCCTAGCGACGGGGCTTCTGTGAACAATACGCATGGATCCTCAAAACCTCAATTTATTTCATAAGAATGTCGACAGTCGATCTTTCATCTGTCTCGCAGTTCTTCCTAATTTACGGTCTAAATGCGTCCACATCCCCTTGTTTTTATCCTTCCTCTTCGCTCTTCCATGAAAGCCACGGAGCACAAGTGAAGTTCATTTGAATCGACCGAAAATAAATGAAACGCAAAACTTTCCGGCGCTTCAATCTCGGCGGCTTCCTACGTCAACATTCGAGACACGTATATCTTCCCCGGCGAGTATTTTTAGGAAACATCCCCCCCTCAAATTATTGTTCGATCGAAAGAGCCGTCTTCTTCCAGGGGCCCGTCGCGTTGCTTATTTTACCCTGTCCTCTGGAAAATGTGTCCAGCGAGCGAAAAAAAGCACCCGTCCGGCTGACGTATACGAGAGGAATTTTCGGACTCCTCATTAATCTGATTAAAATCATAGCGCTGGAAGCGTGGCTGGCGTTTCGGAGCCATTAAGTCGAGCTGCGGTTTGGGAACGAATGCAGGTGTAACGCGCGGATCGGAATTATGTGGCAGGTACTAAAAGTGGAAAGTAATGTTTTTAATTTCGTTGAGATTCAAATGAAGTGGAACGGTAATCCGCCGCGGTGAAGAATGGAAATCCTGCGGCGCGTCTATTCTTCTTTCTATTTTTGGCTCCGCTCGGAACTGCCAACGACGAGAGCTTCACTTCGCGGTCAGCGCTCGTCCAGTTCTACGGCCGCCACTCTAGATTCTTCATTTCTGAATTCTTTTCCCAGGTCTTTGTTCCTGCGGTCTTGCGAAATGCTCAGACAAATTGCCACAAGTGGCAAATAAATTTAACTTCGTTTATGCTAAAATCTGCATAGTGATGTGTATTTTGGAATAGATATATTCTCCACCTTACCAAGGTTTGTTATATATTATCAACATTTACTTATACAAGAATTATCTTCTTTTTTTTGTTATAGACAAGAAAAGAAATAGATCGCGAGATTTATCATTCGTATCATCCGTTGGTGAATGGAATTCTACAATTGGTAATCTCCCCGATCGGCACTTTACGACACTCGTGTTTTTCAATACGATGGACCATATATTAACCTCTCCGCTATTTCCAAGTCCTGGCGAAAATCTTACAGTAACTCCGAAACTGTTCATAATGTACCTTTTGAAGTTGTTTTGTCCTAGAATTTCTGTTTATTTTTTTCCATTTTCTGTTTTCTGCTGAAAAGCCAATGCAACTAGCCAAATCTAGTGGTAAATGGCTACCCTTTGATTACCAAGGGAGTTTTCATTGCATAAAAAACTTCTATTTAGCCAAATAATCATCGATATAGAAAATGGTTTTCCCAAAATACTGTAATTAATCTCAAACGGTACGAAATAAAAATATCTTAAACACGAACAAACAACTAATATTCGTTTTATACACTGACAAAAGTTGAAGATATGACAAAAATCTAACTAATTTTGGCTTTGCAATATTTTTTGCTTGAATTTCATTTTGATTTATTTGAAGATAATTTGTTTTATATCAAGCCCCTTGCGGTTGGAATTTCAACATTTATCAAAATTGGCTTTCTGGGGTTATTTTTAATGCTCAATAACCTCTATATGGCACAATTTGCAATAGAATATAGAGATGAATATATCATCGCTTCCATAAAACAGCAGTTTTCAGCAACTCTTTTGAATCAATAAGCCGTCTTCTCCGATTCGAAAACATCACATTTCTTTCACTTTGCTCATGGTTTTAGTTAGAGGTTTTATTGCTCCTGGTGCAACTCAGTAATATTTCCACATTCTGTGACGAGTGGTAACCTCTCTTCCTTCAACTCATATAGTAAGAAAAACAAAGTTCATAGTACTCCCCTCACTTCTGTTACAAAACCTTTGGCTGGGATCCATCTCAAACGGCACATTTCGAGTGTCTTTTTCCGCATCTCGAGCCGCCCACGACCTTCACCGAAATGCCTCCACTAACGAGTGAGGCAATGAAGTCATTTGCTGCTAATGCTCGCCTCCTTTCTCCGCACACTTCAACCCTTTCCACGTGTTGAGAGGAGTTTTTCTTTTACCGCTTTTTCCTCAAATCGTTCCCACAACTTGCCTTGCTTATCTGCGGCGCCTAACTCTTTGGTTCGTCCCATTTCAATCCAAAATGCCTTCACTAACTTCAAAATTCTATTTACGATAAAATTTTCTGAACGCCGACGCAAATTATTTTAACTTATTCCTTATAAAGGCATTGAGTTCGTTCCTGTCCGTGTTCTTGCAACAATTTGGAGATGCTCAGGAGAACAGGCTCGTTTTGTGTGCAAATCTTTATGATCACCTTATTTCTTTGAACGCTTTGGCAAGCTTAAAATTTATTTGACTCCGTAATTTCCGAATATTTAAATATTGTTTAAATTATTTAAGTAACGACTAGTTCCGAGGTTCGATACGGAAGGTATTAAAAAAGGAAAAGTTGAATTGGAAATTACGAATTCATTTTAAGTGTTGGCTTTATTTAATTATTAATCACATCAGGGCTTTAAATAGTTGTTTTTTTTCTCCCCTCGCCTATTTTTACTTTTTGTTATAGAATGGTTATCGAAGGACGATCGAGCCCATAAACCTTGCCATTACTTCTTTCCGGAATAGTGTGATCGAAGAAATTTAAACAATAACGAATTATTACTTCAAAAGACAACAACCATGTATCGTAGCAAATAACCACTAATCAGTGGCGATAAACTCTGACAATTAAAACATAATGAATACAAACATATATAGGAATTTTTATGTAGAAAATATATAATAAGTAATACTGAAAAACAATGGACAGCTGCATTTTCTTCTAAAGGGAAAGGTTTTCAACATGTTTTCAGATATTATTTATTGAAGAAGTAGTCACTATATGGAACTCGGAAGGTAGGAGAGAAATTTATTTAAAACTTACATTTCTTCGCATCTGTTTTTCTCTATTTTTTAGAACCATCAACTCAAATGGCTTAGTAACTAAAATCTGAATTATATCTAGCTGATTCAGGAATTTGTAATCTCTTTATGTATGTTACATAAATATTCTGATTCAGTGCACGACTTAAATGAATTAGTACCTGTTATATACCATTGTTATAAATGTAACTAATATCTTTGCTATGACTAACTCGATATAAAATCACCATTTTTTACATTTTACTCTATTATGATGCAAATTGAATAATTCCTCTGACTCATTAACCTTTATCTATTTTGCTCCCTTCAAATTCAATTTATTTACAAATTAAATTGAATATGAAGTTATCAGAAACATCGATGTGGAAATAACGTATAATTAGCCGACCATTTGGAAAAGTTGTTTGAATTCTTCTTTCACAATCGTTGTAACTCATGATTGGTGAAGGAGTCTGAATTAAAAATATTTAATTCTAATTATAATGTCGGCCATTAGATAGATGTTTAGATCATAGAGGATGAAATTCATACGCTCTTTCATCCCAGGTAATCTTTACAGGTCCCTTTATCAATGCATGGACATATGAGTATGTGCTTTAACATAGAAAGAAATATAGTTCAGTCCATCCAAGTTAAACAAAATTATAGTAACATTTTTTCATCTATACTTCGTAGCTTTGAAGTACAGTATTTCCGAGGAAGGATCCTAAAGAAAGATTTTTTCCCCTAGTTTTACTTGATAAAAGATCGCTTTTGTTTCCAGTCTTCTGTTTTCTTGTCCGATAGTCGACATGTAATCTCATTTCCTTTGCCTTTTTAGAAACCAATAATTTCATTTCCGTTCTGCTCCCGAGACCAAAAAACTTTACCATGGGGATATCAAATGCCGACTTACCCTCTTCAAAATTGCATCTCATGCTACTATGGCCGGGAGAAATAAAAGTGCATCGCCAAGCCTAACATAGTTTCAGATACAGTTTTTGATAATTTATTTCCCGTATCTCGGAAATATTGAATATAAAAAGCTAAACACAGCTTTAGAATGTCGATTAGATTTTACTAAATTTTTAAAGAATAGCATACCGAGAAAAGATATTCAATGGATTTCTAGAATAATGTGGTTAATCGCTTTTATTTTCATTTTTTCATCCGTAACGAAACGACTACTCTTTGGTAGTGTGAGAAAGTTAATTGTTAACCGGGAATAATTGAACTATGAGAAATAACATATTTATTTGAGGAAAATAGTTGCATTTATTTAATGCGAGACTATGCCAGGTAGCTATTTCGGATTACAGAATGGTTAACTACTTTATTGTAATATTTTAGATATTTCAAGAAAGATATTCTAGCATATTTTAAAGAGTTTCTTTCTATATGATTCAATTTTTGTTAACTTTTTAATAAAGTTAGTATAAAGACCAGCTGTTGGTCTTCAAATTTGTTATAGTTCTATCTTTTTTAATAGTTTGTCGAGAGAAGAACTTCCTCGGTTAAATTGTAAATATTTTATAATGCCAATGGCTTTGATTTAGAACCTCCATTGAGTTAAATTAGTCATCGAAATATATTTCCATGTAGCTCATTTTCAATCATTTAGCCATAATTTGTATTGCGGCTTGTTATCGTACTGAGCCTGTGAGATTGGATAACAATATGACTCAACCCCGATGTAATATTGTTACATGTAATCGGCGTTTAACTCCAAATTCATTATTTTAACCGTTTTCCGTATACGGTAAATGTATATTTAAAGGCATGTTTGTAACCAAGATTTTCACTTTTAGGAGTATGTCTTGTATTAAAAGAATGTTTTTTTTTAGTTTCACTCATCTCAAGGTAATTTTCACACGTTAGTGAAATATTCAATGCTCTGTACTAGATTCTTCCCTAGAAATTCATACAAATGAAGGTTCTCAAGACCATTTCTAAGTTTATGTTCTAACTCGATTTCTTATATCAGTGCTTCTAACTACATGGGCGAGCATTTTCCAAGTAACCGTTCTATTTCTAAATTCTGCCATATTTTATCGGCCTACATTCCAGCCGGATCTTTGATTGTTATGTCAGACTTTTTCAAACTTCGTAATCACTTCGTCTTTTAGGAAATATGTGATAAAGGACATATTAAAGACTCTTCTAATATGTCAATAGAAATTTGGAATTAGAAATCAAAGATAGGCAACTGCTTATTATGGTTACATTGCATATCTAAACTTGGCATTTAATACTTCGCAGTTAATGCGATCGGGATGAATTTTAAACGATACTAACCGATGGATCAGTTTTGCAAGAGGTTTCAAGCAAAACTGCGATTTCCCGGAGTAAAAATTGCGAAGATGATCAAGATAGTTCGGGAAATGAATGGACCAAGAGAGGCTGCGGAAAAATCCCAATTAGGCGAAAATTTTAACGATGACTCGGGCGAAAAACTTGGGAATTTCCCCGCGTTTTGCTCGCGTCAGCTCTTCCCAGCCAATATCTCCCCCAGCCGAGCAACTTGGGCCCAGTTTATGTCTAACTCTTGACCCCTTTCAACCACTCCGTGTTTCCTTTCATTCCCCGACCGCCTCCTTTAATTAAATACGACTAGGCCGATCCCTCGGGAGTTTTCCTAAGACTCGCTGAATTCCTTAACGATCAAGAGGAAATGGCATCAATCCTCCGGGAGGGACTTAAGTCTCTCTCCCTGGATTGATTGAGGTTTCTCTAAGACACCCGGAGGACGCCTCTCTCTATTCCCGCCCATCTTTACTCGTCACCGCCTCTCTCCATCACGTCTCTTCAGGACGCTGCTGAGAAATAGTGTCCGCAGTAGGTTAAGAGATATTCACCGATTTATCCTTGGCTCCAGCCTTTAACCTCAGCACATCCTTACCGCATCGACACCGCTCCAAAACCCTCTCAATCTTGAAGAACAATCTTCCCCATAAATCCGGACCGGTCGAAAATGAGGGCTCTTTTTTCTTCGAGGAGAGCCTCCGCATTTTTTTAATGCTCGGGAATAGACGGAAGGCGTTGACGTAAAGGATGGGTTTTAAGTCGATGGGTGACAGGGAGAAATTTATCTCTATAGCGAAAGTATAAATATTTCTATGCATGGAGATTAATGGAGGACCTCGCCGAATAAAGGGTCACATCATAATAATAATAAGAACAGTCTGATGAAAGCGATGTTCTTATAAAAATTGCTTGTAATTGAATTTGTATTAAGTTTTAATATTTGCATTTTTGCTATTTGTATTTTAGATATTTGTTCTGATGATATTTTTACTTTCTCCCTATACGTAGTATAGAGAAAGTATTGTATTCGCAAAAAAATTCGACCTCTAGATTTCGACGGAAATAGATGTTTTGGGGTCCATAGAGCTCGTTTTCGCTATTTTCCCGAACATGTGTGTCTGTCTGTGGTAAAAACGTTTGTGGGCGCTCTATCTTAAAAAGTAATTATCCGATCATTTCCAAAATTCATATTCATATTCATTTCCAAAATTCATATTCATATTCATTTCCAAAATTCATATTAATTTTTCTAACAATGCCAAGAGTTGATTAGTTTTTGATGAATATCGCTTAACCGGAAGTTGCGGTTCATCCGGAACAAACTTTTGTTTCTTAAATATCTCTGTCAGAATGACATGTAGGTATATACAATTGCATAAAAAGGTTATAGATAATGTACTTAACTACAACTTTTGTTGTAAAGATTTTTTCGTAACAATGATTTTTTAGGATTTATTCTTCAATAATGGTTAACCGGAAGTTGTTGCTTATCCAGAAATGGAAGTTTTTCATACATATCTCTGTCAGAATGCAATGTAGGTATATACAATTATGTACCAAAGTTATAGATAATGTATTTTACTACAACTTTGATATGAAACATTTTCCTGTACAATCATTGTTTTGGAGTAATTTATATATTACCGGAATAGGCTTCAGTTTTCAATAAATATGGAGAAAGTCATGTGTTGGCCACATCAGATTTTTATTGTTACAATATTTTTCCATATCTCTCTTATTGATTTTAAGTATTGCATATACCTGTTTCCTTATTTATTTTATGTATAGGTTAAATGTAATTACATACCAACATACAGAATATTGAAAATTATGGAAATTGTAATTTTAGGAGTCGATTATCGATTTGTTACTTCAAAAGTATATATATTCTTACTGGCAGTTCATGCAATGATGAAAAGGTCACTTTCAGAATATGCCAATGAGGATAAGGTAACTTTCAGAATATTATTCTTCAAATGACACTTATGTTTTGAGGTGGAATCTGAATTAATTCTTTAATTTGACGAAATCTTTACCATTTGATAGTAAGGATCGAAAATCTTCGTAGCAATATTCCGTATGTATTCTTTAATATTTGTATGTTAAGTTGGTGTACTTTAAAAATAAGAATATATAACTCAAATGTTGATGAAAGTTTAATTTTTGGTCAAAAGTTTGATTACAAGAACACCTATTCTCCGTATCAAAACTCTTTTCAATCAAAAAGTTTGATTATAATCCACATTTATTGATCTATTCATCAACCTAAAATATAGCTCATTGAATGTTAGACAAGAGTGGGCAAAATTTAGCAAATGTAACAATTAGCTAAAAGTTCTGCAATGAAAGAAATCGATGGACAGTTTTGCTCTAGAAAAGGCATTTCCTTCGAAGAAGTGACCATTTGCGAGATTGCTAGCGAAGAAGGATAAGAAAGGAACAAATCAGTGCAATGGATTTGGATTTTGCTGAAATGAACGGATGCAGACGACAAATAGATCGACAGCGCCTTTTCATCGGCTCGTAAACCCTTTGAACTACGAGTCCTTGACCCAATTCCCACACTTGAGGTACTTGCAAAAGTACTCTTTTCTCTTTCTTTCTTTTCCCGAGTTTCTTTATTTGGAATTCTGGAGGAGGAAAGCTGTGACTCTGCGTTTTCTTTCGCTTTGCGAGGAAATTAATAGAAGCGGGCGTGACAGTCGGAATTTCGAGAATTTTAGTTCGGTTAGATGTAACATTTTCTAATTAAATAACAGAGGCGTTTTCTTTTACCGTTGCTCTACGTGCTGAGGAGAATAAGTTATATAACGTGGATTTCTATTTGTGGATTTTTTCTCAAATTTATCACTGCTGAAATGTTCAACTTAATTTCCTTTCATAAAATCAATGTTTGAATGAATTCTCAACTTAAAAGTTATCTTACGAGAGAGATATTTTAATCTGAAACGGAGACATTTTCTGGCTGCATAGTAAATTAAAGCGTGGTAAAACATAGTGAATAGAATTAGGAGGAACTTCTAGTTCCCAACATTTTCTGACACGTCCTATATTTGTCTCTTTTTCTGATTTTGATAATGTATTTAGTTATAGCGAATGACTTAAATTATTATTATCATTCAAGTATACAGGTAGTGCATAAATGTAAACTCAAGTTAGTGTTTGCATAAAATTAACGTTCTTATTTAAAATCGAATCAACAATAAATGTTTAAAGTACATAAAAGATAACGAGCAAATTAAACATTGAAATTATCTTTCACCTACTCATACAAGTATTTAATGGCATTTTTCTATATTCTTTAGCCTTTGTTTTATTTATACCTTTAAATTTTGTAGCATTTTATTTTTGACAATAATTGACTAACACTTTGTGTCTATTTGTGTTGTAAAAGTGAAGGCATCTGCTCGAAGCATTTACAGAATTTTTCCGACGAAGTATTTCAACAAGTTTATCCACCCAATATCTTTAATGGAAGATACGTATTTGTAACGCCATGCACTCGTTCGAAAAAAAATACATGGGCAACAAATTACATTCCACGAGAGCGCAAAGAGAGTAATATCGCACGAAGGGGAACAACAACGGAAAACAGGTACTCTCGTTCGAAGAGAATAATTGCACTTTTAGCAAATATTAGCTGGTAGAGAGCAGCTTCCAAAGCAAAACAGTATCATTCCGCAGTAAAAACACATATAAAATCGTCGGAGCGTGGGAATTCCGAGTTTATCTGTTGACAGAGGGCGAAAAAATGGCGTCCCCTCCGCGTTCTTGGCAACAGATAACTATCTATTCCGTAATACTTCTCAGATTTTTTAAGTAAGCGTAGACTGTATATTTCAGCATCTTCTCTCACCTTTTTAGTCTTTTTGTCCCCTATCTCGAAGAGGAGGAAAACATTTTCTTTGGCCATGGTGCATGGCTTTTTGTTACCGCCTCCGTCGGTCAATACCATTTCTCGGATATATGAAAAACACTCGTAAGTTACGAGTAGGCGACGGTGAAGGGATGAACGGGTTTCTGAAGACCACACTCTTTCCGCAAAATGAATTAAAGTGAACAATAAATCCGATAATAGTCTAAGGTATAGCGTAAATAAGTCTTGAAGCCATTGAGTTCTTAGTTTCTGAGGTGGATTAGCTCGAGTAATAACTGCTTACGCAAACTCTTTTCCAATGGAACAATCGGATTAAGTCGGGGTACTTTTGTGGAGGGTCCTAAAATTCTCGTGACCAGAAACGCTAACTTGATGACCTGTTCAGATAGTAAAGTGATTTTCTACACAGGAATTCAACATTTTGGTCACGTATCTATATTTTTAGTAACCTTTACGTAGAAGTTGTACTCCATGCATTTCGTTCGCTTGAATTTTGTATTGTGGACTTTATTAAGATATCCCAAATACCGCAGATATAGATGGATTTGTATTTTATATTGTGTAAGCAGCGAGCTATTTCAAGGCTGTTATTGAGTTACTTTCTCAGTTTAAAAAATTTCAATACTTTTTAGAAATAATTGACCAATTAAAGTACGAATTTAAGTATGACTCACTGGCAGAGCAAGTTTGTTGTTCGTTAAATATAAGATATCAAAAAGTGTATGCATGGAAACAATTTTTGACTATGAATTTTATTTAGCTTAAATTGAAAGTTTTCATGACAGGAATAATATTAAAACTTGTTATTTACAACCATCCATATTATGAAATTAAATTTCATTAATTAAGGATCATTAAATGATACAACAATTTTCAGATAAGGTGCTAGGCACAACAAAAGCTTTAATTACATGGAGAATTCTAATTAAACATTATAAAAGCGGAAAGAATAATTGAGTCACTAGCTCATTTACTAAAATCCAACATTTATTTTTAGAAATAAATGTAAATATAAATATTAGAACTCATTAAATGTCTCGTAAATTTGAGAGAACTAATGAAGGTAATGAGCATCTGAATTTTATTTTACAGTTCACCTTTAAATTCGTTTCACTTGCCTACCGTGCTTCTCTACTCCTCTCACGTTTTCTCTGCATTTCAATAATCTCATGTAGGTTCATTTTACCTCTCACACGTATGTATATACTAATAAATATTGATATTTATCAACTTCTACATTTTTATACGAAAAATATTCTCAGAAATCCTGATCATCGAACAGCTTCCATTTACAAACCTGTAATATTTGTTTAAAGCATAAAATGTATGTTTTCCAATGATATTTCTTCAGACGTAACGTCTATTGAACTAAGCGTATAATTCGTTTGATTTTCCTTACACTAATGCGTTTCACTTGTAACCAAGCCCCTTTATCTACTTTTCGACAATTTTGAACTCATTCAATACCCAGCTTTTGGAGAGAATATTACATGCAATGGGCGACAGCCAATTTCAACTTTTGGGAATATCTGAAGATGTATTGTTTTATCTGATATTCCAACAGGAATAGGGAAGTCGGATCATTTATTCTCATGATGCCTTTCAAATTCATTTTATCCCCATTTGTTTCCAAAGTGAAGTATTTGCGAAGGGCTCTACGGATTTCGATTCCGTCACTCTATATGTATTCATGACAACACCGTTTCGCGGTGTTTATTCTGAATTGGAATAATGGCTTTCAAAGGCTGTTATGAAGCGAAATAACGCACATCACATCGCTATCCTATCTTTTGCCTCGTCTTTCATGTTGAATCCCATTACCTGGCAGAATTCATTATAGGAGAAACCGCCTCCTTTCCCTTCTACTGTTTACTCTTTGAAACAGTAATCCCGACCATTATTCTGCATCCAAGGATACAGATTACATC
Source organism: Sympetrum striolatum (assembly GCA_947579665.1). Taxonomy (NCBI): domain Eukaryota; kingdom Metazoa; phylum Arthropoda; class Insecta; order Odonata; family Libellulidae; genus Sympetrum; species Sympetrum striolatum. The sequence continues at coordinate 72,349,612 of OX388347.1, read as the reverse complement.
TCTGCTGGAAATATTCCCGTGACATTACCGGTTCACGAAGGACTAAACGCGTGCCTGACACTTGGAGATGGAAAGCATGGGATGAAAAGACCCCCGGGAAATAACGCCCATTTCGGACGGATTCACAAATAAAAACAAAACTAGCGAACAAAGGGAATGTGTATTTGTGGCGGGTAACAACGAACGCATCCAAATGAAGTGGGTGGCCGCAGTGAGGTGAATGCAATCGATTCCTAGGCCGGTGTTACTCGATGCTCCGGGACATTTATATATTTGCTTGCTCATGGCGAGAGGATGAAAAAGTGCTGCGATCATAAATTGATATCTTGTGGATATTTAGTTTCGTATTCATCGAATATGATTATAATTTAGAGCGATTCCATGTAATTCATTCTACACTCGATCGGTTTGAAAAACTGAATCGGAATTTTAGGCTCGTCTAGCTACTAGTGGAACAATAATGTCGCATAATAATGGGGAAACATGCAAATTTTTGTGCAATGGAACTAATGTAAATGAAGGCGATTGTATTTATTGTTTGTTACATTGCTGAATGTTAGTATCCGGATCATTTTGAAAACTGTCATTGCATTTACAGATTTAAATGCCTATTAAAACTGGTATTTATAGATTTTAGTTCCATTCCATGTAAAATATTGTCTCTTTATTTCTACATTTGTCTCCAATTCTTTGAAATATTTTTCATGGCCAAATATAAAAAAGTTAGAAATTCTTAGAAATAATATTTTATATTTATCATTAAATATTTCTTTTGTGATAAATAAATAATTAATCATTAAATATTTAAAGAAATTCTTAGAAATCAACGCATATTATATATTTATCATTAAATATTTCTTTTCTGATAAATAAATAGTTAATCATTAAATATTTAAATGCTGTATAAATGTATCTTAAATAATGATTTTGGTCGATTATATTCAACACTATATGAATGAAGTACTACATGATTTAAACCTGCCTACATTTTAAAAGCTTTTTAACAATTCCACAAAACCTAAGAAGGTACTCAATTATGCGTAAAGTTTTTAGCAAAAGGGAATTATAAACTAATACCCGGTATCCTTCTTCATGGTGAATAAAAAGTTATTATGAAGGATTTTTTACTATTTGTATTTCTTAGATATGATAATGGAGACACGTGAGAGTGAAATTTCAACAGCTTGAAAATATTTTATCGACTCCCTATTATTAGCTCAATTTGTTACAGAATATCCTCAAATTATATATAAGTATTATTTATTATTATAGACAGTAATTTATCTTCTATAATTTTCCGGCCCAGGAAAGTATTCTCCTTCTATAACCCAGTATACTGTCGTTTAATAAAGTCTCTCCAAGAAAGGCCTTCTCCGCTCGGGACTTACTCTCACACTACGTATTTCACAATGGCCTTCATCGCCACATAAAATCTCTACTTTATCTAACACGAGGCAATATTTGTAAAACATGGAATTCTTCCCTCTAAACCCAACGTTTTCGGGAGACAAAAGTGTCCCTGTTCCCTCGAAATTGGAACCCATTCCGCAATGCCTTCAACATCTCCCTTTCTTTTCGGACCCAATATCGGGAAGGAATCCCTCGACGCATCTGTATCCTTCATCCCCACTCCGCTCCTTCGCCGTGGTCAAGCGGTCCAAATCGCTTAAAGAGCTCTCTTTTTCCCTCGTCGTTTTCGAAGCGCGAACTTTTCCCCCGCCCTCGCAATGCTTTCTGATGCAAGGGCATTAGGCCGGAAAACCAGTGGCGGGATATCCACGGATCACTTCCTTATATTTTCATCGCTCAGTCCATTCCCCTCGCCACATCCTGCCAAATCCAACCCATCGGTCCCTTCCACTCCCGCATATCTCCATCTGTCCATTTTGCCTCTCCATATTTGTCTATCCCTTATTCATCGGTACCACCGCGGTTTATGATGAGAATTAGAAGGTGTTCAACGACTTTATTAATCTTACATCAATCTAATGTATACATGAGGGCGATTCGAGAATTACTTTCTCGTAGTTATTCAGCCGTAATGATAATTATATAATAATAATACGTATTTGGGAGAAATTGAGACTAAAAATCTGTTCTTTCATCCAACCCATAATCATAAATTATGCAATAATTACATTAGTAGAAGATTAGTATATGAGATAAAATGAGTAAGGTCATAGGATGTAAAAAACCCATTGTAGGAAAACACTCTCCAAAGGGGGAGTGTGAAAAACACGCGCAAACCTACCGATGGTATCAGCTATAAGATGAGGAGAAATATTATAATATTTATTATCAATTTACATTATAACATAGAACAAAAAAGATTGAAAAATGTTCATCTAAAAGGTATGCTGAATAAAGATTAAAATATAGAAAGACTTTTATATATTGTTTACGATTATTTTTATGTAAAACGGGATGACTATTTTTGAGATTGCGCCTGTAATTTAAGGATTGCCCCAACTCCCAAAAATAAGTTCTTTGTCTTGTATTACATAAAGCAATGCTATAAATTAGTTCATCGGATAATATTCATAGTAACGCCGCTGGTCATATAGGACATAATAAAGTAATTCAGTCAAATATAAACTGTTAAACTATCGTGTACGTATATATTGAGCTCCATTGCAATAACCGTTATATATATTTTACAATACTTGCAACTGTTTTTATCCAATACAATGGCTTTCCATCTAACTGAATCGCAAATAAACGTAGGTGGACCTTGGAGGCAATAGACATATGTTAGATCAAAAGGAATCCATTTACGCGAAGTATATTTAACTTTAGAACTGTCTCAGTGGTTTGCGCTATCGTGGGATAATAATGTTGCATCGGCAAAGTCATTCGTTTGTCCAAGTCACTTCATCCTCTCCTTTTTCTCAATTTCAGCCCTCTGACAAAATACCTCACTTTGTATTTCCCTCCAATCCATGTTCATTTGTTTCTCTCTTTCTGCCGTGTTCTCCTTTTTCCTAGTCCTGTCTGCAACTTTCCGTTTCCTCGCACTCTCTATTTGTCCTTAATAGTTTCGTTCTATTCCCTGGACTCACTTTCCCTCGATACTCCAAATGCGACATCGCTTTCACTGCCGCTTTCCCCCTTTCTCCTTTTCCACAGCTTTGCTTCCTTTCCACGAAATCCCTTCACTGCGCGCTTCCTCCTTCCACTCTTTGTCGTGTGGATTCCCGAAATCCTCAACAAACGCACTTTCATTCTCTTTGTGTCTCTGCAAAGCATCCTGTTATCCATGCCGACTGCTTCTCCGCTACCGCTTCCGCTCGCTGTTTTTTCGAATATCTTGAGGGCCTCCGCGAATCCGATCCGAAATTTCTATTGATTTCTCGCGCCTTACATATTTCCGGAGGATTTAACAAAAAGGGAATAATGAATGCGTCGTACCTTTGAGGTGGTGAATCGAAAATTTTCAGCGATTTTGTTTTTCTATTTTAAAACCTCGGAATCAGCATCGGAAATGTCAATGTCATGGAGAGCCTTGGAGGAGAATTCTAAAATTTTTATTTAAATTAACAATTTTTCTGGGGGAAACTTCAACCTATGGTTCACGAAACCTTTAGGGAATATCTCCATCATCGGCTACGAAGATGCTTATAAAGACATTATTATTTTCAAGATGGGGTTAAGAGTAGGGTTTCTGAACATCGCGCGTATGAGAAAGGAACAGCTAATGCGCAACAAAGTGCAACACTCCTCATTGCAAGTAATTTAGAACTGTAAAATTCCAAGTTCCAAATCCCGGTGAAATCATTTGCTACAGAATAAGAAAATTTGTTTTCATAAACAGCTAAATTGCTTAACTCACTCTACAAGGAGATGAGATTATGATTCTCTGAAAAGGAAAAAGGGTTTTTCATTCATATTTTGAAGTTAAAATCCACTTCTTTTACCGTTGAATGTCAAAGATAGCTAGACAAAATTTTGGAAAAGCAATGCTCTGTTTAATAAATAAGAGTAAATAATTTTAGATATAATTCAAAAGTCCTGACTGGCGGGTGCACTTGATCTTATAGTCCTGAAATATTAGATAAAAGGTAAAGGTAAATTGTAAATCACAAATATTACACTCCTAGATGACTTTTATGGCATCCAAAATACTGGACAAAGATAAACTACTACAAATACCATATATTCAGGAACCATTTTTAGGGCAAAATATTTCGGTAAAATTTTTATTCTATTGTTAAACAACGTTCCGAAGTAGTTTATGAGATTACGATCACATAATACTAAAGATCTATTAAAGCAGTTATCAGAGGGATTAAAATAATTGATAATTTTATCGTATACTTTATATAATTCCTGTAAAATGTAAAACGCATTCTGGCTCAGTGAGGAAAGCGATGGTAAACTACCTCACTCCTCATCCTGCGTAGTGAACCTCATTCCTCTCTGCAAGCTATTAGTAGCTTATGGCAGAGGGTACCAACCGGCCTTTGAACTAAATACTTTACGGACAAGTAAAAAGCAATAAGTAAAGACTTAATATGATAATTGAAAGGGAGACTCAGTCTTGTAACAAAGTGATCCTTCCAAATTAAATTATTTGATAATTTAAAAATGAATTATTTAATGTGTGGAAAAATCAATAGAGTCTAAAGAAATGGCCCTCAATTTGTGAATTCATACCATGTCCGTAAGAGCTATATTTTTATGGTAGATGGTCCATAGCAATGGTGGTAAGAAAATAATTCACGTCGGATGTTTTACGGTATTTGTCATATCATCCGCGGGGTAGTAAATATTTTCAGCAAAAATAAAGCATTTAATGAGGCTTTATTTACTGAGAATAGATAAATGGTGTTTACGCAACTTGAGAGAATCATTTTCCTAGACTATTGCAATTCGAAGAAAAATTGCAAAAATGTTCTCGAATGCAATAATTATTATTACAAAATATATCTTTCACTCAACCAATAGCCAACGTATTCATTATCAGAATAATTTTTAGTGATGATTATTCAAAGCGATAGTTATATATTTATTTAATTATAAGGATTACAGTAAATAAAGGGTATAAAGGGTATAAATTAGTATCTAATTATTATCCTTATAATAATTATCATTATTATAAGGATTAAAAGTAGGCTCTAGGCTAGGTGGTAGTAATCAAGTAATTGTAGACGTTGATATGAATTACATCCATTTGCTTCTTCACCTAATTCTAGTTTCGTCTTCTTTCCTTTTTCCTTCATTCTTCTCATCTATCTTTCCTCCTCCGCAAGCTCTCTCCACTTCTGCTCCTCAACCATTTCTTCCTTTCCTCTCACTGCCTTCCATTAATTACTCCCCACATCAGCCCCCCTTTGTCCCCTGCCATTTCCTCCCTAATTTTTAAAACCCCTTCTTTACTTCCTCTTAATCCACCCATTGATCATCCCGCATTCCCTTCGATCCCATTTCCGCAAACTTTCGTCCATCGGCCACTCCTCCCTCTCTCTCCTCCCTGTCCCTCCTCCCTCTCTCTCCTCCCTGTCCCTCCTCTCTTACCCACCTTTTAACCCAAGGACACGGCCGTCGAGGACCTACTCATTTCATCTTTTGCGTCCCCTTATTTCCTCTTAATCCCATATCAGTAGTCGCCTCACTTCTCTTGCGTTGTTGGGAGCGATAATGAATCGCAGGAGTCTTTGACGAGACTGATCACGCGATGGAAGATGCGAGCGTTGTAATACGGATAAATTGGCAGACAGAAAACTTAGGCATTCAGTAGTCAAGATGTATCACATTATATTTACGCGTATTCGAGGATGTCTTTACGTTATGTATTTACATTATAATTGGTGAATGATTATTTCAAGTAACATATATTGTAAACTCAGGTTGATATCAATGTTAATATTAATATCAACCTGAGGGTTTTTATCATGTCAAATGATGATTTATTTGGCGTACTTTGCATGCAGGGTATAACAGAATTTTCTCAAAAGTTAACTTATATTTCGTAAAGAACAAGATGAGTTTTCATTTATTTGTAATTTATTATCAGTATTTTGTTTTGCACAGTTGTAGTGTAATATCCTCTCAATAAAATACACATGATAGTTACCAATGTTATTACCATTACTTTGTCAGTCGATATAGATCAGAAAATATAAGAAACTTAGGAAATGTGTAAAAGACGGACAGTTGTAAACTAAGTCCAAGGGGGAACATTTTACCATTTTTAGCCTCCAAAACAGGTAATTCGTGAAGAGATGTTGGTAAAACGAATTCAGTGCGGTCTATTCCTGCAGATAGTGTATCTTGGAGTAATTAAAACCCAATCTCGTCGGATTCTTGTTTTTATTTCTTAGTTGCGGGGAAGAGAAAATAACCTCTTCGATCCGAGACAACCAAATTTGATACTTTCCAATTTAGGAGCACTTTCGACCCTGCATGTATTGTGAAACATGAGGAATACTCAGACTCAGGATACTCAGAATATCAGACTCTCAAATTACCATTATCAATCTCCCGCAAGCTAATCAAAATAAGGATACATGGGTAAATCTCCGAAAAAAGAAAATTTTTCGTAAACGACAGGACTTACCTCCAGGTGCCTTGGCAAGAAAAACAAGCTCCTCTTAGAATCTTCGATGGTATAATTATTCATGCCACGGAAGGTTAAACATCTCGTATGTCAACGACACTTCCGCTCTTTATGAACTCTTAATTACCAGCCACCATCTTATTTTCTCCCCTCACCTAACATGTTCCGCATCCCCTCTCTCCTCAGCCCACCTCACTCGGGAATTCCCTCCAATCGCCGAGTTTCGCACCAAAATCGGCCTCCGACGAGCGTCGCCTTTCCACGTAATGGCGAGTACGTGAGTCCATTACCGATTCACTCCCATCGGCAGACGTCTTCCTCCTCCCTTCCTTAACCCTTCCCGATCCATATTCCTCTTTCGATCGTGCATTTACACGCCTTCTCCCGTCGCCGAGGAAAGCGCTTTGAAAGAATCCTTCGTCCCTTTCATCTAGCAGATCTGCCTATCTCCTAGCGACCTTTCTAAATCGATCAAAATATTTCCACACGTGAGAAAATTCTGTTCTATATCAGAGGTCGGTAAACTTTAGACACGGAAGAGCCAAACCCTTTCCTCGAAACGATTAATAAATTGAATGGGGACATGTTATATGAGGCTCCGGGTTCGATTCCTAGGTTTGGGTTTTACCGATGATCGTACCTCTGTTTTTTAAAGTTAAAGTCTCTCTCCGTTTCATGTTTGATAGATATTTACAAATTCGTTTGCGGCTAAGGAAATTTAAGAGTGAGATCATAACAAGGAGCGTTGTGAAAAATCTGTAACAAGAGATATGACAAACGGCAAAAATTTCACCAAAATATTTATGATATCTTTTTTCTTAGAATGAATTTGTATGTTCGATTCGAGATCGGTTTTAATTTAATTTCAAGTTGAAGACTATAATTCACTCCATGGGTTTCATGCCATTGAAATTTGTATAACAATACCATAACTTAAATGCAAATACATTTATTTTTATTTTCATATTTCCTTTAGGAACACCTGCTCATAACTTGTAATAATGATATGAGTAATCAATTGATAAGCAAGCGTTTACTCTTCTCGGGATGGAATTATTAATTATTCCAATTAAGTATTCCATTTACAAGATAGCATCACGTTTTTTCTTGAGGAAGATATAATAAAGATAACAAAAAAGTACCCTTATTAACGATGAATTTGATGTTATTTTTGAGGTGCTAGAAGGGAGTTAAATTGTCTAATTATAGTTGCGGTTAGTATATAATTAAAGCGACGATGTAATTCACTATTTTTTCATAAATTTGGTTAAAAGCATCTTTTGTCTTCTAAAAGCATTTACTAAGAAACTTTTCACGCTGGCAACAGCCATAAAGTAGGTATGAAGTTAAGAGAATACTCTTATCTTAGAAGTTAACCCTATGAAAAAAAGGTCTCTTTATTTTTTGGATGTCCTAAAGATCCCTTTCTATCTCACTTTTCCATCTCACTTTCCCATCTTCCCTCTACGAGATCTCATTCTCTTTTCCCTGTATCTCGTGGGACCCCCAAAAGAGGTGACGCACCCAGCAAGCATCCATTGTCGCTTTCTCTCAAACAGTCTTCTTTTCTGCTCTACAACGATTTGTCATTCACTTAACTCTTTGTTGTTCTTTTACCTCCATTCTCTCCACTGTTTAGTGGTCTTTGTTTTTCGATATCGAACTCCTTTTATTTTTTCGATTGTAGCGATGATCTTCTAGATATGACGACCTTTAATAAATAATTCCTGTATATTGTACTATATCAATATTGAATTGACTACAAAAATGTTTAGAATAATCTAAATTTTGAAGAATTATCCATGATTCACTTCATTGAAATCATCATAAATTCTTGTTAATCTGTTGATCGATTTGAGACGTAGAGTCATCTTATCCCCTGTTGTCATTTCTTCATTATTCATAACCTTAACACGTTCTGTCACTTGGCTCTCTTGAATTGGATTAGAAATTCTTCTGAAATCCCTCTCCTCCTGTTTTCTCTGATGTTACAGTACATGCCTAACGGAACAGCAATATATATTTAAGTCATTAGCCCATTACTTATGGCATTGGCATTAGTTGCTATCGACAGTTATTTTTTAAGTTGAATGCCTTATCATTCACGACTTTTCCACTTACAACGTCTATATTGTTATTTACTTTGCTTGTGATCTTTACTGTCATTTAATTGAACTTATAAGTATTAATTGGATATATAAGATAGACTGTACGTATTTAAAGAAGAAAAACCATTTCTCAAATTTAAGTCTTGCCTTTCTACTCAAACTAACATGCAGTATCCGTTATTCGAATGGCATATCTCATGCTGTTCTTAAGAGTGGTTGTATAGTATTCATTCTTAAGTGAAAAGTTAGTAATATATCTCCAGCACTAATTTATTTGCTATCTGAAATTGTGGATGTGAATAAATATCCCGATATCTACGTTATCCTAAAGATAAAATTCTGAGCTCGTTCTCCATTTATCTTACTTTCTTTTTTAAGAGATATATTTTGGCTGAAGCGGGAGATATCATGATACATAGGCACAATCAGAGCTCATGCTAAGATGCATCGTGAAAAGCGAGTAGCGTATTTAATCATAATTTATTTCTTACAATGTATATGTATGTATATATAATTTACGCAATAACTCCCTTTAATTCGGATTCTATGTATATAAGAGAAGAATCCATAAGAGTTTCAGAAATACTTAAGAAATGCTGATTAAAAGCGCGTTATAAATCACCTTTGCCCCCTGTTAATATGCAACCCGCCTTAACGACTTGTAGATTTGGTTGCATTTGGATTTCTCTCAGGAACCTAGCCATAAGGAGACGTTTACAAGTGGATCGAATATTTCAGTGAATAACGTGAATATATTTACACCCACCATTTAGGGCAAAGACATTATCAAACCATAAAATACCACGCAGCTCCACCAAAATTTTGTATTCACCGTAGTATAAATATATGGAAATTGCTAGATGGCAAGGCAGATGAGGCAATTTTCGGGAATATAAAGTCGTGTTTGTAAAAAATATTTTTTTCGAATCTTGTGATAGAGAAGAGTTTTAGTTTTTGCCGTATTCCAGTGGCAAATACCCATCATTCGGTGAGGCCTTAGTGTCAATCCCTTACGTCACCAAATATGATATCATCGGCCAGACAGAGGCGAAGACACATGCTGCTATTCAGGGCACCGGTTTAGGCGATGAAAAATTCATCGCGGTCCCTTGCTTTGAGGAAGGCTACGAACCCGCGAATCAAAGGTTGGAGGAAATACCGGATTCCATAGAAAATCCTTTGCCTCTTTCAGTTGTAGCCATAAATCATTGATGAGGCGTGTGAAAAAATTCGTGCCCCCTCCGTCATCACGTGGTAATGCGACTTCAGAAAAGCGATAAAGGGGTTTGTGTTGGAGGAATAGTTTTAGATTACTCCTCTCCCCTTTGCGCCACCGATACAAGACAGGGGATCAGCAGGACGGAGGTGCACGAAGGGGTGCGATAAGGGGATGAAAATTGGGGGAAAGGATTATCTGGACTGAGGGAAACGAAAATGAATCTGGATAAAGGTGAACACGTGGTCGAAAACTAAATTGCTGCGATGTAGGATAAGAATCCCATGAAATAGGGGGCAGTTGGGTATAGGATTTCAAGATCCAGCATTATGATAAAGCTGCAGCGTTAAAATTTATGGAGGTTTAATTTTAATATTTATCTTAAGCAATACTTTATGAAATATTCCTTACGATAGTATTTTCAGTGGATTAGTAACAAAATGTTCTATATACATATATCTATATAAATTGTTCGCGATGTGTTCAATCAGAGTAGACAATATTAATCTTTGTCAACAAAACCTGCCAATTATTTTTTCCTCCTACGTTTTCCTTCATTTACTCTTCATAGATATATACTATTCTTCAGATTCACCCTATTCCTCTTTTTGTCTCTTCTGGATATCTACCACCTATTACCTACTTTATCTGGTCCTCAGTTAAATGTAAATCATTTCATGATAATTCATTTTGGAAATAGAGATAGAGAAATATTACATTATATGTTATCTTTTTTAAAGCAGTGAAAGCTGCGTATATTTTTTTATTTCTGCTTAGCTATCGTTGCCCTTTATCGGTAAAGGCCCCCTATTCTGTCATGAACTTGTCAGGGGGTGCTTCACCGAAGCAACAGCAACAACGAACACACACAACCATTCCCTGATCAGAAGAGCCCGATTAGCAGGGATTCAAACCTGGGACCTTGGGGTAGGAGCAATAGCGTAGCTGAACTCACACGGCACTCGGCCACCAAGGCCGGTCGAATTAAAAAAATCTAAAATTAAAGTCGAACTTTTACTAGTGTATTTAATTTTCCAAATTTACTTTCAAGTATTTAATAATAATAAACACATACACAAATGTTTGAGATAGTATTAAAATAATTTTCTCAAAAATAGAAAAACAACTTTCCTCTGGATGTGCTACAATATAACGCTCCCACTGGGCCATTGGACAAACAACAGTGGGTAATAATAATTGCCAAGTAAAAGGAGCATTTTACTACTACTATGTGACGTGCCCATTTTACCCTCCAGCTTCTCTCCATGCCTCTCCATGGATGCATTATTTAGTTTCGTTTCCCATTTCTAAGTTATCCGAAAAGTCTACTCTTTGATATTAAAGCTTAACGCTGTGGAGAATGTTTCAAGGGAATAGAGGAGAAAGTTATTTCCCACCCACGCTCTATATATGTACTCTTTCGATGTCGCATTTAGGGCCTTAAAGAAAAAGATGCTCCGTCCCTTACTCCCCGTGGTACGCCATTCACTCTCCTCGCCACCTATTTACTCGGGTTCATCGCTCTTCATTTACAACCCTTCTTTCCCTTTCTCCACCACTTCCAATGGAGCGAAAACTTGTTGTCTCTTTCTCTTTGCCTCCGCTTTCGCTGCATCCGGGCCCATGTGACACACGGGTCCCCCGAGGCGGATGGGAAATTGGGACGGAGGCTTTGGACGAAGAGATGTGGTTAGAGAAGATGCAGAAGAGAGACTTCTTGGAGGGGAAACTTAGTAAGTGTGAGTTGGTTGGTTAACTTCTTAGAAAAGTTGAGTGGGAGGTGGGAACTATTGAGTGTAGGGGAAGTCGAAACCTCGGAGCCACTAAGGGTGTCGGCCAATTATGACGGTCAGATTGTAATGGCTGATTAGAGGGGAGGCGTTTAAAGATGACTGTTTCGGTGCCTGTTTTTTCGTCGACGTTTCTCTATGAAAGGAGGTACTGCATGCGTCATGACTACGTTGGCCACAAGTACTAAGTGCTGTTGTAAAAGAATCCAAAACATAATAGAAGATTTTATAATGTTAAAAGAAATTCCGTTGTTTTTGAAGTTTCTTTAAATCTATTGATTCTTCACGACTAGGCTTTAATTTAATGGCACAATTCAGATACCATTTATTGCCGTCCCACAAGTAGTTTATGATTAGAATGTTTTTGAAATACTCTTTTAAAGAAATTCTTCAATGATTTTTTCGTTGTATTTTCCCTGAATCAACCTATGTGAAAGAAAGTAAAGACAGTCAAAAGTTACCCATTGCTTTTGAAAATCTATATTTGAAGTTTCGTTTTTTCCCATTCTATATGTTCTGTATCCAATTCTAAATATTGATTGGAATTTATGCTTTCTTTTTATTAGCCAAATCTAGTGGCCATAAGTATGTTTGCTATTCGGATAGATCTGTCCTAAAATTTGAAAACTTTCGGTGGAGATTAATAAGAAATAACTAGATTCATTCAAGATAACCAGGTAATTGCCTAATAATGTTATTATAATAAATAATCGAAATTATAAGTTATATGGAGTATATTATTTTGAAATTAATGATATTATCTCTATGCATCTATGACAACCCACAAATCTGTGACTGTTCATAGAATTATCGGTATTTATCAAATAAAAAACGATGTATAAAAAAATACTACCCATAATATCAATCGATACGTCTTCTCAAAGATGGGAAAAAGGAGGTCATTCGATGAAGGTAGAAAGGTTCCACTATCTTCGAGCACGGTGAAGTTTTCGCATTTGTGTCTGCTGTCATAAATTGTCTCGTTAGTTATAGTGACCTCTATTTAGAGGAAAAAGTTTCGACGAGGATGGGATTCGAACCCACGCGTGCAGAGCACATTGGATTAGCAGTCCAACGCCTTAACCACTCGGCCACCTCGTCATACATCAATCACAATACGAAATCGGTTATCATTATTTATTAATTCTAATAGAGAATAGCAGTAACTAATGATATCTGATTTTTTAAGTTAAGTTTAATTAAGAAGTAATCTGAGAATTGTAAGTATTAATAATGCTAGAGTTTATTGTTTTGTGGCAAGCCACATAAAACAAAATGCTACCCTTCGAATTCCTATTAAATGCTTACATTTAGAGATATCATTAGCCATATATTTATGCGCCGCTGATAAAGTTTATTATTTATATAATTACGCAAAATATTTCAAGAATTTGGTTATTTTTCTTGAAATATTTTATGTAGCTCTATCAATAATAAACTTTATCAGCGGCACGTATGTACATATATGACGAATGCAATTAATCACTTAATTGATATTATTGCATCCTCCTCTAAACTGCGGCTTATTTACTTAATTTTGCAGTTATACATTTTTAAGTTAATCAAAAATACGCCGTTAAGTTCTTTTTACTTTGCGATAGGTTTTTACTTATTTAGCTGATTAATTGCTAACTCTATATCATAAAAACATGCTATATAAGTTTATATCATAAAGTAATCTTAAGCTCTGGCTCTAATGTATGTACTATATCGTCGAGTACATTACTGTCCCTTTCTCATAAGTAATTTCTTTATTAGATCTTTAAGAGATAATTCTGTATTATTCCATATTCATTGAGGTAATTTCACGCTCCTTTATATCCATTCTGATATCAATTTATTTCAATTAGTAACTTAAATTAAAGAGAGAATTAAAATTTCCCCCGTCTAATTTTCCATCATTTAGGCCTAGTGAATCTCCCCTTTAATGTTTATCTCCAGGATATTTTTTTCTATTCTAAATTAAAGACCAAGACAAATAATTTAATCGCAGAGACTTCATTTTTCCACAGCACAAATCACAGGTGACATTTATCCTTTTCGTAGAGCGGACAGTCTTCCGCTTTATTCTTTCTCACTTTCCCTTAATTTCTTTATCACTCGCATTTATTTTCACTCAGAATATTTGCTTTTATGCTTTCTTTGCTCCAGTTATGCCGTTGCCAACTTCCCTCACCCATTCCTCTAATATATTAGTCTGTTTTACGCTTCTACTTTCTTCCTAAGCACACTCTTCCGTATTCTTCTATTTTTTGCTGTATTCCTAATGTATATTTACTCATTCTCTATTCTTCTATTTTCCTCCCTTTCCCTCAATGTTTACGTAATTTCCTCATTTGATTGGTAATTAACGTTTCCCTCAACGGCGGTGATAGCATTCGTCTCTTTTCTTTCCCCAGGAAAAAAAACAACTAGTGTTAGCGACTCTGTCTTCGGGTATCCATCCAAGAATGTTACGCCACGCTGTTCCCCGGCGTCTCCCCCCGACTCCCTTCGCAACAAATTTCTCTCGGCCTTCCCCTCTTTTTCCTGCAATATCTTTTTCTTTTGTCTTTCCTCTCTCTGGCTCTAATAATAGGGTCCTAGGTCACACCTCGACGGTCGAGCGGGAGTTGAGGCCCGCCCCGGGACTATGGATGGGATCAACCGCATTCCCCCTTTTCCCCTTTCTTTACTCGTATTTGAGATTCCCGGTGTTTTATAGAGTAAGAGAAAGGCAAACGACAACTTTCTCGAAGGTATTTTAACAGTAATTATATCATTCCATTGTTAGGTATATGTTTGAAGTTTTCGGTATTATTTTGCTGTTTTTTCATTTCTTTTAATTAAACTAAGTTAATTATATATGATTTCGATCTTTTGTAATTATTTTGTTGTATTTTTTATATTGCTATTATTTAAATACTCTTGAACCAGTCTAACCAATCGTTGCAGTAAAAGTTGACATGTTGACAAATTATATTTTTTTACTATTAATATACTATGTATATTGCCATAGAATTCCCCTGGCACAATTGATACCTCGGACTAATTCTGTAATAGCTAGTATAGCTTTGAATCAGAATAAACTATATCGATATACACAGGATAGATGGTAATATTACTGAGGATAGATGTTCATAAAATAAAAGCAGTATGGTGAATCTTATAAAATAAAATAGTAATTAACTTTATAAACTAAGCCGGTTGAGTAGAAAAATTTTAAGTGGAAGATTTGAATGACAATTCATATATATAATAATTAAGGTGGGTTATGAATATCAGGTATACGGTTTTTAATTTTAAATATGCTAAACTTATAATGTTTCACAAAAATCATCTTTAAAAAATTAGAATGACAACCGAAGATGATTCAGTAAATCCAAAATGTTGGCATAGATTCCATATTATAATATTCTACAGAATACGTTTCAGTGAGAATTTTTCAGATAACTCTTAATGGAGCCCCACATGGTGTCACCTAGGAGAGATTTTCAATATTTTCAAATCATCTGAAAATAAAACAATTAAAGTATATTCAATACAGTAGTTCCGTAAGTTTACGGTTGAAGGAAAACATCCAACTTTTCATGAACTAAATAAATTTTGATCTTGTTCCCTGAGAAATACAATTATTGATCGTATGACAAGTTACACCCCAATAACAGCTCTCATTTTTCTTTTCGACCTTTAGAAATCGTAGACGTTGGAGCTTTATCCGCGTAGAAACTTGTGGGAATAACTAGTAAACGTACCTCAGTCAGAAACTTACCTCATTCCGAAGTTCGCTGCAACCAAATTTCTCTGTGCAAGGAAACGAAGGAAAATGAGGAGTCTGCTTTCAGCGCATCTTCCGCCATTGCTACCTTGAAGTACTCGTCGAAAGCTAAGTTTCAGAGCACGTGACTTCATCTACGACGTTACTTGCCCATCTTCCACCCCAAAGTTCGCCCCTAAGGACCCTATTAGTACCAGTGACAGATAAATAGATAAGGATGACGATAACTAACTCCTTCAAAGATCGATTTACTATTGATATGCCTTCTATAACATTTCCGAACTACAAGAACGTACTTGGTTAACAAGATCGTGTCGGTACTTGGCAGGAATTTATTCACACGGTTTTCGCATCATATACTACCAAATTCCTCCAGTTACGAGCATAGTGGGAATTTTAATTAACGACATCGCAAACGCATTGATTTCACATGCATTGCAATGCCGTAATTACGCTTTAATGAGGGCGGAACATCTCTCCATAGAATTTTACGTCCCGTCGTTTACGGAGAATATCTATTTTCACAGTGTAATCACTCGATCTCTTCAAGATGCGAGATTAAATTCACGAGCCCACGCCCAATCGCGTGCCCGCCCCACCAAATGGATGATAAAATGAATTATTAAGGCCGAGAAAGCGCTCTAAAAGGGAAAGGAAAACTCCTAAGCACCGCTGACTGATTAGATATTTACCTAGGAATGAGGTAATCCGACAAGGAAAGATCAGGTTTGATAGCTGGATTAGGTCTTAAAATCCGTCTCATCAAAGCAACGAAAGGGTTAATTTATGGTCAGGCGGGCCGATGTTTTATGATTAATGAAATTATACACTTGCTGAATAAGGGGTGGGCTTTGTTTTTTCCTTATCTCTGTGATGGCCATAAATACGCCGTTGCCATTCATTCGGGAAATTTACGACACGAGTATCATTTAGCGCTTTCAACGGATGTAAAGGTCAGATATGACTGATGAATAGTTCTGGCAAACAAAATTATGTCCTTGTTTATGGACTATAATTGAAACAGTAACTTTTTACGACTCTGAATATGAAAGGATAATTAAAATGTAATTATATCCGAAAGGTTGTTAATTTTCTGATTCATTAAATAAGATATTAGTAAATTATAAGATCCAATCCGTTGCGTCATTTAAAGGCGTCAAAAAGAGTAAGTTTGGATCTATTAGATATTAATTTTCCCATTAAAAATTATTTGACTAGGGGACAAAGTTATAGAGATGGAACGGTCTCAATCAACTCTCTCAATCGAAATAGATAGTAAATTAAATTTGAATTATGAGATGTCAAGAGCTGTTGGAAATCAAAGTATTAACGAAGGTGGATATTTATTATGTGACTGGGACTTGAACCCAGAACTCTCTGTGAGAATGAGGTATTGTACATTATAATTTTGTTTTTCTGGACTCAAGTCTGTCGGTCGAACTCATTTTATCCATTTCCATTGTAGCGATGATATTCTAGATATGACGACCTTCAATAAATAATTCCTGTATATTGTACTATTTCAATATTGAATTGACTATACAAATGTTTAGAATAATCTAAATTTTGGACAATTATCCATGATTCAGTTCATTAAAATCATCGTAAAGTCTTGTTAATCTGTTGATCGATTTGATAGGTAGAGTCATCTTATCCCCTGTTGTAATTTCATCACAATGAGGTATTGTACATTATAATTTTGTTTTTCTGGACGCTATGGATTTTGAGCGATCTAAAGACTTTCGGCGATTAGATTAGATCATTAGCCATTGGAGTCGAGCATCTGTCCGCAAAATGGAGAATCTAGGTTCCAGTCACAGTAGAGCAGGAAGTTATCACACCCACTTATTCTGTGGAACCTTCCTTGTACTCGCCTTGAAAGGGAAAGTGATATCTCGTTTCCATTCATACCAATATTAATCGAATCAGTTGTGAATGTTAGAACTCGTAGACTTCGAAGAGATATCGAAGACGATATGCTTGTTAAAAATCATTACTAGGAGCCCTTAGTTTGCGAATATTAAAAAAATGAGAAAAGTAATTCACGCAAAAGTTATTGTAGTGCATGCAGGTAACATTATATTTATTGCTATAGTTATTGCTATAGTTATTGCTATATATTTAAATTTAAACTTGTGTGAGACTAATTCTTCTATCGGCCAAAGGAAAGCCGCTTCAGACAATTCTCTTGATTTTGTTAAAGTTAGCTATACAAGAATTGTTTTCAAGCGTGGAAAACAGCCATTTTTTGGAAGAATTATTCGCAAGATGGATATCCGCGAAGTTACCAATTCTGTTGATTTTATCTTCCACTGTCAAACCGTCGAAATATTTCAAATTATACAGTTCACCCCATCATTAACATTTATTTCAAAAATATCAAGCTTTCAGCTACAGCAACATGAATATGAGTTCGTGTAATTTGACACGTAAATTACGAGAGAAACGGAAGTTCCGCAACATTTCAGCTCCGAGGTGAATTATACCTTCGAATAATCTCTCGGAAAGCCAAGTGCTGCAGAAAGAAAACATATTTTCCTCCGCAATTTTTTTACCCTGGGATAGGCTGATAAATGATTTAAGTTTCGAGTCCGGCTTTCCGACCAGAATTCAATTAGAAGGACGATTATTATTCTCGCAATACATCATGTTCTTGGCATGTAGCAGGTATGCACAGATGAGGGTTTCTCCAAGTGCCCGAAAGGGGAGCTGTAAAGCATCCTTATTTCACAACTTTCCCGAAACTCCAAGCCATTCCTTTCGCCAACCATACTCGTCCCTACCCTAACCCAAGTCTCCCCAGAAAATTATTACTCCGAGTCATTTGAGCAATTTATTAGAGGGATCTCGTAATTGAGGCAGGGAACTAGGAGAGGAAGAAATTGTCTTGGGAGTGCTTACGGTATCCTCAATTCCCGGCGCGTGTACTCTTCCCACTCAGTGCCTCGCATTTTTTCTCTTTGGCAGGGTAAAAAGGACGGGAGTGAGGCTGGCGAGAGGGTAGGAAGAAAAGGGTTGAGTGTTGTTGGTCAGGGAGGTGTTGTGAGTGCGGTGGAGTGCAAGGGAAGAGTGGGGAGCAAATTGCGTGGGTCTTAAGGGACTGAAAGGGAGTGTTTATACGAGCAAAAGTGAGGGATTTTTCCGTGCTTTTGCATTCTCTCCCGCTCTGCCCACGGCGGGGTTTTTTGCCTTCCCACTCAAAGCGTGCATTATTATTTTTCATCTCGAAAGAGGCTTAATGGGATCGTTAAAAAAGGGTTGGATCGAATTCCCCTCTTATCGATTTAATGATGATCGTTTGCAGATTCGGAGAAATGATCGGAGGAAAGGAGGTCTTGCGTTAGGACGGAGAAGTTTAAATCAAAGGGTTTACTAATGAGATGTTCCATTACGATAGGTGAAGTCGAGCCTACTAATGGTTTCGGCCGAGTGGGGTTTTTGACGGTATGTTGGTAATCTTTATTCTCCTTGAATGCCTCTTTTATTTTGTGCTTGAATACTTTCTCCTTTTTGCTTTAGATGACTTGAAGTTGTGTAATGGAAAATAAAATTTTGATATAGGTGGATTGGTAAAAATTCCAGTAGTATTATTAAATTGAAATCTGCTCATGAGCGATGATGATAAGCATTACATGTTCTATTATAGGCCTAAATTATTATCGAAAATTAAGGCTCAAAGAAGGAAATTCTGAGTTTCAAAAAATACATAAATGATTTTAAGACACATCATATACTTTCTCTCAATAAAAGTTCTTTTTCTGCACATCAGTCAATCACGCAAGGTAATGAAGATATTTATTGATTTCAAAAGCAGATGTGTTTCAAGATTCAATGGAAAACTCATTCAAACTAATATTTTGGATAATGTTTAGTAAATTAACAAAGTATATTTTGGAAGACATCCTCTTAAAACAACTCTCTTTAGGACAATAGTTTGGACTAGGGATATTTTTCGTTTAGAGATAATTTTTGCGAAAAATATGTTTTATATAAAATACTTCCAGATCATATGTTATACATAGTAAATTGTTTCCACAAGACGGACTTGTGTTTTCCATCATTGTTCGAATACAATGATACCTAGTTCTTCGAAGATAATTCTTTTCGGGATTATCTACATTTGAAGAACAAGAACCTCCTATACCAAATTTTGCTTTCTCAAACACAATAGTAAATAAATTGAAACTTTCAAAATTTTTCTATACTCATTTATGCACCAGCAAAATTGAGAGGTTCCATTTCCTTTTTACCATTCGTGAATTTTTCATGCGGGCCAACTAACGTAAGTATCCTCCATAACATTCGCTAGCCTAGGTCATGAAAAATTAAAAATATATTCGGTGGCTGAAAAATTCGATAGAAGAGATACCTGCTAGCCAAGGTATCACTGAGGTGAGTAATGGTTTGGTGATATAGTATGGGTCTAAATATATATGTCTGTACGATAATAAATAAGATAGTTTAATACATGATGGGACCGCACAATGCCAAGAAAATATAATATTATTGTTAAATGTGCTTCGACAGCTAAGATAATTTTGCACATGGGCACCCACGAGTAATCAAACCCAGGGCCACTTTCAGCGAAGCAGAATGCGCTACCAGCTTGGCTGATAAAATAAAGAAGGTAAATACTAAAACCAGCCGCTTTCAATTTCATGTTCTATTCAGGGCAATAATTTACAGTAATAGATTTATGAAGCATGCACCCTTTGAAAGGCGGCTCGTGGAATAAAGATTTTGACATGGATGAAGATGTCACTTCGCCGTGGATACTCAAGAGCCAAATGTTGCTAGTGAATCACGATTTGGCCTTTGATGGCACACGGAAAGTATTTAGGGCAAATCTTAGCTAATTCTAGGAGGGTAACCTCTTGAACCCAAGTGGGATGACCTCTCACCCTTCCAGCACTCTCATCCCTTCGCAACGTAAATATTAAAACGGGCTCTGATTCAACGTGGCCCTTTTACTCTCGCAATTCCAACGGTCACTAATAAAAACCCTTGACCTTATTCGCCTTTTTTCCTCCTATTTTCAACGACTTGTGCCGAGTGGCTTCCAAAAGGGGGCGTAATGGGTACGATCCACCCCCGCGTCTACCGCACATCCTCACACGTACATACGATGCCGTACTTCTCTCTCGCGGCCAATTTCAGTTACAGCTCCTCTTTACTGCCTCAGAAATCGTCCTCGAGAAGTAGAGGGGACATCTGAAGGGCTTGCCTGAGCATTTCTGGCTTCGGTTGAAAGTTCGCAGTGCTATGAAAGAACGCAATCTTCCCAACTCTCCCTCCTCTTTTCGAATCTCTCCCTCCCCTTTCCCTGGAATCTTACCTCGTCCGAAGAGAGACCAATCCTTTTCAATTTTACGCGTTTCTATTTTTGGTCGTAACGGTTGTTTTTCGTGCCCGCCGGGGTTTTCTGGAACCACCGCGATGGAGTTCGTTTCCAGACCCCTTTTTTAAGAACTCCTTATGGAAGTGGTGGCATTTGGGAGGGGAGGTCCGGAAATCAATTCCGCTCTTGAAGATGTTACCTCGCGGCCCTTGGATCTCTTGATCCCCGAGAGTTTGGACGTCTGGTTGGCGAGGGGATGGTTCTTCTTAACGCGGAGATGAGAGTTTTATTCGGAAAGGGAGATATTAGCTTCGGCGCCAGGTTTTTTTACGACGGATAGAAGTAGAATGGCGTTGTTTTGGAGGAATGTTCGCGTTGTTAGCTTGAGGGAGGAACCGACCTGTGACGGAGAAAGTTGATGTTTATAGCGGGGTTTTGTAATCCCATCCAATAACTCAACCCGATCTTAGTCGACCGTATCTCGTATTTTTAAGCATAATTATCGTCCATTTATTATCTTCCCTTTATTTTTCTGCATTAGCAGCTAAAATAAGAATGAAACTTTGGGGAAAAAGCTGATGCAAGAATGGTTATGTAATCCAGGGAAATCACCATATCTCAACGAATTTTAAAGTTATTTTGAAGTTATACTGACTTATTGAAACGCCAAGTTGCCAAGAGTATATATTTTGCTGCATTATATTAGGGATAAATATAATTTGCCCTAAATCAAACAAAGAGAACCTTCAGCTTTGTTACCACTTATATTCTTTTCCGGTTACATTGCATTTATGTACTATTTGAAAAAACTGCAGTATTTTAATTAATATAATTTGTCAGCATCCTTTATGAAATCATACGAAAGCAATAATATAAAATTTGGTTCTTTTAATTTACTTGGTTGTTAGTTTTGTGCACCGAAACGCATCGATAATTGTCAGTTTGAAAAAAATAATTCTTTATCTCAAGAGCTCTCTGTTGACTTGTCGGCTTGTGGTATATACGGCCTTACTACAGAAATAAGATCTCACTTATGTCATAAAGCATGGTAACTCAACCAAAACGTTTTTTCCACCCATCTAGGATTAAAAGACCTTGTTACTTATCTATTTGTAACTTTTCTTCCTTTGTTTCTAACAACCATGGTTGGATATGAAAGAAATATTATAATTATTATATTTAGTCTCTATTGACTAGTATCTTGATCATAATACCTCTTTGAATGAAGCTTATGTTTTTATTTCCCGATTTTAAACTACTTGAAATAATGAATTCTCGTCAGCGTTGAAAACCTTCTAAATTAATATTTTCAAATTCCAGGCCTTCAAAGGTTCACAAATACGTAGTATTGGACCGTATGAATTAATGAGTTAAAATTATACATTGTATTAATTATTCATTGACAACTTATGTTTTATTTACATTTCAGGGAAAAGTGTCTATCTTCCATTTTAATATTAATGTAAATAACATAATCAACCTCTCTATAAATTTTATTATGTGTAATTAATGCTCTCACAGACAATAATTCCTATAACATGAAAATTATCTATTGTAAATCCGCAAATCCGGAATTTCTCTTTAGTACACATTGAAAAGATGTAAAATTTATTCCTGGAACAGTCCTCGTATACATATCATGGAAACCATCTAACCTAAATAATAATGAAAATAAATTTTCAAGGTAAAATTCTATGATTTTCCATATAATTAAACGTATTTCTCGAAGACTGGCTACCTCTATCTTTCTCCATCAAATGAATTTTTGATTAATGATGAATAATATAATTCCAAATCATAGGTTTTATCGGGTATCATTAAATCATTACGTCGCATAGTAATCGATTCTAAATTAGTGTATGTGAAATCACAGCCACACAGTAGAAATTATTGTATTATTTACGCTTATGTAAACTTGCGAACAATTAAAATAACACGCAGAAACAATGTATCTTTTAGGTCATGAGATTGCCAAACCTCACTGAGACTGTTTGTTAAAAATCTTATTTTGGTTTCGGCTCCTTAACATTTCCAAAGTTCCACTGTTTTTTGTTAACCCTTCACAGAGCAGAACACTTCACGAGTCGATAAAAAATCGGTCTTGGGGTTATCAGTGTTCTCGTAGAGCACCTCTTCTTGCATTTTTTTCTGTTTTACGATGGATGGATTGGGAATAGTTTATATTAAAAAAAAGCTGAGGAAACTGTGATGCGCTAAGGCTGTGAAGATATTTTCCTTAATTATATCCTAAAAATAGGTGAATCTGTAGGGATCACTATAAAGAGTTAAGTATTGACAGAAGGACGTATTTTCAGTTGCTTCAATAGAACTGCATACCGTAAATAATAAACGATGGAATTGAATTTTATCTTAGCACGTGAAAGCGTGCGACAAAACCCAAGGTAAATAACGGTTAATAATAAAATGAAAAACTATTACCTGTACCACGAAAGCGTCGAGACCATGTTCGAGAAAATGACATATTATAAACCGAGTAAAAGTTGTTAATTTCACTTTTTAAGTAATAGAATGACGTTTAAT
Source organism: Sympetrum striolatum (assembly GCA_947579665.1). Taxonomy (NCBI): domain Eukaryota; kingdom Metazoa; phylum Arthropoda; class Insecta; order Odonata; family Libellulidae; genus Sympetrum; species Sympetrum striolatum. The sequence goes on along the minus strand of OX388347.1, from coordinate 72,326,306 downwards.
GATTCTTATAGTCGTTATACGACTACTTCAGCTATAAAGATGTCTTTGAACGAGGACATAAAGTAGCACTTATCTCCAAATATTCACTCTACGACGCTTCCGAGACCAGAGCGTACATCTTCAGAGAAATGGAATTAATGCATTATTATCTGCGGGAATCGTCCCTCGGAGGGTGGCTCTTATCGCTCAAGTCCCCGAGATAAGGGAGGGTTTTAACCGCCACACGGTCCCCGCCGAAACCGACCTCCGCTCGCAAAAAAAATCCTCCTTTATCTTCATCGTTCGCTATCGCACCCATTTTAGAACGAAACAAATGCCTCTAAGCTCCCCTTTACCCACCGCAGGGAGATCGCCGCTGTCTCCACAGGCCGAGGGGACATACCTCTCTCAGAACTTACCGTCTCGTTAAATTGGCCTATTAATTGTGCCTGTTTACCGCTTACACGCCGCCACTTCCCTCGCACTTGGTAGCGGCGTCGAGGGTCCGATACGACGGAGTCCGGCTCAGAAAGGGGTTGGGAAGCGGAACTTTGACCCAGTCATAAATTAGTTGGCGACCCCCGGAGAGGGGCGAGGGAAGTCGTCGCGGTCGGCAAGGGTCCTATAGGGCCCGCTCGCCGAAGCACGTGAGACTTTTCTTATCTGTCCGATGGGACTTCATCCCGACGCCCCGGCGGAAACTTTCGCGTCCGTCTCGTTTTATTCTCTCCTATCGTGATCCCCAGTCCCATATTTTATCCCATCTCCTCCTAAGTTTCGCTTCCCGTGTGGCCAAGGCAAAGCGGAATGTCAAGGGGCTTTCGCTTCGGCATCACTTTCTCCTTACGCGTCGAGTGGAGAAAGTGTTGTCTTTGCGGAGGAATTCGGCTCTGAGATTCCTTCGAGAGGATGTTTTGAGGTCTCTGTCGCAAATTTCGACGTTCTGCCCCGCTCAAGATTAAGCCAACCCCTTGAAAACTGTGGGCGTTTCGTATTCCCGCTATTTTCATGCAAAAGTTTGTGACGAACATTTCGACGTTTTACCACATGGTTAACATTGTACCGAAACTTTCGAAAACTAAGGCATTTGTGATTCCTAAGAAAGTTTACACGAAAATTTCATATTTTAAAGATCGAACTTAATCTGGATTATATTATAGTAATTATTATACTCAACTCATAATTATACGTCCATTAATTTGACACCATATTTAACACCTTCCATTTGACGCACTAGTATGAGCGAAAATGAAATAACTTTGTGAAGGTAAATATTGTTAGTTTTAATAATCAAACTTTCATCACATTCATCAAATATTTACCTTGCGTAGTAGTTACCTGGTAGTCTTACTCGCTGAGAAGACCAGGAATGTTTCAAATTTTAAGTAGTATTGTCAATATTTGCATCAGATATAACTGATTAGAAAATATACTGAATAGAAAAAAATAAATTTTTTTCTTGCAATCTTATAAAATTAACACTCATACTCATAATGCCTACATGTAATTATTTATTTGTGTTTTCATACACAAACATTCCAAACAAACCATACACAAAATTCCAAAAATTCCAACCAAATTTTATATCCTACGTTTAGATTTAGCATAAATTGGCATTTTTCAAGGCTTAATTATGGTAGATATATCAAATGTCTCAGTAGCTACATTTTTGCGTTTTCTTGCACATTTTCCATTCATGAATGCAGCGAAAAGGTATTTCAATCCGTCATAAAAAGAAATGAACCGACTTACAGCTATATGCGATAGCACTTACTTCACGGACGCTGAATTCATGAATGCTGAGTGACTGGGACCTTTATGAAGTTGAGTGAATAAACGTTTTGGAACGTTGAAAATCCAACTATAAAAGATGTTTGAATCTTATTTCCGTTTAGGGAGATGTAAACAAAATTATAATTCATGCTAAGAATCAAGATAACTTTTTATAGAATGCGTTTTGCATCTTCTGAGAAAAATATTCTTAATGTTTCAAGAAACTCATAAACGAATATCCAAATGAAATGCTTCTTCAAATACATTGAGACACCTCCATTTTTTCTATGTCGATATTATTATTTAAAATATGCACTACTTTCTTTTATATAAGCATTTTCAATCTTATGCCAGTAATAGTTAGTAATTTTTTAAAATAAGATAAAGGCTTGGGTTGGAGAATGTAAGAGTGAAGATTATTCGCATGAGTTCGAGCAATTAATTTTATTATCCGTTTACATTTTGGGAGTTACAAATAAATGAATTTTGGCACTTAGTTAGGGAATTACTTATTTAACCTTCCTCACTTGCATTTTTTTAAACGTTCTGGTAACTTTTAAATGATAAAAATCATCATACCTCATATTGTGCAAAATTCAACGTCAATGTAGTATTATATTAACCGATATCGTACTAACTATTGTCACTAATTACCTATTCTAATCTTTTCGTCTTATAAATATTATTTGATTGTCTTCATGCCATTGAGGTATCTACTGCCACAGTCATATTCTGAAATGATGAATTTTATGAGCTAAATTATTTATCGCATATATTTATTAATAATATCTAAGCTTTGGATAAGTTAATGTTTTGGATAACAGAGTGCGAATTAAAAGGAATTACGAAAGGATTTTCTACTATTTCTTCCATTGAATAATTCCTTCTTTCAGAATACAATATTCCCGGAAACTTAAACTCTTGAACTACCCATTAGATTCATACTTTCGCCTATTTATGATCTTACTGTTTTTATGGAGGTGTATTGACAGCTGAGATCAGTTTAAACCTCTCTGAAATCTAGACCCCCATCAAAATCCAACCAAGCACATCACCTAAGGCGAACGCGTCGACCTATTGGCTTTCAGGACACCCTCTCACTTACCGTCATCATTATTATTTCCTATCATACGCCTCTATATTGTTCCTCACTTAATTATTTTTTGTACAGACTAATTCATGATCGATACCTGAATTTATTTGATTCGTGGTAATTATTTCATCGCGTGTTAATCTTATTTGATGCCCATTTCAATCATTTTTAATATTCATCGGTCACAGTTACTGAATAGTTAATTACTCCCAAGAATAGTCCTTTCGTCATCTTTTCCATCATTAATTTCCTATACGATAACTAAAAAATGTATCGTTACTACTCTTTTCTTGAATTATATACTTCATTACCCTTGAACAATTTCAATCATTCAATGACGATCATTGCACTTACATCGTATATTACATGAATCATAGGTTTCGATCACGAGTAGTGTTTCGGAATCAGCTTTGAACGAAGGTATTTTTCAAATTTAATGAAAAGTTGAAGGCTAAATTATAATAGAAGTACATTGAAAGGTTGGAAAATTTTATTTATGGATACATTTTATAGTCAAATTAAAGTTGCTATTCATAATGAAAATATTTGTTCAAAATTGATGAATAATGATCACCAAGAAACTGAACATGTCACACCACTCACTGAATACAAAGAATCCTATTCATGCATTTCGGAAACAATGTTTCCATTCTCACGACATTACTTACGCATTTATATGCTCTAATGGATTTACGGAATTAATAAGACCCCGAGAGACGTAAATATATAGATTATGCAATCCATTTTAAATAGAGTATTTTGGTAGGATTTCTAAGACAAGCTCCATTTGCTTCGGAAGTTCGGAAGGGAACAAAGATCGTCTTAGATATGTAAATACGGATATTTTGGAACTTAAATAAAGCAACTTGCTCGTCACGCCAACAAATTATAGATTTCAGCGCAGAATTTGTCTTTTCTTTTCTAATCACAGTTCGATCACGACGAATTAATTTAGAATACATGTCGTAGGATAAGACCATTGGTCCGTCAACTACAAAATCGCCCTGTGCGTCCCTCCGCAGCCCCGTCGCGTCCGGCTCATCCTTTCCTTCTTGGGCTTATCTCAGCCCGTTTTATTTCTCGTGAGCCGCAAGCATGTTGGTCTTGCTCGTAAAACACCTACTTTAATGAACGCCTCTAAGAGCGCGCGGTCAACCTATATCCGTGTAAGATCGCGATTAAACTGGCAAATAGTGGAAAGAGAAGGATTTCCCGAGAGATAGTCCAGAAACTCGTGTCGGTATTGTTTACCGGACAATAGAGGTCACGGATGTTTGCCACTGTGAAACGTGTTTGATTTCTCAAGGCGGTGTCGTGTTCCACTCCGTGTTTTTCTTTCGCACGCCTTTCTTTCGTCTAGAGAAGAACGATAGGGTGCTTAAGGGAATCTGAAAATCTTCCGCGAAGAAGATGTTTATTTTCTCGTCTGGATAATAATGCATTCCCTTTGGAAGAGGAAGCAGATGCTGATCTCGGTCGGAGAAGATAATCTAAATACGTGTAAGATATCGCTCTTATAAAACCACAGGTGGTTATAAATGGGCTTTGTGAGAGTGGGTAAAAAGGACGTGTAAATTTCTACGAGGAAACATTTCGATTGAAATGAAAGAATCTTGGAATATGTGCTCAGCTTTTACGCTTTAAAAAGTTTCTTGTGAGAGAGCAAATGATTTAATTTTATAGAGTGACAGCTCCATATCTGTAACCGAATCGGAGGGTTTAGATTTATTCAATTTTTTTGTCTATTTTCCCTGTTATCACGATCTATACCTTATGAAATTTCACGAGTTATTGACGTAAAAAGTAGTAATAGATAGTTTTGCTATCCGTCAGAAACTCGATTATCAATATGATCTCGTGAGAAGTTAATCTATAAAATTGTTTAAAATATGAAGAAAGTATTATAAAGGAACACAAGTTCCCGCAACGCATATTCAATAAATAAATACAGTAAATCCTGCTTTTCCTAGCATCACTATCACAGTGAAGAAAAAGTTCGCGAGCGATGTTACTTAGCGTTAGTTAGGCCTCACCTTGAGTATGCATGTAGTGTATGGGACCCCGCCGAGAAATTCATATTCGGAATTTAGAAAATTTACAACGAAAGGCGATACGATTTGTAAAGAATTGCTACGATAAAACAGCGAGTGTCACTCAGATGTTACAGGACGTGGGATGGGATTCATTAGAAGATAGAAGAAAAATTCAAAGGATAAATTTATTAAATAAGTTCAGAGAAATTACGTTTTCAGATGATATAACCGATATAATGCGACCCACCTGTTATATAGGCCGTTCTGATACTTCCAGAAAGATTAGGGAAATAGATGCTAGAACGAATCATTTCAAAAATTCATTTTTTCCGCGAAGTATACGCGAAAGCAACCGTTTAGGAAAATAGAGTCAAGGTGCTTGCACTCCCTGCCACACGCCGAAAGGCGGCTTGCAGGGTTCTTACATAGACATAGACTATCAAGTTTTTTATAAGCACTTTTGACTCTGACATTTCTACCATGCAGTTCTGCCGTAAATCTACTCTCGTATTCCTCTTTTTTCCTTACTAGCTGAAAGCTTAGATTTATTTAAAATGCACTTATGTTTTTTTATGTAAACGTATGTACAAATTTTTACAAATGATACGTCGAATATTTCTGCATTATTACTTTCTCCATATACGAAGTATAGAGAAAGTATTGTTTTCATGAAAAAATTCGACTTCGAGATTTCAACGGAAATACATGTTTTGGGGTCCCTAGAGCACGTTTTGACTATTTTCGGAATGATGTCTGTGTGTATGTGTGTGTGTGTGTGTGTCTGTATGTGTGTGTGTGTTTGTGGGCGCTCTAATGTGAAAACTATTTGTCGTATCAATACCAAACTTCGTATACAGTATTGTGGTGTGTGCTGTCAGATTTGATTAGTTTTTGGAGTAAATCGGTTGACCGGAAGTCGAGCTTCATTCATTAAAGCTCATTTCCGGTTTTCAAAATATCTCCATAAATATGATATATACGTGTATTGTATTATTTATAAAAGTTTTAGATAATAAAATTTACTATGAATTTTGTATTTAACATATTTTTATATCACCGGTTGATTAGGAGTTATTCGTAAAATACCGATAAACCGGAAGTAGCTGTTATGTACTTTGTGGGCGCTCTTACTTAAAAACTATTCATTATATGAACACCAAATTTCAAATATAATACTTTGGTTAGTTTTTTTAGAGTTGATTAGTTTTTGGAGTAAATCGGTTAACCGGAAGTTGAGCTTAATTCTTCAAAGCTCATTTCCGGTTTTCAAAATATCTCCATTAATATGATATTTAGGTATATACTATTATTTGTAAAAGTTTTAGAAAATGTAATTTACTATAACTTTTGGTTGAGACATATTTTTGTATCACTGATTGTGTAGGAGTTATTCATGAAATACTGATAAACCGGAAGTTGCTGATTTTGTACTTTGTGGGCGCTCTGGGCTCTATGGGCGAAAGGCCAATTTCATCGTTTTTCATCGATCATGTCCCGTAAAAATTATTTATCATGTTTTTGGCATCAAAGATAATATATAATATTAATAACTCAAATTCCAAGTTTAGATGGAATATAGAGTTCGAAATTACTGCGGTAGATAAATATTTACATCTTATATATATGGAGAAAGTCATGTGCTGGCCACATCAGATTTTTGATATGGGTTTCGTCCATTTTTATGTTGCTCTTTTAAACTGTTTCTTAGCTATGAAAAACAGGTTATGAAATTTTTGCATTGTTAGGTCATATATACAAACTGAATATTGAGAATCGATTTTCAAAAACATTTTTAGGCGCCTCGATCATGTACAATACTTCATTCCGAGCATGCTATCGGAGCAAAAACTCAGGTCGTAAGTAAATTTTCCAATTTGAGCAAATTCGTCCACTTTGATGTCGTACTCCAAGCTTTTATTCCATCCTTAAGCTCACTTTTTATTAACATTACCCGTTGTCTTCCTATGAGAGAGGTAATATGTTACCATATATCCCATACATACTTCCGTGCAAGACTCTAACTGAAATTTGGTTCTCTACAACTTTTAGTAATATCTCTTGCCTAAAATGACCAACACCAAGCTTTCTCTTCTTAATGTGGTAATTTGTTTCTCTCCACGCAGAAGCCACCTATTCTTTTCTTGATTTCCATTCTTTCGATCACTATCCACTTTTATCCTCTATTTCCTCGTCAATCCTATTTTCCCTCAGCCTCCTTCGGATCATCTTTTATCTGTGATCTTTTTTCCACCTCTCTTTCGCCTCTCAACACTCTCCTCCACCCACACAGCCTCCTTCCAAAGATCCTTGAGTCTAGACGGTATCTTCGGCCAAGTAGGAAAAAATCTGGCACTTAATTCTTTTCTCTGCCGTCTTCGTATTTCACGTCCCTTAAAAAACTAAATCCTACCGTTTCGTCGTCCGGGCGAAGTTGCGGGGACCACGGATTAACTTACGTAATTGGGCTTAAATATAAACTGCGCGCGCACGGCGTTTTTTGTTTCTCGGAAACTCTTTTCAGCCAATCCTTCTTTTCTGTCTTTCCCCCTTCCTCTCGTTCCATTCTCCGCGACTATTAGCTTTCCAAGCTTATTAACTAAATAAAGTTTGAAGTATTTTAGTCCTGGTCCTGCTCTTTTATTATTTGAAAAATGTTAAAAGCATGCGTGTTTAAAAATCATGCGTTTTGGTAAGAACGGAATGCTGAATCATAAAAGATGACAAGACTAAATTTTTTGGTTAACGTTTTGATGGGTGATTCCCCCGAACATTATAAAGGACGTAAATGAATCTCAGGAAGATAAATATTGAAATATCATACCGTAAAGGGTGAAAAAACAATTTCTTGTTAACATTTTTGTGAGTTAAACAGGACTTAAGAACTACTATATTTTCCAGTTTGAGCAAATTCATCCACTTTAATGTCTTACTATAAGCATATAATTGGGAATAAAACTTTTAAGGGAAAAAATTCATTTCACTAGAATTTTTTTGCATTAATTTATTTCAGGAAGAGTACTTTAAGGGCATTTAATACAGAAATTCCACATTTATAGGGGAATATCAACTGCGATTTTAGAAGAAATGTGTGTAGGAATTTATTGGGAATATAATGAAATTGATTTAATTAACTTTTGAAAGTATTGTATCTACAGATCCCAAAACTACACATAGAATTTGATTTCCTTTTTGTTCCTCCGGTGAAAGAAAAGAAAATTGCAACTGTGCAGATGATTTTATTGGCACTGGTCACTACGAAATTCCAATTCCGATAAACAACTCCCGTTACTCTTCCTGTTACCTCTCGAAATTTTTCACCTCGTATATCTGACACCTGTCACGAACATATATTGGTTAATAAAACGTTCTAAAATTATAGTATTTTCAAAACATGAAATACAAAAATTTGAGCTTTACAAATTGTGAGAACACTGCAATAAGTGGTGAATAAAGTGGCAAAAAACCATGTTTGCAGAAGGGGAATAAAACACTTAGGGGAAATAACTGCGAAGAACGTTACAAGATAATGTATTACCGTATTTTAAATTACTCGAGTTTACTTACTTATCATAGGGCAGCTTTACCGAATGGCTGTAAATAGATATCGGCTACACTGGATAGAAGTCAATAGCGAAAATCCATAGGTACTTACCTAAAAAGCAAAGAATGAAAGAGAATTAATAAGGGAACCATTTTTCCTGCATCCATAGAGTTTTACGAAATATCTTTGAAGAAGGCACAAGTCTTCCAGTAAATCTTAATACATCATACTTCCAATACACCTATAAAATGATAAAATGTTTTCATTAACACAAAAAGGTACTACATGCCCATAAATTGGCAAAATTACAAGCCGGTATAAGACAAGAAGAATATCTGTTTTTGAAAGAAAGTGAAAGATATTTTCGTCGGCAAGCATTTTTTAATCATCAAAGAGATTACTTTTTCACATTTTTACATGTTAATAGAAATTTAGTGTAGGTATTGCAAGTATGTACTTTTTAAGAAATGGATACCTTGTTCCACTTAGTTGAACTTATCATTGTTATAACTTAACATTAGTATATAATATTTTTTCTCTAGTTAGTCTCTGATAATAAGCAAATTTATGATAGTAGTAAGAATTGAGAATCTTTAATTTACATAATTTAGTTTGATAATTACTAATAACAAGACAGAGATAATCGATAACTGGCGTTATATACGATAAAATTCTGTTCGTTTGAGTTGATTAATATTTATTGACCAATATTTAGTGTATTAAGGCAATTAAAGGAGATAAGGAAAATATTTTATATTAAATTAATTTAAAATATTTACAATGCATAACTGAGCATTTACCGAACGAATATTACGTTTCAATCGTTATAAAAATATACACGTTGGAATTCAAAACTTAGGACTCATTAAACATACTGCTATTATTTTACGGAAAACACATTTACGAACGATTATTTTCATGTTTTATCAATTGTAGGAATATTAAATAAATTTCTATACGAACCGAAGTATCTTACTATGGATATAAGTCAGCAGCTTCGAAAAATTTATCTAAAATTTACTAATCGATTATATAAATTAATCATTCCCTACATAGAATTAAACATTGGACGTAAAATAAATAATTTTTCGCCTATTTACTGCTAACTGCAGAAGCATCTCCTCCTCGGAAGTTACCAAGAACGACATCCTCTTCTTATCACCATTATTTCACTTTGCACAATACTTCTTTCACTATCACTTATAAAATAACATAACTATCACTAAAAAAGAATAATTTACATAAAACCCAAAAAATATCAAACCAATCATCGAAAACTCTCATCACAGCGTCCTTCACTCGCAGCGTCTAATTCCAACTGACTGTCAGACAGCTAACGGAACGTTTAAACGATAATGCTGCAATCTGATTGGCTGGCCAATCTCGGCTGTTCAAAATAGATACTCTCAAATATAATTTTATTCTTGAAAGTAATATTCATAAGCAAGCTCCTAATCAAGAAATTAATTTTAAAATAAATAATAAATCTAAGAGCATGCTTTTATAAAATTGAAAATTTTTAAATTTATTGTATTGCTAGCAAACACTTTTAAAAGGAAAGCCATCTTGGATTGTCTACACCATTACGGATGTATACTGATCGTTTTTAATTCGAATACATAATAGTTTAATTCCACTCTCCGATTACAGCATTTTATGTTGAATAGTTTGCCAATAATCGATTTAAATTCGATACTTTCGTAGTTCAATATGTTTACCTATTATCATAACCTTTCTGTATGGTATAAAAAGAAAAATCATTTATGTTTCTTAATAGATTACAGTTTAGATCATAGTGTTCTATTTTCTTGATGTTAAATCCGACAACGTGATCACTAATAGAATGATAACGTATTTCTCGAATAATTTTGGGAAGTAATGATTAAATCAACAACAAATGCCCACTTTCAGATTAGACAATGAAAACACCATCAACAAAAAAACAAATTTGTTTTTATCATTCATGCCAACACTTCCTACGAATTATATGGCATGAAATATTATTTTAATTATGTAGGAGCCATAATTATGTAATCCATCTCACTCATAATATGAGGATTAAATATTGTCTATTAAACTGGATCAATTATCAGTACATATTAGATTGAAAGAAAAAAATTCGTAATTTCCACAATAAGTTTTTATTCATCCGACCGGTTCCGGCATTGACAACCATCCTTAGGTGGATGGCTGAGGATGGCTGTCAATGCCGAAACCGTTCGGATAAATAAAACCTTATTGAGGAAATTGCGAAGTTTTTTTTTTTTCAACCTAAGATGTCGTTCCACGAAGTACAGTCAGGACATATCGATTGTATCAGTACAAATGTTGGCACCAATAATTTTATTTTACGAGTTTGTTCGGCAATAAAATGTTACCATTGAAACTACCAGAAGGAAAACAGCAATGTCTACTACTTTCCTAACAACTTTATAAATCGCGTATGTCACATTATTCTCATGATATTGAATCCGAACAGTACAACAATAATCTCCAATGTCTAAGAGGCTCTAAGAGTGCCAAGAATACTAAATAAATATGTATTTAAACGTTGTATAATATAGCTTTTAAAAGCTATTTAATTTGAAAGGTCTTTATCTTAGTTTATTTATGTATTCAACTAATAATACATAAATGCATTCTTAAACTATGCATAAAACAAACGTAATTACTTATCTAATATGTTGGTTTAATTTAATTTGCTGCACTGAAGTGAGTATCCGCCTCAAAACCGATCGCTCATGTGTTATCGCTATTAATGATTTCGCGACTGTTCCTTTTATAACCAATGCGACTGTTACCATTTTGAAGTGTTTTTGTATGAGAATGCATTGGGACTTAGACTCATTTGAATTAATGGTGGGAACGAATGACGGAATACACCTGGAGGAGGAAATTTCAGCTTCATAATTTATAAGAGCTAATTTCCACGCTGAGAATCAATGATGAGTCTCATTATTTTCACACAGCTATTCTTGAACATCACGATTTTATTAGTGAATGACATATTCTGTCTCTTGCTCCTTTCAAATAATAATCAAATTTAGGATGCTGATGTCTTCGTTTCGATCCCAGACGAGTCAATGCGTTCTGATAGTAACTGCATGAAAAATTAACCGTTTGCTCTCTCATTTTATGCGGAAAATTTATATAAAGAAAAATCATATTACTAGTTTAAGATAATTTACATAAGAAATATTCATATTTATATCATCAATATGACAAGCTAAGGTGGGGTATGTTAGATTATCTTCCCTACAACAGGTATTTGATCATTTGATTGTTCGTCTGATATTCCAGTTAAGAATAAACGGGCACTTCAACGAGTAGTCAATAAAATGGAATTACTCGTACTATTAAAAAAATCCTCACCTAAGAATCAACTGAAAAATTTAATTAAATGGAATTGATACAACTGCAAAAAGATTCCCTTTGTGCTTTTCATCTTTGCAAGATATAACATTTTTGCTGCTTTTATTTTGGTAAATACTCGTTTATCAAATTACCTATTTATAATCGTTTTAAATATAAAATATATCCCCAATTACTAGTAATTCCACAGAATGAAGCACAAACTCAGTGACTTTGATTATAAAAATGCGTATCCTTGGCTCTTCTAAATGCCTCATAAAATAAATCATAAAAATGTAGAGATTAGAGAGAAATTCTATTTATTATTCTGTTATTTTAATTATACCTTTCTATCTAAGCAATTCATTGGTGATTGGATGCCGTCGCAAGCAAGTAATCTTTAATTACATCACATTTCGTTAGGAAAGTTTATGGTAATCTTTTTCTAGGAACTCATACTTAACATGCATTGAGTAAAAATATTACATGTATTAGTCTTTACCCAATTATACATTTTTGAGGCAGAATTTTAGAAAAATTACTTGTATTTCTACTAATGAACATTTTTTTCACATTTAAATTCATTAAAATATTGAGCATACTCCTGTGGGCTCGTATTTCCCATACTGTTTTCGTAATTACAGACATATTTAATTTCAGCGAGTGAAAATGGCGCCATAACTCAAAATACATCATCCTTAACGTGTGCAAGAGGTACCTTTATGTAAGGCGTAATTCATTCGCCGTGGGTTATAAAGAAATGGAGTACCCATTAATTCGTAGAAGCAACGCATCCCCAGAAAAAAAATGTAAAATGCCTTAAGAGGCCTCGTGTGCTGGATATGCCATGAAAATATCGCCTTCATAAAAATTGAACCAGAATCACGCTTGCGTAATTTTTAGGGCACACAGTGAATATAGTGTTTTGAAACATTGAAGTAATCTAGGTCTGAAAATGTATGAGTATGGATATGAGCCAGAAATAATTCTAGTACTTCGGAAGTATTCATAAAATCGTCAATTATCATGCACGGACTTAATTTTTGTAATTGCCTAAATATGATTGATGATGATAATGAGTTATATTCCTGCTAAAGTGATTAATTTTATATAAACTGAAGGAAAAGCCGTACACTTTAAAGTTGATATCCTCCAATTGTCCCAATATCTTCAATAATGACTGAAAGATAGTACAAAATTAGGATTGGAGGGAAAGGGTCCTGTTTACTTCAAAACCAGTTGAACAATATCAATTTAAAAATCTCTTCGTGAAATATTTTACTTCTTAATATGATAGGTTCCCATAAATTTCACCACTTAACGAAGTTTTCAATCAAACACAGCCTTTATCAACATATGTTTCGTTTTGCCTTTCCCATCCTTCCATAATATCTGAGGCAATCTGCTTTTCTCGATGTTCTAACCTCCGACTTCTCCCTCCGTTTTTCCCTTCTAAACAAATTCATTTCCTTTCTCTGGTACTTGGTAATGCGTTTCCCTATTGGAGAAAGTATGCGCTATCCTACCTTACTTATCCCTTGCTATTTTTATCCAAAAGAGCTTCCATGTCCTTCTTATGATCCGCGTTTTAATCCTCTGAAACTAATGTTGTCCATTGAGTCAGTGTCAGAGTACTAATATACTTATTAATTAATATTCCCTACCATTTATCAGGATAACCATTTTCATTGGTTTCTTCATTGCGTTTTCAGTATCTGAAGCTAGATTTATCAATTCGGATGAAAACAATAATAGACTGGAAACGTCAGACCATCTGAAAGCTTCATGAATATTATTAGCATTAGCTATCATCGGGTCGATTACCTGAGAGAAGTACCCGAAGACAAATTTCATTATTTCGTGAAAATCTATTTTATTCCCAATATGAGTGACGATGTTTTAATCTTACAAGGGGAGACTCTCAATATTTTGCGGGGATTTCGATGAAAATTTTTGTGATGATGCAGGAAGTAGAGTAATGAAAATATATATTGGCGTTCGTCTAAATGGCCCTTAGTTTTGTTGAAATAATTAAGTAAAAAATTGACAAACTGAGTATAGGCAACCTTACATTACACAGCCGCGCTAGAACAAATCTGTAAGGAATTACTTGCTTTTTTCGAGTAATTCTCAAATCTCATTTTTATTTATTTTGATATACATTTTCCTTGTTCCACACCGATAGGCATGAGGTATATATCCCCATTATTTCACTCGATATCCGATAGAATAACCTCATTTCAACCAAATGAACTTCGATGACGGAGAGCCTCGCTAATAGTATGATGAAGGATGGTTCGTAAAAATGCTTTCTCGAATCATTCGGTATTCGTTGGTAATGGTTTATAATTATAGCAATCATTAGGTAATTTATAGTTGTGTTTCAGATAAATAAACAATCAGCTGCAAAATTATGAAATTAAACATTAATAAATTTTAGGATTAGCAATTGATGTTAATTTTTGTACATAGGTAAATACGGATGATAGTAGCTTTGAAATTACCTCTAAAATCTTGCTAAATATGCTCGATTGATTATATGTCGTCGACTTCTTTTCAGAGGGTTTAATGATTATTGACTCTATACTTTACGAATACCTTAAGACAGAATACCTTACGAATGTTGCTGATATTTTTCAGTTCGATTTCATATATTCAACTCTTTAATTGGTTACAGATTTTCGAATGTTGTCTTAGCTGTAATATTATTATAGCTAATAATAACATTAATAGAGATAATGTGCTGATAAAAATATCCTTCACTTAATATGTTATCTCAATGCTGGAAACTTGCAAACTTTTTGGATAATGTAAATATTATGTGCGTATAAGCAAATTAAAATTATTGAAAGATAGTAATAACCAATTGTATTTTACTTGTGATTCTTATTTTACTTAGTAGCTAAGAATTGAAACCCATTTAAACACTTTTTAATTAGAAAACCATCCGGAATATCTTCTTTTCAAGGGATTTGTACCTGAGAATAGCTTTATAATTAAATTAATTACAACCCAGAATACGCTGATTCTCTATGCAAACTCCCTATAAAAAAACCGTATGTATGAATCGGCGTGATGTATTTTTCACAATTCCCAGCTTCACGGATTTTCAGCAACATCCGTCCTTTGTCACACTCCGTTATCCTACGGTCCTCTTTACATCGATTTCGCCCATGTAATTCGAGCCCACTGCATATCGCCACCGGAGTCAAATTTTCCTCCCCGTGCTCTTTGGTGCGCCTCGGTTTATCCGAACGATAACGAACCACCATCTCCCCTCTTCACCCACCAATGGACGTGCAAAGACTCATTAATTAGTGTGCAAGAGGAATCGGGAAGGCATAAGGTCGCGGAGCAACGAGCTCCTCAGCTAAGGTGAGATTTCATATTAATTATGGGATTTTGTCAACCATAACGAGAGCACGGTATGTAAAATTAATGATTGAGTAAAGCAGCCATAAAAAATGCAGAAGAGAGAGATCGGGTATCAAAACTCGTACGAATGAAGCTCTGGTAAATTGTAGTAGTTCGTGCTCTCTGAAATTTGATTTAGAGGGCGCAGGTCAATTTGTATCGCCGCGTCTGGTTTTATCATTTATATTTCGTTCGAGAGGCCGTTTTAGTCGTTAATTTAGTTAATATATGGCGAGAATCGAATTACTCTCCAATTAGGTGGAATATTTGGTTACCGAGGTTTGTCATTGGTTGTAGGCCTTTCATGAACCTACTGATGCTACTGCAACGAAGGTGTGTTCCGAATCCAGCGCTGTATGATTAAGTTATCTTTGTTCGCCGTTTACTCTTTACCTCGTCCTATGAGGACTCCACCGATAAGTTACCATCACAAATACTGCCGAAGAATAACCCGAAGCCTTCACTAAATCTGTGGCATTATCGCGATTTTTGCGCCTTTAATCAAATTCCTGGCCGTTTGTTCCCCTGTTTAACGCTCGGAAATGTAATTAAATTCGATGAAATAGAATCGACCTAAATCAAATAATTCTATTATTCGCCGATTTATAAAATAGATTCCTCCGCTTTAATTCAAATAATGGGCACGTGAATCAATTTGACGAAAGCTTTTGGAATTTATTTTTGCGAAAGTAAGTAATTATCTGCAGTGGGAATCTTCAACCTCATTGTATATAGTGTTTTGTCAGCAATTAAATCTCGAATATAATTTACTCATTTCATTACTGAATAATTGAAAGATGTAATTGAAAATTGTGATTCGTTGTACTGCAGTTATTCGATATATTGTAGTTGGGTACGTGTGATTTTCTGTAGGTCATATGTGGCCAATAGCATCGTTATCAAAGGACACAAATTAATTGAATTTTGGGTTACAAGCAATTATTTTCTCTTAAAGAGGTTTCCACACTAGAGATTGTTAAAAATTCTATTTTAACCACACGTACCTTTCCGTTAATATCCTTTGATGTTCATTTTTATAACTGAGAGCGTTGTCAATGAGTATAATGGTAAGCTAAATTATGGCTAAAGATGATCTGGAATCGGGGATGATCAAATCTCATTTAAAGATCTTTCTAATTTCTGAATTTTCAGTTGCTACTATGTTTTCTATCTTTCTACTTCCACATAACTTCCTTGCGTCTTTACTCGATTTCTTGAGTCATGTGTAAGAGATGCAGTAAGGGTTCACTGTCTTCTACTCACATATATTCAATAACGACTTGTAAAAGAGTCTAACATTACAATTAAATATTGATATTTTTGATTTGTTAATGAGCTCTACAAAGACTTCTTGCGTAATTCACACTCAATTTAAGACGGGTATCACGATAATTGCATCAAATCGGCTAATGTTGAAATTGGTGACACATCTCTCTTAGCAGGCACTAAAATTCGGCGAGATTAAATTCTAGAGAGGTTAAATCACAATAATTCCAATTCGCTCGGAAGAGAACGGAGTCTGAGAGCTCAAACCGCACCTTTCTCATTCGAAAACGAAACTTAATCCGGAATCAAATCGAATTACGATTTCATTCTGATTTATCGCTGCTCTCCATCGAAGCGAAATGTCTCAATCCCGTATCACCTCTCGCAAAATGCCATTCAATCCCATCTTTCAGTCCGATTACCTGTCTCCCCATCCCATTCATTCATCTTTTCAGAACCCTTGACACTTATCATCTGCTCGAGTCTTTCTCCGTTTGAGGGAAGAGCCGTCTCATAGCATTCTCCCACCCACTCTCGCTCTTTAATTAAGTACGTTTGGCTGGCACTCGTAATTAGGAAGAAGATAACGAGGCTTTTACACTTCTCCTTTTCGCCTCCATCTTTCTCTCCCCTTCCCGCGCTTCCGACGTCGCCGTGCATTGTGGGAGAGTTTTGCGTGTGAAAGAGAAAGAGTTTGACGCGTGTCTTGCTGCCAGAGACGCCTGGTGGCCGTCGCGACGCGCGTAAAAACCCCGGGTCCTGTCTGCTTGCGGCGTATGACGTTCATCTTTTTATGTGGCTGTGGATAGTAATGGGATTGGGTTATGCACAAACGCGCTATAGGGGAGTAATGCCCTTGTGTTCCTACTCTCCTTTATGGCTATCTCTCTCTCTCTCTCTCTCTCTCTCTCTCTCTCTCTCTTGTTTCAGAATCATTCCGCCAGGGGATCGCAATTCCACTCGGCGTGTGAGAAATGTTAGAATATGGGGAAGAGTTAGAAGTTCCTCTCTTGCATTTCAGAAGATGAAAGGTCTTAACGTTTAATTAACTCGGGAGCGGGGTACTTTCCGAGGCAATGGAATCTTTATGAAAAATAACCGGTTCTTTATGAAGCGCCATCTCGTTCCCCGTCGGTTTCGAGGTAGCTCGCGATTTGTTTTAATACGGCGACGTGCGTATTGTTTCAGACGTTCATCCGT
The DNA here is from genome assembly GCA_947579665.1 of Sympetrum striolatum. Taxonomy (NCBI): domain Eukaryota; kingdom Metazoa; phylum Arthropoda; class Insecta; order Odonata; family Libellulidae; genus Sympetrum; species Sympetrum striolatum. The sequence continues at coordinate 72,308,656 of OX388347.1, read as the reverse complement.
TAAAATTAGCCCCACGGAAATAAAGGCAAGTGATTCAGTTCTGTTTGAGTTTATCTTCTCGGAGAGGTGGAGTGTGGGGATGTTTTGATATATTGTCGGATTTAACGTCGGCACTTTCGGGTTGAAGGCTTTTAAGAACCTTTTACATAAAACCAAATATTCGCCGTGACATTTTGTTTTCGGTTAATTCTCTTTGATATGGTATTAAGTGTCTTTTGACTCGAGAGCTACCTGAGTCGTTTTATTTCTCAACAGTTTGTAACGGTTCCAGAATTTGCTGTAATTTCAAAATTCATTATTCTCGCGGTTATTTTAGACTTTTGTTCCGAGTTCTTAATTAGGGTTCCCATAATGCCTCGGCGACCTTTTCCTCGAAGTACTCGAATTCTCTTGTCTTATATTTGGTTTCCATCCTTTTTTCACAAACCCATCCTTTAAAATCTTTTTTTTTTCAATTAAGGAGCTAATCCCTGTCAGCGAAAAATAATCTTGAGACGGATCTCAAATTTCTTAATTTGAAATTCCAGATTTTCATCTCTCAAATAAATATGTCTAAATGGAAACTAAACTAGGTTCCGGAGGCAATAAAATATATGTATGATTAAACATAATTTTGTTTCACGTGAACATAGTGGTAAAATTGGGAAATGAAATTACAAGAAATATATTTTTAAAATAAAAATTATTCTCTTGTCGTCCTGAAAAATAATAATTTTCTTACCAAATCCGAAAGGGATATTGTTCTATTTGTGAGTTGAGATTTTGCTTTCCATACCTTCCTTTTAAATCATCAGTCCTTCCGTCATTGTTCAAATGAAACGAATTCCCATTGTATAAGATATACTAGGATGTATAGTAAAACTCGAAGGCAAGAATTAAGTAAATATAAGTAGATAGACATAGTTAATTTTGGTATGTGAACATAAAATATTTTCGGAAAAATTGCTCTGGAATCATAAAGATTATATAAAATGGGAGTTTATTGAAAAAGTCTCATTCCAGTTTATTAGTTCGATTTTCTCTGGGCTTTTTCTCTTATCAAAAAACTAAAGCATATAAATATGCAATAATTCTGCCAGATCGGATACTGAGGTTTACCTTACTATTTAATATTTAAATATAGACCTTTACGCAATGGAGAATTGATATTTGATCAATTACCTACACCCTCGTATTTAAAATATATTACTTTTTAATGAATCATTCCAGGTAGGATTTATCACTGGCACCGGAAATAGGTCACAAGATTGGAAATCCATATTTAGCAACGTTTAAAAGAGAATTAGTTTTAGTCGACCAAATTTAGATTCGGATATAGAATACGTTCTCCATGTTATAGGAACTTTGATAAAGCTATGGAACATTAATAACACAGCCTGATTTTTCTGTGTATATTTCATTGGATATGGAAGAATTATTATTCATTATTACTGTAACTATTTATGAAGTTTATTTCGATTTCTAACGTTTCTCATACGAAGTGAGTTCTATAGAATTTTGAACGAGAGGAGCGTTGTAGATTATCGTTTGATAAATCATTATATGTTACATTCCTTCATTCATGTAAAGCAGAAAGCAACTGCTTTACATCTGCGAATGGATATGACTACGTGCAGTTTTCATTTACGTTTCTAATCTACGATTATTAGTATGTTTTCCTAGTTTTTCATCCTCTCTTTCGAGTCAATTTCTTTCGTAAATCTTAAGTGCTAAATATACTGTCACTTTTTCTAACTTCATCATTTATTTTATAACAATTCCTTTCTCCATTTCTGCTTACTCTAAGTTGATGGGGTTGCATAGCAGTACCATCGAGGACAGTTTACTTGATGGAGGAAATCAAAGAGTCTCGATCTCACCTAAATAATCTTCTTTGTGATATTTTCGTAGATAATGAGGTCTTAATAAACGGAATGAAATAGAACGGAATGGAAAAGCACCGACGTTTCCAAGTACCGTACTCGAAAAGTAATCGTTAGAAGGACCGACTCGAATTCTTGATTAGGATATTACTCTTTCGTTGCGCTCTTAGAAACGTCCATTCCCTGTTGAACAAAAAATATAAAGTTATTGATAGAAGTGTTAACTGTTGAAACCTTAGAATCTAATATTGCTGCCACGACTTCGGGTCGGAGTTATCTCCTTCCAATAAAATGCATTCAGAGGTAATGGTATAAAAGTATTAGTTTTTATTAGTATTTACATTCCAACTTCATTGCCGTATGCAAAGAAACTGGTTCTGTGAGAGTTTTTACGTAGAAGTATAAGGTGAATTAGAAATACTTTTTTCACGTAAGTGTATACTTAAAAGCTTCGGAGGCCATCGTGATGTTGTGGAATTTTATGATAAAACATATGTATACTATTTCCGCAGCAATGTAGTGTATAAAACACTATATAGTGTATAATTAGCTACGAGTAATAAGTAGTAGTTCATAGGTTTAGTTGGGTAGGAATGCAGATAAGAATTCAGGTCGGAGTAAATGCAATGCATGTTAATTACAATTAGCAGCGTACGTTATTAATCATACGGAGGTATGAAAGATAAAAGCAGTAGATAGGCGCAGGGAGGAAGAGAGAAAGGGAATTTGGGGTGTAGATAAGAGGGCTTTGATATGAGGAATGCGAGGTCCGCTCAAAGGTATCCAGGGAGGTTTTCCATACGGCTCGCACTCCACGGGGTAAGCAATCTCCACGGGAGTGTCGCTGGCGGTTTTGTGCTCGGCCGTCCACGATGGCGAGCTTCGATAATGAATCGGGCTATTCCCCGGACCCGCTGTAATTTTGAGATTTGAGCGGACGTCAAAAGAAGGAAGAGATCGGCATCTGCGATAGCTTCACCCCCGCCTAGCAAGAGCTATTTTAGGCGTCACCGTCACTGACCGCGTCCCAGACTTCGGCCGAAATTGGGAGACGTAATGGTCTGAAAATTAAAAATATTTCCGTGACGGGAAAACAAAGGGGAGTGGGGAATGCTGTTTCCTGGCACATTGGTGAGGTTTTCATTTTTGGTTCCGTGAGCTAAATTCCGTTCCTAGTAATCATGCTGAGTCTTTTACGTTTGTGAAAAGGGTAGACGGACTTGGAATTCGTTCCTTTTTCGTTATTTTTCTCTCACAAGTCAGTATTTTGTGATATTTGTCAGTGTTATGTGATAATCGGTAATATAATTTTGTGGCAGAATTATATCTTTCCGTGACTTTTATCATCGAATTTTCAATTTCGTCATTGTTCGCTTAATTAGTACCCAGAAACCAAAGTTGGCGATCCATCTATTTCTTACCGTCTATATACTTACCGTTCTCCAGTTCCGATACACAGTTACACAATCAAAGTTTTCTTTCTCATATTATTTTTCATTCAAAATCATAGTGCCAATTTACAGCAGCAAACATACTTTGTTTAAGCTTTCAAAATAATTTCTTCAGTAAGCAGTTAAGGAGAAAATCGTATGTACGTATAAGAATCCTTTTTAGAATCTTTAATCGTAAAAAGTTAATATTTTTACAAAACGCTGTTTTTCTAAATATTTTGCAAGAATTAGTTAAGTTCCATCCTGTAACCAAATGCCTTAATTGAATTTTGCAAACTCCTTAATAATCATTCGCTGGTCATTGGTAGTTACACATTTGGTCTTACATATCGACTACAGATTGGTTTTTAAACTGTTTGAAGATGTCAATACAAACCCACCTTAGCATGCGTGTATTGGAGTTTCAAGTCATCTAATTCAGTGGCTATAATGTTAGATTGGGATTTCTTGGCATTTATTTTCATAATTTGGCGTACAGGTAATCATGCTATTGTTTGCAATGAAAGCCTTTTATCATATCACAAGGAATTTGAGGATGTACTGTTAAGACTGAGCTCATGATAATGGCAGAGATAAACTAATGTTTTATCTTTTCTTGTTGTAATCATTCTAGAGGAGTCTCTATAAGGTATTATTTCGAATATTTTTTTTTATTGTTAACATAGTTGAGAATAGTCGACATATTCAGAATTTTTACGAATATCAATCGAAATAAATGTAAAATATACAATATGAACCTAGTGGTATCAATTGAGGTCTTCTTTACAGGATACTCCTAGTACTAAAAGTAGATGAAAAGAAAAAGTGAATTCCAAATGCATTTTCACCATCATATACCTAAATAATAATTTAAAATGTTCCACGCACCGGATTAGAAAAAGATAATGATTTTTAAGCAGATTTTCTATCAAATTTCAAGATAAAAAGAAAAAAAATGAGGGGCTAGTGCAGTTTCATTATTTTACGATTTTTTCTTTACCGAGTGTCATCCTCGCGCCGTTAACGAAACTATTGGCTCTCTTTGTGATCTGAAAACCTTCTCGAAGCACTAAGGTTCAAGGTCGTTTGTATCGGAGTTAAGGGTTTTAAAGATCTGTAATGCATCAAAGCGGGATCGAATCGATTGAGCGAAATTCCATTCATCGCATCAGAGGGATTCCAATCGATTCTCGGGATTACGACTGCGTTACGTAACCTCAATACCGAGAGGTCCGTCACAAATAACTTTGATTAATAAGTCGCCCTTTCATTTTAATCAACCGGGCCAATATCCATTATTAACTTTACCTTTGGGCCGCAGTTCATCAAACAATCACCGGAAGTAATGACCGTAGGGATACAGCGGGTCCTTGTTTACATTCGCCAGAAATTGGACTCTTCCCCCATTGGCCCATCTCCGTAATAAGGTTGGCGATTAAATGCACCTTTTTTACGATAGCCGTCGGTTGGAACAGCGGCGCTCATACGATAGCACGGGAAAAAGAACACGTGTATGTCACATATTGACTCGGCAGTAGTTCATAGTTAACTCCCCTTTCATACGGGTTTAATTGGTACGGAAATCGTCACTTTTTCCTTTCCATCCTGCTGATCTTCTGCTTTATTCCATTCTCTTCTCTTGTCTATTTTTCAGCTACCTTTCTTCTTATACTATTTATAAGGTCTATATATGTGTATCTTTCTGCATTTGCCCATTCTCTTCATCCTTCCCCTTACTTCTCAACTATGTCAGGTTAGGATTGTTGTGGACTTGTGCCTGCCAGCTTCCGCTGTCCTCCCTCCATCTCTCATCCCACTTCTCTTCTATTTCATCTACTCCTTCATTTGTGTCTTTCTTAATCATGTCCTTCCACCTCCCGTTTGGCCTCTCTCTTGGTCTTTTTTCTTTTCCTTTCTCTTCAAATAGTCTTCCTGGGAGTTATCCATCTTTTATTCTCTTCATATGACCAAACTATCTTAATTTTATTCTCTCAATGTATATTTGAAGTCATCCTGTACCCAACATTTCCATATTTTGTTCATTCCTTATCCTGGCTCTCCTAGAATCCATTATGCATTCCCTCAAGTTACGTCTCTCACAGCGCATCCTTGCGTAATATTTTAATTTTATTAGTATTTGTGCTTCGTTACTAATCAGGGTGCTTCAAACTACGACTCTCTAAAGTGTTTTTGCCACCCGGGAGTACGTTGTGTACTTTGCAAAGATAGCACTTGCCATACGATCCAATCGTACTTCTGATTCACTGAACAAGATTCCCTACATCTGAATGCTAACGAGAATTGATAAATACTCAGGAATTCCCCATGAGGATAATTGTGTATCATTAATCACTATATATAATTATCCAAGTAAACTGTATTGAAATGCAATCAATGATGTAGCTACTTTGCAAGAGTGCATATCGTGTGGATAGGACTATAGAGAGAAGCTGGTCTTGAGGAAACGTTTTTTGTCAAAAATACATAGTGGCTTTCATTTGAAATTATAGACAGTAGACGACGTTTGGTTATAACTAATATTTTCAGTTTACTTTTCTCATTTAAAGCATCATGAATTATAAGACCACATAACACTCTGGAATAACAAATTAACTTTAACCGATAGGCCATTTTTTTCTTTGTTTTAACTAGGTTTTTATATTTTATCAGTGTTTTACAATTAAATATAGGATTACCTTTCATATATCGATATGAACGACCTCAAAGGTTAGATTCTCACTGCCACGATTGTATTCTTCTTATTTAATCTCAAATTACGCTTGCCATTACCATTCTCTGAGGTTATTATCCAAGTGACAATCGCACGATGAATTTCCACGAAAGTTATTCGTTAGTAACATCCGTTCGGGGAAACATCACTGAGAGAGAGGTTATTCAACTTCTGTGTTAAGTCAGTGATTGACAAGTCATGTTTCTGATCACTGAAACTGCTCGAGGCATTTTTGGGATAAAAAACGTCGGTTTACCATTGAAGGGGCGCAAGGCATGATTCAATAATTAACGGGATTTCATAGATATTTCCACCCACGGAGAAATTAAAGAAAATGTAGACCCAAAGGAAGCTATTAAATTAATCAGTTGTTTCAAACGTAAAATAATCTATTGATAACTGTTTTCATTTTGTCAAATAAGTTATTAATTTTTTCTTTACATTCAGTGTCCAATCCAGTATTGGAGTTTGTCGATTTTGCGACCCGAATACTATCGCTCCTTTATATCCTTGGTGAGATTCTATTCTTTCCATTACCTTCTCAATCCTTTTAGTCCATTATTTTTACCATCCATTCTCGTTTTCTTCTTTTTGCTGGCATCCAGTTCCACATCTTTAACGGTATCTCTCCTCCTCCTGTTCATTATTTTTCAGGTGTCTCAATTAATAATTTATGAATGACAGAATGAGTTGTGTGCAAACCCATATGCTCATTACCAGTTGTGCTTTATGTTAGTAGAATATATCGATGTCGAGTAGTTTTAGAGACTGTTCTTTATTTCTTAAGAGATAAGAGAATCAGTTAATTAAAGAATAATGTAAATATATTGGAATGTATTCCAACACCTTACCATGGGGAATAATTGTTTTGCTCTCCATTTAATAACAAAAGAGTTCCATCTAATAAAATTTCCAATTCGAAATCATGCATGTTAATGTAAGTCTAATAGAGGAATCTTAAAATCCCTTAACGAAGTAATAATTGTGCGCTTCGATTTGAATATGATTTCAGTCTTTAGGATTTCCTGTCTGCCCTAATAATATCCACAGTTTTGTTGCTGTAACATCCATCAACTACTCTTCTATCTTCATAATCATTTATGAATGTTCAGAAGGCAAACAATTTTCTTCGCTACATTCACTTTTCCGTTCGTTTACATCAGAAATTTTGAGAATAATTAATTATCGATCATGCTTATAATCTCAATAGAAATATTTAAACAGAGTTTGTCAAAATTCCCGCTCCAGGCAAAAATCATTAATTCTAAAAATCAGAAGCAATATATTTATTCATGGGATGCATAAATGAGACTAGAAATATAAAAATACAATACATTTTTATTCAGTATAATGAAGTTTACGATTAAAATCGGTCATATTCCTTTTCGGACGAATATCTGATTAATTTATATTATTTTGTAGTCGCCCATTCCATTCTAATTTTGATAAACGTATTTTCCAAATTTTAATGAAACATATTTGGTTTTATTTTGAATAATCGCATATAATACGCATTCAAATGCTGTCAAATGCAGTGCCTGGCCCTCATTCTCCTACGACAACAATGCAGAATTTGATCACGGATTTAATAAATGAATAAGAGGAACGGATTTAATTTCATCAAATGGATTTGAAATATTGAAGTCTATATGACTGTAATCGCCCTGAGAAAATAAATACCTACTATGTATATTTACCTTTGATGTATGATATGAAATGTATTCAAATGATAAACTACCGTTGAAATTGTTACTTTAAAAAGCATACCCGTATAAATTAAAATAAACGTTTAGATGCATATGGTCCGACAGGGAGCTATGACGTATTCGGGATGGGTATGAAAGCGTGGGTTGGGAAACTAGCTGACTAGCCTAATTTCTGATTGATGCATTTCAGTAAAAATAGATTCGTGGGCAATTTAAAATCGAAGTGGAGTATCTTTGTTTTTGAGATCTTTATCGAAACGAGTAGTTCGGTGAAGCTTACGCAGCGCAGACTTCGTACTAGTTTCAATATTGCTCGACATGGTGCCGTTATATCCTTTTGTATTGGCCTAGCTGAAACCTTAGTTTTGCATCAAAAAACCACGCCCTCTTGAAATTCTTTCAGACGCCAACACTCAAGAAATGTTTGCGATTTCACTCCAAAAAAACGATGGACGATGGGTTGTAACGGCCGACATTTGAATGACGTTGATTATTGATAAATTAAAATTTTTCTATTTTTGTTTAATTTCCTTAAATGCCATTATACGTGCACTCTTTTAAAACGTAACAAATTGCTATTCATACAAAAATAACAACAAAATTTTTCTGTAAACCATTTCTATTTCTTATTTTAAAATAAAGGTGTGCCTAAATAAATTATTTAATGATAAGAGAGTAGTTAAATGGAATTAAATACATTTATGGTTGTAATATTCCCATTGATCAATTTATAATGTGTTATGATTATTTTCTAGATCTTAGATACTTGTGCAACAGTCCATTCAGAAGGCGAATAACTATTACTTCTGAATTTATTTAATTATTCCAATAATTTCCTTTTCGGCTGTATTATTTTTCACACTGGTGTTCAATATATAAAGCAATTGCATACTTTTTTAACTGTCTTCAATTATAACAATGTATTAAAATAAGTTCATGGCCATCTCGAAATATATTTGAGAAGCAATATGTAAGTAATTAACCCCTTCAAGGAAAACGCATAAGTTTGTTTTTAGATCGCGAAAATGTAACATTTGGAAATATCGATACGATATCCATATCAATTGATGTATGATTTGCTGTGACCTCAAAATCTCCATACAAATTTCGATAAAAAATAATTGAGTGGAAACTCTGTTACAAGCTTCTCTATTAATTTTTAATTAGCTCCATGTCACATAGAAATTATCCTATCAGTTAATCGCCGAAGGGGAAATTAGAGTGTTAGAGAATGGTTTTTAAATCCAATTAGCAGATTAATTGCAAAATTTAACACGTAATTAGGTTCACCATGGATATTTACTGCTGTGTTTATTTACGCTTGAAAATTTTAATTTTTAATTATTATTTGTGTAAGTTAATTCCGTTTAAGGTAGATATATTCAGCGAAGTACTCACGTGAATACTTGTAGATTGTATTGCTATACTGTTTTCAAAGATCTATCAATAAAGATCGCTCGCAGTCCCAGTGTAAGATTAACAAAAAATTGTAGTATTTCATATAAACATGATATTATATTTAAAATCCATGAAAAAAAGAAGATAAGGAAGAATGTACGTAAAATTGCACGAGAGAAAATGCAAAATCATTTCAAATCAGTGCATTCGGTACTCTCAGTGGAAGAATTGATAATTTGCTAAGGTTATTTGTTTACGTTCAAAAGTTATCCTTTCGGAAGTAATAATAGGTTAAATTATTGAAAGTGAGATCCGCTACAAACTCATTTAGCAACTTTCTTTTCTATATATCAGAGAGCGATAAGGTATGTACAGTTTGAAACGTGCGCGGATCCTCTGGGATTAGACTTTCGCCAGACGACAGAAAAAGTTGGACAATTCTTTCAAAGGGAAGCATTCAGTTTCATTTCAGTCCACAGGAGAGCAGTTGTTCAAAGAGCACATTCACAAGTCTGTGAGACGCTCGCATCCTCCGACTGCACGTGCGTACATATTGGCTGGCGCCGTTCGATCATGCAAGCTGGCAAACAAAATTTCATTCCACTTTTCAAAACTTTTTCCATTATGCACACCCGGAGATATTGTCTCCCGAAGTTAAGGAAATTAGTATCTCTGGGAGGAAAGGGAGTCTTTGATAAGGCTCAAAATTTCTAGTGCCGAATTTTTTCCATTTTGAACTTTACACGAGTTTGTACAGACAAATATTTTTTTCGTATTTTTGGGCACACAATAAAGTTAAATATGAATCGTTTTATATCAGTATGGTTTATGGCTTTGAATATTTCTAAGATATGAGTGATACATAATAATTTCATTTATTCGTCCTTCACCGTGACAAATCTATTAAAAAGCATTACTTATAGAGTCAAAGTATTGCACTTGCATTAGCTTCTAATTACTGTAATTATAGCATTCTACATCAGTGAGGAATACAAAGTTAAAATTACTCAGTACTTATCTTACTTAGCCACCTCAAACGAACTCCAAAGCTATATTTATCTAATGGTATAAGGGATGTGAACCCAACCAACCGTTCAGCTAATAAATATATAATATAAATATAAAATAAATAATAATAATAAATAAAATATAAATCCAAAATCATTTAAGAAGAAATGTTCTGTATTGTTGTAGTGTGAACTTACTAGTGTATGCTCAAATAATTGTGGAATTGTGTAATCATATTTATATATAAAAAATTATAAGGTATTGGTAATTACAGTAATGTGATTGTTTTCTTTTATTGGAATTATTAATTCATAGTATTATTTATGGATTGTGTATTAATTTATTAATTGTATATTTTATATATTGAGATTAGCTGCCACCAGACTGCTGTCTAACTGCGGCGAAAATTGTAATAAATAAACATAGACATTCAAGTTTGCAGTAAGTGACCAAAGTTCGTTCCCCGCTGGTTACTCGAAATCTCGGAATTGCCTCACATTCTCGTAAAATAAAACATTTCCACTAACTTTCCTATGATTACGAGAAGAAATCGTCCCCTGTAAAAAGCAAGATAAATATATGGCGGGAATGTTTGATGTATAATAAAACCAAGGTTAGGTTGACTTAGAAACCAATATTATCGTCAATCTCCAAGCACCCAATAAAACGCGTATGGAGAAATACACGAGAAATAAATCTGCCAAAGGGAAAGCATTATCCAGATGGAACGTTTGGAATGAGGACATAAAAGCATGAAGGATTCGAAGGAGCGAATGAGGTTTGCGACCCCTGGGGAATGTTTGTGCGTTGGGCAGAAGGGATGATAGACTTTCGTCTCCGAAGAGAGCGGTCGCACGTGCTTTTTTCACTTTCGACGAGTTGTTTGTCTTCCGTTGCCATAGCGACGGATTCCATCTTCTTCTTCCGATGCTGCACATGTGTATGAGAGGAACGGGGGCTTCAAAGTGTATTATTCGACTCCTTGGGATCCATTCCTACCTGCCCGTGTCTCCATTTATTGCTGTCGCTGCCAGAAGAGCACTTTGTTCCGATAATGCAGATGTATCACCGAGGAAGATAGCACAAGTGGAGACAGCTAGGCTTCAAGGGTGGGTGGAGCGAGTGGGTGGTGGGTTTTCTTCGTCAATACGGCTACTTGTGGTTAGGGTAAAAGCTCTCCGAATTTTAGTAGAACGAATATGGAATTAGAATGACTTGGTGAAGTGGTAGGGTTAGGTCGTAACATATCTAGATCCTAGTTATGGAAAGTTCAAAGTAATAATTTGGAACAATTATCCATCATATTCAATAATTCGTAGCTTTTATATGTACTGAATATTTCCGCGGATTTGACGACTTTCAGATAAGACGAGATATAATTTTTCATCCACGTTATATAGCTTTAGCATATACCAGTCCTATAATAGGACTTTCAAACTATCAACAGCCTATTAATTTAGCTCAGATCAGTGATTACCATCTGAATAATAATATTGTGTAGCGTATTCGGAATGATGTCCTATTCGTAAATTTTGATTGAAAAGTTTTATCTTCTTGCCTGCCTTTCACTTCCTTGAGGTTGCTGCAAGCATTCGCCCCGATACGGGCGTTCGGGTGAATGGCCTTGACTATCAGTAGCCCTGTTAACATAAATCTTGATATTTAATTTGCTTAAGTATTGTTTTATCATTGTTACATAACTAAATTGTTTTTATTGCATTGTTAAATTATTTGCTTTTTATAATAGTTTAAAATTATATAAATTCAATTTATTTTATTTTGTAACTGTCCCGTAAGACGACCGATTTTGTGACCCTATTTTATGATTCAAATATCGTCTTATCTGAGGAAATGTATTGCAATCGGATTGCAGGATTACGCTTATTTCCAAGTGTTTACGTTGGTAGGGAGCACGAATCGCTAGAAAAAAAATCCCTCCATAATTATCTCGTGTTTTGTGATTAGCCTTAGAAGTCGTGTATGAAGACATCACCAAACTTATTCCAGTCTTAAAATTCTCAAAATCTCTTGTTAGACTTGAGATTTGAACTTGATTACTTTACCAAGCGGGTGGTATATACTCCACGAAACGGAGTATAGCGCGCCGAGGCCTTTATTATGGGAAAATTGTCACGATCCTCCAGCCTGTGAGCCATCAAATAGCGATACTAAGCCACCGTAGGTAATTTAGCAAGGATGATGAACGATGATAGGATCACCAATGAATCACGACCAATTCTTACGCCTCGAATCGAGTTATTGGGTCGATTTTCTCCTTCGGTAAAATGGTTGTTAGAACCAGATTAATCTTCCTACTGGACGAAGAAAAGAAATTTAATCATAAAGGCTTCCCGACGGCGTTCGTAACACGCCAAAATTAAACTGTATAGTCTGAGAGGATTTTAACACATATAAAGCACTTACGTTAGTGGTGATGTCTTCAACAGGTTCTAGCACAAAGTGATTTCTGAAATTCACGATCAAAGATATTCCGCTGGCAGCTTTACACCATCGGATGAATTATGGCCCCATGTTCTTGAATAAGCCTCCCTCTACTAATTTACCGGCTCGGAAGTTTTATGTGTGCTTCTAACTCTACGAAAGTATTCCTCGTGATTTTCTGCCAGGAGCGTCAGCAAGAGAAAATCACTTGGGTATAAACGAAGGAAATTTAAATACTTAATTTTAGAAATCCACGAATACGTGCTATATTGGGATTCTTGCTCCAGTAACATTCGTTAAAAATCAAACTTACAAGAAAAGGTAATAATTCTAGATAAAAATTATGACGCTTAAATTATCTAAGCAATTTTTAAACACCGAAACCACAACGAAATACATCTCTTAAATGGACATTGTAACTGGCTTAATCAATTTACAATTGGAAACATATTTTATAGATATATTCTATTTTTATATTTAGAGGCATATCAATTTCAATATGTAATTTCATGCTATATTCATGCATCTTTTAACCAATTTTGACTATATACTAAATGCACCGTATTGATTATGCTCTTATATTATTATACTGTATATTTGCGAATTTATGCCCACTTTTCCTTTTTTTACGGTATTATGTACATTGAAAACATTCATTTAAATTTTAACATTACTACAATAATTGCTGTATCGCATAAATTTACGTATTGATAGTTTATTTACATTTTTTGTCATATTTCCTCCCATCCTATAATTATTAGTATCGGAAGGTTTGAGTAGGTTTTTCACAATCCCCTTTTTAGTGGGTGTTTTCCTTTGGTGGATAATTTTTTCCCTAATATCTCTTAGGGTTTTTACATCCTGAATTCTTCTCATAGTTTCTCATACTATCTCTTTAGTTAATTACAATATTATCAGCAGCGTTATCTAAAAGTTGCCAGAAAAATAATTTAAACTCAATGCGGAACTATGTTAATACAAAAAATTACGATATCGCTTGGTCCAATAGTCAATTTTGACACTCAGATAGATTCATAGAACGGAATCGAAATGTCATCATATTTTTACGTAACTACGTTGAGGCGGCATTCCCAGTCATTAGATTCCGTCGTCAACTAAAAAAAACTCAATATATTTACTGCATTGCAGCTTCATTCGCCCGCTAACAAAATTCCCTTTAGAAGCTTTGATGGAGCACAGGGGTCGCGCCAGTCTTTTCGGGCACAAGTATGTACCCAGGGATACTTGGAGAGGGAATTAAAAGGGGTTGTGCAGGTGGATGGGAAGGACACAGTTCGAAGGCGAAGAACGTGATAGGATTTGGGGTGAGAGGGATTGCAGCAGAGAGGTCCCTCCCAGTAATTACTCTCGTCTTTCCAGCTGAGACCCAGGCGTCCTCCGCCCCGCTTCATTCAGGGAGAAGATTGGCTCGAAATCGTAAACATCTGACCACCTCCAGCTACACTGGCGGTACACTGTACGGTCCATTCCCCACTCTCGTGTTGGCCATGAATAGGGCTTTGGGTTGGCAATAATGGTTGGGCCTGACGTCCTCCATAAACTCACTAGTTGAAACGGGACCATAAAGGATTAATTTTGAATGAGGTCTTCCATCATACTGGAAGGACGATTATCAGGGATTAATTCCCTCAGTTTAAGTTTCTCGCGGCGTTAAACTCTGGTTTATGTTCGCGGGAGGCGCAGAGAAATTATTTATAGCTCGAAGTTCGGAGGTTTTATATTAATAAGCTCCGAAAAATTAGTTTAGTTCGCGCGATATATGTCGTATTTCCTTATAAATTTAGGTTTTATCAGCAATAAACCTGTCAAAGGTGGTGATAAAAATTTAGAAATTTAGAATGCCTGTCTAAATATGATACTCATTTTTTTAATCAAATATTTTATCTAAAATTTCTATCCTCACTTATACTCCATGTTTTTGTATGTGCAAATGCAAGCTCATATTTTAAAGGCGACCGTTCTGATCTCACTTTCTCAGTTGCTTACTACAGGACAATGGTTTTGGTGATGAGAGCCCTAACATTCAATTTTAAATATTTAGACCATGCTTTTCTAATTTAGCCTTCCCAATATGTAATACACAGCCGTCGTACGTTAGTTTTACAACATGTAACGGTAAAATAACTTTAATAGAACGATTGTTGACTAAGCTTTCAGTCCATGTTCTATTCTTTCCGTTTCAAGTGATTTTTCGCGTAAAAAATCATATTTATGCGTTAAAAAACATAACTGTAGTTAAAATATTTCACTCCCTACTGATGTTGATGTTGCTGCTAAATATTAGGAAGTATTAACAATAAACTTTGGTGAATTTTCACGTTTATTTTTTTCCTGATATCATTTCTCCAGTTGAATTTAAGGTATCTTTTAATATAATTTAGATCTTACATTCCTTCCTGAATGCAGCTGTTACAGATTGTAAATACAGCCTGTTTATAATCTGGTACGAATTTTATGCATATAAATGTTCTTGAAGACATTCAGGAGATTTTAACAAAAGTTTGGAGATCAACGCACAATTAATCTTAATTACAAGCCAGATGTTTCCATCAAAAGTCTATTAAGTTTTTTCGTTATTGAGGTTTCGCTCAGAAAGTATTTATTTCACAAGTACTTTAACTTTCCTCCTTCTTATAGAGCACTTTTAGCGTTGTCAAGGCAAATAATTCACCGTCTTATACTTCCCAATCTCGCGTAATTTCATTGTGTGTTTTCCAAACAATTGCCTCGAGATATTCCACCATGCTGACATGAATTTTTCATCGGGTTCTGTCTTTTATCTTTTTTACCTACTCAAATAGACTCAAGATTCTATTTTTTCTTCTTAATGCCCGCAAGAATTGGGCTCTAAGAAAAAGGCGACGCTTAAAGCTTTTCCTTTAAAGCATTTAGTATTCTTGTCGTTTGGTTTTTCATAGACCCCAACCTCTTGTTATGTTGATGATTAAAAGAAAGTTTTCTTCTGCAGCACGTAATTATTCGTGTTAACTGTGTTTGAACTTGCTATTATAAAGAAAATGTCGATTAGGTTGCTAGATTATTCAGATGATGTGAAAAATTACTTAAGTCTCAAATTTAGCAATAAAAGACTATCGCAAGTGAGAATACGAAGCTATTTTTTTTATTTCTTATCACGAAGGATGATTTGAGCGCATTTTTATAATCTCTCTGCAAATTTCTTATATGAATTATGAAATTGAAAGTCTTCGCATTTCGAAATGTTTGATGCATTAACTTTCCAAAATAAACAATTCAATTCAACAATCACAAGTCTTTACATCAGCAAATAGTACAGTAAGCTTCGAGAGTCCTCGAAATTTTACCCAGTATGGCAGAACTACTATTAATTAAATGAAAAACTTAACTTTTAACGAAATTGTTAGCTCTTGTAGTTTTTTTAATTCCTTATTTATTTTCTCCTTATTTTAATAACACATACACGTTAGTTTTTAGAAACCATTGGTGAGGTTATACTTGTTTAAGAATTGATAATTTATTGCTAATTAACTTAGCAAAACCTAGACGTTTACCAGGAAATTTGTTCTGTCTCAAAGAAATTGATTTGATTTCTATATTTCTGCAGTTCTCTGAATCCTCAAATAATCGTATTTTTCTAATTAAAAGAAGTATTGCTCTCCCTGGGTGTGAAATCAACATTTAATATTTTTTAGGACTTATTTCCATTCTTTCGCACGATACTTTGTGAGAAGGATACGAGGGATAGGTGTCTGATGTTCTTTTTGTTATTTCTGATGTTCAGAATCAAGTTTTAGGCGAATGCGAAATTAAAAATCTTTTTATTGTTTTGTGTAGCACTGTCCATTATGTAATGGAAAGGCCGTTTTAAGCGCGTTTAAGGAACAGTGTTTTTTTATTTTTAAACAAAGCTAATCGCTAATGATATGACGAAAAGGAAAAACCATTTCTTAACTATTATCGGAAAGGACAGATACTGTTTTTGTTTTCTATTCACTATTTTTCATTAGTCTCCGCTTTGAATCTTCCAGCGATAGTTCGTCTTCCCTTTCTACAATTCACTCCTTAAGGATGTCTTCAGCGCAACTGTCCCTCGGCTTTATTTCATGAGGCAGACGTTCATTTGAAAGTCGAATGTCTTTGTCACCCTCCGGCACCATTTCCCGCGTTCTCTTGCGGAAAACAATTCCTCTCAATCTTCATCTACATTTTATTAGTGAGACTCTATTCCAACGAGTTATTCCGATAACTTGATCGTATTGAACTAAGATTAAATTTCTCTTTTCTGCTCCGTGAAACAGCATCTGAGTGCAAGAATACTTCTTAAAATCACGATTTATTAGGGCTTTTCAGCTTATCTTTAAAATAGGTGAGATTATTAAGACGGAATGAACTAAAGAATTGAAAATTACCATATATACTTATGTATAAGCTGAGTCATTCAACACATCATTTTGCAGAAAAAGCCCCCCTCGGCTTATACTCGATTGAGGGCACCACTTACCTGTTCTCCGGTGGAATAAGTCTACCTTAGCCGGAAATCGGCTTGTAAATTCTTCAATTCCTCAATTAAAAACTCTTTATCAATCAGTTACTGTTTTTTGAGAAGAATATTCAAATATATTCAACCTACTGATTTAAAATTACTGTAACTTCAGCGGCACTTTTTTTTATTTTGAAATTCAATAAATAGCCGTTGTATTTTCATCCTTAGGCTTATACTCAAGTCAATTAGTTTTCCATTTTTTTCTGATAAAATATGGCACCTAGGCTTATATTCGGATCGGCTTATACTCGTGTACATACGGTAATATGAAAAGCTGATTCTCATTTGGAAGTCATCATGAACTTTAATCATCGGCTGTTAATTTAATAGTTATCTAAGCATTCAAATAAAGTGCTGCTTGGAATATTTTTACGTGGATTAATGGTTTGTTCTTTTATGTATCCTGCTGTTAATTTGATGATCTTATGAAATGCTAGCATTGAATTTGTAAGACTTCTTACCTCTTGATTCTAGAATAGGTAAAAATTAAATTAGGGCAGTTTGCGGTTCGTCCCTCGAATTTGAAAAACTATCATTGCTAGCAGAAATAAATTTGGGTAAATTTTTATTTTTTTGTTGAATTTAGGTCAATGTCTTCATTGAAAAATTGATACAAAAATTAAAATCGACACCAAAAATCTGTTAATTCTTGCTAGGTAATTTTTGCGTTAGCTTGATTATATTCTAAAAATTTGAAATTGATATTTAACTTACTTAACTCTTAAATTGGCTCTTAACTAGTCACGCTAAGTAGTTAGAAATATATTAATATCATATGTTTAATTTTTAACTATGATTTAATATATATAACATACATTGTTAAGATTTATATGATTAATGATGTATATAATATAATAAATATAATATAATTATATGATTCTGCATTTATTTTCTTCCAGGTGAGTTGATAATACCTTATTCACTGAGACGAATGAACTTGGAGGTTATAAAATCTCGCAATACCCTGTAAGTAAATTTCTCAATTGTCGATAATATTGTCCGTCCATCTGTTACTCTTTTATCTTGTAAATACAGCATCAAAAAATCGTGCTTATGGATATAGGGCATGAAATTCTCTTTCTGAAAAACTTGAATCGATAAGATGTGTAACAATATTATAACGAAAACTTAAAACCACCGCTGAGAGCCCATATGATATGTGTATTATTCTAAACCAGAGTTTGTCTATACAATGTGTCGTGGATCCTACTGTTTGAGTGTTGTCTGTGTTCCCCCAGCCGCGCGCCTAAAGGCGGCTTTAAATGTGATTGTGTGCATAAGAACGAAAAAGATGAAATGTCAATTTGCTTTCCACCCTTGTCTCCCTCGTGTACGATTTTCCATATTCTTTACAACTACGAATCCCACGCCCCTCGTGCCGCTCTTCAATTCTAACATTTTCATACATATCCTCGCCCTGATTCCCCCGCTTGCCATTCCATTTCAATCTCCCTTCATGCCCTACTCCTCTGCAGGGCCTTTTGCCTTAATGAAGTATCCGAAAACCTGCTCTCTCCTGATCCATGTGCCCATCCTCTGCTTCCTCCGCACTGCTATTCATACTTTGATTACTTCTCCTTTACATAATGTATATGTCGTGTTTTATTTTCTTCGCATCCCCTCTTCCGGAAAAATCTCCGCCCCCTCATTACATCCTTCGTTTCTTTTCTTTCCCCTCCAATCTTTCTCACTTTTTAACGGATCTTTCTCACACCATACCAAGGGTGTGTTTTTCTGAAGATGGGGATGTTCTCGCAGGAGTTTTCTTTGTTCTTTATTCTAATTTTATCGCAGTTCATCAACCTTTCAAGTTAGGATAAAACTTATGTCCCCTATTTCCTTCTCTGCTTGGAGAATATTCTATGTTTATGCACGTTGAAATGAAGTTATTGTAATCACTCTCTTTTCCCAAAGTTTGTTGAAATTGACCTCTACAGGATGTGCTTTTAGCAGGATAATCCTACGGTTGATTCGAGATAATAAGTTTTGATTTGTGTTCTTTTATAATACTGTACAGTTTGTTTTACAGTTGGTCGTAAATTGATTCACACAGTCGAGCTGTTATGTTAAATCAACCAAAAACCCAAAAGCAATGGTCAGCTTTTATTTCCTTAGAATCTTTATCCAGGTTTATATTACTTCTTTAATCTTTCATTTGCACAAAATATTTTACGTATTTTTTATGATCTCAGATATTGGACTCCGTTGATTAGTTGCAAGTTTTATGTGAACATATGAAGAATTTTGAACAACGAGTCAAATATTTTAATACCATGCTTATAGAATTGGAAAAGCGAAACTATAGGAAGGAATGCTTACTATAAACAGTGCTGTAGTCAATAGAACATTACCATGTTTCGGAAGATCTGACATACGATTTGAAAGTCTCTGGAATTGGAAATAACTTATTCTCTCTATATCTTCGTATCACAATATTCATGAAAAATGAGCATGGTGACACTTGCGGGGCAATTTAAACTCCATATTAATATTAATGTAATTCCTAAAGATAACATAAAATTATTTTTTTCACATTAGACCCTCAGTACTCAATAAATCTTATTGTATTCTTAGAAGTCTTCCTATTGATTTATATTGTCCAAATCATACGATCCTTGCTTTTTTATTTAGTACAGTATTGATAGTATTTTCATTGCGAGGTTAAGTCCTAATAGTTTAAATTTTCTGGCTGAAGTGACGCATTAGAATCATAGTAAATAGCATAATAACTGAATCCATGTAGAAAATTATTTTTTTTAATCCATCATTCATCTTCAGTTTACTCCAACAAGTCAATTCATGTAATATATTCTTACATATATACATTCTATATTATAAAACAAGAACTAGGGATGCCCACTATGTATTTATTTAGAACTCCATAAAGTACAACTTTCATCGTAATGAAAAGAATTTTCGAGAGAGTCATTACTAGACGTTTGATGAGTTAAATGCATCGTATCTAGGGATTCAAGTTTCTAAGATAAGTTTCTAAAATATGTTTTCTAATGAGAAGTCAAAACTTATTTTAGAAAGAACAAGAAATTTACGGAGGATTATTTTAAATCTGAAGCGGATTATATGCTGGACAGTTTGCTGTCTACAATTTACATTGGTTGTGGCCCTATTTGTTTTGGATGTCAGAATTAACTGTGATTATGATATTTTTCTCTGCAGCCACCAAGAGTACCTTTGCTTCACTCCGTTTAATAGCTATCAGAATAAATATAATTGGGGCTTGGCGGTTTTCATTAAATAAAATGAAATATCTGGTATGTTTCATATAGATTAGAATATAATCGCAGGGGCTATTAAAATTGCTCCCAAATAGAGTGAAAATCAAAATAGCGAAATCTCCGATGTGTCTCAAATAAACGGGCTGTTGAGAAGTTTTTTCGTTGTCTCTCACATTTATCGGTTACGCCTTTCAGTCTTTCCGTTTTTCCCTTTTGCCCCAATAATTGTCTCTCCACGCTTTATCCCTCGCTCCTGGGCACCTAACCTTATCTGCATACACTTGTTCGACCGAAAGATGGAAGTGACGACGACCTCTTTTTTTTCTTCCATCCCTTCGCTCCCAAAGGTCCAATCTTCATTACTTTAAGGGGAACGGCTGTTTCATTTCGCTCCCTCGTGCCTTGCTTCAGGGCCTCCCCTCTCACGTTGATGGTTACGTTTCAGTCTATTATAACGGCGCAGCGTTTCTTTTTTTATCGGCCTTCTCCCTTTTTCATCATTTTCCCTTTAAGGTCAGACCTCTTTATTTCGTCCTTGCATCTTTTTTCGGGTGCATATCACTCGCCGTGCCAACAGTCTTTTGTTTTGGCTCCGCGTTTTATTCTCAACGTCTCGTTTGTTTGAGGTTTCTCGAAATTATTATTGACTGACAATTCGTTTGTGAAATATTGCGGTTACCGAAAGAAGGCGAGCTCTTTCTGCGAGCTGATACAAAAAGGCTGCGACTATTCCGTTAATTTCTTCGCACACATCTGTCTTAACCGTTGGGGCGAAGGATGAACGAGATTCAGTTGACCCATTGTGCTAATGATAAAAAAATTTAATGCGAATATGGTAGGAAATATATTAGTCGATTACTATCACTAGACTACGTGAATGTCCATCAAAATATTATCTATTTGAAAATAGATATAACAAACTGACTTAAAATTCCAAATTTCACGACCGTTAACATTATGGCTGGCGCCATAGACTGCCGGAGCCAATTGCACAAGTTGAAGGTTGTTTCTTAGAGAAAGATAAACATCATCGGATTATTTTGTACAGAAATCACTAACACAACTTTATTTGCAGTGATCTATTCTATGACAGCGTACAAAATTTAAATTTAAAGCAAGAATTGCATCTCCGAACTCTGAAATACTTTTTTAAATTTCTGCGAAAAATATGTTTAATTATTTCTGCCCGATTTATTTCCCCATTTTTAGGGGAAGTATTATAAAATAGCAAGAACTGAATCATATCTCTTATTAATTTAAACTTCAAATATGAAAACCAAGTATTTTAAATTAAAATATTTTAGATAGGCCAGTAATAACTATCGTAACTATAAGAACATTTAACTTAAAAAAATGGTGCGTCCCATGATGGGATCTTGTTGTAAATGTTCTCTTTTAGGTCATTTCAAATTCCAAGTTTATAATTTTTGTACCTGCCTATTCGTTTATGAAATGATCAAGTAAAATAAAATATTCTTCATCTCAGGAATATATAATGGTAAAGGAGTCTGTATTTATTAGCAAATCATATGAAAAACATCAGAGTAATGAATGAGCATTACTCGAGAATATTTAGGTTTTTGCTACTCATATGAATCATTTCATTAATTTGCGGTTGAACAAGTTAAAATCATGAGATTTTGCACAGCATCTTAATTACGTATTCTTTAGATTTTTCTCCTGAAACACCCTAGGATATGCGGTTTGGTTTTTATTCTATTTTTTAACAATCCGTTTTAGTTAATTATTTTTTTAAATTTCATACCATATTTTAAGGTTTGAAATTATTCAGAGATGTTTATATTATATTTCCCAATAGGTGCTTTCAATGTATCAAAAACGTAAAAGAGTGATAAATAAACTATATGGAAGTTAGGAATGGAAGGCGTTTTCATTTTATTTTAAGCACCTTATTAATATTTTTATTAATGATTAAGATCAATCGTAAGATGTGATATATCCGTTCTCTTTTGTATACTTTATCAATTCTTTATTTCATCTTGATTCCGAAGCAAACAAACATATGGGTTATTGGACCGTATACTTTGAAATAATACGCTACCGTGCTATAGAGAAAAAAGATCCGGAAGCTGTGAAATATACAGTACTCTTCCAACTACAATTCTCTGTTTTTACCCGATATTCATATCATCCTGCTCAAAAAAACCTTTTCGTAAAAAATAACTTGCGATACATGCACCCATCGCTGCGTATACTTTTTAATTTTTGCACCCGTGTTTCTTGTTCCGAACCGAAAATGAAATAAAACCCCGAAGGGAGGAATACCCCGCACAAACAGAAGAAAATAAGTGCAGCTTCCCTCACACTAATCACGGGCTTTAGCTCTAATGGCACTTAACCTCCTCATTCCTCAGTGGACAAGAGAAGGAAGGACGCATTGGGGAGGTGGGTTAGCGGCGGCGATGTGGCAAGAAAAGCGAGAATGGGATGATTAAAAAGGCTGAGAGGGATGTAAGGCGACAATCTTCATCGTGGTATTTAAAAGGGTGACGTCCAAAAAGAAAGAGGGACGAGAGTGATGAAGAGATACGGGTGGACTCTCTCGCTACCAATTATCATTATCATCGCTGCTTTGGTTTTTTAATTCGCTGTTATCTCCGTTGCGCAGGGTTTTTTTTACCAAATTCACCGAAAATTTTATCCAACGTTTTGAATATTAATTTTAACGGTTCATACTACGAATGTGAGTTTATTTGAACAAAATCTTTTATTGCAATATAATGATATGTGATAGCTACAGGTTCCCATTCCTGAGATACGTAGGATAAAGGGAAATGTATCTTTCTTATTCTTTTGTTCAACTTTTATTCGTAGCTTTGGTAAATTGATAACTACCGAAGCATCGATTGTTTTTATATCTATGACTTATTGAATAATTTTAAAAGTGATATTTATTGCTAGGTAACTCCTCATTTGGCCTCATCACCTAGTTCTCTGTCCAGAGCTTCTTGTAGCTAATGATTGATATACTGATAACTATCTAGTATTTAGTATCATGTCTTTACTGTTTGCAAAGCTTGTACGTGTACATGCATGTAGATATAAAACTGGTCCTATTCTGTGATACTTTTGATTAACGAAATTAACCATTACACAAGAAAATATTTTGAAAAGACAGACAAAACACACATTAGCATAATAATCTTAAGGATCGTAAATTTGTTTCCTTTTCTTAATCAGCATTCTTTAAAATTTGTTACAAAACTTAAGAGTATGATCCTGACATATTAAAATTTCATTTATTAAGCACAAAATTTCCTTTAGAGATTGAATTTTTAGTTTCATTTAAAAATTCTTTGAACTTTTATGCAAAAGGGTAGTGTTGGTATGCATCACTTCTACCAAAATCGTAAATATAGACAGAAATCTGAATATGTGGCTTAATTTTCAGGAAAATGTTCATACCTATGATGGTCATTAGCTGAATTAATACTCATATTTATTGATAATGTCGGCATATAAGAGGCGTAATTAATATAGCATATTTAGTATAAAACACCTGAATCAAATTAATTAACAGAAGAATGAAACAAGCTATTTCGTTAATTAAAATTAGGATTGAAAAAGTCATCCACATGTTTAGCAGCATCGATGTAATGTTTCTGAATATATGTTTTAAGCCAATAAACACCGAAATTTAATTAGAGTTTTCGCTCAGGTAATATTTTTTGACGAAAACTCTTCCTCTGATGAGGTGAAATCAAATATATAAAAATAAAGTTACTTTATGATACTGCGTCGCGAAATTTTAATTGAACCAATTGATATTAAAATTAATGGATCGCCTACTGGTGGAAACATATTTTACAGATATATTTATTTCGATTTATTTTATGGCTTTCAACCGTTTCGTTTTGTTCCATTGCAGTGAACACTCTCACTAATGATAGCTAATGATTCTTTATAAAAATAATTTATAAATAATGAATGAAAAAACATTTGAAGGGAAAATACATTAATTTCAAGCATTTAATAATACCTATAATTAAGAGCAATTGTAAGAGTAACAAAAAATCGTGTAAGTCAATGGTGGCTAAACTTCAGCCTGGCGCAAACTCCCATCCGTTCTGCGAAGTTTAAAATCATTAATATTCATTGAATTTCTAAAAACGGCTATGATTCCTAACAAGCCTTATTTTATTTCAAGGTATTACTTCTTAGATAAATTTGTTATAATGAAATCGAAAACAACTGGAAAATGCAGTGCCTACGTGAAATAAGCTTCACTGTGGCCTACCTACCTATAGTTAGGAAGAACCTTGCAACTTCCCTCTTTATGCAGGATTTAAATCATTCGAAGAATTATAATTAATAATCCGTCTTATCTACTACTGTTAGCGCTATCCTTGAAATGCCTACCTCTCAAAAAGTTTAGTGACTCCAGGTACAGAAAAGTCAGAAGAATGCTTAGTTACATTCAAGTTTTGCTGTTGCTTTTCGTAAAATCTGAAGATTCAGTAAGAATATTTCGATCTCCATTCTGAAAGATAACTCCCGCAAATGAAAGACAACTTGTTGAAAACTGAGTTATGTTAGTCTCATTTTGTCGACTCGAGGATTTTCAGAGGGGATTCTTTTAAAGAGATGTTGATAATAATCCTCAATACTTATGCTCGGCGTAAGAAGGGATAAGAGACGCGACCGAATTTCCTTACTTACTCATACTGCCGACGCTGCGGTGCAAAAAATATCCGTTTTTAATCTCCGGAACACCGAAGATTTCTCTCCAAGGTACTTAGGGAACCGCAAATTACAACTAGACTCTCTGAAGGAGGATCTGCGATGGAAAGAAAAGAGGAGTCAAAAAGGAAAGAGAGAGTACGAAGGAGACGAAGTGGAGAAGCGGGGACATAAGGAGGGAGATATTTTTTAGCAGAGAAACTTTGAAAGACGAGATGTTCCCCCTAATACTCTTAGCGGAATCGTGCACCGTGCAAGGCCTAAGAAAACCGCAAATGGGATTAACTTTGAAGAGCAAATGTTGTGTTGCACTCTTTGGCCCCGGGCGAAAAATAAAATCCTTGTACTGCGGATCCTCCCATCATGCTCCCCTGAATTCCTCACGGAAACTCTAAAAGGTCTCGAACTGGTGACAACGGGCTTAAAAATGCCCCGAGAGACATAAGGCGAAAAAATACAACTTGGCTAACAAACCGTTTCTTCCGCTGGGATAACCTTTTAAGTGGTGAAATTTTAGTGCCGAATGGGGGACTTTAACGTGAAATGCCGTTTCAGGAGTCTCTCTGTTAATGCTTTAAGCACTTGGCGAAATCCAAAGCAGCGACCCGGAATTTTAATTAGACGGAGCAAGAATAAGACTACATAACTCCTAATCTGGTAAAAGTTCTGAGTTTCCATTTCAATTAAAGATGTCGCATTTGGGATTATGATGCACATTTGTAACTGTTAGGCGGATAAGTGGCTCATTTCCGTTGTTTATAATTTTGCTACGGTGGTTTACAGTATCTTATTAAGGGAAAATAACATAATTATTGAATTTATTGTGGTATTTAGTTGATGACAAAATGATAATTATGATTTAATCTGGTGCTTTTTCGTGTAAATTTAAGGTTATTGGTAATTTCGTACGAAATTCTTCGTAAAATGTTGTGAATAACATTAACGTAAGCCGAAATATTTACGGCTGATTCCATTGTAATTGATATCGAAGGGTTTCTTCATGCAGAGAGCATTGTTTCATTTATTACAATATAACTCTCCTGGATTTTCATCTTTTACATGGAACTAGTAATTCCGAAATAAACTCATAGCTACCAAATTTCGATTGAAATTAACAATATAACGGTATATTTTGTGACTTGCGTGTTTTGACGAGTTCACACAACTGTGTAGTTTTACCCCAGAGGACATATTTACATATTCCAGGAGGTGAAATTACTCAGGTTAATTAAATATTTTTTAAATAAATAATTATAACATCGTTAATAATTACTAAAACTTATAATAACTTTTTGTTATTGTTAATAATGGCTATTTTTCTATGTAGATATTTTTCCATTTACACTATTTAAAATATATTACGCCTTTTATCTTCAGGATGATTAAAATTACGAAAATCATTATAAAAATAATTCATCCATAACTACATAATTGTAATGTTCATACTTCAGTTCATTGTTTAATCGATATTTATCACCAAACCAAATAAAAATATTGTTTCATATGAGGACGTCATCTCTATACCTCGACAAAGATGGGGTTTTACTCTATGCTGCCAACTACATTGTTATCTTATAGCCTATTCTCTATTATGTGAGCTACTAATTAATACTTATTAAATACGTCCTGCGGTTTAATTTGATATAACATTTAGAATAGAAACTCCATTGTTATGATCATTGGGGGATGAAAATCACAAATAATATTGTCTAAATTCAATCATTCAAACCCTCGATGGCAGTGAAAAAAATATTTGCCATTCTGTACCGCAAGAGACAAAAGAACCTCTCATCGAGGAATAACTTTCAGCCAGGAATAAAGATATAATCCGATAAATTTTCTCCTCGTTGCCTCTTTTCATCGAATATTTTCTCGGGGTGTGATCGAGGAGGAGTAGAAAGAAAACAAAGCGCCGATTTCTGTTCCCGTTGAGTGCAATAGATAGTGACAGGAAAAAGGAAGAAATACGCCGAAGAAGGGAAATCCTTTCCTATGCTGGGAGTAACGAGAGAAGCAACTTACTTATTCACCTACTTTTAGACTCAGAGTATTGGAATTTTTGTCTGATTCTGCAAAAAGACCTCTTCCGATGCCTTAGGAACACTCAGCTTCCCGATGGCTTCTTCTCTCTTTCCCTCTCCTGGATGGTTTCTTTTAGCTTGCTTTACCTTAAATTGAAACAAGATTATGCTTCTCTTTTTTTATCATCTCCATGTCTCCCCTTTCATAACATACGTGTGTTGGATGTTCAATATTTAGGTTTTCTTGTTTGTTTCATACACGTTTTCTCTTCAGATCAACGCTATCGATGCATGTGTGCATCGTCTTGTGCGTGTCATCGTCAAAGGGTCGACCCGATAATAATAGGAGAGCCACGAATCGCGCGGGGTAGCATAATTTTTGGTCTGACATGATTCGAAAGAAAATCTTCTGCAATGTTGGTAATTTATAAATATCGGAAATTTCTGATTTAAGTTTATACGGTATAAGATACCCCTGATTGCTTTATAAAATATTTTACTTTTGGGAAATATTTCAGGGAAATTATGATAACCATATCATTAAAGTAGACTTGAAAATTTCGCGATTTAGGATCCTTAGAAATATTTTTCAATACTTACAAATTGCCACTAAATAGAGAATCGGTTATGAGACTTTCCTTTCCATTAAAACTTAAGAATGTAATAATAAATATTCTGCATCAATGGTATAGTTTATAATTTCCCTGCTTCAAGCAATACAATTTTATTTCTCATTTAGATAGAATCAATCTTGAAAAAATATTACCGAGTCTCCTCTCTTGAATTACCTTCTTTTGGGTCTACCTTGGGGTGCTCTATCCTAAACGTAATATTTTATTTATTCTCTTAGCTAATGAAATTGCAGCAAGTCAGGTGGATAATATTTCTGAGATCTGGTAACTGTGCTGATTTATGATTCCCATATGAAGCTTTGAAGACTTATTGACGATAAAATATGCACATTTATCTAGGTGTAATCGCACTTAGTGACCTTTCTGGGTTAAATGTAAGATTAAGAATGACAAGTAGACTGTACCTGAATGTAGATTCAAGGCTCTAATAAAGGATGGTTAGTCTCCGCAATCTCCGTCCGTCTGTCCCAGATCAGAGAAACCAGTTAAATATTATTACATTCCTAAGAAAGTGAACGTAATTTGGTAGAAAAAAATAATTAGGAGCTCTTCTAGAAGCAATAAATAAATTAGTAAAAATGTACAAATTTAAGATTTTTAAGACAATTAATGAATTATAAAGGCTTTGGGATCCCTAGAAATGGAATCCATCACTCATTAATAACATATTCGATTGAAAACGAATCACGTTTAAAAAATTCGATAGGCTATTCTCTACTTATTTTTTTGGTGAAAATAGACACATATATATTCATCTCAGTTCAAACTAATGAATGTCAGCTACCTTATCTTCTACTGATTTTTAACTTAAAAAAATGTTTAACTTCCTTCTAGTCAATTTTCTCAGATTCCATTGGTTAGATAAATTATCCCATATCCTTTGGTTTGTAAACCATAGGATTGAAAAGTTCTGTTATTACAATCGTATAATATAATAATAGTATATTGTAAGCGAATATTGAGAATAGTAATCATAAGGATGTCTTCAATAAATACTTATATTGTCGGAACTCTTATAAACTAACTCATTAAAATTATACGATGGTGGGCCTGAAAGCCAATTCTTTAATTTAAGGATTTTGCTTTTACCTAGATCGCATTTTCTATTTTCCGGTCCTTGGAGAATGATGTAATATCCAACGCTCCTCCTTGTTTTCTTTTATTTAATCTTGTTTTCCAGCCTTCCCAGACATATCCTTCCTCATTATCCTTTGTAGATTTTAATTACGCGAGAAATTCTTCAGATCTCCTTTCTTACCCGCGATAACTTTCCTTTCTTAACGTCGCGTCGATCCATTTGCTTTTCTAGATGGAAGAGTGTCTTTGGATTAACTGAGACATATTTGCTCGCGGTTCAAATCTTCATTGTGGAAGCTGTGTCTTGGGAGAGAGGCGATAAATAAATATAACTCTTCCATTTATCCCGAGGAAACTTTAGAGAAACCTTAAAGATAACATTAATTTTCTTTGATTAAATCTCTTTGCGAAAGACGGGGAAAGGGTTTGATTTTTTCTCGCTCCTCGAGTTTTCCTTTAATCAGCTTTTCAGATTCATCATTAAAAATTCTGAATAAAACGAGGCTTCGCTCAAAGCCGTGTTTGTTCAAAGTTCACCCGGTAAAACTTGCAAATCTCTGATTGAAACTTTCATCAATTCTTAGACCCGCAATCACAGTCTTCAGAGTCGTGACCGTTTAAGTGGGCGATTTTGGAGATGTTTTCTCGGTTCCGGATCTCAACTTGAAGACGATAGATTTACATTCTTCTTCATCTATCACTCCCACATATACTCATGGCTTAATTCTTTCAGTCTACTTATATGCCTGTTTTGACCTAACATAGTTAGACTATTTAACGAAAATGTCGGCTTGGACCCTCATTGTGGCTTTTAATTAACTCTGTTTTATTCCTATTTTTTAAATTTTTATCATATTTCACAACACATTTTATTTTCAATGTTATTTTATTTTATTTTTCCTGTATTTATAATGTATTTCATTGATTTGTTTTTTTACTGCTAACTCATTCTATGAATTACTGTTTTGACTTTCTTCACCAATATCTGTCAGCATGTTTGTTAAGGTTTTCCACACCCCATTTTTTTGGGTATTATATTGATAACAATACTTTTTCTGGAGCTTGACTTGGTTATATATTGTGCTGACAAAATGATTTATTCCTTTACATTCTTGATTTAAATTGCTTTTTATTTTGGTTTCTAAATTATACCTAACTTACTCTGACAATGGCTAACATGCAGAGGTAATTTTGTCTTAGTATCAACCGAATTAAGACATTATTTATTCATACACATCGCCGAAATTGATCATTTCTATCATATTTTTCATTTTTACTTTCTCCATATACGAAGTATAGAGAAAGTATTGTTTTCATGAAAAAATTCGACTTCGAGATTTCAACGGAAATACATGTTTTGGGGTCCCTAGAACACGTTTTGACCATTTTCGGAATGATGTCTGTGTGTGTGTGTGTGTGTGTGTATGTGTGTGTGTGATAGTGGGCGCTCTAACGTGAAAACTATTAGTCATATCAATACCAAACTTCATATATAGTACTGTGGTGTGTGCTGTCAGAGTTGGTTAGGTTTTGAAGTAAATCGGTTAACCGGAAATCGAGCTTTATTCATCAAAGCTCATTTCCGGTTTTCAAAATATCTCCATAAATATGATATATACGTATATCGTATTACCTATAAAAGTTTTAGATTATGTAATTTACTATAACTTTTGTATTTAACATATTTTTGTATCACCGGTTGATTAGGAGTTATTCGTGAAATACTGATAAACCGGAAGAAGATGATTATGTACATTGTGGGCGCTCTAACATGAAAACTATTTGTCGGATCAACACTAAATTTCATATTTAGTATTTTCATTACAGATGTAAGAGTTTATTAGTTTTTGGAGTAAATCGGTTAACCGGAAGTCGAGCTTCATTCTTCAAAGCTCATTTCCGGTTTTCAAAATATCTCCATAAATATGATATTTAGGTATATACTATTATTTATAAATGTTTTAGAAAAGATATTTACTATAACTTTTGTATGAAACATATTTTTGTATCACTGATTGTTTAGGAGTTATTTATGAAATACTGATAAACCGAAAGTTGCCGATTATGTACTTTGTGGGCGCTCTGGACTCTATGGGCGAAAGGCCAAATTCATCGTTTTTTATCGAGCATGTCCCGAAAAACATTATTTATAATATTTGTGACGCAAAAGATAATAATATATAAATTAATCACTCATCTTTCAAGTTTAGATGGAATATAGAGTACGAAATTACTGTCGTAGATAAATATTTACATCTTATATATGGAGAAAGTTATGTGCTGGCCACATCAGATTTTTTTAAATTGAATTGTGAAATTTTTAAAAAGCTCATTATGAGCAATCAGGTTTTATTCTCAATTCCAATCAACCAAATCAAAAATGTATTACTTATGTTGTGTTCTTTGGAAAATCAATTATTCGCGAATCCTCTACTATTTTGGAGTTGAGTATTCTTTAATACACGTGCTCTGTCATAATTATCGATAATTAAATGTCTCCCCATCCGCAGATTGAATCCATAAAAATAAGTGGCACAAAAGTATACAGAATGAGACGCAATCAGTTATTGCAAAATTATCTATGGATTATCCTCATCGAATAATGAGTTGCAATTCCTCTATCTCTCATAATTGGATTCTCGCAATCAATTATAAAAGCTTATCCAAGTTTAATTCACATCTGAACAGATATAATCCATAGCTATGTCAATCTAATTAATACATTTAATTTCAATTGGACCCATAATCTGAGAGATAGGCAAAAAATGTTTCCCATTCCGAAATAGCTATTGGTAATTTGTTTTCCTCAGAAAGGTTTTAACAAAAACTAATGCTTTATTAGTTTCCGAGAAATTTTATATTAATGAGTACGTTAATTATACACTGGGATACTTCAATAATGCAGTGAGGAGAGCGGGAAATTTGTATATTCTGGTCCCGATGCAGGAAAATTGTTTAAAATAATCGAGATGAAATTTCTCATTTTTAAATGAATTATATAAAAGATAAGGCTAATAAAACGTAGAGGATATAGTCCACTGTAAATTCGCGTCAGCGTTTTTAATTAGAATATAGGCTAAAGCTAGTCAGTAAATTCATCAGTATTGCATTCAATGATGAAGAAAGACATTGCGGTTACCAGCTGTACAAGACAGAATACTCTGGGATATTTTGATGATTAAATACTGTCACTACATATTAAAACTAATAAATCTTCTCTTCCATAAATAGAATGACCAGACGTACCGATTAATACGGTTTTATTCCTCTTCTAAACTGATTGTCCAGCCTCCCACATCAAATCAGAAATTTCCGCCATTCTTGCGCATATGGATAGAAATGTATACGTATTATAGTAAATTTCGATATTGGCTTCAAGAGGCCGCAGTTATCGCCTCAGAGTAGCTGCATCAGTCGTCTTTTTTCATCGCATCCAGGATGTTTAGCGGGTACTTATTACTATTACTTATTAAATTACTAGCAAAAGTATCGTGACGTTTTCTCGGCGGGTAAGTTGGCGTGTGAGTGTATATGCAAGGATGAAAATAAAAGAACACTTTGTACTAATTCCACAGAATATTACATTATTATTATTAATACATTATTATTAATACATTTTTATTAATACATTATTATTAATACATTATTATTATTAGTACAAAGTGTTATTTTATTTTCATTCATTATGGAATTCCACCAAGTAACGGCCAATACCATTCAAAATATTTTGTATATGCAAGCTTATATACTGGATAAGGTATCATAATAGATGATGCTGCAAATTCCATAAGCTTAATAGGATATTCCATTGTTCCTATTTGACTGATATAAATCTGGTCACCTTACCCATCGAATGAGCCAACAATGCTATACATAAGAATATTTATGATAGTGAATGTATAACAGTGTTGTATTTTCTCACGCAATTACCTGTTCTAAATATCGTCGACTTGATTATTAACTGGAAAGAATACTATTCAACTGCCGAACATCACTAGTAGGTAACCAGGTTTAAGTTTGAATGTATATTCTAATGCCGTTTGGATGTAGTTTTTCGCTATAGAAACCTAAGAAAACGGCACAGCATTTTAAAGGGAAATTAAACCAGTTCACTGTGCCATTTAAGGCGCTCTTATTGATTTTATAATATGTCATTCGAAGTATTATATCCAACAAATCGTTCCATGCCGTACCAAACATGTTCCTTGTCCGTTCGCAAAACGTCGTCCTCATCATCACCAAACTCACCCCAGGGTCTTTCTGCAGACGATTATTGAATGCCGTCTAGTGACGTCTATCAACCTTTCCCCAATCACTCCAAAACCCTAACCACCAGAGGCTATCCCAAAACCCAGAGGATATCGCAGAGTCGCAGAAATCCCTTACGAACCCTTCACCTCTTTCATCCCCCGCACGTTGGGGTATTATCGCCCGAGACCCACGTAAGAGAGAGGGCCCTTTCGCGTTAGAAAAAGAGTACATCGCTCTCCACCGATAATTACGAAGAATAATGAGGGGTTTATTTTTCGGGCCCCCGACACTCTGTCAAATCTCCGATATTAAGTCTCCAGGGAGAAAGATTCCACTCCGGAAAATCACGGTTCGGTCAAAAGAAAGGGGAAAGAGAAGGCGATTATCGTTTCACTTCTGTTGCAGATTCGCCGAACTTGTCCTTTATTCTCGGAGGTCGAAAAAAAAATCTTCCTTTGAATAACCGTCTTCAAAAATAGCGCGCCGAGTGAAGTCGTTCCGATAACATTTATTTACACAAAGGCGTCTTTTATTTAGGAAACAGTGGATTTTGCTCCTCATTAAAATATATAACCGGAGGTTTAGTTCCAAATGTCATTCGTGTTATTGCTATGAACGTATTCGAACGACATCTTTTGTGGCAGCCGTGTGTTTCTATTCTAGTGGTCTTCAAAAGGAATTCCGGAAGAGTCTAGAGCGAGCGAACATTGTCGGTTTTCGATAATTCCTCAGATTCCTTACACACCAGTGTCTACGAAAAATTTGTTGAAAAGGAACTTAATTAATTTCCGTTTTGTGGTTAATATTAACATTTTGTAGCAAGCAGGAGGAAATTATACGGTTTTCTGCTCCTTTCCCATTAGTGTGGTCACAAACTTCTAAGCTCCGAGCTTCATATATCATTTTTCTTT
Source organism: Sympetrum striolatum (assembly GCA_947579665.1). NCBI lineage: Eukaryota > Metazoa > Arthropoda > Insecta > Odonata > Libellulidae > Sympetrum > Sympetrum striolatum. The sequence goes on along the minus strand of OX388347.1, from coordinate 72,274,707 downwards.
TATAGTTAGGTGAATTAATAGGATGTAAGTATTTAATGCGTATTAAAAATTAAAAATATTAAGTACCGTACAACTAATATAAGTACTCGCGTTATAAGCCGAGTTTTTCTGCACATTATAGATGATAATGAGAAATATTATGGATATACTCTATGAAAGTTCCACTTATCTATTTTTTGGTGGAAAATGTCTGCCGTACCAGAAATTTGATTCTATGTATGTACGTTTCTCACTTGTTCAAGCAACAATTCTTTGTGAATTTTTTTTCGGAATTGCGTGCCGTCCGTAATTACTGAAATCTTATTGGTTTCTCTTTTTATTTCTAAATTGGTCAGCAGCTGCTGTCATTTCCACCTTGGGCTAATACACAAGTCAATTAGTTTTCCAGTATTTTGTGGTAAAATATCATGCCTTGGCTCATATTTGTGTCAACTTATCCTCGAGCATACTCGGTAACTGTGGAAAAAAATTAATATCGCTATGAAAGGATGGTACGCACCGTAAAGAAAGAGTCTCGATAACGTATTCAACCTCGAGGCCGATTTGTGTCTCATTCCTTCAACCATTTGCTTTGGAGAAGAAATAAGGCTTACGAAGATGAGAGGTGAGGATTTTTTCATTGCTTTTCACCCTGAGTAAGAATACTAACAATAAAAGAGGAAACCTTTCACGTTAGTGTAGAAGAGTTCCCCTTTAAATTACACAGTTTACAGCATTCGATTAGAAGATAACCTAAATGATCATTATCCTTCATCGACCAAACCTCAGAAAAAATTCTTTACCCTTTGCCAAAAGACAATTGAAAAGAATTTTATTTATCAAGATATGTTAATAGGAACTATAAAAAGGTTAGGGAAGAAGTTTTCTTTGCTCCATTTCATTACAAATTTTTCTTTACGAAATTTACCCTTTCTCTTAGTATTTCAAAAAACCAAAAGGTTATTCTTCAGAATGAGACACAAATAATTATTTTTTAACCACTGGAAATTAGACGACTAAAATCGAGAACTCCAAGTAAGTTGAATCAGCTACGCTTCACGTGGCCGGAGGAACTTGCCGCTTTAACGGTAATTGAATTTTTCCGTTTTTGCGTTATTTGAGCAATAAATTGTAGGAGTTGCCGGAATTACAATGCGAATATCATTCTTCAAACGCAAACGTCTCGAAGGGCATATGGAAAAAGCCCTGAGTTTTCCTTCGCTAATGCATCCCATTTAATACCCCCAACAACGATAAAGTATTCCTCGGAACGGCCCCATTGCGTGGGAGGTCAGACATCTGCATCGTCATAGAATGCCGGAGTCAAGAGACCACATATTAGGAAGGGAAACTCCGCCCCGCGATCGCGTGTCTACGAGTCTTTTCATAACGGAGGCAGACAGTCTCTCTTTTGCCTTCCTCTTTTGCCTCCATTGCCACAGCCACCGAAAAAAATGTCCTCTCTCTCGGTGGACATCGGTAAAGCTTGGGGATGTTCCCGTCCAACCACTCAATGGTACCTTACACAAAAACCCATTTGAATCGCCGGCAACCAATCTGCGGGGCTCGTTCTTTCTGGCGGCGCTGCGAAAAGAGAAAGGTCTCCGCTCCCTTCTTTATGCCCGACGTTCGAATGGGAGAGTGTTTGAAGGTACGGATCGCGTTGGCCGGTTAATTTCTCTGCTTCCTCCGCTGCAGCCCTAATTATCAGTTTAGGACGCATCATCAAATTCCTAATGCTTCCACCGCTACCCGCTTGGGATCTGAATTTTTTTTCATTAATAGAGAGAATCGAATTGAGTATATTATGTTATACTATACCCTATCATTCATATTCATTCTTTGGGTAATTCCATTCCAATCTTTGACCCCGATGAAGTCGTTAATGTTAAGGAAAGGATGAAAATGAACAGAGAATTTCCTATTTTAGTGATGCTAAAATTGATGCGTTGAATTTAAACGTAATTAATGGTAAAATAACGGTGGTATATTTAGTTTTTAGAGAAGGCTTATTTTCGGAATGGTAAGCCTTCTATAAAAAGGAAGTGTTAGATAAAAGAATGCCATTTTACTTGGACCACAAATTCCATCATTTAATTTTCTTGCTTCCCCCTTTTAACTCTCAAGGTGGTAGTTTATAACTGGAATTAATTTTGCTCTCATTTTCCTCCCCTGATTGTTTATTAAGGCAATTGAACGGAGTATTATTATTATCATAATACATTTTATGATAAAAAAATAAAATAGAAAATTATTAGAATCTACTAATTCGGCCTATTATCTTATAAATCGAAACCATGGTCGTAATTGAATAAAATTCCGTGGTAAAGGTATAAGTGTTCTTCTTTTTCTCAAGTTTTATCATAAAATCATTACTTGTATTTTGATATATTCATATGCTGACCTTCTGCAGTGCAAATATTTATCTTAAATATTAAAGTATTTGAACACCCGACTCAAAATAAATGCTCTTGAATTTGAGAAAATTATGGTAATTGCATTAAAGTATGAGATAGATAATTAATTAACGCAAACAAAGTATTATGAGCTCATTGGTAAGGAAATAGTAAACAAGGGGATGGATCAAATGTAGGAAATTATCTCGTGCTTTCCCGGTGTAACTACTGCAGGAATTTTTCACGGATTTCCAACCAGGTTGCATAAACGGATAAAACCGACGTTTCGGCCGCTGGCTATACAGCCATTTTCAGGGTGACGCGAACTTCTAGATTAGAAGTAAACCTTAAGGTCGAATGCTTCACCCTGAAGATGGCTGAGAGGGCAGCGGCCGAAACGTCGGTATCATTCGTTCAGGCGAACCGGTTCAGGAAATCCGTGAAGAATTCATGCAACACTATGTGTTTGAAATATGGGGTTTTATCTAGAGATAGATATATTATCGTCCAAATAAAACCGTAAAACACAATTACGTTTTCAGGAAGACAAAGGTAGCATTAGGAAACGACTATTCTCATAGGAGAACCAGCGGGGAATAAGGTCTAAGAAGTTCGTCATAACAAATTGTCCTCGAAGGGATCGGAGTGACGAGTACACACGAGGGGAGCGCTCTTTCAAATGGTTAAAATATCGCGCGATCTCCGCTTTATTCTCTTTCCCTCCTCTGGGGCGATGTCCAACACGCTGTGGAAAGCATTTGCCTCGGACAGTTCACAATGGAAACAAATGTCTCGGCTTTGGGATGCAGCGGTGGTCATTCAAAGGACACGGAAAGCTATTCACGCAGGATATTGGAAGAGACATTCAAGAGATGAGTGATGGTGCTCCCTTCTCTAACGTGTGTAATTTCGGTGTCGCTATGGGCTCATTTTCGGACGCTTTACCGACGCGTGTTCTTTTTAGTTTCGCGTTTTTTAATCGCCGAATCCCCTGGAAATGAGAATGAATGGGACGTAATTCTGTGAAACTAGAGGGGGGCTCCTTTATGTGTACGCAGTGAGTTACGAGTGTAAATCGTTCGTATTTTAGAAATATATTGAGCGAAGTTTTTCCCCGAATTTAACACTTATTTGAAGATTATTCAGTATTTATATCTACGTTAAAGTTGATAGCTTTTCTGGAATAGATGGAACGTTTTTATCTCAAATATACATTGATATAATAGAACTCGGTAATTAACATTGTGATTTATTTCACAGTTTTTGAAACACCTACTCATTTCTTCACACAAGGCAACACTTCTAACCTCTACGCTTCTGCTCTTATATTCTCAGTACCCTGAATTGCATAAATAATTAATCTCAACTTAAAGCTCGTTTTAAAGGCAGTTACGAATGAGAATATTTGGAAAATTTATTATTCTGGGTTCTTTATAAGGCTTTTAGAAGCTAAAGGTTTTATGTAACTTTATTTTGACGCCTAACATAGCTGTGGTGTCATTTCTTTAGCAAAACATAGTAAGTCTTCGCTCTAGTAATAGCATAGTGACGAATACCTCCATCAAGAGCATATAAGCACTCTGTCTGGCCCATGCACGTTACCATTAACTCCTCTTCTCCAAGCTGGAGGATTATTTTGGGGTACGTCAAATTTTTAACTTCGTAAATAATGACTTCCTGAAAGAGCCCTTTACCGATTTCTTCAACAACCTGGAAAAGGACGTAGTAAAACGTGTAAAGTTATTGATTTGTGTGAATTCGAACGATAACTATGAAGAGAATCAGTGTAGTCACCATAATAACCAAACAAACAGATCATGTATCACTTTTTTTGCAGACAATAGTGCGAGAATAGAATTTGTCTATTTCCTAGAAGAAGTTCTTAAGATCGCCTATGGATTAGGTACGATGTTATACATTTCGTTAGACGTACTAAAGATTGTAGAATAGAAGCAAATAACCAATACCTTAGGGTATAAAAATTTTGTATATTAATATCTAATCTCAGCTGTATAGAGCAGCCTCCATGACAAGAGTACGATATTAATTGGAAAGCCTCAACTTTGTAATATACTACGCTGCTACTAAACTGAAACTAGTATGAGGAGTGAATCGAGAGGAATTTATCAGAGAAGACGGCAAGGTACGGTAGGGAAACGAGTCTTGGGCCAAGGCCCAAATATTAGCCCAGGATGATGAAGACAACGAAATTTCCACAGAAAACAAAAATAAGTTCACATGATAATGCGAGAGAAAATCGGAATCTTTTTCTTATCATTAACCTCCTTCTTACTAATTACCTTCTTTTCTAGATATTTCTTATGCATATTTGAGTTTTTGACCCAGTAATTTAGACAAGGATTAATAACCTTTCGTGATGACCTCAAAACCGGAAAATATTTTCATTTAATTATTGCTGCTGAGTTTCAACTTTTTATGATTAAGCATGATAAATTCCATCTGATTAATTAATTTAAAAAAAACGTGGGTTTCCTCATTTATCTTTAAATCCAAATTCATCTCCACAAACTTGGAATTCCATTCGGCGGGAAGTTTCTCCCCACTTGTTTGGCAATTCAAAAATCCTTCGGCGAACGGAGCGAATCCACGTGAAAACAAAACCGGGCCAACGAATTTGTCGAATTCCCGAACTCCGTAACGCTTTTTTAAGCTCCGGTCCCAAGTCGCCGAAGTAATTAAACGTCCGACTCCTGGACGAAGGCCAAAATTCCCACGATGGCCGCTCCTATAGTTTCTAGCAACAGCGGCGAATTAATTTGACACGCGTGCAAATTTCTCCTCCGTTGCATAGAGGTAATTATCATTTCAATTATGCAAATGCCGCGCCGAAGGTGGCCCTTTTTGCCCCACCAACTCCCCCGCCCTCCCCCCACGAAAGAATCCAACGTCATCCAGTCCCTAATTACCCAGCGAGTAATTTCGTCGGAAGCGCTTAAGGGCATCGCATGTCCTTCCAAATGAAGCGGACAAGAAGGCGTCAGAGTGGTCAAGCTTTGACCCTCCTTGGGCGTGATGAGTCCATCTCAATACGGGGGTCCACCTTCATCACTCCCGCGAGAATGAGGGAAGGAAGTGGGCGGGGGAGGGATTTTTTTAAGGGAGAAGGAACGAGGCTGCTAGGGTTTAATTTCCGGTCCGCACCAAGGGATGCCTAACCCAATGCCCCGGGCAGCCGCCCCTTCAGCACCCAGTGTCGCGCACTGCCTCCCCTCCTTCATTAGGTACAAGGGTTAGGCCCTGGGAGGAATAAGGCTTTGGCCGAACAAATAATCTGCGGAAGTCAATATAACTTCCCGAGAACAAATGAAACGCGAAAAAAGGGAGATGTGAGGGATTAAGTCGGGGGAGGCGAGGGTATTGCCGACAGAAGGAAAGGCTGCGCTGTAAAAAGTTGGTGGTGACGGATGTGTCACTCTAGAAACGCAGGGAGTTCTTGTGAGAATAAATGTATAAGCCTCCGATTTTTCTCGTGTTGGATTAAAATAAATCAAGTCTGCCTTAAAAATTTCATGACCTTTCCAATGTATTTTAGTATTCTACGATTTTGTACTCCTGACTATCACATCGATCTTTAACAGAGATATTTGGATGGTAGATTTATTTTCTTAGTTTTATTCTTGCATTTTGTTTTCCTTGACGCTAGTTAATTCTATTTTCTAGGTTATAGCTGGAATCAGCAAACGGTAAAGGCATTTTATTAATTGTAAAGCAAAAATAGTGGAAGAATTTTGGCCTAATTAATAGCAAATTATCATACCGTCTCAGGAATGAAATAAAGTTTATTATATTACTTACAGAAAGAAAGAACCAGACGATAACATACGTGCATGGGTCCGAAGCGAAAAATGTGCGCAAGAATAGGGAATAATGGAAAAGCATTTTGACTGAACGAGGTTAATAAATTCCTCACCACTGAAAGGAGTAGCATAAGTGATATAAGTGCACGAATGAATTTATAGTTTTCAATTGTCCAAATGTATGCATTCAAATTCCATCGAGATGTTCGAGTTTAGTTTATTATGCGTGCTCTTGCCATTAGGTTTTCTATACCTGGTTCTACATCAATACCCTTCAGGCCTCATTTCGGTGTCTAGCAGGGTGTGTTTGCACCACATAGCTATTTATCTATAGTGTTTCCGTCTAATATTATTGGTATTGTTCGCATCTTTAAATCGGCAATTGGTAATACATACTTCGTCTTCCAAGAACTTATCATCTCTAAATTTAGACCACAAGTTTAACCTAATCGACGAATTTGTTCAGATTCCCATATTATTTCGAGGAATATCTTAGTAGCGCTTCTCGAATTGTGAGTTGTTTATAAATCGCACTGATATATGCTGAACTATTTATAACTCACGAATGAAACGCTCATCTTATTTTTACGTGCATCGATCTTTTCCAAAAGCATCGGATTTTTCAGAACTTGCCGCAGCCAAAGTTTGTGGGTGGAAAAAAGGGCGGTTGGATTCTAGAATGGTTGAAGGTGGTGTGGGAGGAAGGCAGTGTACGGGTTCCTGAATGGAAACCTCATTTCGCCGTAACTCAGAGCGAGAGTATCGAGGTTTTTATCCCCTCCACGATAGAGAAAAATTCCCAATCCTACCTTTCCCAACCGTTCTTTCCCCTTCACTTAGAAAACCTCTCCTTCCAGCCGTACTTTTCAGCCAACATTCGGAATTAAATTCGTTCCTCAAGAATCCAACGTCTCTCCAACCACCATTACCTAACCTCTCACCCTTTACTCCCCATCCTAACCCCCTTTTTCCATCCCTTCTGGAATTCTTTCTCCCACCCCCTTAACCGGGGCCCAGCCCGTGGGGCCATTTTGACAAAGTGGCAAAGTTCTTCGCCAAACTTCCTCATTGGGAAGGGTGGCGATGAAAAAAATTGCCGGGAAGGCGGAAGAAAAATAAGGAGAACGTTTTTTCTCCGTGGGAGGGCAAAAATAGCGTGAAAAATGAGGGAAACAGAAGAGGTCGTAATAATGACACCGTGGAGGATGGCGTGGTTGCGTCGCAGAATTATATCGTTACCGTGATCTGGATTTTTACGCCCCTCGGCTTCCGTCATTTTACGGAAGAAAGGGAAAAATAATGGGAGTTTTCTTGAAGATGTACGAGGCGGAGGTGGAGGTTGTTCAGCCTCTCAAGCGACTCCAAAGTCCCCTTCAGGCGTCTAAATTGCGAGAATACTGCGCAAAGATATAGGATTCGATGGTATTTCCACCGACGAAAGTCTCAAAATATTTTCTCCGCTACTCTTCGCAATACAATCGATAAGCCGGGGAGTACTCTTTTATCAGAGCAGTGCCATTACTAAGGGTAAACCCTGTGATTTATTACATAATTTATTAACTGTTTTCTTTGTTGTTTCTCTCAGTCAAAAATAGTTTTCGTGCAACTGTTGACGACATGTTATTTCCTCTCCTTCAGTGAAGACATTATATTACGTTTGTTTAATTATTATCGTTAAAGCTGATGTGTCGCTTATAGTGGATTCTTGCGATCGTGGGAACAAAACCTAAAATTTTTCCCTGTGTAAACTATAGATACCACCTCTTTGTTAACAAAATACGTGAACTTTCAGTCAAAGTCCAGAATTTTTTATAAGGATACACCAGTTAGAAGCAAATACATGAATACTGGCTATATTTTTCTGGATACGCGTAGGCAGGAGAATATGATATCAGCCTCCTATTTCGGTTTCCCTTCCTTCGGGTTTCGATACCGTGAGAAGGGAACCCCCATAACTGATTTCAATCAGAACCAATCAAGGTTTTAATATGAGTACTAGAAATCCTGCTTCCTAAGATTTTGATATCCTATTCACGATCTGCAAGGAAATGAGGAAAATAAACCCCTTATCGAACCGAATCATTCCGGGTAATTTATTCCTATGCATTTTAATTTACATTTTCGGTAACTCAACTTCGATGAAGATGATTCATATGTTTATACGTTAAATTTTATTATTTTAATCATATCTCTTAAAGATGCATTGAAGAGGTTACCATATTGTATATAGGTCGTACACATAAATTTATAATATTTTTCTATTAAAAAAATATAGTTAAAATTATGTGAATGCAGTAGCGAAAGTGGAAACTATTGAGGCTCATTTATGTCATTTCATACTTTTTTGTTGAAAAAACATTTTAAATACTGCCAATTGCGTCTTTGTGAAACGTATACGTTGCTTCTATCTTCAGAATGGCCATTTATTTTATCTTCCTGCTTGAACTAAGGGAAAATAAAACTCATACTTGAATGCTCAAGTTGATTCATTTGGATCAAGTTTAAAGATTTAAAATAGGTTCCCTTTTCGTGAAAAATGATTGATTACAAAAATAAATTGCGAGGGATATGATATACATTTTCCCACCCTTTTCTCGAAAATTTAAGTAACTGGAGAGGAAAGTCCTAATAACTTTCTAAATACAATTGAAAACTGGAGTGGATAAAAGAAACATTTCCCATAAGCGTAAACGTTTGCAGGAAACTCGTGGGACCATTCGATAGCAAAAAATATTCCTACTAATTTGGACTTTCTCTACCTCCAGCACATCTGTTTGATTCGAAAAAATATCTTACAGGAAAGAATAACATTGCTCCTTTCCCTCGAACTTTCAGTTCCAACTCCATCTTTCCTTACAATTTCTCTTTCAACAGAGGGAATGGCGCTTCTCCAATGACTTAATTTGGTAATAATAGAATTCATTGTTCCCTGGTGGAGAGCGAAGGTAAAACACTTCCTCACATTGACATTTGGAATAGGTGCGCAGTAAGCTTCGCCAATTTTTCCGAAAAGGGAAGGGTGAACTCATTGAAGGAAGCGGTGGATGAGAAATGAGGAGCTATTCTTCTTTCCCCAGCTGCGGTTTTTTCATAATTGCTCTGCCGGTACGTTCTTGGAAGATGTATGCCTCACCCGAGTTTTCAGCCAATGTTTGCCATTAGCTTAATTTTTGTCCAAATCACTATGAGGTCTCCCGTTATTGGTATTCTTCGGGGGAGTCTCTCCAGAGAAATTTGCTGTATTAATTATTTACTATTATTATTGCATATATATAAATCACTTTCGAATGGAATGTTTTCCAATATTTCCTTTTTTGGTTCGAAGTGCTCCTTGTAAGTGTTAACCGTTCCATTTCATGATTTTCGGAAGAAATTTTCAGTAAGTTGTAAACTTTTTTCAATGCAGTTTTCATCCAAAATGTTGCTCTAAATAGTCTTTTAGATCTCTTTCAGGAAAAAAATTACAATTTCTTTAACAATTTAGGTACTCAAAGGGCATACCTTTCAAAAATACATTATAAAAATCAATTACAATCAACTTTCTACTATTATGAGAGTAATCTTTTACAAAATTAAAAGAATAAATAGTTTTGCAATTATAAGGAAGAAACAATACGGGTATAGGATACAAATTACACAAGTATAGGTGTTAGTCTTATTACCAAAAGAGTAAAGGAAAGTGAAAATAATAATGTCAAATATGACACAAACCCAGATCTCCTCGACACTTTTCATTCCCATTTATCCTTAGGATTGACAAATGTGTTATGATCTACGTTAAATAACGTATTATATGAATTTCTGGAATCATCTTCTCGAGTGACCTTGTATATTTAAACTCATTAATGCCTTGAATGATCATACGATCTTCTGGATATGACATACAAGTCACCTTCAAGTATTTCATATATTATTATTCGATCCCAAAGATTATCGATGTTTACTAATATATCCAAATAAGGAAATTTTAAACAGCAATTTTTGTTGCCGCTCTAAATTCTGAAAAATGGTAAAAATATAGCACTGAAATCGTTGAAATAAAGATTCCAGCCTGGAATATGTTTTGCTCGGAAGGATTTAACTTATAAAAATACTACGTAATAAAAGCTACTTCTTAGAATACGCCAAGTATGTGACTAAAGTAACGTAGAAAGAATTAAACTTCATTAACAGGCACTCTAAGAATTATCAGAAGAAGCACATGCCACCAAATGAAGCCCAGATGCCTTAACAGATGGCAAAAAGTTCATTTGCTATTAATGAGTCTGGTAAAAGATTTATTTCTCAGCAGATGAACCACGATAAATAATCTTTAGTGGGCTATAATCCGGCAAATCTCCCCGCATATACTATCCGTTGGAGGTCGAAGGTAAATTTTTACGGAATTCCGGTGACTCTACGAAGCAAATAGAATAATCCCCCGACAAAGGTAGTCATGCGCAACTCCGTGGAGAACTTAGCATGTTCGGGGAAGGGATTATTTCCCGCACACCCCATTAAGAGCGACTGGAAGAGGCTTTCCTCCGCCAACATATTCGGAAGGGGAAAGGGATAAAAACCATTATTCTGCCATATTGTTAGCCTCTCTCCACCCTACACCCTTTTCTCACCCAATAACTCCTCCTATTCACTCCAGCCCTCTTAATAAATCCCACCCCATTCTCCCCCGCATCAGTCCCCACCGTCTTTTCCCAGTCCTTCCCCATTCTAAGATAGCATCCCAAGGGCCGGCTACAGACAATGGCCACCTCAGCGCATAATTAATAGTCGTTATTTTGATGGAACTAATTTCATCGAAGATTACCTTATTAAAAAAAAGAGGCAGGGACTCAAGTGTATGTAACGTTATGGTTATATCATTTTCAAGGCGTTATTTTGCTCGCAAAGTTATCAGAATAACATTTTGCTAATGGATTATTCTTTTGTTATCAATCTTAGTAAACTTTTCTATATAAGTACAGGATATACGTATAGCAGGTGGAAGTTGCCATATTTCGATCTTCTACATCAATGGGTCGCATAAGATGCAGGGGTAGAAGTAGCACCTTGCCGATGTTTATGTTGTACGCAGTACTTAACTTCACTGGGTCGGATTAGATTATAATTTTTAAATTTCCCTGAACTTGATCTCCTGGCTCTAAGTTTTACGTGATCTGGCCTAAACATTAAAAACAATCAAACTTGGATTCTTAAAAGTTTCCGTAATAAATTTGAAGTTGACTCAAGTTTTTTAATGCTAACATTAAAATAAAAGAGGCTTTCTCGATTAATCATGTTATAATAAATATAAATATTTACCAGAACTTGACTCTTCCCTTCGAAGCTTGTTGGGTAAAATGAACAAATAGGAAATAGTAACATTTCAATTTATAATTTTCGTAGTAATTACCGATGTATTTTTTCATAAACCTTTTCCCTATGACGTATGCTAATAATTTACAAAGGTGTGAGTCGATATCAATTTATGACTGTGACCGATGAGTAATTGCATGTAATTTCATATAGATTCAAATGGAAGTGACTATACTAAGATTCCTAGAGTTAGGTTGCGTAGGTATTATTTCCTTGGATCATTTTAGCCAGCCCTGAATATCCTATTCGTTTTCTACGAAGCTTTAGGTAGTCTTTGGACCTTAATTTGCCATTCTCGAGTTTTGCAATGCCTTGAACGCATTCTTTCCCCTCTCAAGAAGCCCACCCTCTCTGCCATTTACCCCTTCTTCCATTTCTTCTCTTCTCCTGTTCCCCACGGGTAGGGAGAGGGTTGTGGAGTCTAGACGCGGCTTGGGGCACCCATAACGAGAAAAGAGGTGGTTGGAGAGATTTATCGATTCTCCCCATTCATTTCCCGCCCTCTCATACACACCGACCAATTCCGTCGAACAGCACCTTAACAGCGAAAAACTTTCCCACCTTTCCGATCCCCCAATTTGATGGATTCCCCTCTTCTTCTTTTACTTCTAATCCACACTGCCAGTTGACAATAATTATGCTGCCTTTATAAATACTGTTTCCTGCTACCATATCTCTGATACAGTAGAGAGAGTCATTGGTACAGTTTAGAGAGAAATATATATTTCATTTACTTTTTCTCATTCTTTTTCACGCTGATGTTAAGCTAGTGAGATATGAGCATAACCCAAAAATTATATTCGTTTCGTCTTCTCCTTATCGAATTCCGCAAAAATTGTTATTCACAGAGTCATTGCGTTGCATCACGGGAGGATCCTTTACTCGTGTTATTCAGTAATGGCAGCAAGGAAAAACCGCTTAACTCCTTGTCATGACTAGTCGCCTAATTCCCTCTCCAAACTTTTTATCGCTCGAGGAAGAAGAGATCAGATACAAACGGTCGTTTGGGTTGAGAGATTTACAGATAATTATTATTTATCACTTTAAATGCATAAGGAAATCCTAAAGGCGTTGCATTGGATTGAGTATTAAGACTTTGGCTTATTATCGAAGAAGGAGAAAGAGAATATAATAAAAAGCCTAGGCAAAAGATACAGAGATTCATTTTCTCAGATACAGATTCATTTTTTCAAAGCTAAAACCTGGGAATCGTTTAACGTGCTGTAGACGTAGTCCAGATGGTGCGAGGGATGGATTTCCTTCGAGTAAGTTTACGAACATTGAGGCTGATGATAAAATTAGAAAATAAAATGGAAATAAATATAGGAGATGACATAAAGAATGTGTATAGGGATAATAAGTATGTGAATAGGGTGGGATATATATCCAATGGTCCCAAAATACAAAAGTGGTTAACATTCTTCGAAGGAAAAAGAGTACAACCCCCAGAAAAAAAGAAACTGTTTCCATACCTTTTTATTGTTGGGAAGTAATTTTCTTTATTAGAAAATGGCGAGATCCTAATCCATATTAGAGAGTGAAAAATAGAAGAGAAAGAAAGAAGAAGAGGGAATATTACTCGAAATAGTAAAAAAAAGATTTTATTTTCTTTTAATTAATTTGAAGATTGCAATTCAGAAATGCTCAGGTGTTTACTGCATATCCTTCGCTAATAACATTCACTCTTTCTTCACTATAGGAAAATTTTCTGTCCAAACCATCACGTTTTTGCCCAATTTTATCTCGAAAATAAGATGTTTTATTTTTCCTCTTTCAAACGTCCTTTTGAAAATGCTATCGGAGCAGCAGGTCACATCTTCAAATGAGTTAAGGTATATGAGTGTAAGACCTATCCGCGGAAAATTGCGTTTTCAGTTATGTTTATCATGACTCGGAATCTCTTCCTTCGATTTCGAGGCGTGCACTTCATGAATATTAATTTCTTAGCTAAGTCTCCGAAAGAGTTCAACTATCCCATTGAAGTTCGATGCCCTGTAGTACACCATAGCACCAAAAAGTAGACACCAGGCTCAGTGACTCTCTCATTAAATGTTAGTGCATTCCGTGGGATATATGACGCGTCCGTAAGAAAGTTCCACTAAAAAGCGCTTCACGGTAATTTATGAGCTGTGTGTTGAAACAGAGAAAGAGCATTATTCATCAGTCACTCAGTCTCCACTGTTTTGGAATGCAGTTTTTAGCACTGAAGGCTTTTGCAGATATAAATAGCAAGGTAAGCGGATAAAATTTGGAGCAAGCACAGGTATTAATATTCAGAGCTGTCCACAAGTTGCGGTCACTCATAGCTTATTCGAGTTATAACGCAAAAATATTTTCTTTACATTACATTCTACGATGAGGATGGAAAAGTTATCCTATTTTGTCGAAAGACAGCTGGTTGGATGCGCACGTAAATGAATAAAATAAAATCTGTATGTCCAAAAAAATGTCTATTTGTATGGGAAAAAGCGTGGAATTGTGTAATTAAATTGGTCCTCACTGAAGTATGATCCAATGTATACATTGACTATTCCTTAAATTCAACCGTCATAACGGTCAGTTGGTATTTGGTAGCATATTTTTCATCTGAATGTTCATATTTTTACCTCATCTTACGATTAATTATTAATCTTATGATGTATTTATTCAATACTATCACTCTCCCATGACGTACCTAAGTTGTAACTTATTTTCTGCGACGAAATTCCTTTCTCTACATTAAACGAACAGATGTATCCGTAATTTAAATTTCCAAGAGCGTCCTTTGTTTTAGTTCAATTCGTTTTCATTTCACCCGTGGATAAACAGACATTTCAAATTTTTTGAAGTTTAATTTCCTCACTATTTTCCTCCTCCATATTTGAGATTTCTCTTTTATCTCAGCACTTTTTTCGGAGAATTAGAGGTTTATTTAACCTTTCCGAGAGTCGATAGCGTAAATTTTCATTAAGTACTGTTTTCTACCAAGTTCGAGGGAGTTGATAATTTTGATTCCGTGAAAGTTGTTTTTAATTATGCGCTCCTGTTGTAAACGAAGATCAGTAGCAAATGAATATGAGAAAACAAGTGATAACGACTCTTCCTTAAGTTATATAAAGAAAAAATATAATTATAATCTTAAAACCTATGCTCATCAATGTGTTTTTAATTTTAAATCCTACTTCTCTTGTTTTCATCTCATCAAATGAAAACAAACGAACATATTTTAAGAGTGTTATTCCATTTGCTTTATCGTAAATTAGAAATATTTCTGGCTATTTCATTTAAATTGATCATGTTTTGCTTTCTGTTTTCAGAGTACATGTATGATGTTGCCAACATTAAGAGTATAATTTATTTCCTTGCACAGCGCTATTTTTGCCAATTGAAGGAATGGTTACCATTTATGACTTCATTTCACACCAATATTAAATTTGTTTGCTTGGCTGATTGCTATGATCGGCGCTTTGTCTTGAGATTAAACCGTAAACAGAGTTAACCTAAATCTATGTTAACTTTATCAACTTTATAAAAACTAACACAGAATCACTGAGATTTTGAGTTGAGAACCCGCGCAAATTATCATGACAATAGTTAATATCGCTGCCACCGGGCCAAATGTCCAAATTGCAATGAAATTAGGATTAAATAAACTAAAAAGCCAACCATAAATCAGAATAACCGAAAAATTGAATTTTAGTGGAACATTTTAGTATGACCCTAATTACTTGTATCGCTACATTGTATAAAAGTTTTTAAGTATTTTCTGCCCGGTTCGGTGTGATCAAACGAATTTCCAAGAATTTCCTTTCTCTTCTTCATTTTTTTTCAAAAATTCTTATCTTATTTACTTAGGATCTCACTTCCTTCAATTACGCGCCTTCCAAAGGAAAATGAAACTCTCTCCGTTGCCTTTTTCCCTCTCTTAAAATAAATATTTGCCAATTAGGCTGACTTGGTTTGCTGATCTATCACATCCGGGATAACGGTTTTCCTCAGGGTGTATTTAGGAGGCGTTTCATTGTCTTACTTTTTCTGTGACCTTTCTCTTGAATTTTATACAAAGCACTTTTTAGTTTCACATGAAATTCCGAAAAATTCTATACACCACTGGGAACTTAAATGATAAGAATACCGTGATGATAATCATTCGTTTGCTAATTAACTAGCTTTATAAATAAAGAGTTAATTTTTATTCTTACTTTAATACTCTACTTCGCCGCAGCTATTCCGTCAATTTCCTTGCGGTATGAAACATTTATCTGTTCTCTTTAAAATTATACTATTGTTAGCTCTGTTTTCAATGCATATATAAGAGCTAACAACAGTATCCCATGTATTAAAAACTGGCTATGCTAACAAATTCTTCGAATTTAGTTAGTTTGGTTGTGAAAATAGTACGCAATTAGTATAAGTCCAATACAATTCTTATACTTAGAATATTCACTATTATGGTATCTCAATGGTATTTTTTTAGAATCGTAAACTCGCTATTCCTATCATGTGAACAGCGCGTTTGTCTTTGGTGAAAGCGGCCCCATGTTCGATTCTCGGTGGGAGCCAATTTGTGAAATGACCTTAGCTTTCGAAGCACTTTTAACAATACTACTACTGTAAAAAAAAAGTAATTCCTCAGTAGTTTCAAATTCTACTTTTTATAAATGTGGTCATTTAATCCGACAATAATGAGTGGATATTTGGTTGATAATTTTTTCCTCATTATTTTGATACTTGTTTTTTATTCCATTAATTTCTACTTGCCTGTATTCTTTGCTCCTTCTAAACAGCTTAACTGAAAGAAAATGGTTTTAATTACGGGAAGGATTGAATAGAAATGTCCATTGTAAGACTATTCTCAGGTAAAAGTCATTAGAGACTACAAAAAAATATCATTAATCTTGAAGTCAAATTTTAAATTCTATATGCCATTTCATATCCTTGTATGTTTTACAACAAAGTAATGAACTAGTAATGCGAAATGTGTTTACAATCAAAGTTTCTAAACTCACTAAACTAATTTTTCTTCCTTAATTTTATAATCTTTCCAATACTATTAGCCTATCGATAAGAAATCTTGTTCATGAAGATGTGGTTGTAATTTATAACTTGATTGAGGATTAGTTATTAGTACAAAAGAACAGCAGAACTCAGCGCGCGTGTTTTAAAATTAAAGCTCTTCCATTTAATTCCTCTCCGCACCTGTGATCGATTACTCAATTAGAAGAAAGTGCACGATAATTGCTCCTCCATTTAGCTTGACGCCCGCACACAAATTGCACTATCATGGATATTTCCAATTGAGACTATTCCGTCCCAACTAATTTCGCCAAAGCCTGCTCCTCGACGCTTTACAGATGGTACACCTATTCCATACCCATTTTATCTCTAATAGTTCACTAGTGCTAATTGTGATACTGATGAATTGCACAAAGAATGATCTATTAGCAATTGGAAAGGATCCTATTTTATAGCGAAGTCAACTGATATTTTCCTCCGTGGAGTACTATATTATTTATATTTTAAGTGTCAAATTCAGTTGAACATTCAGCTTTCCATTAGACATGTGCAATATCTTGAGAGGCTTAGGATGTAGGTTAAGTGAATACTCATACGAACTTTGCTTATAAAATTATTAGTAGCATGAAATGATCTTAAGTACGAGCTGCTATAGCGTTTATTAAAGTACTTATGACGTATAAAGTCAAACCGTTTCGAGCAGTTGCAGGGAAACCCTTAAAAACAGAATTAGTTTAGTCAGAGGATATGATTTCAGTGCTTGTGGATAATATTTTATTGTATCCTACATGCAATCATAACAATAATGAATGACTTCTTTCTTGAAACAGTAGGAAAATTGTTATATGTTTAAATCATCTTGTTGCTTACAAGATATTATTTTAGATTTAGAGCATTTAATAGTATTTTTGACGGTGTTTCCTTCTCATTTCTAAAGTATTGCTTACGAAAATCAAATATTAGTATAAATCATTCTTTACAACGTTATACAATAGCGTTACGTAGTTCACATTATTTCTGTGCAAGGTTTAAAACGATAACAGCTGTAGCATAAATTTGAGATGAGGAATTAATACGCACATGGATTTACAAGAATATCGAATAAATTGCACATTTCTACGCTAAAGGAGTAAGCAGCTAAAAGAGGCTTCATCACTAGTTATAATTTAATAATTAGTTTCTCAAAAAGTATTGTATTTCCTCGTAAAGCTAAAATAATTAACTTTTTTTGTTTTAAATGTGAGAATTAATTCTTCACGAATACTCTTCACTTATAAAATATTTTTTTCCATTCCATAAAAGATACTCTGGACTTAGTTCTTTCTCTTAACTTGGAACATTGCATCGAGATTTCCTTATATGTGTAACGACTGACTCCGTGATATTAGTTTGATTAGGACGGAAACTCCAACTACGAATGAATAGAAAATGACTAGTGCGATGAAAGTGCTCGGAGCAAAGAGCAAACAACCTCCGTTTGGGCGGTTACAGGCCATCGACCCCTCTCATTGTCGATTCCCCGAAAGTGTGTCCGTCGCCTTTCGCATTACTTTTCGCCGTCGTAATGAGAAGTCCGAATGCAGAGAGAGTGAGAGAATGAGACTTGTGTGTGGATATCGAGCGGGCCATTTTCAGCCCTTATCGGACCGTAGGCAATTCTCCGGCGGGGGTGGGCGAATATGGGAAGCACGGGTTGGAGGGAACTAAGGTATCCCCTCCTAATGGCTGCATCGGAGTGTACAGTTCGCGTGATACGAAAGAGGGAATGTGTATAAAGAAGGGAGAGTGTTTTGTGAAAGTAATACCATGCCCCTTCGTATCCAAAAAAAAACAACCATAGGGTGAATTAAGTCCACATGTAATATTTATAGAAGAATTTTTTTCAGTTTTCACCAGTGTAATGGTGAAAACAGTCGACTTTAGTACGTAGTGAATTTGAGTGAAGGTGATTGCGGTGTCTCGGTGAAAAGGCACGGGAATAAACTTCTGGGAGCAAAGGGTTGCTTAAATTTAATAATATTGTTCATTATATGACAGAAAATTTCTGCAAGTAAATAATTATTTTTAACGCCGTTTGCTAGAGATTTGTTTATTGATATCGTGGCAGAATCCGAGGAAGTTCTTATTGAATGAAAATTCAATAAATTATTAGCTTAAGTATGGAGTATAATTCACTTTATTAGTATATACCTTTTTGTATTTCTAAGTCAAGTTCACTGAATGCAAGCGGGGCAATCGTATCAGTAGAGGAAAATTCATAGGCGGACGCCATAAAAATAAATTAGAAATTAGTTTACATAATTCAGATACCAATACCATACGATGAAATCTCAATCTGATACCATGATCCTTGTGACAAGAAACAGTCTCTTATTTAATCAGACTTACATTTTTAATTACTTTGCTTCCCATTTTTATTTTTTGTGGGTCAAAAGTTAATGATATTTTAGGAGGCTATGAGAACGCTTTGAGGCCATTTTCATACCAACTGCTTTCCTACTGAAGGACGTTGTTTTTTAGAATACAAATGACTTTTTTAATCAACTAAATAGGAGAATTAATTGGCATTACGAATTAGCTTTTCTTGAATAATTGAACTTCAATGATTTTGATCAGAGTACGTCTAATAGTGGTAATGTAGGATTTTATAGCGAATTTACTCAGGAAATTTTAGCCTTAAAACAGGAACAGTGAAGAATATTCTAATTTAAGGTGGTTTAGTCGCTAATTTAATATTCATTTATAGGCAGATGGAATCTGAATACTCATTGTTCAGAATTATGTATTCAGATCATTATACTCTCTCCCACAACTAAGAGAGAGAGAGATTTCTCTTTGTATATTAAACGTGTATCACCAGTCTAAATCAGCAGAATACTAATGAAAGCTAGACGTTCAGTATAATGAGGAATATAAATATCTCACTTGGCAGTAAAAGTACCGCACGTGTACCCTTGTTTGTTTGAGAAATTCGCTTCTGAACTTCCTCACGTCCATTGCTCATTCTTAATGAAGGAAAGTTAGATTCCATTTCTATTAGCTTAGGTTTCACTATGCCTCAAAGTAAGGAAATCAATGCAAATGATTTTATATATCTCTTTTCGGTGTAATTCTATGTCCATTACTTTAATCTAAATATCCGCATGTTCGTATATATTATTTCAATTTTAATAATTGATATTAATTTTAAGATCTTGATAATCAATAGGGTCTCTTCAAGGATTGTCACGTATTTAATTAAAATCAATGCCCTCAAATATAAATATACTTATCTGGGTATTTCAAAACGACTGCGAGATGAAATTCTAAATTATCTTCCATTGTATGATAACTTGAAATTCAGTCGTCATGACAAATGTTACATATACATGGAGTTGCGCAGAAAAAACTTGATTATTAATTTAATAAGCTCTCTCCTTAATATTATTGATTATTCATTCAATACCCAAGATTTATAAAGGTATATATTCTCAGAGCTTGTTTACTGATTCTTACATACAATCGATCAAAATCAGAAGAAATCACTGAAATTAATTCTTTTTTTGTTATTTTTCTTATTATTATGCGTAGTATATTTCCACCAAGGATATTTCATTCTTATATTTGAGTTATTATTAATCAGTTCGTTAATATCAAACCGAAAAGAGACGTGCTCAATTTCAATCGATCGATTATTAGTAAGAAGTATAGCGAAGTTAAATTTGCTGGGAAGAGATATAAGAAGTATCATTGTTGGTAGCCATGACTTGTTGCGGTCTTTTCCCTCTTTTACGAACCTGTCTTTCCCTTAGCTTTAATGGCCAAACCGATCACATACTTCCAAATGGAATCCGCCACAAGGTTATCTTCATACATCTTTCTGAAGACCCTTGGCTTAGGACACGGCCAACATTTAGGGAGAGACGAGGGGACAGAACTTTACACAAAGAAGAATGAACGACACTCCGTCTTTTTATGTACCCGAAATCTGTTCCACATCTTGTCTCCTTTAGGAGGGGCAGACGCATGCATTCCCTTCCGAAATGAAAGCCCATCTCTGGACCCCTCAGGGCAAAGGACTGTCCCTTATATACCAACTGAGTTGGACTCCGGATAACAAGGCGGCGAGTAGATCAGAGGGGAGTTTTGGGGGATTGTGGGAGAAGAAAGGCATAAGTTCATAGTGGGGGAGAGCTTTCTTCGCCAATTTGGAGGACCACCCAATTGCACTCCTCCGCCCTGTCTTCCCTCATTTTCTCCGTTCTCTAGTATCTCCCTCACGGCCACTATTTTGTCCGTCCTTCGGAATTTTTTCCCTTTTTTCCTTACGTCATTACTTCCGTCCTCTTTCCTTTGGTCGGATATCCAAAAGTTCCTCAGATGCTTGTCGATTCTGGTTTATTCGACGAGGGTTACTTCCCCGGGTTTTCATCTGCAATTTGTTTCCGAGAATTGTTTAACTTGGACTGCCTTCCTTTGTCACCATTTCGCTCGTCCTTGGCAGTTGCTGTTTTTCGTCCAACATTTCCGGCTCTTGCTCCGTTTAGCTTTCGTTTAATTATCTCGTGTTTGCTCTCTTTAATTATCTACTGTCGCCTGTCTTATTTTTTCCACTCGCGAAATATTTTCCGCTCTTCCTTGCTTATGCATTCTTTTTTTCAATCATTCCACTCTTGTCTCAAGGATGAGAGCTTATCATTGAGTCTTTATACCGATTGAAACTATATTATCAAACTTCTAAATTAATTCCTATCCTTATTTTCTCATAAGGAATTGTTATCTCTAACTTATATTTGCTTTATTTTTTCTTTTAAACTATATGAAAATAATGCAGAGAAATACCGATATCGTGAAATTTGTGTTTACTTACTCAGATCTCAAAATCCTTTATTCTGCATTCCTATAATACCTAAATTTGCTGCAGGTCATATCATCACCCCGAGCAAAATTGATTAAGAATTCATTCTTTACCTTTCTTTTCTCAATTTTCCAATTATTTCCCCGGTTTCAGCCATTGAAAACATATTTGACTCGCAAAAAAAAACATTTTCATCGCCTTTAGTTAAATTTAACTCACAATAATTTTTCGGATCAAAGTCAAGTCAAAAAATTGACTTTCTTGCTTGAATTTCTGTGCCTCACAAACGTTATCGATCTGTGATCTTCTTGATTGTAATCAAAGTTACAATTTCTATGTTTTGTGCCCTGATAAGCAATTAAGGTACTTTTCATCTGCTCCAAATTAATATAAAATATTTCGAATAATATTGGTTAATAATTTATTTGGTTAATGGTGGATATCTGGGTATTTCACCATTACTTTTTTTAGGTAGAAATTTGGAGGGTCTCCGTCCTAATCAGGGCCCTTAGCTCGTCTTCGCGACTACTGAGGCCACTAATATTAAGATAATAAATTGTTTCTCATTTGAATTGTTTATAACTTTTTAAATCGTATTCCACGCGGTGAGTTTTGTTATGGTCCCCCCTATTGGGAAGGTGGGGCACTCAGAACTTGCAAAAGGGAGCTATGGGTCCGGATTAGGACGGAGACCCTCCAAATTTCTACTTGAAAAAAAGTAATGGTGAAACCCCCATTACCATTGACCATTTATTTTAAAGACAATTTATCAATCATACAATTATTTATATGACTCACATAGCTTATAAGCTCAACTGAAGAGATGAATCATGCGAATATGATGAAAATGAGTTTGGCATTGATAATTACAAAGTTAAGAGGAAAGCACGTATCCATGGGCAAGCTTTTAGGCGTAAAATTCACGCCATAGCGTGACATAACTCTATCGTGTCTGAATAATTGAATTGCTTATTATCTAAACTAGAGATCAATCCCAAATATCCAAAATTCTTAAATGCAACTTTTCTTTTTAACTAATCTTTATTGGCATAAACAAATATCTTTATCGAGCATAGTAATTTATTGCCGAATAAATAATTAAAACATGGCCTAAGTTATTCGGTTGATCTAATTTTTCAATAAAGGGGTAACCTTTGTGGGAATTTATGATTTTTTTTCCAATAGATTCAAAATGAAGACGAAATTTCTTCAGGCTCAACTCAAAAGTAGGAACAGTATGTGTTTGATATAGATACTCGATGTAGATAAGAGCTTAATATATAATAATACTCCTGATATGAGAGGTAAATTAAATTGTTGCAAGGAATTCATTTAAAACGTTACTCATTAGCATGGTTAATACAACGAGTATTGATTCAAGCGTTAGAATGTTCTCATATTCCAGCTTGTTTCAATTATAATCATAAGGCAACTCATAATCCGAAGAGATATCACTCAAAATTGGAAAAGCTGTTCTTTTACTTCGTTTATTTCATATCCAAGATCGGTGAATTTATCGGTGAGGTTCTGATTTGAAGTTGAGGCATAAATGTAAGTTTAACGAATGTAATTAATATTTAAAGATGAACACGGATGCTTAGAGGCCTTCATTTTGATAAAGTATAAATACATTAATCTATGTATGGATATACACGAGTAAATCAACGCGTATTCTTCATTCGATGGTTCATCTATTTTATCCTCCATTCTATCATCAAACCCCCTTTAATTTATCTCTAATTATCATTCCCTTTGTTCATTATCTTCCCTTCCTGTCGTTTCTTCTCATTTCCTCATCCCCACCCCGAAACTCTCTCACGTTCATTCCCAAGCTCCCCTGCCGTTGTTATAGAGATCTCAAGGTATAGGTGACGCGTGGGGGGGTCTGAATTTGGTCCGCTAAACTTTCGGTACGCAAGGAATGAGGAACGGGAAGGGCAATCATGCCCCGGAAAGATCATCGTACGCCTGACATGTGTTTAAAGGTACTTTCCTTTCGGAGGTCGCCTCATTAAACTCACCAGGACAACGCGGTTGCTCTTTCCTCGCTCCACAGGCTGTCTCCGAGGAAATATAATACCCTCTCCATTCTCTCACTCTTTGTTCTTCTGATCCCCTTCCCCCTTACGATGTTCCTGTTTATTTTTATTTTATTTTTAAAATCTTATATATAATAATGTAAATATTCTCTACTATTTACACGGTATTTGAATGGAGGCAATCTTTACTAAGAACAGTATTTTTGGTTATAAAATCCGTACAGCTAAGTCATAGTATTAATGTATAAAATATATAAATTAGTATTATCTAATACGTTTTCAATCAACCGCATTGCCCTTCTTGAACAGAAAACCATATTAAAATTCTTTATTGATAGTATGGTGTGAGATATAATAAAGAAACCTTGAATAGTACTTTTCCCACATTGATAATTGTTAATTTCCTTTTATATTTATTTAAGAGTTGACCGACTACGACTACTTTTATTCAACTTTTTGCTAATGAAATGTAGACGATATCTCAATCGTTGAAAAATATAAGAGAATTCTTTCATTCATTTCTGGTACTATTAATCTGATAGTGGTCGTAGTGGTTAAAAATATATTGTGAAAGCTACAAAGTTATACTTTACTATTTTTTTATGAATAGGTGTATAAATAATCATAAGCAGTTGATAAAAATATCATAAGCAATTGATGTTCAGACATATGAAAAACCCGTGCCCTTTATTTTAAAATAATTGCTTATTTATATTAACAATTAAAAAACATTTCCTTATGATATATCACATTTACTTAAATATATAAATTTCTATGGAATATATATCTATGTCAATTATTTATGAAATATTTAACGTCTTTCTAAATTAGTTACGAGTTACAATATACTCCATCCTATCTAACTCCAGCATTGTAATAAGTTCCTTCCTCCTTTCTATCAGTCTAAAGTAGCTCATCAGGTTTCTAATTTATTATTGATTAAAATATTTCTGTTTACATATTTATTATTTGGTGTTTCAAAGTGATGATTTTACCAAGTCAGCTAAATTTTTACATGTATAGAAGGGAATGGCGTAAGGTTTGGCGTTATTTACTTGGAAAATTTCCGAGGACTTTTAGGCTGAATATGTATTGCGGCAAATTATTTCTTTTATATCGTACGACTCGGAGGGACTTAATGTAGGGTTGGAAATTTCCGTACTGTCCTCTGAAATGAACCGCTTGTCCGTCCTCACCCAGCCTTCTGTTTCTCTCTTCCTTTTGTCCTTCTTCCTCTCCGTCAAAGGTCGACGTCAGGATAAAAATGCGAATTTTGCAAATGAAAGGAGTCGATACGCGCTTCGGAGCTTAATGAGAGTCTCACCCCTTAATGAAATGAGAGCAGGGAAAGTATTTTTTTCCTCCGAAGCTTTTTTATTCCTCCCTCCGCTATGGGTTCGGCATTTATTCCTCTCTCTGCCGTCGGAGATAGGAATTTAGGAAGATATCGCGCCTCGCGTGTTTTTTAATATTTTTCGGAATTTTTCGCTCGGTTAATGAGTATTTATTAAAACGCTCCCTCTCTCGCTCTTTCTTCCAAAGCGGAGGCTATTACGCATTCATAAAACGCACATGGAATCGCGCTTTAATGCTTTTGCTCCCACCCTTTCATTTTTCCTTCCATTCGACGCCACTTTCTTTCCGAATAACGTCAAACTGTTGCGTTGCTAAGGGGGGCGAAATA
This sequence comes from Sympetrum striolatum, assembly GCA_947579665.1. Classification (NCBI taxonomy): domain Eukaryota; kingdom Metazoa; phylum Arthropoda; class Insecta; order Odonata; family Libellulidae; genus Sympetrum; species Sympetrum striolatum. The sequence continues at coordinate 72,249,607 of OX388347.1, read as the reverse complement.
AATGTCCGTCGATCGTTTTATTTTCGGGAATTGCCTCCCACGCCGAGGATTTTCCGCCGATTGAATTTAAGCTATGTGTAAATTTGAATATTTTAGCGGCCGATAAGGAGGAACTTTGCCAAATGCCGAGGGGCGGAGATTAAAACGGCTTTTTTTTTCCTTGCGAGCGTATTTGAATAAGGTCGCCCAAATTGGCTCCGGGAATATTATCTCAGAAGACGGACCGTCGATTAATTAATTGAAGTTTTATATCCGTCGCCTTACATTTCAGACACCGGTCTAATTTGAAATTGAAATTGGGAGAAACAAGGGGAGGCGTCTCCCGTCTTTCCAAACCCACATTTTTCTATATGGCAATAGCTTACGTGAAAAATCTAATATCTTAAAGTATTTTTTCTTCTTCTATATCTACATTTACACTCAAAAAGCTGCTCTTCAGCCTAGGGCTAGGAGTGTGTACTCAAGATGATCAACCAATTTCTTTAGTTTATTACTAACAATACTTCTCCGTAGTGGGAAGAGCGTTTTAAAATTCATTGCTTCTAAGCCTCTTTTACAAACGCACATATTTGCGTATACTTAAGTAGCAATATTTAAATATTGCATATACATCTTTTGTGAATGCTTTTTCTTTTTATATAGGTATTTAGAAATCGTAAACTTAATTCTAGTCACATTTCCTCTGTGAATTTTAAGAACAAGGTTTATTGTTTCTGTTAAGCTTGATTTAACGTAATACTTACAGCTAAACATAGTATTATTATTGAACAAGAAGCACTGTATGATACAGGACCTTCTCGATAAGAACTTCCTACTTAGTTAGAGCTTCCTTTAATAAAAACTTTCATCTAAAATATTTTTAATTTATTCCTATCGTATTACACTAGTACTGTCGAATCTTCACGTAACTTCTTTTTATCTTCGATAAAATGATTAAGTTACTGTTTTATTAATTTACATTTCGTAATATTTTATGCTGCAATCTCTTGAGTTACAATCTTTATATACAATTAGTTGATTTATTCCCGGTTTAATAATATATTTTTGAGATTTAAGTTGACTCAGGGGGCATGATAATCGTGGATTTATGATCGGAAGCCTTCCATCTAATATTTTTATATTCGATGTACTCTCTATTGGTATATTTATCGTAGCAGGAACTTATTCTATTTTATAATACCATCACAATTTGTTCATTTAATAAAATTAATCTCCTATCCTTAGACTCAGCAGAATATTCATTAACTGTCCATTTAAATGTGAGTATACGAAAGGATTTTATCTCTACTTTATTATATGGACACAGTTGAGTATAGACCCAACGTTGCCGAGGAAGAAGAGATGTAGTAAATGTATAATGAAAACGTCATTATAATATTTAATAAAATCTTCGACAGTATCTGTTTCCTTACGCATCTAGAATTCTAAAATTCTTGTCTAATTGGATGGTGATTAAAGTGAAATTGAAAGCTTACAGCCTACGTGCAGAAGCTTTTATTCAGTAGAGGCAAGTCTACCTTCAGAAAATGCTGGCAGCAAGAGGTTTCGTTTGCTGCATGCACCATGAGGTGACAATTTAATTCGATTTATGCTCGAAAATAGGACTTAATGCGCCTCTGGCAGCTGATCTTTTGCGAATACAGCGGCTATGAGCTTTCAATTTCACTGTGATTTAAGCGCTACCTTTAAATTGCCGTTTTACTTGATTCCTTTCAAAGATGTTGTATTAAAGATTGGACGGCATGGTCGATACCGATAAACATTTTTTCCTTAATACTTCGATAAATTTGAATAACATAGTCTCGTTTCTTTGTAATAAGATATTTGTGAGTGAGTATTTCCAATTGATGTCTTAAACCTATCAAAAGCGAATCAGAAAGTTAAAAGTATGGAGAGCTTTAAATAATTCGAGGACAGAAGATCATTTTTACATTGAATTTTAATGATGTGATAAGAAAAAGAGTACGAAGAACTCATTCACTCGTTCATAAAGAAAATCCTTTGCTGAACGTGCTTAACGGAATTATCCTTTGTAGTGTACATCATAAAAAATAATTTAATATGTAACTCCATAATCGGATGTGATGCTATATTTTTCCAAACTGCGCATCAACTTTATTCTACCACTGCTTCACGCCCTCCCGGATGACTTAGCTTAAAAATTAATCCAATATGGAACCTTGGCTCCGATGAAAGGCTTGAAAAATCGTATGATCTCCAGACCGTGTTTATGCCACAATTACATTTTAGCCCCAACAATTTTTCTCGCGCGGAGGAACTTCCCGAGATAAAAATAGTATATATCCAAAAGCCTTCCCGAGACTTATCTCTGCCACGGAACGCTGAAAACCGCATATCAAACAAATTGAAATCGAGCCTTTTGCTTTTATCGCGCGATTCAAAATGGAAAGAGGAAAAACCAGTCAGCAATACAAAATCCGAAGAGATGTTCCGCTCGATTATACTCTTCTGCTGGAAATGCTGCGTCGCTTGGCACGAACTCTCCCCACTCACAAAGACAACTCATTCCCTCGTCTATTCCTCCACCTACTTTCTTCCATACATCCCCTTTTCTTTTACTTCAATTCCCACCTCGATAGCGATCTTTCCCTCTCAACGTCTTTCTCTCTCCCTCTCAATCTGTTTCACCCTCTCTCGCTATCTTCCCTTCCATTCCAATTTCATTTCGCTTTTCTGGTTTAATTTTCTCTTCCGTCCTCCCTTCCACTTAATTCGGTCTCTCCGAGAATTTCTCTTTCACTCCATTTAATTTTTCCTCCCACCTACTTCATCGCCTCCTTTCACTTCTTTCCCTTTAATTTCGGCCGCACCCCAACTTTCCGAGTTCATTTTGGTCGAATTTTGGTTCTTATCGCCCTTCCCTTTCGCTCGCCTCCCTGCGACTTTAACTTTTTCTCCGCTTCGTTTCACTTTTTGCCCCCCTGATACTTGCTCATCCCTCGTCCCATTTTGGTCTTGCTTTATCTCTGTGCTCTCCCAAGCTGATTCTCCCCTTTACTTATTTCAAAATTCGACTTATCCTCGCTACGTTTCACTTTTAATCCGAACCAACATCGTCATAAATTAAGCTTCTTCCTTCCGTTGTAATAGTTACTACCTCCATTTTTGCTCCAACTACTCTCCATCTCTACTATTTTGTTTCTATTGCATTATTCAAAGACTATTCTTTCAGAGCTCCCATTTTAACTTTTATCGACTTTCACTTTTCTTTTTGGCTAGGCTATAATCAACTGTAGATGCCTCATTATCTTCCTTTTTCATGTTCTACTACAGTCTGTGCGTTTATCTTTATTTGGCATTCCTTTAGTTTACCTTCATTCGGGTGAATTTCTTTCAGCTGCATTTTCAAGCAATTTATCTCAATCTTGTACGTTTTTCCATCTCTTCATCTCTATTAACTTGTCTCTCATTCTCTTCCCTTACCTCCTATTTTGTAGAGACTATCAATTCTTCCCAATCTCAAATGTTATTTCGCTTGTGATTGAAAAAATTCTTCTCTTTCCTCCTTAAGTACTATCAGTTTTCTGGTTTACATTTCCTTAATCCATTTTCACATAGTATCCTCAGCAATATTGTATTTTTATTTATTCTCTTATGCATTACATTTATGGGCTCTGCAATCCAACTTCTGCCTACTTTTCCAGCTTCGACGGCTCAAGACTTCTTAACCTATTAATACGAAAATATCTGATCCATGGCGTTTATATGTGTGCCTTCATTCGAATATTAGAGTGAAGATCGTATAATCGGGAATCGCACCCGAGATTCTTTTCACCGGAGTATCAACTGACCGAAAAATTAAAATTCTTGCGCCTGATTTGAAACTGGAAACTTATTCCGTTAATATTTAAGGTCCTTAGCAGTGTAATGCTGTCTAAGCGAAAACGGAGGAAAGAATTACTAAATAAGTATTAACAACAATTTTGACAAACTAAATAAATTGAAATTAAGGATTGTCTGACGTTGTTTTGAAATGTGTGTTAGTATTAATTATTTTCGCCCCTGGTTAGCCAAGTGGATAACGCTTCCTCCTTTTGTGATAGCGGTCTAGAACTAGTGATAAGGAGGCGTCCCACATTTAAAATTACATCAACTGTCAACAGCTTTATAAGGAAGAACTACTTTTAACCCAAATGAAACATGTTACTGATAATAAAAATCTCCAATGGAAGAGAAATCTTAGAATAGAATAGTATAATATGTAATGCATTAAAATTAATGGATGGAAATGGAAAAGAAACCTAATCGAACCGGATCTATCGCAATTTGTCACGGAAAAAGAGAGGAACTTACCATAAATCCTTTTTCTGAATCATTAAAACTACCAGAGTAATGCGTACGACAGCTTTACGCTTCCCTATTACAAGAGCAGCCATTTCAATTATTTGTACAATCCTATTTGCTTCGGTTCCGAGTATCCCCATGTCTCTTACGCAACAATTTTATTTCCAAAATAAATTCGACTAAATGAGGCTTTACTTGGTGGTATTTCATGACAAAAGAAGCAAATTGACAAGAAATAGATTTATTTATACTATTACCACAGAATAAATTGTTACAGACGAGACAGGGTTTCGATGCATAGCATCATCTTCAGGTCTCAACCTCTAGATGCTATGCATCGAAACCCTGGGTCGTCTGTAACAATTTCTTCTGTGGTAGTAGTATAAATAAATCTATTCCTTGTCAATTTGCTTCTTTTTAGTTTTAATTCAAACCAAATCAAATTGTTTCAGCAATTTTGTGAATAAATTTATTTTGTAGTAATTTTCGTTACTTATTACCTTGAAATAATTTGTTCGTATTAACCCCTAATTTACTCATTTAAACCTTCACTCTATTAAATCCTGCTCGTTTTTCTTACATTAAGCTTTTCTTTGTTCTACATTCGCAAGGAAAATTCCATCCACCATTTAAAGTAATGCTGTAAGACTTCCCAAGTACTCAGTTGTCATTTTAGATTACTGTGATCCGTTCTACAATTCCCGAGATTCCTCCGTCACGCAATCACCCGAAAGCTATAAAACGCTTCCCTCGTGTTCCTCAGCTGGGGAACCCTTTCTAAACCCAACTGATTTTACTGCCCCGTTCCGATTTTACATCCTGCGTGTGTCTATGCAAATATCCCTTAATGCGGCCCCATTCACCTTCTCCTAGACGACCTCGTTCCATGAACAAAAACTTCGGCTAGAGGAGTGTTTTCTTTCTCTTCAAGTCCCCATCTCCTTTTCTCTAAATTAATTTCTGACATATTTATAATGCCAAGACAACTGATCGGTGTAGCGACGTGTTTCCTCATACGGAGAAACTTTAATTGATTTGAGGGTGATTCACGAAAATTCAATTTATTTTTATAAAACTAAAGAAAGTAATTAATTTTAATAAAACTGTTACAATCAATGTTTTTATCCAGTACATAAGTGTGAGAGTTGCGAACGATTTTTAATCAATGCTGCTGTGTTTTCTGTAAATTTAGTTCGATCCCTTTTATAGCACCTTGATGAAATCGACTTGGAAAACTACCATCAAACGAAAGTTTGATGGTAGCTTTCTACCATCATACTTAGCTACCATTAAACTTTCGTTTGATGGTAGCTTTGTATGAATGAATAGATAGTATGAAACTTTAGTTGGTATGGCTGATTATACAGTCATTTTGTTTAGAAAAGATGTATATAGATATTACTCTGAAAACCCTATTTGAAGAAATGGGAAGGATTTAAATGGGAAGACCCATGTTGAAATATAAGGAGCAGGTGTTGGTCAGATTTAAGGTTTTTAATAACAAAAGAATGACACGATTGACTGTTAATGCAACCAACTTTGAAATTCTTAAGCATGTACAGCCCCTTTTAGACTTAGTTTCTTTTTGACCACTAATTTTAGCAGAAAAACTAAAGGTATCTTATTAAGAGCCATTGTCAATGGCAAAACATCGCGTATCGTGTATGGATTGCTCAAGGGGTTAATTTTACAACACCTACTATAACAGTGTATTTTTGTTAATTTTTTATGGTATGAGATTATATCCGCAATTTGTCTGATGGCGTGAATTTTTTATTTTTCGGACAAATTAATCGATACAACGCAGATGTATGCATCAGTTTTCACATGAAATTTTCTATTTCTCAGGCGAGAATTGACTTCCTATTCCTTAATGAGTAAATTTGTTGTCTTAAAGCAAAGAATATTTGTAAATTTTACGTTAAATCATTACATATTACATGAAATTCTCCGTAAAACATAATATACAGTGTTACATTAGTCACATAAATGTTTTACATACTCCTAGAATGAATATTGAAATTTTCAAACAAAATGATTATTTTCTTGATTTGATCTCGTAGTAGTTTTTTGTACCCATTTTACGAAATACATTGTACATTTTCGTGATTTAGTCAACGATTCGATGTTAATCAATGTCATTCCCAATTAACGCTTCAGGTTAATGTAATGGGAAGCAATTTTGGTCATTTTCAATCTTCGCTCGCTTCTATTGTACTCATTAAGATGCGGGAGTGACTTAAAGGAAAGATAGAGGAGGAGGTACGAAAGGAGAGAAACTCTTCTTCGAAAAGTCAACCGGAAGTATTTGGTCCACCATTTTGTCCATTCCTAATCCCACTCTCATCACTACCGGAGCGATCCCTCACGAACGGCAAGTACTGAAAAAAGAGAAAGGATGCAAAAGGGTCTGTATCTGTGTCGGCATCTTACACCTGGTGTGCGTCGTAAACCTTTGAACGGAGTCCCGTTGGGATGCGGCGGAGACAGCGGAAGGCGAAATTTAAAAGGAAGGTGAGATGGGGTCGGAACCAATTACCTGATTAAAGATGGCGCAGAGACAATTCAATTCGCTGGTCTATTCGTCGGGTGATTGCCTTCCACTTCCGTGACATTATTTCTTCCTCTTCTTTGATCAACTCCCTCTGCCAAACTACAAATATTTGTATGTAGCGATAGGGTTCCCAATCAAAAGGGAGCGCTTTGTGTAAGTGAATTACAGCCGATAAAAATGGGGAAGCAATCAATGGCGTGTTATCTTGAACGACTAGAGACAATTCTTTACGTTCCGCTATCAAGTATTTATGCGACGGCGTGCGTTAAAGGAATCAGCCGCATTGTGAATTCGTAACGTTTCAAATTAGCGTGTCATAAATTTTGCATTCTACGCTGATTCTTGCAAAATTTTCTATTTTCTTTCATAATGGAAATAATATTCTATTCTTGATCATATGATTATTTGCTCATTTTAACCTTGTAATGGTTGAAAAAGTTAATGCTGATACGTTGAAGATGATTTTATTGGTGTGCTGATGTATACATCTGAGTAATAAAATTAACATTTTTCTTCCCACATAAATTTTGAAAGACAATGAACTTTGACAAAACGCAACTCGTGGTACTAACTTTCATCCGCTTTTTATCAATAACTCATTCCGCAAGGTTTGTGGTTTCATGCCGTCAAAGATATTGTTATTTGAGCAATTTTTACGCGAATCAAACATAAAAGCCATAATCCTTTTAATGATACATAATCATAAGAAATTCACAATTGGCGAATTTGCTGTTTAATTTGGGAATATTATGATAAAATTAGGAATAATATAACAGTTGCCTTCATACCTACCTCCAAAAACTTATTAAATTTTGCATATGTTTCTCTAGATCTCAGAGTGTTCACAAAATGTTAAAATCGTCCTTAAAGTAACTAAAATTAAATAAAATCAATGCTTTAGAATCCACTGATAATAGAAGGACCTTGAAAGTATCGGAACTGACATAAAAGCTGAGGATATATGTTATTAAAATATTTTACTAATCAATTATTACATTGGAAAATCATTACAGTATCTCTCTTTACAATTGTATGTGTACATTTCACTACTTATGGTAGGGCCTATATATTTATAGTCCAATGTGAAAAATCGTGAGGATTGCTTCATTCATAAATCAAACACAAAACCTTGTCAATATTACCATTCTATTGGAGTCCTTCAGTTCTTTTCATGTTACCATATGTAGAGCCCTCTACCCTAATTTCCATGTTGTGGAAATATAGTTATGCTAGTATTCCTTTTTCTTCCTTTTCTAGGAAGCTCTACCCTTGAGGATATCAATTAGAAAAAGAGTACGTCTTATGAAATGCGTGGGGATTTTAATTTGGCATATTTCAATTTGCTTCAAAAATATGTATATATGTAATCATAAATATATCTCTTCTACCTAAAGTTGCCTCCAATTTTCACTCTATTACTACATTTAATAATCATCTGTCCTAAACTTTTTCTAATTTCTCGCGTCCAGTTTATAGTATACTATATTCGCATAAAGATTAATTTAGTTGATCGTCATAAATTACAGATTGTCGAGGAGCGATTTTAAGTGATTAATTTTTCCGCTATACACTTTTCTTTCTATCTGATTTAAACCTAATCAGTGAACACCATCTTTCCTCTACTTATTCCTTGCTTCATCGATTCTCCCTCTTTTTGGCCATTTTTCATACCATTCACTTCAGCGCAGTGCATTGAACTAAGTTATGACAGTCGTTTTATCCCTGTAGTACCAGACTCCCTCCGTACCCTCCCCATTCTTACTAACTTATTTCACGAAACACCTATAAAAGCCACGCAGTCTCAGCGAAATATAAAAATCTTCAAGAATTTAACGCCCAGAATTTTAGCACCAGTTACTACAAGCAATTTCATAGCACAGATTATTTACGATGGTTGAAAGGCCGTTCGAAGCCATGATATGATGCACTTATCGCTCGCTAAGAATCTGAGTTTGCACTCGCCAAGAAAGAAGCAAAAAACCAAGCACCCTTTTTGGTGATTTATTAAGGATTCGAAATACCGAGTCAGGTGATTGTAAAAAAAAACTTGAATCCATGTCGAAAGGTATCTCCGAAAGAAATCTATTCAGTAACTAGAGTCACGAATTCGCCGTGTTGTTATCATTTTAACCTCCAATTCCCAGATTCTATGCATATACTAGATATGAATTGGTCTTCGATATACTAAAACTAAACGGGAACATTTGAAAAACTCATAACAGCAATAGGCATATTTTAAGAATAAAATAATGCGATGAAAATCTTGATATGCTAGCGCAATGATACAATCATCAGTGATTATTTTGGTGCAATTATGACATCACTGAAATTGGAATCACATTTGAGATTCCGACTTCTTCAAAGTTGGAAATTTTTTAAAGTAATAGTATTAGTATAGTAATAGTAAGAAGTATTAAATACACGAGTTTAGGAAACGGTTAAAGGTATATTGCACATAAGGGTGTACAACTAGGAAAATTCCCAAGGAAAAACCGACTTGAAAAAGGATAAAGTAGCCTCCCGGACAGAGGAAGGTCTTGGGTTCGATTCCCGGTCCACCAGACTTTTTTCGAGTCCATATCTTGTACACGAGCTTAGCTCAAAAAATATTATGAATATAAAAGGCAGTACTGCAGCAGTATAAGCAGAATTTAAAATAAGTTAGCCGAAATACAGAAATAGTATTTCTGAAAACTCCGGATAGTCGCGCAACGTTAAATTCTGAATACAACCACCGTAATACTCACGCTGATGCATGCGCATTTAAATTATACAGGGAATTAAAGATGACCAAATTTCACCAAATCTTTCTGTTTTCCAATTCTCGAGATTATTCCAGTTCAAGCAGTTACTGAACCCGCGAGACATTATTCAGGAAAGCAATCTTGGGAAATTGTCATTAATCCTTCAAAGATTGTCGTATTTAGTTAGTTAGTTTGACCCTTTATTGGCGAGGTTAGGCTTAGGTGGGCCTCTCTTTCACCTAACCTCGTATGTCGATTATATTTAAACTTATTAAAAACTAAACTCATTAAAAAAATACAAAAAAAGAGTAGGGTGTAGTATTAGGTATTTATGGCTTAAAGTCGATGTTATGGCTTAAAGTCGATGTTATTCTTATTTCTGCACCAAAATCGTGAAGACTCATTTAATGAAGATGTTTTATCTAGAGCGAGTAAAGTAATTGAAAACTACTCGGAACGTAAAGCCGCTGGGAAGAGAATCTGAAAAACATTTACTAGTGGTGACTCTAATTAAACCCGTTTAAGATGTAGATGTTGGTGAAAATAGCATTAATGGTCGTATGCGAAATTAATACGAACTTAGTCATACAAATTTTTAAAACTTCGGGCTTAGCAGAAACCTTTTCAGGTCAGCTTATTCCTCTAAAACCCATAACAGGTTTCTATAAAAGGTTCATAACTCTATTTATCTTTCTCTCTTCAATAGAAAAATAAAATTTAAATATGATTTACTCCTAATATCAGCATAAAATTTTTCATATGAAAATTTAAAGAATATGTAAAATAATTTGCAGTTGAATTTGGTAGCTGAAATTAACTTCTGGCTCGAAGCATGCAAATAATTTTTAGTTGAAATTAATTTCTCGTTGTAAGTTACCATGTAAGCGAGTATTAAGCAATGTATGTGAATTGTTAATAAATTTCAAAGTAGAGAACGTTGAAGGTTGAACGTAGGGAAACAAATTCCTCATTTTATAAAGGTTACTTCGGCGGCATTTTCTTTTCGATCATTTCTGAAATTCATCCCGAATTCCCAAAGAGAGGGATCCTTTTTATAATACACTTTTAGATTAAAATTATCATATAGTACTTGGCAGATTTAACATCATAATTTTAGGAAATACTAAAGGTCCACGGGTGATTAATTTAATTGAAAAAACGAAAAAATACTCCTTTTCCACCGAACTTGAGGAAACGTTCTATTTACTGAGTGTCTTTCCATTATGGATTTTTATATTACCTCGCCTGATTCTGTGAATATTATTTTAATTTTTCTCTTATCTAGTTTGGTTAGTCATATTCAATCATAACAATTTTCTTACCCTATCAACGGTGTTATTTTTATCAACCTATTTCAAATTTTCTGTTCTATACTCACAAATCTCAATGCAATATTAGAGTAGAACGCATATAAGTTTCCGGAAAATAATTGCAATTAAAAATTTCATTTAGTTTAAATTAATATTAAAAAAGTCATAAAATTAAGCAATACTAGAAGCGTGAGTAAATTGAGCGATAAAACATTTGAAAAATCTAATTGCAGCTAGATAACGACACGCAGGAAGTAAGAGGCCTTCCGCCTTGAATCATATATGGAGTGACCCGTACTTAGTCTTGTAAGAGACCGCACAGAGCTCATATGTGTTTTTTTAATTCTTTTTAAGTATATAATTAATGTTTATAAAGTACGAGCAATTAAGCTCTTTTATGCTTTTCTCAAGACACATGCCAAATAAAACGTGATAGCCTAACGATGAATGAGAGTTTCGTGACTTATTAGGTCAGTAGCTGCAGATTAATTTCAATTTGCGTGCTTACGTGAATAAATATTAATCACACAACCTGTATTTAATGTAGATACTGATCAAGTTGTCTTTCCTCTTTATAAAGTTTTCTGAAGAATTTTATAATAAATTTTCTCTCAGCAGATTCATCATTTTTGAGTGTGCGATGAAGTGAAGTGATACATTTAAGAAGAAACCAAACGCTTCGTACTATTTCTGTTTCTGAAGTTGAGCACTCTTATTTAAATGAATTTTGCTGCTTTAAACGGAGAGCATACGCTAGAAAATGTTTATTCTATGAGTACACGATACTTTTGGGCCTATTTAAGATGAGAAAGTATTGAAGACACATTTCTCATCCTTATAAAATATTGTCTCTTTTTCCTCAAGTAATGGAAATAAAAATAATTGCAAATACGTATTTCGCAAATGTTAATATTGAAATTATTTAACTTAATTCATCATTATCATTCAATTACTTTTCGTTAGGATCATGTGTAATTCTTCGTAACATTTCCGGTAATTTCTGATTGACAACACATCCCTCAGTATCATAAGACAACCATTTCTTTTCCTTCACATCTTTCTTTCACTTTCTCAAACCAACCATGAAACATTGTCTCGTAATTTTAGGTTTGCTAAATACTTTTGGTAGTAATTGTCGACTATTTGAACATATATTTCAATGATATATGCGTCGAATACTTTAACGAAACACTCTATAAACGCTATATTGATCTTAAGATTTTATTCACTGCTTTACTCATCCCAATGGCCATAATTTTGATAAACCCCCTGAATTCTCCACTACTTTGCTTTATCTGATATGTTAGTCTCCCGAGTATGGCGGTCTTTGCACTTGAAACTTCGACGTTTCAGTGATTACTGCTCCCCTGTTGAGGTTGGCGCACCAACTGTATGTTTCCAGCCCTATTTAGCAAACTATACCTTCCTAATCTATATCACCCACCCACGATACTTCTACTTCCGTCTTAACAACACTGAAACCCTTTCTTTAACCAATATTCCCCAACTTATTTTATTTGACATACCTCTCTAGATTTTTGTAATCTGTTTACATTAAACTCTGACTATTGTAGTAGTAAGGGAGGTGAGAAGAATTACTGACATGTTCCTGAAAAGATAATGAAAATCTAAGAATGGAAAATTTTTACTAATTTGTAATTAAGATGTCCTCCGTGAAAAGATAGATCTGCGGAAAATATTAATAAAAAGTAGAGGAAATTTAATCGTGTGTACGCTAAGACATTTTGAAAACAGTATTCCCAAGGATGAAGGAGAGAAAGAATGGCTTTGGAGTAAGATCTATATTGCATTATGAGAGACAGTTGATGTTAAGGTTTTAACTTTTGAACTACGGAGAATTAAGCTATAGTCAGAAGAGGCTACTTTCAGAGCTGCAAATAATTAAAACAAACCAATAACGACGATGGATATTCTTAAAAACAGTAAACAGAGTAAAAAACTTAAATAATTTTATAAAAAAATTAAATTTTTAATCACACATCTCTTTCGTGAATCCCTTGAACCTCGGAAAGTGTTAATTTGCTCTATATATAGATAAATATTTTATGCGAAACTAGACATCGATGTCCTAAAATAGAATTCATTCCATATAATTAATAAAGAGCTAATTTTATTTTGATTTTTTTCCGCACGTGATACTTTGCGATGAGAAATTAGGTGCGAAATGACCCCCGTCGCAGACACCACGAGTAAATCTGGCCCCGGCAAAACGGACCGTAACACGAAGAAGCCGAAATGATTAATTTCATTTTAGGAAACGTACAAAGGGGAAAGAAGGGAGACTTTTTACCGTCGTGATTTATCTCGCCGCCTCTGCCGAGTCTTTAAGAAGCTGTCTCCCCGACGACTGGTAGCTTTAGCCAGCCTTGAAGGATGGCAACGCCATTAAGAGCATATTTACTGTGCTCGCGAAAAAGCAACTGCGGAGCAGCAGCGCCGATAAGCGGCCGAGACGGTAACTTTAATTCTGCGCAATGTAAATCTCGAGCGGCGAGAGTGCGGCGAAACAAAAGGGAGAGGAAAAGGTCGCCTTTTATCTGCGGAGAGGGAAACAAAAGAAACGTGTTTTGTCTAGCAAAACTGGAGACACGCAAATCGTGATTTTCTTCGACTTAAGTCGGATGTTTTTCAACGCCCGAGGGGTAACGACTGCCCGTTCACGCAGTGTTGCCTTTTTAGCACTCTTCGGAATTGTAGGAAGCTTTTTCAAGACATCCGAGCTCTAGTCCTAACAGTCATTTGGTATTTATCGACATTTGGGACATCCAAATTTGGCCAATGTAATTATCGGCATTTGGAGATGTTGATGAAAATCACAAAAATCAAATCTTCTATCTATCAAAGGATAGTATTTACGTGGGAATAATTGCTGGAGGAATTAATACAAGTTTTTATTTGTAGTTTGAGTAATCCACAGGAAATGCTTCCTTTGAACATGGACAGAGCCTTTATGAAGTTCCATTCATCTATGTCTGATTTATCGATTGAATCTTTCATGGAAGTAATAACAGTACATCTGAAATTCTCAGTGATTTCAAGATTTGCATATTTCATTGACTTTTCCCTTCTAATCAGCATCTTAACGTCTTGTTTCACAGATTTGTTATGATGCAGTGTCAATTAAGAAGGAAATCTTACTGGTTGGGAATTACCCCAGGGCTATGTTCTCTCACCCAGATATTTTTCAAATATCAACGCTATACACTATTGACGTCATTTTCTTGTAGATATAGCATCATGTAAATATAAGGTCATCCATATAAATAGGACATTACCTCACTTCATGTTCCTGCCCATATTTCACTCTCTTAATAGAATATTCTACGTTTTATAATCGGTTCTGTGTTTTATACGGTACATTCAAACAGCTACTGGAGTTGACCTCACATTTAATGGTCTCCTGTATAATAATATCCCTATAGCTATAAGTCTGTGATTTACCTGTCTGTTTCACCACAGTTCCCTCACAGACGCTTACGTTTATAACGTCGCAGTGTTGCCAATTTTGGAGGGAAAATTCCCCGAGGCATCGACCGGAATTTCGCCGAAATTAAATGATTTTCGCACGAGTTGTTGTGAGGCAGCCGAAAAACCTTCGCGGCCTCTCCCACCTTCGCCTTCTCCTTCCCTCCCACGCACAGATGGACTGAAAAAGTAAAGGAATGCTCGCGGTAGTACTCGAACGCCAATCGGGAAAGGTCAAAAACTTCGCCATTGCGAGTTTTGAAAAATTAACTGGAAACGGCAATGTGGGAGTCATACGAAAATAAAAGCAAGATCGGCAGCGCAGCCGAGCAGCGATGCATGAGATTAAACTCTTACCCTTAGGTTTGGATTTCGAAGGGGCGATTGGGTTTTCCTCACTTCACTCCCTCGCAACCAAACACAATTTACCTCTCGAACCCCACTTCCTGCCTCTCCTCGAATATGAACTCCGTATTTGCGTGCGGATTGTGCGTGATTTCCCGCAAAAAGCTTTCGCCCATGGCTTTGCAGAGGACCCTTGCTGACTTTTTTTCTCGGAAGTTGCAGCAGGGATTAGCTCGGGAGAGCTCCGCTCCCGATTTAAGACAATCTATCGAAGATTAGCCTAATGAGATTGTCTTGCGTGTGTTGGGTGAGGTGTTTGCCGTCGAGGAAGGCTTACCTATCCAATTTAGGGCGCTGTCCGGCCTAATCAGTATATTCACGGTTTTCCCTATAGTTTTTTCTGGGCTTTACCTGGATTAAGCGAGGACTTGTTTTTTTGCGGTGCTTTTAATAATTTGCCTCGGGATCCGAGGACGAGCGATATTAATTAAGCTCCCTCCCTTAATGCGGTGCGAGAGATGCGAAACTTTTGGGCCAACGCATGCAGCTTTCGGAGGAATGGTAGGCGCGGATGGGAGATTTATTGGTTCAGCAGAAACTTTCGATCCCCGTAGTGATATTATTCAAGTTCCTCCTTCACTCCCGGGAAGTAATCAGTGAGGCAAAGTTAATGCAAAATTATGAAACCGGGGCCGAAAAAGTTACGCACTTCCGCTTTGGGTTTCGCCGGTAGTTTTTGTCCGCTCAAGGCTGGGCTTAACTGCTTTTTTCTCCATAGCGGAAGCATCAATTTTGAGTTCGTGGCTCTATACCACGCGTGTACCAGCAAGAGAGAACATTTTCCAATCTAATGCCATAAATTGGAGTTATATACCGAAAAATTAATGAAACTTGTATTTAAGATAAGAAAAATACGGTAACTTTGGGATTAATGCAATACAAAAAAGGTTTATTCATATGATTTCGCAGTATACTGCTTAGAAACCCAAAGGTTCTCCAATGGTTGTTTGTTTCCTGTTGATGGTATGAAAGTGCTTCGACATCTTAGGCTATCCGATATCTTAGGGCTCCCACCACGAAAAGAACCCGGGACCGCTTTCACCAAATCCACACGCGCTGCCCACTTACCTATACGAAACCCCCAATGTCCTGTTCTTCCCAAATGGCGATCTGCGGTTTAATGCGTTACCTCGATAACTTATGATATAAATGATACCGTTTTTCTCCTCAGAAAGTGAAATTAGAGATGACGAAACTTATAGTGGGTAAGCTGAGGAGTTTGGAATGGTGTGTATGAATGCCCTGGAAAGTAATGGTTGAGGAATGATACATAATCATTTCTTGTAATAATAGTCTTACGTGAGCGTTCTTAGCATAATACAGCGAACAAGTTAGATTGAGATTTCAATATTCTAGGTATTCGACATAAGTTGAAGAGAGACAAAAACCGGGCAATCCTCCAATCCTCAAATCCTCCAATGTAATCCTGACGGTAAAAGAAAATGCTAGACGTGTGAAACGAAAGAGAAATATTATTAAGTTATTCTCACTTACGGTGACATTTTCGGAGATATATCATGGAAAAGGTGACACAAAATTACGAAAACAGCCACAATTAGGGTCAAAGGTCAACAGAATATAAATGAAATGATAAAATGGAATTATATGTCCGAGCCTTAAGTAATGTTAAGGACTATATGAAAATAACGATAACGATAGAGGAAGAAAATTTCAATTTAAAAATGATATTTGATCTTCACATTGAAATGTCCACTGAAACGTGTAAATATATTTAAAGTGGATAAAAAATCACAATCGAAATGAAAACGAAAGTCAAAATTAATCAAAAAATAGAAATCAGGGCAAAGAGCCGAAGCGTTCCTTTGGAGTGATTAATGCCTCAACCTTCACGTTTTAAAAACCAATCCCGCCCAACTTAATTTATACTTTTATCGTTTCCGGGTATTCGCCGCTGTGAATAGATAAATCTTTAAACCACTTTATGCGATTTTAAGGTGACATGGTTTCTATTAAACGATATTTCACTTGCTATCGCTGGACCTCATGACTTGTACAATATTTCGACTTATCAGTGCCGTGGTTAGCGTGCTCGCTTTCGAATTCCATCCCGGCCGAAGGGGTTTTTCGTTTTCGGAGTTCATTCATCATCACGAGTTATCAACACGTCATCACACGGATAGCTACGAAAGGCCGATCGTTAAGCCTCAGCTGATCCGTAGTATGAATGCACTCGCCAAGTACCGCCTCGAAATGTTACTCTACGGATTCGCATTCACTAATTGAAATCATCATTCACCAAGCTTCGAGGGAATCAAAAGGTCAAGAGGGTTCTTTTATGTATCGCTGACAGATACTCGATGCGATTTTATATTTATCTATTTTACGGAAAGTATAATTTTACGAAAGAAATTAAATTACAGTATACGATACGCTGTGGAAATTTTTGCACAAATTCGTCTTCTGTTTTATCACAACAGCAATTATTTAAGACAAGAATAGCTAAGCACTCTCTAATTAGCATCTAGAAGTACTTTAATTAAGGCCAAGATCCTTCTAGCCACTTCAAGGCCATGCAAATATGAGCTCTCTCAAGTTCATGGGGAAGCTATATGGAATAAATGAAACGACAAGAACGAAGTTTATTACGACGAACTTCTTCCATCATTTTTACCTCAAATTCGGCCCGAAAGTAATGATTTGTTCGAAAAACTTGAAGGATCTTGTTAAATATGCATTTATGCCATTGAAATTTAGTTTCTCAAGAGGCATTTGGTCGTTAAGGCGTAGCATTGAACATCCTGGAAAAGTTGATCGAGTTTCATGTAAAGAAGAGGGCCAATTTTACTAATTAAGATAATTTTATTTAAATTATCAAAAAGGCAGAGGGTTTTTGATCACCTTCCACCTTATAATTTGATTGTAAAAGAGCTTTGACGCGGAAATAATTCTCGTCATCCATCAATTCATTGCGATGAACTAGGGGTGGAACCAGAGGAGGGTGATCGCGCCCCTTTGATGTGTTTACAAATAAACTCAGGGTATGACGAGGGACTCAAACTAAAACGTAATACCAAAATTCGCTTACTAAAATATTTCTTAATTCAAAGTAAACTGAGAAAAGAGCAAGTATCCTCTCAATTTTTTCAACTTTTCACCTCAGTTGGAATTTCTTATTTATCTAGAAGGAATCTTTGCATGGAACCATGTTCACCTCTTATATTTTGCTAAAAATGCGTGCTTAGAGTATTGTTTGTAATTGTATATAGCTTTACACCACCTTGAAGGTTTTCTATATTTTGAGAAGATGCATTTCTCAACCTATTTTCTCTTGCTCAGTAATAGAGGCCATGAAAATTTCCCGGAAAAGAAATTTCACGACTCATCGCCGAAATAATTCTTAAGTCTTAAAAAATCAATTCTTATATGTACAATATAATAATAAAAACAACCCAGTTGGTTTAAGTGGTTAGTGTAAAACAAATTTGATTCGAAATGAAATTCAATTTACCTGGAATCATCTTAGAATTATAGTTGGCAGATAATTCCCTACAGATGTGACTATGTATACCATCTCTGTTATTATCATAACTTTGAAATGACTAAATAATCTCAATACTGAGGTAATAATTTAGCTTAAATATGTTGTGCACGATCAAAACTATCATCAGAAAATTATTATATACAAAATCTTTTGGTAAAATTTTGATTGCTGTTGCATAATAACGATGTCGTTAAATATGTCGGTGTATGTGGTTGAGAGACTAATCGCAAATTCTTCGATTTATTTACTTTTTGGGGTATGGATAAAATTAGTTTGCTAAAAAGTTTTACATTTTGATCGGTATTAACTAATTACAGTACTCGTCATCTCAAGGTCAACTAAAACTGTTAAAAAAACCTTGTCATTCAGAGATATAAAAATATATCGAGCTCTCTTTAGCGACTTTCCTCAGCCAATTATTCAATATTTATTTCCGGATCATTTCAGATAAATTTCAAAGGATTCTATCGTGCAGTTTTTAGTTTACTTTCGGAAACCCAACACAAAAATACCCGACTCAAAATGGCGAGATTCATCATAGAAAAAACTCCCGTCCACAGAAAACCCTCCGATGATAACAGAGGCGAAGCGCCCTGCGGTCAGTACTTAAGTACTCGATATTTTTTGCCCCCCAAGTGCTTTTCGGAGACAACCAGTATTTTAACGAAACGCCGTGCTTTAAGCTGGTAAAACGAGCCGTAAATCCAGCGATTTTATTTCCCCCGTGAGGGAGCTCCGTGGCGAAAGATCCTTTTTCAACCTGCTTTTGACACTATTTCCTTTCGGAGTCTGCTTCCGCCGAGTTAATTTTTTCCCTCCACTCGTTACGTTGACCTTTCTCGGATCATCCCTTCATTTGTTTAGCGCTCCTTTTGCACTCATCCCTCGGCGAACATGAATCACGCTACCCCAACACCGCCCATCCACTTCAGGCGATGGCCATTATTCCTGTGGCACGTGTTGGCCCAGCCTTGTCACCCCCGGTGAAGAATGAAGCTTCGGTAGAAAGGTGGGGAAAGGGGTTACTTTTAATGGAGAAGACGTGAGTCTTCGGAGAAGTGTGGCTGTTCCTGACGTCTGGCTTGTGTCAGGGTTGTAAGGAAGGATGGTTGAGGGTTGGAAACAGTAAATAAAGGGAATGGTTTAGTGCCATGGTTCGCCAGCGATTCGTCCTTCTCAGCATGACGTTGAAATGGACCTACCTTAGATCCACGCGTTACATCCCTCCGCTCTGGTGCTCCAAAATTGGGTAACCTTATGAAAGAGGGACCGAATAGATGGAAAGTGAAACGAGGGTTGGATCTCGGAGGGCATCTATTTTGGTCTATATCCACACAAGAGAATATTTAAGGGAGATTCTGGGGATGAATAAATGCCTATTTTTTATTTTTTACCAGTAAAGACTACAAATAGACAACAGGCTAGGTAAAGTCACTATCATGAGCATAGAAAAATGATTTAATTTGGAAAATATTGTTGGTATATTTATATGTTACTTGTGTATTTGACATGGTTGTCTACCTGTATTCTTCCAAATGATGTCGATAAAATACCAAAGTTGGTTTAGCTGATCTTTTTAAGGGAAAAACACCTCAATCTTTAAGTAAATTTTACGACCTAAGTAACATATTTAGAAGCCTGGTTGTGAAACTTTAAAATAGATAACCAAAATATTTACTGAATTTAGTCATTCGCCTATAAGATAGATTTGTCGTAAACACCCCAGAAGAAGTTGTAAGTGTAGTTTACAGAGTAAGTTAGTTAATTAGATGCCTTATTATTTAATTTATTCCAAAGTTTGTAGTTGTAGTTGTAATATATCTGATTACTAGGTGGAAAGATATTCTATCAGAAAAAATAGCACTTTGTATTTATAACAATCTCATTCTATGATATGCTTTCAAAATAGCATAACCTTTACTTGTGCATAACTCAATCAATCAATCAATAATCAGTCATAACGCGTAATTATTTAATAAAGAAAACACATTTACATTGCCCTATAACTGATAGTTGAAAAACTAACATTTATCTGGATTATGAGGTATACAGATTCAAAATTTCTGAAGAGTTGGGTTCTCAGGTGGCATCAAGCGTCTCTCTGATTTACTGCTTAAGGAGCCCAACGGCGCGAAACTAATTTTTGGCTCTCTCTTCCAATCCATAAAATCTCACAATGTCAGCCAGAATCAGGCTTTTGAATAAAATCAAAGAGCCAAGTTTTTTATAATTCTAAAAATAAATATAAGGAACGAAACAATTGCGATACAAGATAAATGGGATTTATGACTCAATTTTATCCACTTACCACTGATATAAAAAATTTATGAATGAAATTTCAATACTTTTATAATATGAGTAGAATATCCAACCGTTAAACATCAGTAAAGGTTCAACATGTTTATTTTGATTTTGTTTTAATTCGGATAGGCAGTGTTTCTAAGAGATTAGTGGGAAATGTTATCTGTGATCATGGAAATCTCATCCTTCTGAATCCTGTTGACCTTAGCTTATCTACATCTACACACGTACTCTGACTGGTTTGTGGCAGAGGGTGCCTGTAATGTTTCATAAATTAATTTGTCCGATCTGTACCCTTTCATCCTCTCTCATCAGCCCTCAATCTAAATAATGTACCTGAGATAGAAATAAGTTCATGGGTTAGCTAAAAGTATCTCTGCTAGATTACTTGAAAATCCTGGGAAAAAAAAGGAAATTTTCAAATGTAGGGATGTCAATTCAATAGTCAAGAAGCCACATATGACGTTAACATCTCTCTCCTCTGCTTTAAAAACGGTTTAAGTAATTTAATAATTTGCATAAATGTACAGAAATATAATAAATACATAAAAATGCTTATTCATTTACTAAAAAATAACTCCAATGATGCAATTAATGAAGCACCAACCACAGAATACCCATTTCATTAAATGTGTAATAACATGGAGGTAATTAAAAATAATGGATATTTGTCAGTCAAATATTTTTTAAATTTTATGGAATTAAAGTGCAATGAAAATGTGGAATGGACAACAATAAACGCCCACAATTAAACTTACAGCGAACAAATATTGAAAGAACGTGGAAATCTTATTTTAAAGTCTTAAAGGTTGTAAATCTGTTATTCAAAAGTTGGATAATAAAGAAAGTGGGGTCAAGGAAGAGGAGTTTTAAAAAATTGGGAGAAAGTATTTACACAGCGAGATATGTTCTATATTTATATTCTCATGTTCTCATGTTCAAAATATTTCTCATGTTCTTTTCTCATTTCTCTTTTCTTTTCTCTTTCTTTTTCATTTCTCATTTCTCTTTTCTCTTCTCTTTTCTTTTCTCATTTCTCTTTTCTCATTTCTCATTTCTCTTTTCTTTTCTCATTTCTCAATATATTTCTCATGTTCAAAAGGTTACTATTATTTAACTTATGAATATTATTTTTCTTTTTACTGGTTATTTTTCAATATTTTCATTCTCGTAAGCCTACATTTTATCCTGATAAATAATCCACAATCTTATCAGAATAAAATACGTAGGAATGAAAACTCACTGAAAAATGAAAACTCACTGAAAGAGTTTTATCCATTACTCGAATTCGGGTGATGAATAATTGGCTGTGCGCATGACGTTGGATAAAAGTAAAGAAAACAAAACTGCGGACACTGTCTACTTTTTACTTTCTCCATATACGAAGTATAGAGAAAGTATTGTTTTCATGAAAAAATTCGACTTCGAGATTTCAACGGAAATACATGTTTTGGGGTCCCTAGAACACGTTTTGACTATTTTTGGAATGATGTCTGTGTGTATGTGTGTGTGTGTGTGTGTGTGTGTGTGTGTGTGTGTGTCTGTATGTGTGTGTGTGTTTGTGGGCGCTCTAACGTGAAAACTGTTTGTCGTATCAATACCAAAATTAGTATATAGTACTGTGGTTTGTGCTGTCAGAGTTGATTAGTTTTTGGAGTAAATCGGTTGACCGGAAGTTGAGCTTCATTCATTAAAGCTCATTTCCGGTTTTCAAAATATCTTCATTAATATGACATATAGGTATATTATATACCTTATAAAAGTTTTAGATAATAAAACTTACTACAACTTTTGTATTTAACATATTTTTATATCACCGGTTGATTAAGAGTTATTCGTGAAATACCGATAAACCGGAAGTAGCTGTTATGTACTTTGTGGGCGCTCTAACTTAAAAATTATTCATTATATCAACACCAAATTTCATATATAGAGTTTTGGTTAGTTTTTTTAGAGTTGATTAGTTTTTTGAGTAAATCGGTTAACCGGAAGTTGAGCTTCAATCTTCAATGCTCATTTCCGGTTTTCAAAATATCTCCATAAATATGAGATTTAGGTATATACTATTATTTTTAAAAGTTTTAGAAAATGTAATTTACTATAACGTTTGGTTGAAAAATATTTTTGTATCACTGATTGTGTAGGAGTTATTCATGAAATACTGATAAACCGGAAGTTGCTGATTATGTACTTTGTGGGCGCTCTGGGCTCTATGGGCGAAAGGCCTATTTCATCGTTTTTCATCGATCATGTCCCGTAAAACATTATTAATCATGTTTTTGGCGTCAAAGATAATATATAAAGTTATATCCAAGTTTAGATGGAATATAGAGTTCGAAATTACTGCGGTAGATAAATATTTACATCTTATATATATGGAGAAAGTCATGTGCTGGCCACATCAGATTTTTTTTACTTGTCAAAGTGAGATAGTGATTTGTAGTATTTCTATGCAAATTTTACGTTACAACTTTTTCCTAGCCGTTTAATCCTACACCTAGTGGGAAAAGGATTGTATATCCAACCATTGTACAGAAAAGTGTATTTTAGGATTTGAGTCTTCATCGGAAATATCATTGATGCTAAGGTAGATTTCTGCTGAAGAAGGTGATTCATTGTATGAATGAGACGAAGGTGAATGGTTATATTCGTACGAATTAGGTCCGTGAGCCGATTCATCGCTTACAACACAAGATTTATTATTGAAAAATAAAAGTGGATATGAGTATGCACATGCATGCAGAATACGACTGTATTTCGGTGTTGTAGAGATACATAAGGTTGTAGAAGCATTTAAGGATGTAATACTTGATGGTGCATACTTATCAGCATGCCTTAGTCAAAGGAATCGTTTAAACGAACGAAGTGTTTAGATCTTCAGTCTATCCTTTTTCCCTTTCGTTGAACGTGAGCGTTCTGCCAGCCACTCCCGTAAAGGGATCTCCAGACGTCACTCCCAAGTCACCCAACCCTCTCCCAGTAATCCATTTGCAGCTCACACTGTGTTCACTCTTTCTTATCTCCTTCTCCATTTCTCTTCCATCTTCCCTCTCTTATCACGTTTTTCTTCACTCTCACCTGTTCGCTCGGCGGGTCGCGACAAGAATAATGGTTTCGCCAGAGGAATGACTTCCTCGTCCGGGATAGACGTCGAAAAGTTGAACGCAGTGCATGTTACTCTTTGTTTGTTTTTTTTAAAATTTATTCGAGACTTTGATGAGTTTATACCCCGCACATTAAGATGAACACGGCGCAGAGAAATTCGGGCGATTATTAAGGTTCGCTTGTTGTTTTTGACACCAAGCCCGTGATTTGCACAGAAATCACCTCAATACATCCATACATACAGCCGCGTTCTACCAAAAATCAAATTCCGACTTCATATCCGATATGCGTTTCCGCGTGTTTAATGATTTATCGGTACACAATAACTTCCTTTAAAATAATCTAAGACTTTGTTTAAGAGTCAAATTCATTTAAGAATTAAAATATTCGGAATAGCTTCCGAATTTTTACGGTAAGAGAATTTTAAACATGGCCAATTTCAAATGTTAATTCTATGTTATCACTTGATGCACATTATAGAAAGTGATGAAATATTTAATTCAGACATTTTCCCTCTTTCAATATTCATCTTCTTCAATGAATATCTGACAGTAAATTCGCCTTGTAGATGAAGAGTTACTCTTTTGAAGGTAATTTTACTCAGATTTATCTAGAATGAAGCAATAATCTCTAGCTAGAAGTAAATGTAATAGATAATTCATTGTATGTTAATGGATAGTAATGAGTGAGTAAGAGTCATCATTTTTAATGAAGATTTACTTTTACAATTTAGACGAAAATATGTAATTAAAATGATAAATTATATAATCTTTATTTTGTAGATAACGTAGAAAATAAAAATAGAATTTGAAGTAATAATATTTTTTAGCTATGGCTCTCAATTAGCTTTATGAGCTCAATGAGGGTATTCAACCGATATTACAAGTACAATTAATGGAAGCCACCATCTGTAGTCATCGCAAATATCTTCAAGGTATTACTCATAGTGAATATTATACTTGGATGGCATAGTTTATTTTACTGCTAAGGAAAGAAAAATTATTAATTCCTTGACAATCTAACTGCAGCACATTCTTCTAAGGGACGTTAGGAACTTTATTTCCGCCTAAGCAAATAATGTAAAGAGAACTATGGTTATGAGTTATAATTATTTTGCCAGACAAGGAAACAGCGTCTCACGCATTCAATATTTACATGAGATGTCACGATAATATGTATAAATATTATTATTCCTTATAATACATTGCAAAGGGAATGCTAATTTTCATTAAAATGGATTCGCGAGAAAGCTCGCAAGTTTCATTTCGCCTCCCACGCTTTGTTTTCCTTCACATATTTGCTTCCCCAGCGTTTAAAATTGCATCTCCAGCGCTCTCCTCCAGGCTTATCTCTCTGTTAGAATCGATTGCTACAAGGGGTGGGCGAAAGAATTAATCGAGATTTAAAGGCGAGATTGTTCGTCTCCCCAGAGCTCCATTTCCTAGAGAAGTGCTTCTTGCAGATATTTGCTGGAGACGCGCGAGGGGAAATCTCGAGACCGTAATTACGGGAGGAAAGGCGATTTCGCCACTCTTTGCAATTTATCGACACCTGAGCGCGCAATATCACCCTCCGGCCCGTGTATCGTAAACTATCCAATTCTCCATTCCTCTCCCATATCGTCCTACGGGAGGTATTTCCTCCGTGGCCCCGGAATCTTCATCGTTTCTTTACAATTCAAAGCTTGGAAGATGCCTGGAAGTCGATTCAGAAACTCCCTAATAATGTCTCCAGCCCAGACTTGCCCGTGGGTTTCTCCAAAGACGCTAAAGCTCTTTTGTCCACCATTACGTCAGTTCGTCCTTCCGAGAATAGCCTTTCTCCACGTTCTCCTCTCTTCCACTCCTTTGTCCATCTCTACGTCACATTGTCCCTCCCATAATAGTCTTCAAACCCTTTCCCTCCTTCTTACACGAGCGTTCTCCGGGCTCGTCTTTCTCAGACAAATAACTCCTTTCAGCGTTTCCCTGTTCTCTCGTTTCCATCTTTTGTGACCGAGGAATGTTTCCTTCGCCAACGCACGCCCTCCCAACTTCAAATGTCAGGGAGAGAAAAGGCGGCGGCACGCATGCACGCGTGGTCGGGGGCGAATACGAGTTTCGTGCTAGGGAGCCGTTCGTAAGGCCGAGGGGCGAGAAAAATTGATTTCTTAATTGTGTCCGTCGGGAAGTTTTGGCGAAAGGAGATACGGATTCGCAAAGGGGGACTGTTGATTTAAATATAGCCGTCTTAATAGATTCCGTCTCTCACTTGCCGCTTCCCCGAGAATATTTATAGCTCGTTTATAATTTTACTCCCGATAAATATTTCGTTATATTAGAGATACAACTTATTTTCCGTAAAATAAAGAAAACACGTCCGGTTTCACTGACGAGAGCATATTTGGTTAATTTAAGTGAAAACAGTTGAATTTTCAGTAATTTACGGAAAATTTGAAGTTTTATATCTTATACTATTACTGCTTTCTCCCAAGTTGCATCTTCTCAGATTAGTTACAGGTGCGATACGTTTAAATAAAAGGCTTTTAGCACTTTTAGCAATTATACTACTACTACGTTTAAATAAATTAATGGGAAATCTTTATTTACGTACTATTTATTCTTTTAATAAATATACGAATTATCGAAGATGGTGAGAGGCAAGGCTTTTGACTGAGGAAATAAAGGTACTGAATAAAGTGATTTAGCCGCTGATTCCCAACCTTTAAAGCACGATGTTACAAATTTAATATCCTCTGATAAACCAATTATTGCCATGGCTGGAGAAAAGCTTGATATCTTCAACTTTAATTATCCATTTATGCAGAAGAAGCTATTATAAGTAGTTTCCATTGGCTATTTTTGTAAATAGATGTTCCTGCTATTTAGTTGTGGATTATATATATTAAAGAAAGGTAAACAATAACATCACTTCAGCTTATCCGGTGAGGAATAGACTTAATTAATAGAGTTACACTTAATAGAGTTTTCATTCATGTTTGTGGGATTTGTTCCACCTACAGAGAACTACTGCTTTGCGCAACAAAACAATACTTAACCACATCTATTGATGGATTTGGTTAAGTATTGAATAATAATTGAAATTGAACAAATTAAAGTTTTTGCCCCAAATATAAATACTGTAATCGCATTGGTGATCAGGGTTATGGTTATTTCAGCGTGATGCAAATTTGAAGTTTTTACGGAATGAGTAGGAATGATAGTGAGCGATTACAGGAAGCGTAACGAGGAAGATATATAAACCTGAATCCGCATAGAAAATATTATGATACCGGTATAAAACTTGAACCTTAGGAGGATATTGATTAAGGTTAATTCTGGGAAACGTAATTTATGATGTTAGGAAATCAAAAAAGACGAATATTAGAGTACAATTGGTTATTTAACGAGCAAATTTAATGGTGGATGCAACAAAAAAGTGGAAAGAAATGCAAGGACAATATCTGTTAAAAGTTTTTTATTAGCATAAAGGCGATCGTTTGTTTTTCTAAAGTATAGAAAAAGGCGTTCAATTCTGAATTTTAGGGTACGATAAATCACAGACAAATATAAGATTCATATAATATATATTTTTGACTGATTTATTTTCTTCCTCTTCCGAAATAGAAAACTATCTTTCTTCTGTTATCAAGGCTAAAGGTCTAATATTACTTATTACTTAGCTAAATGAAAATATTTTTTACAAAAAGATAGAAAATTGTGATATTTCTAGTCTTTTCAACGAGAAAACAATGAGTTAATCCAGAATCATAAGCATCTCATATTTATCTCATTGTCTTTCTCCTTAGAAGCATATTTCTTCATCTAGTAAAACCGTCCAGAATTTTTAGATTGCAATACTTACTTATAAAATTATTATAAGTGAAATATTATCAATCCTTGAAGGATATTTAAATGACCTCCTGACGTAAGTGGAATTCCAAACAATGACATCACCTGACATTTGCAGCGCTATCAGTGACGTGTCGTGCCCAAAAAAATCCTGGCACGACACGCGGCGATTAAAAAGTCCATTTAAAGCGAATTGAAATTTTAATTTACATTTAATTTTCGAAATTCCCACCGTCCTTCCTACGGAAACATTTTCACCCGAGTCGGAATAAAGATCTCACTTCCTTAATTTTCGGAACGAGGGCACTAGTTCCTCAGCCGCGAACTTTTTCGCGAAAAGTCATAACTCGCGGCGACAAACGAAATTAGTCCCTCAGTTTTAAATTCAAATTCACGGAGCTTCACACGTACACTTCCAAAGGTGGCCCGCTTTCTTAAATAAGAGCCCTCGCTCGCTGAAATCTCCGCTCTTTAGTCAGCTTAATACAAATTAGATCTTCACTCTCCACTGCTGCCGAGACACATTTTTCAGAGTTAAAAGGTTGCAACCATGCCCCAATTCCATCTTCCGGTTCCCTATTATTCCTACTCAGACTGCCACTTCGCGCTTTGCAACCAAATACCACTCTCCTGGTTTTATTTATTTATTTAAATCAAGATTTCACATACAGCAAGTTAACCAATTTACAGTGAAACTCGGAAATTTTTTAACAAAATCAAATAAAAACATTATGTAAGAAACAGTACACAACACGGAAGTGAGCGAGAAAGCAAATCTATTTCTTGTGATGAAAGGATACTCTTAGCTTTATGAAGAAATCTTTGGTCAATGAAAATGGATCCACATCAGTTGGAAGAGAATTTAATAAGGAAAGATGGCGAAAGAAGTGTGAGCGTTTAACAGGAAAGATTCGGAGAGAAAGGATGGTAAAATAGAAAAGAGGAACGGGTAGTTCTACTAGGAACTCGAAATTGAAATTGGTTTTGATAGAAAGAAAGTGGTGAAGAGAAAAGGAAAGATTTAGGCTGGGTTGGAGAGAAGTGCTGAATGCAGGCTTTAAAGAGGTTCGTGGTGACGTGAGAAAACCGTATCATATTTTCTCAAAGACCATAATTCATTCTGGAAATTATTAACATAAACAAGCGCCTATCTTTTCGTACGTAAGCAAAGAATCAAATTTTCGGTTATTGGTATCCAAGCGGGGTTTTCACCAATATTTTTTTTTCAGATAGAAATTTCAAGGGTCGCCGTGCTAATCCGGACCCTTACCTCGGCTTCGTAGCTCGGGAGCGCCCGACCTTCCCATCAGGGGGGACCATAAAAAACTGCCCGGGTGGAATACGATTTAAAAGGTTATAAACAATTCAAATGAGCAACGTTTTATTATCTTCGTCGTCTCACTCGTCCTAAGAGATATATAAGCGTCTTTTGATCGACGTTCTACGATGAAAATTAAGATTTTTTGTGATTTTGCAAGAAATTACCCGTTTATACACGGCAACGTTGCTCAGTCAGATAGGCGGGTGTATTACATATCTCAACAGGGAGTTGGGTTGGGTTGGGGGAGGATTTCTAGAATTCTAGATTTTTAATAGAAATCCCTCCCCCCTACCCCAGCCCAACGGCTCACGTTACCGTGAGTAAACGGGTAATTTCTTGAAAAATCACGAAAAATCTTAATTCTCATCGTGATGGGAAGGTCGGGCGCTTCCGAGCTACGAAGCCTCGCTAAGGTTCCTGATTAGCACGGCGACCCTCGAAATTTCTACCTGAAAAAATGTAATGATGAAAACCCCCTCTTAACTACCATCAACCAAAATTTCTTTTCGTATTTTGTGTTGATAGTATTAGTTGATATTTTGTTCTTCTCTCTTATTCTCCCGGCTACCATCTTTAACGCCTTACAATAAAAACGTGTCCTCACATTCTAATTAACGAATTATAGGTGAATGCAGTGAGTGAATGGAAAGTGAGAAGGACGATTTCTTGATGATGTTAGTAGGAGATTAATTATTCATCTTTTCGTTTTCATCAGTGATGAATATATATTAATTACTTTTCTTGCCTTCTATCATTAATTCTCGTTTACCTCTGAGAGTTGCGTATTTTTATAATTTGTTTACAGTTGAACGAACTACTACATTCAGACGATTTAGCTATAGCGGATTGAGTTTATTCATCAGAGACGTATCGAATAAATTATGTTCAAATTAGAAAGTGTTACCTTTCTCAAACGTTTCACAAACAGAAATAAATTCATCATGCATGTTTTAAATAGTTTACATAAAATATTTCACTGGTATGTGATGACATAATTTGTTGCAAAAATGGCATTTTTATTTTATTCCAACTTAATTACTAAGCTATGGTGCAACTTTAATCCGAGTAGATTAAATGGCCTTTCATTAAAAATATTTCATATCATTGATTGCATCAATTGATTCCAAAAAATATAAATTAATATCATACATATTGGTGTAAATACGTGAGGAAATTCCCTAACAAGGCGTTGAATTTAAAAGAGTACATCGTCGAGAGATGGAGTACCCGTGTATTAAAAAACTGCTCGACTGCTCCGGTAGTATAAAACCCGAATATTTTGGATTCCCTATTAGCCATTAAATGCCTTGAGGAGGTGTTGTGGGATTACCTGGGAAGATGTGGGGTGAGGTGCGTTGCTCCTGCTTTTTATCCTGAGCCAGAATTCTGAGTAGAAGTCTACACAAAAGCAGCACATTGAATAAGACTTTTGGTAGAATTCAATGAAGAGAAGCCAGAATGATTTCTTTTATTCAGTATCACTCATACCTCAATATTTTTCATTCTATCACTGCCATGAGCAAAACTGGAAGAGGGATTTTTCCTCTCTTCTCTACCAAAAGATAAATAAAATGCATTTCATTCACTAGCGCATGGTAACAAAAACTTGTCGTCTGTACTTGCTATGTGCTTAGGACAGAGGTAGATGGCGTTGATTAAAATCCCTCCTTTTCGAATGCTATGAAGTGTTACTCGTAGAGTCATTGCGCTTCACTTACGTGGAATTGTTCCGCGTATATCATTCTGGCGCAGTGAGGAAAGCAAGGATAATCTACCATATTACTCATTTTGTCTAGTCATCTTATCCTCCTCACCACTGCCAATTGCAGCTAATAGTGGAAGGGATGAGGTTTAAACCATCCTTCGAGCAGAAGACTATACTGATATGAACTATGAGTAGAAATAATAATGCTCATATGTAAGTATATAAAAGTTTCCGCTAATAGTCGGAGTATACCTTATGTTAGTAAAAGGCTATTCAACTTTCTATGAATTTAATTAGAGAGAACATAGATTATAATACAAAATGATGACAAAATAGTTGTGTTCCTTCAAATTATTCAGCCTAGAAACTTTTGAAAACTCATAAGAGTACACTGCTGAGCAGTTTCAAAAAGAAAGAAAACACTTTCACTCACATTTAAACCAGAGGTCTTCATCGTACGTCAGAAATTATAGACTTCTCTTTAATATGAATTCTCTCTTTTATAATGCAATTAATAATTTAATTCGTCATGCCGTGATTAAAGAATTATTTCCCTTACAAAGGATAATGATAAAATTTTTCCACGTCTTGTCGACTATAATGAAGTATCTAAGATACTCGGCGAGGTGATATCCCCGCACGCATTCGCAGCATAAAACGAGGCCGCCATTCATAAAATTTCATAAAGGCGGAGAAGAAATTATTCCTCAAATGAGCGAGCTTCCCAATTTTACTCCGCGTCCTCCCTCCGTGGCTCCAGAATCCTTATGGTAATGTTAATTATATGGGCGCCTCCAGCTTCCTTATTACCCCAGTCTCTAAGGCCCTACCAGGAAACTCGCGGGGAAAATATGTGGTCGGCACGGAAGGGGAAAGGGTCCGCAATCAGGAACTGGAGACGACGACATGGACGGCCAAAAGGGAAGGAAGGAGGCGGTCTAAAAACGAACGGCTGTTCATTGCCAGGGACGTGGTCGTGAACTGTGTGATGCGAGGTCCTTCCTTCACATGCTAACTCATCCCTTCAACGCTCCCCCTTTCGACGGCCTTTCTGTTCCTCCCGGTGAATGGGGCGGTGTCTGCAAGCGAGAGGTCTTTGATGGCCACCCAATACCCGCGACGTTCGCAGCGCCTCGTGCCCCGAGTCTTTTTTTATTTCGCATTGCACGCTCCCTCTGTGTTAGTTCTCCTAGCGATTTCATCGCTCCCTAGGACGGAACCCCTTTTCTCGGCTGTTAGATACATCTCCCCCTCTACATGTCGCCCATCAAATGTGCACTTTTTCCCATCCTATGCGACCGTAGTCGTTCTCATCTACTCTTATCTGGGCCTCTTATCGGCCGTGCTCTCTCGTGCCGTATTTGCTCCTTTGTGTCTTTATTTTTCGTATCGGCACGTGCAATCTGCCGTACATCCTAGTTGCTTTTAGGAAGACTTCATCACATGTGTCCTAATAACACCGGAAGACCCTTACGGCACGGCAGTAAGCGTACGCTCTAGTTCAACGTTCTAGTAACCTTTTACGAAAGAATTTCGACTCTTTTGGAATTTTCTTTTCGATCTACATTGACCGACGACGAGATTACTAGTGGGAGACCCTCGCTACATAATATCGGATATCGGAAGCCTTCAGCAATTGACATCGGATAGTTGTCAAGTTCTATTTGATTGCAAGTGTTCTTTCCGGGCTTATTGCAATATCTTATGAAATCCTTCGCTTGGCAATCTCTTGATGGAAAGAACATTTACTATGGCAACAATCATTTTTATGTAGTTACGGTTATTACTTCGCTTCTATCATTTGATTGTATGGAAAGAACTTTATATTTATAGCAGTAGAAAAAACGAATCACATTAAAAATTCTTTCATTATGTGGAACTTTATCCCGATTTTCCTTACTTGTAATATACGAGTATTGCTCTTTACGATTTAGTGTAGAAGGGGGTCTCTTGCATCGAGTTTTTTAATGGAAAACATTCCGCATCATCATTATAGAAATTTCTTTTCTGCGAAAAACTCTTAGAACATGATACCTAAGGGTACAGGGTTATCTCGTATGATGTCAAATAAGCTCGTTTTTCTTTCTTAATTGTAGAATAGTTCGAATAAATAAAGAGCTTTGTATTGTAATAACTTCCGAGCATACAATATTTATATTTTTTTAATTCACATAGCCGTAAACACCAAAAATCTCTGTAAAAATTGATTTTTATGTTAAATCTAAGACTTGAGAGTTCGCGGAAGGTTTATGACGGTTTTGTGAACATTTAGGATAATTAGAATTCTCAGAATTTCTTTGCATCATTATTAGACTAATTTGATATATATTTAACACATTCTTTCCATTGGAAGGAAAACTTAGTCAAGCATTCCTTCATGACAATACGTTAGAAATTTTTAAGAGAAATAAATCGATTGCTCCTTTCTGTCTACCACACGTTGGATTATTTTAGTATTTATATTTTACACGTAGTTTTTAGCGTTAGTGTTTTCATAATAGCTAACCAAATCCCATAAAAGCATATATTAGAAAGATGTTTGTATTGATTAAGAGATTACATTTGTTTTTCGATCTGAATTACATGGATTCCTTTTAAATTGTCCGTAGAGAGTTGTTGCAAACCTAATAGGTGGAAGTTATATCTGGATTGAATATCGTACGTTTATACATAAATATTTACAATTATTTGAATTTTTGAGAAATGTAAATACCTCAGTAACAATTACACTTCTACCTTAAACTATTCAGACAGTAGAGGAATAAGAATAACGAATGACTTAGCACGTATTTCAGTGAATCTCATAAATGATACAGTTATTCGGTGAGCTTAAAATAGTATTTTCCTCAAATACAGTACTCTAACAGAAATAATGCCGCAACTTGGATTAACCTAGACAACCAAGGTGTTTCCGAGAACTCTCTCCACTATGCTGGCGTTCACTTTGCTCATGTCCGCCATCGCTTCCCTTATAGCTTCACCTCCCTGTTTTTCTCATTCCTCTCTCTACACCTACTTTTTCGAGCGTTCAATCTCCCCACCGCACTTCCACTTTTGTCGACAGCACGCGAAGCGTACACTCCCGGGATGCGTTGCCTCGCACAATCCCGCCCTGCAGTGATACGCAGCGGGGGGTGGATGCTCCATCTTCAGCCGCCAGAATGCTCTCTTCAGCCGCCAGGGAATGCAGAAGAGAGGCAAAGAGGGAGGAAAGATACAAGAGATGAAGGAAGTACGGAGGTGGCGCTGTTATTGACTGTTGGAGCATGTGAAGAATTACGAGAGATGAAAAGGGTGCCGCCACCAGAGAACATCTCTCGCGATTATTTCCCCAGCTTTCGAGGGTTATCTTCCTCTCCGCGCCTTTCTTCCCGCCTTTCTCGAGTTCCTCTTTGCCGAAATCTGGCTCTCCCATTCTCTCCGTATACATTTCCCATTTTCCGTCTCTCGTCGCGTCCTTCAAAACTCCTCTCTCATTATTACGTCTCAGAGGAGTGGGAATTCCGCCTCTCTTATACCTGCCTCTCTTGCCTCTTGCCTGCCTCCCCTACCTGCCTCTCTGCCCCCGTATCTCCTTATTCCGCCGCCCTCTTCACTCGGCGGGAATTAAGATTTAAGGAGAAGTCGCTTTTAGTTTGTGACAAAACAATCTCCTCTCTCAGTGGATGAGGCGGAGGGTTTCCTCTTACCTTTTGTTTCTTTTTATTCCGCAGTTGCCATCCTTCCTGCCTGAGAATAAATATCTCTTGAGCGGTTTCGCCCGAATAATTTATTTAAAAGGAATTGGATGTCACTTCGAAGGCGGCGTTAAGGAACAATAGAATATTTAATAATATGCTTTCGGACAGTTTCGGAATTCGTAAGGCGTCGTTCCATTCGGTTGGGCAATTCGGCGAGGAAATACTCGGATGAGTTTTCCGGAAGTGGTGAATTGTTAAAGGAGGCCGCGTGAAAATTGGCGAGGGATCTGCGGCGAAGAATTGGGTGCCAAGATGCGACGGTTTGAAATGCTTCGCACGTGCATTCTAGGTGCGTATGAATGTGTGAAGAATGATCGCCCTGAGTATTTTGATGCCCAGGTTTACAACTGTTGTTGTCAAATGCGTGTTTTCTCCGTGGGATTCCCTCCGCATGATTTATTTTCACCCACAAATGTTTCACCTGCTCATGTCATGAATCTCCGTACGACAATATTGCAACAGTACTATTTCCTTAATTCTTTCGTGGCTGTATTGAAAATGTTCATCCAAACGAAACACTTACAGATGAAATTTTTGTTTTTTCGTTTAGCTCAATTTCAGTTAACCTAATGGTTCAACATTAATTCTAGTTTCAACTGTTCTGACCATGACTACGTGATAAATTGCTTCTGACTGCATTTGATAACTACGATGTCTCGTAAGACAATACTGGCGGGCTTTTACTGATGTGTTTAAGTACTGGCGGGGTGGGGGTCTATGGCACAAATTCATACTGCGGAAAGAAATGGGAAATTTTATTTTCCTGTATGTAATCGACCGAAAAATACCTTCACCTTATTTTTCAGAAAGTTAAGTATTAATTTCAATGTATAGAATTAAAATCTGTTCAGGATGAATAGAAATTATTGATTCCGTTACAAATTTTGCTATTATTTGGAGGATGATGAGTAAAAATAAAGGTTTATCAAAGTAATGCTTTGTTTCTTAAAACAACAAGTTTCGGCAATAAAAGAAAATCAGACTGAAAGAGGAATTTCATAATTAATTAAATGATTAATAACTGAAAAATAGTTATCAAAACATTCTTGAATATCATTACTAAAGCTTCTCGCAAATTTTGTATTAAATATCGCTGACGTATTCCTCATCCAATCGTAAAAAATCTTATCACTACGGTTCTGCTGCTCTCTTGTAGAGCTAAAATAAACTTAATCTCCAAATGTGATGCTTTTATGACTCATTCTCCCAAATAAACTAATGCATAGTCAATATGGTAGGTAGGCTGGTAGAACTAACATAAACTATTAACAACAATAATTATCTGTGCCTTACCATCAGAACTCAGAGGGTCAACAAAGAATATTTTGATTAAATAAAGTTGCGCATAAATATTTAGCAGCCAATCGGGACGAAAATTATCAAGCTTAACCAACCCTTCTATATCCTCGAATTTTAGTGACCAATATTTTAATTGTAATTTATTTATGATGATATCGATATTTGTCTTATATTGATTTTTAACCCTCGTATTTATTTTATTTCTTGTGATACCCTGTGAAAAATTTTCATCGTAAATGATAACATCTTATCATTTGAAGTTTAGTTTACATAAGCCCACATTTAAATAATCTTAATGTCACTTTTTGATCATAAATTTTTAGTATCGTTTATAAAACTAACATTAAAAAGGGGTGGTTATTATAAGTCACATGGTTGCTATACATGGATAGTCATTGAGCCTTGTTTCTGTAAATATTTATAGTTGAAGCGAAATCTTTAACTGTGACAGTATAACCCAACTCAGACTCAACCATACGCAGATATTCTTGGTAATCAGTGTTTTACATAAGTTTACACGTATAATAATAATTCGTTACAATTTTTCAGCTGGGAAAATGTATTATTTGAATAAATATATAATATGAGGATTATAGTTATTAGTTAGGCAACCCGTAGTGAAGTGTCTTAGGGATAATTCTGCAGGAAACGTTGGGCTGCTGAAAAACATTGAAAGAATAACGATAGTAAAAAAGTAATACACGTTTGAAAGTCGAATCCAAATGTTTCAGATCGGACGGATACGTTGAAAATCACTCTTAATGCAAAGAATCCCTTAAAACGAATGGATAAGGAGTTAAAATTTAATTGTTTTAGAACATATACCCTGAATAGGGAAGGTCCTGGTTCGACTTCTAGTAACGCACACTTTTATTCCCAGTGTGTATTTCTTTGAGATTTTCGATAGCTTGAATCTATCATCTCAAGCTGAAAGGAATAGAAAGGTAAATTTTCTTATCCGTTTATTCTATCGGTCGTTCCAAAAACGTGTTTCAATAATCTGGCCTTTAAACACGACAAGGAAACAACACGCGCGTAATTACTGAATCCCCGTTGCCGCCAAGATTTCCAGGAGCCACTGAGCGTACCTGGTTTCGGAAATTCTCTCCGCCGCACCTGATTACCTCACCAACCCTCTCCTCCCGCCCGACCCCAAACCCTTTCTCCCAATCCATAAATCTGGGAAGTTTCGTCGGGTGTTAGAAAAAGAGGGTGTTTTGCGTCGGTGGATAACGCATGCCGGCGTGCAAGAGGGACCCTCTTCATTAGCGTCGACTCACCTTTGATCCTTTTCCCTCGTCCATTGTGCTTTGATCCGCGTACTCTTCACTGCTCGCGGGTCGCACACACTGTAGCCGCCGCGATACTTCGGCTTTGCTACGGATGACCGCGTCCCTGTCCTCGTGCGGAATTAGCAGCGCGCGTGTGATTGGATGGAAGGGGGAATGGATTCAAACCCAGTAATTATCGAACTACGAGGAGTCTTTGCGAGAATATGTATCGGACGAATTATCGGAAAGCGATGGGCAGGATCGACGACGTATCGCTGATAAAATTACGTTTTTTTAATTTCTTCGCGGTACGATTTAGCCGATGGATTGATTATCGGAATCATATGCTGTCAAACTGAGAGAGAAAGAGGTGTTTGTAAAAAGACCGCGATGTAGCTTTTATTAGGAGAAAATTCATCTGAAGAACTGCGGGAATCCTGGTTAATGAGTCGCGATCGGTTTATTATATTCATTTCGGGATAATGTTGGATCGAAGGAGTTCCTGAGTGAATATTTAGGCTTGAGCTTGACTTTCAGGGGACTTCGGGGTGGCTTTGACGAGTAGCAGTGGTGAAAATAAATTTTCCTTCCAATTTACTGAATAGTAACTCAGTCCGAGAGAATTGGTTCGGAATGATCAGCTGGAATAGGACCGAATTCAATGACGGAAATAGACGGTGTTGATTGTGCTACTTTGGAATCCCCTTGCCTTGGTCTCCTTCAGTTCCGACGTTGTTGATGTTATCAACTTGGAAACAGCAACGAAAACACTACGTTGATGTATTTAAAAATTCACCCTAGACTTTTAATATCCGAAGGGTAATTGTTACAAATTTACTAAACCTGGTTACAAATCGATGTCCGCGCATTACGTGTGAGTGCATTCATATAGATGTGTACCTTGGCTCAAAATAGCTTCACCAAAATCAAACTCTTCAACTTAATTCAATCAAGTGAGATTTTGGTCTGTGTTTTAGAGAAGCAGGAGCTGTATACCAGCCGAACCCGTAAAAACATTATTCAAAGAACGTAAAATATTAATTCAAAATAAATAGATAAGAAATACTAATCTAATTAATTACTTTACTGTTTCTTTACTCTAGAGTAAAACCTTTGTATTTTGTTACAAATTTTATGGACAAATGTAAACAAATTAAAGATATTTAATATTTATAGCATGATTTCTGCGCATTATTGGCGATGACTTAGAATAAGTCGATATCACAAATCACGTATAACTGCACCAGGAAGGCCATGCGATTTTGCCCTGTCGATTTCAGTCCACTCTTAATTTTAATTAATATTAGTTGTAGTTGAGTAGAAAGGATTTAAGTTGTAGGATAAAAACACACCGAAAGAATTTTATGGGAGTGATGAACAAATAGTCAAAAATGTATCACTCTTTTTATTTTTATTTATTTTATCAAAAATATTAGAAGAAATATGGCCTTGTAAATATGATTGCCAATGTAAATGATTTGATTAACCTTAATACGTACAGCTTACACTCTAGTTATTCATAATTAACCTGTTCAAATCTAATTTTAAGTTTTAGTGTAATCATGGCTTTGTGCATTGAACGACTCTAAGCAATATGTAATATTTTGCATCGACTAATTGTTTGTTTCATTTTCTATTACAGGTGAGTTGATTCACCATTTGCGTCGTCTTAAGCCCTAATACTTCTTTCCTTATCGTAAGTATACATTTTTCTGTTATAGTGCAGTACGAACAAAGCCGTAGGTCTCTTCCATTAAAATTAGGCAAGATTATCTGCATTTCCAAAGGAATTCAGCTAATATTGCCTCTATAAATCAGATTTTGACTAATGCCTTTATTTATTCGAAGAGTGTTTCATCGCAATCGTATATCCTCTCGTGTAACGAAATTGCGCGTTTCTATCAAATCATCTCACTAATGAGAGGAAACCATAAGTCTCTCTGATTTCTCAATTGCCGTCGTACTTGGCGCCTTCTTTTTACCAATTAATTCAAGCTCGCGGGGATGTAACGAAATTTTCAGAGGGAAATGATCTATCCCTTTGTCCATTAAGGCAATATTCCCATCAAAACGTAAACTTCCTTTCGATAATGGATGCGGGGGTCTTCCTTGAACTCTCCTCCCACCGATACCTCTCTTATTAGTCCCTATCCCTTTGTACTTCCTAACATATTTACCCTAATTGAATATCGGTGAATTTAACCGCTTCATTTCCTCCTGACTCATAACTCTCGAAGCGTAGTAATGACCGCCGCGATTGAATCAATTACTTCTTTGCTCGATGTTAAAGGCTCCATTGCAGATGCACCTTTAATCGGCTTAGGTTTCGTTGGAATAGATTTGTTTTTACCCCCGATTGGGATGAGGCTGACCTCATTTGCTTTGTGGACCATTCGGATCTTTCGGCGAGAGATAAACTGTTATGCTCCACTTCCTTCCTACGCCTGTTTGACGGGAATTTATTAGGCGGCTGCGTCCATTAAACTAGAAAATTGAAATCGATCTATTTGTCCTCCATAGAGATACCTTAGCGGCTACAGAATCTCATTCTTTATGTCTCGTTCTTGGAAACTACTAGATGGGTAATACGAGCTTAAATGATTAGCAGTTTTCATGGATGCCTTCCATTCTCTGTTTTCATAATTTTTTTCTGGATTTAAATTTATGGATTTAGATTTAGCGCATGATATTCTATTATTAACTTTATTTGAATATGCGAATAAATCTTAGCGAATGAGCCGATACTACGGATTTAAATTAATCTTAAATACTTTCCTCGTGTAGGAATTTAGACTATAGGTTTTATACCAAATATTAAAATGATTATGTTTTCGTGACAAAATTAAGATTGTAAATCATTTCAATCATTGAATGAATATGTATATCATAATTTTTAACATTCAAACAATGATAATTCTTAAAACTTCTGTGTTTTGATTAACAATTTGTACAGCCAAACGTTGCTGGATCCTAATTCTTTCAACTGTTAGCTGCTTAAGACTTCGTAGAAGGAAAAGGGGCATACCAGATGAGGAGTGAGCAATTACTTTCCTCCCTGAGCTTGAATGATGCCAGTTAAGGAGGGTTAAGACAGTGAAGCACCACAACCATATCATAAAATGGAGAACATTTTTATTTCATTTAGTAAGGAATGACTAAACACAATTATTCAATTCAACTTCCATGCTATCAGCGAGACAAAATAAACTATTTTTAAGACCAATTTTTCTCCATACTACTCAAAAGTAATGGAAGAAATTACAACTTGGTCACCTAGATCTGGTATTAGTGGCGACTTTTTGTCTAATCTCTCGCTGAAATGAATGTTGATTAAAAATTTAATATAGGCAAAAGTTAATCTCTTTGTGGAACCACTTAGTCTGTTCGCCTTTCAATTAAGTTTCTTTTAGAGACGAGAGAGTAAAGTCAGACTTGGCTAATCGTCCTCTATCCCTTGAAAACAATAAGCATCTTCTGAAGTCTTGCTTAATATCCTTGTATTTTGTTTTATTTTCGACTACTCCGGAAACAAAGAAATCCAGTTCCAAAAATATAACTGAGAATGCTTTTGGCAGTGTTGCAGGACTTCGTGTGCAGGAACATTTTTCTCCAGCTCTGAGAGGCGAGATTATGAAGCGCATTGAACTAAGAAAACGCTTGCTCCAAATATAAGCTCAGTGCATCATTTGTCTTCGTTAGCAAAACTGCGCTAAATACAAAGAATTATTCGAGTAAAAGCCCCGGATAAGGGAATATAAAAGGGATAATTAAAATTCGTAATTTAACTGGGCTATGCTAGGCATTAAAATAACGAGATAAAGTGATTCGCGCTAAAATCATTGCCAGAGATTTAGAATTGTCGTAAGGGACGAGCGTTAATGAAAGAATGCAGATTACTGGAGGAAATAAATAGCAAAGGACTTCATCGCCGGGAATAACTGTTTTCTTTGGGAAAGAAAAACTCTTTGCTCCTTTAAAATTCTGTAAGTTCGCGGTTAACTGCTGACGCCGATTTCAATGGGACACTGTTGTTGCGACTTACTCAAGAATTTCCGAAGATGAAACGCTCGAGTATCAATCTCAAATCTTATTTTTATGTTCATATTTTTGAGTTCTTGTTGATTCATGTGAGAACTACCGTATAAACTTGTGTAGAATTCTAGTTTTTCAGCTCCTTTTTTATGCTGAAAGGCCTGCCCTTGCTCGAGTGACGGTTTTACTTAACTGCTTTTCGGCCTGTATACTTCACTTGCTCAATCAACAATTCTTTCAAAATTCAACTTACACATGCCTAAATTACTGCAGTTTTATTAGCATCTATCTCTATTTAGAAATTTACTAGTAGATAATGCATTTCCCACTATAGGCTTTTTTACTCGAGTAAAAAATAAACCCTTTCGTTTTCCCAATTTTGTGATTTGGTGCCTCGGCTTATATTCTGGTCGATTTGACTCGAGTATACACGGTAAATGGTATTCAGAGAAGTATACAGCAATATATGTATGGAAGTGAATTCTTATACTCATAAGCAAGATAGTTTGACTTTGAAGCAATGGATTCTTCTCAGAATGGTCGGTTTTTCTTTAACTCTCCGGGATGGCCACAGCGTAAGCTCTTATCCACCTACGCAACGAATTAGAGTATTTAAAATATTTATTTTCTACACGTTCTTTATTTGATTATTTTGTTATACTTGATAACTATTAACGAGTTTCATTCACTATATATTACCGCATAAAAGAGGAGATATGAATTTAAGTCTAAGTTTAATCGTTTTAGCATATATCTGTCCTACAAGACAACCCCCAAGCTATAAACGGCCAATAAATTTAGATCAGCGATCATTATCTATATAGTTATATTGTATAGGGTATACGGAGTTATGTCCAATTTATAATTTTTCGAATGAACAAATTTCATTCCCTTGCATCTCGTAACACTGCCTTACGATTGCTGCAAACATTCGCACTGATTATTTTTGTATCTGTCCTGTAAGATGACCCCGGATATTGGGGCCCTCTTTATGCTTCAAATATCATGTTATCTGAGGAAATATACGATAATCCTATTTACATGATTTTTTATCGTATTATATATTCGACAGTTTCCATCCTTAACGAAGGTTATCACTATTGCAACATTTCACTCGACTTTTAATTCTTATTTTATTTATAGCAATAGCATCGATAAAAGCGAAAGAATCGAGGTGAATTAAAATATTCCAGAGGAGAAATTCAATTGCTCGAAACTCAATATACGATTTTATCCAACGTTCAAACACTGACCTATTTATCTTGACTCTGTGTTTAGTCAAACAAACTAGCAAAAAATACTCGAAACAAATGCTTTAATAAAGGTATTTGAAAACGAAGTCCTTTCTCATACATTTTGCAAAGCTTCCGATGAAGCTATCTCATGAATATTGATGCCGTTCGACGCTGGCTTTCTATCGGCGAGAACATTAAAGTTTAAATCCCATGTAAAAACCAAGCAATCGCTTGAACGAGCCCTGTAGCTCCCTATCAGAATTTGCTCACGGAAAATTTTATAAAGTCATGATATTTATTGAAAGCGCGTTACTTTTTGCGAAAAGGAATATTCAAATAAAGTCAATGGGTATAGCGTACGATTTAAGTTTTATGAAAGGGAACCAGCCAAAGTGAGCCTCCTGACAATTGATATTCGTCGTATTTTGTGGCTGTTTCCATCAAATGTAACGCTTTGTAACGTACTCATACATCAATCTGATAGATTTACATGAAAATCGTTGCGATACCAGATATATACATACAGCGTATATATATGAAGCGCTCAGTAGGGCATTTTATCAAAGTGGAATATTTTCGAGGGATGATTTCCCTGGATGCTCTCAAACAGTATATTTTCATAGTCATATTTCAAACATAGCGTAAAAGTTTCCGATGATAAACGAGTTTTTAGGTCGCCGAATACACAAACATTGTGCGCATGTAATTTTAAGGGATTTTCGTTTTCATCAGGAAGAGAATATGACAAGAAGTTCAGTGACACGTATCGCCTATAAAAGTGGGCTTTTACTACGAATTAGCGAACGTTGAAAAGAAGTTTCGCGAAACCGGTCATTGCATTCCATTCTCCCCAAAGCGAAGTAGCTTTCATTTCTCGATTTTATTTTCTGAATAACATCTCTTATTCAAAAATTCAATTTTTCTTTAAGTTTTCAATTATTTAATGTAATTCACGCAATCCGAAAACTGTTTAGTTAGATAAGTATATGAAATTTTACATATACAATATGTCAAGCGAACTTAAAGGGAGAAATCGTATAGATATCTAAGTCCAGAAAAATTATTTTCCGGAAAGAAATTTTAAGAAAAAAGCCTCCGAGAGCGTGAATCGAACTCGAATCTTCCAATTGCCAGTCGGTTCCTCTGTTCATTAAGCTACCAAGCCATGTCTATATGTGACGCTGTTTGGGATAGTTTGTAGGCCAGACCTCTATCTCTTTTCCCTGTATAAAACAATGACTCCTCAGGTAAAGAGATTATGTTCAAAGTTTCATCCTTGATTATTGCTTTAATTTCCATCCTTTATTTTAAATTTTTATTATATATAAAATTTCACAAGCAATAAAATTTAATGATGAAAAGTATAGTCATATTTT
This sequence comes from Sympetrum striolatum, assembly GCA_947579665.1. NCBI lineage: Eukaryota > Metazoa > Arthropoda > Insecta > Odonata > Libellulidae > Sympetrum > Sympetrum striolatum. The sequence continues at coordinate 72,206,086 of OX388347.1, read as the reverse complement.
TTTGTAATACTAATTCAAGTCATACGAAACGTAATAGTATTTGTTATTGCTCATTATCAACCATAAATTTGTTTGTTGGAGAATATGTAATCACATAAGATAGATACAGGCAGGTTAGCATATAGGAGAATCGTTAGTAATCGATGTCATTTGCGCCTCAGAGTACCATTCGATATGTATATCTATGTATGAATATGTCAAGTAGTCACCAGTTCATACTCATTTCTCTAATAATTGTTATATTCAACGAGTGCGTTCCTTTAAAATTGTACCCAATATAAATATATTGGCGTGCAGAAGGAAAACGCATACTTTATCTTATCCTTTCTATCATAAAACAAGCACAATCGCTCGCGGCATGTTCCGCTCGTAACCGTGTGCCCTTTAGTTTCCATGGCGCCCTTTCTACTTTCACCTTCCCGTCCTCACACACGCCACTTGCAAAGCCCCTTCGCACGCCCCTCAAACGCAATCGCTGAACCACCGAGATATTGATGGAGTAAATGCCGATATTTTGAAAACCGCAAATTAGCAAGAATTCTTCACAACTTTCTAACCTGGTTGTCTGAACGAATAAAACCGACGTTTTGGTCACTGTCCGCGAATATTGCTGCGGAGGAGCTATCGATTTTTTATTAAACTAAACGCTTTTAGTTTTTTCAAAGTCCGCAGAATGTTGTTTTATAATTTTAGGTTTTCCTTTTTAAAGGCTTAACCAAATTAATTATGTATGAAAAGGAGTAGCTAAAAGGACCGTTATGCTATGATGAAAGGTCGTTTTCGAATCTTCTTCGTGGCGGTATAGTATCCGTGGTTAAGATGGTATAGCATTTCCTCTGTTCTGATATTTTCTCACGGAGGAAGCGGCCGAAACGTCGATTTATCCTCTACAGAAGATACTATTCCGGGAAAGCACGAGATCTTTTCTTAACCATAAATTATATATTTCAGATTGCTGAGGAACCAATCGGCCTTCAGGCTGAGCGCTCAACAAAAAGTTAGCTCGCTAGAAAAACCTGCAGCATTGTCACTAGGGTATTATATATTACCTACAATTGATTATATATTTTGATTTATTTATATTTACAAGTTAAGAAAATGAAACAAAAATACTTTCTCCGATAAAAATTCTCGGATGAAAAGAGAAAGTTAACTGTTTATGACTGATTAGAAGTAAATTTATTAAGCGAATCAGAGGTGGCTCATAAGTTCTCATAAGGCTCATAACTCATCTTAAAGAAAGTAGTTCTTTCCCGGTGATTTGCTTGAAGAAAGTATTCTCGGTTTTCCAACCGGGCGGCGTCTCTCCATTCTGTCGACGTTTCGGCTACGCACACTGCAGTGTGCGTAGCCGAAACGTCGACAGAATGGAGAGACGCTGCCCGGTTGGAAACCTGAGAATACTTTCTTCATCTCAAAGAAATTATTTTCCATGTGTATGATAGCAAATATTCTTCTATAATACAGAATTATTTTTGTTCGAATGTTATATAGGTTCGCATGGAATATGTATTTAACTTCTGTCATATAAATTCATAGTAGTTACTCAATGTATAGGAAAATGTATTATTGATATATTAGCATTAATCACAGTTTATGGTGGTATATTTTGCAATATAATTATAAGTTTTAATGTATAATTAATACATCTACTTTTAAATTATATAAGTCGAAATCGATTTTTTATTAAACTAAACGCTTTTAGTTTTTTCAAAGTCCGCAGAATGTTGTTTTATAATTTTAGGTTTTCCTTTTTAAAGGCTTAACCAAATTAATTATGTATGAAAAGGAGTAGCTAAAAGGACCGTTATGCTATGATGAAAGGTCGTTTTCGAATCTTCTTCGTGGCGGTATAGTATCCGTGGTTAAGATGGTATAGCATTTCCTCTGTTCTGATATTTTCTCACATGAAACTGATTTTGTTTAAAGATGGTAAGGTGGAAAATTTGATATCGCGCAGCGTGGATTTCCGTTCAAAGGATTATCTCTGAGATTTGCTTTTAAGTACGCGTGAGCGAGTATATCTCTTGCTTCCATTTCTCCCTACCACTACTCACTGAATCACGCGCTTCGCGAAACATTTTGTCTTGCTTTATTCCAAGCACATTGAGAAACTTTGCATTCCCACTCGCTTAACTCTTGAGGTATCTCCTTATACCCCGTAACATATGGCTACATTCGTGTTAAAGCAGAGATTCTAACGATGTTTCCAACCTCATAAACAGGAGGCCAAATTGCAAGAAATGTTTGCAGACTCAGAGCTGTATGCTTTCGTCTTTTACCATTGTTTCCTGCTAACGATGTCGTGAATTTTCAGTTTCTTCCCGGCACATTTTCCGGCTCTATAATAACTATGAATGATATGTAATTATGATGGAATGAATTTGAATGCAGAGTTGGGGAGATCTTGTGGAATTCATTACTATGTTAAATAAAAGAAGTTATGATGCATTTTTCGTAAATTGAATAAAGCAGCTCCAAATAATTTTCGCTATTTTCACTGATTATAGTTATGAATTAAACATGGGTGTATCACATTATTTCATTTTACATTATTCATAATGCTTGAGTAAATATAAATTAGAAAGTGAAGGTCGTTCTATTAATATTATAATGGTGCATATATATATACGAGTAAAATGTAGCTTGCATACTGCAAGCAGATCGACAAAACTAATTTCATGTCGGCATCATATCGGGACGGCCCTCAAAAGAAAAGAAAGGGATTGAAGATATTCTTAAAATTCACTGCAATTTAATTCTCTGGCATCGAACCTATGCCTTCCTGGCGAACTTACTGTAGAGAACAACAGAAGATCATCATCTCTAAGTATGTGTGAAAATTCAAGCAGAAATATTGGCTCCGACTGCCTCAAATTTTGTCCTACTTTCAATAAAATAAATGGCTTTCTGGATTCGAACCAAGGACGATCTAGGAAATCTAAAACATGTTTTTGAAATGAATCTATGATTTCTATCTCTATGCCTATTTTCATGTTTTAATATTATTGGGAAGGGGTTTAAATTAATTCTTAAAACTCGGATAAATTACTGATTGTGGAGACGCCTGGTGTCGAACCCAGAAAATATTGGTAGCTGTGAATGCACAATATGACTTATAAGGACTTCATCTTATATCATACAAAGTTTGAAGTCGATATCATGCCGGGAAGTACCTAAAACCGTTTTCTGATATCTCCATAAGAAATGCATTGAGGAATGCAAATTACTCTCTGGGATCGAACCAAGGACCATCAGCGAATATAAAAAATTTGATAATGAAATATTATTGTAATCTCCAACTCCATGCCGAATTTCAAGTTTCCATACCATCGAGAAGTGGTCCAAAATATATCTTAAAAATCGCCACAATGCATTTTAAACGGCCGATATTTGCCTCGACCTAGCATCGAACCCAGGATATTTTCAGTAAAACTCATTTATGTTTTCGATAGATAATGACCATATATAAAGGCTCCTAGAGTTTCGATTCTCTACCTATCCGGGAAGTATTTTTTAAAAATTCCCGAAAATCTAAGTAATGCATTTAAACGGGAAAAATCGGGACTTTGGGCCCCTCTGGAATCGAACCCATGACACTGAGGATCAAAATCACAATTTTTCTGGCGGTTAATTATTATGGCCAATACGCAGTAAAAATTTGAAATCAATCACGCTTGTGGTTTAGGCTGTGAATTTGTATCCTATCTATCTATATACCTATCTATATATATGAATGAATCCGGAGAAGCATCTATATATAATAGATAACAGTTCAAATCATGCTGTGATTGGCATTACCTCTATGTTACGGGTTTCAATTTGATGAAAATTACCATTAAATATACAACAATTTTCAGGTAAGATATCTAAAATAAAAGCTTAGATGTATAACCCGCGCCTCTTTCACCCACTTCGTGCAGCCTAGTAGCTGATTCTGAAGGTTTAATTATCCCTTCTATCTTAAGGCTTTGCTATAGTAGGCTAGGGAAATTTGTCAAAATTTCATTTAGAATCGACCATAAAAAATTTAAATATGCGATAATTTTCATTTTCATTTCATTTAAATGACAGAACTAACGACTTTACATTCATTTTCATTATTTAGAAGTACGATAAAACACACCCTATCTCGGTTACCCACCAAGTTCATAAGGATCGAATTTGACCTATCGGTAGTAAAATACTTGCTGAACCTACTTTATGTGTGATTAAGTGCATCTTCTTCAGATTTTGGAGCACTTTGTAAATAGTGATTAAACCGTTGACCGTTGCCATCTCGTAGTTTTACCAAATTGCAGTGACTAAATTAAATATATAAATTCTTCTAGGGCGACATATACTCGTTCCGTATTCAAATCATATGACAAAAATTAAAGAAGCGCATTATCCTCCATAAAAGATTAATTGAAAAAGGAAATAGCGGCCAGCGCTTTCTAATCCTTGGAAGTCAATTCAATATGATATCTCTTATCGATATAACTACGGTACAGTGATGTTTGCTCCAACGTTTGATAATTGCCATATTACTTTAAACTTTACTATCTACATCCTTTTTATTTAAATTAATTCTTATCATTACACTCAAGTTAGAATCTCGAGATAAAATCTTCCGAGTTAACTCAATACTTCACTGTGACCTTTTTCCATCCGTTACCTTCACAGATTCCACTTTGTTTTTGCCGTTAAATTCGCGAGACACAAACGAATTTTTACCGCCGCACTTAACGGAAAACTTGCTCCCTTCCGGTGAGCGAGTGTGGACTTCAAAGGAACTGCAAATGCATTCACACGTCTTCGTCACCCCATACATGGAGCGTGCATTCACCGGGCGGCATACGTCAGATAAGAGAAAAAGGAGGGGGCTCTCGTGAGTCGTACGTCATCCTTCTCCAGGAGGCATGGAGGTCGTGTCACTAGTACGATATATGTTACCTTCAGTTGGAGCAATAAATCCTTTGTTTGATCTGAAAGGCTAAGTGTAGCCTTACAATGGCCAAATCAAGTACCTTTCTGCAATTGGTACGTTTCTATAACATGGTGAATAATGCAGCGATGTCTACTCAATGGTATTTCAAGAACTATTTGAGGAATATGAATAAAATTACATAAATCATCAGAGCTTGGTTTGAGGGCTACAGATGAATCCTCAGTTCCTCGGGTTAAATTTTCTTGATCAATACACACCCTAATTGATTCAGCGGCATTTATTTGCTATTTTAATTGAAAAATTAATAGAATATAAAATGATTTTAATTCATAATACATAGTTATCTATATAAAATGCATTTTCAGAGAAAGGAAGGAACTTAGTGCCCCCCCTGATAATGACGCTAAACGTAGGAACCTACTTTTCCTTTATTGCTGAATTATTTAGTATGTTCCTTTATCTTGTGTCACAGTTATCATTATTTACGTAACGAAAATGGTTTTTGACGATTAAATCACTTTAATGCTATTGTAAGTTAGATTACGAACGTAACATAGATTACGAACACAAAAATCCATGCCCTTGACAGGAAAAACACGTTGATTTGTCAGAACGAGCTACTGAGGTCGATAGACAATGTTTATTAACTGTCATACCTGACCACCTTACTTCTTCTTCAACTGCTTGGTCCTCAGTTTCAATATTCATGATGTTTATAGGTAAAAGGCTCTCAGAAATTAATATTTCATAACATCCCCTTGAAATGGCCTTATTCTTGTTTTCAAGGCAAGAATTATTCCTCCAGCACTACAACAAAATAGTTTCGCTCCACATTCTCTCTAAGATTGCACTTTTCAATCTCAGACCTACGAAATGCCCTCCCTTCTCAAGAGAACATCTCGCCCCAAACATAGCCGAGTTTCCAAGATGAAGGGAGTGGGCACAGGTAGAATGGGAGGGGGCAAAGTTCGCAGCGGCAGTTACGGAGGCAGAATGGGACTTTGGCAGGGACACAATCAAAGAGATGGTACAAGACATCTCTCTTTCAAGTAGATTCGTGAATGGATGCGCTGAACAGGCTCTTTTGTTTCCGGCCGCTCCGTCCGAAAGTTTCTCCTCCTTCGACAGAAAGACGGAGAGTTCTCCGTTGTTTTTCTTTTGCAGGGGCACCCGCGCTTTGTCGCAGGGGTCGGGGAGAAAATTGGGGTGGCAAAATCCTCCGTGGAATGAGACGTACGTCTTCGAGGAAAGGAAGAAGGTATCGGCAATGGGTAGGAAGGAGGGCATCCTTTCTTTTCCGGCTGGGGTGAAAGTGGTGTGGGAAGAGGTGGCCTCGCGCACACCAAAGGTTTTCGAGTCGGGAGATCGATTATCTTCAGTCAATGGTCTCCTAATGGATTGATTGTGTTTACTCAGACGCCCTCCCGGGGGAGTGCAGATCAACTGAGTTTCCTTCCAAACACTTTCGCCTTCCCAACATAGCGAAAGACTCCCTCTCTCTCTCCCTCCCATCTCCCTACCTCTCTCTCTACCTCCCACTCCCCTCTCGACCTTTTGTTCTTCCTTCCTCCTTCCATTCACTTTTCCTTTATTTGTTCTGTTTTTTCCGGGATATAAATTCGATCCTTTTCCCACCTCCTTATCCGATATCATAGAAGTTTCCCACACCATTTATTTTCCTTATTTTCATCGAAAGGTTTAGGTCTTGATTTCTTCCAATGAAGTTGCTTTCGCCAGTGATGAATGGTTTATCCGCGCTAAAAATAGTGGTGCTGAGAAGAGAATTTTTGCTCTCAACGGAAAGTTATTTGCACGGTCCTTATGTAATTTCAACTCCGTGGATCTCTAGAGAAGTTACAGCACTCATGGTTTAATATGCCGTCATTACGTATTCATGGCTTTCATGTAACAATACCATATCAATAATATCGTAATTATCAGTAGATGAAGATAATTCGTTTTTTTATCATACCAGGCAGATGGTGCTCAGCAGAGCTGTTATTTCTTACAAGTTTTATGATCAGTTAATTCTTTTAAAAACTGCCCCTTTTTTTACTAGCGTGAGTAACATTTTCGCTTTTTTATTTCTGAATTTTTGTGCTTGCCTGCGTAGGCGAAAGTGATCGAAAACATTTGTTATTCGATTTAATACTCGTTACAGAACATGAAAATATTTTCCTTGACTAAATTTCTTCGTCGCCTCCCGGGCAAAGGCATCACTACCATGTTAATAATATTGTGCAAATAATATTATTGAAACGATATTATTTCTCGGTGTTAGTTTCCTTAATTTTAAATGTTTCGCTTTCCTGATAACTGAAAATTTGTAGTTTTATATTGTAAACATCCGCTTCTAACGAATCATAAAATGAAAGCTATTTAGCAGGAAACTGCCCCTTGCATCTTATGCGATCCGCTATACTATTATATATGATTCTATCAGGTTCTATCTTCAATATTCAAAGCTTTCCTTTGTTCACTTGGACCCGCCAACCGTTTATCACCAATTTTACATTAGATTTGTTTTATTTTAATTTTAGTGGTAAAACCTGTATATATGGAACTTTCTTTGCCATAGAGCGGCTTTCCGAGAGACAAAATAAACGTCTAATTCCAATCAAGGGCACTAAATATGAGATTGAAGACACACTCAGAAAAGGGAGTACGTTATGGACATACATCCTTTTCCGCAACTTAGTACCACCCGTATATCTCCATAAATAGTATAATTGTGTAAATTGAGCTTATTTATTTTATATCCGGATGAGTTAGTTTTAACTATTTTTCAGAAGGTCCCCAAAAGTTACTTCAACGTTATAAATTAAACTTTTACTTCTCTTTCCTTTTTTAAAAAAACGAAATACAAAACGTATGGATTTTTTGTGCATTATTTTTCTATTAACGTTAGATTCATAAAATTTATGCCTTTTCATTCTTGATGGCTGCAAATGAAATAATAAGGGTTCAGCTATATTTTTAGTACTATATTATTTTAACGTTTTGAATTTTAGAGTTCGTTTATATTTATAGAAATGTGTTTATTAGTGAGAGGTATATATCTAAAAATCTTTTGAGACGTTATTTTATATATAGATTCTTCGTTTTACTTTCGATATGCACCTCTGGTTTGCATAAGCAACTTTACCCCTTGCATTGCACTTCAAATCGATTCAGAAAGGGGAAATTTCATTTTCAAAATGTATCTCGTCCACCACCCAGAACGACTCACTAAAACCTACATTTTACGGCTCTTCCTAAATTCCGAATGCGAAATTGGGATATCTTCTCCCACCATTCTAATATCCGGCTTTCGATTACTCCCGATGAAGGCCCATAAAAAAGATAAATTCGAACTCCCCAAGTTATTGCGTATTTCAAATACGCCCCCGAACATAACCATAATGCCTGAGTCATAAACAAGCCATAACCTCTGGGCCCTCCTATGCCATTGTTTGATTGTTCTTCCATATGCTCTGAAAGCCCTCTTTCCATCTTCCACACGCCATTTCCACTCCGTGGAACCTACTTCCCCATTCTCTACTGCACTGCCGTTGACTTCAGCTGTGTCGCCTCGCCCGCAATCCGACAAAAGTGGATCTCCCCCGCCCTCCGAAGCAATGTCTGAAACTCGCTAAGCCGCAGGAACTTGATGAAGGCGTTGAACCACGCCGACTCTAAGAGGGGCGAGCGAGTGAAGAAAGTCCCGGATGGTGGGCGGACCGCCACCGTGTACGCATTTCTAGAAATCGTTCCACAACCGAGAGGACTGTTGGCTGCATTCGTTTCCTGACGGTGCTCGCCTAAGCGTTGGCGGGTTGAGGCCGAGGGGTGAAAGATGCGAATGTTAGGACAGAGGGTGGAGACGGTTATGGAGTGGCGGGGAAACGAAGGCCTCGCAATTCTCATTACCTCGGTTACTTAATTCGCGACTGCATCAGTGAGATGGGTACAGCATGTACTTTGGGGTAGAAATTAATTAACGTTAATGAGACTTTGGTGCACTCATTCACTCGTTAGCTTTAATAACCATGTAATGAACATCACCCTTTCCCCTTCTTTCTATTACATAGACCTATTGATGTGAGTATAATTGATATTGCGACATGAATTAGTGTACTTTTTAGAAGAAAATACAGCATAGCTCCTACAAAAGCTTTTTATTTGATCGTTTTCTCATAGAGGAGATATTTTCTTATATGGTACGAAAGATGGAGAAATCATACCTTCCTAACATCAGCTTGTTGTAACGAGTTATTTTCGAACGTTTTTCCCTCCAATTTATAGTATTCTTTGCCAACCTATTTACCATGTATGTACATTCCTAATATTACTATTTTATTGTATTACAGTAATGTATTGTTCTATAATTTCATATAATATAAATACAGTTATACCTCGATCGATGAAAATTAGTCGTTCCAGAATCCCCTGTTTGCCAGAATGTGATTTCCATTGAGGTCCAAAACCGCGGAAATACGAATTTAAATTGCCAAATGTCAATCTCTATCATACAATAAGTAGAGACTGGCATCATTCCACCTGCCATGCTATTTTTATTTCTTACACACTTAGAATTTTGCACATCTACAGAAATATTTCATCGCCCAATCTGCATCTGTTAGTAGAATGTGAAAAACAACGAATAAATATTCGTTAGCAAGGAAATTTTTCAAAAGAGTTACTATGAAACCAAGGATTCAATGTATAAATATTTCCTCTGAATGGTATGAGTGAAGTGAATATTTAATATTGATTGACCAAGAATAAGTTTCATAATTTCAAATAGTTGCATAAAAACAGCTCACTACATAGTAAACGTTTTCCTCCAATGGTTAGGTACGCCTCTGAGATCATACAATTCGCTGATAATTTTGTACAGCTTGTATAATTATTTTTAAAATGTCTAAGCGAGCACCTCCAAACAAGAAATTATTGGCTTAGATTGGCCATGTTTGTTTAATTAAGAATAATTAAAAAACTACTTTTCGCTATTACATTTAAGTTTTCCTGTTTCGTCGTGTATCTATGCCTATGTTTGTGAAATTTACATATTCTCATTTGTTTTATGCTAATTATTTAGTACCCTTCAAGATCTAATGGTGGAAGCGAAGCCATTCCATTCAAACTGCTGTGAGTGCTCCATTTCATCGAAACATCGAAAGACAGATTGAAATCATCCTGTGCAATTTTATATAGCTTCGTAAAATATAGACATCTTAAAATTTTGTCATAACTTAAAGGATTATTTTCAAAATTAATATGCGTTTGAGATATGTCTTGCGAAATTGAGACCTTCATTGTAAAAAATTATTACGACTTGTAAAAGTTATTTTATCTCAGAAATTTATTTGTCTCATTCCTCTTCAAATCTGGACTTTTATTGCCGTCAAAATAAATAAAAATCAACACATAAACATAGATCGCTCAAAGGAAGCTATTTTATCTCTTATTTCAACACAAAGATTACGACAAGAATTTCGTAAGTGATATTTACATTTCCTTGAATGCTCGTGCTGTTATCTTAGATGGCATATTCTGTAGCTATTATGATAACTGCCGTATAAGAAAAGTGCTAATGAATCAACAGGGAAACCAAATTACCCGTTTCCGGGGTATGAAGAATTGGTAAAAGGAATAACAAGTAATAATAGTGTTTGGAATTATGTGAAAAAGGCGTGAGTTTGATTGTAATAAACTGTGCAAGAGAGAGAGACACTGTGAAGGAGGTATGAGTGTGAAAATTCCCCTTTTTCGGGGGAGTTTGGAAGTAATGTGGAGGATGGTGAGAGTCGTATAGTTGAACGAAATGGGCCAGGATAGTGAGAAAAAATCTGGGAAAGGAATAAAGAAAATAAAAGGGGGAAGAAAACGGAGAAGAAAACGGATAGCTCTGCAAAGGGAAAAAGAGGGATTTCGTTCAATTCCAAACTTTTTGACAAACTCAATGCTTCCTCAAGAAGCAAACGGTGTATTTAAATATCTTTATTGCCATAGTTTATGAACTGAAATGAAAACATCGAATGAAACATCGAGTTTAACTTTATTATGTACATACCTCCTTAATTGTAGCGAAAAGACTGCGTGTATGTAAATAAGAGGAATGGTCCGAATAAAGACCGTGATAGAGCTGGTTGAAAATGATGAATGAGATATTTAACGGATGTGACGCTTGTAGCTTAAAGATTCAAAGGTTATATGTATGGAAATATGTATAGTCCATTCGCTTTCTTGAGTCGGATGATATTCTATTTATTCTACCATACTAATTCCAACATACAAAAGCTTTTTGCCTATGGCTTTCTTCTCAGTAAGCGATGCCTCTTCCATTTTCTTATATACATTATGTAGATATACGGCTGTTAATCTACGGAGAGTCGGCCTCAAGCTCGGGAATGAACTATTTGAGTCATAAGGACAAAAATTGCAAACTATGGGGGAGAATTAACAGTAATCGAGGTAAATAACTTAGTAATAAGGTAAATAAAATTTAATGTGAAAGGAAATGGTACGAATTATTTTGTATTAATGAACATACTGATAGTATGTATATACATACGCCCATTGAATCTAATTTTATGCTTTGAGGATACTGTAAACTTTGGTTTCTTAAATGAGTCACTTCCACCAACTGTTGAGGTTTTGGGACAACACTCCCTTAAGAGATAAAGTCCTTAGCTGTTGATGCCAAAATATAAAAATACCCTAAGGGCTTTACACACGTGAAAAACCACTAAATTCCCTTATAATCCTAACGCATATTTTTGGTCAGTCTATTCTTATGACACCATGGGAACAACAAACAACTCCAACGTATTTTTGGTTAACCCCATTCTGATGGAGCTTTTAAAACGAACCATCGGGCAACATTTTCCTGAATCTTAAGATAATCGGCCCAAACACAATATCAAACACGACTCTTTTCTCAACATCCAATATAACGGGATATATCTGCCAAATAATAGATCTCCCAAATAAAAGGAATAAAACAATTTCGGGGCCAAACGCTCTCGACTCAGCCGCCTAAGACAAAAACATCGTTTTTCAGCGTCACGAATGACCTCAAAAACCCTCAACCAACCCTTTCACTGCCTTCTCCAGGATCCCTTTATGATAGATTTCGCGGCGGTTCCTACCACTCTTTCCTCCACTGCCAACTCCCTCCCATTTTTACAGCGCACCACAATTAGCTCGAAAAAGTGGCCTGCGTAAGACGCTGTAACAACCGCGCTTAATCCTCTATGTCCAGGGAGAGAGAAATGCGCCAAAGGAACGCTAAAAGCATCTCGTAAATAAAAAACGGAGCGATGGAATCGCGTTCGGGAGCAATAAGCGCTTTACCGATGACTGACGTCATTTGCCCTAAGGATACGAACCGGTGATCGATACAGGAAAAGACGAGCCCATATTTTATGCAGTACCAAAGCGTGCCGAATAGCCCTTTGGGAGAACTAAAGGATAAATGCCCGCTATGCTTGCGAGAAAGGGAAAATCCCAGGTGCCGAAAATAGCCGGCTCTTATGAAATGCAGGGAGCCATATGGCCTAATGTCTCTTTTGAAGGACGTATTGTCCTTGGATATCCTTTTTCATGGTGCACGGTGGCGCGCCAAGATTTCCTGTGTGCAATAGAAGCTATATTTCCCATTCGATTGACGCGGGGATAAATTCGGCTCTCCATTACTGCCTTATTGAGGTGTTCAATAAATTTTATTGGAAGCTTTAATAGGCTAGGTTATACTTTCTTCGTATTCCTGGAAATTTATCGCCGATACCACTTCTAATATGAGTACTATGCACTAAAATCTCGATCATTTTTTTAGGAATAGCACAAATTTGCTGTAATTGGAATTTTCGTAATCGAGGGTTACAAATTTCGATTGCAAATGAGGATTGGAGTTTTAAACACATCCTATAGAAAGAGAGCTTAACTTATTTTCAGATTTTAGTGAGAAAAATGAGAAATTTCATTTATCATTCTAGTTTTAGCTGCTGGCCAAGTTGTGATTTTCAGTGAACTCAAGCAATTACCGTCACCGAATTTTCTAATTTTACAATCATCATCATGGATTTTTTTACATTTCCGTAATTACATTTGAGGGAATTGATAAGGCTAGTCCATCCATAATATCATCTATTTTACTATCGTTATGTATATGAGGGCACAACTCACAATATTCTAAGCCACATACCAGTAGCCTATTCTGATATGCTGTTCGATGCATTTATAATAGTAGAACTTTAATACTCCCACCCTGAAGAATTGTGAAATGTGGAAGCCCGAAACCTACATTTTGGTGATTGTATTTAATCCTAAAATTTAGCTCTTCTAGGAATTCTATCCTAGGGTGACAAAACTCATTGCATCATCTAACTGATAAAACCCTCTTAAGATTGTGATTTTTATCCAGCGATAGCAATCATGGCGCAGAACCGTGATCTAGACGTATCTTGAAATGTTAATTTCGTCTAAGTATTACAAAAAATCAGAGTTAACTACCGTACTAACTAATGCTGAGAAATCGGGAAATCCATAATTAAGCCATGTTAGTCATATCCCGTTATATTACAAGGAAATGTTCGATTTTTAACTAATAATTACTTTACCGTGTTCAAGTCATCTAATTGATAAGATTTCATGCTATCTCGGTTGATGGATTGTTTGAAAGAGTAGTTATCAGGATGGCATTTGGAGTGCATCACAGAGTGAGGGCAACGTTTTGGTTACTGTCTCTGCAGCGATCTTCAGAACAAGTCTTTATGGAAGTTCGGCAACATTGGCAACAACTTGCAGCCGAAACGTCGGCCTCACTCCATGAGGCAACCTGGTTGTCATCCCGAGAGCTACTCTTTCCACATCTTACTGATGATCATATGAGCATAATTTGTGATCAAGGGACACTACGGAACTTATTAATGTACGGTATACAACACATCCCCAATTAAGATTATGCCAGATAAGTCCACAAGAGTATTCTAACAGCTTTAAAAATATACGATGCGAAAATACGTCGACTTTATCCGACTTTCCGTAAAACCATCCGCCATAATGCCTCTGGGTCACCAGTTGACAATTTACGATCAGACGTGCGCTAGAGTACGATACCGAGAACAGTAAAGATTTTTAAATTGTTTATCGCCCGCCCAATATTTATGTACGGGCATTAACTTCGCGCGGACGAAGACGCACGAAACACGAGAACGCACTCATTTTTTTAACGGCTTCTTTTTATCTTCCCCCTCCGATGGGCCCCTCCATCCCCGGTCCCGATGCGGAGCACTTTCCCCACTTTTAACGGCGCGGATCGCCGTAAACATCACGCGTCCCGCGCGACGCGACCGGGGTAAAAAAGTTGAGGGAAAGGTCCCTCGCCTGCTGCGGACGAGATAAAAGTGGAGGAAGGTTAGGGAAAGAGCGAGTCTTGCGATGGGAGGCATTCCGCGTCACGTGGGTGCCGAACGTAAATGAAGAAATAGATATCCGAAAATAGTGTCCGAGTCGGAGAGTCCTCGAGCGAGGTTCGGTGGGGTGGGAGAGCCGTCGGAGGAGGCGTCGCAAGTTGGAGCGTCGTAAAGCGGGGTGACGTAAAGAGGGAAGCGTGGCGTGAGTATGAGAGGGTTGCGTGTTGATTGACTATACTTAGTCCACTGTTATTATAGCAACATTGAAGATGCGTTGGACTCTGTATCCCTTACGGGAGAAAATCGTGCACTGTTGCAATATTTGGAACAAATTAATATTATAAAAGCATTATCAGTATTGAGAGAAAGAGATGCAAAATTTAAAAATGCGATTCACATTTCTCTAATTACTACTAGAAATTTCTGAAAATACTTTCGTCAGACTTCTTTAATTCTGCGAAAAGGTCGCAACAGCGCACGTATTTATGATTTACACTTGCCAGTGTATTTTCAATGTTGCCTTCATGATGGTAGACTTGGTACAGGAGGTTCTTGAGGTTTTTGAAGTTGAACATGCATAGTTTACAATGTAAATGCATCATTAATTCAATAATCAATGAGTCAATTGATAAAATGATGTTCCTTTACCTCCAATCTTTCCATACCCTTTAATGCTTTGTAATGAAAGCATGTAACTAAACTGTTCAAATTAAGATTCGAGAAATTTCTGAAAAAAAATCCAATACAAAACTACTGTCAACAATACATGCTTCTAAATTTGCTAGTACGAGTCCACCCGCTGCTGAGGTTGCATGGAATGAATTCCGCACTATTTCCTATTCTAAATCTTTACTACTGATGCGGAAATAAAGAAAATTACAGAAAGTTATTACTCTCTTTTATAATTAAACATCATTGAGGTGAATAAGTAGGACGCACTTCTTTTTTCAATTACTCTAATTCGAAAATACAGCTAATATTAAGTGTCCTGATAATTCTTCACAGAAGCGACTGCAGCCTATTGAATCTAAAATCGTGCAAATCCAAGGACTGTTGCGTAGACAGTCATCGCGATATTTAAAAATTAATGTCGGAAAACTATGAACTTTAAGGAAACACGATTTTGTCAGACTTCCATCCACTATATTACTTTTATAATTTCGAAAACTGTGTTCCTAAGATTTGAACATTCTAAAAATAATTACTCACAGCGTTCTTGTTACACACTTCGACCATAAGTCTTAATGCAGGTTCTAGAAGTAGTTCAAAAGTTTCTTGCAGATCGCAATAAATTCCATTGATTTAAGCACTAGTTGCAGCCAATTATCTGGAAACCAACTCTCCCCAGTATGAATTCATCTATAAGGTCTAGAGTTCTGATATCGGGGACTATTGAAGCATATATTTCCCAACTGTTGGCCAATTCCCCCTTCTATGGATCTACTGCCCTCATTATAACCCACAATCTCGTCTTTCCAATTCTCACCCAGGGAATGAGTTATAAGAAGATAGCTTTCATTTTAAAATTCTTGCCCATTTTATTATTTTTTATTACTGTATATTTTTAAGTAACGAGCGACAATTTCCATCATAAAAGTTTTAAGTTTTCAAAATACCATCATTATTTGTTAAATTATGATGGAGCGTATTCCATTTCAATTAACCTAATTATTCAATTTCATAATTTTCAACAGTGCCATTGTCAAGTGGGAATAAGCAAAGATATATCGCAGTGTAAAGAAAGAAAATTTAGAACACGGCTGTTAAAGAATTAGAATTTTAAAATCTCCAATATCCGTTTTATCGGCGTTCCTCTTCTCATTTACCGAGAAAACAAGAAAGAACACCTTAGAGCTCTTAAAAAGTCCTGTGTCTTTTCTTGTTTTCTTGGAATACCGGGTAATGAGAATAGGAATGCAGACAAAATGGCTGTTGGAGATAAATGATGGAAAGTAAGATTTGACTTTGCACATGAAGTGTGCAGCTCAACCCAAAGTGAAGTGAAGTGAAAAATAGTGACTTGGCTGGGCCTCGAACCCAGGCTCAGTAGTTCAGTGGTTAGAATGCCTGCCCGGAAAGTGGGAGACCTGGGTTCGAGTCCCAGCCAAGTCTCTATTTTTCAAATCTGTATAAGTTTGGCTATTGGAGATTTTAAACTTCTATTAATATATTGCAGTGGAAAATACATTCTTGTAAATATGTCATGCAAAGGAACAAAAATTTTAATGCTGAAAATCCACGGACGTAATAAGCAAATTGAAAGAGAGATAGCAAAAAGCAGTATCAAATTCAATGCCCAATATCAGGCTGACTGGACCTGACTGACTGGATTGGTCATGCTGTATAACAGCGTATATAACGACCAGCATAGAAACACGAAAAATGGAGAATATTCGCAAAATGGAAAAAAATGGAGTGGACTCTCACTAGGAGTGTGAATTCCCGTGTCACAAAAGAAACAGAAAGCCATATTCTACTCGTCAGTTTGTATTTATTCTAGCTTGAGGGATGAACAGTTCCTACGGTAGCTGCAACCAGCAAAATTGAAGTGTATTGCGTATTACATGCCTTTTTCAATTTTCTTTTTTTGTAATAGTACTTCGCTTCCTCAAAAAAATGTAGGGTAAAATATCTGTGCATAGGTTTTCAAAGCTACCTTAAGGGTCGAAGCTGTCTTGAGAGTTATCGCACCCGAAATTTATGGCAACGTTTTGAGGAAGACTGAAAAGTTCACGTGAATTTTTATGAGCATTATTTCATTCTAATGGTGGATAAAGGGTGGAGAAAGTTCTAGCGGTAGATCGCTATTAACCTTAAGTACAGTATTATGCAAAAGTCAGAGTTCCTCGTATTCCCTTATACCACAGAAGACGGTTCTTTATAAAGAATAGTCATTGCCGTTTGTTATGCATGCCAAAGACGCTTACCTAATCGAATATTTAAAATACAATATCTCAGAAAGACTTCGCATCTGTCTTAAAATCGCAGTTTTTTATGATTCAAGGAAGCATATTAACGGCTCCTGCTAATCTGCTTTTAATTTTGGGAAATAAATACTTTCCATATTCAACAACATGTTTCTATTTTCATATGAAGTATTTACGTTTCCGTATCCCTCTTAACTTCTGCAGTGAGCTTCATAAAAGTCCACATTGGTTTATAAGACGTTCGCTCGCATATATCCTTTTGCCTGCTGGTCTTCTCTAAGATTCCATTCTAAGTTGAAAGTACTCTAATAAAAATTGCGAGTAATCAGAGTTCTCTAAATGTATCAATCAAAGCAATATTTAGTCATAAACATTATTTACGACGATTACAGCAAGGGAATATGGCTAAGTAAATTCGCTCTTCCTAAATGAGATCTAATTTCTTTACGATATTCTTAGTTTTTATTTTGTTTTTACTTTTATAAACTTAAGGTGGAGGTCTTATTGTATTCTTTATTTTCATATTCATCTAAGTACATTCTACAACGCCGCACTACTGTGAATTTATCTACAGTTTAGAAAGAATACATTTAATAAGTTCTCTAATGTTAGTGGTCGTTATATATGTATCGATTTTTTATCGCCATAATTGCTATATAACATATAGATTAGATAGAAATCTCCACATCAAACCACTTGCTCATCCATTTCGTTGAATTTTCAAGTCATTTATATATCCATTTGTCATACATTGCGGGACGACTATAAATGTTTGGCTTGATACGAAATTAGATAGTATTCAATTCGATATGTCATCTTCCTTGGCTGATTTTCTTTTAATGATATTATGTCTTATACAACTGAATGTATTCAGCATTTTAGAGTGGAAAATCAATTTTTTTACAATGCATTTAATTTTGTGGAAAATTATATGCTCTTGTAAAGAGCAAAATAAACACGTTTCTTTCGCTGAATTACACAGCACATATTTCGGATATAAAAAACTCAACATCGGTGTAATATATAAAATTAACCCCATATTTTTCGCATGCACTGTTGGCCAAGCAGTGCATCCATCGAAGAGCAGCTGTGAGATACTGTTATTAAAGCTTCTGCCTGTTCACTACTAGAAAAGCCTCCCTTCGCAGCAATATGCGGTCTTTTGCTCTATTATAGAATAATATTCGGTCCGAAACCTTCTATGACCGAAAATAAACGAACTAATATTTTCCATGTGCAATTCGTATATCATAATGATAACTGTAGAGAAAATGTGAAATAAAATTTTCTTTCTTAGCACAAGATGCATTTTATAAATATTGTCGAGGCAGAAATTTTCGCCAATTTGCGAGTCTCAGGCACCAAAGCGTATGGCGGGGCTGCATACAAAATGGGAAATTACAGTTTCTAACCTAGTAACGCTAATGCACCTCCAAGTCAAGCGTATGAATAATTGAAACATCCCCAACAGCAAGTTGCAGGCCTTTTACGGTGCCGGAGGCGCTATGCCGCTTCCTGATGGTAATCTTCTCAATTACACCTGATATCATTCGATGAATAAAATAAATCTCGAAAGCAATTTTCGCCGCTAATCTTAATGTTTCCCACGGGTAGGTGGGACACATCCAGACGGCCGAGAATGATACCATTTGCTTTATAATTTCCGGGTTTCATCTCCGAGACATTTTTTAATGGAGCTACTTTTAAGGCAGTGGATGTGACTTTTGGAGGTCGCTCTATAAAGTTTATTTGGATGGCCTCGCCGAAGACAAAGTGCTCCTCTCTCGTCTTTAACTCTCCTGCAAATCTCGGATCTCTGAGTGCTAATAGTATTTATCTTAATGGAACGCGCTAATTACTCGGTTGAATTATTTTCTCACCCGTAATTACCCTTGAAGAACTCCCGTAGTATTTTTCCCGCAAATGGACATTTTTAATATTCCTCGTCCTTTATTTAAACGACGCATTTACCCTGGTGTAAATTGAATATTTTTTTAAGCCGGAACACATAACGCTTTTTCAGTTAGGCGTGCTTAAATAAGAATTTAATCAACGATAATTCTTAATCGGTTTCATCCGAATTTTACAGTTGTTTATCGGAAGCTATAACGATTTACTTATAGTTATGAGTGCTGATACTCGAATCAATTCATACTTCAATCAATGAATCGTAATGATTAGAATTAGGATTGCTGGCAATGTTATAAATTTAAATCAAACCGAAATCATCAACCGGAATCCGCAAAAACTTGCGAAATATATAAAAATGAAATATACTATATCAGGTTTATTATTCTAAATCTGAGGGTATCGATTGAAACTCTTGACTTTTTTTCAAAATAGGCACAAGATAAATTATTCTTATATTCAAAACTCCGTTGTCTGGCAAGGAGTTTGTGAGTCTATTTAAGGAGATACCGGACCTATACGAGACAAAAAGTAGTCTAAAAACAAATCCCTATCCATTTGAGGAAGAGGGCATTACACACTACAGGATAAAGTATTATGGCCATGTAATACATCTAAAATCCATACTCAGAATTTGGTTATTTTTATCACATTTGATGTCCTATTTCAAAACGATAAACTAAAATACATTAGCAATACCCGAATTCATCTACGGTTTGGATAAAATTCTTAAAAATTAACTCTAATGTTTGAAATTTAGATGTCCATAACCAAGTTTGAAACAATCAATAAGTACAAGAGAGTTTACTATTAATTTACATAAAATATTTTTATTTTTACAAATATGAATTTTGTAAATGCAGATTTACCTGCAGTACTAAATACACTACGAGATTCCCCTGTCAGCATCGAAGTTTTGAAAACTTGTGATGATTATTAATTTTTTAGGCGATGAAATTGAAAATAATCAATTTCGAGTGATATATGACATTATTAATACCAAAGTTGAAGCATGGAGAATTTAGTAGAACATTAATAATAATAATAATAATAATAATAATAATAATAATAATAATAATAAATGGCCTTTATTCGGGCGAGATTGAGACTAGGAAGTCTCTTCTTGCACCTAACCCATCTTCATATGCGAAACAGAAAGAAAGAGATAGAAAAAGTACACGAAGAACAGTTTTAAGGGGATTGAAAAAACCTAAGCTGACGCCTCAGGAAAAAAAATCCACTGCAGGAAAATACTCGCAAGAAGGGGAGTGTGAAAAACCTGCGAAACCTATAGATAGAAAACAATAATTTTGATGGAGAAAGAAAAGAGTTATGACAGATAGGCAGTGAAAATATAAAAATTGTACAAAAAGAAAGGAGAAAAAATATAACTGCACTACAAACAACCAGATAAAATAAATCAGCTTCACTGAACTGATATTAATTATAGATGAATTAAAATAAACGTTGAACAATGGGAGATAAATCTCAAAGAAATGAAGAAAATGAAATGACATAAAGAAATACATACAAATGAAAGATTAAAAGGTCTAGTATACTGAAAATAATCAAAAGCACAGTTTATAGGAAATTGTTAAAAGACAACAAGAGAAAATAAACAAAAAATAAAATAAATAAAAAATAAAAAGATGTGCGAAAATTAAAAAGATTAAAACATCTGCGGTTTGCAATTTGAAAAATACTAAATAATTGAACGTGGGCATGAAATTGACGGCATTGAATCTCCCGATTCACGTAACCGTCTGCTACTGCATGCGGGCATCTTACACGCACTTAAAGTCATTCAGGCCATTCAGATGTGCTTTCACTAAAATTTAACCGAGCGCTCTCATTACATTTCGCGGTTAGTACTCATTCTGCGAAGCCGTTGCTCTTAGCCGTTTTAAGGGCAAGATGTCGGGAATGGAAATTCACCTTCATCCTCGATTAGTCCAAACTTTTAGACGCTTGCCCGAATAATTTACACTGATTAAAGCGTCGCGAGTTACCGATCCGCCCAAACGGCGGAAGGGAAAAAAGCAGCTCGGAGGAGCGCTTAATGGAAAATAACGAGCCGCCTAGAGCGGAATCGATAAAGCAATTATTTTCGCAGGTGCACATAAGTCGAGCGGATCCACCCACTTCCGGAATAAACGCGCCAGACGTATTTAATTTCCGCGTGCCGAATCCGCAATTTCCACGCCCCCGCGGTCGCGATAAAAAAGGATAAAACACACGGGCCCCTCTCTCTCGGCCCCCCTTCCGAAGGGCGATCGCCGAGGAAATTTTTCACCTGGCCCCCGCACTCTAATTCCCAAAACAGCCGCCCTCTCTCGCACGTCGCCCTCATCGTTCATCATTCTCCGGGGGATGGTCTTTTGTCCCATTCGCCCACAGCTCCACCTAATTGACTCCATCGGCGGTAGGTGAACGCTAACCGAGCACACCAACCCATCAAGTTAATGACTCCACCTCCGTAATGTGGAATTCATGTCGGGGATGGGTTGAAAGGGACCTCCTTCTTCTTTCAATCTCCCCTCCCGTGTTAAAACCCCGGCCTTGGCTTTCTCCCAGGATGGAAATGTTAGAGGGAGTGCGTCAAAGGTGGTACAGGGGGCGCAGGGGGTGACGTAGGTTTTGTCGGAAAATATGGATCCGATCGGGGGAGAGCGCGGGAAATGTCGGCCCGAAGGTGTACGTGTCTTCCCATATGTAAGGTCGTGGTTTTTTTGGATACGTTCGATTGCGCCAAGAGGAGGTTTCGATCCATTCATCCAATGAGAGCCGCAGTATTTCCACCGCGAAATTTCATTTTCGTGAGAGGAAGGGCATGCGAGTGTCCGCAGAAAGTCACGTCGAGTGCTGGAATATGCAATTTGCTCTCAGAAAGATGAAATGACAACAGTCGTCCGTGGGGATAAATGCAGTCGTGTTTGTCTTTTCTTTGTTGAATCCTGTTCATCGTTGTACTTTTTCCGGTTCTGGAAAATGCATTTTCTCTCATGAATCTTGGTTTGGAATATGTGTAAACCTATTTCTGATACTCCGTAGGGAAACTAGTGATAATTGGAAAACAGACTAGCTATTCCCTTCCGTTCGGATTCAAAATTGTATTAAACAGTTTAAAATATTGTAATATACCCGTATGGCTTAAATATTTGCTATACATTATATTTTATTGTACATTACATTCTATATCCATAGATATTTGTATCCACTCTTTATGTTTATTTGATATTATCTCTTCTTAGCGTCAAAGCTTACTATAACTTTTACGAATGAATTAATTTAGGCTCTCTTAGCCTTAAATCATATCATGGTTGTTGAGTTAAATAATTATTCGATATTATGGAATCTTCCGAAGAAATGCAGCACAAAAGTAGTATCAAAATCAGTATAAAACCTCGACGTTTTACCCTTAAAATCTCATCTTCCAGCAGTATCATGCAGCTTTGTAAACGTCGGAAACAAAATTTTCTTTCCTAAAAGCAAAAAGCACGTCAGGTCTTGCTTCCATTCAAATATGCTCAGCATAAATCCTTCCTTCGAATAATTAATTCCAAGCAGAAAATAAATTGTCGGAAAAACCAAGACTTTTAGTACACCATTAATACTACTAATGATGCTTTCCTTGTTTCAATAGAGCGATTTGTTTATCTCAAAGGAGCACGAATACGAATAGTTCTCCAAGTCCGTTTTTATCGGCCAGGAAAGGCTCAAGTTATTACCTTTTCCGGTCTCGACGTACGATAGCGGCTGTTTTTCCTGAGGGCTTATTTGGTCCTTCATAAAACACCGATGCGCGGCCTTTGATGGTTGAGAAGCATTTGGAAGCATTCGAAGGGCCACGTATGTTAGTGATATACAAACGAAGGGATGTGGAATATACGTTCATAACCATGTGCAAATTCAACCTTATCATACGAAGTAATACTTAGCTGTGTTAGTATAAGTGGTGCCTGTGTATATTACGGTGCCAACTTTCCTCTACGTCTCCCAATGTGCCATGTCTCTGTGGCAGTTATTTTCATGCTACAGGTACATCATATCCTTGGTTGAGTCATATTATAAATGCAATTGAGGGCTAAAGCATAAGAAATGCATCGAAAATAGAAAAAAACACAGCTAATTCATCCACTTTTTACCATTTACTAGAAAAGTCCGCGTAACGTGCCAAAAGCAGCTGAAACAAATCAAAGACCGTTCAACGGAGACGTCTAGTTGTTAGGATAGTGGATTGACGTTCTTTAAACTGTTGAAGAACAACAAAACATCAAAATAGTGTTTCTTATTTGCTATTTTAGATTTCGAGGAATCAATAACTCAATAAGATGTTAAGTTAGGAGCTTTGGATAAAAGTCATCATTATTTATATACCGCTGCCTTAATGGAGTCCGTATGTTTCACGTAGGTGGGCCGCAGTGTTTTAGACTTGGTTAAATGTCATAACGGGCTTGTTTAACGGGAACTTTTCGGTCTAAAATTGGCAATTGTAATATTTCATTTCAAAGATTTATTTTTTCTGAGAACATTACGCGAAATAAACTGATTAGGTAAGTAGAGTCATGGTTGAGCCCCCCTACCACATGTTGAAAGGCGGCTTGCAAGGTACATATGTAGATGTACATATAAAATATATTTTACAACTTAAAATATTAAATAATATTCCGGTGAAAATATTTGCTAAAGTACACATTATTGGGTTATATTTGGGTCTCATAATTTTCTTTCTCTACCACGCCAAAATGGATCCGCTATTGATAAAATCCATTATTAACCTTTTGACTCCTATGCTGAGGATGTAGTAAACCTTCCATTAGCACTGAATTTCATAGGAAAATTTCCGCTGCAAGATAAATTGCTCAGTTATTACTGTACGTAAGAGATCATGTTCCCCTTTTTTATGTAAATAAATATCGTCTTTAGGAGTATGGAAAATTACGGAAATAGTTTAAAATCCACCAAAGAAATGTTTTAAATGAGTCGATTATCACGTCTAAATTTAAGCTTCGAAAAACAGACCACCTAAGATGGGATCGCTTTGTAAGGAGTTGATAGCCTCGCAAGATACATGTGTTGGCGGTTAGTTCCTCCACCGTTTAGGAACTTTGATAGATTCGAACGCATCTCGTCATGAGGGAGTGCTAAGAGGATGAGAGGCGCGGCGATCGTTTTGAGGGGCAAAGAGGCGCGATGAGTGCAGGAAATGGTCCGGCGTTCGCCTTTCCGATGCGGTAATTCGGCTGAAGACATGCTTCGTCAACGGCGTACGATTCGATTCTCAAGGAAAATTGCAGCTTTGGTAAGAGCGTTTACCGACGAGCAAAAACCGGATGATTCTCACTTTAGCGCAGTCTCGGATGGAGGAGGTGCTTCTGGAGCAAATTTGAAAGCGTCATCCCCGCAATTATTGGAATGAGAACCTTCTCTGAATCTGCAGCCATTCCAAGTTATTCGATAAATCCTCGTTATTCCTAAATGGGGGCCAAGTGATTTTGTCGCAGCGAATCAGCCTTGAACTCTATTAAACCAATTTAAATTGTGGAATACAGGGAAAATTTTAGTTTTTCTTAGTAAAATTAGAGCATATTATAAAAATAGAGCCGAATATATATATATATATGATATAATAAATAAATGTTAGCCTCCTTATTATAGCGTATTGATATTTGTGAGACCTTATCAGGTTAAATACTTCTAATAACGCGATTATCGGAATGGAATGTATGTAATGTGATCATCGACTCTACAATGATTTTATGATGAATTTATGATGAAATTTTTCCTCATCGGTGCTTCTCTGAACAAGTAAATGTTAAATTCCTAATTCACCACGATTCCATGATGAATGATAAACAGATATAGATTAAAATAGTTAACCATTTATGTTATAACACGTGTTGGCATATTTTTCTATTAAGATGTAAAGCAATTTAAACCCAAATTGATGTTCAAATAGCTTTATATGTTTCAAATATTTTCATTTACAAGAGCAATTGCTAATTAAATTATATATTCTATATTTTACCTTATATTACGTGTGTAATCATTACAATTCTATGAGACGTATTTTCATGTGTCTTCAAGGTAAATACTGTGGCGAAGATAAGTTATTGAGATTCTAATATGATTTCACGCACAAGCCCTTAGAAATTGTTTTGCTAACATCTTCACCTTATCTGCATCAGAAACCTTGCAATAAAACATTTTTGCAATCTAAATACATTTAAAAATAGTTACTGTGAGATATTTGTTAATTTCTCCTATGTAAAATTTAGTGAAATTTATTTTGAGCGCGATATTTCCGCGTTGTTTGTCGACAAACATTATCGTAAGCGTTGACTTGCAGCATGTTCTCGCAGCAAATAGACAGATGGGTACTCACTCAAAAGGAGCTTAATATTCTCATTAGAATCTTTTTTTCCCGAGGGAACTCTTCCAGGACAAAGATCCCTCGCTTTAACAGGCAAATGCTTCCATACAAACGTCCATCAATAAAAAATCCATTCCAGCAGTAAATCGGACCCCTCCTTGTCGAGAGCATCCCGCGGATTCCCAACACAAAGATTTTATCAGCCACTTCCAACGAAGAAAAAAAATTTCAACGCCCTCGCTTCTTTTTTGGCCAAAATTGAAAGCCGGGTTTCAAGACTTCAAGGGAATAACTTATCAGCTTTCCACTTGGTTCGCTCGGCCGGTTTCGTTCCAATAGTCTTTCACGTTTTCAATGTCTCTCCTCTTTTTAATCCGACCGGCTCCCCTTATCGCTCCGAACAAATCACCTCTCTTCTGCCGCTCCAAAGCATACACTTCTCGCGTTTCCCGAGAATTTCCTCGTTCTTCCATTCTCCATCCCTCGACACCTCTCTTTCGCACTCTTTGCCCAGTCTTATCTCTCTCTCTGTAGAGGCTGGATGCGTTTAGCGTGAATGGGAAAAAAGAGAAGTCGGTGAGGAGAAGTGGGTATCGCTGGAGCACATACCCGCGAGAACGCCCTTTCGAGTATTTTTTTGCGGAGGAAACGGGACTGAACGGAGTGGAATATCAGCCCAGCGGACGACGCACAATGGGCTAGAAGCCTGGACAAGGGGCGAAAAATGTTTTTTTTTGAGTGAGATATTAAAACTTGGCATAGTTATTGCAAAATGATTGAACTTTATGCTCTTGCTCGTCGTTTTCTTTAATTTTTAGGCATCAAAAAGATACAGGGCGTCAAACTTGAGACATTTTCACAAGAACGGGTAGTTTCGGATTTTTCGGAAAAACATTCAATTTCGTTGATATATAATCGCTTTTGAGAGAAACTGTTGGAAAAAATAACAATTCAGTAATCTAGCGTAACTCTTTTTCATTCAATTCACTGAACTTTTCATGCTCTAAAATGATTCTTTGCTCATTTAAAGCAACAAAATGTCGGACACCTTTCTCGGACAAATTTCGAGAGAAAGTAAGAAAATCAACTAGGTAAACAGCGATGGACTATCAAGTCTCTTATACTACGTCAATCTACAAGACTTCTAGATATGGAATCTGAAAAAACTGTTTCATTTCACCTGCTATCCTGTGTTTGTGGTGGATTTTTCGTAAGCGCTGCGCGGTCTGGCTGGGCGCCGTAGAATCCCCAAATCCAGTTTCGGTGTCTTTTTTGTCATGTAGAGTCGAAAATTTGGCTTATTTTATGCTGCATTCTCTTAAATCATATTAAAAACCTGTTTTAGTACACTTTAATATATGAATTTGATTGCTTTACTTTTGATAAAGTCTTTTTGACGCCGTAGAATTTTAAAAAACGAAGAGCAATAGCATAAAATTCAATCATTTTGCAATAACTATGCCAAGTTTCAATATCCGCACTCAAAAAAAAACATTTTTCGCCTCTTGTCAAGGTTGTTTTGATTCTAGCCCAATGTGCGGCGGCGCGATTTTCAGGGAAAAGAATCGAGTCGGAGTGTAAAGGAATACAAAGGGAAGAATGGTAGGAATATGGCCGTGGGTGAGGCTTCATACTGGAGCTATCAAGTCCAGGCAATGCAAGAATAGAAAAATTTTAAATACACATAGGCACATTGAAAGAATGCTAAAAATGTGATGAAGGGAAATTCAGAATGTTAGAATTTGTTATTTCATCATCATCTACCAAATTTCGGGTTCATCATTTAGAGTTCGTGCGTCACAATAAATACCTGTGAGTTACGCTTAGCAGTAGTTTATCTTTTAAAGAACATATTCGAAATTAAATGGGAAAAGCAAATAAAACGCGAAAATAGACTGGTAGAACGCTGTGGGGATGCCCATCCAGAGCCAAAGAAACAGCTCATGTTACTCTTATTCGACCTCGCCTGGAATACTGCTGTGCTATTTGGGATCCATAAGTTAAATCTCCGTTTTAGAAGTGGTTCAACGTAGAGCAGCTCGTTTTGTCAGAGGAGATTTTAGGTTCGACAGTAGGGTGGCAAAAAATTCATCAGATCAGTGTTTTTAGAGCAAGTAAATTAGATTTTAAATCCAGTAAAGAACGAACGCAAACTTCGAGAAGGATCTACGAAACGCTACAAGGAAGGGATCGAAAATGCAGATACTTCTGGTTGTTCTTTCCACAGTCTATTAGAGAAGTTTATATGGTTGATTAGGTAGGGATATTGGTGTCACTAAATCCCCTGCTATACGCGATTGATGGACCGCAGGATACATACCTAAATCTAAAATCTAAGTCTTCATTGGCCATCAGTCTGAATATGGGTTTACCATGGATTAACAGATTTCAGAGCGGTGGAGTCTATTAACTGAATTGTTTACATCCAGTTTTTATGTAAGAATATAAATATAAAACTTACATAAATTACAAAAAAATACCCCTAAGAAAACGTCAAGAGCGTTGTATTGACGAAGTTACTCGATAGATACATTGAAGAGTCAGTAAATGGCATAATGCCTGGAGCTAAGGCTACACGAAGCCATTATTGATCGCTAAAGAATTCCCAATTGCAATTCCTTGACTAGGAGAAAGAATCTTTAGATTTGTATTAGTAGTAAGGCAGAAAATTTAAGAGCCGCACGGTACCGCCTAAATCTTGACGTCCGGTCACCCTTTATTTGCCGCAGCTACTATAACCACCATGTCCGCTGCCAATAGCTCCATTCCCTTATAATTCCTATCCAACTAATCCCTAAACATGCTAAAAATAGAGTGCCCTCTGAGATTCCTCTCTTGCGCTACCCCATTCAATACTGATGCCAGTAAACAATCGTGCCTCAGTGTGTGGCCGATTAATTTCCCTCCTCTTTCCATTCTTCTTCTTTGTATCAAGGACTTCCGTAGATTTATTAAGACAATCACTCTTCGAAGGACTCCTTTAATAGTTTATCTGTCTGTCCATTTTACTTTTTCCGTTCTCTTTGTCTCTGATTATGCATTACTTCTACGTTACTTTGTTGCTGTAATAGTCCATGCCTTCTAACCAAATAAAATATTACTTTGTTTACAGAAATATATTCATTTATCTCTTTATTTTATCCATTCTTATAGTATGTGCATTCATGATGATTCCTCTCACGGAAAAATGTTAGAAAGTTGAAAATTTGCTGCGTAAACATTGAGGTTATCAAAAAACATATTAACCATGACCTGTTATTGCACATTGCCAAAAGTAGCGTTTATCATATTGCCATTGATTTAGTTCACGATATCTTCATTTAATATTTATAAATCACTGATCCTTTAAATTTGAATTTGGGCAGTGATTTTATTTATGATAAAAAAGTAATTCAACTTGTGAAGTTAATAGCTTAAATAACTCTAAATAGTTTTATGGTCATTATTATTCGGCGAGCTTGCTACGATAAAAAAGTAATAAAAAACAGAAATTGTTTCAGAAAATATTGCCACAATTTATGATGGAAGAAACAGCTTGTTTCCATATAAAATGGGTGGAGAAAGTCTGATCTCGGAATGACAGAAATTGCTAGTGACGAGGGTGAATGTTGTTTATTTAGTTTTGTTATTTTTAGTTCATGTGATTTGTCCTTGTTATCACCAGGTCGACAATTGTAAGACCCAGGGAATGGATCAATGAAAGATTACCTCGTGGAGGAGCAGATAAATATTTCATATTAGTATTATCTAAATACCCGTATAATTCCTTTCAGCTTACATATCTTAATGATTTGAGATATATTTCTTGTCTTTTTGTAGGTATAGAGAAAAATATATATTGTTTCAGCTATCTTAGCTCAAATCATTGATCATTAATAATGTGTAATACACTGAGATACGAGTAATCGAATGGATCGGAATCATTATATTTATTTAGTGCCCTCCTCATTGAGTGCATAAGTAATATAAATAACTAAAAAATTAGATTACCTGTGCATTTGCTCAATTATAGAACTATTAGAGGAAAACGTGAACTTTATTTAATTTAGTAACCCTTAACTTCTACCCATTACTTTACGTTGCTAATGGTGGAGGAGAGAGAAGAAGTTCAATTCTGAATTCTGAATGAACAGACCGAGGTTGGTTTTATCTTGTATTTTTTGGAAGTTGATTTTTTTATTCAACTTTAGTGCGAAAACAAATTCCATAGCTACGTGACATGAAAAGGGTCAGAGTGTGGGAGAAGCCCCGGCGGTGAGTCAAAGTTCTCCCGGAAAGACAATCCACGTTCGCAGTGACCTCGCGGTTTCGAGGCTTCGCCCTCCCACGCACTTAACTTGGGTTGGCGCGACGGAATTTTCAAACGGAGGAATTCTCATTCCCTTTGAGAGGAAATGTTTCGCGATTCCATTCCCAAGTATCTCGACTCCGCTTTGAAATCTTAACCAGCGGATAGGGGCGACATCTTTTGATATCCGGCGTGACATCTTTTTTCCCTCTCGAGTTACTCGCTGCCCCCTAAATGTTCATTCGACTCTGTTTTAATTCCCGCTTTTGTGCGACTCGAGTGGCCATCTCTTTTGTCCCCCTTTAGAGGCTCGAGTGAACTGCGGTCGCATTTCCTTGAGTCAGACCGAGCGAGAAAAGAGAATTAGCGCTGCGATAGCCGCTCTGACTATTGTTCCGCGACTTGTTGCCTGGATACCGGGAAGTATTTCACCAGCGGAAATTGGAAGTAGCTGCGATTGAAATTTTCCTTCGACGCCGCGGCATTTCCAAGAGGTTGGAAGCGCGACTTCTCGCTCTCTTATTTATTGCGTAATTTATTCATGACTCGCCAGCCAATTGGATTACGATTTTACAGTCATTCGGGATTCAGGCATTCGTTCACAGGATATCCGATTAGTATTTGATTTAAGCTCCCTTTTCCGATCTGAAACTGGTTTAAGATTAGAATTAGACTCTTACAGCTAGGTTGTGTTTACAATTTTCTTCCGCGGGCTCGCCTATTATCTCTATTTTGGTACAGAATGGGGAAATATATATCTTTCGTTTGTTTTTGTTTCTAGCTTGTTTATTGATGTGACAATATGAAAGAAACCCGTGATTGAGTGACGCAGCTTTCATTTTGGTCACTTTTAATTGAATGTTTTGAAAAGTATTATTCATTTGGTCGTTATGTGTCACACGTGGAAGCACTACGTCCAACTTCATCATGCATAGTGAACATCATTATCCTTTTGAATGTTTTTCGTGGCTAATAGTGAAGTCCTTGAGAATCCAACTGGTCAAGGATATTATGAGGTGGGAATCTTACCATTTCCAGTTGTAATATGAATATATGATTTATCCAAACAAAAAGGAATACTTAGAAAGAACTGTTTCAATAAATAAGTTATAGTTGAAACCCTCGATGTTTCAGGTATTATTGAGAGTTAAATCCTTCGGTGCTCTATCTTGTGTGCACGTCTGCATATCATTTATGTTGATTTAACTTGTGTTTATGGTTTGATTTGTTATAATTCCGATTGAACCGTGATAATCGTTACATATCCTCGAATAATATCAAAAACTAAAATAATCCACTCTTTTGGTATTCAACATTCAAGTCTCCGGAAACATAATAATTTTCCCTTCCATAAGATTCAGTTTTATATTATCAGAACCTGAGATTGCGAGTGACTAGAATGTATGCCAAATACTAAAAACGTCAATCTCGTAATTTTCTCCTCTAGAATTATTGCATCTCCATTGTAAACTACCTTTATTTAATTTGATTATTAATCATCTATCGACTGAGATGTATGTTCAGTGGCTGATAAAGATTGAAATAAATTCAGTGACCTAAAGGATATATTATTATAGGTTTGAATTGATCATGGCTAGCTATAGTGTGATTATTGGGACCACACTTATTATTCAGTAAGATTTCATTTTTTTAAATCCATGTATTCCACAGAGAGAGGAAAGAAGTCTATAAGAAACAGTAATTTTTTTCTTTCCTTTACAGTCTTTAACGAGTTCACTAGTCGGCTAAGTCCATACGGATTGGGATTGTACACTTTGTAGCCAAGGTGTGACCCATGTGCCACTCAGGCGTAAATATCATCGATGTTAAAGCATACGTTATAGCCATCGAGATCAGGAGCAGATATTTTAGAAAAGGAAAGTAATAGAATTGTTGTTTAACTAATATCATCCCCTCCATGACTTATTGGAACAGATTTTCATTTTTTAGTCGAATCAAGAAAATTATCAGAGAAATTTATTTTATATCTGATTTCATGAAAATCAAATTATTCATCAATAATTGGACATTCTCTTTATTGTAGTCTCTTTGTTAGCTCACGCGAACTTGCTACTATGTATTAAAATGGTTGAAGGAGCCAAGCTCGCGCTTCCGGCTGCAGCTAATTTTAAATTGGCTGCTGCTGTTCTTTCTTTAGTTCTCTCTAAGATAAATGAATGGACACATTCCGTTTCAAAGTCACTCACCATCAATCACTAAGAAGTGTAGCAATATTCTGATGGATAACGTCCTCTTAAGTCTCTCACCATATGAAACTTGTTTGTTATAACACCTGACAGACCTGTATCAGATGGACTAAATTTCAAAAAACTAACTTCGCTGAAATTCTCACCTGATTCTATATGAATCATTATCACATCAAAGTAACACAATTTTATTTCACCTATTTTTTACACTGTTTGGTACCACAGGACGATGGGCAACGCACACTATACCGCATAATTGCCTTTCTTAGGAGATTCTGTTTCAAGCATTCTTCGAGCATATATTTATCTTAATTACGTCTTCTAAATAAATCACATACATCGATTGAGATTTAAAGAAGTACTCGTATGTATAATGGAGTCCTTTGACTACGTGTTAAATGAAGTGTTCTACTTATTGTGAGAGAGACTTATCTTCTTACTGTTTATATATTAGCTCAATTTTCTGAAAAAAAAAACTATTTTGCTGTATTCCGTTCAATTTGTTCAGTTCAGAAAATGTTTAATGAAAAAACCGCAGTCATGGGGCAATCGCTATAGAAAGTAGATAGTGAAAATTGAAATAACTTCTACATCTCACAATTACGAATCACATATGATATACACATATGACACACTCGTATGATATTTTATTTCCTATATATTTTAAATTGGAGATTTTTGCATCGTCCTAGCATCGAACCCAGGACATTTTATGTAAAAGTCATTAATGTTTTCGATGGATCATGTTCATTACTGTAGGCTCCTTGAGTTTTAATTCTCTACCTATCCGGGAAGTATTTTTTAGGAATTCCTGTAAATCAAAGCAATACATTTAAATGGGAAAAATGTGGATTTTGGGGTCTTCTGGCATCCAACCCATGACATCGAGGTTCAAAGTCGCCTTTTCCTTGGGGTTTCACGTTAGGGCCTATACGCTGTAAAAATTTCAAATCAATGACGCTTGTGGTTTAGCCTGTGAATTAGTATCCTATCTTGCTATCTGTCTATCTATATGAATATATGAATGAATCCGGAGAAGGAATTATATATAATAGATAATTTAGGAGTCATTTAATTTACCACGTATTTACAAAATAGTGTAGGAACAAATATAAACTGGTAATGAGTAGCAAATTCAATCTATTATTCGTGTTTATTAGTTACATTCGCATAATGGTTACTCGTATAAAATATTATTACTATACATACGAAAGATTATCCGGTATCCACGTTACAGTTGCACTAAAAATCGTAAACGAGCCGTCGAGGGAAAAAGTTCGCAGTTTTTCCTCAGAGGGGATTTGCATGTCCCTTCGCGATGAATAAAAACGGCATGTGAATGGGAGAAGCACGCCGTTTGAATCGACGCTTTGAAGAGCGTGCCAAAATATAGCGTTTCCAACGCTTTTGAAGCGGCCGCTGTTTTGTATATATTTTTAAAGAACGGAAGAAATGTTTTGAAGTGGCTTCTGTTTTCCGTTCCAGATTGAATTACCGAAAAGGGGGTCTGGGAATCGATTCGTGGCGCCTCTATGAAATTATCAGCGGTGGTATCGATTAATGCAAAGCTAATGGTGGCTGTCGTTCGTGTCTTTGTCGGAAATGTTTATGCCTTTTCCTTCATTTAAGTTTTGTACCGGCTGAAAGCTAATTAAAACATCAAAGAATGTTGAAAGTAACTATCTACGAGCACACAGTTTTCTATAAACATATTCTGTAAATGGTATACAAATTTTCGCAAATCAAACTGTTGCTGATTCTTGTCTATAACGTTTGAGGTCGACTATATAACTTTTATTAGAGCAAGATATTGTTCATTAAAAATTCAACATATCCACTAAATTGGTACGCATTAAAATGTTAAATATACCCTAATAGTATAGTAATTAGCGATTTTCCTGCTAATTACTTTTTCGGTTTAAGAAAGACTATTAACGGGTGTTTAGGTGAATGTCGGCGCACGTACATTAAAATATGTAATATGTTGGATTAAATGTATTTGTAAATTATACGGCAGTGCTTATAAATATTTCACAACTTATATCACAATGGAAAACCCCTTTTGGATCATGAAGGCGTTTCTCGCCTTCGCTATCCAGAGGAATCAAGTTTTCGCCCATTGTGCATGATTTGACGTGTTAAAAATATTTCAAAATATATTTTCTTTGTGTGATGCCTTATACAACTGGTAACGAGTAATTGTAGCGATTCAAGTTTTTCTGAAATGGGTGTTTGTTACTTAACTAAGTTAGGCTGATTCAGGAATTTTTAGAATCATTCATATTTGCCAAGGTTTACTCCGCAGTAGAGAAGGAATGCTATAGTGTGCTAGGTACCTATAGGTTTATAATCATGAATTGGTTATAACATTATGAAAAATGCTTATCTCATTATTGAATAAAAGCTACTGAAAGAAAGAATCATCGCTCATTAGGTAAGAGGTTGATTCTTGAACTCAGTATGTCATATTTTTAATAACTCAGGTTATAATGCATTATTGGATTTTTAATACACTGAATTAACTAACCAACCTTCATAATTACTCTCAGAGATTTTATGAAAACTTTAAATTTGATTCTCCACAAAAAAATTCGTGACCAACAACTATTTCTGGAAAAGAAATGCTTGTGATAATAAACCCTCTCAATAAATCGTGATTTTCCACCGATCATTTAGAATATTTCGTCGGCCTTAACTATTTTTTTAGGCTTTTGGCTCTTAAGCGACCGTCGATTCCAGTTTCAAGGGCACATAGACATGCGCAGATTTTCAGCTCTTTGTAAACTCGGGTGCCCTCGACATTTCCTCACCGGCATCGCATGGATGAAAAAGCGTCCGGCTTTTCCGAAAAATGGGATCGGAGCTCGATTTTCATTTCCCCCGACTTATCGTAATTGAGCCGACGACAATGAATATGGCTCGCGGCGCAAAATTACACGGGAGATGAAAGAGAATTTCGTGTCTCCATTTAATTACGCGACTCTTAAAAACATGGCTGGGTCTTCCTCTTTGGGAAAAATTCGGAAGAGCGCGGATGAGTGGAAGAGGGAAAGAAAGAGGAGAAAGAGGGAAAGAAAGGGAGAAGTTGAGGTCAGAAGCGGAATGGTGGAGAGAGAGGGAGGGTTGGTGAAAAGGGAGCTGTTTGAGGAAGGGGAGGGAGAACTAGGGATTGGTTCGGCTCTCTCAAGTTAATTAACGTGAGTCTCCAATATTGGCAGATGCTTCCTTTCTCCCTCCCACTCTCTTTCTCTCTCTCCAAATAACCTTTTCTTTTTTTCTCCTTCTACCTTCCCATCTTATTTCCCCGGAAAACCTCCCTCTGTTTCCCAATTCCCCCCCTCTCTCTTTTTCTCCTCTTCCATTTCTTCGTCTCGTTTGGCTCCATTCCTCCCCTCCAACATTAGCATTCCCTCTTCCCTGTCAATCTCTACATGCAGTTTGCCAAAGTCCGTGTTCAACAATCTTTTTATTTTATTTTTCAACATTTTTCTCTCTGTTCTTATTTCTTTACCTCCTGTATCTACTAGCGTGTATCTTCCCCATGATTTCCATTCATTTATCCTCTCTAAAAGTTTAAGTTAGTGTTTCACCTTTCAACTCTTATGCTTTTCCTTTATTGCTCGCCATTTCGAGTTTATCTCTTTCTTCTACTAGATTAATTTGCTTCCTATTTTTATCCTCATTCGTTTTTAATTATTTCCTCTTGATCATTATATAATCCAGTCTTTGTTCTAAATCGTATTTTCACCACGATATCTCATTATCTTTTTCCACAATATGTCTTCCTCTATGGATAAGGTTACAGGGGTAAATTATGCATGGCTAGGTGAGCGCAAAAATGACGAAGTATCCTGGATTCGAACCCAAGTTTTCAACTTCCTGGGTAGATAATTAATGTACTAAGCTACCACGACGTACCTTTATGATGACGTGTTTTTGCGACGACATTTTCCCTGGAATTTATCCTTGAATTCTATCTCCTTTATTTTATAGACTTTTAGTTTTATATGCATATCCTCCAAGACATATATGTATCCAACCCTCCATTTGACGCACTCTTTATGTACTTTTTATATGCATAGTAAGTGCGTAAAACACGCACACACTATATATAAACCCTAGGCAAAATACGAGTAAATTTACTCGTATCTGTATACATCATGGCTTCTATTTTCTGCTTTCCTCTCTCACCCCGTTTATCCCGCATTTCCCATTGGGCCCTTCTCCAATCTCATCTTCCTCTCTTCACTATCTTCCTCTGATTTCCACGTTTCCACTCCTTTAGCTCACCATTCGACCCTCTCCCTTCTTCATTGAGATTATTCTGGTTTTATTTTTCACCCTCCCACTTTCCAACCCCAACCCCTCTCCCTCCTTACATCTCCCTCCCTTCCGTTTGCCATCCCGTGTAACGACCTCGATGGCAAAAGATCGACAAGGTCCAGATTGAATGAAACCCGATATCTGGCAGCCGAATACTACCCGAAAGGAAACCACGCTGCCTTCCGTGGTACTTCTCTCTTTCCCATTCCCTCTGCTTTCTCTCATCCACTCTCTCCTCTCTCCATCAAACGTTCAGCCACTTCATCAGCGGGGGTCATCGGAGCACAGACAGGCGCTATTATTCCAGGTATCGAACCGTTGCGTAACGAAGATTCTAGGGATTTCATGCGCGATGCTTATAAACCCGCGATGGAAATTTGTGGACAAAATGGTCGTTTATCGGTTCTTTCCTCCTCTTTTATTCTAGCAGTTTTCTGCAAATCTCACGACAGTTATGAATAAAATGTTATCAATATTCTAACTCACATTCATAAATATAATGTAAGAGGGGGACTGTTACAAAAAATTTATCTAAGAAGACGGTGTTATCCTATCATTGTTCGAACCATTACTAATAAATTTATATTAAATGACGGATAATAAAACTATAGGAGTATCATTAAATATCTGGTCATAAGTATGATGATTCATGACCAGGGGGGTGTAAATATTTTTGATATTACTATTTTTTATTCATTTTTAATGGTATATATATTTTTAATACCAACTTCTGATTTTTTATTCAATCTTATAGAT
The DNA here is from genome assembly GCA_947579665.1 of Sympetrum striolatum. Classification (NCBI taxonomy): domain Eukaryota; kingdom Metazoa; phylum Arthropoda; class Insecta; order Odonata; family Libellulidae; genus Sympetrum; species Sympetrum striolatum. The sequence goes on along the minus strand of OX388347.1, from coordinate 72,168,976 downwards.
CTGTAATATTAATTTATGAGAGGTTAATACCGCTAGAATTTAGAAAAAAATCGCGGAATTCAGTTGAGTTGAGTTCAGCTTCGGATACGTTGAGTACAAAAGCAAATTTTCAATTTTAAATTAACATCGGTGAGGTACATTCCCTTTCTCTTTTGTCAATGTAAATCTGTTCGATACGCTCGGCATTTTTTATGAAATTCTGGTGATAATTATCCTTCTTTTACCACTATTTCCAAAGCTATATTGAGATATTCGAATCATCCGCGCAATACACTTCTGAGAAATAAACTTCCTGAAGAAAAAAACTGAAATATGACTCCGAAAATTATGCAGACATGAATAGACTCTAAGGCAGAGACCTTTTCCGATATTCCTTAAATTTTGCCTCTGAATAACCAAGCATTTCCTCCCCATTCATGAATTATCTTCACACAAAGAGCTCTTATATTTCTTTTTCTCCATTCGCTTTTCGATATCTCCTTTGACTGGCATGTCTCTAAGATGAGCTGGCAGAACATACATCTTTTCAAATACTTGGCTTCATTAATCCTAAATCTCTATTTTCTTCTCTAGAGCGTTCTAAAACAGTCTGCAGTCTCTAATCTACATTCCGATCTTAATTAGAACCTGATTTCGGATGAAAGGTTCCATTCAAAAACCTCGGAATTTACGAAGGAATTTTCCGTCTGTCATAATCAATTCCTTCACAAAGCGCTAAAGTTATGCAAGTCATGTAACGTATTTCCGTGCATTGTGTACGAGATGCAAGACACTTCTACAACTTTTATTCAGGCTGCTATTACTTTGAAAATAGCACAGATATTACCTAATAAAACTTATCGAATAAATGCGCATATCACATGTAATATTTTATAAAAATTTGAGCTTTCTATGACTATCTTTTATTAAAACTTTCGATCATGAACCCTTAAAGTATCGGACTATGGCGCAGTTACCTTACATAAACGGACATCATTGTTTATTTTTTGCCACTTCGAGAATTTATCAAATTGATAAGGCATTGTTGATGACAATTTTTATTTCAACGATACAGAGTCAGGTGTAACTCTGTGGTAATTATTAACACACAAAAACTGAATTAGGGTAAACATTTGCTTAATTACAGGATTACAATACAGTAACGATCATGGTTTGATGACTTAGTAACGGAGTAATTCTATGGTTTGGTACATGTAAGTATATCCTCATGGAGTTTTAGTACTCGCATTTGAGAATAATTGCCCATTAATGGGGAATAATAATCTTACGATTGTCAGTCACAAAAGATATTCCTGTTACACCAGAAACTTGGACTTTCGGAATGAATATTTTAGCGTCAGATTATTTTTTGACGTAAAAGATAACTGGTTTATTTTTATCTCGGGGCAACGCCGGAAACTTGGACCCATTTAAACTCAAGATTTCGTATACCAGTGTAACATTCCAAAATGATAGCAATTTGCTCGTAGGGCTTGTTGCGCAGGCCGACGTCATTATGTATCACACCAAGGAATGATCCCCCTCACCTCAAGCCAATTCATCTGTAGTGTCATTTCTGGAAACGTATTTTCCTTCCATTTCTGCTGCATTTATCCCTTCAGATCCAGGAATATCCCCACCGAGATGAGTTTGGTTTTCCTAGCACAAACCTGAATGCACTCGAGTAGGAAGTGTTATGTCTTCCTCGCTCTTCATTCCCTGTCTCCTCCCCCTTGGGTTATCCCTCCTGGAAGGGTGAAACTGTTTGCGCATCGTGTTTGAAGGCGCGGCACGACTTTCCCCCTTCTTCTTACATCCCCCACTTCCTCTATCTTTCTCAGTTACCCGCGGCAGACACCTTCCCGCCCCCAAATAAACAGGGACTCCTTGAGCTAACTTCTCTCCATCTGCCCTCTCACCTCTCTCCGATGTCTTCACTCCTAAACGTGGGGGAAGTAATGAATGGAGAGGGGGTCGCGTAGATTTTGTTTGGGAGGAGAGCGGCCATTGGTATGGGCAAGGATACGGCTCCGTTTCTATATTTGTGTTCGCTCACAACTGTTAAGTTTTCGGCGCTTTGAGGGAGTAATTTCCCCTCCCTTGCTCTGTTACATGACGGTACATAAAGAGGTATTTCTGCCAGGAGGAATTTTTCGAGATTTTTCAGTCATAAAGTAATGTGTGTGCTATCCTTGACGCTCCTTCTGTAACTGAAATAAAAAAAGAGGTCAACTACGTAAATTATGCACGTTAGTGCTCTATACGTTAAATTAATACACCCAAACGAGAGCCGAAAGTTTATTACTTTTTAATTGCTAAATAACAGAATGATAACCTATAATAAAAAGTATGGTGATATTTGGAACACTAATAATGGGGAGGAGGAGGTTAAAAATCACTGATCCCTGTACATATTTTTTCTTTAGTATGGATAGCAATGGGATGGACAATGAGCCTGCTAAAAGAGAAAATTATATTCTCGTCATTTGTAAATTCCTACCCCGGAATCCTTTCCTTTGATTATATCTGCAAAAAAGAAGATTATTGAAAATATCAATGTTGTGTATGCAGCATTATTCTGATATATATAAAAGATGTAAAGTCTTTATATTATAAGATATAACTCTATTTACTCTCTGAGATCATATTAATCACACAAAAAGACTATTTCAATGGTTGACTAAGGAATCGATGATAAAATTAAGTGCTCCATATTTCGGAATGTTAGACTAAAATAGAACCCGTTTCATTTGATTGCAGCTTAGGCATACATTTTGAGAAATGATCATCGTATTCCTGGACAAACATTTTATTATCCCCTATTGCATAAAGAGGAAAATTAATTCGTTTAAAATTTTACAAATGATATTCTAAAAATAAATATTCTTCCATTACAACATTGCCGAGAACAGTTCTGGGAACTATATAGCATTTTATAATTTGCGAATGTATCAAATTGCTTGTGAAATTTTACATTAAATTTCATCAAGGAAACATGAAAAAGAACCCGTCGGAGTGAAACTCGAATATTCCAATCAGCTCTGTATTCACTCTCGACAGATAATAAATTCATCTACTTATGGAAGTAATCAGATATTCCCGGAAAAAATCCATTTAATAATCAAATATTTAATCGCGTGTAATCCAATTCTTTCGCCGTTGCTCTCTCCTTTTGACTTACCGAGAATCACTTTACAATTCATGAGATTAAATCCTTTGGCGCCTATTCTATCCTCCCTAATCTTACTTTCCCTTGTTCCTATCTTCACCACCATTTCTCAGGATCCCAACTCCACTCCCCATTCCAGACTCTAAAAATATTCTCGCCATCCGGACCTTCCCGAATCATCCTTTCTTCCAACTCCTTCGCGCATCTTTCCCTTTCCCCCAAAGGCCCGCCACCGTTACATCCCCCTAGAATTCCTCCACATCTGTAACCCCTCCATTTTCGCCTTTAGATTCGCTGGAAATGACAAACGATGTTATTTCACCTGCGTACTCTCGAATAATCTGGCACGCGTCAAGGAGGTCGATGCCGTCTTTTTTCGACGCCTGACATTCCGCCGAAGAATACGTGGCTTTCTTTCGCTCTTACCCCTCATTCGCTCCTCCTCAATCCCATCACCTCCATTGACAACAATCCCTAGAAGCTCGTAGCCTTATACTCAGGAATGGAAGGCGTAGGGAATCCTCTTATGCAAAAGGATGTGGACAAAGGGGGAGGATCTGCACTTCCCCCTCCTGGATACACATTGGAGAACATCAAGGGGAGCGGCGGGAAGAATGCGCGGGTTTTTTTCTTACGGGGTCGCATCCGAGGGATTCCGACCTTCCACTTCGTTCCCCGTTATGGCTGAGCTTGTAAGTTTCAATTTGGGCGGAGTTTTGAGCCGATCGTCTCAAAAGGTGCATCGAGGAATGGCTGTGACGTCGGCGTAGGAAAAATTGGATGAGAGAGCTTCCCTCATTCGATTAGGGTCCATTCAAGAGTCAGGAAATGCCACTCAGAGGCGCACCAACTCGGATTGCTTACTAAATGCGGTGGATCTGGCTACACCAGGTGGAAAAGTTTCTCTGCGAACAATTCTTTAATAAAGTTTTATAAATAGCAGAATTAATACATAATACTTCCATCAACTTCACTATTAAGCATTTATTCAACACTGTCCTACGATATAACTTTAATATGATACTGGTGATATTTTTTATATTAGTACTTAGTTAACTTAAAATCTGTCTTCAAAATTAAGCCCACTCAGTCGATATTATTAATTAAGTAATTTCAGAAATGTGAATTTGATTACCGACTTGCATAAATTGGAACAGCTGTCTTCGAAGATATTAACAAAGAAAAATGGGTGAGCGTGTTAGATATCAATTGGTGAGTTTTCCACCAGATTTTTTCCTATAACAATCAAGTTTCTTCTTCAAATCCCCAATTCTTACCATCTTGAAGCTGTATCCTAAGGCAGAGATTCTCAAACTTTAAATCACATCAGACAAACATCGTAACTCAGACATATTTCCCCTACACTGGCTTTTGAATAAATGATAACGCTAAAAGAAATAAATTTAAGGTTTCTATACTGTAATAAGCATTTATATCATTGTAATTATTAATTGCTATTGATGTGATATTGGTATACTTATCATTCTTAAAATTAAATTTTGCATTGCGGATTTTTCTTTTCTTATTTGCAGTGAGTGGTGATATTGGTATACCAATTACTATTCTCACAATAAACACATTTATTACATAAACATAATGTTCTAAGGCGTTACTTAGTGGAATGCCAAAACATTTTAAAAGATAAAACATAGAATTTTACAGTTTTTGGTGTAATAACGGCATTAATAACCAGTTTCAGAAATTTTACGATACATTTCGTGCAAAATAAATACATTTGTTACAATTACATCTCCACGGCATCTCACAAAATCCTTTCCGCTGACATAATTGAAATCATTATGCAAATACCCTTTTCAAAATACAAACTGGTTGATATTTGCCTCCTCCTCAAATTCTTTTATTAATTCATTATGGTTTTCATCTTCATCGTATGTCAAATTCCTCTGTAGATCCTTGTTATTTTTAGTTAAATGCTCAATTTCGAGCCATTTAAAACCCACCCTTGAGGGTTTATATCATGATTCCTCCAAGGATCTCAAGGTGAGTCTAGCTTTAACACCTAAATATTTGAGAAACCCTTTCATCTCACGCGATATCGCCCCATTTTAGGATAAAGTAGGAGCACGTGTTAAATTTCCCGCATTCGTGTTACCCTTTTCGTTACAAGGTGTCTCACAGCGTTTGTTTACCCCTTGAGCACATTAACATCCCAAGCATGCTGCCTCCTTCTTATGTACAACTTCCTTTTCCCTTTCCATTGATAACTCCCAAAGGGGTATCCTCTGGGCCCCCGTCCGACACTGGATGCGGTTACACTTGGAACGAAAACCTTTATCCAACCTTATACCCGCTTAACTCCCTCTCCACCCACTCCAACGCTTTCGATTCAATCCATTGTATTGTTATTTGCTCCCATTCCTGGCCCCATCCTATTCCCAGAGGCGGTCCGGCAATAACGGGGGCTCGTATTGGAGACCTTCGAAGAATTGTGAAGGGCACGAGAGGTTATGAGAATGGGCGTTGGGAAAAATTCGAGAAGGGAGGGAAATGATGAAAGGGGACATTTCCTGATGGAGACGTTGAATGGGTTCGAATAGGGCTCACTTTCATCGTCCATCTACAGATGTATTCATACATCTGGAAAGTGCGATGCGGGAGTGTTTAACTCAACTTGGAGCTTCTTCTCTTGCCTGGTGGACGAGTTCTTTTACCGATTGCCGGTCTCAGTGGTACAGCGTGCTGGTTCGTCTGTAGGTCTCGGGTTCGAATCTTACAATCTCTTACTAGTTAGGGAATGGTTTGCCCTGTTTGAAATTTAAATTTATTAATAGGGAGTTCTTATATGACTAAAATTCGGTCAATGAAGACGTCAATATCATTACTGCGCTGCAATATCCCATATTTTCTAAGGTATTCCTGTTTGCTTGTAACCGAATCATCAACTGTGACAACGGCCGGCAGTTTTGTATTATCCCTCCAATTTTCATTTGAAGAAAGATCTTCTTCAAAGTATTCGTTAGCCTCCTAAGTTTTTTTCTTTCTGGAGCTCATCTTCCACGATCGACGTTTGGCTGACGACTTCTTGGATTGAGTTGGCACCATTCTTCTCATCCACAGAATTGGTTTCTTGTGAAGTGTTATCCGAATGTTCTTTCCTAAGTCAATGATGAATCTCCCGATATAATTCAAAGAAAACAACCAATGTCTACCAGGGGATACCTATCGATGCCACCCTGCAGTCTATATCATCGTTATCGTAAAAATAAACTCCTTAGAACTTTATGGAACTCTATGGCAGAATGATATAATACGATTCTTATGATTATGAGATACTGAATCTATATTACAACGTTTATAAATGATACTATAAAGTGAACCATCGAATCGAAGTTTTCGATGAAAATAGATACGTCGATGAAATATGGCGTCAAAGATAATCTTATCAGATCTGTTGTAAATTTGATGCTGAAAAGCTCTTTATATGACGTTCTGGAAAGATGGACTGCAATGACAGCGGTGAAGAAAAGATGAGAGACGATGAAGAGGTGATGGAACAAGATGGAAATTTCTATACCATAGAAGTGCTTCGAAGAGTAAATAAAAAATAAAACTTAAAATAAATTAAGGAAAAGAACGAAAAATTATTAGAACAAACACTAAGACACGATATTATGCTGAAGACAGTATAAGAAGAGTGGCAAAAGGGAGGAATTTTAAAGGAAGAGCTAGGTTAAATCATGGAAGGCGGGTTATGGTCCGTCTTAAATTTAGTAATTACCAGGAAATGTAGTGATTAGCTGGGAAGAGGATAGCCTGGAATGGTAACTTTGGATTTTTAACCCAAAAAATTGATGATGGTTGAAGATTCTCGAGTTAGCAACGCCTCTCTTCGTGTAACTTAGTAACATCATCGCTAAAAATGTTACTTTTAGAAAAAGATATGATCTTTGGGTCGATAAATTGGAATTTATCGACCCAAGGATTCTAATTTCAACTTATATTACTATTGTCTTTTTCTTATCTCTGGCAACTACAATCCACCCGACCTCTTACAGGTCAAAGAATCCAAGTATCCGTAGGCATGCAGCAGTCTCTTGAACAAAACTATACTCGTCAGTGGGTTCGACGTTACGCTTTTTGCGATGGATGTGTGGACCGAGTCGAAGTGATTTTCACAGTCGAAGAGGCCAAGACAAAGGGACATTTCGTAGTCGCTGGCACGTTCGACTTCTCTGACGATTTGGATGGCTTCCAACGTTCCGAATCCACTTCTGAATGCCGCTTGCCCCGGGCCAACTCGAGATTTCCTCTCAGTCAATTTGTCAGACCTTATGGGAGGAACAGTGCAAATACCGGAATACATCCGTAAACGCCTTCGCTATGAACGATAATAAATATGACGACATCGATTGCACATGCGTGAGCGGACCTACGTTGTTCCGTAGAAGCCGAGCGTTAAGGTTCCCCAAGCCATCGTTAGATTTGGATGTGAGTAGTTCATGCATATATTGATTTCATTCCTCACCAAAGAGAACAAAAGTTTGAAATAACATTGTATTTGTTTCGCAGAATAAAATCAAATCGACGGATGCATAGAACCAGCTAGGCATTGCCCTAGTGAGTAATTTTATTTTATTTTTAGTTAAATTTTGTTATAGAATAAAAATTTTCAGAATGCTAGATGTTGATAAAATGTTTAATGTATAATATAAAATATCTATATAATGTAAAATATATATATATTAGGTGCGCAACTAAGTTCTCGCTGTTTGTCAGTATATGGCTCTAGCAGTAAGAGTTGGTCGATTTTGACATATCGAAAACGTCACGAACCAAGCTTAGACATATGGTAAAAAAACTGCTGCGACACATGAGTGATTTCGTTTTCGCATTATATACTTCTAGTTAAGTAAAAATGTCTAATTTTGTGCCAAACATTCGTCATTTGCGGGAAGTGTTGATTTTCTTCTTCCATTCCAAAAAAACGGCAGCTCAAGCGCATCGAGAGCTCCAAAAAGTGTACGGAAATGCTGCTCTTAGCGAAACAACATGCCGTGATTGGTTTCGTCGCTTCAAAGACGGTGATTTTGATGTTGACGACCGTCCTCGTGAAGGAAGGCCCAAAACCTTCGAAGACGCTAAATTGGAGGCCTTGCTCGAAGAGGATTCGTACCAAACTCAAGAAGAGCTTGCTTCAGAATTAGGAGTTACCCGTCAAGCCGTTTCCAAGCGATTGCATGCGTTGGGGATGATTCAGAAGCAGGGAACTTGGGTTCCTTATGAGTTGAAGCCAAGAGACGTTGAGCGTCGTTTTTTCGCCTGTCAACAACTGCTCCAGCGGCAAGAAAAAAGGGTTTTCTTCATCGCATCGTGACAGGTGATGAAAAATGGATACATTACAGAAATCCAAAGAGGAGAATATCTTGGGGACTACCCGGTCATGCTTCTACGTCGTCGGCTGTTGAAACCGAGCGAAACCATCACTGGGGAACGGTATCGAACTCAATTGATGCGATTGAGCCGAGCACTGCGCGAAAAACGGCCACAGTACGAGCAGAGGCACGAAAAAGTGATTTTACTGTATCACAACGCTCAGCCTCACGTTGCCAAGCCTGTTAAAACCTACTTGGGCACGCTCAAATGGCAAGTCCTACCCCACCCGCCATATACCCCAGATATTGCGCCGTCCGATTTTTACTTGTTCCGTTTGATGGCACATGGCCTGGCTGATCAGCAGTTCAACTCATATGAAGACATCAGAAAATGGCTTGATTCGTGGATAGCCTCAAAAGACGAACACTTCTGGCGTCAAGGTATTCGAGCTCTGCCAGAAAGATGGAAAAAAGTTGTGTCTAGCGATGGGCAATACTTTGAATGATTCAGATGTAAGAGTTTTTTTATAATAAAGTTACATTTTTATCGAAAAAACAGCGAGAACTTAGTTGCGCACCTAATATAACCTAAAGTTTACAGTTAAGTCTTGAGCGTTCACTATTTGTAAATTATTTCTTGGAGAATATATAAAATATAATTAAAATAAACGAATTGCAAAATAAACCCTGCAGGCGATGATAATAGACATTCAGTTTCAAGAATGGCATTCTAAACGACCTGGCTTCGAACCATTAGCAATTCATACAGTTAATACTATGCTACCTGCCTTTCATGTTGAGAAAAATTTCATACCTTTGCGACCTCTGATTCTCAAGCCACAGGAGAGCGTACACATATTCTCACGTTAAAATACAAACATTAAGATTTCACCTTTATTTAGCCGAGAGGGTAGTAATATACCTTTATGCATATTAGAGACGAGAGAAAAGCGTAAATTTGGCACTCACGCACGAAGAAAAACAATGCCTTCCCTCCGGTTTACGCTCGCGTAAAACCAAAATAGTAGCCTCCCCGTCACCAGCGCTAAAAAACTTACGGTTATTTTCATATTTATAGTCTCCGTCGGCATACGCACCGCGAACCCTTTAAGGCCGCGAAAATTCGTAATGTTTCGGGTACAGCGCTATGATTTTAGTCGAGAAGGGAAAACTTGGCGAAAATGGGCAATAAGGCGAGGCAGTTTCCCGGAGGCGAGGTTATGTCCCCTCTGCGGAGGAGATTTCTCGGAATTATCGCAAGGATGAGGGAAAAGGAGAAACATGGGACATCCGCACTTTTACTTTCAGCCGCACCTTGCCCAAATCAACCCCGAGCTGGTGGCGAATGATACAGCGCCTCCTTTTATGGCCACTTCGCACAATGCCTTCATAATAAATGTTGTGGCGAGAATTGCAGATGTGGGGGCGGAGGTGCGAGGAAATAGGTTGGGGGCGTGAATAAAAGGGGACCCGAGGGTTGAAGGGGGAAAGAGATGTATGGCGGACGGGGGGTGAGGATGCAGTCGATAGCGCGGGACACTAAAGGATAAGGAAAGGGAAGAATGCGTACGACTACCGATCTTCTTTCATAGCTCTCAAATTCATTTTCCTTCCGATATATAAGCGAGCATAAAGGGGTCTTCGAGGGACAAAGGGTGATGCAGAAAGCCCCAAACCCTCCCTCTTGCTCCTTTTTCTGTCTCGACGAAAGCATTTTCATCTGGAGATGGGTTTTTTTCCTCCAGGTCGCGTCTTCTTTTTGCGCTTCGAAGGTGTGCGTGCATTGTGCTCAGAACTCGCACGAATGATTGAGACGGATTTCCCGGGCGCTCTCTTAAAAGGATATCGAAGAGGAATATTTTCCGCTTCCTCGATTACTTTCCGAGGTTTTATACTACCGGCGGTGATTAAAATTATGTTTGAGACGGGAAGTACGTATCTCGAGCTGTAATAAAGGTGGACTCGACCAGGCTGTTGAGTGCTCCGACGTTCTTCGGGGGATTTTAATCAAGTGAGGGCAGGTTTAATAAAGCAGAGATTTTCATGATGTTAGAAATAGAAGGGTGATAGTGAGATGAATTTGAATTCGATATGAGTTTATCTATAATACTGATGTGCATATTGACGTGGTCGGATTATCTTCTTTAAGATGATATTTGGGAAGAAATTAATCACTCGTTATGTTTTATGATATGTTTCTTAATATCCATAAAAGTATATTCTCCAGATGTCGAATCAATTAATCCGCATTTTTAATAGAAATAATTTTATTCATCCAAGGATATACATATGCATGTATAGGTTAAGTCATCTATAATCACACTGACAAATCACAGTCAAATTTAAATAAGAAACACATCAAATAGAATTCATTGTTTCTAACATAGAAGTAGATTAAAAGTCCATTACAAGCAAGCGTTTATCATTGAATTATATTCTTGGTGAACAAAAGATTCTGCGAAATCCACGTCGTAATATCGAGAAAAATGGATTAGTTCAATAAAATTTGCATCAGTTATTTGCAAATGAATCTTTGCCTTTCTCGAGTACGTCATCCAAAATTGGATTTTTCCTTTTTTTAACTGTGAATCCTTTCCTAGTAGCTAGTAAGATTCGCATCAGCATGATGTGAAACAGGAGGGAAGATTAAGTACTGTTAAATTATCGTTTACCATGTAAATATTAAATTTGGCCGCCTTAGAAAGCGACAAAATAGCGCAATAATATATCTTACGACTTGGCATTTACTCAGAAGTAACCTAAGAATTGAGGCAAAACACCAAAAATTAAGGATAAGTGTCATGGGGAATGAATATAATGTTCAGTAGTGAAAATTTACAGCTTAGATGAAAATTCGTGATTTTTGGGCTATAATATAAGAAACACAAGAAAGAAATCTTACATTATTTAAAGAAAAATATGTAATGATTTTGCACGTAAAGGTGTGAATATAGGAAAACTCAAAATCAATAAAACTTAATATTTTTTACTTAAGTTAATCTAGAGGAAAATACTGTTTCGTTGTTTTAAATATAAATGGCGTTCCACAAATTTATACTAGAGTATCTGAAATTTGGAAAATTTATTTGGAAATATCCTGACCGAATTTTTCCATATACGTTTTCCCATGGGATTGTTAGGTAATTTTCTTACCTTATTTATAAAAAAAACAATTCCTCATCTTTAAATTCATTATCATTATCTTATTGGCACTTCAAATAATCATCAGCACACCTACGCATCGTACTTCTCAAGAGCACGTATGCGAAAAGAGAATCATTAGAAGCGCACTTCAACAGTAATCCCACGCTTAAAAAGGCTGCAATTTCATGCGCATCAATACGAGTTTAGAGTGATGTGAAGTTCAGTGCCTAGAATTTTCCTTGAGAAGATAAGCCATCCTCTAATTGCATGTCAGGCTTCCACGGTCATAAACATTCACGCTTGAAATTGTGTTTTGACACCTACCATCAACGCTTAAAGCACACAATATCCGTATGGTACCGAGGAAATTCGCATTTTCTGCGTTGAGTTACAATCGTAGAGTGATTTACGGTTAATGTGAAAGTTCACAAAGCGTTGGCGGAAAAGTTGCTTACGCTTCTGCCAAATGGGTTGCAGTTGGATTCTTTCACTTCTTTTGAAGTTCGGGAAAACGCAGTGATTCTGGTGTTAAGTGAATTTAAGTAATGCATTACGCAGAAAAAAATCTTTCAAATTTACAAATCCGTGGATCGTAATGGATAAATTATTTAGCAACATTTTCAGATATTTCCAGATAGATTTCGCTGAACTTTTTTATTAATTCCTTTAATTATCGTGCTATTTCTATATATACATTATAATTTTTTACCTGCTATTTTGACGACAGTTTCTCATTATTCTAAATTACTTTGTGATTAGCAATAAGTAGACTATACATATCCTCATAATTCGTAAATATTTCAATAAAATGTCCGTAAAAATTATTTAAAACCGACTGTTTATCAATCTTCATTCCTTGTTTATAAATGAGAATTTTCTAAACGAGAGTTTCTGATAAAACGCTAAAGTTAAACTTTTGTTTACTCGTTCGTTCGTTCGTTCACGTCGTTACTAAAAGGTTGGGATGAGCGGTAGAATTCGTTCCCAGTATCAATGAATTAGATGTTATTTCTCAATCGAATGTGTTTGATATGTTCACTAAGTGAATTAAGTAACTTACATTCCGAGAATTAAAACAAATTTTGTAACTTCCATTATCATTGACAATTACAGAGTTTATTTTAGTATTCATCTAGTCTTCTTTATACAAAGTGAAAAGTTATTTTTTTATTGGAACTTCCATTCCTGAATTTGGATTGGGAAATATTTTCTTACACGCTATTGCTCGAATAACAAAAAATTGCGAATTGAATTTATAATTTCCAAAATCAGTTTAAGGCATTCTTTATAGCATTACGACAATTCTGGGTATATTTAGATTTAAATTATTATTTCATTTCAGCTGAAAGGTTAAGTAATTCAGACAAATTTTTCGAGGTATAAATTGACGTTTAATGGATGTGGCTCCTAACGGATTTGATATTCCGAGCTCTCACAGCGATATCTCTTTCTCTACGTCAATAAATATTACACCCCCCCTACTTCCCGCCTTTCTCAATTCACCTTAGAGGAACAATATCATCTAAGTGTTTCCTACCCCACCTGTCCAACGGCAAAAATCGGGGAGGCACGTCAGTCGTTCGCCTCCAACTTTTTCCCGAAACATCCATTCCCTCAGAAGGTCTATTTCCGTTGTGATTCCATCGATTGACGTAAGCAAAAACGCTCCAACACTTTCCCTCGAAATCCGGAGGCTTTTCCGTGGGAAATCCAAAAGGCGCCCTCCGCCAGTCCCTCCCGATTCCTCCAACGAGTTTATTAGGGCGTAGGCGCTTCAGCGGAGGGGCAAAGGATATCGCTGGCTTTGAATGCCTCGCGTGACCTCCCCGTCCGAGTACTCCTTAGGCTCACGTGCGAGAATGACTGAGGACAATAGCGATTGACGTGGTTAATCTCCCAGAGCGTGTTGGAAAGCGTTTATTAAAAAAGGATGAATTATTAGCGACGTCGTTTTTGTCGAGTGCTCACGCAAATGGGTTCGCTCCTCATTTATTTCCCGCACAACATATAATACTCCCGTTTGTTCCAAAAGAATGCGACTTTTCTCGAATTAAGGAGTAAAAATGGGGGAGGGGTTGTTTATTTTATAGGGTCGTGTTAGCATGCTCCTAGTAGTTTTAAATTAATTGGCTACTTTACTCGGGTTTATCGGAGCATCTCGGAGAAGTTTATCGTCGGAATCAATTTCGGGAATTTCTCTTTACGGGATTTTCTCCGGGTAATTTCCCGGAGTGGAAGTGCATTTTAATGCGGGCGGAGGAGATTTCCGCTTTCTAGAAGAAAAATGTGTGCATTCACTCCTAGATTCGCGGATAGCCTCCAAGAATAAGATGCTGGTGCACGACATGGGTTCATAAAACTTGGATAAATACCTTTATTCACTCATCAACTATGACTAGTATTAACTACAACTAGTACTAATATTTTGTCCTCATCCATTAATGTGATTGTGTTTGGATGGAACAGTTTGTCATTTTTGTTTTATTTCTTCATGCTTATTATTTTTTATTATTTCTGTCATTAAAAACCGCACATTCAGTATCGTGTAATACTTTTTCTACATCACATGCGGTTTGGCCGTATGTCAATAAATTCTTCATTGATCATTATAAGTTAGAGTCCACCCTGTATTTCAAAACTAGAAGTGAAACTTTGATTTGTACATTGTAATTGCATAGGTTTGTTTTAGTAAATAAATTATGAAATAATTCATATCTCATCCACCGTTATAAAATGATAAATCTATAATTTTGAAAATTAATTTCTATAAATTGAAATTATACACACACGCATAAACATATATGAATGTGATTACCTTTTTGGATACACTATGTACCATTTTTATTCACTGTAAGCTTACTCAATTCTATATCCTCTATCCACAGACTCTTTTTGGATCTATTTGTCAATCTCTCCTGTGTTAGTCTGTTTGTGTGAGTTAATCACCTTCTATTCATTTTCCTATATAAACTATTGCGTATTAAATATAGAGGATTAAAGGATTTGCGGACGACGAGTATGATTTTCCTTTTTTCATATGTTATCAGTGTTTTCATTTACTGAATGTAAATGTATTAATTATGCTGCTCTGTTTCATAAAATCATAAGAACCTCGTTCATTCCCAGTAATCCTTTACACTCTCCTATCCTTCCATACGTTTTCTTCTCTATCCACACCGTTGTATTTACTCGCATATTTTCTCCTGTTTGAAAAATTCTCGATGCTTCTACTCTGCAGATTCTCGAAAGTCAAATTAAACCAGTTTTGTTGGTAAAAATTGACTTTTTAAACTCTGAATTGTGGAAATGGATTGAATTCTTTGCACCCTATTGGTGATTCTTGGTAATATACAATCAGCACCAATTTAGGTATCGAATATCGAAATATCGAAATCATCATCATCATCAGCCATTTTCAATCTGACGTCGGATGTAGGCCTCCCCAAGTGCTTTCCAATTTTCTCTGTCCTGAGCTTCTCGTTGCCACGTTACACCTAAGTACTTGATGATGTCTCTGTTCCACCTGTCCATAGGTCGTCTTCTTGGTCTCTTCACATCTCTTGGTATCCAGTTGAGAACGGCAGATGTCCAACGGTTGTCGTTTCTTCTTGCAATATGGCGGACCCACCTCCATTTCAGTGATCTTACCTTAAAATATCGAAATAAAAAAGTAAATATGGAAACTGGTTTTCTATGCTATTGCAAAAACACATAACTGTAGCCATTTCGCTTCGATATATTCATAGTTTTGCCCATGAATGGAAATTTTATCCTAATCCTCAGATTTTTCGGTATTATTTCCTTTCAAAATTCGATGTATCGTAATTTATTCAATGACAGATTTTTCTCTATGGTTCGCCGAATAAAAGGAAACAACGACATTACCTCTGTAAATTCGCGCTACGTAAAAATAAGACTTGACCCAAAGAGCAAGTAGTCTCTTCTGGCGAATTATTTGCGCGTCAATTTTCTTTATGGATCCTCCCACACTGACGACCAGAAAACCATTACTGGGGCTCTCGCGAGAGCTATTCTTTTTCTGTCTACGCCTTTAGTCAATTCTTAGTTCGGAACATCCTCTATCTTCCCTTCAGCCCAAACACGTCTAACCTTATCCTCCGATGTTCGCGCCCGCCTTATCGGCGCCTTAAAACCATACGTCATCTTCGCAGGGAACCTTTCCAATCCATTTTAAGTATTTTCCCATACTGCCTTAAGCAGTGTTCACCCATGTCTTTCTTCATCGTCAGGACCAAGTCCTGTTTCCGTTGTGTTGGTAGTGACCTCAAAATCATCGTCGATATCGGTTCCATTGTGCTAAACCTGCCAAATCTGTAGCAGATGCCAAACTTGCCAAATTCTCTGGCGCGTGAATATTCTCGCTATTTTGAATTAATTTACAGAGCGGTTCTTAAAATTCAAGGAATCGCAAATATTCATTCCCTCTTCCGTGATTTTCCAAATGTATCTCTTGAATAAGTCGTCTCTATGTGATTAGACACCTTAAATACTCGAGTAATTTTTTAATAATCCAGAAGAATTATTTGAGTTTTCTGATAGAAAAATTTAGTTAAGTAATATTTAAACAGGAACAGAATTCCCTGTGGTAGTGAAAATTAGCTTTATACTTTGCCAACAGAATTAACCGTATAATTTAACCCGGATAGAGACGTTGTGATTATATGTTAACCTAGTGAACTATGTAAAACATAAATAATAAGAAACACTTCTACCGTACCACTAAACTTATTTAATTTTCACGACCATGGCCTAAGGGGCCGAAACCGTGGTCGTGGAAATTAAATAAGTTCAGTGGTACGGTAGAAGTGATTCTTATTATTTATTTTTCACATAATGGAGGACTACCACAAAGTCGAGGCCAGAGTAGTTAATTATACAAGCAAACTATTTTAATGCAAAAAAATCAGATACGAATTGTTTCAATGCAAGCCGTAAATAATTTTATACTCTAGACTTCTTTATTATTATCATGCAAAGCCGCACACGTCCACTTCAGTCCATACAAAAATAAAGTGGCGACCACTGAATATGTCATCCATAAAGAAACTAATCCCTCTATGAATACAGCTGGAAAATTATAGGAACAGAATTCGTATTTTAAATTTCACGAGATTGACTTACAATTTGGTAAAATGTTGGTTAATGTTTGACCAAAGGAAATACATACACGCACAAAGTTATTTGGCTAGTCAATATTTATTTATTTTATTTCTATATTTTTATTTATTTAATGAAAATAAAATTTTGAAATTAGAAGTGAATTCACGAATTTAACACTTCGTAGGTACAGTTTTTCGCACATACTTTTAGCCGCATATGCAAAGGAAGTACGGAGGGATTTTAATAATTGCAGATTTATTGTTTGTCGTGATGGAAGGAAAGCTTACAGCCTTACGCAACAGCAGAGAATTCCCCTAAAACACTCGGCCATATATATGTAGGTCGACGAATGCCTATAAAAATACTGGCATAGCTTTGAGATGGTTCGAAGCAGCGTATGCATGCACTTCACTGGAACCTATCGTTGGAAGTTTGCCTCGAGAATGCTAAAGACAGCTCACCCTCTTTTCTCACCCGTCTGCACACCGCCACCCCATCAACCGCCCGCAATAAAACTCTCGGAGGGGATGGGCATCTGCCGGAACTGGGAAGTGTGTGCCCATGATAGAGGTCTTCAAAATCCCCGCAGCAACGCCCATCAGCCCTCTTACCACTAACGCCAGTCCGGCGATATCACGCCATCCGCGGTCACGGCCTTAACACGCTTCGCAGCGGACACTATAGCCATGCAAACTCCCTGTTTAATGATCCTCTCAAACGTTCCCCTTTCGTTCTCCCCGGAGACGGGATCTTAAGCGGCCATCTTAGGAGGAAAGTCTTTCGGGATCCATTACGCAAAATATTTCCCCCTCCAGTGGTGTTTTTGCCCGTGCCTGGCATAATGCGATTTGGTGGGAGAAAGTGACTGGCCGTAAAGAAATTTATGTGGAACTCTCCGCGCGCTGCCTGCGAAAGCGTGGGACGCAAATGAAGTTTTTTCTTTATGTATCGCTTTTTACGAGGGTTTCCGGAGTTAGTGCACTCGCCTCGAAAGTCCTTCGTCATTAATCGGGGTTGTAAGTGGCTCTAATGTGCTGGAAGAGACTGATGGCTGAGGAATTCTTCTCTTGGTCCTTTGCGGTTTTCATCCATCGCAAATCCTCAGGGTAATATTACTGAAATCAGTTATTCCTAGTGATAAGTACCTAAATAGACTTTTTTATAGTCTGCTCCGTAGCTATCAGTATGTAATAACGCTTTGTTGTTTAGCTCAGTCAAATGCGTAAGAAATTCAATAAATACGAAGGTAAGACTTCTTTTAAGAATTTTCTCCCGATCTATCAGTATTTTAATGCTTTTTGTTTTGTTCATTTAAATGCGTACGCAAATCAATTAATAAGATGGTATCCACAGTTCATCATTTTAGTAATGACAGCCATCTTGGATAGAAATTGGAAGGAAATTTGGACCAAATTCTCTCTTTTTCAAACAAATCTGTTCTCAATGTTATTATGTCATATAATCACTAAAATAAGTGTATATAAACACACTAACAGAAGAAAAAAGATGAAAAAATTTTTTATGTGAACAAAATTTTAAATGTAATAAATAGTACAAAGTACATATGTATATGGAAATTAGAATGAGTATTTACAATAAAAAGCATTCGAAGCAGAAAAACGCTTTCAAGGAACTAGAGCTTGTTTCTACCGAGTTTCCTAAACATTAATTCCGAAAAAAATTCGCAAAATCAAAGGGCGATAGAATAAAACAGTACACCAGGTTAAAGTTAAATGAATAACCTGTAAAATTTTAATGATTCGCGAAAATTCAATGGACGTGACTCTTCTAGAAATATAGCAGTAATCATAACTTAAATTCTAAATACTCAAAAAAATAGCAACGCCTTAAAATACGGAAGCAAGGGTAAATGAGCTTTCAATGAATACATTATACGCTGTGGTGCATAATCGGCTGATCAAAATTTACATTTACCCTATGCCCGAACTTCCAGTTATATGGACGGTTGTGTGTATTGTTCCAAAATTGAATATATCCTGACTTCCTGAAATGAGATTAATTCATTACTAACCCGTTCATATTAGGTGTGGGATTTCTTCGGTTCGACTGCCCATATAGGGGAGGTTAGCCCCATGGTTAGCCGTGATGTTTGACCAACATCCTGTAAAAATACGGGGATGTAGAAGGCAGCGAAATCATAGGCGGTCAAACGTGCTATTAACCTCAAGTATATTTTTATGTAAACTATGGGTTGGAATTCATAATTTTACTAATAATTAAGGGGTCATTAACTAAATGATATTTTATTTGATGGAAACCTGGTATATATGGAGTGATCACCGAGAAATAGCTAATTATATGCTAATTATGGGAACGACCAATCCCAGCACTCCTTCTAAACATCGGGCCAATTACATCTCCCTAGCACAAAAGCAGTCCGCATCCTGCAATATAGCTTCCTCCAAAGGAGATTTTTCTAATTTAATTAGCTGAAAATATGACCCGGAAGGGCCGCCCTTGGGGATGTACCCAGTATGAGGCGGACCAAAACGGCTTGTGCCGTACCCTTTCCTTTTCTGTTTTCTCTTCCTGGAGTTTTTCTCCAACATCCTGTCAATGAAAGACCTTTGTTATTCCTTCCTTTAGTGTAATTAGTATTAATGATAACATTTTATAGGTTAATGAAACATTGAGCTTGTGAAAGCAAACCTTTTGTATGAGACGAATAGGTCATCCTTACCAATGTAGCGAAAATTCTGAGAAAGGTTGGAAGATTTGCCTGTGAAAATTTAGTCGATTCTTTTATTACATTTCTTGGGCTTCGCGGGATGAATTTCGTCCATGGTTACGAAAGATATTATGCACTATTTTAACGCTGCGTAAGAGTAAAAGTAATGCATGATGGTAGTTATTCGTAGGGCTTCGTAATTTCGAATGAAACCAAGTGCTTGATCAGAACCCCTCTTGAAATCTGTATTACTCTTATGATTATTTCTTCTCAAGCTTAGCTACATTGAAACTTCATGTTGCTGAGGGTAAAAATTACACAAATAAATACATAGCGAACATATTAGGTTAATGTGACGTCACAAGTAACAAACTACGTCATTCAGATTGTTTTTAAGGGGTACGGGGTATCAACATCTTTTCTATACTACTCTTTCTTATAATATAGCTATGAGAAATATAGGTAAGAGCATCCAGTTTTTAATCGCGGTTACGCAAGAGAAAAATTGTTGCGTAAATAAAAGTTTCATTCATTTCAAGCTGATCCCACTCAAAAAAATATCTCGCAACTTAGAGCGCAAACGTGGTGTACTTTATAAATATTTATAAATCTTGGAAAATAAACATTAAACTTCTCAGTAATTCACCATTTGAAGATCTATAACCTCCGTATACAATTGAAAAATATCATAATGTCCTTATTTGTGCCTTGCGCCGCCACTGTTCATCCCTAAATTTGCATGTCTTTAAAGGTTCGTAACCTGTCAAATTAGATTAACACTAGAGAGTAAAGAAATGAATCAATAGATCTTTCCTACTTTACTAAGTTCAGAGGAAAATTAATCTTAATAAATAGAATTTTGACATTATCAAACATTGCGCACGCAACTATTTTCACCTTAATCTCTAGTCATCGAGGTTGTAGAAATTTCAGACAGCACATTATGGTCGTATGAGAAATTAAATCCTAGGAAATTCCAAGTATAATACTTTCTTGAATATTTACGTAAGAGACAATTATTGTAAATCCAGGTCAAGATATAAGGTCAAGTATAATTCGAAGAGAAAGACTTTATGGCCATTATCTTAGTTTAGTCTGTGCTCACTTACCGATTTACATAAGATCACCTGAAAAGTTAAGGAGTAAACGGTAATTGATGACTGAATTTCATGTACTTAGACCACGGAAAGCTCTACCCTTATAATGATACTTCTTTAACTTTGTTGAGGCAACGTACAGCTTTCACGTTCACTAAAGCATTTTGACTTCTAGGAATACTTATTTTAGTATCTCAGTAAAATTTTACCCACAAAAGAAGTTTTACTTAATTACCAGGTGACATCGGGTGTTTCATCCGGTTCACTACTAAGGGAACGCAATTTTCCTTCGGTGTTGTTTACGTAGAAAATATTAATACCGTAATCGTTCGGGAGATTTTCGCGGTAGACTCCCGCATTATCACATTCGAGGAACTCCATCCATTTCCACCCAACCCTCGCCGCAATTAGTCCCTCAACTTAGTAAGTCGCAGCCAGCGAGCCGTAACGTAAATAACGGGTCAAAATTTAATATCCTCCCACGCGCTTCATAATATTTGTCTTGAATATCGGACCCTTTTCCCTCAGCAATTTGAGCTCCAAGGTCAATAGAGAAGGAAGGTCCGTCCCTAGGAAGCGGACTCCGCGTTTTGAAGAGGCCACCCTTGGATTTCTCTCTCTCCCACGCACTTTGAATAGATTCGGATGCAGGAGAGAGGAGTCGTTGAAAGCAAAAGGGATGGACCCGCTGTTTAGGACCGAGGGTGTTTTAGTGCAGCGCCGAAAAGGGACTTCAATGAATAATTCAAATGAACATTTAGTGCTGGAAACCCCAGGGTGCTCAATAATGGAGGGTGGAGGAATGATGGGAGAATGGATGAGATGGAGGTGAGAATGGGGGCCGATACAGTGGGCGAAGTTATGGTGCGATTCAGGGAGAAGCCAGTCTTGAGTAAACATTCTCAAAGAGTGCCATTATTCTCCGGGTGATTACACCTCACCTTTTCAACCCCCGGCGCTGTCTCCCTTCCTCCTTTTACCATTGCAAAACGATGTGGTACGGATCGGCTCGCTAATCGGTAAAGTAAAGGTGTTGGAGATTACCCTTTGGCAAACGAGCCTCAGAAGCTGTGCTTAATGGAGTGTGAGGAAGGCTTCCCTCTCAATCTCACTTTCTCTTTGTCTTATCCATCCCCTGCCTAATACCCTCTCTCACCTGTCTCTCTCCGTGCTTCTTATCTTTTCGTCCTCCCTTTACTCTTATCCACTTTTTATTTTTTTTACTCCGTGAGGTACTCAGTGGCCTCAACTGCACGATCACTATAAATTCTTTAAAAAAATACGACGAAAATATTTCGCAATTTTTTACGACAAGCAGTGTTCATAAATAGTTCTAATTTTTCAGCCTAGTTAAATGCGCATTATATTCGATGCTAATATACCTTTTCGCTGAAACTTTGAACTAAATTCGAAAACTATTCAATTTTGTTGAGAACAAGACTAATTAAAAAATATATAGCTATAATATGCAATTAGTAGAAGCAGTTTCTTGTCTAGGAAACCTTAGCAAATTATTGTTCAGTTAAGCAAATTATTAATTAATATGGGCTGGATATAGCTGATAGTTGTTCAGAAATTCCGTTGTAATCTAATTGTTAAAAATTTCCCGGAAATTATTAATTAAATAACATCGAGGCACAACGTATCGTATGTTTGCTGCATTCTCTCCATTAGATCGAACCTTGCCAAATTTCGCTATTTGCATTTATGTGGAACTAATCATGTTTAGTTATAGTAATTAGTGTTTATAATTTTAGAATGAATTCATAAATGTGGTACCTCATGACTGCATTCTTCCATAGCACGAATACAATAAAAATAAGGCAAGTTATTGAATAATAATTTTGAACCGTATCACAGCGATTTCGTACAGAGCGATTTTACGCTTATTTTCTGGATTTATGACTTTGTATTAATTGTCTTGACTAATTATTTAATCACTCTCCTATTTTATCCTCGATATAATAGATATATGTAATAGATATTAAAAAAGCACGACGAAGTTGATTATTTGGAGCAGTGCAGCTTGAATCCATAAAGTATTCTATCTTTGGGAGCAGTACCATTCGTTGCAAATTAAAATGGCTATAAGGCAAAGAAATAAAAATGTTTAATGGTCGCAAATTGTATGGCCCAATGATCTCTATTACGACCTTAGATTAAGTAGCTCTGTTCTTCTCTAAGATCATATTTACAATTTGAATATATTTTCGGTGTGCTCACGTGTTTTCTTTTTACTGACTCCTTTTTATTCGCTAAAGATGAGGATTCTCTTTGTTTTTCCGAGTCCCTTCATTCTCCTTGGGCGTTTTGCTGTAATTAAAAGCCTTCCAATTTTATTCTCTCAGAAACAAATATTTGCGAAATGGTATAAAAGTTGTAATACGAAGGTTTCATACAAATAGTTTTAGGTTTAATAGTAATAGTTTAATAGTCTAAATCTCGCCGATCATCATCAATACGTCATCCAGTCTATTATTACGGACTACGTATTTCTCTGAACAAGAAGGAATAGTTTATAACAAAATTGTTTTCTAATATTTGATCCATATATTCAGTATTTGTTAGGGTGGTGTTTATAATAAACCCCAAGTTCTGCTTTTCACGCAGGATAGTTTCTCAGACTTATTCTAATAATAAGTTCCGCAGAAAAATATTGGTTACTCCTCAACATCACGGGATTATTTTGGGAAACAATAAAAATACACCCTGATAAAACCAGACTTTTAATATATTGTGCCGATGTTTTACTTATAGCACGGTTTGGTACGTGTACCTAGTCATAGCCGACTAGCTAGATGAAGCAACAGCACACGACATCTCTACATCACCATTGTCGAATGTATCCTTACGTTGGTGGTATAACACAAAACAACGAAATATTTTTCTATGGCTCGTGCATATGTTACTAGCAACAGCCGTCACTTGTTAGACATGTAAGCGATATCCTAGCTCCACCCACGCTTGTCGTACCATGATCGTATCTATCATGTTCATGACGTTGATGATGCCTTCAAATCTCGTAGATCATTAAGCTATGGTTGTACATAGTCTTTTGTGAGATAATAAGAAGAAGTCAGATATGACATCGTGGACGGGCAGCAGCTGCCGATTTCGATGCACGGAATACCATGCTGCGGCTTCGGATAGCAGCTAATTTGGCTAATTTTGTAGCGCTTCCTAATACCGATATTACGCTGGCAATTAATATCCCATCCTTTAGCTATTGTGCTAATATCATTCCTTTGAGGTACTTTCCTCTACGGTAAACTTTTTAAGTTTTTTGATGAAAAGGCAGTGAAACAGCAAAGTAGATTTCCCGAAAATATCCTTTTCTCTCCATTTACTGTCTTTTTTATTTTATCTAATTATTTTTCTTACATTGATCACTCCTGTCTTCTGTCGTGTTCTTTTATTTTATTCCAAGTTTATACGATTTGTAGGGATTGTATATCATGGCTATTGATAGTAAACAGGAAGAATCTCTCTCTGTAAAATATAAGCGAGCAGAGAAAGGAAAGAAAAAGAAGAATATAATTCATAGAAAGAACCAAAACATTGAAATAATAAAAAACGTAATGAGACAAATACTTTTTATGGAAAAACGTAATATTTCGCAAAAAAATAATACATGTAAAATAAGAGCACGAATATTTTACTGTAATGCTGTAATGCAAAATAAAAGGTCGAATTTATCGCAAATTCATAGCATGTATATATATTTATCTGTTAGTTATTTTCTTAATTAAATCCATGGATATCCTTATTTCATATCATCTACATCTATAATTTCCTTGGAAATGTCTTCACTTCGGAAACTCTCATATAGCTACTGAGTGGTCTCTAATACAGTCTTTGCGTGTGTATTGCTCGAAACGTAAACGTAATTCCGTTGTTTAAAATGCTGGGGCGAATTTTTCAATATTTAATCGGTTCGCAGTAGGGGATGTGATGACAGATTTCAAATTCTGTGGTTGAATTTTTCCTATTCCCTTTAAAGAAACATCGATCCGCCCGATTCTGTATAATCTCTGAAAAGTTTTTTTCATCGATAGAGGAAAAACTTAAATCGAGAGATTGACCCATAAGGAGAGCTTAATGGAAATGTTAAAGTCGGATTTCATTAAGGCACTATTCGGTTCCTCGTGAATCTCCGTGACAAATTTGGAATAGAAATAGTGTGTTGGAACATCTGGATTTCAGGGAGGAGGAATCCTATTCTGCGGAATTCTAATCATACGTATGTACTTTATTAGGACAGTGAAAACGAGGTAAAACCATTGGAGGCTTTCTTGATGAAGGAATACTCTAGTGAATAAGAAGCAGTAGATTAAACGATTTAGCCTTCTGTATTCACAGATTTCGCTTCTTACTCTCTAAAGATAAGCAATCGAATAGCTTGATGACTTAAGTGAAAACTATAGCGTCTCCACTGCAATACACTACCTTCGTCTCCGAAAGTGGTACTTAAAAGAGACCTGAGATCAAAAATACGTAATTTCGTGTTTGATTTCTCATCGTCTATCTCAACGGAACATTTTCCTGACCCAGATTTCATCTTTATCCTTGGATATTATTTTCATTCCTCTAGACTCTAACAATCCTGCATCGGAACTTGAGCAGTAGAATTTTAACTAATAGAAGAAAAGCTTAATGATTTGTTTATTTAATTTAATTGCTGCAATTTGGTAAGAGTACCAGGTGGTGGCAGTTGAAGGGAAGATAGTAAGATAACAATACCATATGTCCTATTTTTGTCCAAAGACAGGAGGAAAACGCCTCAAAAAACCTACCGTGGACAGTGCATATCTTTATAAAAAGTCCAATCACTACAATAATTCAACTAAAATACAAATAAAAATGTAAAAAAATGAAATATGCTAGATTTGAGCTATGAGATTCAAATCAATTTGAAAACATTCGATAATTCCGTTGCATTTGTCTTTGCTTTCTTCTATGCAAGGAAAGCTCGTGAAAACTTAAACACTAAATCACCATATAAAGATTTTTGGCCTTGTTCACTTAAGGTCAGTCAACTTGCGCGGTCACACTGAAACCACTGAAATGCTTGATGCATATTAATTTTAGCTATTTAAAAAACTAAACAATCTAACAAATAAATCATTGATAATAAATAATTATAATATCCTACATTTTTAAAGTTTCTCGGAAAATTTTACAATTTGATTAACAATTTAAACGTGGCCACCAGCATGAAATTCCCGCATCCTTTGGGGTTAGGACCGATCCCTTGGGAAAACATCAATGCAAAAACCTTTCATTCCACTTCGGTACAATTTCAATTGAGATTTTCCTTTTGTGGATCTGGAAAGGGCTGAGGAAAAAGAGTCAAAGAATACAAAGGTACTCGGGGGACTGAGAAATTGAAACGTTATTGTGTATTGATTTGGAGGGAAAGTTATGTTGGTTTTCTTTGTTCGTTTTCATTCCTATTCATTCAGGAAGGGTTGAGAACAAAGAGGTAAATAAAACTTGGTTTTCTCAGAAATTATCTTGCCGTATTTCCGTTTAAATGTAATATCCAAGCCTTACCAAGGATATTCTGTGAGGGAAGATTTACTAAATCACAATGAATCTTTTATCTTAATGTTTAGCTACATTTATAATTGAATACACGACAGTATCCGAAATGTATGCAGTTGAAGTATAATGGATAAGTTCGAGACGAAGGCTTCAACTCTCATAAGTATATTGATAAAAACGATAACTTTAATTAAAATATCTCCCAGTCGTAAAAATTAATTCTACCCAACGTTTTATCAAGCCTGAAAGTAAAGCCCAATTAATAAACTGTCATTGTGTTCAATCAGTGGAACTCTATAAATGTTATGATAAAATTGAAATATTGGCACGGATGTGATAAAAAGAAAATATGACTGTATTCCACAATTTTAAGAAAGCACACAACCAGTTACAATGTCATATTCAGGTGTTAGGAGAACTTTAAGCCGAAGTTATAATTAACTATACTATATACTATGATTAATTATAACTTCTGCTTCCTGTTCTCCTCACACCTGAAGATGACGCTGTAACGTCGAAACCGGTTGTGTGCTTTTTAAAATTGTGGAATAAAGTCACAGATTCTTTTTATCTTATCTGTGTTAAGATGACATTCCACCGAGGGGAGACCGAAGTGATTGAATATGTTTAAATATAGAATTTACGATAATTACTAATCTAATTTTTATGAGTTATCTCTTCAATCTGTCGGGTCACAGTGATATTTATTGAGCGAGCTCACCCAATTTGAAAGTGGTTTTGAATAGAATTACATAAGAAAACATTTCTTTATAATTTTCATTTCTTATCAACGTTTTACGCATTAATTTTTAACGTTTATTTCTTTCGGCTTGCGTTTGAAATATTCTCTAAACATTTGGGCTGCGTTATATACTGAATCAGATGCGCTCTTAAGTAATTAGCGTTAATACTCTGCGCAGATCGGAGAAAAAGAGATTAAACCACTCAGCCGCTGAAATTATATTTACCATTCAATTATCTAATTCCAAAACATTTTGCACACATCTCCGAGGCTCAACCACGTAAGCCCCATGCATTGTTCCCAGTATAATCCATATAATTGCGAGGGATGATAATGGATTATGGAGAGTGATGAACAGAGGAACGGGGTTGTATTGTTATTCGAAGCGGGAGAGGATCAGGGAGCAGCCGCGCAACCTCTCAACAGAACCTCGGAACATTTCATCCTAGCTTAACATCCCCTTCCTATTATTATGTATCATTTACCCGGAATTCGTGACTGGAAGAGTATGATATTCAGCCCTCGATTTGGGCCGTCACGCAAAATTTCCATTTGGGCCGGCCCCCTACAAATGAGGATTTAATCAAGTCGAGATAGAGGTTAAACTGTTGAGAGTTAAACGAAAAATAGTGCGGGAGGTGAGAATGGTTGGGTCGGATCCATGGGCGGAATCTCCTGAGGAGGAGGGCTTACAATGAAGGGAGATTTTAAGAACTTTTGGAGGAGCGCAATTTTAAATATCAGATAAACGATTGTTTGCAGAGGGTATTTATGTATTTCGTGTACTGGTTGGTCACGTTTTGATTCCAGTCACGTAATTTGAGTGATTTTATCTTCAGTTTCAAATTATATTTCAATTGCGATCAATTCTGCTGCAGTGACTCGGTCGCATATTCCAATCTGATGCAAGGTTTATAAACCGCGTATAATATATACTTCAATGGTATATATAAAGTAAAATTGTAGCATATATTTAATGTTCAGAAAAGTTTAAAACATAGATTATTAAATTATATTACTATAATAGTATTAGTGTATTAATTGTGATTTTCTGTGCATGTATGATTTTCAATGCATACAGATTCCACTAATATCTATTCACTCTTCATGCAAAAACAACAGAAAAATTATGTAAAACTACATTCATTAATACATAGTGATAGATTTACAAGCTACCTTTTACCTTCATAATTACAGGATGTGCTCAAAATAGTGTCCATTAGCTTCCAGACCTTTACATTCACGGAAAAGTTCTTCGTGAGTTACCTTGATCAGTGTCCCCTGTGATTGCTGTTCAAGCATTTTATTTTTTTACTTCCATGAATTAAGATAACACTATGGCCAGTGATAAGATATTTTGCAAAATCGTGCTATCTCATGTCGCCTCAATAATTTAGTACGAGATTTCGATTCATTGACGAAACTAGCCGCCTTGGAAAACATATATGTGGAAGTTTTTAAGTGTGTATTATTTAATTTATTATGAGAATATTGGTCCATTTCTATTTCCTTAAATTTGCTTCCTTCTACAGACTCCTTATGTACATGCATAAATACACGCAAATTTCCACATGATACGGTCTCAACGTACAATGATTTCTTTAAGATTCTCACTTCATCTAACATTAAATGTTACTCCAAGAAAATTGGCCATCCTTATCCTAATCATCGGTGGTTTAACATCCATTAGAATCCATTCCGTCGCATTAGCCGAGCGCTGGTCATTTCTTTCGGAAATGTTGCCAGCTCATTTACAATTAAACGACCTCATTTTCCTCTCTTTTGATGATATCACCGATTCCCATCTTGAGTTACCCTAGTTCTCGTTGTGGGTCTGCTACAACGATACCATGCGTTAGACTACATGCTAATTACAATTATTTGAAATGGCAGGGTTATATAGTATACAAGGTACACTCCTGGCCAAAATTAACGCAGCACTTCCCTAGCGATCCTTACGGCCGGTGCTGCATTAATTTTGGCCAGGACTGTACATTATCCACAACATCTGATTCGCTGTTTCCTTTAGGTCTATAGAAAAAGTTGAAATCTGAACGATAAACTTGATTTGATTTAAATGGGGTAAGACATCACAGTGGTTTTTTTGTAAGGGATCACCCATCCTTCTGTTTAATTTTTCTCCTCCGATAATCTAGGAAATGGTAGTTTGCCATCAAGCATAGTTTAAGCGGCTTATATTCGCAAAATTTATTTTTGGTCTATTATTATTTAAATCTTCCAGTATACATATCCTTCTACCAATTTTGTAACGCAGTCATCTCCACTTGCTCTTTTTCTTATGTTATATTATACGATTATATCATCTTGCTGTCCTTCAATGGTCGACATTGTGTTCATAAATGAGTTTAAAAAATTTCATTGATATATTCGGTCAAAGGCTAAGGAAAGAATATTTTCCTTCAAATATACCATTAATTTATAGGTCTCAGTTATTTAAATATTACAAAATCCTATGTTGTTGAAACAAATTAGAGTTATTATAATTTGTAAATTTTTGCAATAAGTCGTTTAGAAAAACAAAATAAATAATTGAACAAATAATGCAATAAATAACATAATACATAATTTAAAAATATTACTACAAAGATATAAATACTAAAAGATGTAAGCGCTTGATGAATCTGAAAGCATATGTTACAATATCTAGCGTTATTTTTTCAATATTCACATTTACGAGCAACATATAAAACAATTGTATTTTGAGATCGGTCAGAAATCAGGCCCACCATTCCCAAGGAGAATTAAACCTCGAAAAAAAACGCGTCGTGGAATTGCGCGAGTTCATACATGCAACTGCACAAAAACTATTTCACGTTCGGTCTGCCCTAAAGAGAAAATAAATTCACCGAACGGCGTCCTCACGGATCGTTAAAGTTCAGCATGCCTTTTCGTTCGGGGGGATCTTTCGGCGGAGAAAAGACGCGGATCCCGTCTGCGCGATAAAATAGCGAAAAGAGCGCGTGGGCAGCCATCCGAAGAATTTCCCCATTCCCCACGGCCTCCGTGCAATTTGCGAGGAAAAGCTCGATCCCGTCGAATCGAAAAAGTCTATTAGGACCCAGTGACACGGGACACCCACCTTTTTCTCTCCCAACGGAAGCCAACGAGCGTGAAGGGATGCCATAGCGACTTCTCCCTCGCCATTGCTAATTGGGGACCGGAATAGCAAACATCCAAAACCCGGACGTTCTCCATCCCCTTTGTCCGGAATCCGGCGTCCCGGGGAATGCACCCCGGACACAACAATGGCCTCCTCCCCGAAACCAATTCCCTTTGTTGGCGTCCCGTAGGCATCGATTTCCCTACTCTCCCCACACCATCGGAAAATCCTCGCTCTCTACGTTAAATAGCCTCCGAGTGGAAACAAAATCAAGGCTGGTGCATGCATCCCCGTTTTTTTTCCACCCCCGTCATATCCCTTAGAGGTACAATTTGCCCCGCTCGCTCAACCGTTTCGCCGTTCCGATATCTGCAAGGTTAGGTCGGGGAAAAAAACTTGGGCGGGAGTAATCAAACCGTTTTGGGCGATGTATTTTTTGCAGCCGGCCTAAATAGAAAAAGGGATATTCGGCTCCGCGGATGCTCTCCTCTGCCTCCATTTTGTTTATTTGCGATTTCCGTCCAATTAAAGCGCGCCTAGGGCTTATTGGGGTCGGTTTTCCGCCTCCCTTTCTCCTCCGCACAACAGGATTCGATTGTATTTTGTT
This sequence comes from Sympetrum striolatum, assembly GCA_947579665.1. Lineage (NCBI taxonomy): Eukaryota > Metazoa > Arthropoda > Insecta > Odonata > Libellulidae > Sympetrum > Sympetrum striolatum. The sequence continues at coordinate 72,138,430 of OX388347.1, read as the reverse complement.
TCCCTTTCGTTAATGCCGGTGTACCCTCTGCGTGATGGCTTAGCGCTGCTCCCGGTATTTTCCTTTTTTCCGATCGAGGATCAACAGGATGATTCCGAAGCAATAACAAGTAGATCACTTTTGTCCCCTTAAAGCCAGCTCATTGGAATCAGATTAAATGTAGACCATTCGTTTGCGGGATTTAGTTTTCATAATTAATAAACGTCCGCGATATTGTTGCCGTCCATATTATTCCGTAACTGAAATAAACGAGTTTATTCGATGAATAAGCGGAATGTCATTTTCAGGGCCTCGCAGAGATGAATCAGGGCCCGGGTCATCGGCTTAATTCCATCTAATACGGAGGTTTAAAAATAAACTAACGTAAAGCATGGTCGTTCTTCCTGTAATGTGCATTAAAGTAGTGCTTAACTCCTATCTTACTGTAATTCCAAATATGCGCTGCGTAAACTCCCAATTATCATTATGCAATTATAAGCTCTCATGTAATATTAACGACTAAAATTATTATATAGACTTGTTTCAACTTTGGAGGATAGCCATTTTCCACAACAGAATATTAATGCCTGACATTTAATCTCAAAATATTTAGTAGGATACATTTTTGAGGAAGAGGAAAATTCTCCAAATATAATAGAATTCCAATTATCCGACTCAATTGGGACCGGACCCCATCGGATAATCAAAAATTCGGATAATCAAAAATTCGGATAATCGAAAATGCGGATAATTAATTAACTTCTGTATGTTCATTGAAAACGGGAGAAAAAAACTACATATATAGTATAAAAAAGAGCTATGTATTAATTAATTTAAAAAATGGTAGCACTTTGGCATTTTAAGCGTACATCACTTCTTAATAATAATGAAAATACTTTAACTAAATCAATTTAATGCAGTATTTACATTATTAAATATTTTTTATAAAACATTTTTAATCAGTATACTCAGCCCAGCGGTAGGCGCGAGTGTTTTTTTTTTCGTGTAGGTCTATTCGGTTTCTACCGTTATGCTTACCACGTCAGCGAATTTATAACTGCTATATGAGATGGTGTCCTAAAGCGATTCGGATAATCAGCGATTCGGATAGTCGGAGTTCGGATAATTGGAGTTCTACTGTGCTTTCCTACGATGTAGGAGAGCATTTGGAGGATATAAAGCATGGGGCCTTGATTATATAGCCCATTTAATCACATCGTTTGGCGCTGATTGACCAATAAAATTTACAACTATATTCTCTTATCAGAACTTCATACTTCTACAGTCAGCTGTCGATTTTGGTATGTTAAGTTATGGTTACAGCATTAGTTTTAGAACAGATTTCTTGTAACTGACTCTCGTTTTGATAATCGGACTCTCACCCAAATATCTACGAATGGTTCCACCAAAGAGGAATGCAATAGCAATTTAGCTTAACAAGGATCGGCAATCTTTTGCCTAATTAAAAATTCGAAATAATTAATTAGGAAGAGGTGTGGTTTGGTTTACGTGAGTGATGAGTTAGTAATGCTTGGTATACATACATTATTTCCAGAGAATTAGGTAAATCTGAAAATTATCCCCGAATTTATTTACGTCTAACTTCTTAAATTAAAATGCTCATTCTTTCAACCTTTATGAAACGAGATTCATATTTTTATTCAAATTTTTAGTTACGTCATTAGTGGAAAATATTTCCTCTAAGAAGGAATTCTTTCACTTGATTTTCCTCGGAGTCGTACATATGTTTAATCCCTTGTATTTGTAATTACTAAGCACATATTTCCTATCGTTTCCAGGTTCCTGTCTTCGGATCTACGCAAGCCTTAAACAATCCGATCCTTATGAGGTGAGTGATATGTCCTGTTTAATTTTTAGACGTAAAGTAGCAGTGCTGCTACAGATTTGCACGTGATGTCTTACGAGTCCCTGGGTAATAGCAGAGTAAGTAGACGGCGCTCCATTTTTGAGGATTGAATTCATCGAATCTACATCTCCTCTACCTTAGATATTGACGAAATTTCTTCAATGAGTGGCAATTCGAGTTCGGACAATTGAATGATGAATATATGCATATTCTGATGTAATAAGCAAGGCGAGAAATTATGGACAGGTTCGATCAGAGATAAGAAATCCTAAAGTATTTACTTAATACCTCTGAACAGCTATATTTCAAGGAATGCCGGCATTTTATTTTTTCCGTGATATTCAACTTGCATCCCGCCATTGGCGTATGGCATAGCCGATAATGATGCCAACATTTCTACCTGTGTTTTATGATTGGTTGCTTCCCTATAGCTATATGGAATGAAACAAATTTCCCGAAGACTATTTCTTCGTAACCCTTTTTCGTTTTCTCTCGGTTATTCGTGATTTTTGCATTCTGGAAATAACATAGTCAACTATTTTGTTGGTGAGTTCTGTACCGATTAATTTTGAAAAATGTTCCTTCTGCCATGTTGAATTTTTTCCTGGAGCGAATCTCATATCAAGGACCTCATCATAGTCGAAACACTGCTATCGAACATAAATCTCCGCTAACAAACCGAATTATTCTTAGTTTAAATATATCTAAATTTGCAATTGATCAAATACCCAATCGCTCTAAATAATTCTATTAGAGATTGGAGGGAATTTACTTCTATGATACTCTGGATTCCTTCGCCTTCTCCGTTACAATATATTAAGAATTTATTTAAGCTTTTATGATCAAATATATATTAATATTATTATAATTTTGGAATCTTAAGTGGTTTTTGTGATATTTTTTGTAAACTCAATATTAATTTTGTTAGAAGCGTTTGATTTGTTTTTAAATTTTCATTATTAATCTAAAAAATACTCCAAATTTTAAATAATTTGTAATATTAGGCTTGTGGTTATTTAACCTCCTGAAGAGCCTAATTTCTGGCTCAGGAGGACCAAAAAGATAAATATTTACAATCCTGTTTCTTGAACTTAAATGTCATGTAAATTAATTTGTAAGCCGATAATCGGGAAAAGGCACTGATGGGTACTTAACAGTAAATAACATATAAAACACTCCCAAACCATCAAAATTCACCTTGAAGTTTCTGATACGTATTTCGCCTTCTGCAAATGCATCATCAGAGAGACGGGATCAAACTGAAGAGAATTGTATAAATTCTCTTCTCTTCATACAATTCTCTTCAGTTTGATCCCGTCTCTCTGATGATGCCTTTGTAGAAGGCGAAATACGTATCAGAAACTTCAAGGTAAATTTTGATGGTTTTGGGAGTGTTTTATATTTTATTTTCAATTTGTAAGCCGTTCACAGGCAGGGCATATTATTTATACTGCATTATTGTATTTTTAAATTTTCTGAATAAATTACTTAAAATTATTATTATTATTATTGTTATTATTATTATTATTACTATCATTCTTAACTACCTGAAGAGCCAATTATTGGCTCAGGTGGACCTTAAAGTATATCCTGTAAATAAATGTTAATCTCCTATATATTACTGTATTATTAATGTATTTTTATTCTTGTATTTTTTCATGTATACTACTGATTATACACAGCTATATTATATTATATTATAAACAGCTATAAATAATGGAAACTATACCATTAATGAAAAGGAGAAAAAAATTATTATTATTATTATACAGTAATGCGCAGAGTTTATCAATTGGGATGGATGACAGAGGTGAATGAAATTCAAACTTTGAATTGGAATTATCCAAAGAAAGTCAATTTTTTTACGATTCCAATATGATGTTACATCATTCTTAAACATGAGAAAACAGTACTGAAACAAGCGAGATAAGGAGCATTGACAGTAACCAAGCCTGTCACTGGCGTAAAAGTTTTTGACGCGTACTCTTGGCAGTGGTGCATAAGGAAGCGATGGGGAGTTGGATCGGCCGCAGATCTTGGCCTACGTTAAAACGCTCATAATCCACATCACCGTTAGCCTCTGTGAGTGAGAGTGGCAGAGAGCCAAGAAGCAAAAGCATCGGTGATCGAAGTGCGGAGGCGGCTGAATGTCAACGAGTTATTCGGAAACTAACAGTTCCTAGCGGGAAACTCCCATTTCCATTTATTATTGCACTGTTTTCTGTGGTAAATCTGAAGTGGTGATTCCAAGTTTTGAAGGTAGCGCATAATTTTATGAGCGAGGATTTATTGTCGGATCTTTACTGCTTCTTTGCTCATATACATCAGAAAAACCAAGCCGTAAGTCCGATTAATTGAGAAATATATATACAGGTACCTGCATCGTACCCTATGCTAGTTAATGCCACCATATCTTAATAGAATACTTTTAATTTTTCTTCTGGTATGGTAAGGAGAAATTGTATTTGTTCTTTTTTCAGATCTTATTCGTATTTTTGATTAGATTAAATTAGATTATGTTGCTGCGGGTGAATTTGTACATTGAGTTTCGTTTTATAAACTTCTTATTGAATATAATTGATATGAGAAGGCGTGAATTCGTGGAAAGCCTTCTTATTGAATGTTCTAAAAGTGCACATATTATATAAATATGTATATTTAGCATCCATTTTAACTGTTATCTTCAATTTAACAAACCGTATTATAATCCATGGTTGAACCATCGCTTATCATTGAAATTTTGTTAACATAAATATTTGTATCAGATTGAGACCTGATGTCATAATTTGTTGCCAAAACTGTTTATCAATTAATATGACGATTAATCGAAGCAGTAATTTAGCTGCATATAGTGTATTAAACATAATTTTAAATTTTAAAGCTCACGCTACCTGATGCGTTGATCAACAATTTAAATACCTGTATGTATTGATTACAATATGGTTATACAAAATTACTGTTGGACTCCATTTAACAATACATTTTACAATAATACCGAGCCATAATGTCATTGCGTTGGATCGATTTGGACTTTTTTTCCACCTGCAGCATTCTCCCAAACGGAGGAAAATAATGGTAAAACTCACTCTCCTTATATTTCCAAGTTGCCACAATCTCTCTTCAAAGCTTTGTTTATAAAATTGGGGAGGAGTTGAAGATCCAACCAGGTTGACGACTTTACAGACATATCCAGTATCAAAGGCAAATGTGTAGCGTTATTTTTCCTCACTTATGCAATATCACCTAGATACATAAGATCTGATCGTTGATTCATTAAAATATATGCCAATCTAAGAGGATCATATAAATCTGCGATCAATACGATCCATATAAATTGAAATTATTCCATATAAAAGGAATATATTCTAAATGCTTAACGAAATATTTTTCCGAAAGTAGCGAAAAGGCTGAATTCATTAACTCTCGCAGCATTAAATCGTTTTCTGATTAATTATAGTAACAAAATGTCTATGCAATTTATATATTAATTCTATCACCAATCATTATTATATTTAGACTATTTTACTTTTAATCTTCTCAAGACTAAAATTATTATTATTATTATTATTACTATCATTCTTAACCACCTGAAGAGCCAATTATTGGCTCAGGTGGACTTTAAATATATCCTGTAAATGAATATTAATCTCCAATATATTACTGTATTATTAAGCACAGTTTTTCTCGAGCATGGATTTTTTTAAATGACGCTGCATTTTTATTCTTGTTACTTCATCATCTCAACATGTATTTTCGTGCACTTATGGACTACTACATCGCTCTAATAGCCCCAAAAGCCGTATTTCCCCACGCACGATTCAGGAATCGTGTTTACCGGTAACTAAATTCATCGAGGTGTAAAAGCTGCTACGGCACGCAAAATTGCACCTGTCCTCAATCTGAGACTCCGGGCTCGCCAGGATTTATACCGGCTTTTATCCAGGGCCTTCGAAGCAGGTCAAGTACACCATTCCTCAGAGTTTGTGTGTCATAAAGGGGACCTCCCTTCTCCCAGTGGATCCAAGGAAGGACCACAGTTATGACCCAAAGGGGGGAATCTTTCCGGAGCGTTCGTTCTTGTCGCAGCTGTGTAGATAAAGGCACTAATGTATTCCCAAAAGCAACGTTTCCCTTAATAAGTGGCCAGTGGCGGTGCGCAGTGGCAAAATGGGACTACATAATATCCCGGAATTTTGAAGTATTTAGATAATGAACCCATAGATGTTGATACTGTTGCTATCATTGCTGAAGTGCATTACGCGTTCATGAAATCTACCTAAATATTGAAATTAGACGTGTCTGGCATATAAGTAATGGATGTTTGGTAAAAAGGTTTTCATTCGAAGTTTTTTTACAGTCGTAATTGGATTGTTAATTAAAAAAATGGATCTATAACTTATAAACCTTTACGACAAATATTGTTATGCTCTGAAAATCTTTCTTTAACCAACTCTTGCCGTACTAGATTTCCTGATTAGTATTTCTTCTCCTAACATCTGAAATAAAAATTTCATACTACTTATTAAATGTCTGAGATGAATTTATGCATTTTCTATAACTTTATTTTGCACAGTCTACATGTTTCGATTAACACTAATTATTCCTCACTAGAGCTATAAAGGAAATATCTGTGAAAAGAGTTGATACCGTATTTTGGCGATTTTTCGTACTATTTTTTTTTTATTTATTTTTATCACAGTAATGGCTGGTTTTCACGTTTTCCTCCCATCGTTAGCTACAAAATACGTTGAGTAAAGGATTACATACTTAGAGGAGTTCGGTTGGTAACGGGGTTTGGTGTGTCCTTGCTGCCATAACTGATCTAGAATACTATGGCCAATGTTAGTCATGTCGGTGCTTCACAAGGTCTCGATGATTAGCACTCTTTGACGTATTCGGTAAAAATTAAAATAATAAATTTCATTATTAGGCATTATAGGACATTTAGAAAAGACGGTAACTATCTTTTTGATAATGTATTTCCTCGAGGTTATTCCTTCAAACATCAGGATCATCATATAATGAACTACTTGTGTCCTTGCGTTAACCGTAGATAGTTCCTGAATGCACTGAGCTTAACTTGGAGCTATTTAATTTCAAATTTAAATACCATACAGTAACCAAAATAGACACACATGGTATTTGGATATTTTACACCTAAATTAATCTTCATTCGTAAGATTTACAGCGTTACATTGCCTTAATTAAGCTATTTGTAGCCAAAATGAATGAAATAACCTGTCAACATGAATAATGAGTTAATTATGTTACCCTAGTAAAGCCTACTCTATAGTAATGCATGCCGAAAAGATGAAATTTCATAATTCTTACCGCCCCGTTGTGTTTTTCTAGATGCAACCGCGTGCCCTAGTAAAGGAAAATTATATATAATTACTCAGAGCTCTTTCTTCGATCTTCCGGAACGAATCTTCGCTCCAGGAAATAAATCCGAAAAGTAGGGCGCGGGCTAATTGAACGAGCATTAAAGGCGCGATCCGAAGCCTTTTTTCCGCGAACCGCGGTCTAAAATATCCCAAGAAAGTTCGGCGGATAGGAAACCCGAGGTGCACTCAATTCGAGGATAAAATGCAAATGCGGCCACTCCTCAGGTATTCCGCGCATAAGGAAGAGATTAAGACGGTGTCCTTTCCAATTAATATCGCGGAGATCGATCCGAGAACATCATTCGAAGAATATCTCCCACCTTTCCCCAGAGTAAGGAATTTCCCGGAGGTAGGAATTGATGAGATTACTCACGTCAGAAAAGCCTCGCCCCCTCTCCGTATTTTTTCCTCCATTCTTTGATGCTCGTCTCATCAGCAATCGCGTAATTCTATAAGAATCTCTCCCCGGGCACTAATGAGTGGGTGGGTCCGGAAGATATTCGTAATGAGGTGAAGATTATAAAGGAAGGAATGGTTTGATAGGGACGAGGGGATGGTTCCTCTCCTCGGGAAGGGGAAACGAAATCGGAAAATTCGGGCGAATTTTAACGTCGGTCTCCGGCCAAAAATCTAATTACCTCGCTAATCTCTCTTTAATCCCATTTCCCATACCCTGTTCCGTGCCCTTCTCCCTTCTCTTCGCCCCTCCTGTTTTTTCTGTAAGGCTACAGGCTTCGCCGCCCCTTACGTCTTCCGGAGGGACTTTCCCCCTAAATACTCCGCCATACTGTTAATGCGCCGGATCCCTTTGGATCCGAGAGGAATAGCGTATGCCGAATTCCGGATTCATAGTTAGGAGCTCGCTATGGCCACATTTCGCATAAGATTCCTGGAGAAACTACTCCCCACTTTCTGTGCGAATGAAGTTTGATTGAATACCCGTATACATGTTTGTAAATAACAGCACCCTTCATCGCTTTTGCCGTTTGTCGCAATACAAGTATTTTATAACGAAGGAATAAATTTGTTTACACGTTGGATTTGATTCGATGTCAATGTACTCGAACCTTTTTAAATGTACACGATTTCTGTGTATATTTATTGTTTAAACGGGATACACCCATGTTGTTACAAACTAGAGAACGCTTAACTGCAGTAAACATATCAATATTATAAATAATAAGATTGAAATAATAATGAAATTTACAAAGAATAGGACATACATACAAAAAATACATAATATATATAGTATAATACAGTGAAAAGTTGTTGTGACAAGGTATACTGAACCTCTGCATTGTCACATATTAACAAAAATGACATACTAATGGTTCGATACATAAAAATATAATACATACTATATAATTTGGTAAATGCAATTTCAGAAATTAATTTTATAACATACCAGAAGTTAAAATAATAAACTTTACAATAATATTATAACTGTGCAAAGGATATTTAAGTATTCGAATTATCAATTTCATATCAGTTATAAAGTACTGCTTCTCAAAAGTTAATATATTTTTAATCGACATTTTGTAGACACCAGTAGTTATTTCCTATTCGGGTCCAAAAGTTTTATTTCCTTTTCGCTGTGTGAACATAAATTTAAATTATGTGCAATGTTTTGAGTAAGTTATCACAATTTAGCTATGAATGCAAAGAAGTTTACTTCCTGGTTGAATAATATGCCCAGATTAACTAAAACATTACTCGATAATGAAAAATCTCATATAATCCACAATATACTGAAAGGATTTTTGCGTTAAATTCCTATTTTAATTTGCATCGGTAAGTCGAGAGAGGGAGAAATCCGATTACCGATTCACTTTTTATTGAAATTTTAGCAGCAACAGTGCAAGTAACGAAGGAATAAAATTTTTCAATTCCCAAAACTAGTGTTTGGACATAAGCCTTTGGTATATAAACCACCCTCACGTAACCCACAGAGCTTATTTTAGTAACACCCGTCCCATTCATAGCTACCTAACTCTATAGTTCAAGGCTCTTCGCGGATATTGAGGTGGGTTTCGATGAATTGCTAATATGATAACTTACGTTGGGTTTAAACTTCGTAGGATAGAATTACTAAATTAATACCGTTTCTATTCCTTGCGAAAGAAAAAATCTTGGAGGCCAGGAGAATCGCCTTAAATAAAATCTTCTCTTCTTTGAAATAATTTTTCATGAGGAGGTAGAAGACATGTTAATGAAAGAGGCGTCCCCGATCAGCTTCGGAGACTAATGAAGAATATTTCATATTCTCCGCAATGATTAAATACCGCTCGAGGGAAAATGAAAAGGAATTATATTCCTAAGAGGATATAAGGTCCTTTATATTCAGGAGTCATTTTGTAGTCAGTGTCGATTTTATTTCAGCTCCATACGTTCCCTCAAACTAATTACGGAGCATAAAGAAAGGGTAAGGTTAAGCCAAACCAATAAGAGTTCTAAACGGGGAGTTAATTCATTTGGGTTCCTTTTGCAGGCATAGATTTTTATCGGGATCACCGAATCGTTATTTAATTTAGGAATTCGAGAAGTATGCGAATGATTTCTTTAATCTGTATATCGTCAGAATGGGATTCGAGTAAAACTTAAGGGGGCGTAATGGCAAATTTGATAATCACATTGGATAGCATCAGGAAGCTTTCCGGAGACTTTAATTCAATAGGAATTACAGAAGAGGAGAAAATAATACTGAATGCTCTAAATTTCTCCATATATTTTTGATTTTGGATTTTCATGAATTCATCTGTTACATACTGTTTGTATCAGAGATCATTAACATTACTATCTGTATTATTTAAATTTCTATATTAGCATTAATTTTAAATGTCTATCAAATTTTCTCGGAGAAATTAATAATCATAATGTTTATTCCTCTATCCTTTTTGTATAATTTTTGAGAAAAACATCATTATAAACACAAGTAAAGGTGACATTCACCTGTATTCACCCTTAATTGAATTCGGCAAAAATTATATAAATAAACTATAAGATAATTAATGCAATATATAATAAAATAACCTATGTATAAAAATATTATATTATAAATATAAATTAGGTTAGAATGTATCAAAAATATGAATTTTGTACTAAAATTAAACTTGAATTAAACCGCAAACGTTTAGTCAAAAATCTAGGTGTCATTGACATTTTTTCCTGTAATAGTGTTTGTGGACGATCGAGAAAAAATAGTGATTCATTGATTACCTGATACGGTTAAATTTTCTGCTATTCAACGTGTGGTCATAAAGAAGCGCGACCTTCGACGTGTATGGCGAAAAACGTAAGGCCGTGTAGCCACATGCAGTTAACAGATTATGTGGTGGTATAGCACGCTTGTAATAGCAGCCAGTGACCGCGTAACTGTGGAAATGTTTATCTGTTCCCAATCCCCCAAAGCTTTCTAATGTATTCAAGTGCAAAGCCTACGTAACCCATCTAAATGTGGCATCCACACTCCCATAAACGGTCTCCAGTTGCTTATGCTCCGTAATACGCTCTGTTGTTTCCAGGAGATTGTTTGCTTGCGCCCGTGCCATCAATATTTTGCCGTTTTTCTGTCCAACTGCTACAGCGCCATTTCCAGCGTTAAAAAGTAGCCGATTTTACCAGTCGATTCCTCGTTGTGACCGAATGAAACTCGCGACCAACTAAAGCCATTTGTATCATCTGAAAATTGTTAGCTTCAAGGTGCATGAACACGAACCCATGTACACGAAACTATCCCGTTCGTAAAAATGTTAAAGCAATCCATAGAAAAGATGAGTCAATACTTAATTGATATATCTGAATAAGAAATCTTTTTTATATCCTTGTAGTCCATAAACGCAAAATATTAACCTTTGTAATGAAAAGAAGAAATAAATATATATCAAGAATTCCAAACTTAGAGATATTTTTGAGATTTCTATCAGAGTAGGATATGAATGTATTTGAATTTACATTGTCGTAGATATATCAGCATACTGAGACAATCATATTTGAGGAATGAAATCCAAATTTGTTTATGACTCTAGCGAAGTAATTTTGCTTTACAGGACGAAATCATGGGGCTAAAATTAAGAAATGGCATGACAGAGTAATTTTCCACAAAGGAATTGAATTTTCTATACGGAGCATAAATTTGGCTTCGTTGGATGTACTGTTTAAACGTCATAAGGTCTTAGAAAAGAGTGCGTTCTGATTTAGAAGACTGAATAATATGTCAGCTTAAGAGGATCTTTATCTGTATTATATCAATGTCATTCTTACATTTAATTTTAAATTGATCTAACACTCCCCATTTCCACCTAGAAGCAATTACTGGGGCATACAAATAGTAAATATGGGATATTATGATATAAATAACATGCATAAATATACAAATAATATCTTCTTTAAATGAATATATATTTATTATACGTATACAATAATGATATCTGTAGGTTAAATAAGAAGTGAAAACATGCACTATTACTCGTGCTAAGTCAAAGTTCAATTCGATCAACCATACTTGTGTGGCGCCGAACACTTATTACGTAACGCAATTTTGAGGGATGGAGGGTCCGGCCAGGCGTCACGGCCTGGTACGTTGGGGGAGGGGGGTTCAAGATTTGCGTTACGTCACGGTTTTAGAACTGCAAAACATAGCAAAAAATCTGCATGTTCGAAGTTTGAATTTGCGTAGTAGTATATGAAGTAGTCATAGTGCGAGTAGAGTATGGTAGGCTGCAGAGGCGTCACTAAGGGAAGGGGTTTTTCCAGAACGGAGCACTCGAGGAATTGTAATTCTAATTTCGAGAGAGGCCCCGGGCAGACAATTGGGTATCGCGTTGGACTTTGTTGAAAGCGGTCTAGGGTTCGATTCCCGATGGGACAATACGTGTGAAATGACTTCCGCTGTCGAATCACTCATAACAATACTACTACAGATAAAAGTGAGAAATACTGAACGTTACCCTTGCTTGGTATACGCCTTGCCTGATTGTGAATTCCTTCAGGTAATAGTAGCGTAAATATTTTCTACATTATTTTACTTATTGAAATATTGTTCGAGCAAATTCGCAACCCTCATGCATTTTAAATAGTAGTCTTTTAGCTGCTACGAACGACGGTTTAAAAATGATTGTTTCCTCCAAAATGAACGAGAAAAGCCCAGAAATCTCTGTTATCACAATCCCTGGGACCTTACGATAAGAGCCATCCTATCGCTTGATCATCCAGTGTTGTCAAGTCCAGAATTTCAAATCCCCTCAATCTTATGCAGCAACGACTACGCCGTTAGATTTTTTTGTAGGGAGCTATACATATAAAAAAGGAAATGAGTTTAAATTAATAACACCTTATATTAGAAATTTCATTTTCTAACTTTTAAACTGCAAATTCATTAATCATTTCCTCAAAATCAATGTCTACTACTAAGCCGTTCGATATTTTTGTGGCGCGCTGTACGTACTGTATTCGTATTTTTATGTACTATTTTGAGTTTTATATAAACCATAATTCAAATAAAAATTAATACGAATAAATTTTTTATGCAAACTAATTGTGTAAAATTGAGGGGGTGACATCAACGCTAGGTGCGCCACTGGTAGGCTGCACGACTATTCCCCTGTCTGTATTCTGTGCGATGCTAATTATCAACAGGTCATGCCATCGAATGTAGGTGTAATGTATGAATGGCCTTTCAAATTAAAATTGTTTATTATAAATCGAATTATCATTGGAAACTAAAACTGTTCCTTGCCTGTAATTTCCTAAATGGGTAGGGCAGTTGTATCAACTGTAATATTAATATTTGCTCCGTTCTACGTTGAGGATTCCCAAAATAATGTTTAACCGATGAGGGTACGTATTTTGCAGTAAAATAGCAGAAATATTTTTATGTTAACTCCATAAAAGTTTGGAAACTATATCCTATGATTCACCAGGGCCAGTTTGCCTTGAATAATTTTACAACTCTTTGACTTTAATTAGAAACGTCCAAAAATTCAAAAGCTGTCTTCAGCCGAAAGAATAAGCGCAGAACTAGAAATTTCGCCATCTCCGTTTTTAGAACACCGCTTCCATCACGTCCCCTCCAAAGCATTAGCCGTAATTTATTCACGAGTTCTCTTACATCAGTGAAACGTCACCTACTGCTCCACGCACCAATTTATCCCCGCAAAGAGGCATTTATAGTTCGCCTTCCCAAATCCCCTTCCCCGCCATTAGTAGACTACCGTCTAGCCCTAGTTTAGCTTAATCTTATCAAGATTCTAGACGAGCGTCTGGTCTTGTCGGAATTTAGCGCCGTCTGAAAGGAGTGGAAGTCAATCGTCCCTCGAATGATTCCATCCTTACTCGAGAGAGTTGGTGATGAATGTCGGTAGGGTACGGCGCCGAATGACATCACAAACTCTCTCCCTTCATTTCACCGCTACTCCAATTACATCCGAATGACACGTCCTTAATCGGCCGAGAAGGAAGGAAAGGAGGAGATGAGAGAGGTCCACAACTTCGTCTTCCTCCCTAGGGACTCTTCAAAGTCTCCCCACCGAAGAGCGATAATGGCACGGCTTTCACCTGCGGAGGGTCATCCCTCTCCACGCGAGTCATCGAACCGAAACCCAACTGATCCAAAGAAATGGTTTCCTAGCAGAACTAGGCATGTCTCGGAACCGTAAACCGATATTTATTCTTGTCTCCTAACCGGAAGTGAACCCAAATCCGATCGGAAAACCGATATTCTCGACCGCGGTGTTACTGAGCCCAAAAGGAAACCGAAAGCCGATATTTATTCCTTGGACGTCAACCGGAAAACTGCATTTTGGGACCTTGTGAATTTGAAATAGGATCGTAAAGATAGAATATATCGCATTAAATCTACGAAAATCGATACTTAGGGCTAGAAAATGATTTCGTATTGATATTTCTTCAAAGCTAATGAGCGAGCTATATGCAAATTATTCTTAATTATTATTAAGCTTAAATTTTCAATGCTGACGATTTCCTCGTAAAATAAGATAACAGGTGCAAGGCTGTGATTCTAAATTGAGATAATTACGCACAGTATCGATATTTTATTTTTAAATAAAAGATCAAAATTCAAAGAGGATCGCAACGCAAGTAGTGCAAGAATTATCGAAACACAACTCGGTAGTTTTTCATTCCTATGATCTTTATATGGTAAAATTCTCTCTCTCCTCCCAAAGTTGTCGCTTTAACTGAAACTTCGTAAATAATATTTTAATTTCTATCTTTATAATCAAATATTTTATTCCAGTTATTAAAATTTTTAAAATATTTACTTTTTGCAAAATGAAGGAAAAGATTGGTACTTTTTCTATAATTTTTTTTTAATAGTACTATTGGTTTCAACGGTTCAAAAAAAACTGGAAAAAGTACCAATCTATTCCTTCATTTCGCATGATGGATTTCCACCACACCTGTATATCGCCCGATTCTGTGAATTTTATTAATTTAATTTTTGTTTTGCCTCAAACTATAGGCAGTCGAACCTAAATCAAGGAAAATAAATAAATATAAGTAACCGGTGCAAAATATTTTAAATTAATGCTAAATTCCCTATTTTTTTCTTAAAAATATATTTAAGAAAAATGTTTGTCTAGTTTTAATTAACCAACTAGTTGGTTAATTTATAAAGAATCTGAATTTCCCATGCTGAAGTTTGAAGTAATGTTTGAACCGGATTGAGTAGCAATTGCAAAACAAAATCTATCCCGAAAATTATTGTTTTTAAAGAACTGGGACCAAAAATAGTACAGCAGAATTCACCTGCTATTTATCGTATTACTTTTAAATTCGTCTTTTAGACTTCAGTATTTCGAACAAGCGGAAGGACACCTCAGAAAATTCGTCCCCAGAATATCGATCCCACCGAACTCATTCCCACAAAATCGTCTCAAATCCCCGTCCTAATTATGCACTTTATCGCAGCTTTTCTCCTTCTTTCGAGATAATCTTCTTAGGGGAATTAACCTTTCCTTAAATATATATATGGGGATTTCCCTTCTTATCAGCTTATGAGCGAATATCCTCCGCTGGCAGTTAATCGAATTAGGAAAACCAAGTGTGGAAAATTCTTCACGGAAGGATTCATTTTCCACATGGATATTATGAAATATATATGCCATAGAAAGACTTACTGATCTAAAAATCGTCTTAGTGGATGCTGTTACTATTAAAATTCTTCTACATAAAACACACAGGTTATGCCCTTTGCTCGTACCCTTTTGCAATTCCTTTATACCTTCTTCTAAGTGTTCCTTGTTCAGCTCGCATTTTATGATGATGTTATAATGTCGGAACTGGTCGAGTGTATTTCTAAAATCTGTGGAATAAAGTAACATTTTTTAAATATTATGTCTTCAAAAATGAAGCTCCCCGAAGTGAAGGCCGATGTGATTGAATATCTTCTACATATCTATTTCCTCTCCAGAGTTCCTAGCGTGAAAAACTAAAAGACAAACGTATTTATTTTTACTGCGTTTATGTAGACTGTGTATCTTTATCATTTAGCATAATTCTGAAATTGTCAACCTTTACAACTAATAAAAAAATTACACTGTCACTGCTTTATCCGAATACTTCAAAACTATCGGGTCTATTTTTTTAATATGGCTTCCAATAACGCTGGCTTATAATGGATGGTTGGCACCACCTCTTTAGTATATTCCAAAGTAATAATTACCTTAAATAAAACCTTCGATGGTGATGACCATTGGATTCAACAGTTAGCATTATGGTAGGAGTGGGATTATAGTAGATTAGAATAGACTAGGGTTAACTTTACACATATATGTATGCATCTATAACCAACGGATAAACAGAAGGAAAAATGTGGACGCGACTGGGACTCAAACCCAGTTCTTCCTCAAATCTCTTAGATTATCAATAGTATTCCGGAAACAGAGCATAACACAATTGGAATGAAAACTCAAAACTCGGCTTGACACCATTTGGTTATATTTTTCAGGTCCTATTACCCTTCAGTTAATTCTACAAATCAACTACTTTTTTGGGAAACCTAATTCGAAAATATCCGTTTATCTTTGAATTTCTATCTATTTTCGAAACTTAAATGAAATTGAATTTTATTGAAAATGCAATAAATTACGAGTGCTGATGACTACCTCTGTGATCTAAAAGCATTCTTACCGTAAAACATTCATGCAAGACTCGTACTTAATCCTATGTTTATAATCTTTTGACTGGATTTGGAGGAATATTTCTGCTGGTTATTCCTACAAAGGCGTTAGAAATGGGAGAATATAAACCAGAAATAGCTCCAGCAAACCTCGTTTGGGTTTTAAGAAACCACTTCTCTGTTCGGCGGGAGAACACGGAAATTATGACCACATCCTCATAAGACAACGCACGAGTGGCGTTTGTGCGCTGCTTCCTTTGAGGAAATTTTCCGAGAAGGTGAGAGTAATAGTGCGCCGATCTCCGTGGTTTGCTCCTCGTTATTTCCACCCGCGTTTTAACTGATACGGTGCCTATCTCAACCCCTCCTGTCTCATCCTTTTTTGCTGTCATTGCGCCTTCTCTCACCGGCCTTGAAGATCTTTCTCCCCCCTTAAAATCCCCGAAGAACTTCCTCCATTCACTTCCATAATCGTCCCCGTCTTCTTCAGCCTTCTGCTTTGCGATCAACTTGCGAAGGTTGAAATTCCCAGGAGACAAAGACTGTCCATAAGTTGAGAATTAGGCGTAATTTTATAATCAAAATTATGTCAACGCATTTTAGAGGATCATAAAAAAGTGAATTAACTATATTTAACTAACGAGAACCAAGCGATATTTGGAATGGAAAGTCTACACATATATCTAACCTATAGCCATTCTAAACTAATTCTATTCTTAGGAACACATTTTAAAAGAGATAATTAGAGAATTTTGAGAGTTAATTTTTAATGACAGAAATAATTACGCCTTAGTAATACCCAAATCCTAAATGGTAAACGACAACTTCGGGACTTCAGATCAAGTACAGACAACCTGACTATTGCAAGGAAGGATAACAAATACGAATTTTCTTTGTTAAAACAGAAGAGGGCCATAAGCCGGTATTATTTGAAATGTAACAACAAGCGATTGAAACAGTTACCATAGGATTTTCGTAACTGCACTGGTGTTACATCTTTTTGGAATGGTGTTTTTATATTTTCATCAGGAGTCAATTTAGGACATTTTGCATATGGGCTCCCACCGAGATTAAATCTAGGACTACTTTCACCAGAGCAAAAATTGTTTCCCACTTGTCTATCTGGGAGCCCATGGGTATTTAATGTGTCATGACTAATGCATAAGCTTGCCACCTTGAGAAGGTTCCAAATTGAAGCATTTTCACCAATACTAGTAATGCTTTTTATTATATTTGCGGGTGTGGAACATCTTAGAAATTACACTTTTATGTTTTTTCACCTGAATTGAGTTCTTAAAATAATTATAAAAACCATAGCGACGCTCTAAATTAGAAAATGTAATACATTTTTCAGTCTCTCGTATTTATGGAAGGAAATTAATTGCGCTAGATTCTACATGAGATGAGAATTATGGTAAAGAAATGTAGTAAAATCCTGTTTGTAGGAAGTATTTCCCAAAATATTAACTTTGACTTTTGATTCCAAGTGGTGTTGCAGAGTATTTAATAGCATCATTTTTATTTCAATTCCCTCCTTGTGTTTCTATCACAGTGAAGAGGCATTTTCGTAATGAATGGAAACTAAAGTATCAGCTCCTTATTGCCTCGAGGCATAATTACGAAAGATATTAAACTGATGAGAAAAAGAGAAACCGTTCCGATCCAACCGAATATCCATTCATATTCAACCATTTCATGTTATCTTTCCTTCTCCCCTCTATTACGTACTCCATAATACTCCTTCCCCCTTCACTTCTCCCGCAACCCACTAGATGTCACCCTCATCTTCTTCTCTCTCACTGCTAATCCGACTTCCTGCGACGTCGAAACTTCTTACCTTATCTTACCACGGAAGGCTTCCCTGGGAAGTTGCCCTCTCCACCCTCCATACTTTAGCCTTTCCCCTCCCAACTTTTATCCTTCTCACCCTTTCACACCCCTTCTTCCTTTTTATCCTCTCTAGCCATTCCCTACTCTGTGCGTGTCATTCTGGAGAAACCTGTTAAGTATATAAACATGTTGAGCGTATTTACTCGTGACCCGTAAAATCAATTCTTGGTGTATTACGGATTTTTTAAATTAATACTTGTGTATCTTGATGCATTGAAGGCTTAAAATGTCATATTACTTTCCTTATTCTCTAAAAATTCTTTCAAAGGCCTCCAAGATGTCCGAAAGGTAACGCTATCAACTCCATTGATAAATCGACTAAGCCACTTTCTTTCTCTTACTGTACTTTACTATTGAAAAATAGTGGAATGGGACTAGATATCTTGATCAAATGGAAGAGGAATGTAAACCTGGATATTTCATGCGAAATATTTCATTGTAACACGATGCGCTTACATGAGCGATTTGCATGTCGCAATTTGAGTGCCTTCGATCAAACGAACAGTACAGTGGAGACTATTGTAATGTAAATATTTTATCCTCCTAGCTGCGAAAATGGCTGTAGAATTCATTTGTCCTGGATACGTCCCGGAGCTTTCCTCCTCGTCGCTGTTGATGTCCTGGTAGTGCTCGGGACACCCTAGATTTAAGCTAGAAAATGTGTATTAACAATAGCGATTTGGATACAATTCTTAAAGGACTGTAGTTATTTTCATAAGGGTTCAGTGTACTGTAGGGTTACTGCACGGTCTTTCAATAACTCTCATCTATTGGCTTTAAATAAAAAAGTAACTGCTTACCATATTGAATTTCCTTGTTTGTCTTTCAAGTATCTCAAAAATCTGCGATTCTGCTGCTAAGCTCCTTTCCGTTTATTGTCGTATCTTGCTGATCATATTAGAGGAAAGTTTCTCCTCTGCAAACAAAGACTACGTATGGAAATTATTGGAACAATTCGCGTACACTTTCACTGCAATGAATATGGTAGTTAGTGAGTTGTTAATCAACTTCTTTGTTGTTATGGACGTTACGCCTTGAGCTAAACTCTTAATTTGAATTTATTTTCATTGGAATACCTGCGTAAAGTATTCATTAGTCATCGTCAATATATATTTTTACAATCAGAAACCAATTTAGATTTAAACGGGTGTTAAAAAAACTTTTGAGATACGAAATGACTGGTAATAATTCTTTGAGTTTTGTATTTAACCTTTGCTCCATCTTATTTCCAAAGCTACAGCATCTGTTAATCTAAGTTCGCACTGAATGTATTGCTACCACGAACTTAGAAAGTACGTATTTGTTGTTACGTATAAAAAATTCTAATGCATGATGTGCTGCATGAATTAGGATATGTCTCATATTGTATGGAGGAATGGGAGCTATTTAAAAACGATATTTCTCTAAAATTATACTTTCTTTCTCTAATAAATTGAGATTTATAAGGCAATTTATTTTGTTTACTTTTGGCGTGCGACGGAGTCTTTCCGAATGTTATCGCTTATGGATATTGCTTCCATTACACTTTCTAGAGCGAAAATTACTCCTTAATCGTGCACTTTTCCATTTTGGTAAACGTGTTCGTATTTTCCTTCTCTTACGACTCTGCCATTCTCTTTCGGCCTCCTCTTCCCAGTTCCCCCATCCATCCTGTACCCTCTTAAGACCCCTTTCCCCACATACATCCTTATCTCTTCCTAAAGGCCCGCGCATTCCCTACATTTCCATAAACACTTCGATTCAAGCCCCGACGTTCTTACATTTCACTTACGGTTTATTTTCATCTCCGTCCCTCGTGAAAAGTTATGGAAATGCCGTTACTCGAGGCGGAGGATCCGCAATTTGCTCCAGAGAAAGAGAGATTGGTTCTTTCTCCTCAAACATCTATTCTCTCCAGGCTAAAATTTCTGCGAGAGATTTGTCTCCTTCATTACAACCTTGAAAATACGTCCCTCGTTAAGTCGGCAGTTGACATTAACCTTCTGCACTCGCGGAGGAAATTTCTGGATTGTTTTGCATGCGTGCTTTTTTGTTTTCCTTCGAGGCCTTTCTCTTCCCGAAAAGCGCAGCTCTTGTATTTACTCTAGAAGCAGCGAATTAGATGCTCGTGGAAATAATGCGCTTCAGTATGTAAACCGAGGCAAAGGCTCGCAAATGCGTACGAAATTGCGGATCGAGTAAATAAATGCTCGTGCACGAAAAACTAAACTTTAGGTATTTCAGGTGTAGCTATTTATTATTTATAATCGAATTTAGATATATTAAAGCAGTTTTTGTGTATAACCGATTTTATATTCGGATGTATGCATAAATTCTAAGCGTTATATGAATGATTCAGTGCATTCTTAAGCTTCCAAATATTACGATTAGTTCTTAGAGAAAAAAAGAAAAGGGCTTGAGCTCCCAGAACTCGATCTTAGATCTCCAATTTCTCTGGACTGATGCTTAAACCAGTTGAATTACCATAGCATAGCAATCTCTCCCTCGATTCTGGAGTTGTTACTAGGATAAAGTAAAATTTTCTATCACTTTCCTATTGACTTATTCCTAACTACTTCTTAATATGGATGAGCAGTGATTTCGTTCCTGGTGGTATCTCATAATCACTGGAATGAAAAATTTACATTCTAAACTACGCGAAACAGCGAACGAAATTCATCCAAAGAGAATTTTTTTCATTGAGGTTATCTTAAATGAATGATTTTTGTTCATTTTTCTGACTGTGCCTTGACTATCACATGGACCTACCACAATAAAGCAATATTATAAATGTTATAACGGTCAGTTTTAGCCATACATTAGTTGATATTCAAGAAATGTTTTGTAAGATGAGACATTGCAATAAATGTAATTATTTTTAGTAATTATTAACATCTATACTGCCCAATTCAGAGATAAACAAAAAAATAAAAATCATAATAACAAAGACATCCAAAAAATTATTTAATGGTAAATGCAGGATTTTTACAGCTGTCTAAAAAAAACCGTAAAATTCGATTGAACCATTCGTTATCCGATCAGCGATTAAAATTCTCAGCATCAAGATTAATAATCTCTAGATTAGTTTAGCGTTCCTAAGGGGACAGTATTCTCCATTTTGAGAATCTCTGCTTTAGATGGATGATTTCAATGTACGTAAATTGAAATGATGATGATGAAAAATATTTAAAAATTTAATATCTAAAACTTTCGTTCATGAATCATCGAAAAATAATTCTCATGCATGATAACCACTACCTTCGATATCAAAAACCCCATATCTTTTAAACATCGACAAACTATCTCAACAGATAAAATGCAAAGGATTTTGAGTGCCGAAATGAACTAATTTCAGCATGCTTGCTATAAATACCCACACAGTAGCATGAAAATCATATTAATTGATATTTCTGATTGTCTTCAAAAGTATAAATGGGTAAACTTATGTTGGTGCGTACGTGGGAATTCATGTTGATAACTTGAATGCGCAAGAACAGATAGAGTTTTACATATTTACCAAGTTTTTCCGAATAAATAATCGTAAGAATCTCTCTGATCTCTCAGCAAAATCCTTCCAAATCCTATTATTTCGGAAGCAATATTCCCTCCACCAGCTTCTCCCCCAAGAATTCCCTTTCGTTTCATCATAACTCCCTTTTCTTTCCATTCGGTTCATGCATTTTGTATCATTTCTTCGCCGAATTAGTGTCTCTTCTCGTAAATTATAAATGGAATTGGGCCTTTTCCTGATGAAAAGAAATGCTACCAAAGGAAGACAGAGAAGTCTCCGAATCTGTATCGCATATTTCCCATCGGTTTTCCTCCCTGAGGGAATATTTTTGAATAGATAACGGATAGATATTTTCCTTCATTTTGAAAGTTTTGGCTAAGTTTTCCGGCTCGATGCTCATTTGAGTATTGGCACATTCACGTCAGATGGTTTTCCTCTGTATTTAAGGATTCACTTCAATAAGGTAGTTTTTATTGAAAATAGTAAGAATTAGAGTAATGATGGGCCAATTACTTATCAATTACATACAATTATTTTCTGTGATTGATTGTTTTTCAATAGGTCACTAATACTTTTTGTCGCTTTGTGAAAGTTAGAAAAAATGTATCAATTATCTACTTTTGCGATGCTCTTTTTTCATAGCTTCGATGACAACAAAGCTTCTGAGGTATGAGTAATGATGAATACCGACAAAAATTAAGGTCTCCCCCTTACGGATTGCTAAGAAACGTGTTACTCGTAGAGTCATTTTGCTTCACGTATGTGTACATGTTCTGCTTTTATGATTCTGGCTTTGTTAAAAAAGCAAGAGCAAACAACCTCACTCCTCATCCACCCTAGTAAACCCCATTCCCATCTGCTAGATCTGAATAAGCTAATTTTAGAAGGGGTGAGGTTCTAACGCCTTTGAGATGCATTCTTTACAGCCAGAGTAAAAATTTTAGAAAAATCACGTAACAATTTCGGAATTAGCATTGTGCTGATTTAACGTCGATGGCAATCTTTTAATCTATCTCTTTTGCACATTGGATGAGGAGCAAAACTACGCACTCAATATTCATCGTATAGCATCTCTATGAAAAGACCGATGTCACGGGTGAAGGCAGGATCTATCTCCTATTTATTTCCCTATGTTTAAGTCCGTTGCCCCATGTCCTCTGCTTGTAACATCCTCTTTTGCTTTGGAAGCAAAAACTTCGAAATCCGAAATAGAAGATATTTAAACGTAGATACATGCATGACTTTCAGCGCGTACACGTTTCCAAAGTACACGGAGCGACGCTTTTTATATTTAATATCTTTCGTTCCGGCTACACGCGTACACGGTTTTCGGGACATCGAAAAAGGAAAAACCCACCTCGGAAATCACCACACCGTACAAAGGCAAATGTTTCTGTTCTATTTTCAGGAGACAGCGGCTTCGATGTAATATTAAGCGACCGGAAATTCGTTCTCCTTTTATGGCGACATCGGGGCCATTATTTACGCGAACGAAAAAAACCAGCTTCCGAACTATCTGCACCGCTTTGATCCGGAAAACGCATCTCTCCATTAATTCCTTCGCTTCCGCTTTCTTTTTGTCATTTCCTTCGACCTCCCGCCATCTTTCAGGACCATCCGCCGCACACCAGCGGTTTTTTTTATTAACGGGCTGGTAAAATAGAGTAAAACCCCTCGGCACGTCAGTTCCACGCAAGGAACTCGGCAGGAATTACGGGAAGGGCGTAAATTTGCGGCCCCACGCAATACGCGGAATGAAACTCCACTCTCTTTCCACATCAATCCTTCTCATCCTCTCTCAAGGCGGTGCCAACTTTTGGATTCCACTTTCACTAACAGAAGCATTCGAAATGCCACCGCTGAAGTAATGCAGTTTCCGGGATCTGTGGAGACGGAATCTCAGGTAGATTTTCGGAATGTATTTACGCAACCCTCTTTCTTGTATTTATTCGGTCGATCGATAGTTTCTATGACGGGAACTCTATAAGAGTCCTAATAATATTCATTTTCACTCATGAGGGGAATATAAACGCAGGAGCTTGAATTTTATCATTTAACCAATGTTTTGTACTTATCTTATCCGAGATTTCAAGATGAAAACATCAACTTATTTTTTACTAAAAAGAACTTCTTTAAACGCAAATGTCAATTTTATATTCTAATATATTTTTGACTTTCCTCTTTGATTTATATACCTACAATATATGAACGAATCTAACAACATGATATCAATGCCCTTTCTTCGAAACTCCAAATGGGAAACATTAGTTTTCAATAACATTGATTGACATCAATTCAAAATTAAATACATATAAATTCAGTTTTCCGACTGTTATGGCTTCTTGCGTAGAAAAGGTAGACCCCAGTTGATGCAAATTTATCGAGATGTATCTACAATTTGTTACTAGGTTAGAAAATTTTGAAATAACAGTAAATAATATTAGTTTCCATCAATATTATTTCCCTTTATAACATTATTTTTATGCGTTCTCAAAGTAATTCCATAAAAATGAGACGCATCGAGAGACTTAAATGGAATTTATACAATCCAAATGGAATGAAAGATTTTCTTTACGCTTATGTGACGAATATTATTATCAGATTAAAAAGCTACCCTCATGGCTGTTATTATTCTTCATATAGTTATTGAAAATCGGGGTGTTAATGCTCCGAATTAAAACTCGGCGATTGAAATTCTGGCATAGACCTGAAAACGCTGATAATTAGTATCAAAACTTGTGACCATGATAATGCGTGTTGTGAACTGTCTCCTAAATGTGTCTTGTATTATTTATATATTGCGTATGTCGTATTCAGTACTCCTTCATGCGTCAAAGTCGCCCATTTTCCTTCTTGAATATGTATTGTATATTGTAATAATGTATGTGAATGCAGAATACTATTATTTGAACCTATATCAAGCGAAGTTAGGCCATAATGGACTTCTCTTTCATCTATATTCTAAGCATGAGGTGTATTATTTTACCCCCTCTTTTGAGAGTGTTTTCCTGCAGTGGAAAATTATTCCTATGTTCTTAGCTTAGGTTTTCCTCCACATAGTAGTTTTCTTCTCTGTGCTTTTGCAATCTATCTATTTCTTTCTGTTACAACATGGCAAAGGGTTAGGTGTAAGAAGAGACTTGATAGTCTCAATCTCGCCCTGAATAAAGTCCTTTATTATTATTAGTATTATTATTATTAAAGAATTAAATAATAAGTAATCGATGCATACATGTATAGTTCTGTTTCTCCTCGTATCAATAGCGATAAAAGGGACATGGGATTGTTAAATTAAAAGAGAAAGAGAACACCTCAAAAAATTGGAAAGAAATTTTTAAATTATATTCGACCATAAACCTATTTTAACATTCTGAAATACATCACATGCTTCTGAAACTAGAAGTAGGTATAAAAATCACAAATAGGACAAGAGTGGTGCATGAAAATGCATTTGTACATAAGTGGCGGAACGGTCTATCGTTCGGTTAATCCTGTACAGTTTTATTGACGTTCAAGTCTTAGCCAGGCACCGCTTGATTCGGTGGTGTTTACTCACTGTTGGCACCTCTGCTTCGACGCTAATCCACCTCCCCCCAACCATATTCCCCCACATCTACGAATGGTTCAAAATCTGGGAGAAGTGCTAGTGGCGGCGACATTTCAGGTGGCAATTTGTCCGCTCGGTACGGGAAATGGGTTAAAAGGAAGGGAGAGAGAGGTCTCTCATACGGCGCGGGAGAAAGTGTTTTTGAGTAATGGGACTTTTTTGGCATTCTCGACTCGGTTAGCGGGTCGGTTTATGCGGCCGAGTGTTCTAATTCCCCGCTGCCGTTCGCATTCGCTGACTTTGACACATTCTGTAGGAAAATCCGCGCTTTTTTCTGCATCTCTCGCCCTTGAAATACTGCGTTACGGGTCGTTAAAACGCTGCGTCGCTAAGCGCAAGTTTTGAACGGGTTATTGCGGACGAAGGGATGTAATTAGCTGCATTTCTTCTCTCGGCGGAATGTTATATGGAGACGGAATTTTCCGATGCGATGTTCCGGTTTGATCAATGAGTTGAGGTGTGGTTTTTAATCGCGCGTTAACTTTACGTTCACATCAACACGAATGTATATACACATATAAGGA
This sequence comes from Sympetrum striolatum, assembly GCA_947579665.1. Taxonomy (NCBI): domain Eukaryota; kingdom Metazoa; phylum Arthropoda; class Insecta; order Odonata; family Libellulidae; genus Sympetrum; species Sympetrum striolatum. The sequence continues at coordinate 72,112,553 of OX388347.1, read as the reverse complement.
TAATTTGCATGAGAAATTTTACAATTTAACGGAAAATCAATTACAAGATTCCATGCGCGATCGTTCGTATATCTACTAGACAAACGCACACATTTCCCAACTCATGTTGCAATTGATAGTATGCATCTGGATTATTGGAACAGTATCTTTTCTAGTATATAACATTACGTTACTGGCTGATGACATAAAATTTCACGATGACTTTTATCCTATTTATTTTCTTGGTGCCTTACTATTTTTTATTAATTCAGAAAGATATTTCTAAAATTTATTACTTTATTACATAATTCTCCAACTTTCTCGTTTTGAATGTAAATAGAAATTTATTTTATTGTATTTTAGCTATTACACGAAGGGTTGACAGCATGAAACAATAATCTTGCACGTATGATTCGATTTAATTTAAAAGTAAAAATGTAAGCTGTGCATTTTCTGTTCATATATATTTATATTATTATTTATATATATTTTGATTAATACATAAGCCTTTAGTATTATGGCATAATTTCCCAGCGGTTTTATGTTACATTAGCCTTAAATAACCATCCTTTGTAACTTTGTCTAAAATATTTAGACTGCTTAAAACATCCCCTGTCATAAACATATCTACAAGATTTCCATTCTACAATGTATTGGAATATATTAAAATGTAAAAGTTTATTTTTTCCAAGCATATAATTCTATTGCGTTTTTACTAGAACTGTTTTTATAAGATCTGCGTCTTGTTATAATTTAAGTGGTGGACGTTCTGTTTGTACAAACTACTGTTTTACTAATTTCTGTATTAGTTAGTGAATGTTGTTGTATAACACTAGATAAATGACAGTGCATTCAGAACCCAAATTTAATAACAATATTCCAAAGTGCTTATATAATAAAATAGCTAAACCGCATTCAACGATTTTACTTGAAACCATTTCCCCTTCTTCCTAAAACAGCAGAAGCCATTCCATATTAATCGTAAGTCGCAAAATTAACTATGCCACTTCTAACCTCTTCCTCTTTACTACTGTAAACATACTTGTTTACTCTTCAAACGATTGTTCATTCAACATATTCCCGGCGCATTCGGATTCGAACTATCGTCAAGGCTTCATAACCAGCATGCGTTGCTGGCGTATCGCTTTGATAAAACAAAGAACAGATACCTTCGTAAGCGTTAATTAAGCAGTTGTTTAGATTCAAAATATCTGAACGTTCTCGAATTGCTGCGGTAATGTCGTGTTATTCCAAGTTAATACGTCATAAAGTATTTGCTGCGATAATTGGTGAAATTGTTTCGTGTTTAGACCTCTTGGGTCATGATCTGCTGCCTTTTGTTGACATTATGAGCTCAGAAGTTGAGGAAATAAGTTTATCATGCATCCTGTTATCTCAATAGCTTTAATTAAATGAACCATAAGTCTAATTTCCTGTTAAGGAGGTGTATTTATCTATGGCCGCCCGGTGATTTGGTCTTGGATGATTTGGCGCTGGACGATTCGCTATTCGACGTTTTTGGCCAATGTGATGTTAGTACTACTACTATATACAACCCAGCTCACATCGAAAATATTAGGAAAATAAACACGAAAACGCTGTTTTAGAAGTTTTAAATCTCCAATGTCGACGTTTTTCATCTCATTCACCACTATTTCAAGAAAAGAAGAAAGGGTCACCGCGCTTTTAAGCTTTCCTTAGTTCTTTTCTCCGAATGCCAGTGAATGAGACGAGGATTGCCGTCAAAGATGGCTATCGAAGATATTAAAACCTCTAATTCATTAACAGCCTTGTTCCAATATTTCTTTCATTATACCACGAAAATGTTGACTGGCTGCTAATTATTTTAATGTTTTAGATTCATAAAGGTTGCGTACGAAATTTGGAAGTAGTTTGAATGTCTCAATCAAACAAGAATGGGAACGATTGCTTCAACCGTTTTCAAGATACAGAGTTGGATAGTGAGAGATATTTCACTAGTTGTAGTGCCGCTGGCATCAAATACTGATTTTCGCGTAAAAACGACTTAAATACTAGATAAAATATTGCATTCTACATCCATATAACAATTAGAATAACATTTATTCATGACGTAAATCTCATCCTTTCCCCAATATTCAAGTGAACGGGCGATTCAGACCGGTCTGAATCGCCGCAGAACTAAAATCACTCTACACCAAATCATCGTGTACCAAATCGTCCTGGACTAAATCATCGGCTGCGTTATCTATGAACACCTATTACTGTTTTTTTTTAATTAATTAAAAATCAGAAAAATTATGTGAATTGATAATTTAGTTAAGGCCTGTGTACAAGCGAAGATGAGGCTAAAATGTTTCTTCTTCCTTTTGATACATAGTCATCAATATCTTTTTATTTCTTAAGACGTCAGCCTGCCATCTCTTTAAATCATCACCTCCACCATCACTAAGAAACATCCACATAAGTGCAACACAATGACCCTATTATAAACAGTTTCCATAGCATTCAGTGAGGAATAACTAAAATCGCTCATATCTTATTCCTAAGATCACAGCCATAGCAAGAGTAATTATGAGACAGAAGTAAATGAAAGGAATATTATCTATCCTAATCTTCAATAGCATAAAAAATCTCCGTGCTCGTGTGAAGAGAAACAGAAATTAAATACTTTGGAAGAAATTATAAATGTTATTTATATAATGATGGTGAGCTCAGTCAAACATTGAATAAAAGGCGGTGAAAAATGCAAATGTTAAAATTTGCGTTGTAAATATTTAATTAGCTAAATTAATTAGTTAAATTATATTATAATTAAGTAATTACTGTCCCTACAGGTGGTTAAATGTCGACGACCTCGCAAATTATCTTTGCACAACATAACACGAATTTAAAGCAAAATGTCACTAGTTACTATTTTTACATTCGTCTCTTACGAGCTTAGCTTCTGAAAATTGTCGTCGTGTTATTAAAATGCGCCCCTGCTCCAATAGTATTCATATAAGTATGGAAATAAAATTATCGGTCACATTCCGCGAATCCTGCGTAACTTCATAAAGCTTAATTCGATTACGGAGAAAGTTACGTTTCGAGAGGGAGAATCAATTTGGACCGAATTTAGCGTCTTTTGGAAAAATCTAGCGGCGTCGTTTAATCTATTTCCAGTGATTCGTTTTGCCGTGTGATTGGATCATCTCCAAGCCGCAGTCTGAAGTGAAGGGCTCCAGGTTATTTCGGAGGTTCCAACAAGGTTTCAGATCCCTATTCGGCTTATGTCGAATATCTTTAACATTCATCCAATAAGGTGTTTCCTTCGAATATTTAAAATATTATTTTGTCCCTATCTTGGCCTTATAAAACATCCTTCAGCGCTTGATTCCCGATTACTAAGTTTGGAAATGGATTTGAGCGAAACAAAATGAATGAGTGATTCGGAACAAAAGATGATGCAGATATATACTTCAGATGAATCAGCAAAAGAACATCGTATCCATTTCCCCGATAGTGGTCATGTCAATCCTCAAATCGCATTCAAAATTTTAATGATGGGACGTTTTAGTATTCATCTTTAAGTTCATTACTAAGTTAATAGGCTTTGATCACGTTTCATGGGGTACTGAAAAACGACAAATATATTCTGAAAACTAAAGTCATAGATTATCATAATTCCAGTATTCTTGGAATGACGGTTTTGGGATAAATCTCCATAAAAAATGAGGGCGTCAGGGGATTACGGATACTATAATTAACTTTGGTGAAGGCGGTCCCGAGTTTGATTTCCGGAGCAAATATGTGCAAAATGACCTTAGCTGTCGAGGCAATTTTGAATTTGCTGCTGCTACAAGATTAAGATGACAACAACTTAAAACCTACAGTAGCAAAAAAACAATCTAGAATAATTTCTAAATACTTAATAGTTTCCCCAATAGATATTAAATGTTTAATCTGGTAAATAATGCAAGTAAAAGGGAACCACCAAGGAAAAAGAGATATGAAAACAATCTGACAGAACTGAGACTCATACCATCATCGACTACTCATTGGAAGCTTCGGCAAATTAATATGATGTGTAGCATCAAATCTGGTTAGATAGCTTGGGTATTATAAATACTCTTTATTTATATTCTTGTTTCAATTGAATTCAATGGCATAGTTGAATTATCACTTCAAAACAAAATCCCCCTACTTGAATTGAATCACCCACATTACATTATCATAAAATTCTAAGTAGTTCTGCAAAGGAAAAATGCACATCAATACCTCAAATTATAGAATAAAAGCTAACATACCGATAAATATGACAGAATATTATGTATACATTCAGTACCGCTCGTACTGCGAAGTTGTGTGATGCATAGGAGGATTTATAGAGAAAAGACGTCTATCGCAAGATTTCCTTCGTACAGACAATGTTTTGCGCAAAGGCGAGACGTTCGCAATATTTACTTCGCCGCTGTCGTCTTCAAAGACAACGTGATGTAGAGAACGAATCGATGAATAAGTACACCTGTCTCACAGAAATATGCCGAGTGCGAAGTGAGCACACTCACGGCAACAAGAAATTCTCTCAGAATTTGCGCTTAAAACATTACCCCAAACAAAGGGAAGCACTTATAGCGAGATCCTTTTAACAATGAAATATAGTTATCGGGTGAATAATGGAAAGGAAAGTACTCTGGGTGAAAGGTACGAGTGGCGCAGACAGCTTCTTTGAGACTAGTGTATTTTCAGAGCTTGGCCAAGACTCTGTCCCGCTCCATTTCTTTCAAAGGATCATTCTGTTCCACACAGTCAATTATAATTGGCTCCGGAACAATTTCGCGTCAGTTCTTTTCTGTTTCTTGCGTGCGGACCGTTTTCGTTGACCGGAGAAAAATTAACTGAACTGAGAAATTAAAGCCGTCTTCTATTCTTCCCAGCAATTCGTAAATAGTTTAATGGAGGATTGATGTGTGACTTTCAGGTGGTTATAATTAAACGGACTCTGTTTGGACCCTTCTACAATCCGTTCTGCTACTCCAATGTTGATGAAAAGTGGTGTATGCGTATAAAATAAATAAAAAACCCGTAAAAAATAATAAAGTGTGTATGTATATAATCAGTGAGCAGGTTATTGCAAGAAGAAAGAATATAAATTTTGTCCTCCGCGTGAAACTAACTACTCAACTTTATTCAATCATAGATGGTGTTCAAACTAAGCTTCATTTACATCAATCACGAGTTCAAAGAGAGTTTGTAAATGTTCAATGAAATGTGAGCACTTGTGTTAGATAATTTAGTGAGAGTATTTATTTTCGAATTTTATATTTTAATTTATGAATTCGATTTAAATTGGTTGCATAGATAAACTATTTTGGAAACCTGCACTTCTGTGTTATTATTTCTATTCCTTGATGTGATATGCATCACATGGCTCTTTAATTGCGCGTTCTCTCTCGTCCTATTTGTTTCTTTGCCCTGTTTTTCTCCCAGAATATTTTGGGAAGTTATCTTGTCCAAGTGAGTGCCCTACTTCATTTTCCCTAATTACACACAACAATTCTCTTAGTTACTAAATTCTCTGCTTATTGAATTTTCTACCTGCCCATCTACTTTTTGTGAATCTCCTCCGAAACTATATTTAGCCTCTTAAAGCTTTTATTATCTCTCTCTTTTGATCTAATAATAAGACTCGTATACGCACATAACCTCAAACAAAACTTTGCGCGAAAGTTTTCAAATCTTTCTTGTCTCCACACCAAGGCTGTGAGAATCTGTTCGTCTCAGTTTCCTCCACTTTATGTACATCATATTTCATCTCTGTCTTCTGTTTCAGACAAGCATTCCCTCATGTCAAAAATGTTCATATTTTATAACTAATAGTTTTCCTTTCTACTGTAATCCCAACTCGTTAGCACGTTCTATGTGAAATTTCCGTTTCCTCTGCTGCGTAACATTTTAGATTTAGATATATACCATGCGAGCTACCAGAGGCGTATGGCAGGGGGGAATTTACTCAGTGATTTCAGACTGATTTTACTCAGTGTAGCAAATTTGTAAATTTGGGGGGAAAGTAATAGGTAGAAACAACTACTAAATATTAACACAGCTGCGCTCCAGGATATTGTAATTTTTATCCCAGAGACACCATCTCTGAAATATTTCAGCTGTCAGGAAGAAGCATCGATCGACAAAAAATTCAATTCTTGCTCAACCTTAGCATAGCCAGCGCGTAGAGTACGGGCGGCAAAGTGCATTATGCTAACGAGGTGAGGTGTTTTTATTGGATTCAGCATGGCACAATGGACTGTTTTGCACTTGTTGCGCCAACCCAATCTAATCCTGTACTTGCCGAGTGGCAGCAATAAATCTCCTTAATTTGCCCGTTACGGCGTATCCGTCCATCTGTCCACTTTGGAAACCGAGCGCGGGGATTCCTCCCCGGAAAGATATTTACGTGACCTTCCTCGTCTCCGCGGGCGAAAAGTGCGCGCATAAGGGAGAGGGGAGGAATCAGAGGGTAAAGAGGAAGAATCGTGGAGGCAAATCGCGAAGCAAGAGCCATAAATTCGCCCGCGGAGTCGAGAAAACGCCAAGTGAGCTCCGAAATTTGCAGACCGACTCATTTTTTATCGGGAGCCAAAGTTAAATCACTTCCTGCAAGAAGTTGCTCGGCGGAGGAAAAAATAGGCGGAGGTTTTAAAAAGTATTACCGTAAAAGTTCTCCATTCCGTGTTTTTTTTTACGAGCCACTCCGTCCCGGGTGCATACAATGCCATTGACTGCATGGAATGTTTGCGCTTTTCTCAGGGTGTCGAGAACGGGTTTTTTTGCATCAACGCCCAAAGGCACAATCCTTTCAGCTCCTCCGTTCCGGAGTTCTCAATTCCGGCGAGTTACTCGTCACGGGCTTTCCTCCCACATCTCTTTATCCTCCTGCCGATCCCTGGCTCCGAGTCAAAACTTCGGAAGAGAAATATATCTTGAGCAGCGGTCAACACGGCGCTTGTGCAAACCGGACGAGTAAATGTGGCCACCGAACGGAGCTGAATGCTTATTTGTAGAGGAGAGGTACGTGGAAGGCTTATGCTAATTAAGTGCGTTTGGGTGCGATGGTGAGGATTGGCCGCGGATGGGCTTTACTGAGGCGAAACGGACGTTTCATCGGATTTTTTATCGAGAGCGTGTGCGGTTTCGAGAGCTATCGGAATTCGGACTTGGCGCGAATAAACGGATACTGTGCACGAGGGGATTCTTCGTGCGGTGGTGGAAAATTTTCTTTGCTGTTGAGGAAAGATTCCAAGACTTTTACGTTTCCTTCCATTCAAAACACATTTTATTATTTTCGCAAAATAAATCTGATTTAACGCTATCGTGATCAATGATTTCTTTATGGACGCTATGTCCTATCCAGGAGTGAATATCTACTGGTTAATCAGCTTTTGATTTCATTAAACGTTTATAAATTGAAATTTCTAATTAATATACGAAAAAATAGTTAAACGAGGTGGTATAAATTATTAATGATTTATTTTCGAATTCGCAATTCGTATTTGAGTGTTTTAACACTATCAGGAATATAATCTCAGCATAACCGGATCACGGATTCCAGAGTAAATCCGATCTCTTATTTAAAGTATGGCTTAAATGTTAATATTCATCTTCTATAGATTCGTTTTTTATATGAAATATTTTATATACTGTTTATTGAATGTATTAAATACATAACCTTTGAAACGATAAAATATGCTAATATGTTATTTAATTAATATTTAACACGTATAATAAACGTTAATACACTCGGTGAGATTATATGGTTTGATCAACGGATTTAAATTAATTGAAGTAAGAAATTAAAATATTTATCTAAAATATATACATTAGCTATGAATATGGTATTAATATTTATTAATGGCTGATTTTCGAAAACGCAGCTCATTTTCGAGTGGATTAACACCACCATGAATGAGTAAAAAGAGCCCTTAATTAATATTTAACCTAAATATTAATATTCACGTTCTATTATTTTACTTAAAGTACACAATGTTCATATAATATATTTCATATTTGACATATGTAGAGTATATACTAAGAATGATATACTTTTATTAAAAGTATATTTAATAGTATTGAACGCATAAAATAAGGGTGTACATTATCATCATCATCAGCCATTTTCAGTTCTACGTAAGATGTGGGTCTCCCCAAGTACTTTCCAACTTTCTCTCTCCTGAGCTTCTCCTTGCCACGTTATTGGGTGTGCATAATTGTATATATAAAATAATATAAGCTCTATCATTGGATTAAAAAGATTTAAGTAAAGAGAAGATAAAATGAATTTAAGGATGCTAACTCAGATGCCATGAAAAAAAATCTGATGTGGCCAGCACATGACTTTCATCATATATAAGATGTACATAAATATTTATTTGCGACAGTATTTTAGAACTCTATATTCAGTCTAAACTTGGAAGATATATAAGTGATAAATTTATATCATATTAAATTTTACGTTACAAACATTATAAATAATGTTTTTGTATTTCCGTTGAAATCTCGAAGTCGATATTTTTCATGAAAACAATACTTTCTCTATACTAAGTATATGGAGAAATAAAAAGAGTACTGCCACCGTGGTAACACTAGTACTGTTAATAACAATGGAATAAGTAAATAAATCTGAAAGTATTTTTATTCTCTTAATACAGTGAAACCTCTCACTTACGGACATCAACGGTCCTAGAAAATGTGTCCGTAAGTTGGAGGTGAGCCAAAGAAAACCTCATTTTTACGCTTTATTTAACCATGAAAATATTATACTGTAGTAATTTAATTTAGCTGAAAGAAATCCTTTTATTTCAAATATCAATACTTAATAATTAATAAAAAAATTGGAAACAATAAATAACGTAATGCATTTACTCGCATATGTACGTATATTAAAAATTCTCGAAACATTAACACATTTCAATATGTATACATAAAAATACATTGCTCACTAGGCGTAAAGAAATCGTTGATTTTGGTTTGCTTAGTTCTTTTTGTAACAAATTCTTTTTAAAAATTTAATTGTACATCAATAAGGCTACTTAATGCCTCGCTGTTGCCTTTTGAAATGCAAAATTTCTTTAACAGTTCAATTTGATGCAACGCATCGGCATACGTCACCACAAGCATCTCTTCCACTATAGGCTCAGGCTCACTGTCATCACTTTCACTGATTTCATCGTCTCCTTCATCAAGAGTACTTTTAATTATTTCTTCCATGTTAACCTTGTGGTCCACGGTCAACAAATTAGAATCGATGCTCGCATATTTAGTACTTTCGCCCGCATCATTTAACAAAATTTCTAACTGCAAACCATTTGTAACATCGTCCACCTCTGGTGATAATTCATTGTTACAGAACCCCGATTTAACAAAACAATTACATACGGTTGAACTTTTTATGTTTTTGATCGCTCGATCAATCCAAAATATTGCGTCAAGAACAGTAATGAATTTCCCCACACTAGCGTGAGAATACCCCTGGTCAACTTGAGAAAGCATATTTTTTAAATTAACTGTCGGTAGAGGACTTTAAAGTTTTTAATGATGCCCTGGTCCATTGGTTGTAATACACTCGTAGTGTTCGGAGGGAAAAAAATTAACTTGATATTTTTTAGCTTTAAATTGGAATGACAAGGAGCATTGTCAAGAAATAGTAAAATCTTTCTTTTTTCCTTTCCCATTTTTTTATCGAGATTTTGCAACCACTCGGTCATTATCTCCGAACTCATCAAAGCCTTCTTATTTGATTTCCAAGTAATGGGTAGTTTATCTTTACTCACTCCTTTGAAGCACCTTGGATATTCAGTTTTTCCTATCACCAGCGGTCTCAGAAAATCACCTTCCATATTTGCGCCAAGTAAGACTGTAAGCTTCTCCTTAGACGCCTTCCCTCCAGAGCATTTTTCTGATTTAGGGCCAGGGTTTTGTTAGGTAAGGCCCTAAAAAACAATCCTGTTTCATCTGCATTGTAGATGTCCCTGGGTTCGAAGTTTTCTAGCAGCACAGGCAACCTTTCAATCCACTCCGTAGCACTTTCTTTGCACACCTCTGCAGCCTCTCCGCACACAGCTTTAAAAACGATATTATGTCTTAAACGGAATTTTTCCAGCCACCCATTCGATGCCTTAAAGTTCTCTATACCCAGGGCCACTGCAACTTTAAGCGCTTTTTCTTGTAAAAGTGGTCCGGAGACTGGCAAATTATTTGCTCTCACTTTCGTGAACCACCCGAAGAGAATAGCATCCAATTTGTTTCCCGATGGAATCACTTTCTTAACGTTTTCGTTATGATTTTCCGTCCACAACTTCATGATGGTCTCCTTCTGCTACAGAATATCAGCGATTCGAGTCTTACTCACACCAAAATGAACCGCTAATTTACGGACACCACTCTTTTCTCTATCAACATGTTCCAACAGCAGCACTTTCTCTCGTAAGGAAAGACTTTTTCCCTTCGGCATCGCGTGATATAAGCGAGATGTTTCCTAGCAACGAAAACAGTATAAACGCACAAGTGACGGCAAGGTGGCACAGTTGGAGAGGTTCGAAAGGTGCTGAACAGTGCATAATATAACATGCAAAGTAGGCGACACGAATGTCAACAATGTAGTGCCAAGATTTTGTCGCTCACTGACAGTAGGTACTAGGTGACGGCAAAAAAGAGTAAAAACTTAAGTTCTACCCATGTTAAACTGAAGTCAGGAAGCGTTAAACGTTATAGTTTGGATACAATGTTTCTTTTCAGGGATAAAGTTCGGGAAGATGATGGAGTGGTGGGCCTTATATTCCTTTCAAAAGAATTCTTATTTATTCACAATTGAGTTCAGTGTGTGACTCGCCAGGTAGGCGATCGTTTCCATGCGGTAGATCTTGTGGAAGATCTTTTATTGTGAGTGCGAATCAGCTACTTTTTGTTTATGTGACTGTGTACGAGGGTGGTGATAGTGAGTGCACCATGAAATACCTAGGAAATCGATTAGGAATCCGAAAGTACGATTGCTGCGAGGACAAGAAGAAAATAATTTTCAAGGCATTTATTAATTAAGCAAACCTTTCTTAGTGAAGATTTTTTTCCATTACAAGTTAATTTTTTTAAAGATATTACATCTTTATATCTTTTATTTCATGCCGAAAGGCGTATAGTATGTTTCTACTCGATGGCTCTATAAAGGACCAACTTTTTTTCGCGCAGCAGCAGTAAAGTTGACACTAAACAGCCACAGATCAAAAGATGGACTTTTTGGTCATTTTAATGGGGTATTAAATGGTGGAGGGGGTTCAGGGGTTCAAGCAGTTTCAGTGTCGCCCAGTGAAAATTCCTAAAAATATGCTCTGGTACTGAAAGTGCATGATCTGTCAATAGCCCTTAAAGTTTTACATCCAACGCGTATGAATCATATGCAACGCACGTCCTACGCGCGTCTGGCCGAGGTGCTCTTTCATTTGGGGATTAGCATTTCCAAGAATGCATTCCAGGACACCCTTTCGTTGATTTCCTGATATGCGCATTGATGTATTTTCACTGGTTTGACCATTTTTGACTTCCTCTTTCCCCCAGCTATTCATAAACGATATTTTAAGAGGAAAATACTTTCTATTTTCGAGGGATGGCTCAGAAAACCCATGGCGATAGTGTCCGGATAAGAGAAAAATTATGCCCAACAAGGTGTCCGTGTCCGTAAGTGGGAGTGTCCTTATACTAGAGGTTTGATCCCTATACAAATGCATATCCTTCTGCCGGGGAATTGAATACTGTCCTTAAGTCGGAGGTGTCCGTAAGTCAGAGGTGTCCGTGAAAAGAGGTTTCACTGTATATCGTTTTATTGTTGTTTATAGTATTACTTAATATATTCAAATGTCCATCGGAATTTATAAACTTGATTTTTCATTCTTTTCTAGGTGAGTACCAGTTGTTGGAACGATCTACTATTCCTTGCTGTCTCAACTCCATTGGTGAGCTATTGACTTTAATATTCATATGTGTATTCGTATCATGTCGGGTTGTAACTAACGTTTACCATAAAACGAGGATTATTATACCATATTGCGCAGTTTTAAATGATACAAGTTTCATGGGTTAAGTCGCACACTTTCAAATGCTAAATTTAAATTTACTTTCCATACGATATAAGTTTCGTTACTGATCGATTCGGTTTGTGTGTGAATGTAAAAATAAGTCTGTGCCATTTAGACGTTAGATGTGGAGTTTCTAGTTATAAAATCTCTACCAATCATTTATTTATGCGAGTCTGATTAAAATAAAGTTTTCGAATAGCCTCCTATCGTTAGTGTTTATAAAATGTTAAAATTAAATATTTTAAATTTAACTATAGGTTATATTTAATCCGAGTAAAATTTAACATACTTAAGTAGAGGAATTTCAGATTTTAAAAGTTTTTTTTCAAATTTTTGGGGATTTTGAATAACGAAATGTTTATATAATCGGAAATCGGTAAGTCATCGGAAGACTTTTCGTTTTACCTGAGTGATAAAACTATTGAAAAGGCCTTATTCAATGGCAGGCTTATTATCACAATTACGTTAAATTAAAACTGTAAGGGATAATTTCACCCTTGTGTAAGGGATATCTCTGCAACGAATATATTAGGAAAGAGGAAACCGTACTTTGCTGGAAATTATCAAATTTTGCCCTCGATTCAAATACTTTAATTGGATTTAATCTTTTACTAAGTATCTGATTTTTTTACTTTATCATTCTTTTTTGTAAAGCAAACTTTACTTTATGTTAATTCTATATATTTCTATGTATGTTGCTATTTATAAATTTTCCATAGCCCTGTAAAGGGTCGGGACGATAAGTTTAAAAATCCTTCTCCATAGTCTCTGGATATCGTAATGCAGTCAAATTACCTTGGGTTAAAAATACTCTAGCGTGACTACGAATCCAATTATTTGTTCGCGAAATGTTATTTCCATTATCATGTTAACGGTGATCGACAGGTCGGATTGCCTGTCACAGCGTCATGAAACTCGTTTGCAAAGACTGCAACGAGAAAAAGTAATATCGAAGCGAATGTTTGCTCAAGCGGAATCCATTAACGTAGAAGAAGGAGGAGATGATGCAATGGCATCCGCTCCTCAAATACTCCGCGCTTTTATCTCGCAGACACCGGCGAATAGCAGACCAACTTCAGGTCTGTTTCCACCATTCTATTTTAAGATATTGCTTCAGTGCTGGTCCACGGAATCGATTTTTTTAATGTAAAACTTTAACCAGATTCAATTTAGTTATTTTTTCTTGATGTTTGATTATATCCTGCCACAGCTCTGCTCAAAGTCCTCTTCATGCACAACAAACATCAGGGAGGCTGAGAGTACAGGGAGATGATGGGGAGGTTATGAACTGTCAAAAACTAACGTACACCAAAGGAAAGATTCGATTCCTAGGAAGCTAAGGCTGCAAAGATTTGATAGAAGGGTCACATGCCCCAAGAGGGCCGCAAGTTGAGCAAACCTGGGGCCCAATTCTGTAACGCCTATCCGATAGGAATGGCAGACATGTTGTCGGAAAGGACCACAATCCGATTTGGAGGGAGCCTCCGTGCGATTCAGTAAACTCACAGTCGAAAAGTGGGCTAACTTCAGACGTCAGATTCTACCCGACAAATAAAATGTGTCGGAAGCAGAGGGACAGATTCTGTGCGCATGCGTACTAAATTACACAGCTTATTGTAACGCGCATCTTTCAAAGGACTTAATGTAAAATAAAGCTATCTTTTAATAATTAATGTAAATAACCATAAATAATTTATATCGGTAAAATGATGGGGTATGCTAGTAATCCGTTGTATATTTTGTGTGCATGAGTCAACCAAAAAATGTTAAGATCCTCGACCGCCTAAGGTCTTATCAGTTGGAACTTTGCTTCAATCGAGTGAACATCGTTCGCAAGTGTATACGTTACACATAATGCTTGTATATAATAATTAATATAATACACTCGATGCAAATGTGCATACAAAAATTTCTAAATAAGTAAAGCAGCATTATTATAACTGGAAAGTCGGAATAAACTCTGCGTGAGCGAACTTGTATAGCGAATTATGTTTAGAAATTTAATTTAACCTATTTACTCCAACCTTGATTATTATGACACAGTATGGTATCACAGGCGGGACAGCAGCACATTGCTAAGCTCTCACAACATGCCTGACTGGTTGGGAAACGCTCGTATTTTTTAAATCCTTAACATCTTCGGTCGAGTGTCAGAATACGTTTTCTTGAGTTTCTGAATCTTCATTAAATAATAATTCAGGTTCATCAGTATCTCTCAATTAAATGTACAACCATCTAGTCATACTTTTATATTTGTAGATACTATAGATATTATACGAATTACACAGGAATTTTAGTAATTATTGTTTCCGATTTAGAATTGTTGCTGGAGATGAATGTTGAGAAAATGTATTCTCGGAGGTGTACATTTTTCTTAAATTCTTACCTATTTTGAAGAAGTGCAGTGTATATTTATAACGCGGAATACATTTCCACTCCCCAAGTTGCAGAAGTAATATCTTCCTTTCGTTCGCAATATTTACGTACAGCGTATTTAAAATCAAACAGCATAAACATTAACGAATGCAATTACAGTCGTTTCATTATTCCTCAACGCCTTCATCACCGCAGCTTCAACAAGGTAACAACAAAAGTCTACCATGAGCCTTTTATAACTACTCATATCTTCATTCCATGATTTGCTTCTGCTACCCGGAAATTTTATACGTAGTTTCAGTCTTCATGTGTTTATTTGCTGGCCCTCCATTGGCTGAGATGAAGCACGTGACCGTCTTCTTCGGAAGTGTTCGGGATTCTCTCCTAATATGGATAGGACCGTGCCTCCCGTTGAAAAAGGCAGGTTTCCGATCCAACTCGCATACTGAATCGCACATAAAGGCTCCGTCGGAAAGTTAGCGCGGAATTTTCTGCAGTCGGAACCGTGAAATGTGTTTCCGAATGGCTAGATTCCGACAAATTACAGAATGGGGCACCTGGTGTGATATCAATACTTGCCATATTTTCCAGGAGACATAAATTAAAAATTGCTTTCCGAGTTTGATTTTTCTTAAATAAACTACATTCTTATCCAGATATTCTCCTTCTTAACTTCCTTTCTTTCTACGAAAAATATCACTGTTATACATGTACTGAATATTTTAGCGGGCCTGATCCTCATAAAACCCGATCCAACTATTTCCTTTTTAATTTCATGTTTCATTCTAAGTTGCCTCTATAGCTAATTCCTGTTTTTACTGTCCCGCGGCGTATTGAAAATAACTTTTCGGTTAATTAATGGTGTTTGGAAAACAAAATAAACCGTTACGGATCCACTGTATGACGGCAACAGACGAGCTAGCGCACTTTGCGAGATACCTACTCTAACAAACAACCAAGCTAGACAGTTTTGATCATTATAACAACCAAGCTATAACTTCATGCGTTAACTTCATGATATAAATTCGATTTTTGAGGTAACTAGTGAACTTAGAGGTTTTTTAATGGACGTATATAATTAATTTAATGATTTTTCAGAAACTTTTCCGCAGAAAGTTTTTTCTCAAGGAAATAGAACGAAACTTTTTAGCCGACTACATTTTTCAATGCATTCTGCCGAAAATTTTCGGCATTCACTTATATTTCTCTAAGACATTTATCTCTTATCTTTTTAAAAGCAAAACTATTTACATCGGTGGAAAGTAGATGTAACAAGGCAGAGTTTGATACCAAAAACGACCGTTTTTCCTGAAAGGTAGACGCAAATGCATCGGTTTAAGCAAAATCGCGGCCATTTCCAAATTTCTCGAAAGTAGCAAATTTTTATTTTTCCTTCGAACATAATAGTTTATAACCATGATTTAACTGTACTGCGCTGTTAGATATTATTTTTACCGATTGCTGAAACTATTTTAATTTGATTTTGCTAAACTTTCAATTTTGATGCAAATGTTGCAACAGCCCGTCCGATTCTCCCGTAAGAAATGCATTGGGCCATAAGAATCCCTTGGTGCCATCATGACGTTGGATAGACTATAGACATTATTATAATTGAAAGGGATAAAACTCCGTGATTTTAATGCGAGATATTGAAAACATCACTCTGTCTTCATTGACTATTGGAAGCTGTGCTGAATCAAGCAACCACGAGGATCCAAGCGCACCGATTCCAGCCCTCGCCGCCGCTTGGAGCGATATCCGTTTATTTCCTCTGAAAAATCGCTTTGCAGAATCCTGCGGAAGTACGCAACTCCGCGAAGAGTGCCTACGAAGCGAGAATGACGGCAGTCGCTTGCACATCGCGCGGATGGAGTCGTATTGAAATTGAGATAGCGCTTTTATCAAGAGTCGGAGGC
Source organism: Sympetrum striolatum (assembly GCA_947579665.1). Taxonomy (NCBI): domain Eukaryota; kingdom Metazoa; phylum Arthropoda; class Insecta; order Odonata; family Libellulidae; genus Sympetrum; species Sympetrum striolatum. The sequence continues at coordinate 72,096,199 of OX388347.1, read as the reverse complement.
GGAATTGACTCTTGTTAGGAATGAAATTCGCCTGATAAAGGCTTTGGGTTTGGAAACCGGCAGATTTTCCTACGAACTTAATGGAGGTCGTATTTTCGCTCTGAGTTGATTGCGGCGTTGTTTCGCTTCCAATGTTGGAATAAATCCTAATATAAGCGAGATTGTGCTGATCGACGTCTTCGTTTTGTGCAAATGAAGTTGCTGATATCCAGCAGGATCGGTTTTAGGTCTAGCTTACTCCTTGATGAATGTTGACGCGGAGTTCAACTCGGTGTTTCCTATTAGTTCAATCTAACTTAACAACAGGGCTTTATATCCTGATGACGAAATTTCGAAATATTCATCACCTTCGATGCTGCTCTACCAACTGGCAATCCCCATGGTGGAGTAGTGGCGATTTTCATTCTACCATTCAAATAATAGCTTTTGTTCCATCATTAATGATTCGCTTTGTCTTAAAATTTTGATCAATTTTATACCTATACCAGGAAACCCACATAAAAACACATAAAATCTTTTTTATTTCCAAAAGAACGATAATGTAAATAAGAAAAATTAAGGTAAATACAAAATAAGCTAATAATAGAATAATACGCAAGGGAAGATCATAAGAAGAGAAAGAAGGACATGTGGTAGCCTGGAAGAGGTTAATTCGTGAGGCATGAGACTGTTTTAATATGTGGAAATCATTGAGTAAAATTATTACCTGCCTAGCCTTATCTTTAAATGCTGAATACTTAAACGCACAATTTACGAATGTCCAAAGTTTATATATATTCATGGAATACATTATTGAATTGTTAAAAATAGAATTTGATAGTATTTTCGTGACAATAAGCGGTAAACCAAAATTTTAAAAAGGATATGAAGCAATAAATGATTCATGTACTCGTATTCAAGGGCAATGCTTATTATTTTTTTTGTTAATTCCTGGAGGATTAATTTCTAAAACTCGATCCTTCAAAGAAAAGCTTTTCATGCTGCTTTTGATGAAGAAAACTGCTTCACAATTTCTACATTTATTTTACGAATGATTCCAGCCTATAAAATGATCATCTTCCACGTAGTACTAAACTCATTTTGCTTAGAATTACATGCATTGTTAATTAATTATTGCATTAGGAACTCGATTTTGCCAAGAAGATACAAATTAATTTAGCGTTAATTTAATTTCGTGCGAAAAATTACAATCTGCTAATAAATCTTTGTCATTATAGACTGCTGTGGACTATAAAAATTTTAGTTCGGCTTTAATCATTGCAAATTTCGATATTCAAGAGCATGTTCGAACGTAATCATGCACTGTAAACAACAACGAAACCTATGTATGCGCCATAATTAAGCCCTAACTAGCAACAATGGAATTCTGCTTAATTTCGATCCAATCATCACGGAAGCTTCAAAAGTGATGCGCCATCGCATATTAATAAACCCTCAGATAAAATCTTCCGTAGGAAAAAATCCTCATTAGGCACGTGGAGTAGCGCTCGCTTTACATCGCACTGCCGTAGAGAGCATGGAAATTATTTCATCCGAAAGAAAAGGATGATTTGGCGCTCCCAAGAGAGGGTGCATTTTTCCCATGGCGTTTCCTTATCTGATTTTCGACCATATTCATCTCTCTTCACGCTTTTCCAAGCCCATCAAGAGGGGAGATTGAGAAAGGGTTCAGAAGCATGGAAAGCAAGGGGTGCAGGCATACCAATTTAGCGGTTAAGATACTATATTTAGCGTAGATTCGGCGAACCCAATGCCTTTTTCGATGGTTGATGCGACATTTATGTTTGGAAATCGTTTTTTTTTTAATTTTTCACACTATCCCGCGTCAGCTATAAATTAGGATGGGTACCGATTCCATGTAAGAAACGCAAGCTAATAAAAAAACCATTATTATTAATGGTTGAACAAAGACGAATTCTTTATTTCTAAATTATATAGATTATGTAACCAAATATTAAAATAAATTTAATATTTATGATTTAGAAAAACTATCGTTAAATTAATATTACGTATAACAGATTACGTATAACAAACGTAAGGCAATTTTTTAGTTGATTATAATTATTATAAATGGTTATACTATGATGAAGTTCATTTTGTAAATCCTAACTTTAATATTTATTTCAACTTTTATTTAAACAAAGTAAATGTTTAAGATTTTGAAATATGATTTATACTGACGGGTACCTTTCTGCGTGATAAAATCACAATTTTACCCATAAAGCAGCAATATCGAAAATAACCCGTACGTCCTTCTTTAGTGATGGACTTAATGAGTTACTTATGGAATTATTCATTACTTTATCAGTAAGACTTATAGCGTCCCAGAACAAAATTAAAATCGACAGAGGATTTTGATGACTTCGTCTTTTCTAGAATTATAACAATAACATCATTGAATTACTTTCCCTACATTGAATTCCGCTCCGTTTCAATTCTTCAGAATGAAAAGGAAAATATTTTTTTAAAGTTAGCGATCCATTCGGATATTTTTTGCTTTACATAATGAAGAAAGTAGTAGAAGTTTTAAGAGAAGTCATTGGAAAACTTTCATGCTAACGTTTTAATAACGCACATACGTAAGAATTCCGCAGAAACATATGCCGGTAAATGTCACGAAAAATCTTAATTTTCATCGTAGAATGTCGATCAAAAGACGCTTGTATATCTCTTAGGACGAGTGAGACGACAAAGATAATAAATTGTTGCTCATTTGAATTTTTTATAACTTTTTTAATCGTATTCCACGAGCTCAGTTTTTTATGGCCCCCTTGCTATGGCGGCCGGGCGCTCCCGAGCTGGGAAGCCGAGGTAAGGCTCCGGATTAGAACGGCGACCCTCGAAATTTCTACCTGAAAAAAGTAACGGTAACACCCGTACATAACTAGCATTAACCGTTTTATATTTTAATTCCATTCTAGTATTTGAGGAAAGTGCAATATTCATTTTGGCTCCAACGGGAGGGAGGAGATATAAAGAGTCATAGGATGGGAGATTCCAGATTAGGAGAACAATGATGGAGGAAGGGAGAGGTGGAGGACTTGTGAGCTGAATGGGGTGGAAGAACCCCGTCTCGCTTTCGAAGATAAGACTGACCTCTTCACCCTCCGGTGTCGACATGACGAAAACCTATTGGCCGGGAGAACGGGGTGAGGACGACCAACTTCGCTGCAGCGATTGAATTATTTAAGAGAGCCCTTCTTTTTTACCCAAAGAACCGTTCATTCCTTATCTCGAATCCCGCGACTCCATCTCAAAGTGAAAGGGTAAAGTTGGGAATAGAGAAGTATGTTTTATTTGCCTCTCCGAAGTGCTTCATTCTTTCCCGGATTCCCGATGGCTTTATGACGCTGTAATCGATGACCGTCGGTCTGAGCATCTTTTAAATTATTTACACTTCCACCGACGATTCCGCTTGTTTTGCTCCAACGATTCGACGTTTCCTATTTTGCACGAAGGAGTTCGGATTGAGATGTCGCGGAAAGTAATTCCGTGAGTTCGAAGTGCCACCGACAAAAGGAGTCTTTTCCCGGAGTCCATACTTGCAAAGAGTCGCGAAGTTCTCTTAAAGGCATAGTAAACGAATCTAAGGACTGTTCAAGAATCTGAATCTGTTGAAGTGATTCGAATAAAATGTATCTAATAAGGAATGATTTTTCAAGTGTAGTTTACTTTGCACAATTGAGGAAATATTCTTCAAAAGTGATATCTCAGGCAATACAATCATATTCATATTTTGTTTCTTCAGAAGTGTCTTTATTAATTATGATTCCATAGATTGGCAAAATCAATTACTGAACCATTTCAGACATTAGAAAATCATATTTATGAGAATTAGCTGCTTGAATAATGCATAAAATTCTACCTTTAAATATGTTGATTGGAAGATACTTGAATAAGACCGATATATGATATTTTGGATAAATATATCTGTCATTATTTATTGATATCAAAATACGTTAACTTCTAATTGCAGTATTTTGTTTTAAAAACCCTTCTTCCTAATTAATTTTGGATAATTTAATCCAAAATATTTTGATACTAAATTTAATAATGAAATACTACATGCATCAACGATTAAATTTTCTTGTGTATTAATAAACATTTGGAAATTGACTTATATTTACTAATAGATAATCGCCTTTTTATTAAGTAATAGCTTTGGCTTTTAGGACACATGATGTGAAAGCAAAATCCACGGCTGCTTTGATTGTGATGGAATTCAATAAGTGTTATATTTATAGAGGTTCATCTATTGAATACATTTGATAAATAGAAAAAAAAAGAAATCGTACATTCTCTTATAATGATACGACCGAACCTTTACTATGAAAATTCTCTCTTTCAATCCCTACTAGTTGACAATAGTTGACAATTTTAAACAGTGCAAAAGTTCAGATCAAATTAAATATACTGTAGTTATCAGTGTAATGATTTATTTAACAATTATTGGATTTACATGGCTTTACATTAACTTGAATAAAGCGTAAAGTTGAAGTAAGAATCGGGGCATCCACCTATTCGCACGGAAATCGATTCTTCTGATTGCGGATATTAGTTCCTCGAGATCTCAGAACATACCCACTATTCGCTATGACAAACTTCGAACCCCCAAGTCATCACCAGTGTTTGCCTTGCAGATGCAAACTCTTTTCATCAAGCCAAAGGTTCGTGTCTGACTCGACCTCATCTCCTTTGTGGAGCATCCAGAAATGATTCAGCCCCGAAAAGGACAAACGGAGACCTCTCGCTACCCACCCCACTCTCTCTCGAAGACTCACCAAAAGTAATTCAAATAAACGTTCCCAGGAACGAGCGTCTCCGCTTTTACAGGGGGAAAATTATCCAAGCTTTTGAGTGCCTCCCGCGGTAACGGAAAGAAAAGCAACGAAAATTTCAGAGGGACCGTCGGCAGTGATTGTAACCCACTCGGCAACCACAACAAATAATGCTATAGATCAATCGACGCCCGTCCTCTAAGGTATCGCAGCTCCTCCAAGTGATGCCCCAGATTGACTCGAAGCCACGTACCTAAGGCTTCAATTTCACGAAATGGAAAAATAATCAAAGAAAGTCTCTATCTCCTACCACGTCCCAGCATCCGCAATTTCGTCTCCTTTTCGGTTGTTTTTCCTCTTCGCGAAGAGCATATCCCTCAGAGATGTATGTGTTTGTGCCTCGGGGAGTCACTGCCTTACCGGAGGCGTCGGCGACACTGAGGGAATGTGTAGGGAATCTTTGCCTCCTTTTCCGTCCTTGTTTGTACGGGTCCTTCATATACTCGCCCACCCATCCTTAAATCTACTAACCTTACGTTCCCACAAACAAACTCCGAACCTTCTCCCGCGTCCTCGCTGTCAATTTGTGTTTTACCCCTTTTTCTTCTCTTTTGTTACCGCCGTTTCTCATCTCGCCTTCTACTTTGCCTCCGTTACTTTCTGTCCCCCGAAACGTATCGCTTGGCTCGCGTCCCAAACATTTTTCATCTCACGTATCGACTCAAACTCCGTGACACTCTAAACAATGCCGTTTTTAGCTTCAGGAGTAACTGATATTGGCAAAGAAGAAATACACGTTGCTTCATGGAGAACTTTGATGTTTTCACAATCCCAGAATAGAATTCAATAAATATCTAACTACTAAATAACATGTGAAATAAAAATTAGAGGTAATTTGCGACTTGAGTATTCTGCAGCACGCGTAGGGCTAATTGAGGATCCTGTACTTTGGCGGACAAGGGCACTTTCTTTCTGGTGAAATGTACACTATTACATAAAATTTAATTTATGATTTTTATTATACATTAATAAAGTCTATACTACTCATAATCATATTTCAAAAGGACTTCGACAGTTTAGGTCATTTTGCACTTGGGATCTCACCGGGAATCGAACCCGGGACCGCTTTTTTCCCAGCCGAACACGCTGCTCTCTCGGCTACCCGGTAGCACATATTCTATATTAATTTAGTCTAAAATATCAAATAAAATGTATAATTTTTATTATATATTTATAAATTATTAATGCTATTTGATGGCTGATAACCTTTTAATAATTTCAACAACATTTTATATTTAACAATTTCAGACGTAATTATGAAGATGTTTCTTTTCATAGCATTGAATGGAAGCCTTCTCATCGCACGACGGTCATTTCTTAATCGATTTTCTTGATCTTAAGCAAAAATAAATTATCAAATTAATATAGCTTTTAAAGGCGCTTAATTTTTCTAAAAATAGAAACAGGGAGATGATTATAATGTTAGAAGTTCGGCGATGACAAACTGTATGCTAAAAATAAATGTTTTGGAGGGCGCCCGGTGAATTGATTCGGGGAGAATTCGTGCGCGGGGAATTGATCTCCCGCGCTGGTGTTGTACTAACAACCCAACCCAATCCAACCCAACCCCACCCAACCTAACCCCCCCAGTTAATTTATTTATAACATTAACTAATAATCAGGGCGTGTAGATTAACATAAGACTGAATAACAGTAGTACAACGTACTACCGTTATTAGTAGCGAAGGGAAGTTGAAGTAGCGCAGGGGATCCATTCCCCGCGTACCAATCTGTCGGGAGATCAATTCCCCGCGTACGAATTCCCCCCGGACCAATTTACCGGCCACGGTTTTGAAGGTTCGTTTTTTGGAACCCATAACATAGCACATCTTCAACACAATATCTGTACCAATTTCGCTGAAAATAATCTCGAACAAATCTGCGGAATATTTAAAATATAGAGAGAAAAAAAATTGCTCCATCCTCAACACTGTTTCGTCTTCCGCTTTTGTTTTGTTTTCCCATAAAAACACATTGGTGAGGAATCTTCTGTGTCAAGAGATAAATATCGAATGCATTGAACGGTTTCCCGTCCAGTTCCATCAAACATCTTCATCTACTCTCGACTACTCCAGTTTCATTTCATTCACTCTGTCTACGCAACCCTCTTTCCCATTTCCTGGTCCGTTTGAACCGTCCTCCGATGATAATGAAGAAAAGGGTGAACGTACGCCAAACAGTCACTGGATGGCGACGTTCCCTTCTCATTCCGGAAGAAAACGGCCGTTTTTAATATTCACGTCTGTTTGCGCTCGGTAATCCACGGACTGGTTACGCGAAGCAGTTGCTCTGAATTATTGCGGTGCGGGGACTTATATGACGCTCCTCCTCGAGAGTGTGTAAACAAGAGTTTGGGTAAACAGAAGTAACATTTATACTCGGCATCCGGGTCGAAACACGGTGTAGGAGCGCGTGAGAAGCGCGGTAGAGTCGCGACGAAACGTAACTTTCGGATGAGGGAGTCATTGTTGCCCCCGAGATGTGTTTGCGATGTTCTTGGTTTCGCCACTGCGTCGAAGGGTATTGATCCACGGCGACATAAGTGTCTTAATTGATGTACTTTGCGATGGATTAATTAAGGACGTGTTCGCGCACGACTGTTTCGTTCGCCGTTACCGCGAAAATCATTGTTTGCTCGGAGGTGAATTTGCCGCTGCTCTAGGAGGGTGATCGTTTGGCTGAGCCGTTAGAGGAATTATTTGCGAAATTTTCATGGGTGTAATTAGAAGCTGACGCGTGTAAATTTATCGATCTATTCTTCTGTGGTACTTAAATATGAGGTGAGTTAAAAAATAACGGGATATTTGTTATTTTGCGTGTTCTATCAGACCGATTCCAGCGATTTTTTAGTCGTTGTGATGTTAAACTTGTCTGGAAAGTTGCTCTACTGTGTTAGCCGTAATGGATGTTTACTCTGTTTTCAGCTGATAAAAGGTTAAATGTTTTTGGGTAGAATCGATGATTTTGAAAATGGATCAGATATTTTTATAAAACTTTGATACAAAAATGGAATGTTGGTGCAGCAAAGTTTTACAAATTATAAATATTGCTTTTGGCGACTCTTTTATGAATAAAAATGGATTTAAGAGGTATAAGCGGGCGTGAAGAAGTTTAAGATAATGAACGCCGGGGACGCTCCAGCACATCACAAACCAATAATGATGGAAAAAATACATGACTAAGAATGGTCAAGCGGTAAATAAGGAGTACCCCTTACAAGTCCATCGCCGTTTAAGTGAAGCGATCCGAAGAAAACGCCTGAAATTATCGTGAAAAAATTACCTATAAGCCTTGTAACACGGTAGCTCACAATTTAGTGCTAGTAGTGTAGCTTTTTCGTATTCTTTTGGCAACAGCCTCCATATTTGCCAAACATGTATCTCTATGACTTTAATCTGTTCCCAAAAATGAAGATAACCTTAAAGGACCGTCGTTTTGCAAGCATTGATGAGATTCTATATGCAATTTCGAATTTTCCCCAGTGGTCCATATGGTAATATCACACGTTACGCTAAATTTAGCGAATCAATTCAACGAAATGAATTTCCCAAAATAGCTCAGTAGGATGTATGTATATACTCCTGTTGATGCTTTTGAATTAAGGTATCATTAGTAGCTTCGCGTACGATATGATGATGAATAAATAGGCATGAATACCTGCAATTGACACAGATTCATTAGAACAAGAATCGTTGACCTGCAAATCGTTAAGAATATCATAAATTGCGCACAACAGTTTTGCTAGTCATTTTGTTATAGATTTTGCGGGAAAAACTCGAAGCATATATTTATTTGTTCGTAGCTTGTCATGAAGTTTCAAAAAGTATTCCAGGAATTTTCTTTTTAAAAACTTCTTGAAAAACTTACTAACTCGTCATGGAAAACTATAGATTATTAAAACACGAATTACTTAATTCATAGTAAAAGATACTTTCAATAGCTACTTGAGATTACCCAAGAATTGTATGTAAATTATTAATTACCGAAATTAATACTGAAGACGTAAAAATTAAACCCAGATTTTATAATTAGCAAATGATGAAAATAATTATTAATAAATTATTATAAATTTTCAATTTTAATATGTAACTCGATAAAATAACATTGCAAAATAAATATTTGTTTATTTCGACTGCGAGGTAATTCTTGTGACAGAAAATAACGTTTTAAACTTAATTGTGATTAATGTATGTACGTTATGCTGCCACAGAAAGTAGCATATTCAGTAGCAACACTCTGAACATTAAGAATGTCTGCATATATCCTTTCGGTAAATGAAATACCTACTTAGATTTTGCTTGCGCGAAATTTATCGCAAAAGATAGGAAAATTTTCGCTTGGTCATCTCTTTCCCTAGGAAATATTTTGTTTTGAGAAAATATTGCGGCACTCCATATCGCTTACTCCCTTTTTATTCCTCTATTATTTTTCTACACACACAAGGGTGTACATGAAGGCATTCGACTCGATTTATGATTATTCTCGGTTCATCGATGGAGCTCATCTTTCCTATATCTCTTCCCATTTCGCTCTTCTCCTATCCTAGCTCGGATATATGGAAGTCTATCTTTTCACCGCTGACGGAAGCTCTATAAATTCTCTTAGAGATTGCGGTCGGCCTCTATCCTCGTCAGCGACTATATACGTCTTGCTCCTGTCATAATGCGGGAGTCGATTTTTATACTTCGCCAAAAGTCAAAGAGCGCACATGCGCTGGAAAGAATGTAGTTCATCCGCTGTGAAAATGGATTAGGCTCAAGTTAGCCTCCCACTTGGATACCATTTTTCTTCAAAGAGCAAAATACGTTCATTTTTTTCCGAGTCTTCCATAGATATTATCTTTACAAGCGAGCTTTCTCCCAGTATTTTACGGGAAGTCTAGTTAAGGTTATTTATATTGCAATATCTTATTGACCCAGATTATTACTGTATTCTTGTACAAATTGTAATTAAACGAGAATGTTTCAATTTTATATTTCGATTGGTTTTGGTATAATAAACATCATCAGATGATTTAAACTAAACATTTTATATTCGATTAGGCAATCGCGAAACTAGGTTAATGACGGGCAAGAGATAAGAGATAGTTTTAAGTCTCTTTAGCTTATTTCCTTTATTAACAATAACTAGTTAGCAAGAATTGTGATTGTATATACATTCTATATTGAAGTTATGATAGTAAGAAACACGTATAGGCTTACCTCAGCACTTAGAGTAGTAAGTATGAGAAGCGAAACTACGTAAATAAATTTTAAAAATGAGATAGTGCTGTACGTGAATTAATGTTTGAGTGACACACTGAAAATGAATTAGAAAACAATGAGTTTATTTATATTGTGGTATTCAGATGTTACAGGACGCGGGATGGGAATCATTAGAAGATAGAAGAAAAATTCAAAGGATAAATTTATTAAATAAGTTCAGAGAAATCACGTTTTCAGATGATGTAACTGATATAATGCGACCCCCCTGTTATATGGGCCGTTCTGATACTGCCAGAAAGATTATAAGATGCTAGAACGATTCGTTTCAAAAATTCATTTTATCCGCGAAGTATACGCGAAAGCGACCGTTTAGGAAAATAGAGTCAAGGTGCTTGCACCCCCTGCCACACGCCGAAAGGCGGCTTGCAGGGTTCTTACATAGACATAGACATTTATTAATAAGGTATTTAGGGGAACGAGTGATTTCAAAATCTTCCAGTGCCTTTTGTTCGATAATACATATAGAAGTATGATTTTCATTATTACTTGCTTATGTAAAGCGGGGCTTAAAAATCTCAATTTCTTCCAGCGTTTACGAACACCAGAGACCACAAGTCCTTATTCGAAAAAAATATTGAAAAAATAAAACACCTCCTTCTAGCAATAAGAAAAGATAATTGTGACTACCAATCGCGAGTAGTAATGGAGTGATTTTAATATGCGTACAGGCATTTAAGTAATGTGTTACTACTACCACAATTAATGTATTCGTTTGGAAGAACCTTCCACTACCGCAAAATCAGGTACTTTACTTATGCATATCTTATTCCCTCTTTCTTGGCCTTTCTGATATAACATGTCTTGATTAAATGATAGATGAGTCTAGGCAGTACTTTCTCTTCCCATTCATTTTCATTTCACTCCAAAAATCATTTCCCTACCGTTAATGAGAGGAATGTTTTCTGTCGGCATTTTCCCACCAGGACGATTGATGTAGCGGCTGTCACATTCATCTTCGTCTTGCGACATGCTTTGATAAGATAACACGTGATACGGAATTGATGACGAAATTTTAAACAAGCGTTCATACCTGACATGATTACGCTTGTAAGAGTTAGGAACGGCACTCGTATTATCAAAGAAACATTGAATTTGAAAATTGAATTGAAAATTGAATTGAAGTACATCATGGTAATGAACATCCAAGCCATAACGTATACGTTGCAAATCTCCTTATCTCAACCCAATAATATCCAACGAGATCATGTGTTCGAGTTGGATGAATCCAGATTGAAAATTTTACGTTTCAGTTAATTGCTGTTCAAAGGATCCAAAATCCATAAAGCAATGTTATATATTATTTTACTTGTCCTGGGATATTTCCAGGTTCTTTCAATTTAAAATATCCATACGTATTTATTAATGTATCATTCGAAGTAACTGTTTGTGAAGGAAATTTCTTTCACATATCATATTTAGCATGTATATACTAAAATGTTTTTGTTTTAATGTATTTTTTGTGATATTTATTATTTTCTCATAGTTTAATATTGCAGTTTCTCCTACTTTTGATTTTTTATTCTTATAGTAGTGCCTTTGTAATTTCCATGTTATACACGGCTTTCTTTTTATATCCTTTAGCTTGTACAAACTATCGGTAGGTTTGCACAGGTTTATCACAAACCCCTGTTTTCATGCAACGGATCTTTTTTCCGAAGACATTACCTTAGGTTTTTTTACATCCACTCCGTCTAAAGTTTTCCTGTCTATCTCTACTCACGTACACATTACTTATGTGCTTAATACCATTGACGAAAGGTTAGATGGAAGCAGAGACTTTTCAGACTCAATCAGGCCTTAAATATAAATTATTTATAATGTAACCTAAGAGATCATACTCTTTCATAGATGGAATTCCGCAATATTATATAACCTAAATGAAAACGTAATTTTAAGTTAATGTTCACGTAACAAGGGAAAACATTGGTAAAATGTATTTTATCCCTAAACATCAAGTATCGGCCAATTCATAGTGTATTATTTTTAAGGTAACCTTTCGTATCGGAGAAAAGTGGCTGTCAAATCGGGGAAAAGTATCTGTCAAAAGGAAACCCCGAAACTAAAGCACTTCGGAGAGACGTAGAATTTCAAATCCGCATTTGGCAATCGGTTCCCCTTGCTATGGCATCGATCGTCATAGGTCAGCCCCGCAACGGGAGCCCTCGTAAAGTCCGAGTCCCTCCGGCTTTTATTATAATTGAAATTTTGTCGGCTTCCCTGATAAGAGGGCCCTAGGAAGTCTCCGCACCATGATATGGTTTGATGGCCATTCAGCGAGGGGGCGGAAGCCGGGGACAGCGCCCCCCGCCCGTCATCACTCGATGATTGGGGCGGAGTGGGTGCCGCTCCGGCGGGGTGCGGGAGATGTGCGGTGAGATCTTCCGGAAATGATGGATGTGCTCTTCTATCGGCTGTTTCTGGGCGTCGAGGACCTGTCGAGCAGCATCCCTCCCCCTCTGTGGACCATTTATACCACTTTCCCCTCTCGCTGATTCCCATCGACAACGGACGCCACTGTTCGCCTCGGAAGGCCCAGTCATGGCGTTGGTCCTCTTGGTGTTCGCTCTTAATATGGCTGCTTCATTGATTCGTTCATTTTGGCGTGACCGACGGTGCGGAGATGACTTCGATGCCATTTTGGACGACGTGTAGGGTCAAGTTATTGAGTCTTTGGAGCAGTTTAGTTGACAGGAATATCTAGAACGTGCGTTAATTAGAGGAGCTGACAAATTGAATGGAACTGAGATTACTAACGTGTGGAGACAGCAAGGCCGTTTAGCTTCCATGTCTAGACTCCCAACCGTGGCCGATTACTACGTAGTTTAGATGCCGGAAATTCATGAATTTATCGAGCTAAATCTGGTGCCACGCAAAACAGATGTAAAACAAATTGAATTCTACGTAATTGTTACCTAATTGTATAATAGTTTAGATGTTATTCCAATAACCGCAGAGATTATAACATTCAATAAGCAAAATAGGGAGACGGTTTATGTTCGTTTTTAGCGAGATAATGACAAGGTAAATTCATTTTCACTTTAAAACTCGATGGTTACTATTTACTGGAATCAAAATAGCAATTTTGTATGGCAAAATAGATGTATTAAATTAGCGATTCATCTGCAATTAATGGAAGGTATTCTTATGTTATGGCTTCGTAAATTAATAAATATTGTGAGAACGTAAAATATTTCAATGACATGAAAGGTGTTTCAATTTTGATGATTATAAAGAAGATTTTTTTATTCAAAATAACTCCCTTTTTAAAGAAATTCTCTTTCCTTTTCATCAGCTTAAAGTTTATAGTTTACTTAAACATGCTTATAGTAACATTTGGATGTTATCTGATAATAACTCAATGAAACCGTTAAAGCTTGACATAAAACGATTACATACACGGACTAAGATTCCTTAATTTTAAAGAATCATATTTAAATATTAATGATGGATTGTAAAATTTAATAATGAAATTTGTATTTAACTAATATATTCTGAGATCCGGAGTAGAGAACCGAGTAGACCTGGAAAGGTTAACCAACCACTCCAGAAAAGACATTTAGGTACTCGGTCCCAAACATCCATGGATCACTGGCTGATGGACGCGCATATAAAACCAATCTCGTCGAAAAAGATGTCAAGCCGGCCATTGTGAATTCCATCTCATTAACCCCTCCACTTCTTCCTTGTCAAAGTTTGTTCCTCAGACGCGCGCTGCACTTCATCCGATAATAATTAAGCCACTCAATCTGTCATGAGTCGGCGCTTCAACGCATTTCAATTCCACGTACGCTTTGCCTCGTAGCGCATGACGAGACGGAATATCTCAGGCCGAAACCCTTACTAAAACAGTAGCTATTTCGTCGGAGGAACGCCAATTCATCAAAAAATTTCCTCCAGAAGCGTTCTTCGATAGAAATCTTCCGGAAAACAAGTGGAGAGCAAAGAGGGCGCTCTCGCTAAATCGCTTTTCATGGGAAGTCGTTTGAAGATTCTCCAAGGTTTAATGTCTCCGCACCTCCTATTCTTTCCTTCTATTCCTCCCTTTTATTCCTTCATCGCCCTTCACCTCTAGAATTCGATGACTCCGTCGCAGCGAAGAAAAAAGCTCCCAGAAATGATGTTCTCTCTTCATCTTCCTTCACTCCGACCCTTCGCCAAATAGCTCTTCTCTTCTCTCCCTTGTCTCTCCATCACTCTCTTCACGGGGTCCAGATTCCCTCCCTCACATTCCGTCTTATTTTTTATCTCCGTCGAAGTCGTACTCCTTCATAAAAATCTCCTCGTTTTCCTTTCTTTTTTATGGCCTTACCTGTCAATCTTTTCCGGTGTGAATCTGTCTTTATGAGTTTTCGTCCTGTCGCAATCACGCGTCGTGCATATGCGATCCGGAAGATCAATTCATGGGATCAATTAATGGGCCGACGATTGGCCGACTCTTTTTCACTCTCCGAGAGGTATTTTGCCCGGTAAAATGCAATAAAACTGGGATACAATGAAAGAACAAAAATTCGATACATTTTCTATTTCGGGAAAAAAGAAAGAGTATAACTTTTAGAAACCATAGGTTGATTTGTTCTTAAACTACCATGGTTTCGGCTCATGAAGTCATCATTAATGCGATGGTTTCTATTTTCTCTCATGATCTTACAACAAGTAAAAATTTGGAAATCATTTTTGTTTGAATACTTACCGCTAAGGTCTCGTGCTCGAGTTCCGGCTAGGTTTTTCTGGTTACGGAATGAATGGCATCATTTGGCTATTTTTAAGACTCGCGTTGTAGATATTGTATTATTGGATACCATTGGGGTAAAAAAATTTAAATTTTATTTTTATCCGCTGAAACACTTTTATATCCATCTACTTACCTATATATGTCCCACAAACATCCATCAGTTGAAAAATTTCCATTTCCGCCCTCAGGATGGTAGCATACCTATTGAAAAGATCTTCGGTTACAATTATAGTGCGGCATTCCTTTCTTGCTTTATCGACTACCGGGAAGTATGAGGAGGAACGCCGACAAAGACGACTTTTGGAGATTTTAAACCTCTAATAATATAATCATGTTTACTTTTTCCGGTGATTTTCATGAATATAGTTAGGGCGTACATTTAATATCTCCTCTCTTTTTGTCGTCTTTCCTTTGCTCTTCTGCCGATCTTCCCAAAGCCGTTGTAATTACCCCCTCTTTATATATGCCTTATCTTTTCTCTACTGGGGTGTGTTTAGAAATTCTCCAACCCTTAAATTTGGAATTTGAAATTGGCGGAAAATTACAACGTTTCCTTTTTAATAATATGACTTTCCACATAGCCTTGCCTTTGCATATTGATTTCTCTTATCCTCTTATGAGTCTCCTTATTCCTTACGCTGTCTATTCCTTTCCACAGTTACTTCCGTGCCGAGATTAGTTACCAATTCGTCTCCTCGAATCTCTAACTTTCATTCCGGTATAGTTCCGATTGCAGCGCTCTGTTTCAAATGAGCGGAGATTACAGGCGACAAGCTATGATTAGAAGGAAATCCCAGTTCTTCAAATAAAGAATTCCACCGGAAATGACTTCACGCACAATCTATCCAGGCATCCCCCCTCGGAAAAGAAGAACTGATGACTAAGGATTAAAATAACAGGGCAAACAATCAGTAACGCTCTTTCTAATTACTCCCTTTATAAGTGGCTTCTCCCAATCGGCCTCCGCTCATCAGAGCACTTCTCCTCGGCCATTCTTCTTCCAAGAAGACTCCCTCAGACGACTCCTTTTTTGCTGGGAATTATTTTTTATGTGCATGCTGACGGGGCAGATTCGCAGGGCTTGATCTCTCCCTTTTCATTCTCCGGGCCCCTCCCCCAATCGGGGCCCCCTCCCCTGACACTCCAGTCCTGTCCTTGCCCAAATGGGAGTGAGGTAGGGGCTGATGATAGGCACGGAAAGGCGTTGGGGAGGGCGTTTTCGGGAGGGTGAGAATTGATGATTTTTGCAGAATGAATGAGGAAGATGCGCTTGTACTCCGATGGGGAGAGACGCAGGCTACAGTGTGGGATTAGCGTGCAAACGAGAAGTCAGTTCCCTCCATCTAGGCGGGATTTTTATGTCATCTACCAACACCAATTTACCGAAAAACAAACAGGATTTTAGATGTCGATGTTGAAGTTTGTTGTGGCGTAGTGGAATGATTGTGCCTTTTTATTTGTAACTGCATAGATTAACGATTTGATAAGAAAATATGTGGCTTAGCAAAAGAATGATATAAATTGGCTCTATAGTAACTGTAATAATGGGCTATTGGGGATATGTATGCATTATAGAGGCTATAAATCTTCTATATATGTATGCTTTTTGTCTTATTTGTGTTGCGTGTGTGTGTTGAAGGTAATGTTTGGGGCAGTCACTTGACGAACAACGACAAGTAATAATAAATAAAATAAACCATTGTCTATGATGAGACTAAATAGATAATATTTTATTACAACGTCCCTCACTCTAATAAAGTGATAATCAAATGAAAATATTCTTTTTAACCAAAGGAAAAAATGGAAGTAAAAAAAAACGTCCAATGATCGCGTTACTCAAACCCGAATCTTCAGGGTGGCTGTTCTAATCATTGAGCACTCACGTACTTGAAGCACCCTCCCATATGCCATGCGCGACAGCTGCCATTATCCCGCCTCTGAAAGAAACGATCCGGGTTCGATTCGGACTATTTAACGTCCATTTTCCTCTGGGTTGTCCCAAGCGTCATATTTATTTTTTTGATTTTCATTGTAATATCCATAATAGCAAACATGATCCATCAGGTATTGCGTTATATCTTTCGTTATTTTATTAGTTCATTAGCTCTAGTAATAAGCTGTTAATCGGATTTACAATCGTGGGTCATATCTTGATCAAATCTATTCACGATGTTTTGAGGAAACTAAATTCAAAGTAGTTTTGCAAGATGCTAAAATTCAGTCTCTCTAATTTGCAAAATCATAGCAAGAGAAGTTTCAATTATTCACAACAAGGGTTTTAATGTTAGGCGGAATAGAATTCCGAGCGTGAGCTCAGGAACGTATAATCTCTAGCGAATTAAAGTGCATTTCGTTGAGCTGATAAGAAGTAATTTGCAGTCTCGTCTTATTATCTGTGAGTTGCAACGCAAATATCACGTTCCGTTTAGAGAGAAGGCTTGCACCAGATATGAATTACGAATGACGTCAAAGAAACCATACTTCCATTCCGTATGTGGTTACACCAGTTTGCTATTCAAAGATTTACGAACCTCTAATTTTTGATTTTATAACTTCCTGCCGAAATAATCGAATCCTTTGATTTAATAATGTTTGGGAACGCAATTAAAATGTTTGCTTGGCAAAAATATCAGTTCTCATGCAAGTCTATAGATAACCAAGCTTCAAGCTCTTCTGAAAAAGTAAATCTTTATTAAAGCGAATAACACGAAACGTAACTTAAAATAAATCTAAAAACATTCTCATATATTTCTTCTGTTTTGTGATGTCATCGCAACCTTTTATTAGAGTAGTAGTAGTAGTATTAGTCTTGTTAAAAGTGCTTCGACAGCTTAGGTCATTTCGCACATTGGCTCCCACCGGGATTCGAACCCGGGACCGCTTTCACCAAAGGCAAACGCGCTGTCCACATGACCCTTTTATTAGAGATGTATAACATAATAAGTTAATTATAAGCTTAATCATCATTTGAATGCTGAGTTCAAAAAATGTTTTCCGACAAGCTTTAAATACATTCTACTAGATGGCCTCAAGATCGAAGTTTTCAGGCTTTTATTTATCATCATCGAGTAGATAATGGCACAGTCTGTTGATAAACTACAGAAGACAGAGCTCAAGTCAGAGGTCACTAAGATGGGTCAACAAGAATATGTTCCTCGCCCAATTGACATATTTTTTGTATTTATTTCTTTGGAACCCCCATAAACATATTTAAATCAACAAATATTTAAAAAATAGTTCAGCATTTTACTAAGATTTTTCTTTGAAAATAGAGTAGTTCTCTAGAAGTTCCTAGGAAGTACCTCTCGAATAGTTTATCTGTAAAATCATGAAAAAGTGTTAATCCCTAATGGTATATTGATTAATGACTTAATAACCACATCTGATGAGATTTATTCTAATTGGTGGTGTTAAATTCTTTAATTCACTGCTAAAAGAAAGCGTCTTGGATATAATTAGAAACTCCAGTGCTAGACTGTTAGGTCCAAATCTGCATAGAGACAGTGTTCATAAGGAGATGATGTCAGCCAAATCAGTCTCCGTTCTGTGATGCCCTTTCATTCATCCTATATAATGAAGATCTAGAAATATTTAACGAGCCGAACCGCTTTATGTTGGCTATGAGCGCCCATAAAGTTCAAAATATCCTGGAGTGGGCGTCATTCTGGAACTCCCTGGAACGGAGGATATAAATAGGCCATTTTCATTCCAGAGGAAACCAAGGATCTAATACCGTCTACTGATGGCAGCTTGCGATTCAATGCGAATGAGCACTTTGCTCATTTTACACTAACTTTCATTATTTGGTTATTGCTCCGAGATTATTTTACAATCATCTTCCTAAGTTCAAGTTTAATAACATAGGGATCCCTCATGGGAAAGGGCGAGATTGAAACCTCCAACTGTACTGATTTAGGACGGCCATATATTTATCATTTGCTTCAGGTTCTTTGGTCACTGATTTCACCCTCCAAGCCATTGATTTTATCTTCCGTGAAAAAATACTTTACAAATCCCATTGAATTAATCGCATTATTATCATCATGCATTTAACATTTTGAAACTGAATAACACATAGTGAAAGTATTCATAATACTGTGTGTTTTTAATGAATAGCGATCATATTCCACACAAATTCTTCTCATATTTGAAGTAGTAATTAAATTAGTATGGACGCTTTGATAACGCAAAATCTTCGAAAAACTGAAGTACAAAGTAATAAAATTCGAAAATCTGGTATTCTTTCTCTGGATAGCTTTAGTAACTGCAGAATTCCACTGATATTCTCATGAACTGAAAGGATGTATATTGAATTAAACATGGACAATTTTGCCGTCAAAATCAAACGAAAGGCAATGTATACAAACGCGATATTGTTCTAGCTACCAAATACTATATTACAACAGTTAACAAGCACTATTTGTATCAACAGAAAATACTTATTAATGTTAGATAGGATCAATAGAAAGCTACAAAATTTCTGCACAAGGTATTTTTATATTGAAAATACTAAGCAACTTTTGATAGCCATAGTACATGAATGTAAATGCTTAAATATAAAAATTACTGAAATTTTCAGAATTAGCTCTCGTTTGATTTCAATTATACACCATGAAAAATGAAACATTGCTATCATTTTTGGTTTGCTAAGAGAGAACTGTTTGGAAACCACGTCAAAAAGGAGCAGATAAAGTTATATCCCGGTTATGTACAGTTAGCCCAAATGATCATTTTTTTATTTTTGGATACTACTAGTGTAGTTTTGAAGATGTGAAAACTCTTTTACAGGTTATTTATGTTTTTGGTAACTTAACTTAATTCCAATTCCGTTATTTTTGATGGGGAAATGCACTAGTTGAATTGATAATTCATGTAAGCTATTCCACTGAAAATATATTATAATATTTGAAAGCACTGGACGAGGGTAAAATGGATTCCGGCACTTGAGATGATAGTGGGCTACAACCCAGTATCTCAGCTTAAAAAAAATGAGAAAACTCAGATTTCACTTCATATTTAGCCCTAAGCGAAAAAATTGGTGATAAATAACGAATATTTAGAAACTTATGGATATTATTGGTAGCATCATAAAAGTGGCAAGATTACTGAGCATTTGAGAGTCAGCAAGAGACGCCCAGATATCCTGCTGTTTGAAAATTAGTTTGTTCATCTCACGTTGAAAGATTACTCTAAATAATTAAATCGGCAAATGAGACATTACCAACCATTTCAGTGAGATACCCTTAAAAGAGACCCTGATATAAATTCCATCTATAAATATATCCATCTTCTCTAGAAATCGTCCAAGTAGTTATAAAGTTTTTTAGGTAGGTCGAAGTAGGCAATTTCTAAAGGGCACTTTCCTCGAAGGAAGCGAGCTTCAAGCACAGCATCGAGGAGATGCCCGATATAGTGGGATAGAGGCGAAAGCCTCCCAGACCCTCCATCGACGCCTTTATCCGTGGACATGGCCAAGTTATCGGACGCGACGGAGTAAGTGCACCTCGAGCGGTAACCAACACCCATTCACACCAGCAGATCCTCGCACGTCGCCAACTGCTACGGACACCCAGACCACCGAAAAAGGGGATGAAGGAAGAGAGGCTTGCTGACCAATCGCTTTTCTCCCCTCTTCGGAGAGTGTGGCAACATCCTCTCCCGCTATCTTCACATCTCCACGAGAGGGGGAAAGTCATCGGAGAGAGGACGGCCGTATCTGATGAAGCTTTTCGGTTAGGTCTCGTGCCACGCGCTCTCCAAAGCGAAGAGCGAGATTGAATAGAGTCGGGAGAGAAAGGGGCACGTCGGAGTTATGGCACCGATCGCCAACCGCAGCGCAGGGGCATCGTCGTCCGTCCAAATCCTGCGTTGCCTGAGGGTTACCCATGGAATCCGATCTGCCGATGCTATAAGCCTCGCCCGTCCGCGCCTAATGCTTCCAAGGGGCTATTGGTGCCCCCGACCGGTGATTCCGCCGTCACTCCTAATACTTCGATCCTAATACGCGGCTGGGGTTTCCGTGGATCGTGTGTGTAGCCATGCATTCGGCGTGGGTGTGCGGTGTAGGGGAGGCCCACCTATGCAGGGATAATGTGGGCGAGCGTTTATCCTCACTCGCTAACTCGATTTGGTAGTGGCCTTTGGGAAGCATCCGGTCCAAAGTCGGGGCAAATCCAGCTTAACTCACGATTTATAACCGTCCATGGTTTTGATTGGTGGAATGTTTGATTTCGTTTTTTCCCATTTGATGTTCCGCCGTTACTGGGGCGACCTCGAGGAGGAAAGGGCTCTGGGGAATTTTTGTCATTAGGAGAATTGGCGATTTCGCCGTTGCGGTGGTTTCGGGGATCAAGTTTGTGGGTCCATCGTTGGACGGACTCGCCCTATGTTTCAGCTGAGTAGGACGAATCGAGGGCTGCTCTAAAAACTCAACGATGCAGGCAAAGGGCTCTAATAAAATATTTCTTCCTTTAGATTCAATCGTTCTTTTCAGTTTTGTCGATATTTCCACAGCTTGGCCATAAGCTTAGATTGATTTTCCTGGATGATGGATTGGCTTTTTTTCTTGTTGTGAAGATATTCAATATAGCATTAAGTTGAAATATTTGTTTTTGCTTGACCTTTTTCTAGGAGTTATAATATCTTAAAGACTTTACATGCAGAGAATTAATTAATCAAGTACGATCTGCCTCAGTGTTTGAATGAATTTATTTTACTTATTAAAATTATATCTATTTATTTTCTTTAATTTTTTCCTTTATTTAACAAAAAAATAAGGCCCTGGTAGGTCTAAAAGTTAAAATTAATAATTAAATATGAGGCACTGTAAAAATGAAAATAGTTTTTTTTAAGTATATCACCATTTATAAAATTGTATTACAAATACGTATGAAATAAATATTATTCACCAACTCTGTTTTGGTTGTTCATACTAAACAAGCTTATTTGGCTGACTTTAGAAAGGAGGCGCTTGCACCTTCTGCCTCACCTTCTAACTCTTCCCATGTATAAACATATTGATTTTCTGATGAATATTCGGTTATATTTCAAGGAAGTGGTTACTATGCCACCAAGAAAGAGACAATAGGAATATTAAGTAATTTAAAGAAGTCACACTGAGCCAAACATCACTCGCTAAAAGCAAGAGCCAAAACTTTTTTTATAATTTCTATATGAAACCATTTTCTTTCTCGACTTAGTGCCTGTTCATGCCTCATGTAATAAGAAAAACTCCCTCGAGGTCGATGGAACGTAATTAGGTAATACTACTTTGACTAAATTTACGACTGCCTCCCTAGGTAATTGCCTTGATTTTTTTCTTATGACATTGTAAAAGGAATGATAATATTTTACAGCAAATGGTTTGTATAATTCAAGTAACCTCAGTAGATATGAGAAGATGCATGATGTTTAGTCAGTACGAGATGCATATAGCATGTGTTTCTTTTATAAACTTTTCCATGAAATATTATCAATTACCTACTTCTTATTTCCTCGATTCGAACCCTCCTCTTCCCCATCATATCCCCATCCCTTGTTGTTCAGCGTAAATTATTTTTAAAATTTTAGCTTAATTATGACGCGACGAATGGACTCGCTAAATACTCTTCGCGTGAAACGGGAATATATTTTTATTATTTCCTTCTATAACACGGGGTCGTTTCTAGGTATAATTTTAGATATTCATTTTATCCAACATGGAATATAATATAGGGAAAGCTATTATACGAACGAATTCCACGAAGTGATTGGCTTCCCAGTAATCAAATGTCGTAAACGCAGCGATGTAGCCAGAAATTACCGAACGCGGAAAATATCCGCAATATTGGAACGCATTACCGAGTAATCACTTTCATATTAAATTCCTGTAATTTAACGAATCGATGGGGAGCACGGCAGAGCATTTTTCGGAATATCTCTGATATCGTTGGCGAATATTTTTCGCGTTTCAGAATTGCAGCCATTTCCCGAATTCCGTAGAAATATTCCGAATGCTTGGAAGGAATTCCAATAATGCAACGCACGCATCTAATAACCCGACACGAACGCGTGCAGTTAATTAAATTGTTGCAGTAACGCATCATGAAGCTCGAGAGTATTTCTTGCGAACCGAAAATAAGATATGCGAACGGGCTTTAATGGCGTGTCTCCTTGCCCTGTTGGGTTGGGAAGCATTCCAGATCCTCCACTGTTTTTCGCAGGAATCGCCCTCTTGCCCCCAAGTACATTTGGGAACATGCCAATTAGCTCACCTGTCACATCTGTTTTATTCGCCATGTACGGACAGACATTAACCAGATCGATACCGTAAGATATTTTTTTACAAACTCGTTGCTCCATGCCAAATATTGATTAGAGGGCTACAGAACTGTGAGTTGTGAAACTGTTATATATCGTATTCCAGTTATAATGAAATTCTTTCATGTGGCATTGATCATTAGTCACGATTTTCACTAGATAGGTTTCACTTAATTTTAATCAAAATTGTATTGCTTTAAATAGTGCTAGCGAGTTTACAAAATAAAACGGGTTTATTTCAGAAAGATTGAGATTTTGAAGCTTCCTTTTCACCCAAAATATTATTAATTATAATATATTTAAGAATAAAGCAGGGTGTGTAAAAAATTGCCAATAAGTGGAATGAAAACATTTGTAGCTAGAAGATAATAAAATATCACGCTAGAGAAAGCACTCAAATAAATAAAAAGCTAAAAATTGGTTGAAAGTAGCAGATATTATATAGATAGCAGATAGCAGTATTAACAAAATGATGTCGAATTAAAATACCCTGTGCAATATACAGTAAAATATAGCATAACATAGTTAAATAGCAAAGTTGAAAACGTCTGAGAAACGATACATTCAGAATGATAAAAAAGTATACAACATTTGTGCTAATAAAAATAAATTAATCGAAAACTTTATATAGTTCATAACCTAACAAAGGTTCGAAGCAAATATATCACAGAAAGATCAAAACATATTAAAATATTATGATGAATAATAGAGACTGATCGGAGTAGTATAATACTAGAAAAATGACTATAAGAAGAAAGAGTAAGTTATGGAAAATGAGTTTGCACTACCGTTCATATATATTTATGAAAAACGATGATATTGCCATAGAAAGCAAGTAAGAAATAGAATCAAAGAAAATATTTGTAAAATTGTTGATTTTAAGAAAGGTGAAATTCCCTTGTCTCTTAGGATGACGTTGTATAAATTTAATAATTTCCTCCTCAAGATATTAAAAGATAAACTAATTTTTGGGAGATTTTGTTCCATTTATTTTTAATTCTTTATCTTTTTGTTAGTGTGGCCTATTGCAGAACCAAAATAAACACAATTTTATGACTACTTAAACATCAACCAATCTTAGGACTAAATGAATCCAGTATCTAAAATCCTAATAACTATAATAATACATAATATTGAGATCAACTCGCATTCATTGAAATTCATTCTTTTTAGTGAAAACAATTTCTTCCGGAAGGATTCTTTATTTTCAGAATCTCTAAGTCTTCGCTGCCTTTCGGTTGACAACTACAATCCTGCATGTACTTCCATTTCTAAATCAATCAATGCAATAGTATCGAACAAGAGTGCTAACTCGTACGCTTCTGGTGTCAATACATTTCATTACAAGATTAAATTTCGAAAATGGTCCTTACGGTCATTAAGATGATCCCGAAAAAAGCCGCAACGTCCACGCACCCCGTCATCAAGCTTTTACTGTTATGATACCATTTCTCCCTTCCCGTAATGGAATTGAGCCATCACTCAGATGCAGCATTCGAGAGTAATATCGTGGCCGAATTACTTTCGAATGGCTTAGATAATATTCATTGGATCGTCATTAGAACGAAGAGAAACCTTTCGTTCCCTCTCATCGGCCACGTTTATTGAAGATATTCGGCGAATGCGAGCGACTTTTTTTCTTACGGGACCTCTGGGAGAGCCATCTCCGTAATTAAACTCCCCGGCATTATATGATCGGTTTTATTCGTCCTCCCCTTTTCAGCTTGTGCCTCGTAAAATATCCCTTGGAGGACTCCCAGAGAAAATTTAAAGAGACGCTCCGGGAGAAAATTACAAATTATTACGAGGATTTTTTCATTTTATACGGTTCCTTTTCCTTCTCACGGAGACGGTTTAGGGGAGGGAAATTACTCTCCACGGTCTTTTTTCTTCGGAAAGCTCTCATCCGGATTGGGGATCCACCCCCGCATCCGTATATAAGGGTCCAGAAAGGAGAAGCTAAGGAAAGTCCACCCCTCTCATGCGTAATTCATGCGAGGGATGGGAGATGTAGGGGAGTGTTTCTGGGATGTTTTTTATTTATTTTATTTGGAATTGCGCCGCTCTCTGTGGTGGGCGTAGTGTGGGTATGAATGGAGCGATTGAGCGCGGACGTGTCTGGTAGGCGGTGATGAGGGAAGACAAAGACGCCTCTGTTCGAATAATCGGAGATAAGTAATCCGTCGATCGGACGTTGGCTCGCGCGCTGCGAAGATATTATGGCGCTTGAGGAATTTCGAGATACAAATTCCCTCCGAGAGAGGGTATCAAATGAAATTAATGCTGGAGATATAAGAAGTATGTCTTGACGTCACGTTGCGAAAGTCTACTTTCTCAAAAGTCGTCACTATTCAGCTTATTCGGGATTAGAAGACCTAACAGAGCAGTGCTTCTCAATAAGGTGTGCCTAAAAAGCTATTGGCGGTCCGTATAATAACCTTGGGTAAATATATTCTATACATCAATTTCTTTATAGAGTATAGAAATTCACAGATAGAATGTTTTAATATACTTTCCTATAAATATTATATTCATTTTGCGCTGGCTTTTCCTTTCAACACATAAGATGTTTCCTTTGTCTTTTTACATAATCATTCTCATATGCCTCTTTTTCCTATTTAGAGATAAATGAGGTTATCAGGTCCCAGTATATAGCCAGGATCGCTTTAATTTTTACCTAGGAAATAACATTTTATCCTCGAGGTGAAAGCAGTACGTATCGAATAATTAATTGCTATATTTGACAAGAGAATGTAGAGCCCGAAACGTACTGTAAAATAAATAAGTTTCTTAAGTCCAAAGGTCAAACGGAGGAGGAAAAGTCTGACGATATTGAGAAGTTTCAAGTTATACAGAATTTTTATACAAACACAGCACATTAATCACATTAAATTGCCTTAGCGAGAGGAATATTTGCCGTAAGTTGAAAAACATATCCAAGAAAGGGTTATTCATAGAGGCTTTCACTTCTTACCCACTCATTTTCATGAAGATTTTTTCGCTCGACGTAAGCACTCAAGTGCACATATTACCATAGATATTACGTATACCATATTCATGCATTGAAATCATGCTCTGGTACATACGTTCAAGGAATTCCGGTTTTATTTCTGTACAGTATACATAACAATCACGAGTATCTCTTCTACTAAATTGCAAACTAAAACAAAAGAGAAATATTTCACGAATGGCTAAAATATCTGTTAGCATTATAGCCTTATTGCTAGATCTTTTTTCTTCTATCCTGTGGGCGAATGAAATGAAAACCATGGATGCACATTAACAGAGATGGCTCTCTTTATTTGATTGTCTCATTACTTCCTCCATCACACCCATGGGATCGTTGCCTTAGAAATCAAATCTGCTGCGATCATTAATCCCGGAATAGGGCTGCGGGAAATGAAAATTTAAACTCATAGACGCCTGAGAGCGAAATACTTTCCATTAAGCTCGCTCGTTTTCCACCGCACTAGCGCAAATGCACTGCTTTTTCAGAAAGACGCTCCCTTATATTACACGCATAAATAACAGACGCGGCATGTAAACTATTTATTTGTCAAACCGTTTCCATTGCGAAAAAAGAAATCGATAAAAATGCCTCGGAACGGAATTAAAGTCGCCGGTGTTTCATTCCCCAGACTAATTTCACATTCCGTGAGAATCAGACACCTGAAAACTATTGCTCCCGAAAACCCGGGCAAAAACTTCTCTGGGGAAGTTTTTCTCCGTCCGGGAAATACAAATGAGTTAATTTCGCCGGGAGACAATGCGGCGCGCTGATTTATGGGCCGGGAATACTTAATGTCAACTAAACATCGGCCCCATGCTCTCATAATCTCTCACCTGATGCCCTCTTTAAAACAAAGAACGGGCGGTTCACCAGAATCTCTCAACCGACCGATCGATGGTTCGCTATCGAGCTGCCGGATTCATTAAGCCGTACCGAAGCGAGTCTCAATTGTTAACGCTCTTCCCAAATCGCAAATGAATAACCTTTATCCGGTCGTATTTTTATTCCGCGGCCATAAACCGAGCATTCATATTGGAATGTCCCCTTTTTTGGGCTCTTACTTTCTCCCGGTGATTTAGCCGCTCGTTTTCCCCTTTTTAATGTACGCTGTGTGCGCTAATTCGATTTCGTACAGATTATTTTCGCCGATCGGCGCAATTGCGCGGAAAGAGATTAATCTTTCTTTGAAGCTTCGCCGCAATTGAAATGTGTGGGGATCTTGTCGCTCCCAATACACGTTTGTTTTCGCGCAATATCTCAGCGTATTGCTCACGTTTTATTGTTATCCACGTAACCTTTTATATCCCCGTGGGACATAAATGAAGGTCCAAAGTTCAGAGTGAACTCAATGTATTGATTAACATGTATTAATTTTTTTATAGTGTATTCAAAAAACACAATTCAGTCGTAATTTGAAAAACAGACATTTACATCTGTATCATTTTCCGTCTTTCCATTGAAATGTCATATAGAAATAACAGAATAATTTTTACACGCCCAAAGATGGACAAGTGAAAAATAGCAATGTGATTGGAACTCGAACCAAGGTCTCCCACTTCCGGGCAGGAATTCTTATCACCAAATTATCATGCCGCATTTATTCCGTAAATATTTTATCCGGCATAATTTAGGCATTGCCACATGAGTACACTTTTATTTATATATGATCTATAAACTTTAACATTAATCTAGTAAATGACGAATATATATACTTTATTAATATCCATCAAATTTTATTGTGATTAGAATATTGACAACTAACGGAAATTCCGAGTATTGTGAAAGAATTTCATTTCTCTCCAAATAAAGCAAGTCCTTTCAGAAATAAATAAAGAAATTTTTCTTAAATGAAACCGCGTTTATTGGAGTCATTCGAAAATATTTCAATTAATTTTAGGTCATAATTTCAAATTTCTATTATAAATCAAAGAAATAGTAAATTTGAGAGCGAGAGAAGGAAGGTATTGTAATATAATTTCTTAGAAGGTAGGCTTTCATGAATTTGATTTCACAATTGCTGAATACTGAAATTTATTAAATTTATTGAATGTTGAAATATTTAGTTAAATATAGATGATAAATCCGTACGATAATTCTTTCTTCATCGGTACTAGAAAAAATTTTATTACAGAAAGAATTCACTTCTAGGTAATTAAAGAAAACCTTAAATATTTTCCGCTTGTTACTGTCATATCTCTGGGCTACATCTGTAATTGCATCAACAATTAACGTGTATGCTGGGACTGCGTCAGCTTTAAATTTGACGCTTAAATCGTCTCGCTAAAAATTCACAATCATGGAATTCATAATGCAGGCAGGAGTATGTTCTAACACCGAGTTTGAGTTCACACCATTTGAAAACTAGGCTCGTACGTGCCTGATTTGCTAATATTGCACACGCATCATAAGCTCCGAGTCGCTGTTCTGCATTAACAAAATAGTTTGCAGACCGTAGGGAATCTGCATCAGCATAAAATTAACCCTCCGCTCGCAGTTTTTCCTTCGGGAAAAAATCCGTACTCGGGCGCATGACATCCGTGTCGATGCGCTTCCCATCGAAATAGCTGCCGCGTCCGTATTTCAGTGTCGCACATCCCAACCTTGACGACCATTAAAAATTACCGAGCGAGGAAATGGGTGTCGCACTTGAATATTGGGCCCTAAAGTAACTTCATTGCAACGTAACCGAGTCCGGTCGGCGAGCGTACGTTACGCCGCCTGGGGGGAAATGCCCTTTTATGTCTAGCACGACCAATTGCGGGCACTCGTTTACTCATCGAATGCGTACTCGCCGCAACCCCACGACGACTCTATTTTGCGTCTGCTGAGGGAGCCCGCGAAACGGTCCGTTTCATTCCACCGACTGTCTTTCTGCGTACGTTTGCGCGGTTACCGACTCGTATCCCTCGAGGTGGCTGTGAAGCTGGTCAAAGGAAAGGAATGAATCGGAAGTTGGTACGCTCAGGATTGCTATTGCCCAGTGGTGTCTTTTAGGGTCGTCCCGTACAATTGCACGTAAAAGCTCGCGAGGGACACCCCTACAGTACTACTGCGAACTCTGAATCACGCGGAAAACAATTTCACAGTAAATTTACTCCTAAAAATAAATATCTGATCGAGGAATCAGCCTATGCAAATATTTCATGAGCTACGTATTATTATTATTACTGTCGTTTGAAACATCTATGGGCTGCATTTATACCACTTTAAACATTCTCTGTATTTTCTTCTTTTCCCTTCCTCTTTCGGCAGTATTCTTTCTTTCTCTGGCTCATTCTTCCTCGTTCTTCGTCAGAGAATACCCTGTTGGTTCTTCTTGGGTTTTCCTCGGACAGTTCTTTGATTCGACCTTCGTTGTCTTATTTCTGGATATTGCTGTTCCCAAAATCTTCTTCCTTGATTCCGCATTTCTATAAATCTTCATGGACTACTTTTACCCATAAAACCTGTAACTTCCTGGAAGCTGAGGATCTTGTTTGCTGTTCTGTTTGGTTCCATTCTTCTAATTTATCCATAGAAATACATGTATGAAATAAATATATCAATTTGATGCTTTATATATATTTATTTAGATAATATCTTCTTAGAAATGTTAGCATATTCACAATGATGGAAAATACAATAAGATAACATAATTGTTCTGAAAACAAATATAAATCACGAGGTCTCAGCTTATACACTATTATTTTTAGGCCTGATAGTTGTTGAAAATTATATCGCCAAAATATTTCTCTATTGAACGCTATCTGGGTTTTTCGAAAATTGTTTCTCGGCGGAATATAAGTATCTTCTTTCTATATTTATTAATATTTGCCGCTCCCTCTCCCTTTTTCACGAAAAAAATTACAATTCAAGGTTTTACACAAAAATTGACTCCGAAGGAATCGGATAACTGTTAAGCCAAATGAAAACGAGAGCAAATGAATAAAATCATGAAATGAATATCTCACCTGCATAAATAAAATTTCTACAAAAGAAGATAAAGTTCGAAATGCGAGGTTTACATGTAGTTAGTTATATGTACTGAAAGGAAACATATTTCATTTACAATAGTGGTATTGTTTACGTAAATAGCTAGGTTATCCGCTTACGCAGTGAAAATATTAATGTATACAACCAGTATTTGCATAAAATAGCTTTCAATGAAAGCCAATTCCGGGCATTGTGAACGCAATGTTAATAATTAATATTTGTGTTAATCGCTTCCACGCAACTCTGAAAGATGAATTCTTGGATGAATATTTTTAGCTCTGTTATATACTTTATTATAAAACGGAATACATAACAATCCTGCAATATTTTTTGCTCTATGTTTGGGATTTTAAGTCTTTTTTCGGAACAGTTTATCTTTTCACATCAATCTTTCTCTTAATTGCTTTACTTACAGTCCTTTAGTCACTATCTCTCCTTCGTGTAGTTACATTAACTTCGCCATCTCCTTATTATCTAACTCCCTTCAATGAACTTGTGTGGTCTCCTTTGCTATCATCTTTTGTTTTTATTAATATTTTTTGTGAAGCATAAATATCAATATAGAAAAGAAACATGCAATGGTTATACTTTCAGAGATGTCTATTTGTCAACTTTATTTACCTGTAACTTTGAAAGTATTACTGAGCGTTTACGTTCATTCATAAAAATTGATACGCACACTTCACTGTGAACATCTATATATACGTGTTAGTGAGTTAACTTGCGCCAAACTGGAGATGTGTGTTTTTATCGATCGACCAACACGCTTTATTGGGAATACGCGATGTTTGAGCTCGCAGGTGCTTAGGTGTCTGTGTGTAGCTTCCCAGAGGATTTACTGCTGTAACTTTAAAGGACTTCATTTTGTTTACCTAATGCAATCGTAACGTGGAAGCAGCTGGCGGGAATTAATCTGTAAGGAGTCAGATCATCGAATGTATACCGTGGCTGGTGGCGATTTGGCAACTGCTTATGATCCGAATGTAGTCGATACTCACAGGGCCATTGATGCCTTTATTGCAACCGCTCGATTTACGATCCAAATGTCAGATATAAAAATCTTATCATCACTTTCTGGTAGCGTTTCTCCGATTAATTCTTAACCTTGTAATGTGTATTTTACTACATATAAAACTCAATTATCTTCAAAAAGTACTAAGTGTGTCTATATTATTTAATCTGGGTAGCTATTACTTAACTTTGAAAATATATATGCCTAAAGCGTATATTTTCTGTACTCAAAACGTGAGCCTAAATACGGTTCGGTATAATACCTATATGGATCATTGTTATATTTAAATTTCTATACATGATATAGTTATATATGTTATCTTAGTTTATAATTTTGTACGTTTTACATATAAGTCATGTTTATATATATATATATTTCAGTATTGTTGCAGACAGAATAAAAGTAAAGGTTTTGTTTCCTCACATATTTTTAATGCATATTTATTCCTTTTTCACATACAGAGAACGTTAATCTGCATATCAAAAGAAACCAAATGTTAATAATTCATAATCCTTTCACTCAGATGATCCCGTTTAATTCTTCTCAACTCCGAGGAATAATCACCAATCATTACATTAATATTATAAATAAAGGAAAAATGCAGAATGACGCTTTAGATTTGAAGTCCGCATCTCAATTTTTACGACCGCAGGAGTGGCAGAGTTATTACCTTATCATCATAACATTCGTTTATGATCGTCCGCCGAATAAGGGACGTTCGCCGTTTGTTTCCTTTTCTGCTCCCGGCAAATC